>BSBN01000021.1:16157500-17615000 GCA_027924645.1 Cunninghamia lanceolata | reverse complement strand
TCCGGTGGTGAAAGAGTGAAAATGTATAAGCACCTGAGTGTTGGGTTCCTATTTGGCAGAGTAGACTGAGGAAGACCTAACTGGCAAAACATCAGACCTTAATCTGGATAAGATATTGATGGTGATCAAGCTTCTTGAAGTATCATTCATGATTATCTGACATGATTGATGATGTCTATAACTATGTTTTTGATACGCATTATTTATAAAGCAAGGACTCAGCCGACAGACCAAAGTTTAGGAAGATATTAAGTATTTTGGATGCCGACTAGAAAGTTGATGAAATCCTTTGTGCGAATATATATACTAGATTGATTTTGGTATGGAGTATGATGTGGATTACTGTTGTGTGTGAGAAAAAGTAGAGAACAGTGTGGAAGCAATAATATAGGTCCAGTATGTGACTGGACAACATCACCAAGAAGAGAAAGAATGAAGTGTAGTAGATCAATTTATTGAACCTAACCGGAACTGAACCTTAGCATGTGTGATGCTTCTCATTAGTTCAAGTATCTTGTTACATTCTTTGTACCTTGTAGATAGTGAGTCTCTTGTAGGCAGTGAGCCTCTTGTGAGCATTGTGCTCGGGCAGTAAAGCCTAATTAGCATGTGCCGTTTTGTACTATCTTATTCCTTTAATAGAGAATACAATCTTGGGTTAGTCACCCCATGATTTTTCCCATAACAGGGTTTTCCATGTCAAAATAATTGTGTCATGTGTATTTACTTTTTTGCTTTCATGGTTATGCTTGCTTATATGATTTGATGCTACACTAGTAGTTAAAGAAGAACATAAAGTTGAAGTAATTAAAATAGCTGATTCACCCCCCCTCTCAATTATCAACAGAGTACCTTTACGAGTTGTTGGAATTAACTACACAACTAGTATAGGATACCGCTCTTTGAAATCCACCAAAGCCTCTTGTCGTCCTAAACTTAATGTTAATACAATATTAAAACAACATGAGAGATATCCTAAATGTGTATGTTCTTAATGATGGTGCTACCAGGTAAGTATTTCTAACCCTTTATTTCTCTCATGATGTGCTTCCCCGATGATGTGTTATGTGTTGTTTAGGCCTCCTAGGATGACCCTTGATTCTCTTGTAAGGTCTAGGATACCAAGAGACTGCCTCTGTTGTGACCTTCTATTTGTATCATCATTCTTTTAAATCACCTCTCTCTATGATTTCATTGTTGTGTGTTGTGTCTTACAGACATAGCATCACAATTGGTGACATGGGGACACCCTCCTATGTGAATGTCCCTAAGACACTTATTTCTCCTCTCTGATTTATTGTTTCCCTTCCTCTAGTGTTTCCACCTAGTGAGTGGATGATGACAAACATTTATATTGATGCGGACCTAGTGTCCCTTTCGAGAGAAATCAAAAAATGAACTTAGTTCCTAATATGATGATGGGGTTGTATATCTTATCTGACGCTTAGCTAGTGGAAGCACTCATGCTTCCTGCATAGTGAATTTGATGACATTTCTGTCATATTTACAAACCTTAACAATACTACTGCTCTATACACCTTTATTCGTCTTTGAATCTAGCCTTGGCGGTACTCGATTTAGAGAGCTTCGTGATATAGCCCCACGGTTATCCTTGACCTCCAAATTTATTGTATAACCTTGGCTCTTTGTGTGGTTAATCATATGCATTAATGTTGTTTATCATGATGTTGTAGACACTAACATGTTTCTTTTAGGGATGTGTTTGGAGGAACATTTGGCGATTGTGAAGTACATGTCACCTTTAGGGGGCACGGGCTTTGCGAAAGTCGGCGTTCCCTTGTGTGTTTTATTCCTACCTTAACATGCTTGATATCAATACCTAATATCAACCACCTTAAGGTGGGGGCATATATAAGGTAAGCTATCTATTGTAGATGTTAGCTATGTGCTTGTCCTTAGGTGCAGTCTAAAGACTTGCTCGATGAGTGCATCATGCTTCCTGAGTTTGACTGCACCAATCAATCAATCATTTATGCCCTCTGAGGAGGTGGGATATTAAGAATAGCCTTTTTCTTAAGCCCTCTGTGGAGGCAGGGAAGGTGTATTTCTCAGAGAAGATTGCATCATCCTATCATTTTCAAAAGTCCTCTACAGAGGCGGGGAGCGGTTTTGTGACTAGCTCAACCCTTAAGCATGTTTTCAACAATTGTTTTGGTGAAGCCCAATCATTAGTGTGTGCCTATAATGTGTCTGAGATGGTGATGAGCCTAAAAATAGGGAACATACCATCACTTATTTGCCATGTTTTCTCCATGTCTTCAAGTGTGTGTGTTTTGGCATGCTTTTTTTGTGTGGCATGTTTGTTGCCCCATATGTAGTCTAAATACTTTCTTGATGAGTGCATCCTACATTTTGGGAGGTTTTGCGTGGCTTACGTGTGCATTGCCCCATATATATAGTCTAAAGACTTGCTCGATGAGTGCATCCTGTATTATGGGAGGTTTGTTTACTTTCCAGTACTTGCATCTACATTTCATAAATATAGGAAAAATAAAAGAAAAAGAATCATGCTTGTCTTCCATGCATTAATGTGTCTCCTATGCATTGACTATATTCTCCATGTTCTACATAACTGTAACTGTCTTCTTTGTGTTTTGTGCACCTGTTACTGTCTTTTATGTGATTGGTGTGTCTTTGCCATGCTCAGCATGTTTGTTGTGTTTGTGATCGTACTTTAATACATG
The DNA here is from genome assembly GCA_027924645.1 of Cunninghamia lanceolata. Lineage (NCBI taxonomy): Eukaryota > Viridiplantae > Streptophyta > Pinopsida > Cupressales > Cupressaceae > Cunninghamia > Cunninghamia lanceolata. Next base: position 17,612,295 of record BSBN01000021.1, on the reverse strand, counting down.
TATTGGCATCACATTTATACATACATTAATGTGGGGGCTAAATGTAATGTCAAAAAATGTCCCCTTGGGGCTTTTCCCTCTTAAGGTTTAGCTCCCAGGTCTTTTGCATACATGGTCTCCTGATGGAATGAGACCTGGGTTTCATGGCAAAGTGGACCTAGGAGGACCCCTTGAGCTGTACCCTACCCAAATTAGGGGCAGGACTTGGGCACCTGTGCCCTAGTCCTACCCTATTTTGGGTCAGCCCTAATTTCTAGGTGTCAATTTATGACTGTTATTTGGGTCCTTTGTCGACACAATTAGTTTGAATTACAAAAATCTTGGTAGGATTGTTTGCAGTTGCATATAAAAGCATGTTTAGGCATTCATTTGTAAACTATATTTCAATTAGATGAGCATTATGAACTTTAGGCATTCTCAAGGTGATTTAAGGATTTCATTGTGTTGCAAGAGAAGACTTGTGTGGTTTGTGTGTTTGTATTTGTAGATTTGAACATCAATTTCATCATGGAATGAAGAGCATCTTCATCCTCTGAGAGATTCACTACAAGGTGACATTATATTGTGTTTTCATCATTGATTCCTTTGGTTTTTGCCTCTACCTCACAAGGGCATGTACTCTCTATCTGACAATGGTGTTTAGAGACTTAAGTGTCCTCTAGGACTTGATTGAGGCAAGCATCTAAACACCACAACCCCTAAACCAAATCTTGTGATTGCATGTTACAAGTGTCGTATTTGGGAAAAGTGAAGTTGCAAGAAGGATTGGAAAAAATTGAGAATTTAGGATCCAAAGAGAAGCAGGACGTCAGAGCACTTCTAGGACTTGGGCGCTCACACTAGTGTCCTTTGCAGACAAATTTCTAGAAATAGAAGTTACAGAGCTGATTAGTTTTAGAAGGAGGTCCAGATCCCACGAAGAAACTAGTACCTTGGATTAGGGCACCCACACCAGTGTCCCTGACTATTCCGCCTTAGAACCCTAAAAAAAGGTACTCTGTGATTTGTTATTTTACTCCTGTCTGCAAGAGATTTTTGTATTATTTGTCAGTTTATTGCCATATTTGCATAATTAGGGTTTTAATGGTCAATTAAGCATAAGAGAAAAGTAATTGGTAATTAAATTCCCTAATCCAAGTTTTGCTACATCTCATAGTGATCTAGGGTATGATAGTGAATTGCCACTCAACCCTAGATCCTTGAATGTAAAGTGAAAAGGAGGATTTAAACATCAAAACACTAAAACATTAACAAATCTAATTTTCCACTAAACAAATAGATTGGATTGTTTTGAAGATCAATTGGTGAGAGAGATTTGATATTGATTTTGGAGGATGTTTCAACTAAGGAAGACATTAGGTGACCTAGATGATAGATTTGGATGATGTTTTTGAAGAGGGATTTGAAATCAACAAATAAGCTCAAGTAGGATCTAAATCTTAGGTGTTGTACAATGGATGTTTTCTCTTTGTTTGGGTTAGACTTATGACCTTACAAAAAGAGGGATGACTATTCTACTTGAAGGTAGACTAATGACCAATCAAGCAAAATAGGATGTGAGAGATGAAACCTAGAATCAACTTTAGCTCAAGATTGATTTTTTGGGTTTGATTTTCTTTGGATGTTGGTTGATGTTTTTGATTGGTATTTTGATTAAGAGATTTTGGATGTATTTTTTATGAAGGAAGCAAATGGATTTGGAAATGGATTTGTAGAAAAGTGTTTGTTTGGTCCACAAAGCATGCACAAATCAAGGAGGATGAGAAGCTATGGAAATGAGTGGATTATGATTGGGTTCAAATGTATGACAAAGGGTCCAATGGTGATAATGATTAATTCTCTAAGGTCAAAATGGAGGTATGATTGAGAAATTCTAGATTGAAATGGATGTGATTTTGACAAGTTTCAAAAATGTGGTTATGGATTGTGGATAAGCAAGTCCTAAAGATATAAAAATAGCTTTCTAAAGTTTTAGGCAAATTAGTCTGTAAATAGCACCAAAACTCAGGGAAATGGTGCTAAAATAGACACAAATAGTGCTAAAACAGGTCAATGTTGGTCGATGCTTTGGAAAAAGGTTGATTTTGATGGCAAATTTGGATTTTTTTGATGTGAAGGTTGGTCAAATGTTGGAGTGAGGTCTTAAATGTTGTTGTTTCTTGGAAAAATTTTGTAAACACTCCAAGCACAATAAAACACAATAGTCAAAGATTTGTTTGTAGTAAAAAAAAAATTAACAAGCATTTTACACAACCTAAGGTGAGGATAGGACAATACTTGTTGATTTCCCACTTGGTTTCCCAGCCGCACCTATTTGTGGTGTATAGCTACAGGAACTTGGGGCACGGGCTCCCCCTTACAGTGCACACACTTCTCAAACACACCAAGTTCCAAGTCCCCAAGGCTCACAAACCTTAAGATACTTTGCTATCTCTGCCACAAGCTGGGAAAAATGTGGGACAACTATCAAATTTCTCTTCCATCAATAGGTAGAGGGTTTTAGGCTTCTAAAACATTCATTCATCGTGGGGGTACATCCGAGGGATTGGCACGATATGAGCATCTGATAAACCAATTAAGGTTTTTACTAACTCTACTAGAGGTCTCATATACATAAGGTACTATTCCCTTTCAAGCTACCATCAAATGGTATACACTAATACCAATTTGGACTTGGCTTTTGCCTTATCCTAATTTACATATAGCAGAATGGATAAAAGTACCACTCGAGGTTGCTAGTGAGTTCTCCATTTGTATTACACCCAAGATCCTTTTGCAAAGCAAGGGGAGAGGATACTTTGATTCTAATCCCTTTGGGTAACACAATGTGCAAGCACACCAAGCATGATAAACACTTACTAATGTTCTTTTTAAACCCAAATCAAAATGTTCCTAAGTTTGTTTGCAAGCACTTGTCAATTTTAGAGCACCAAAACCAAATGTTTTCTATGCTAGGGCACACAAAGATTCTTTTTATGAGCACCAATTGAAGTGTTTTGTTTGTTGTTCATTTGATAAACCAATGGATAATTTTAGTGCACTAATTGAAATGTTGTTTATACTAACATGCAAGGGTTTTTTTTATGAGCACCAATTGAAGTGTTTTGTCTAATCTAATAAAAACCCTACAAAAATTGTTAGTGATTTCAGAATAATGGTCTTGGATAGACGATGATGACCTGCAAAATAGAGAGAAGACCTAGCATAGAACCCAATGTTAGCACATAAAATAGAGATAAAATAGAGCACAAATGGTGTCTCTTTGACTTGAAATGGCACTGCTGTCAGAACCCTAGACAGAACCTAACTAGCCTAGCAGATAGCACTACAATAAATACAAATTGCACCAATTGCAAATATTGCGCCACAAAAGTTATAGATTATGCTTAATACAAAGATTGTGCTATTACAGACAAATATAGCACTAATACTAAGGATAGCGCTAAAACAACCCTAAAAAGTGCTAATGTGCAGAAGTCCAAACTATTTGACCAACCATGGATAATGGTGTTGTCTTGGGCATCGATGGCACTGATATGAGGCTGAAGTGGTCGAAGCTTGAAAACACAAATTCTCTCAACCAAATAGGGGATTAGCTTGGTGTCAAAAGGGGTCTTGTTGGTCTTCCTTGGTACCCAAAATATGAAATACAACAATGGAATAGCCTATTGGATAAAACCAAAACAAGATGGAAACAAGAGCATGTAAGTTTAATTTTAAAGAAATTTTGACATAGTCTCCCCTTCTTTCTGCAAAAACCCTACAAAACTGAGAGCAAACAACCCCAAAAAGTGATAAGACCAAAAAATAAAGCACGTGTGAGTCAAAATGAACAAGGAATGTTGTGTCGAAAAGGTACCAATACAGCCAAAAATAGTGCCAATATGCAGGTAAATGGTGCCACTGCGCAGGAAGATAGTGCTAATACCTACAAACACATCTCAAAAGCAACAAAACTCACACAAAATTGTTAGATTGAGACCTTGTGGGTCCCACCGGGCGTGCCAATGTGATTAGTGAAATCAAAATGAGATGAAAAAAATAAAAATAAAAGCATAAACAAGCATTATACCTCACTATGATTCACCAATCCAAGATAGGGTGGTAGAAGCATGCACCCAAGAGCTCCTATATATACCCTAGATAATGGATTCAATGTGAATTGCTTAATCTAATGCAACTCACAAACTAGCTCAAGAGAATTTTTGGCATGATAACTCTAGGAGGATGTTGTATTTATAGGCATTTAGGAGAGATTTTGATCCAATGGTTGAGATTGATTTGGTAGATCAATGGTCGAGGATGAAGATGATGTGGAGGGCCTAGATTCAATCTTAAAAAATGAAGGGATGATAATGAAGATGAATTTTTAATTCATCTTGGGAAGAGGGGTCCATAAATGAGGTTGGGTGAGATGGATTATTTCTGAATTAAAAATTTACACGGAGAAGAGTAAAATAAATTTAAAATTTATTTGGTGAAGAGTGGATATTAATAAGTTATGACATGTGTAAGAGGTGTAAGTGGTATTTAATGGAGGTTATGACAAATGTGTATTAAAAATTGATTTATGTGGCAAGGAAATCAATTTTTTATTCATGGGTTGTGAGGAGAAGTGTTAATGAGGGTTTGACCAAATTAATTGAGGTGATTAACCTAATTAATATAGCTTAGAGGATGTTGTATTTATAGGTATTTAGGAGAGATTTTGATCCAATGGTTGAGATTGATTTGGTAGATCAATGGTCGATGATCAAGATGATGTGGAGGGCCTAGATTCAATCTTGAAAAATGAAGAAATGATAATGAAGATGAATTTTTAATTCATCTTGGGAAGAGGGGTCCATAAATGAGGTTGGGTGAGATGGATTATTTGTGAATTAAAAATTTACACGAGGAAGAGTAAAAAGAATTTAAAATTCATTTGGGGAAGAGTGGATATTAATGAGTTATGACATGTGTAAGGGGTGTAAGTGGTATTTAATGGAAGTTATGACAAATGTGTATTAAAAATTGATTTATGTGGCAAGGAAATCAATTTTTAATTCATGGGTTGTGGGGAGAAGTGTTAATGAGGGTTTGACCAAATTAATTGAGGTGATTAACCTAGTTAATATAGCTTGGAGGATGTTGTATTTATAGGTATTTAGGAGAGATTTTGATCCAATAGTTGAGATTGATTTGGTAGATCAATGGTCGATGATCAAGATGATGTGGAGGGCCTAGATTCAATCTTGGAAAATGAAGGGATAATAATGAAGATGAATTTTTAATTCATCTTGGGAAGAGGGGTCCATAAATGAGGTTGGGTGAGATGGATTATTTGTGAATTAAAAATTCACACGGGGAAGAGTAAAATGAATTTAAAATTCATTTGGGGAAGAGTGGATATTAATGAGTTATGACATGTGTAAGGGGTGTAAGTGGTATTTAATGGAAGTTATGACAAATGTGTATTAAAAATTGATTTATGTGGTAAGGAAATCATTTTTTTATTCATGGGTTGTGGGGAGAAGTGTTAATGAGGGTTTGACCAAATTAATTGAGCTTATTAACCTAATTAATATGGCTAGAATAAATTAGCAAATGGATTAGTGGGAGGATAGGATTAATTAATTAAGGATTTACTTAATTAATCTTAAGGCTATGATGATGTAGGTTAGGGCAGGTAATTAAATAATGACTATTTAATTACCTAGGGTTGCGATAGGTTAATTAATAGGCTAAATTAATTAGTTAAACATGATTTAACTAATTAATTGAGTTTAATGAAGATGGAAAATTAACCAAATAAATATTGCATATTTATTTAATCAATCAAGTAAGGTTAAACTATTGAATTAATAAAATTAATCCAATTATAGGGGATAAAATGATGAAAAACTTAGGTGATGAAGGGATAATTAATTAAATAAAAATTTAATTAATTGATTAGAAGGGAAATTGGTATGTTTATAGATGTCAGGAGTTGGTTTAGCAATAAAGACATATTTTAGGTCTCTACATGTGGTATACTAAGTATTGACATAAAATTACTTTAATGGTCCGGATCCCTTAAAGGCTTATTGTTTTTACTATTATTGAAGCATCAATTTTGATCCGCATCTATACATACATAATATATATCTAAATAATGTTGGTCAAAGTAAAAATATATATTTCCTAAAATTAAGTATAATATACTTCGAATGCCAAAATATATGCATGCCTTATTATAATTGTAGTCAGGGTAAAATTGCAAATCAGGGTAAATGAATAATCAACAATGATAAAACCCTAACAATGCACAATGAAGCACAAGACAACGTGAAAATTAAAATTTAACAAATTTAAATGCAAACTGATCTCCATGCTATGCTCGATTTATCTCCATTGCTCTTCTCCACCTCGCATGAGCATGCAAGATTTTGAAGGATAATTGTTGGAGGAATGTTGGGTGCTCACTTCTGCAGCATAACAATGATACGAGGATGATAGCTGAATGATGATAGAATGATTTTGGCAGAATGAGGATACTTGAAGAATAGATGTCTCCTCTCTAATCTCCTCTTCTAAATGGCTTGTAGATGGCTTGATTTATAGGCTTGGCTAGGTTCAAATGGATGGCTAGGATCAATTAGGGCTTTAGGTGAAATGGATGGATTGGATTAAGTTAGGTTTTCTTGCACATTAAGAAATTGTAGTCAATTCACATGTGTACAAAGGAAGATAAGGCTTAGTTGTGCTTGTGTAGATAAATACTAAAATTAGGTCCCATTAGTTGTGCATGTGAAAGATAAAAGTTGTACTACAACACATGATTAAGCGGAAATGGACAAGTGTCAAGGTGAGATGAAAGGTCATGTGACTTAATTCAAATGAAATATTTGAATTAGTTGGGATATAGTTGGAAATTAATTAAATAAATAAGATTTATTTAATTAATTGGGTAGATGAATAGGATGGGATAAGATATGATGTATAAATTAATTAAATAAATAAAATTTATTTAATTAATTAGGATGAGGATAGGATAAATAGGATTATGCATGTGAAATTAATTAATTAAATAAAATTTATTTAATGAATTGGCTAAGTAGGATGAGGATGGGATTGAATGGGATTTTAATTAAATAAATAAAATTTATTTAATTAATTGTCTTAATGGGATAAGTGGGGTTAAGAGTGGGATTTAGGACAAAATACTACATGATGTCTAGGATAATGTATTTGACTAGGTGTTGCAGGACATGGACAAAGTTGGGGCAACTTTGGGTGTCTACATTTTGCCCCTCTTTGAGATGATGTTTGAAATGATAAGATTTATGCTGAGTAACATCATTTCAAAGAAGCTAAGGTATGGATAGAGGAAAAGGATAGGGTAATGATGATGGAGATAGGATGATGATGCCCCCTCGAGAGGATAGGTGGGTTGGACAAACATGGGTAGGCTCTTGAAATGAAAAGAATTGGCTAAGAAAGATGGATAAGACAATGGATTGAAGAAATGATGATGCGTTATGCTACAAGAAAAGTGAGCAACCATGAAGTTTGATATAGCACTAGACGTTATGCACCAAGGTATAAGGACTAGGGTGACAATATGTCTCGTGCCCCAGCATAATATAGCCTTGTCTAATGTATGAGGAAGAAAACTTAGAGCATTGAAGTCCTAATGCACAAAAGGTATGATATGACCTTAGATACAAAGGATAGTGCAAAAAGCTATTCCAACATGCACAAGATATGAATATTAGCTAGAAATGATACTAATATGATGCAAATGTAAGATAAAATGATAACACACACAAGCAAGCAAGCATGCATGCACAAATGATTCAAAAATAAACAAGGTATTTCCCCTGTCAAGTTGTAAACCAATGATTAATTGTTGATTGATGATGATAGTGTTGAGAGTGTTGTCATGGCAGGGAAAGCTATATCCCTAGATCAACACAAAGATGTTTGCTGAGTTTGTTGGCTGATTGACTGATTGATTTGGCTTACAACAAGGCTAGGATCAAGACCATTGATTGTGCTTGGATAACTTGGCTTGATTGATTAGCTTGATTGGTATAGCTTTAAGGATTGAGTTGCATTTAGAGTTTATTACTTTGATTCTTTGGATTGATTTGATTTGATGAATGGATGATTAGATTGATTTGGTTTGATGACTTGATTTGATGGTTGGATTGATTGAATGCTAGATTGATTGGAAGAAGTTATTTGCTGATAATGTAGAAGATAGATGATAGAAGAAATGATGAGAGGAGAAAGAGGAAAATTGCTTATGCCTGAATCTGGGCACTTCCTTCGTACTCCAGACTACCTACATACCATGTATCCATGGGATCAAGGCACTAAACGATGGAAATGAGATGTAGTTCTAATTTGTCTTATTGATGAGATGATGAAAATGGATTGATTGGGATTGATGAAATGTTGATGATGGGATGATATGTGGTGGATTGAGCTGCTTTTGATTTGTTGGAGGGATTGGATTTGTTCTGATTGCAGTTGATGTGATTGAGTTGATTTGCTTTGGTGTTGATGCTGATGATTGATAGGATTTATTTTGATGGTTGGCTTGATGTGTTTTGGTTGTGATGTTTGTTGTTGTTGGGTCGATTGTTTTGATGATTGGATTGTTTTGAATGATAATAGTAATGATGTAATGATTAGAGTGTCCAATCAATCTAAGCATAAGCAAGTGTTCTCAGTATGCTCAAAGGATATAAAATAAAAAAGGTATTGCCCTTATCAAGTCATAAACCAATGATTGATTGTTTAATTGATGATGATAGTGTTGTCATTGAGGGGAAAACTATATCCATAGATCAACACAAGGATGTGGGAACGCTACATCCCATTGATGATGATGATGATTAATTGGGCTCATGACAAGATTAGGATCAAAACCTGTTGACTTAAATGGATAATGTTCCTTGATTGATTGGCTTCCTCGATATGGATTAGTGTGACATGGATTTAAGATCATTGCTTAGATTGAGTTAGTTGATATGATTGGAAGAAGTGATTGATTGAAATAGATGAATGAATATTATTGATAGGAAGAATTGATTGAATGTTGATTTTGATTTGATGTTGATGGAGTGGATTGTTTTGGATAATGATTGGTTTTATTACTTGGATTTTTCATTAGATATTTGATTTTTTGGATTTTTTGACATATTTTGATTTTTTGTGTTTTTTGGGATATTTTGATTTTTTTTTGTGTTTTTTGGGATATTTTGATTTTTTTTTTTTGGGAAATATTTAAAATGTTTTAGAAAATGCCAATGGATTTACAATTTGGGTAACCTTTGTGCTCAATACCAATGACAAGGGAAGACCAAGTCTAGGTGCAAGGATGGATGAATGGGATTGGATAGATAAAAGGATGGATGATAGTAAATGGGATGGAAGGCTAATGATATATGGAAGGATAAAAAGGATAAGCCATAAAAGAGAATGCTCATGATAAGGATATGCCATAGTGGATGGATGTATGCCTCATAAAGGAGCTAGGATGTGATCTCCAAAGACTATGTCGCATAGGAACAACATGCCCCCATTCTAGGTATAGACTTAAGATTTTTCATGACAAAGCTTATGAAAATAGGATGACATGATGGATTGGATTTGGATGACAAGGCTTATGATAGGTGAATAATGATAGAATTGTTTGGAAAAGGATAAGGTATATCAAGTGATATCAAAGCATGTTTCAACATTTTGCCCCCATATCTTCATCAAGATTAAAAGAAGGAAGGGTGGATGAATAGACTTAATAGGATAGGTGTATGGGTGTAATGGCTAAGGATGGTAGTATGGCAAGATAGGATAAGATAGGATGAAAATGATAGGTTGGTATGATAGGATGGATAGTTTGGATCAGACAAGGTGCCCCCAAGTGTAAGTGACATAGAAGATCAACCTACAAATGACACCTATTTGCCAGGTTTTCATCATGGTACTTATCCAAGGCACTTGTTTACTAGGTTTTCACCTTTGGACAAAGGGATTTCACTTTACTTACTTTTTTTTTCTTTTTTTTTTCTTTTTGAATTTTTAGATGGGATAACAATTACACATGGCACCTATTTTCTAGGTTTTCACCATGGTAATGGATAGGAGGGACTCAAGTGGCTAGTGCTATGATAGGTGATAGTGTCCCATTAAAGATGGATGATGTCTTTGCATGGACCATGTCATTATGCTCATCGATGTTGATAAGGGATTGCGTGGATGAGAGATGGATTAGGTAGATAGTGGATGATGAAATGGATTATGGTAGGTAGGCTAGTGGCTTATGGTGTGGTTTTATATAGGCTTATGCAAAAGCATGGACCATAGGAAGGTGATGGGGAAGATATGTAGGATAGTAGATGAAGGATGGGGAGATGGAGGTATGTGGGAATGTTTTGGAATGGAAGGGACTCATGACCAACAATTGCACACACCATGTTAAACATTGAAGCTTTTGATGGGATGGTGGTGTAGGAAGCAATGGAGATGTTTGCTTAAGGGATGTGTTGTGATGTTCACAACACGCCCCATTATGCTCCTTAGCAAAATGGGGACCCCTGCTATCGCTTTGCTTTTTGCTTCTGCTTGTGTTTGTTTGCTTTCTGGCGGTTTGGTAAAAATGAGTCAGGTGCATCATCATCATGAAGGTTAGGGTGAGGTAGATCATCATCATGAGGTCAGTTTGTCAAAGTTCATATTTTGTTTCTATGACCTCATATTTAGAAAGAGCTTGAAATTCCATGCAGGTTTGCCTTTTACATCACTTGAAAATTCGTCCATATGAGGGAGTTATGAGCAGTCAAAGTTTTGGTCAAACCTGATATTCGCAGGAGGATCATCATGTTTTTCTCCTCAGTCATGTTGTCAAGGTCATCATGATCTTGGTCTATCACCTGATAAAATCATGCAGTCGAAATATCCGGACGTCAATCTTAGGTGATAGTCCCCTTTACCCGTCAAATGACCTTATGCGCATCGTGAGCATCATGATTTTAGGAGGGTCATATTTTATAAACTCGGTTTTGCTGTATGAAGAACATCATCATCATATTTGAGGCGCCCCCCCGATAATATCCTGAGGTTCAAATATCCGGACGTCAACTTTAAGTCATAGTAAGTTTTCCCCGTCGAGCGGTCTTTTGTATCGCGAGCATCATGCTGATATTTTAACATTACCTGATATTATAATATCATGCTGATATTATAAGATCACCCTGACTTTGAAAATCCACCATCGGCATATTTGCATGCGCATGTTAAAATCTTATCGGAGGGTCATCATCCTGATATTTGCTGAAATTCGCTAAGATGATGATGACGTCTTCATATCCTCCTGATCTCCTTTTGCATGATCATGATCATCATCCTGATCTTTCAAGGGAGGGTGATGTTCCATTCCTTAACAGCATGATCATATTTTAAATATCACCCTAGCTCAAACCTGATGATGACCTCAACTCATCTTCATGCTTCGAAGATAGAAAATGATGATTACGTCATCATGATAATTCGATGAGGAGGATCATCATATTTTTTTATCCTGTCATATTGTCAGGATCATCATGATCTTGTTTGTCTACCCGATATTTCGTAAAGTCCTCCTGCCGAGAAAGAACGACCTTTTGCAATATCCTGATCATCATCATCATCACATTTCCCTTCGGCAGGATATTTTCCAAAACATGATCCGGTTGGCGAAACATCCTGATGACGTCATGTTCTAAGTTTAACAAAGGCTCCGGATATCATGATGACGTCATCCCGATCTGATAAACAAAGAAGCAAATATCCTGATGATCATCATCATCACATTTCCCTTCGGTAGGATATTTTCCAAAACATGACCCGGTTCGCGAAATATCATGATGACGTCATGTTCTAAGTTTAACAAAGGCTCCGGATATCATGATGACGTCATCCCGATCTGATAAACGAAGAAGCAAATATCCTGATGATCATCATCATCACATTTCCCTTCAACAGGATATTTTCCAAAACATGATCCAGTTGGCGAAACATCCTGATGATGTCATGTTCTAAGTTTAACAAAGGCTCCTGATATCATGATGACGTCATCCCGATCTGATAAACGAAGAAGCAAATATCCTGATGATCATCATCATCACATTTCCCTTCGGCAGGATATTTTCCAAAACATGATCCGGTTCGCGAAATATCATGATGACGTCATGTTCTAAGTTTAACAAAGGCTCCGGATATCATGATGACGTCATCCTGATCTGATAAACGAAGAAGCAAATATCCTGATGATCATCATCATCACATTTCCTTTCTGCAGGATATTTTCCAAAACATGATCCGGTTCCCGAATATCATGATGACGTCTTATTCCAAGTTCGACAAAAACAAATATCCTGATGATCATCATCCTCCTGATCTTTCGAGAGGGTTACCTTGGCCGCAAAGGGGTCATATTACAATCATCATCCTGATCATGCTCCTTAGGTGACCCGATATTGCATTTATCCCCTGATCTTAACTGAACATGACGATGACGCCATCATTTGCATTTTAACGAAGCCCGAATATGACGATGACGTCACCATCATATTCCTTTCCTCAGCAACAGGATCATATTTCATATCCTCCTATTTTCCTTCAACATGAAGATGATGATGATGTCATTCTTTTCCCCAATATACAGAAGCAAAACATCCTGATGACGTCATCTGGACCTTCAGAAGGGTGAGCATCATATTTCCAGAATATCATGCAGATGAAGTGAACGTCGGCCAAACAACGAATATCGGCCATACTTTTTTTGACACGCCGATGGGCGGGAAATGAAGTGGTGGAGTTTTAAACCATTTTTTGGTGCCCGTGGCATTTTCCCGGTCAAGGATGGTTGACCCGATGGGTTGTGAGCAGTCTGTATGCGTTTTGAACGCGTTTTGAGAGTATTTTGGACTCGATTTCCACGATTTTGCACAGTCACCTGGATTTAAATGATTATTTTAATTTCCTGCTGTTTATGTGATAAATGAAATACTTATTGCTTGTCTTGTCTTGCAAGCTTGCAGTTGAGGAAGCAGCTGGAAAGTCAACACAGTGACCTCATGGAGGAAGAAAATCTGATCTCAGGAGCAAGAAGATAAAGATGAAGTGCGAGGAAGTCAAAGTCATTCAAAAAAGGACAAAGTTGCAGCTGAAGGTATTACTACAACAGACAAACAAGAGTTATTGCTGAGCTGCCGGAACTTCTTAGAAGCGGCAATATTTCGCCCAGATTTGACACTGCTCAGAGATATTTTGAAGAGCTGGTTCACCTGTATTTATTGCTGTAACCAAGGGTTTGAACCAGGGGTTTCAGTTAGGTTTTTGCTGTAGTGAGGACAATCAGAATGTCTATATATTGTGCCTCTCTACACTGTAATACTTTACAACAGGGATTTTAGGAAAACAACAGGGGCTACACAGAGATTTTTTTAGGAACATACAGCAAGTTAGCATAGTTTAGAAGTAGAAGAAGGAGGTCGCCTGTTTGTCTGCAGTAAGGTGCGCGTGGAATGTCTGGCTGCCTTACTGTATCTGTAAAACTTGTAAGTTCTCTGTAGTATGATCAATGAAACTAAGAGTCATTCCTACATTGTAAATCATGTATGACTATTAGTTTCTAATACAATAGAATCTAGAGTTCTGCATCTATCTTCTGAGTGTTCTCCTGCTCTTCTTTGTGTTTTGAAATATTTTCTTTGAGAGCTTGCAATTTTAAATGTATGTTTGTGAAAATGCTCAGGACTTGCATTTAAGGTTTTTACTGTGGATTTGATCAAATTACTGTGGTATTTACATAGTGCATAACAGAACAATTAGATCCTTCGGTAGATTAAATGAGGTATAGATTAGATCTTTCTAACTTTTCCCAACCCATCTGAAATATTTAGCTGAAAACGTAGAAATCTAAAGGAAATTGTCTCAAATTTGAAGAAGCATGCATAACAGAGCTATAAGTAGACAGTTTTCATAAATAGATAAAGAAGAAAGCTGCAAAAAATTCAAGAAAACCATATAAAACTTGCAGCCCGGTAACACTTGTATGCAAATGAACAGAATACTTGTTGAAATCTATGATCTTTTTGCATATTCTTAGTCCAGTAAACCACCAAACAAACCTAAACTACGTAAGGCCCCTTGAACATTACAGCTTCACATTGACCAACTGAACTTGACCAACCGAACCATTGTAGACTTGGGATTAGTTGAATCTCAAATGATTCCTCCTTATCCTTCAAGTATAGTTTCAGTTCATTATATGTGAATTTTAACTTATTGTTATGATTGCATCAAAACAATCATCAACAGTTTTCTGGCGCTAGAAGGAGGGCCTGATTTGGTTTAGGGTTAAAATTTTGAGTTTTAAATGTTATATTCTGAGATATGTTAGATCTCATAAAAAAAGAGAGTTGAAAGAAGGTCCCATTTTCAATGGACTCATATAGGGACAGTTTTCAAGTTGACATTCCTTCATTTCAGAAAGCTTTGAATAACCAGCTTTATCCTAAAAATTTATATAGCTATGGTTTATTTGGAAGGTGTAGGATACATAAGTCCATAGAGCATGGTGAGTTTAATTGTCTATCTTTTCTCACAAGATTAGGTTTATATTTGAAAGGACTAATCTCTCTCTCAGATGTGTATAAGGCTGAAAGTTGGCAAGGAAGTGAGGAGATTATTGAGCAACAGGAGGATGCAACAGCAACGGTCGTTAAATGTGCAGAGGATACAAAGATGGAACCAATGCTAAGAATAAAGGATAGTAAGATCTCTTGGCAGGAATCATGTGATGGTAAGAAAAAAAATCTGTCTTTTCATCAGGATCCGGCTGTGATTAAAGTTAGTGAAAAGTATAAATATCCTAAAAAATGCAGAGAAGAAATCACAGCTCATGTCCCTTTTCTAGATAATAAGCAAAACGGATTTAATGAAAAGAAAAAGGAAGGTGAGGTTCATCTTGATACATTTGATAAATATATAGAACTACTAAGAAATATTTGTCAAGAATAAACCTCTGGGTCTGACCTGAAAAGTTTTAACGAACATGATTTGGCAAAGAAATGTAAACAAGCATTGGCAAAATTAAAATACACTAACACTGATAAGATCCCTACTGTAGAAACTAGTGAAGTCATAGAAAAGAAAGTAAATCCTAGTGTTATAATTGACTTCTTTGAATTAAATGATCAAAATTAAGATTGTTGCAGGTCAATAAAATTAGACTCTTCACTGAATGATAACTGTGAGTCATCTGATGAACAATTCTTGAAAGAAGAGGATATAGAAGATCATAGAGCTACTGTGCACAATCAGGCATCACCCCAGCACTATGTTGAAAATAAAACAGGGGAGTATTCCTATCAATCAAAAGATGTCGTCCCACCTTTACTCTCAAGTGATTTAGAAATAATTAATTTCTGTATATCAGATTATGATGATCAGAATACTTACTTAAGTGCTGATGTGCAGGAAACTAATAAGAGCATTGAGAGGTTTGCTAAATTTGAGGATAAACTGAACATCCAGAATGAAGGGACAAAGCTGGATGAAGATGAAGATATGATACATCTAGAGTCATTCATCTTTCAACTTGAAAAAGGACTAGACATAGAGCTGGGCAATAAAAATGCAGAGCTAAATGAAAAGCCAGCTATCAATGAACAAGTGTGTTCCACAGAGCTAAAGGCACATCAGGTTGTCTCTTTCCTTTCCTTAGTAAACAATGATAAAGGCTATTTTGATTATGGAAATTCAAGAGATAGGACATGCATATGGATTAATCATAAACCCAATGAGTTGCCTCAGTTACTAGTTATTAAGAGCTATTCTGATAAACACAATGAATCTAGAATATCAGAAATTTTTTCAGAATTCAAAGATAAATCTGCTAGGATGAGGACCATAACTAGTACCCTGTTACTCCTGCACAACCTAAAGAAATATGCAAGTAGGGGTGTTTTTGGGTCTTTTTCCTGGGTTTCTAATTGCCTTGTAGAGGCTTGTATATAGTCTGGTGGGGTGGTTGTTTTTGTTTTTGTGTTCTTCTTTTGCTGTTTTCTTTTTAGGTTAGTTGTTTGTATAGTTCCGTTTTGTTTGTTTTTGCTTTTTGTTTCTTCCTGTTTGTACAGTTTTTTCTTTTGTTGTGTTGTTTGTATAGCCTGTTTGTTTGGTTTGTTTGTTGTCTCCTCAGCATGGATCTTTATTTTACTTTAGGGTATTAAGGAGCAAAACTAGCAACCATTCAAAACAGTATAAAATTTAGGATATTCAGGTTAACCATTTGCAATTTACACATAATTTGTCACTGTCATGAATGTAGAGAGTTGTTCATCTTCTGAAGTTTTGTATTCAATAAATGTGATTGAGAATTCGAAGCAGGTTTCTCACGATGACACACCTAAAATCCTTGGGTTTGTTGAACTTACCAGTGTAGATATTAGGTGAAAAATCAGAGGTCACCCTTGCTACCATTACAATTCTCAGCTTAATTTCAGCAAGTGTCCACTCCTTGCATCATGAAATTACAAATTGCTATATATTATGAAATCTTTCAAAATTAGAAAACAAAAAATAAATAAATAAATAAATAAAGTAGATTATACTGAAAATCCAGATTAAGCCATCTAAGTAACTCTACCGGGGCTATGCACGCTCGCTGGCAGTGGGGCTCTACTTAGGAGAATTGTAACGATAACCTTGCCGGGGCTATAGACGCTCGCTGGCAGCAAGGCTCTATCCGGTCGGCTATGAGGGAATATCCTCACCTACGTAGGCTAATGTCAGTCACTGGTTTGTTCAACCGATCTTCAAGATGAGGATAATTAATCACGTGCACACAACTAAACTGAAAATAGAAATTCATGCATCTTTATTGAATACTTTGAGTCTCAAGCTGGATAGTAATTTGCAGGAAAGATAGTTGGAAGTTATGAGTTCATTTCATCTAGTTTCCTTGAACACTCTGAATTTAATTGTTTTGTTTTGGTTGCTAGTTGTTGTGATGTTCACAACACGCCCCATTATGCTCCTTAGCAAAATGGGGACCCCTGCTGTCGCTTTGCTTTCTGCTTCTGCTTGTGTTTGTCTGCTTTCTGGCGGTTTGGTAAAAATGAGTCAGGTGCATCATCATCATGAAGGTCAGGGTGAGGTAGATCATCATCATGAGGTCAGTTTGTCAAATTTCATATTTTGTTTCTGTGACCTCATATTTAGAAAGAGCTTAAAATTCCATGCAGGTTTGCCTTTTACATCACTTGAAAATTCGTCCATATGAGGGAGTTATGAGCAGTCAAAGTTTTGGTCAAACCTGATATTCGCAGGAGGATCATCATGTTTTTCTCCTCAGTCATGTTGTCAAGGTCATCATGATCTTGGTCTATCACCTGATAAAATCATGCAGTTGAAATATTCGGACGTCAATCTTAGGTGATAGTCCCCTTTACCTGTCAAATGACCTTATGCGCATCGTGAGCATCATGATTTTAGGAGGGTCATATTTTATAAACTCGGTTTTGCTGTATGAAGAACATCATCATCATATTTGAGGCGCCCCCCCGATAATATCTTGAGGTTCAAATATCTGGACGTCAACTTTAAGTCATAGTAAGTTTTCCCCGTCGAGCGGTCTTTTGTATTTTTCAAATATCATGATGACGTCATCCCGATCTGATAAACGAAGAAGCAAATATCCTGATGATCATCATCATCACATTTCCTTTCTGCAGGATATTTTCCAAAACATGATCCGGTTCCTGAATATCATGATGACGTCTTATTCCAAGTTCGACAAAAGCAAATATCCTGATGATCATCATCCTCCTAATCTTTCGAGAGGGTTACCTTGGCCGCAAAGGGGTCATATTACAATCATCATCCTGATCATGCTCCTTAGGTGACCCGATATTGCATTTATCCCCTGATCTTAACTGAACATGACGATGACGCCATCATTTGCATTTTAACGAATCCCGAATATGACGATGACGTCACCATCATATTCCTTTCCTCAGCAGCAGGATCATATTTCATATCCTCCTATTTTCCTTCAACATGAAGATGATGATGATGTCATTCTTTTCCCCAATACACAGAAGCGAAACATCCTAATGACATCATCTGGACCTTCGGAAGGGTGAGCATCATATTTCCAGAATATCATGCAGATGAAGTGAACGTTGGCCAAACAGCGAATATCGGCCATACTTTTTTTGACACGCCGATGGGCAGGAAATGAAGCGGTGGAGTTTTAAACCATTTTTTGGTGCCCGTGGCATTTTCCCGGTCAGCGATGGTTGACCCGATGGGTTGTGAGCAGTCTGTATGCGTTTTGAACGCGTTTTGAGAGTATTTTGGACCCGATTTCCATGATTTTGCACAGTCACCTGGATTTAAACGATTATTTTAATTTCCTGTTGTTTATGTGATAAATGAAATACTTATTGCTTGTCTTGTCTTGTAGGCTTGCAGTTGAGGAAGCAGCTGGAAAGTCAACACAGTGACCTCATGGAGGAAGAAAATCTGATCTCAGGAGCAGGAAGATAAAGATGAAGTGCGAGGAAGTTAAAGTCATTCAAAAAAGGACAAAGTTGCAGCTGAAGGTATTACTACAACAGACAAACAAGAGTTATTGCTGAGCTGCCGGAACTTCTTCGAAGGGGCAATATTTCGCCCAGATTTGACACTGCTCAGAGATATTTTGAAGAGCTGGTTCACCTGTATTTATTGCTGTAACCAAGGGTTTGAACCAGGGGTTTCAGTTAGGTTTTTGCTGTAGTGAGGACAATCAGAATGTCTATATATTGTGCCTCTCTACACTGTAATACTTTACAACAGGGATTTTAGGAAAACAACAGGGGCTACACAGAGATTTTTTTAGTAACATACAGTAAGTTAGCATAGTTTAGAAGTAGAAGAAGGAGGTCGCCTGTTTGTCTGCAGTAAGGTGCGCGTGGAATGTCTGGCTGCCTTACTGTATCTGTAAAGCTTGTAAGTTCTCTGTAGTATGATCAATGAAACTAAGAGTCATTCCTACATTGTAAATCATGTATGACTATTCGTTTCCAATACAATAGAATCTGGAGTTCTGCATCTATCTTCTGAGTGTTCTCCTGCTCTTCTTTGTGTTTTGAAATATTTTCTTTGAGAGCTTGCAATTTTAAATGTATGTTTGTGAAAATGCTCAAGACTTGCATTTAAGGTTTTTACTGTGGATTTGATCAAATTACTGTGGTATTTACATAGTGCATAATAGAACAATTAGATCCTTCGGTAGATTAAATGAGGTATAGATTAGATCTTTCTAACTTTTCCCAACCCATCTGAAATATTTAGCTGAAAACGTAGAAATCTAAAGGAAATTGTCTCAAATTTGAAGAAGCATGCATAATAGAGCTATAAGTAGACAGTTTTCATAAATAGATAAAGAAGAAAGCTGCAAAAAATTCAAGAAAACCATATAAAACTTGCAGCCTGGTAACACTTGTATGCAAATGAACAGAATACTTGTTGAAATCTATGATCTTTTTGCATATTCTTAGTCCAGTAAACCACCAAACAAACCTAAACTACGTAAGGCCCCTTGAACATTACAGCTTCACATTGACCAACTGAACTTGACCAACTGAACCATTGTAGACTTGGGATTAGTTGAATCTCAAATGATTCCTCCTTATCCTTCAAGTATAGTTTCAGTTCATTATATGTGAATTTTAACTTATTGTTATGATTGCATCAAAACAATCATCAACAGGATGGTTGATGAAGTGATTTAGGAACCCACATAGATTTAGTATTTTTAGTGCTTTTGTTTTTCTTGTGGGATTTTTGAAGGGAATGGAAGTTTTGGATGGAAGTAGGCTTTTGGATGGAGATAGGTGATTGGGATTCTTGAGAGGTGGATAAGGATGCCTCATTCACTTTGCTAGTTGTTTGCTTAGGTACCCAAACCATTTTGCTTTTGGGCTTTGCTTTTAGAGGTATGGGCTTAGATATCATTATTGAAAGAAGTATTAAGTTGAGATTTTCACCTGAGCCTATGGGAAATCTTGATCAGTTAGAAAAACCAATCATAGAGTCTACTCCAGAGGAGTCTCTTCCAAAAACAAGTTTGCATCTTAGCAGCAACCTTCAACAACTTTTTTTTTGTGCTGCCCGATCACATAATTGTCCTTTTCTTCTTCATTGTGCAATCTCAAAGAGATAGAGTTAGACAACACTCATGTGTTGAGCATATCAATCTCCAAAGAATGTTTCCCTAGCCTTGAAACTCTAGAGCTTCACAATAATTGGTAGTTAGTAGAGATCAAAACCTTGCCAATATCACTCAAGACCATAAAGTTGATTCTGTGTCCAATGCTGAAGGGCATAAGTGGTCTTTGTGACATGGTAAATCTTAAGAGACTGACTATAATGGACTCTAGGGAGAACTTAGTTGAGCTTCCAAGTTTTACAAATCTATTCTTACTTAAAGTATTGGAAATCTGGTGTAGGAGCACCTCATGCAAAAAATAATCGATCTTTGGGTTTTTGTTCTATTTTGGGTTGTTTCATGTAATACAGTCTAAGAATACCATTTCATGTGTGTTGGTATCTAGTTTGACTTCTTAGGGGTGAGTTAGTGTGTAAATGCATAAATTGTCAAAGTTGCACAATGTTTTTGAATTTTGTTGTCAAATTGAAGTTTGGTTGGAATATGAACGGCTGTAGGTTAAAAAGTTAGTTGAGAACCATTGAAAAATGGTTTTAAGTGTCTAAAAGGGCCTTGTATGGTTGACACAAAGAAAGGGAGATGATGAAAGGATGAGGAAACCTTGTGTACTTGAAGTTTTGATAAATATAACCCTTGTTTTCTATGTATTTTTCTGTAACAGTCCTATTATTTCACATGGTATGGATCTATATGACCTTTCTACAATGTACATGTGGTATGGTTGGAAATATATTTGAATTATCTTTTATTTGGTTTTGGTTTGGTTAAATTTCATTATGATTTGTGAAAGTTATGACCAAATTATTTATTGTCACTTCCAGATTTTTATGGTGAAACAACAAAAAAATTGCTTAGTATAGTTTGTACGATATAGTATGATTGAATGGATGATGTTGTAGAGGGAACTCTTACCTTTAATAGGTTTTTAATTTGGTCCATTTTCATTGAGTATCAAGAGAGATATTGTTATTTTTCTGAAACTATTCTGAAACCATAAGGCCTAGTCAAGAAAGAGGATAGTCAAGATTTGAGGCATTTCGTACAAAGAACCCTATATAATTTCGAGATATGTTGTATAAATCCCAAATGAGTATCTAGAACTATGTTAACATTTTTGATATCATGTCAACACCGAAAGGTATGACCAAAAAAACTCAATTTGTTGCCCCCATATTTTAGGCTTTAAGGATTGAAGGCTTGTGAGGAAAAACCCATCAAATGATGCTTTAGGGTTTCAAAGGTTGGTTGATTAATGTTGTTTTAGAGTTTTCCACCTCTTCTCTATATCAAATTAGTATCAGAGCCTGAAGATTTGAGAAAAATAAGTTTTTTTTAGAGTTTGTGTATTATCTTTTTGCAAGTTGAAGGAAGAGCCTGAATACCAAAAGACTAGGCCAAGGGAAAAGAAATGGGCCTAAGGTGAGGTATCACAGAGACAAGAAGCAAGGTGAAAGAGACTTTCTTTAGAAAGAAGAATGGAATTGTTGAGAAGATTAGTCCATGGAGACTTGAAGAGTACGAAGCTGTCAAATAAGTAACAAGAGAGAAAAAGAGAGGAAATGGAGATAAAGAAGAAGGATGAGAAGGTAAAACAAATTAATATTGAGAAAGAGATAGCAGAGCTGAGACAAGCCTTGGAACAAATAGAATAAATGAAAATAAGAATGGATTTTTAGATGCAGCAGTTGACTGAGAGAGCAAACTAGGAAAATGGTTGGCATTTACCAATAAGGAAGAAGGTTAAGTTGCCTATCAAGAAGATTATTCTAAAGAGAAGAAGACAAGAGAGGACAACAAAACCGGACCTTGGAGAGTCTTTGTTGATGATGGAAGAGCAAAAGTGATCTGAGGAAGAGGAAAAATGTGGAAAAAAATGGGTCCATTGAGACTCAAGATTTTATTTCTAAATATATTTGTATGTGTTTATAGGTGCAGAAGATGAATATGAAGATGAAAAAGAGTCTAAATAAGGAGGAGAGGTGCATCTAGCGTATGAAGATTGTTATACAAATATAGCACACTATGGGGAAGATGTTTCCCAAACAACCAAGGTAATGGTTGCATTTTCTAATTTTATGGATGATGAATATGCTACCATATTGTATTCTAATGATGAAGATGAAGACATAGATGGTGGTACTAAAGCATATAAATGAGAACTCAAGTTTTGGTACCTTGAAGCTGAGAAGATGTTAAGTAAGAGGTAGTACATGAAGAAGAAGGAAAATGATCTAGGGAAAGTTGTAGAAATGAAAGACAAATTGTAGAAGAATTGGAAGACTAGGAAGAAAGAGAAGACCTGTACTCAAGTGTACTTCAATTTTTCTTCCCCTCGGGAGTATGGTGTAAGAGCACCTCATGTAAAAAGTAATCAATCTTTAGGTTTTTGTCCTATTTTGGGTTGTTTGATGTAATAAGGTCTAAGAATACCATTTCATGTGTGTTGGTGTCTAGTTTGAGTTCTTAGGGGTGAGTTAGTGTGTAAATGCATAAATTGTCAAAGTTGTACAATGTTTTTTATATTTTGTTGCCTAATTGAAGTTTGCTTGGAATATGAATGGTTGTAAATTAAAATGTTGGTTGAGAACCATAGGAAAATTGTTGTAAGTGTTTAGAAATGCCTTGCATGGTCAACACAAAGGAAGCCTTGGATGATTAAAGGATGAAGAAACATTGTGTATCTGAAGTTTTGATAAATAAAACCCTTGTTTTCTTTGTATTTTTCTGTAATAGTCCTATTCTTTCACATGGTATGGATATGTATGACCTTTGTACGGCCTACATGTGGTATGGTTGGAAAAATATTTGAATTACATTTCATTTGGTTTTAGTTTGGTTAAATTTCATTATGATTTCTAAAAGTTATGATCAAATTAGTGATTGCCACTTCTAAATTTTTATGGTGAAACAACAGAAAAATTATTTAGTATGGTTTTGTATGATCTAGTACAGTTGAATAGTTGATTACCTATTGTAGAGGGCACTCTTACCTTTAATAGGTTTTTTATTTGTTCCATTTTTATTGAGTATCAAGGGAGATATTGTCGTTTTTTTGAAACTAGTCTGAAACCATAAGGATAGTCCAGAAAGAGGACAATCAAGATTTGAGGCATTCCGTACAAAGAACTCTACCCTAATTTTGAAATATGTTGTATAAAGCCCAAATGGGTATCTATTAATGTGTTTACATTTTTCATATCATGTTTGCATTGAAAGTTATGACCAAAACAACTCAATTTGCTACCCCCATGTTTTAGGCTTTAAGGATTGAAGGCTTGTGAAGGAAAAACCCACCAAATGATACTTTAGGGTTTCAAAGATTGGTTTATTGAAGTTGTTTTAGAGTTTTCCACCCCTACTCTGCATCAAATTGGTATCAGAACCCAAAGATTTGGGCAAGATAAAAAAAAATTGAGTTTGTGTATTATCTTTTTGTAGGTTAAAGGAAGAGTGATGATATCAAAAGACTAGGCCAAGACAAAAGAAAGGGGCCTAAGGTGAGGTATCACAAAGATAAAAAATATTGAGCAGAAGCAAGGTGAAAGATACTTTCTTGAGAAAGAAGAATGGAAATGTTGAGAAGATTAGTCCGTGGAGACTTGAAGAGTATGAAGTTGCCAAGCAAGCAACAAGAGATAAAAAGAGAGGAAAGGGAAATAAAGAAGAAGGATGAAAAGGTAAAACAAATTAGTATTGAGAAAAAGATAGAAGAACTAAGACAATCCTTGGAACAAATAGAAGAAATACAAAAAAGAATGGATTTTGAGATGCGGTAGTTGCTTGAGAGAGCAAACGAGGAAAATGGTTGGCATTTACCAATAAGGAAGAAGGCTAAGTGGCCTATCAAGAAGATTATTCTAAAGAGAAAAAGAAAAGAGAGGACAACAAAACTAGACCTTGCAGAGTCTTTATTGATGATGGAAGAGCAAAAGCCATCCGAAGAAGAGGGAAAATGTGAAAAAAATGGTTCCATTGAGGCTTAAGATTTTATTTCTAAAAAT
This sequence comes from Cunninghamia lanceolata, assembly GCA_027924645.1. NCBI lineage: Eukaryota > Viridiplantae > Streptophyta > Pinopsida > Cupressales > Cupressaceae > Cunninghamia > Cunninghamia lanceolata. The sequence continues at coordinate 17,588,064 of BSBN01000021.1, read as the reverse complement.
ATTTGTGAGTATATGTTTACAGGTGCAGCAGATGAATATGAAGATGGAAAAGAGTCTAAAGAAGGGGGAGAGGTGCATATAGTGTATGAAAATTGTTATACAAATATAGCACACTATGGGGAAGAAGATGTTCCCCAAACAACCAAGGTAATGGTTACATTTTCTAATTTTATGGATGACGAGTATGCTATCATATTGTATTCCAATGATGAAGATGAAGACAAAGATGGTGGTACTGAGGCATATGAATGAGAACTCGATTTTTGGTACCTTGAAGCTGAGAAGATGTTAAGTAAGAGGTAGTACACGAAGAAGAAAAAAAATGATCTAGGAAAAGTTGTAGAAATGAAGGACAAGTTGCAAAAGAATTAGAAGACTAGGAAGAAAGAGAAGACCTGCACTCAAGTAGACTTGAGTTTTTCTTCCCCTTAGGAGTATGGTACAAGAGCACCTCATGCAAAAAATGATTAATCTTTAAGTTTTTGTCCTATTTTAGGTTGTTTCATGTAATAAGGTCTAAGAATACCATTTCATGTGTGTTGGTGTCTAGTTTGAGATCTTAGGGGTGAGTTAGTGTGTAAATGCATAAATTGTCAAAGTTGCACAATGCTTTTGCATTTTGTTGTCAAATTAAAGTTTGGTTGAAATATGAACAGTTGTAAATTGAAATTTTGGTTAAGAACCATTAGAAAATGGTTGTAAGTGTTTAAAAATGGCTTGTATGGTCGACAAAAAGGAAGCTCAGGATGATGAAAGGATGAGGAAACATTGTGTATTTGAAGTTTTGATAAATAAAACCCTTGTTTTCTATGAATTTTTATATAACTATCCTATTCTTTCACATGGTATGGATCTGTATGGCCATTGTATGACCTATATGTGATATGGTTGGAAAGACATTTGAATTACCTTTCATTTGGTTATAGTTTGGTTAAGTTTCATTATGATTTGTGAAAGTTATGATCAAATTAGTGATTGTCACTTCCAATTTTTTGTGGTGAAACAATAGAAAAATTGCTTAGTATGATTTTGTATGATCTACTACAGTTGAATGGCTGATTACCTATTGTAGAGGGTACTCTTAATTTTAATGGGTTTTTGAATTGATCCATTTTAATTGAGTATCAAGGGAGATATTGTCATTTTTCTAAAACTAGTCTGAAACCATAAGGCCTAGTCAAGAAAGAGGACAATCAAGATTTGAGGCATTCCATACAAAGAACCCTACCCTAATTTTGAGATATGTTGTATAAAGCACAAATGGGTATTTAGAACTATGTTTATATTTTTAATGTCTGCATTAAAAGTTATGACTAAAAAAACCTAATTTGATGCCCCCATGTTTTAGGCTTTAAGGATTGAAGGCTTGTGATGCCTCACCACTCTCAACACCAAAGTGCAACAAAGAAACATCCTAATTTTTTTTAAACCACTTTTATTTAAAAGGTGAAGTGAATAATCTTTATAAGACTCATAATCACATCTCTCCACTTACTAAATCTTTGTATTGACCTTAGATGGAATTTTTATACACATTTTAAAAATCTAAAAGAGCATAAAGATAACAAAATAAATCTAATTATAATATGTATATATATTTATTAGAAACCTTCTTTTTGATTGGTTAAAAAAATAAATAAATAAATAAATAAAAAGTATTAAACAAGATATTATAATAAAACACACAAGTGAAAAGAATTCTTAAAAGTAATTTCATTTACTTTTCAATAGTATTTAATTTAAAAGGAAGAAATAAAAATTAGTAAATAATCTTAACAAGAGATTATATCACAAAACTCCTATAATAATAATTTCATATTTCCAAGGCTAATAGCTTAGTCAAATATGTATCTCCATAGCTAAGCCAATAGGCTCAAGTGGAACATAAGAGGGATAATAAAATATTTATTTTACAAGGGCAATTGACTATCTTAAGCTTTTTCCCTAAGCCCTAAGCTTTGATAATAAGAGAGTTAATAAAATATTTCCTTTTTAACTTTTACAGCGCTTGGAAAGAAGGAAAGAATTAAGAGAATAACAAGCACACCAGACACAATTATCTACTTAGACACTAAATAAAAACTAGTTTCTTCTTAGCTTTTCCCTGGGGCGCTAGAAGAATGTTTTAAAGAATTTTAAAGTAATGATGTCAATCCTAAATTAATGATAAGGAATACATCAATTAAAGATAATACCAAATCTATTGAACGACATGAATCATGATTACGCCAAGAGGCATTCTACACTCACAGCAAGGGCTGAAAGATTTAGATTCCCATAAACAATTAAGATTTAGATTCCATGTAAACAAAATTCATAAAATGTGTAAATAAATAAATTCATGGAAGCCAAATGGATAGAAAAATTAAAAAAATTAGGCAGTTACGGAGTGAAATCTTTATCACGTTAAACAAAAAAATAAATAAATTCGTGGAAGCCAAATGGATAGAAAAAAAGAAAAATTTGGGCAGTTATGGAATGAAATCTTTATTACCTTTGAAGAATATGAAAAGTCATGCAGCATAGTCTTTTTAAATTAACTCATGTGAGCATATCAAATATTCTGATTGCAAGTAATTTATAAATGCGAACAAATTGGAAGATATCTCTCAGCGTACTGTAGATATATTTTTTAAAATTTTTTTAAATATAAATATACTAGTTATTGTGCATTTACAAAGGATGCATTAATTTTGAATCATGATTATTTTGTACAAAGGAAGCATTAATTTATATTTATGGCACATTTCCATTGGCGCCAGGGAAACTTAGCAAGCGATGGGATGTGAGTTGTCGCCCTATTTAGGGCACAGTCTGAAGCCCTAATATATTATTATTATTTTTGTTTTACAGTCTCAACACACTTCTCTGGTGATCTAACACAACCGCAGCAAGCCCTTCTCTAGCCGCCTTGGCAAAAAAAAATATCCAGCCAGATGGAGTATAATATCCCTCCAGAAATATTTACTAGTCCAAGTATTAGAAATTCCAGCCAAACTTTTTTTTTATGCTCTTTAATTTATGTTGGCACCATAATTTGTTTTGGCCTCTACGTTGTGTTAAATTCATTGGCCTAGTTTTGCTTCTTTTTTTTTCCATAGGTGTTTGTTGTTTTAAGTGTAGTCTGGTTTGCTTACAATGGTAGAACAATGCATATGATTTTGTTTATTGCAAAAAGTAGTTATTTAAGCAATGGGTATCCTCTATCTGATAGATCCTACTTATTGATATTTGTAGCATGGGAACTTGCCACTCTCTCCTATCTTGTGTGTTTTTCACTTTATTTGTCTCGAAGAGAAGGGCAATATAAAAGGCTTTGTGTTTCATCCATTAATCCTTCTTTCCTATTTGTATACACTCTCATGGGTGTTTCAGAAACTAATATGGTGCAGAATGTGGCAATCTCTCACTCAGTAATCTCTTTTCCTATGAAGTAATGAGCATGCAATGTCAGTGTGAGAAAGGGTGTAGGGATATAGATTGTGTGCTACAGGGATGACTATAGATGATGATAAGGGTTTAGCTAGGACTTTAACATGCTATTCTGTAACATACACTAGATTTGTTTTGTTTTTTTTGCACTTAGATCTCACAAATAAAACAATGATTTTTGCCATTATGTGCCAAAATTTGTTCTATACAAGATTTGAATGAATGTAGAAAATAGTTTCCTTTCATAAATATGCAAATCTTTTGAAAATTTTGATTTGTTGTTTATGCAGTTAAAATTTCCTCTTAACGTTTTAGCAATTATTTGACATGAAGAAAGTTTAGACATCTGCATCTTAAATTTTAAATGTTGTTATAAGGAGAAACTTAATCATTCCAAAGGATCTTAACACTTTTTGCTTCTTCTTTTTTTTTAACCCACACAAAATTTCATAGCAGCACAAATTGGTCTGTATGTTTTTATGTTTTACAAGCTCTATTTAGAATTTGAGAGAGTTTACATTTACTAGTTTGGCATAGGCACACAAATAAAATCAGAAAACTAGGACTCTCTCCCTTTGACTCATTATGCAAGAATCTGACCAGAGGGTTTCTTCCCCTATTTTTTTTTCTCACATTCCTCCATGGCTATATTTTTTTGTAGCAACCGTGACAAATATAGTTTTATTCTTCCTCAACTTGTTTATTTTGTTTTTTGTTTTAACCTTTCATATCTTTCCTCCCATTCTTTTTTTCTAGTGCAGTGTAAAAAAAACCTAGAAAAATAGCCCCCTTCCTCTTTTCTTTACCTCCCATTTCCTTCTTTTTTTTTACTAGTTTACATCTGTCCTTGGAGGCAGCATGTGTCCCCATAAGTGGATGGCATGTGTCCTTATGTGGACAGTATGTTGTCACCTTAGGTGGACAACATGTGTCCTTTCCAAAGGCGATTGTTTAATAATAATAAAAATTGAATTCTCATGATTAATAAAAATGCTAATAAAAAGGTATCCTACAAACATATTTTGTTTATCTTATTATGTTTTTTTTGGAGGGTCCCACCTATGTCTTGGATAGGGGCTTATTTTTTTCTTAACAAAAAGCTATATGTTTTTAGTTATTTACATGATAGAAGGGTTATTTAGTCTCCCCACCCACATCAAGAACACTTCACAACACCCTTAAAATGCACACCCAAAATAAATGATAAACCACATAAAAAAATCACATGTTCCATGTAACAATACCATGATATCACACAATGACATCACATATCTCCAAGGCAAGACACTTTCACATTACACAAATTTCACATACACATGACCATACAATGGACCTGAGCCTCTCTAATTAGGGTAGATTGGCTTATTGGGAAACCACAATGAGTCTCCAAGCATTTTCCTCATTTCCGCTAGCTCAAACCTACACACTTGTTTCCAAATCGTTAGTTATGATAATAGTACCTGAAGAAAAGATACAATTAACCCTCCACTACTTCATATGCATATATTTTAATCATTCTTGCAACATATAAGAATCCTTCATTCACTAGGCTAATATGAGGGAATAGATTTCATAAGTTAAATACAACCATATATATCAATTAGTCGCATAATCCCCAACATAATCTAACAAATCATATAATGCACTACATCTCAATAAATGACATAATTTGCTAAAATAAAGTATAAAACAAAATCTAGAAAACATCATATAGGGTCAAATTAGGATATGTGAATATAAAAGTATGTATCGATCATGATCCAAATCAAAATCATGTCTCAAACTAGTATGCAACCCATAGCCATAATCAAATAAATGTAAGAGCCAAACATACAATGTCACATCATAGAACCATAGTAACAAAATATGAAATCACTTCCCATAATGGCAGTATCGAGAAGGGGTCCTAGGCTAAGGACAATAACCTATAGAATATATGGTAAGAGATGCATCAATTTGAAATAGAAGAAAGAGTAGGTGGTTACCAAAGAGAACCCGAATTTCACATAAGTGGCATGTGCCATAAAGGTGAATATTTTCAAAGGTTATGTATTCTTATAATCCAGATATTAATTCCACAACAACATATAATCAAAGAACATAAATTGACTAACAATTGGTTAGGCCATTTACACAATATTTGTAGTAAGGTCTTATCATAGTAGTATCACTAGGGTGGGTTCAAGTGGGCCTACACATGGCCTTACAAAAAACCCACCAAATGATGCTTTAGGGTTTCAAAGATTGGTTGATTGAGGTTATGTCATGCCCACATTTTCCATGAGGTCACAACACGCAAACACGCATGTCATGTCCACATGTGACATGTGGTCATGATACGAACTATCAAAAATTTTCTCCTTACTACTCGGAATTCCCCCTCACACGCATACGTTTAAGGCATCAACAATAATGTTGTTTACGGAATATTTCACACACGTGTGCATTCACTATGTTGGACTTACTATTTTCTTGATGGAGTTACTATGTTTACGTTTGGGTTTAATTTTAGCGTTTAAATTTACTTGATAATTAGTTGGCCTCTAATTGGTTTTCTCAGTTTATTTCAATATTGGCTCGCATTTCTCCTTCTATTATATTCCATCATTTAATTAATTAATTATCTATTTATTTCAATAAATTGTTTCATTTCATAGTCTACCATTTGGTAATAATTTAACTTTGAAATCGCAATTTCTTTTACAGACTGAATTGTCAGATTTTAAATATTTGATGTCAAATTTAATTGTCTCATCATTTCTTTTGATATAAATAAAGAATATATATATTTTAAAAGAATCTCCCTCTCACAATTTGTTTATATAAAAGAAAACATGCAAATGATTAATTATAAGTTTACATAATTTAACACAATACCTAAATTTATATATATATATATATATATATATATATATATATATATATATATATATATATATATATATATATATATATATATATATATATATATGTATGTATGTATGTATGTATGTATGTATATATATATGTATATATATGTATACTTATATATATATATATATGTATACTTATATATATATATATGTATATATATGTATACTTATATATCTATATATATATATATATGTATACTTATATATATATATATATGTATATATATGTATACTTATATATATATATATACATATATATATATGTATATCTATATTTGGATATATGTATATATATATACACAAGTATTCTTCTCTAAGCGTATGTATACATACATTTATGTCTATATATATATATCCAAATATAGATATACATATATTTATTTAAATACGGTAAATTAAATAAATTTTCTTACTTAATTGAAGTTCCACATTCATTGATATATATATGATTCATTTGAGATTACGAGGAATGGCGTTCGCGTGCTCTGCAAGCCGAGCTAGGGCAACCGTGCCCTAGCTCGTTCTCTGTGTGTTGCTCGCTTCTGCGTTGTGGGGGGGGTTTTTTGAAGCTTTCGGGGTGGTGGTGGTGGGTTTTTTCTTTTTTGGAGGCCTTCTTGCTGCCGTTTGGGTGGCTTGTGGGTGGAAGGGTTTTGATCCTTCCCTTGGGGTTTTATCTTTTTCGATTTCTTGCAAACGTGTCCTGGGGGTTTGCATGCCTGCTGGGGTTCTTGTTTTTTGCTATGCAGGGTGGGGAAACATCTGGGGCTAGCCCCAAATTGGATTTCCGATCAGCAGTTGGTTCGAAGCCTCCGGCGCATGGAGTGAATGTTTTTGATAATACGTTGTTTTCTTCAGCGATGGAGATGAATGATCTAGGATCGGTTAGTGGTTCCCGAATAACAAAGATTAATGGGTGTTTGGAAAGATGCAAAGAGCGACCGAAGTTGATTATCCCGATGGAAATGCTTGCAGATGATATTGAATACTATTCAAGGCACTCTTTTTATTGCAAGTTCATGGGTTTGAGAGTCTCGCTGCAATTTTTGGAATCTTGGGCTCAGCGGACTTGGATGCCAGAGGGGGAGATGGAGATTAGGCTCCTTGCGAACAACTTTTTTATGGTCTCTTTTGATTGCATGGCAGATCGGAATAAAGTCTTCGAGGGCGGCCCCTATTTTTATAACCAGGTGGGTTTGTTTATAAAGCCATGGCATGCTGGCTTCAACCCGACTGAGGCACTACCAAGTCGAATCCCAGTTTGGGTTCGGTTGCCGTGGTTTCCAGTGGAGTGTTGGCGGGATGACGTGTTGCATTTGGTGGCTTCAATGCTCGGTAAACCTGTTGGGTCTTCACAACAGACACAGTATAAAAAGGTAATGACTTTTGCTCGTATCTGTGTAGAAATTGATTTAAGCAAGCCACTACCAGATTCTATTGAAGTGAGTGCTGGATCATATACTTGGGTGCAACAGCTAGATTACGAAACCCTACCTTTTCGGTGTCGTCTTTGTCATGAATATGGTCACTTGCAGCGTAGGTGCCCTAGGGCTAAGCCTATGGTGCCCCAACCTTCTCAGCCTTCTCGTAATCCACCTAGGGCTGATAATGGTAAGGAGCCTATTCCGGGTGATGGTAATGGAGATGATGGCTATGTCCCTGTCAAGGCTCGCAATAGGAATCGGGGCCAGAAGCGGACCTTGAGGGAGAGGCAGGTTGATGAAACTTTTAATAGGTTTGAGGTGCTGGATGATCTCAGCCAGGGGGAAGTGAATCCGGGGTTGCTGAACTTGGATCAGGGAACTTTGGGTACAGGACAGGATGGGCCACCATTGGAGGCCATGCAGGTTGTGCAAGAGATTGGGGTTGGGGAGATGGATACGGATCAACAATTGACTGTCCAGACTGAACAAGAATCTTCTATTGGAGCTTCGAAGAGTGGTGGAGGTGGTTCCCCATTGCCCCTGAAAGGAAGCAAGAATGTGGGGAAGAGCTCGTTGGCCTCCCCTCTTTTGGGTATTCAGCAAATTGAACTGAAGAAAGGGATTAGTGACAGGACTTCCAAGTTGGGAAGGAAGAAGGATATGGAGAAGATTAAATTAACTGGGGAAACTTTGGTGGAGTCAGGGTCTGTCAAGACTCTGGATTCACATTTTTCATGCCCCCAGAAATGATTGTTCTCTCATGGAATGTAAGGGGCTTGAACAGTGGCCCTCGACAAAAAGCTGTTCGTGATTTGGTTAGGAATCATTCTCCGGATGTTCTTTTTCTTCAGGAGACTAAATTATCTGTAGATAATATGTTGGCCATGGCTCCTAAGCTGTGGAAATATGGTGAATGCCAGTGTATGGGGGCTCTTGGTGCTTCTGGAGGGGTGGCTTGTTTTTGGAACCCTCGGAAGATTTTCCCTCTCTGGTGGATGTCCTCTAGATCCTCTATATCCCTAGTCGCCTCTTGGTATGAGACTGGTGAGTGTATTCTCCTCTCTAATGTGTATGCTCCTGTTGAGTTTCCGGGTAAACAACTTCTTTGGTCCCATCTTCGTTTTGTTCGAAGCTTAGCTCCTTACCATCCGTGGGTTATGGCTGGCGATTTTAATGCTATTGTGGAGTTGTCTGAGAAAAGAGGTGGTATTCCTAGGTTGGAGCCTTCTGCTCTATTATTCAGAGATAGCATTTCTGACTTAAATCTTATTGATGTTCTGCCAAGTAATGGTTGCTTCACTTGGAATAATAGGAGAATTGGTGAGAGTTGTGTTGCTGAGAGGCTTGATCGATTCTTGGTTTCCTGTTATTGGGTTGGAGACTTATGGTCCACTCGATCTGAAATTCTTGATTGGAGAGGCTCTGATCATTGGCCTATTAAGCTTAGCATTATCTCTGCTCGGAGGCCTCGTTCTCCCTCATTCAAGTTCCAGATTATGTGGTTACGGGATCCTACTCTTCATGAACTTGTGGCTGAGTGGTGGCAGATTGGTAGACCAACTTTTGGTACGGCAATGTACACATTCTCTAAGCTTCTTCAGTTTGTCAAATATCAGCTTAAAAGGTGGAATCGGCGATGTTTTGGTAATATCTTTCATGCTAAGGTTGCTGCCCAGGAGGAGTTGAATAATATTACGCAGTTGATTCGTGAGAATGGGGCCTCTGAGGATCTTCTAAGGGAGGAGGCTAAGACTTTGAAAGTGGTTGAGGAATTTGAATTGCGGGAAGAAATCTATTGGAAGCAAAAGGCCCGGGTTGAATGGTTACAGGAAGGTGATAAAAACACCGCCTTCTTCTTCAATTCTGTGAAGGACAGGAGGTATGGTAATTCCATTCCTTTTTTGGTGAATGATAGGGGTGAACGTCTTGCCTCGTTTCAGGAAATCTCTGCTGAGGCATCTCAATATTTTGCTACTTTATTTAGGGAGGATTCTCGCGGGGGCTCTCTTGAGGAAGCACAAGTTCTTTCTTGTATTCCTCAGTTGGTCTCCAGGGAGGCAAATGAGTATCTAATGAAAGATATCTCTCTTGATGAGCTAGAGGGGATTGTGTTTCAGATGAAGAAGGGTAAAGCTCCTGGTCCCGATGGTTTCCCAATTGAATTTTTTCAGGAATTTTGGGATATCATAAAGTTGGATCTTCTGGCGGTTGTCCTTGAATCCCAGAGGAATAAGCAGATGCTTCGTGCTCTAAATTCCACCTTCCTTGCTCTCATACCCAAGTGTGAAGGGGCTGATAGGTTATCTCAGTTCCGGCCTATCTCTCTTTGCAATGTGGCTTACAAAATCATTTCTAAGTTATTGGCTAAGCGATTGAAGAAGTGGCTTAAAGTGCTGATTTCAGAGGAACAGAGTGGATTTGTGGCAGGTCGACAGATTCTTGACGGGGTTGTCATTGCTACGGAGACCATCCACTCCATGGACAACTCCCATGAGAAGGCTATGTTCATTAAGCTAGATATGGCTAAGGCTTATGACAGGGTTAGATGGTCTTTTTTGCAGAAGATCCTTGTTTCTTTTGGCTTTGGTGAAGAGTGGATCCAATGGGTCATGAGTTGTGTCCTGTCTGTTTCCTTCTCAGTTTTGATAAATGGAGATCATTCTGAACTTTTTTGTGCCTCACGGGGCTTGCGCCAAGGGGATCCTCTTTCTCCGTATCTTTTTCTGCTTCTTGTGGAAGGCCTTGGACGTTTGTTGAAAAGAAGGGTGGAGCTTGGTACCATTCAGGGTTGGCGATGGGGTGGAGACTTGCCTCCACAATCTCATTTACAGTTTGTTGATGATACTGCCTTGATGGGGATGGCTACTGTTAGGGAAGCTACTAACTTGAGGCAGGTGTTGGACATATATCTTGTTGCTTCAGGACAAATGATTAATGAGGAGAAGTCATCCATATTCTTCTTCAATACACCGACCCCCATTCAGAGAAGAATTGCTAGTATCTTGAGGTTTCAGATAGGGGTTCTCCCTTTGACTTATCTGGGTTTCCCAATTTCTGTTCGCCCTCTTCCCAAGGGTTCTTGGCAGAATATTATTGATAAGCTCCGTGCAAAAGTTAATCATTGGACCCACAGATGGTTGTCTTTTGCGGGGCGGGTTCAGCTTCTCAAGTCGGTGGTGCAGGCTCTCCCTACCTACCGATGTATGCTTCAGGTGGCTCCTATGGGTTTTCTGAGGGAGTTGGATTCTCTTGCAAGGCAGTTCTTATGGGCGGGAAGTTTGTCATCCTCCAAGTGGAGCCTGGTCAGGTGGGATGTTGTGTGTAGCCCAAAGCAATTTGGTGGTCTTGGTCTTCGACAGTCTGCGTTATCTGGAGTGGCTGTGGCTGCTAAGCTATTTTGGAGATGGTGTGTGGAACTGGATCAGCCATGGGCCAGGATATTATCTCATAAGTATTTCCCGGGGATTCCACGGCAGGATCTCCCTCGTTACCCTCTTGAGGGGAAAGGTTCAATGATTTGGAATACTCTTCAAAAGGGTGCTAAGCTTATCAAAGAAGGTTTATTTTGGATTTGTAGACGGGGAACTGAAGCTCTCTTCTGGTCGGATTCTTGGGATGGATTCCCTCCACTTACTTCTCAGTTCCCCAACCTTCTTCCTTTGTGCCAAAGATTTCTCGAGGCTGGATGGGCTAGGGTGAGTGACTTCAAGTCTGTTGCTTCTTTTGGTCAGTTGGAGGTAGCTCAGTGGAAGGATCCTGCAGTGTGGCCAGATTTGGGACTTGTGGAAGATAGTGCTGAGCTTCACAAGATTCTTCATAGTAGGAGTTGTAGTTCTCTTCTGGAAGAGGATATTCTTGCTTGGACCCATAATCCTAAGGGGGTTTACTCTGTTGCTTCTGGTTATCAGGTGTTATTGGCTCAGAAGCTAACTGGGGTAGAGGTTCATTGGTGGAAAAGGGTGTGGAATAAACTCTCGTGGCCTAAATGCAATTGCTTTGTTTGGACTTTGGCTTGGAATAGGTGTTTGACCTGGGATAACATTCGTAAACGGGGATTTCAAGGACCTTCAATTTGTGTTTTGTGTGGGGGAGCAGAAGAGGATTCTTCGCATTTGTTCTTCCGGTGCCCCTTTGTTGTGCAGCTTTGGCATTGGTGGTGGGAGGTTTGGAAGCTTCCTTGTATTCATGCGTGCTCTTTGGTTGAATTCTGGGATAGTATGGGAAGACCTCCTTCTATGGCTTCCTTTTTGCAGGAAGTTTGGTTTGTGGGTCCTACCTTTCTGCTTTGGCAGATTTGGCTGGAGCGGAACCGCCGAATTTTTCGTGATCAGAAGTTGGTGGATCGGCAAGTTTGGCTGCGTATGCTAGGAATGGTGCAGGAGTCAGTTTCAGCTAATTGTGATTTGGTTTTCCCCTTGGAGAGAGGTGATGATGAGTTGATGGCCAGACTGGGTCTTCAAGAAATTCATTCTTCTTTTTTCAGTTCCAGGAACTGTAGGCATGGAAAAAAGAGGGTTCAACGGGTTGGAAGGTGGTTACTTCCTCCCAATGGATTTTTAAAGATCAATACTGACGGTTCTTCTAGGGGCAATCCTGGGCCTGCTGGAATTGGTGGAGTTGGTAGGGACTCAGCTGGGTCGGTGATTTTTCTGTTCTCTATACATGAGGGGGTGAAAACTGTTAACTTCATGGAGGGTCTGGCAATTCTGCATGCTATTGAGAGGGCCCTTGCTTTGGGCTGGAGAAAAGTTATATGTGAAGCTGATTCACAGATTTTGATTAATCTCTTGAATGAGCGGAAGATATCTGATATTAATTGGCAGTTGGCTTCGGTGGTTCAGCGGATTCTTCAGGTTAGTTCTCGGTTGGAGGAGGCATCCTTTGTTCACATCCCAAGGGAGTGGAATCGAGTTGCCGACTGCTTGGCCAAATGGGCCTCTGAGCATGATAGTGGTTGGAAAGTTGAGGACTGGGATCAAGTTAATCCTGAGCTGCATCTGGATTTAGACCGGTTCTTGGAGGAGGATAGGAGGATACATGAGGATAGTTGATGTTGTTTATGCTGTGGGGTTTTCGCCTTGTTTTCTGGGGCTGGGTCCCCTTGTTATTATTGTAATGCTCTTTTCTGATTTCTAATAAAGTTTTTACCCCTTTGTTTTTTAAAAAAAAAAAAAAAAAAAGTTCCACATTCATTAACAAATAACAAATATAAATATATATATATATATGCAATCTCACATATATAAATATATATACATTTATATTTATTTATAAAGCATCTTAAATCATGCTCCACTCAATAATAGAGTGTGATGCTATGAAATAAACCTCACATTGGTGAGCAATGTACAACCCTAATCTTTTTTTTTGTTTCTTTGATGTGAAGCAGGGAAGGGTCGAGCGGCGGCAATGGGAGTCCAGCATTGGAGAAGGGCCGCAGGCTCCGAACGGAGGGTGGGGTTATGGTGACTGCGGTAGACTATGAATGGGAGTGGGGGTGGTGTTGCCCGCAGTGACTGTGGCGGGCGGAGGTCGTGGTGGGGTTGTGGGTTGTAGCGGCCACAAGAAGTGGCAAGGTGGAGCGCGGGGTGAAACGAAGGCCGCGCGGGGGTTTAGGCGGTGGCAGGAGTAAGGGGGCCTGTGCGTAGGCCCCGGTGGAGTATGTTTGGGGGGGGAGGTCTGGGTGGGGCTCCGCCCCTCCCCACACCCTCTTTGCTTTAAGATTTCGGTGGGGGTTTAAACCCCCACCATTTTACATGTTAATTTTTGACTGTGTAAACATTAATAACTGCGATCCTCTTTTCTTCATCGCATATGTTATTTCAAAATTTTAAATAAAAATAAATATAAATATATATACATTTATATATAATCTTAGCATAAGATCTTAATTTAATTACAATTAAATAATTATATATTTATAGCATAAGATATTCACAATGTCTATATTTCTTAGATTCTCAATTTATCTATTAAACATAATCTTGTATAAAATAGAATATATCTATATATATATATATATTTCAATTATCATTCATCCTTTCACAAATTCTTTCCAATGCAATATAAAGTTTAAGACTATGGTTAAGAGTAATACAGGATATTTAACAAATCTATCACTTCAAAAATTCAATATAACAAATCATTTTTTTTTTTTAAATATAAAATTCTATTGCACAATTAAATCAAATCTTAATTCTGATCCAAAAGATAAATTCACTTCTTGAATAGTTTATTAAATGTAACATTTCCACTAAACAATACAAGAGATAATTTTTAACAACTTGGACTAAATCAACAACAAATTTCACCACTTTACAAATTGTTAAACAAGTATAAAACAAATGTAAATTTCACAACTAACATACACTATAAGGGAGGAATTACTCTCTTCCCCCAAATAACAATTTTACAAATTCAGAGGGAGTAAACCTCTCCTCAAAGGAAAACTTATCCAGGAAGAACCTTAAGAGACCAATCTCTCATTACAAGTAGAGAGATAAAACATTTTCTCTAAACAAGGAAAAAATCCTCCAATCCTCTCAACATGCTCCAAAATAAACTTGCATGACAAACAAGGAAGAATACACCACACAACAAGTTCTCCTCCCTACCATAGACCCATAAGAGGGTCACCCCCGAGCTAGGGAGATCATCCACACACCCAGGAAGAATAGTCCAATACACTTCACAACATTGAATAACAACAATCAAAGTAAACAACACACAAACTCCCATGGTCTTACACACAATACAAAAACTCAGCTGAGGTGAGTTTAAAGAGGGTAGGGAAGTAGACTCACTCAACTCAAAGGTGTCATTCTTCTCAACATTTTATCTCAACTTATCTCATGGCCTCAAGCCAACAAAATTAATCTTTCTCATGGCCTCAAGCCATCCAAATAATCAAAATCCCAGGGATATCATAAATAGGCTCTCAAGCCTTATAGCCCTCTTGGTTCAAAATTACCAACATGCCCTCAAGGCTTCCATATACCAAGAACAATAATACACCCGAGGAGGTTCACACCTTCCCTTCCCTACACATGATGAGTATTGTCCTCCAACTAGAAGAAGCTCTTTCATACACCCATCACAAACCCTAAATAATAGAAATACACATAGACAACCCTTACAAATCAACATTCATCAAACAAGAATAGAACATACAAGGGTAAGTAAACTTTCTCACTAACCTTTACAAGCCTTATTATGGATGTAGTTTAAGAAGAGCTCCACCCTTAGTCTCCTCCTCCAAGTTCTCCTTCTTTCCACAATAATCCAACCCCCTTAGTCTCCTCCTTCTCTCTCTTTTAAAACTAATTCCCCCAATTTCCTTATTCCCAAGTGGCATTAAAAAACTAAACCCACTCCTCATCCATTATCCTAGTGGACTTAAAATAATTAACCCCACTCAATAGGTCCCCCACTATAGTCCTTTTCCAACACATGGAGGAATAAAATAAAATAATAAAAATAGAATTAAAGAGGGAGTGGATGACACACCACCCTTTCTATGGGGAACTCCCACCAAAAGAGAGGCACAAAGAGACAAAACACTCCATTATTGGTGGATCATGGTGTCATTCCATGACTTGGAAGTGGGCCTGAGTGTGGATTCCACTCATCCCTTTATCCCCGTGCTTCCAAATTCGTCACTTAACTTCACTGTGAAGTTAAAGTGACCATATGGAGGTTATCCCTAGGTTATCCTAGTCAAAAGGATCCCTAGACCCATGGGGTATAACCCAGGGTTGATTTTTACCTAGTTAGGACTCCCAGAGTCAAGTAAAAACACAAGAAGAGGGTCTAAAAGAAATAAAGTTAAAAGAAGATTCATAACAACATTTCTTACAACACATATCACAATATAAGTAAACTAGAAGTTAGACCTAATTCCTTTGACCCCATGCAACATTACAACATTTCATCAAACACGAGGTTGATCTTAGTTCCTCGTGGAACTAGATCGACTCACAAGGGATACAACATAGGGTATGGAATGATCTCCTGTATTTGTGGTTTCATTAGCAATACCTGCAC
The DNA here is from genome assembly GCA_027924645.1 of Cunninghamia lanceolata. Classification (NCBI taxonomy): domain Eukaryota; kingdom Viridiplantae; phylum Streptophyta; class Pinopsida; order Cupressales; family Cupressaceae; genus Cunninghamia; species Cunninghamia lanceolata. The sequence goes on along the minus strand of BSBN01000021.1, from coordinate 17,572,256 downwards.
ACTTAATCTTGAAGTTAATAACACATAAAGATATCATAGCTGAAGCAATTTCAATACAAGCATACCTAAATATTCTACCATATAATCATACGGAAATCACATTAAAATTCCATTTCTAATATTATCCATTCATTATTTTCTTAAAAGCAACATCTAATTATCATTCCACAATTATTTTCTTAAAAATCAATTAGGTTTAATAAACAAGATTCCAGGATCAATAGTTTCTCAACATAAAAGTAATGGCAATAGCACTGTAAATAGTCTCATGAACAGAAGTGAAAAAGGTAGGCCTCACAGGTTATTTTGGAGTTGTCCACCCCTCCTTTGCATCAAAATTGTGCGAACTATTATCCATAGGAAAATAGAAGGTTTGGAAAATTGCAGATCATTAGAGAGGTTGGTAGCAAGGAGTTTGTGGAACGATCGACACATACAAAATTTGAAGCATAAGGTGAGACTGTGGAGACTGTGGAAGGGGATGATATTTAAGGGGATGATATTTAAGAGTAGGCTATCAAGACTAAACTTCCTAAACATATCAACACTTGAACCTCACGTTCAAACTATAAAGGTAATGATAGTCTTTAGATTCTTTAACTTATTATTATCTCTTGAGCGTGTATTGGTTGATTGTAAATTTTATATTATTTGTAGAAATGGTTGTATGAAAGTATAATATGCACAAGGATACAACTTGGTGTGCAATCAGTTATGAGTTCCTTTGCCTTTCCTAGTCTCACTTTGGTTGATTCATGTGTGGAGATTGCTAGTGATGATTGCAGAGAAACAACAGACTTGAAGTGCAGAGGTGTTCTTCCAACGTGCCAGCAATGGTGTGGTTTGATATAAATTCCACTTTAGAAAATACCAGTCTAACTTTGATTGGAGATGGATGTGATATTGATGAATATGAAGATGTGGGAGAGGGGAAGTGAGTATATTTAGATGTCTTCCCACAACCTTCCTTTATGAAAAAGTATAGTCTAATCAAAGAGGACTGGAGACCTGAAATGGAGTTGAGTACTGAGGAAGAGGAGTCGAGTCACTTAAAAGATGACAAAGTGATGGGCGATCAAGAGAGAGTTGTGAAGACTTTTCACAAAGTAGTGCTCATTTTTAGGGGATGTGAATAGGCCAAGTAATTTTGGAGATGTGAATAGGCAATTGAGGGGAACGATAGTGATGGGTGATGTGTACCTTTGTTAAGTATCTCACCTTAGGTTCAAAACTGTCAGTCTATAATGAAGAAGGTCAAGTATGTGGGTCAAGGACAACCATCTAGATGCATTTTTTACTTTTGTCCAAAAAATATTTGAAGCAATATAAAATCTTGACTTTTGTTGTGCACTTACCTCTAATTATTTTGCTATCTGAAACTAGTGATGTTTAAAGTACCATTGGAGAATTGTCATCATGTCAAGGGGGGACATATTCATATAGATCAAGCCTTGGGTATCTTAGTTAAAATGTTGAAAGGAATTTCTTAGTTATGCAAATTCTCTTAGGATGAATGCACAAATCTAGATTTATTTTAAAGTGCGAACTAAGATGTCCATTCCTTGGATGCAAATGATATTTGAATAAATTCTTATTGATTGAAGATGATAACATGAGATGTGAAATGAATACAATTAAATGCTTTTAAATATATGGACATGGTAACAAATTGTGTAAACTTGTGTTAAGTCATCCTTAGGTGGGAAATGAATGAGTGGGAGCTGACCAAAATTTGAATGTGATTTAAAAAATTTAAGTGTAAAATCTACAGCTATAGGGTTTTCTCCATATCTATAGATATGACCTGAAACATGAGAAGGGCCAAATTGAGGTGGATAATAGAGATACAAGGGAAAGTGTGTGAATCAACCTAATTAATGCATAACTTGGGTGAGTGTAGTTGAATGTGTGTACATATAGATAAGCAAATTAGTAGATCTGTGTGCATGAGTGCAAGCAAATGAGTAAATCTTATGGGGAAAGGGCTTGACTTTGTATAAGATTTTTCCATTTGTCGATATGTAAAAGTATTAATTTATTCTCTTGAAAAATAAGCAAAAAACTAAATGGGAAATGTCATGGGTTAAAATTTTTACCATTACAATTTTTCCCCACCTTGAGTTGCATACACATTTCAAAGTATGTAGCACTCACAAATAGGCATATAAAATGAGTGATCAAACATAAAAGGATATGGCTGTTGGATCTAGGGCATACAACTGAGAGGGGGGGGGTGAATCAGTTGTATAAAACTTCTTCTTTTTCAAACACTTGATTCTTCGTTGTTAGTTAGCAGCATATCAATTAATCATTCATGAAAGCATAATACATAAACACAAAAACATCAACACATTGAACACCAAGATTTTGACGTGGAAAACCCGGTTAAGGGAAAAACCACGGGGTGATTAACCCAAGAATTATTCTCTGTTAGAAGAATAAAGAAGAATGAATGGCACATGCCAATTAGGGCTCACTGCCCGAGCACACTACTCACAAAGAGGCCCACTGCCTACAAGGAGACACACTGTCTACAAAGTGATAAAAATCACAGTCTTGAACTGGAGAATGACATCTCTACCATGTCCGGATCAGTTCCAATTAAGCCCAAAAACCTCTGCTCTGCCTTTCGCACTTCTCTTCGCTATGCCACACTCATCCACACACACCACACATCGAAATGAACTCACAGACCGTTATTTATACAAGACATCGACTTAGGAACAAACATCTAAGTCAGCAAACAACCGCAAGATGAATAACACATCCGGTCGGCCACCACAAGAACATTCGCAGGATGAACAACTCATCCGGTCGGCTAAACAGAGCAAGAACTTCATCCGGAAGAATAACTTCAATTCCGGGCTCTACTATAAATGCGGATCAACAACACAACCTCAACACGATCCAGAAAACTTCACAAGCCTGCCTGAATGTCCGGATACATCCGCACTTCCTTTACTTGCTGGAATCTCTTGTCTTCCTCATCTGAAACTTCAAGAACACAGTCTGTCGCCACTGTAGAAGGTACTTCCGGACCTTCAAATCATACATTATCAATGCGGACCAACAACACAACCTCAACATGATCCAAGAACCTTCACAAGCCTGTCTGAATGACCAGGTACGTCCACATTTCCTTTACTTACTGAAAACTCTTATCCTCCTTATCTGAAACTTCAAGAACACAGTCTGTCGCCACTGTCATAATGCAAGAGGTACTTCCAGACCTCCAAATCATACACAACTTGAGATGGAACATCACAAGGACATCCCAAACACTCTTTCCAATCCGCAGATTAGGATTGTACAATTCTGGACCTCACCAGACCTTTCTGTGATCCTCTGTCACCTCTAAGCACTTGCCAGAACCGGTTCCACACAGACAGCCATAACTTCTTCAGGTCTTCATGCGGACCTCTGAAAACTTGACTGAAGCATCTCAAGACTCATATCTGCAAACCCTTTAATCCGGATCCTCCGGTTCTCAACCTATCCAATATATTTGCCTTCTTCTCATCACTGTTCTTCACTGTTCCTGACTGAGGGTAATTTTCTCAATATCCTCAACACACAGCTCATCCAATCCTTCTTGTCAATGTAATATGAGTATGTTGACATCAATGACAACACTGGTTCACTTCATACTTGCAATAATCTCTCCCTTTGTCATTGATGGCAACATATGATGTGAAAAACCATCAAGACAAGAACTTCTCCTTTCTGTCACAGCTCCCCCTATCAACAACAACTTTTCACATGTCTTCTCTTCCTTTACTGCTCCCCCTTTGATCATTAACCACTTGTTTTTCACATGTCTTCTCTCCCCCTTTGACATCAATGGCAAAGGGCTCATACTTGCAATTCTAATACATCAGAATCATACCAGCTGCTCCCCCTTAGTAGCAGCTCCCCATCATCAATCCGGATCACAAGATATGACTGTGATATCCACCTGACTGATGCACATCAGTGCATCTTAGTTCATCACCGGAGGGGCCATGACCCCTAACTTTTCCCAGAGATATTCAAAAGAGTCCTTGGGAAGAGGTTTTGTAAAGGTATCTGCAATCTGATCCTTGGAGGGAACATACTCCAATCTGACTTCTTCCTTGTTTACTTATTCTCTCAAAAAGTGAAATTTGATAGATATGTGCTTAGTCTTAGAATGCAATACCGGATTCTTAGAAATATTAATTGCACTTGAATTATCACAGAAAATTGTGATAGGCTCCTCATATTCAACTTTAATGTCTCTTAGCATCTGCTTCATCCATAAGATTTGAGTGCAACTACCTGCTGCTGCAATGTATTCTGCTTCAGTTGTAGACAGAGATATTGCATCTTGTTTCTTGCTTAGCCAAGAAACCAATCTCTTCCCCAAAAAGAATGCTCCACCACTAGTGCTCTTCCGGTCATCCACATCTCCTGCCCAATCTGCATCTGTGTAAGCATGAAGAGAGAAATCCGGATCTCTAGGGTACCATAGACCATACTCAACTGTTCCTTTCAAGTACCTAAAAATTCTTTTAATTGCCATAACATGAGATTCTCTAGGATCAGCCTGGAATCTTGCCACAAGACCAACAGCCTGCATTATATCTGGTCTAGTTTGAGTGAGATACAACAATCCACCAATCATTGATCTATACTTTGTCTGATCTGCCTTTGGAGAATCATCATCTTTGCTTAACTTACATCCGGTTGCCATAGGAGTGTTCATAGGCTTTGAGTCTTCCATACCAAATTTCCTTAACAATTCTTTCACATATTTGGTCTGAGAAATGAAGATCCCTTCTTTTGTTTGAGTAATTTGCAGACCCAAGAAGAAATTCATTTCACCAAGCATAGACATTTCAAACTCACTTTTCATCTGATTTGCAAAAGTTTTGCACATACTATCTCTTCCTCCAAAAATGATATCATCCACAAACGCTTCAACAATCAAAATGTTTTCATGATCAATTTTGAAATATAAGTTACTATCAGCAGTACCTTTGTTGAATCCAATCTGCACAAGATGCTTATGCAACCTTTCATACCATGCTCTTGGGGCTTGCTTCAATCCATACAAAGCTTTCTTCAACTTGCAGACCATATCATCATTATCAGACAATTGAAATCCATCCGGTTGTTCAATGTAGACTTCTTCTTCCAGATCACCATTTAGGAAGGCAGACTTGACATCCATCTGATATACCTTGAAGTCTTTGAAGGCAGCAAATGCAAGAAGTAATCTGACTGCTTCAATTCTTGCCACCGGAGCAAAAGTCTCTTCAAAGTCAATTCCTTCTATTTGAGAGTAGCCTTTGCAGACCAATCTAGCTTTGTTTCTGATTACTTCACCAGCTTCATTTAGTTTGTTCCGGAAGACCCACTTGGTTCCAATTACATTCCTGTCTCTAGGTCTGGGAACAAGATCCCAAGTATGATTTTTCTCAATTTGCATCAATTCATCTTCCATTGCTTTGGTCCAGTTTTCATCATTGTAGGCTTCATTTATTGTTTTAGGTTCAATCTTTGAAATCAGACAACATTCATCCTGATTTTGAGCAACATTCCTTCTAGTTTGTACACCTTTGCTTCTGTCACCTATGATCTGATCTTCAGAGTGGTTCAGTCTTACATACCTTGGAATTTTGGGAGTATCCTGCACTGCTGCTTCTTGATCAGGCTCATTCAAACCTATCTCTTCTTCCTGATTTACCGGATCAGGCTGACTCTGTCTCACCGGAGAGGATTGAGGTCCTTGAACACTGTCTTGGTCATCTTCATCAAACTCATAAAATCTTGAAGGCTTCTCAATTCCTTCATCAACTTTCACATTGGTGCTTTCTATCATCTTCCTTAATCTCTTATTATAACACTGGTATGCTTTTCTTTGAGTGGAGTAACCCAAGAAAATTCCTTCATCACTTCTAGCATCAAACTTTCCTAGATCTTCATCTTTTTTAATATAACACTTGGTACCAAATACTCTGAAATATTTCACAGTAGGAGTGATGCCAAACCAGAGTTCATAGGGGGTCTTACCGGTGTTGTTTCTGATTTGAACTCGATTGAGAGTGTAGACTGCAATGCTGATAGCTTCCTTCCAAAACATTTGAGGAACATTTGCTTCCAACATCATTGTCCTGGCAGCTTCCTGGATGGTCCAGTTCTTTCTCTCAACTACTCCATTCTGCTGTGGAGTCCTAGGAGCAGACAACTGTCTCCTTATACCCTGATTCTCACAAAAGTCAATGAATTCACCAGATGTAAATTCACCACCTCTATCAGACCTTAGACACTTTAGTTTCAATCCGGTTTGATTCTCTACCATAGCTTTCAAGATTTTTAACTTCTCAAATGCTTCTGATTTTTCTTTTAGAAAGGTAACCCACATCATCCGGGAATGATCATCAATTAACAACATGAAATATCTATCACCTTGCAGACTCTTGATTCTTGTCGAACCACAGAGATCAGTATGTACTAATTCCAACAATCCGGTAGAAGACTGATCTTTGCTTTTGAAAGAGACTCTGCTTTGTTTACCTAGCTGACATTCTTTGCACAAACTATTTGTAGGTTTCATTAATTTTGGAAGATCTCTTACGGCCTGAGTATTGCTTATCTTGATGATGTTATCAAAATTTACATGACACATTCTTCTATGCCATAACCAACTCTAATCAATTTGAGCAAACAAACAACTTTTATTTGAACCAACCAGATGAAAGATATTACCTTTTGTTTGAGTACCGGATGCAATTTCAGTTCTGGAGCTTGTAAAGATTCTGCATTTTCCATTCTTGAACCGGAGATCATAGCCTTTGTCCACTAACTGACCAACACTGAGAAGATTGTGCTTCAATCCTTCAACATATAGTACGTTACCTGTTTTGCTCTTTCCATCAAAGGAAATAGTTCCCCTGCCTTTGATTCTGCCAGCAGAATTGTCACCAAACTTTACCATTCCTCCTTCATACCTTTCCAAATTCAAGAACTTATTCTTGTCACCAGTCATATGGTGAGAACATCCACTGTCAATAACCCAATCATCCTTTTCTTCCACTTGAGCAGCCAAAGCTTTTTCAACAACTTTGTGATTGACAGATTCAGAGAGTATTGAATCTTCTTCCTTGATGGCAATAAACACCCACTCATTTCCGGATTTGCTTCCTAGTTCTGATTCATCATCTGTTACTCCTTCATTGTCATCTTCTTCATGAACATAATAGCAATTCTTTTGAAACCTTTGTCTGTTAGTATTAGACCTTGCAGATCTTTCCGGACATCTTGAAGCAAAATGACCAATCTTATTGCAGTTGAAACACTTAAAGGGTAGTTTTCCTTCATACTTACCGGATCCTCTTGGCAGTCTCTTTGCAATGAGGGCTTCAAGTTGAGCTGTTTCTACTTCTTCTTCTTCCATGTCTCTTCTTGCTTGATCATACCATGACATTTTCCTTGATGAGTTTTCTCCCGGATCAAATCTCTGTTTGCCTTTCACATAGGCACTGGCTTTGAAAGCAGATTCAGTCTTGGGAGGATCATCTCCAAACTCGGTCATTTCAAATGCAGCTAGTTTGCCAGCCAGTTGTTCTCTTGTGACAGTTGTGTGGGCTCTGAATTCATCAATGGCAGCAACCTTGATTTTGTAGGCAGCAGGAAGGGATCTTAGGATTTTGCAGAAAATCTCATTTTCATCTAGAGTTCCACCAACATTTCTGATTCCACATACCAGCTCATTCACTCTTGGCATAAAGGTAGTGATGTTTTCATCATCTCTCATCTTCAATCTTTCAAATTTCCCTTTCAGACTTTGCAACCTTGCACTTTTGACAAACTCATCTCCTTCATACAGAAGTTCCAGTTTAGTCAGGATCTCATATGCAGATGGTAGGTCAATAACATTTGAGAGATCTAAGTCATTCAATGTGCTTAGAAGAGCTTCCTTGGTCCGCAGATTGTTTTCTACTTCTGTGATTTCATTCAGAGTTGTCGGGCCACCTTGTGGAGGAACATATGGTTTTGAGACCATAGCCAAATATGTTTTTCCCATACATTCCAAGTGACACTTCATGCGCCCTTTCCAGAGAGTGAATTTGGTTCCATCGAACTTCAGACTATCCTTCTTGTATGACGACATCCTGGATCTCCTCAAGCGGTTAAGCTCCTATCAGAGGAACTTAGCTCTGATACCAATTGTTGGATCTAGGGCATACAACTGAGAGGGGGGGGGTGAATCAGTTGTATAAAACTTCTTCTTTTTCAAACACTTGATTCTTCGTTGTTAGTTAGCAGCATATCAATTAATCATTCATGAAAGCATAATACATAAACACAAAAACATCAACACATTGAACACCAAGATTTTGACGTGGAAAACCTGGTTAAGGGAAAAACCACGGGGTGATTAACCCAAGAATTATTCTCTGTTAGAAGAATAAAGAAGAATGAATGGCACATGCCAATTAGGGCTCACTGCCCGAGCACACTTCTCACAAAGAGGCCCATTGCCTACAAGGAGACACACTGTCTACAAAGTGATAAAAATCACAGTCTTGAACTGGAGAATGACATCTCTACCATGTCCGGATCAGTTCCAATTAAGCCCAAAAACCTCTGCTCTACCTTTCGCACTTCTCTTCACTATGCCACACTCATCCACACACACCACACATCGAAATGAACTCACAGACCATTATTTATACAAGACATCGACTTAGGAACAAACATCTAAGTCGGCAAACAACCGCAAGATGAATAACACATCCGGTCGTCCACCACAAGAACATTCGCAGGATGAACAACTCATCCGGTCAGCTAAACAGAGCAAGAACTTCATCCAGAAGAATAACTTCAATTCTGGGCTCTACTATAAATGCGGATCAACAACACAACCTCAACACGATCCAGAAAACTTCACAAGCCTGCCTGAATGTCCGGATACATCCGCACTTCCTTTACTTGCTGGAATCTCTTGTCTTCCTCATCCGGAACTTCAAGAACACAGTCTGTCGCCACTGTAGAAGGTACTTCCAGACCTTCAAATCATACATTATCAATGCGGACCAACAACACAACCTCAACATGATCCAAGAACCTTCACAAGCCTGTCTGAATGACCAGGTACGTCCGCATTTCCTTTACTTACTGAAAACTCTTATCCTCCTTATCCAGAACTTCAAGAACACAGTCTGTCGCCACTGTCATAATGCAAGAGGTACTTCCGGACCTCCAAATCATACACAACTCGAGATGGAACATCACAAGGACATCCCAAACACTCTTTCCAATCCACAGATTAGGATTGTACAATTCCGGACCTCACCGGACCTTTCTGTGATCCTCTGTCACCTCTAAGCACTTGCCGGAACCGGTTCCACACAGACAGCCATAACTTCTTCAGGTCTTCATGTGGACCTCTGAAAACTTGATTGAAGCATCTCAAGACTCATATCTGCAAACCCTTTAATCCGCATCCTCCGGTTCTCAACCTATCCAATATATTTGCCTTCTTCTCATCATTGTTCTTCACTATTCCTGACTGAGGGTGATTTTCTCAATATCCTCAACACACAGCTCATCCAATCCTTCTTGTCAATGTAATATGAGTATGTTGACATCAATGATAACACTGGTTCACCTCATACTTGCAACAATGGCATGGATCCATATTTAAACTAATGGACCCTATTGAATACATCATGAGTAAGTTTATCCTTTGGCATACACACTCCATATGAGCCTACAAAATGGAGAGAAAATATGCCACGCTTAACTTCTATAATGCAAGTAAGGTCAAGTACAATCTAGATCTTTCTATCAATAATCATAAGAGATAGAGGAAGAAAGGGAGTTAGAGAAATTCTACCTAGATATAGAAAATGATAATATTATGCCATGCTTGACAATCACTACTACGTAGAGGGGGGTTTAAGAAAATTTTTGAGACAAGTTTTGAGTAAATTGTCTTAACTTGAGACAAAAAAAAACTTGTGTATTGTCTTAAATATTGTCTTTAAGTGAGTGTCTCAAATTATTGTCTTAAAAAATTGTCTCTGTAAAGACAATATGAAACATAAATATTTTTGTCTCTTTAGAGACAATATGAAAAAATGTATTAACAAAATAAACAATTTATTTTAAATATATTGTTAGTGTGATTTTCAACATTCAATGTTTCCAAATTCTCGTTGTCCACTTGTTTGCTAGAATTTTTATTTTTATTTTTCAAACGTAGTGGAAATTCAATCTGTGTACTAAAAATCATCCTCATATACAAAAAATAAAGAAGTTAAGCATGTCCAACCAGATAGTAGCACAACTCTGCCAATTGTACCACCTCTTTTGCAATCTAAAGCTTAGGAAATAGTAAAGAAGATTTCAAATGGACAAAGTTGTAGAAGGGAAATGGTAATAGAAGGGAGCCATGGTTATACGTACATCAATCTACCTTTCCAAGAGAAAAAATGAACACTATGTTGGAGAACCCAAATAAACAGATTCCAAAAAGGCAGAAGATCAACAAAGGTAAATAGGCTCAAATAGAAAGTCAATCCTTAGAACCAACTGTTATTGCTCTTTCTCAGATAAATTTACGAAAATAAAAAGTAAATTCACAATTGAAGATAACAGTGAGAAATACCATATTAAATGTAATTATTTCCAATGTTTTGTATCTTACAAAATTATGTGGGAGTTTCTCCACAACCCAAAAAACATACCATGGATATGGCATAACCATTATTGAATATTGACACTAATTTCCCAAACATAAGAAGCAAATATGTCTTTTGTTCATTTATTTATATCCATCCTCTTCCTTTTTGTCCTCTTTCTATGAGGCACTATTCTAATTGTGGGTGTCGATTGTTCATCACATTGAACACCCTCCTCATTATTCTTGTCTCCCACTTGCTCAATTTCAAGGATGGTTTCCTTCTGAGGTTCAGGAATGACGATCAAATCATTGTGTGCAACAAACAATTCATCATGTTTCTCTATCTCCTCTTCATGCTCACTACCTGATGAGTTTGATTGTTGGGCTTCCTATACCCAACACAATTTAATCATTAAACTAACATATTAGACCTTATTTGCTTGCTTCAAAGCATAGAATCTAATAAACCATGAAAATTTATGCTTTTTTCTATGTAAACTAATAGTTATTAATCTTGTACCAACTCAAATCACAATTTTAGCTTTGTTTGTTTCATTTCTCTATGCAAAAAATAAACTATTGTAATTCTAGGTGTATTTGTCTAGATTAATATCTATATCATTTGCTTTGCAATGGTAATGAAGGAAAAATATGAAATTTTATTATAGCACATCATACAAAGAACTTACCTCAGAGTCATGACCACTGACTAATTTCTCCCCTCGATCTAGCATATGTTGTCGGAGGCCTTGGGAACCATGTAGTAAAGCATATATTAGGTCATCCTTTGAAGCTTCCTTTTGAAATTGGGGAACCTACATAAACAATATAGCCAAATTTATAAGGTATAATGACTCATAAGATACAATTAACTCACAAGGTTGTCATGAATTTTTTATGAAATAGGGAATACATTAGATGAAAATATTCACTTACGAAGGCACCAAGAATGCTATTGTACCCACCGGATCCTAATTTATAGGATCCAATAATTGACACCCTATCTTGGGTTGCTTTTGTTGTATCTTGAAGGCATCTTTAAGATCCTCCTCATGCAGATGGCCTATAGTTTAGATTATTGTGGGCCTTCCTCTTAAATTTGGCATCTTTCATAAGTTCATCCCATGTCACTGGGTCTGTGATCCAAGCTAGACATGGATATCAAATACCATATTAATTGTAATTATTTCCAATGTTTTGTATCTTACAAAATGATGTGGGAGTTTCTCCACAACCAAAAAAACATACCATGGATATGGCATAACCATTATTTAATTTTGACACTAATTTCCCAAACATAAGAAGCAAATATGTCTTTTGTTCATTTGTTTCTATCCATCCTCTTCCTTTGTGTCCTCTTTCTACGAGGCACTATTCTAATTGTGGGTGTCGATTGTTCATCACATTGAACACCCTCCTCATTATTCTTGTCTCCCACTTGTTGAAATTCAAGGATGGTTTCCTGCCGAGGTTCAGGAATGACAATCAAATCATTATGGGCCATAAACAATCCATCATGTTCCTCTAGCTCCTCTTCATGCTCACTACCTGATGAGTTTGATTGTTGGGCTTCCTATACACAACACAATTTAACGCATTAAAATAACATATTAGACCTTGTTTGCTTGCTTCAAAGCATATAATTTAATAAACCATGAAAACCTATGCTTTTTGCTATGTAAACTAATAGTTATTAATCTTGTAGCAACTCAGATCACACTTTTAGCTTTGCTTGTTTCATTTCTCTATGAAAAAAAGAAACTATTGTAATTCTAGGTGTATCTGTCTAGATTAATATCTGTATCATTTGCTTTGCAATGGAAATGAAGGAAAAATATAAAATTTTATTATAGCCCATCATGCAAAGAACTTACCTTGGATTCATGACCAATGACTAATCTCTCCCCTCGATCTAGCATATGTTGTAGAAGGCCTTGGGAACCATGTAGAAAAGCATATGTTAGGTCCTCCACTGAAGCTTCCTTTTGAAATTAGGGAACCTATGTAAAAAAAATATAACCAAATTTATAAGGTATAATGACTCATAAGATACAATTAACTCACAAGTTTGTCACGACTTTTTTTATGAAATAGAAAATATAGTAGATGAAAATATTCACTTACCAAGCCACCACAAATGACATTGTACCTACCAGATCCTAATTTATGGGATCCAATGCTTGAGACCCTAGCTTGGGTTGTTTTTGTTGTATCTCGAAGGCATCTTTTAGATCCTCCTCATGCAAATGGCCTATATTTTAGATTATTGTGGGCCTTCCTCTTAAATTTGGCATCTTTCATAAGATCATCCCATGTCACTTGGTCTATGATCCAGGTTGGATGTGGATATCTCAAGTCTTTTGTCAGCTTCGACCTTAAATTGTCTCGTTTAGAGTAAATGTATTTCCATGCAATATCTATAATAATTTCCTTATTAAAACTAGGATTTCCAAATGCTATTATGACATCTTTAAAGAGTTCATATTTCTTAGCATTGGCTTGCTTCCTCCAATCCATTTGAATGGTATTACCAAATAATTGTTCTGCACGATGAAAAATAAAGTGAAAGAATTTTAAGGCCATTTCCTCCTTCAAGACATTTCCTTCTGAGTTGAACAAGATTGTAACTTCTTGTGTTCGTTTTGTAGTCACTGAGGATATTTTTGTAGTCTTAAGGGTTGAGATAGATGCCCCTATAGGTACATCAGTTAATTTGTCATTTATTTCATGTATTTACAATCAGATCATCAAGCAACCATGTAATCATCAATGATGCTTTTACCACTCAACATGCTATTACAGTGATAAAAATAAAATATGAACTAGAAAAGAATAATAAGATAATATTTCTAGATAATTTTACTTGTTCATCTTAAATAAGTCATGCAATCCCCAACAAAATCCTCTCCCATAACTCAATTTATTTAAGTATTTCTTTCCTAATTTCAACATTTTCAAGAGTTTTTGTAGGAGCCTTAGTATTTTTTATTGTGATTCTATAAGACACCTCTAAGAAACTTGTTCAGGTGTTGGTGGGAGAATTCTGATTGAACCCAGACTTGATGGATTATTTATTTGTGATGTACTCCTAATAGGGGCATGCATGTCTATTTCAACAGGGATACTAGGAGCATCAATGTTTGATGTAGAGGGCATGCTATGAGGCATTGTGCTTCATGCCACTCTTGTGATAGGTGTTTCTGGTCTAGATGTAGAGGGCATGACACATCTTCTTGAAACATCTTGCAATGCACAAATATAAATATTAAAGTGGTATAATAGGGGAAATAACATAATCAAACCCACACAAACATATGATTGAATCTTACCTTTTGCATAACATTAGGTGTATCAAATGGCATAATCGGATCTTGCATGCCAACAAGATGTGTTCTCGGTGGACTTACTCTAGAAATACCTTGTGGCAAAAACAAAAATATTAACAAAATATAAAAGGTGAAATAAGTTAATTAAATACACAAGATTCTAGATCAAATATTACCGCTAGCATAATACTAGATGTACTAAAGGGTGTGATAGGGGTTGGAATGATTTTAGAGATGACATGCATTCCACAAACATAAATTAACATAATATAATATAGAACATAAGATAATTGAACTTATAAAAGACAATTTTCAAACTTACCTCATACACCATCATAGTAATGTTTTGCCCTTGCCTATTCCTTAGCATTTTAGTTAGACCATTTAAGATCAATGGGTCCCCCGTAGTAGAATTAGGAGCACCCATAGGCACATTCTTACAGAAACACATAATGACATAAAATGAAAAAATATTAATTAGAGAACATATGCAAGTGATATTAGTAACATAAGTCAAATTCACTAGCACATGAACAATAACATACAAAATTTTCATTATGTTTCAATACATAAGAAAAATATAAACAACGCTCAACTTCCAAAGTTTTTTTCGCTTTATGGTATTGTGTTTCTCTTGCCTAGGTGTTGATTGCGTAGAGCTTCCAAACACAAAAGTGTCTTTCAAGTAAATTGTTAAAGAAGTAAAAAAATAAAATGAAACAACTTATCCAATTGAAAAAAAATTGCAAGCTATATTCAATGACATTACAAACATCCACTAACAAAACACTCAAAACATACAAATCACTTAATTTCCATTACATTTTGTGTATAATTAAAAGCACAATACTTAACCTATAAAGAGTTAATTATATTGTACTAAATCCTCACAACCATTTTAAAGTGAACATGATGATCAAACAATGTCATTCTCACATGAAATGTCCTCATCTGATGGCATAAATGCACCATCATTAATGGGCCCTAAATCCACAAATAAATTAATACCATAGTTTTAATGGTCTTCTTCACCTTCAGCTACAGGTAAATGAAAATCAATAAATTCATCATCTTCATGGACTTGATGCCCATGTGGTCGCTCATATCCTTCAGACACCTTAGTAAACTCGTCATGATCTTCATCTTGGTCATACACATCATTGACAATAAGGTTTTTATCATCTCCATATTGGCCATCTATCTCTTCAAGGGGGACTTCTACATCTTCAAGTAAATCATGGTCCTCTACATCTTGAACAAATGTTACTCTTCATCCTTTTGGATCATAATCAATCATGAATGACCAATGAGGTTGTTCTAAATTTGGAATGAGAAATATTTAGTCACATTGATTTAGAAACACATAAGGTTCAGAAGTGGCTTCAAACCTAGATGTATTGATCATATGAAATCAATTATTGTGTAGAAATATAGTTTTGTCTTCACCCACTTTGATAAGCTTGTACCATCGAACACAAAAAATAATTTTCTTGAAAGATATTAAATCAAGCTCTATAATATCCTCCAACACTCCATAATAGCGAAGTATGCTTGTGATTGGTTGTTTATCATTTTCATGTGAATGACATTCCACCTCAAATGATGTTGAAATTCCATAATCAAAAGTTTTTCTCTTGTCGTCAACCTTTTTGATGGGAAAATGATGACTGAAATTCCACATTTGTTTGTAATATGTTGCCTAAATTCATATAAATATTAACTAATTAGATTCAAGGATAAAAAAGTTAAAAGGCAAATCACTAAATACCTCAAATATGTTAATATATATGTATCACCTCCCCATTTCTAGATCCTTTAACAAAATTCAGTTGTTGTTGTGTCACTCTATTCTTCCCCTTTGTTTCCTCTTGTTCAATATTGGTCTTTGGCCAATTCCATGAGCATCTATTTGGCCATTTTCTTTTATGGCTTGTAGGAATTCCTCGAGTAGTATTTTGAGCATGTCTATTATATACATTGGTCCATGCCTTTTCATCCTCTAATTTCTTTTGTTCGGTGTACTTCTCCATCCATTCCAACATAAAGTTAGAATTTTATGCAATATACAAATGTAATGACTCCCACTCCTTACCATCTACAATGAAAAATAGAATTATTCAATGAATTAATAATGATTTAAAGTTATGACTTATAAAATTTAAGATAAAACAATTACTTCAAACATTTATGTATACCTTTTATCCTCTTTGAAGTCCCTTGACCCTCTAATTTTTCTCCTTCAAATGATTGAGGTTGGTTATAATCCCATAATCAAGGAGCTTTAAGATGCAATTTAGGTAAGTACTCACTCAAATGAACCACTGTCTAGAAAACCATGTACCTCTCAACCATGGACCCTTTCGGTTGAGCCTTTTGCCTCACAAATTATTTTAGAACCTTCATATATCTCTCCATGAGCCACATTGTCCGAATATGGATAGGACCACACTATTCAATCTCTTCTACTAGGTGTACAAGGTAGTCCTCTTGAAAATTGAAGAATCTCGGAGGGAAGTACATTTGACTATCACACATCAAAAGTGAAACATTCCTCTTCCAATAATTTAATTCATCCGAATGTATCTCTTTAGATGAAACCCACCTATATATATTAATGTGTATTATAATAAAGACTTATTATTTGTTCAAAACTAAAGGTATAAACATATATAAATGCATTACCAATAATACACTTTGAAAGGAAGCTAGGCATGCAGAAATCACTTCCTACACTAATCTAATGAGGAGAGATGAGTGGAAATTCATTTTAATCTTTATAGTTACAACAATGTTAACCCACTAACAGAGATATTGCAGCAAATGCATACACAAGAATGTAAGACAAAAGAAGAGAGAGACAAGATATACGTGGGGAAAACCCCTATGGGTGAAAAACCCCACACTCCAAAACACAGCTCAAATGTATTCCATAAACAATGAAGGTTACAATACAGTCACAGAGCCAATGCTCTTGTAGGAGTCTTTGACACTCATATCTAAAGACAATTTGGCAGTATAACAGTACCTGTCAATCACATAATACATCTCCTCTCCAAAGAACATGTTTATAAAGAAAATACAAGGCAAAAATGGCTCTATCTTGGGATGGGCATCCAACATGACCTCATGGCCCAAAACCCACACCTATAGATAATTGTTCAACACTGTAGAATGTTCCTGACACTTGTCAAGTCACCCCATCACAAAGAGATCACCTATTCCCAATTTGGGTAATGACAGATGGTCTTACGACTCTGACACTCGTCATAGAATCCATCATACTGACATATCTTACAATTGTAAGATAATCTATCATAAATAGGATATAAATAGCATATTCTCTTACAACATGTCATAACCCTCCTTGGGGTGCCCAAAGATGCCTTTTTCAAAGATGCTTCTCGACACATGTCATCACCTATCATAGAGTCTTCCATTTCTAACTCTTAGATGTCATAGATTTGTCATAGGAATATGTCATAACTGTTTCAGTCAATATTCCCTTACACATGGCAAAATATTCCTACCACTAAGTGGGATGCCTATCTCCTCATATGAGGAGAAATTTACATTTGGTCATCTTCCATGTAGGATGACACATCATCGTGCCAACTCCCACAAGATGACAACATAGGATTTGCATCCTAATTACACAATAGGTAATAAATAAATAAATACAATGAAGTAATACAAGGAATTACCAAGGTTGAGACACCTTAATTCCCAACATTCTCCCACTTGTCGAACACCTTGTAAGAGCCAATGGAATTAACAAGATTTAACTACTATAGGCTGAGAGGGCCATAGACTCTGAAAACCATCCAAACTTTTCTGTGCCCACTAGTTTCATCAATGCATCTGCAACATTCTTCAAAGTGTCTATCTTCTCCAAATTCACCTTCCCATATTCTACCATGTCTCGTACAAAGTGAAATTATACATCAATATGCTCTGTTCTGGCATGGCAAGTCAGATTCTTTGCTAGGCAAATCACACTCTAACTAGCACAACAAATCGTAATCTATTCTGCATCAACACCAATATCTAAACACAATCTCTTAAGCCAAATGGCTTCCTTGCAAGCATGAGTTTCTATCATATGCTCAACTTCTATCATGGACAAAGAGGCCATAGGTTGTCTCTTACTCATCCAACTAATTGCACCACCAAATATTGTGAACACATATGCACTAGTGGATCTACTGCTGTCAATGTCACCTGCCCAATCAGAATCCATGAATCCACGAATACAAATAGAATGCGGAGCTCCTCTAGCATTACCATGCTAACATATGGAATACTCAAAAGTACCTCTCAAATATCTAAACACTCGCTTAACTACATCTCAATGTACCCATCCAGGATTAGCCATAAATCGACTAAGGACTCCCACTACTTGGGTAATGTCTAGTCTTATACAGACCATAGCATACATCAAACTGCCAACAACACTAGCATAAGGTACTTTGTGTTGGAATTAGACTGGACAACTGAGAGGGGGGAGTGAATCAGTTGTACTAAAAATAACCTTCTCTTTCCTTTTAAATTTCTTTCACAAATTCTAAATTGATTAATGATGTAAACATTAAAGCATGAAACAACAACAAGTGCCTTCCCATTCTTTTAAGTACTTTTAATAGGGTACAAATTTTTGTGGTCTAACACCCACCATGGTTTTTCCCTTAACTGGGTTTCCACATCAAAAATCTTGGTGTCAAATGTGTTGATCTTGTTTCTGCTTATGTTGCCTTTGGGCTCACTGCCTAGAGCTCACTGTTCAAAAGATAGGCTCACTACCTACAAGAAATATATGTTTAATACAGAATGGATTGACTGAGAAATAGCATCTACTTCATGCCTGATTCAATACCACTGAATTCTCATAAAACTTTTACTCTGCCTTCAAACTCTTATTTACCAACTCTTTACTCTACTCTGCTTTTATTCTTTTGCTCCTCTTCTTCTCTGCTCTACTTCTGATCCTTTCTTCGGATTTGATAATTAGCTCAAGGATGATTTTCCTCAGCTCAGCTAAACTCCTTTATATACTTCATCAACCTTGGAATAAACATCAAGGTCAGCACTCCAAACATTCCACTTAATGTGAATCTCCAAGTTGTTGGCCAAACATAGCTAGGCCTTGATTCAACACACCACACTTCAAATAATTGCTTTTAGAACATCCACAACACGCTTGAATCATCTAGTCGGCCAAGACTGGGAAGAACAGCAACACCGAGAAAGAAATCTTCACCAACAAGCTCAAACTTCAATGTGAACCACCAATGCAGTAGCTACATAATCCATAGACCTCCATAAGCACAATGAATTCAAAAGAAACATCTGCACTCCTCCAAATCACAGAATCTCTTACATCTTCATCAAGAACCTCAAGAACACTATTTGCCATATATGTCAAACTAGAAAGATTTCTTGCAGACCTCCAAACCATGAACCACTCAAGTTGAGGGAACACACCAACATCCCAGACATGCCTCTAGATCTGCAGATCATATAGTGCTAATACCAGACCAATCCAGACTAGTTTCTTGCCACTCTATCAACACTGAACAACTGCAAAAGCTTCTTCTACCTAGAAGTCCATAACTTCACCAAATCTTCATGTGGACCTCTCAAATCTCAACTGGAGCAACAATAGACAATCCTATACAAACCCTTTAATCCGCATACTTTAATCTTCAACTTGATGGAAATACTGATCACTCCTCTGTACTTCCTTCATTGTCTCTGACAGAGAGATATGTTGACATCAATGACAACACATTAGGCACATATTTGCAACAATCTGCTCATGTCCTCCACCTCACTAGGATATTTTAGACAATCATTAATAGAGAACTTTGTCCCCAATGAAACAAGAACACACAATGGTCTACAATCTGCCATGCGAAACTTATCCAACACGGTCTTCACATACTTACTCTAGCTTAACCAAAGTTTTATGTTAGCTCTGTCTCTTTTGGTATCCATTCCTAGAATGTACCTAGCTGCCCCTAGATTTTTAACTCAAACTGTGCTAACAATTGAGACTTCAAATCAAAAATCATATTCTTACCATTCCCAATCAACAACATATCATCAACATATAATGCAATAATGAGAATGTGATCATTGTCAAACTTGTAATACACACAATGATCCAATTTCAATCTCTGATATTTAATTGACAACACAAATGCATCAAATTTTAATTACCACATCCTAGGAGACTACTTCAAATGATATAAAGACATTTTCAACTTGCAAACCAAATTTTCTTTACCTTTCTCTATGTAATGCTCTGGTTGTGACATGTACATCTCTTCCTTCAAATCAACATGAAGGAATGTTGTCTTCACATCCATCTGCTTCACATCTAAGTCATATATTTTTGTAAGAGATAATATGAACCGAATAGATGTTAGCTTTGCAATGGGAGAGAAAATTCACCATAATCAATTCCCTCCACTTGTGAGTACCCCTTTGCAACCAGTCTGGCCTTGTACTTTTCAACACTGCCATCTGCACTAAATTTATTCTTGAACACCCATTTGCATCCAACAGGTTTCCATCCTTCAGGAAAAGGCACCAGGTCCCATGTTTTATTCTTTTCCATTTAATCCATCTCATCTTCCATGGCCTCCTTCTAGGAACCTGAATCTTTCATGTCTATAGCCTCTGTCACAGTTCTAGGTTCATCAGTGTTAGTAAGCAAGGCAAAAGCACAACTAGAATCAAGTAAAGAATAACCAAACCTATTAGGTTGCTTCCTTGTTTGTGTAGACCTCCTTAGTGGCTAAGGTTGAGGTTTTGCTTCTTCTACTAAACTTTTAGAGCTGCTAGAGATCTCCTCATCATTAGGTCTCACAGGGTCTGTTAGTTCAGTCTTCTTAGGGGTAGAAGGAAACTGAACCACATCTTCTTTCTTTTCTGTTTGTTCTGGCTATAAAACAACAGAAGAAGGTGTTAAATCTCTAAAGATAACACTTCTTCTATACAACACTTTTTTAGCGACAAGATCCCAAAGCTTGTATCCTTTCACTCCGACACCATAGCCACTGAAGATACACTTAGCAACCTTGTTCTCTAATTTAGACCGTTTCTCCCTAGGGACATGTGCATATGCCTCACAATCAAAAAAATGAAGATGTCTAAGTAAAGGCTTCTTACCAGACCACACCTCCATAGGTGTCTTACCAACAAGAGCTGATGTAGGAGACATGTTTACTTGGTAGCAAGTAGTGGCTACAGCTTCAGCCAAAAACTTTTGTTTGAGGCTCGCTCCACTAAGCATACTCCTAGCCTTCTCCATCAGTGCCCTGTTCATCCCCTCTACAACTCTATTTTGCTGCGGGATGTATGGAGTTGTCTTATGTCTTTCAATCCCTTGCTCTTTATAGAACTTATCAAACTCTGTTGAATAAAACGCACCACTGTTATTGGTTCTCAAACACTTAATCTTTTTACTAGTCTGATTTTCAGCGAAAGCTTTAAACTCTTTAAATTGACTAAAAACTTCTGTCTTGCTTTTGATAAAATAAACCCATGTCCTTCTACTATAATCATCTATGAAAGATATGAAATATATAGACTTGGAGATTGAAGGAACATTAATAGGACCAAACACATTAGAATGAATTAGATCCAATACACAAGAAGACTTGTGAGAACTAGAGTAAAACTAAACACAGTTTTGCTTTCCATATACACAATGTTAGCAAAAGTCAAACTTGAGATTACAATCATTTAATCCCTCGATGAGATTTTTATTTTCTAGGGTTCTAAGACCCTTCTCACCAATGTGGCCATATCTCAAATGCCATAACATAGTCTTTTTAGCATGAAGTTTAACTTCCAAAGCATGTGCACTACCATCAGAAAGTGTTACAACAGATTTCTTCACTGCTTGTTCAAATGGTGGGAATGAAGTGACTGCAACTCTTTTCTTCAAGTCAAAAGAACTATTTCACTATGAAATGCATGCCTTTAGCTTAAACAAAGTACCTCTATGAGTGCCCTTCGCAAGCACCATAGATCCTCTAGTCATCTTGCATCCATCCTTTGAAAAGACAACCTACACACCTGCATCATTCAACATACTTATAGAAAGCA
Organism: Cunninghamia lanceolata; assembly: GCA_027924645.1. NCBI lineage: Eukaryota > Viridiplantae > Streptophyta > Pinopsida > Cupressales > Cupressaceae > Cunninghamia > Cunninghamia lanceolata. The sequence continues at coordinate 17,550,167 of BSBN01000021.1, read as the reverse complement.
GGTTCTATGCTAGGCCTGGGATGTGCATAACCCCAGTGATCCCCTTCACTTATCCATTAGAGAATCAGATTGAGAATCTTCCATGACCAACAATCTTTAGATGAGAATCATCACCCAGGTACACTCTTCCGCCATCGAACTCTTCATACTTCATGAACCAACTTTGATGCGAGGTCATGTGGAATGATGCACTAGAATCAATCAACCACACATCATTAGATGCATGGGTGGCCAGGGTTGCGATGAAGGCATCACCATCATCTTGGGATTTGTTAGAATCTAAATCTGGGACATTCTTCTTCTTCTTTTTCTTTTCTTCCTTGCACTCCTTTTGGAAATGCCCAGTTTTGCCACAGTTCCAACAGAGATCCATGGACTTACCAGGAGATTTGGATCTCCCATGGGATTTGGATCTGCCCTTCTTAGCTTTCTTTTCCTTCTTTTTCCCTTTCTCCTTGGGTCTTCCATGAACCGCAAGAGCCTCTTTGGCTAGCTCAGAAGACTTTCTCCGTATCTCTTTAGATAACAATGAAGATACCACTTCATCCATTGTGAAAGTGGATGTGGTGCTTCCAATAGCCATCACAAGATGATCCCATGAGTCCAGCAAAGAACAAAGCAAGGTCATACAATGATCCTCCTCCTCCATCTTCACACCAACTGCTATCAATTATGTAATTAACATGTTGAAGGCATTCAGGTGATCTGCAATAGATCCTCCATCCTCCATCCTCCATCCTTGGAGATTACAACTTCTTTCTCAAAAAAATTTTGTTCACTAGGGATTTGGCCTAATAAACATCACCCAACTTCTTCCAAAGTTCTTTTGTGCTCTTCTCCTCATGGACATTTAACAGGATAGAATCAGTTAGACTGAGTCTTATGAGACCCTTAGCCTTTTGATCTTTGAGATCCCAATCACCTTGTGCCATTGTAGCTAGTTTTACACCAAATATAGTTTCCCATAGGTAATGATCAACAAGCATGACCTCCATCTTAAGTTTCCATAACTCAAAATTAGAGCCATTGAATTTCTCCACCTTTAATCTTTCAGATGTGCCTGCCATCTCTTTCCTACAACAAGATTACAAAACTCTCTACACAAAGCTCCCACTCAACCTAATATTAGCTCAAAAAACCCCTACCCAACAACTAGGACCAAAGGTGATCAAGCTCTGATACCAACTGAAAGGAAGCTAGGTGTGCAGAAATTACTTCCTACACTAATCTAATGAGGAGAGATGAGTGCAAATTTATTTTAATCTTTATAGTTACAACAATGTTAACCCACTAACAAAGATATTGTAGCAAACACATACACAAGAATGTAAGATAGAAGAAGAGAGAGACAAGATATACGTGGGCAAAACCCTTACAGGTGAAAAACCCCACAATCCAAAACACAACTCAAATGTATTCTGTAAACAATCAAGGTTACAATACATTCACAAAGACAATGCTCTTGCAGGTGTCTTCGACACTTCTGTCTAGAGACAATCCAGCAGCATAATAGTACATGTCAATCACATAATACATCTCCTCTCCAAAGAACCTGTTTATAAAGAAAATACAAGGCAAAAATGGCTCTATCTTGGGATGGGCATCCAACATGGCCTTATGGCCCAAAACCCATGCCTATGGACACTATTTCAATATCATAGAATGTTCCTGACACTTGTCAAGTCACCCCATCCCAAAGAGGTTGCCTATTCCCATTTTGGTAATGACATATGTTCATACAACTCTTACACTCGTCATAGAATCTATTATACTAACATATCTTACTACTATAGGAGAATCTATCATAAACAAGCTATAAATGTTGCAAGTATGGGCCTAACTGGTGTTGTCATTTATGTCAACATACTCCTATTGCATTGAAGTCAAGGATTGGATGAGTTGTGTGCTTAGGATATTGAGAAAATTAGTCCTATAAAAAATGGAGAAGAACAGTAAAGACAGTGAAGCTCTATGAAGTTAAGATCCCAGCTAGATAAAGATCAGAGTATGTGCATCAAAGGGTTTGTAGATATGTGTCTGAAGATGATCTAGTCAAGATATGAGAGGTCGGCATGAAAATGTGGAGGAGTTATGGCCATGAGAGTAAAACCGGTTCTAGCAACTGTCCAAAGGTGATAAAGTGACACAAATAGGTCCGGTGAGATCCGAAAATACAATATCATGTTCTACAGATCTAGTGGCATGTTTGGGAGGCTAATGTGAATTAACAACTCAATTGGTTCATGGTTTGGAGGTCCACAAGAAATCCTTCTAATGTGATAGTGATGGCTGACTGTGTTCTGGAGGTTCCAGATGAAGATGTATATGATACAGTAAGCAGAAGTGGTGCGGATGTTCTTGGTGATTCAAGGAAGCTTGTGGGGGTCTCTAGATTGTCTATAATTTGTGTTGGTGGTCTACATTGAAGATTGAGCTTGTGATTGAAGATTTACCTTCCGGTGATAGTGTTATTCCTAGTCTTGGCTGACTGGATGATTTACGTATGTTGCGGATGATCTTGAAGATGTTTTGTGAAGCATGGCATGTTCCTCGAAGAAGATTGAAGTCCTTGCTATGTGTGGCCAATAATGTAGTGATGCACATGAAGTTTTTTTAATAAGTCAAGTTGTATTTTTGTAATTGCTCTATAATAAAATAAGTGTATGTTGTGTCGACTTTGATGATCATTCCAAAGTTGATGTCATGTATAAATAAGAGTTGCGAATTCATTCAAATGTATCCTTGTAGTTGAAGAGAAGGTGGTAGTGAAGAGGAGTGAAAATCAAAGTAGAGGTGTTGAGCTTAAATAGAACTCAAGCATAGTGAATATGCTAATCTCCAATTCAAGTATGTAATAATCATATTCTTCTATAGACAGTGTGTCTCCTATAGGTAGTGGGCCTCTTGTGAGCAGTGTGCTCGAGTAGTGAGCCCTAATTAGTAAATGCCATTTTATACTTCCTGTTCTTTTAACAAAGAATACAATCTTGGGTTAGTCACCCCATGGTATTTCCCTTAACTGGGTTTTCCACTTTAAAATCTTGGTGTTATATGTATTAAATTTGTTTATGCTCTTGAATTATTGCATTATGCTTTCATGATTGAATCATTGATTGTTGTTGAAATATAAGAAGGTTTTAAATGAATAAGGAATAGAATTTTGGTGACAACTAATTCACCTCCCCTCTCTGTTGCCTATCCTAAATCCAACTATTAGTATCAGAGCTAAGTTCCTATAGAAGAATCTTAACTGCTTGAGGAGATCTAGGATGTCAACCTACAAGAAGGATAGTCCAAGGTTTGATGGAACAAACTATACTCTTTAGAAGAGCTAAATGGAATGTCACTTACAATGCATGGGAGATCAGTATTTGAACATAACTACAATTAAATATGTTCCCTCAAAGAATGGTCCAACAACTCTAGATGAATTCAGAGATGCAAAGAATAATCTTTGAGCTAAAGAAGCCCTACTGAGTGGCTTGATTGATTCAAAGCTGACAAATGTTATGGGATTGAAAACTGCTTATGAAATTTGGATAAAGCTGGAAACTCTATATGAAGGAGACAAATATTTTAAGTGTGCCAGGCTGCAAAGTCTAAAAGGAAATTATGAAAACTTGAAGATGAGAATATCACTTTATTTATGCCAAAAGTAAATGAGCTTGTATGTGGCAATAGATGTGTTGGTGGAATATTGGATGAAGATGAGATTGTTGCCAAAGTTCTCAGATCTTTACCTCCTACTTACAAACACAAAGTTGCTACTATTGAGGAAATCAAATCTTTAACACCTATTACAACGAATCAATTGGTTGGTAAAATGTCTACATTTGAGTTGGCTGAGTTTGGTGATGCACTTCCCAAGACTGAATCTGCATTCAAAGCTAGTGCCTCTACAAAACGAAAATAGAGATATGATCTAGGAGAAAGTTCCTCAAGGAAATCAACATGGTATGATAAAGAAAGGAAAGATCTAGAAGATGAGTTAGAAGCTGAACAACTTGAAGCCCTTATTGCAAGGAGATTTCTAAGAGGATCTAATAAGTATGAAGGAAAATTACCTTTCAAATGTTTTGCCTACAATAAGATTGGTCATTTTTCTTCAAGATGTCTGGAAAGGTTTTCAAGGCCAAACCCTAATAGATCAAGGTTTCAAAAGAAGTGTTACTATGTTCAAGAAGATGATGATGAAGGAGTAACAGATGATGAATCTGAGATAGGTAACAAACCCAGAAGTGATTGGATGTTTATTGGCATCAAAGAAGAAGATCCAATGCCTATTAAATCTGCCAATCATAAGATGATAGAAAGTGCTTTGGCTGCTCAGGTTGAAGAAAAGGATGAATGGGTTATTGATAGTGGATGCTCTCACCATATGACTAGTGACAAGAGTAAGTTCATAAGCTTGGAAAGATATGAATGTGGAGTTGTAAAGTTTGGAGATAATTCTGCTAGTAGAATTAGAGGCAGAGGAATCATTTCTTTTGATGGAAAGAACAAAACCAGTGATGTTCTATATGTTGAAAGTCTGAAGCATAATATTCTTAGTGTTGGAAAGTTGGTGGACAAAGGCTATGATCTCCAATTCAAAAATAGAAAATGCAAGATCTTCAAAAGCTCTGGAACTGAGATTGCATCTGGTACACAAACAAAAGGTAACATCTTTCACTTGGTTGGTACTGGAAAAAGTTGCTTATTTGTTCAAATTGATTGGAGTTGGTTGTGGCATAGGAGAATGTGTCATGTAAATTTTGATAATATGATCAAGATAAGCAACACTCAGGCTGTAAGAGATCTTCCAAGACTGGTGAAACCTTCTAATAGTTTGTGCAAAGAATGTTAGTTGGGTAAGTAGAACAAAGTCACATTCAAAAGTAAGGAACAATCTTCAATAGGATTGTTAGACTTGGTGCACACTGATCTATGTGGTTCAGAAAGAACCAAGACTCTACAAGGAGATAGATATTTCATGTTGCTAATTAATGACCACTCCTGGATGATGTGGGTGACTTTTTTGAAAGAGAAATCTGAAGCACTTGAGAAGTTCAAAATATTCAAGGCTATGGTAGAGAATGAAACTAGCATAAACATAAAATGCCTCAGGTCTGATAGAGAATTCACATCTGGAGAGTTCATAACATTCTATGAGAAACATGGGATAAAGAGATAGTTATCTGCTCCAAGGACTCCACGACATAATGGAGTAGTGGAGAGAAAGAACCAGACCATCCAAGAAGCATCTAGGACCATGATGATGGAAGCAAATGTTCCTCAAATCTATTGGAGGGAAGTTGTAAGCACTGCTATCTATACTCTTAATCAGGTACAAATCAGAGGCAATACTAGTAAGACTCCTTATGAACTTTGGTTTGGAATCACTCCTACTGTGAAGTATTTCAGATTCTTTGGTAGTAAATGCTATATCAAAAGAGATGAACACCTTGGCAAGTTTGATGCAAGAAGTGATGAAGGAATATTCTTGGGATATTCTACTCAAAGCAAAGCATACTGGTGTTATAACAAGAGATTGAGAAAGATTGTAGAGAGTACAAATGTGAAGGTTGATGAAGGCATGGAAAGTCCCTCAAGGTATTATGAGTATGAATCAGATAATTAGAATGATATCTCAGACCAAGGAGAACAAATCCCAACTCCAGTTCAGATTCAAACTGATCCAGAGAATCCAAAAATATAAGAAGAGGCAGCTTTGGATGAACCTATCCAAGAATTAGAAGTGCAAGAGTATCCCAAAACTCCCAGGTATGTAAGACTGAATCATTTTGAAGATCAGATCATAGGAGATGGAAGCAAAGGTGTTCAAACAAGAAGAAAACTTGCTCAATATTCAGTGAAGTATTGTTTGATTTCAAAGATTGAACCAAAAATAGTAAGGGAAGCATGCAATGATGAAAACTGGGTTAAAGCAATGGAGGAAGAATTGATGCAAATTGAAAAGAATCACACTTGGGATCTTGTTCCCAGACCTAAGGACAAAAATGTGATTGGGACTAAGTGGCTCTTCTAGAATAAACTAAATGAAGATGGTGAAGTAGTAAGAAACAAAGCTAAATTGGTCGTTAAGGGATATTCAAAAGTAGGAGTTGACTTTGAAGAAACTTTTTTTCTGGTGGCAAGAATTGAAGCAGTCAGATTATTTCTTGCCTTTGCTGCCTTCAAAGATTTCAAGGTATATCAGATGGACGTCAAGTCTTCTTTCCTAAATGGTGATTTGGAAGAAGAGGTATACATTGAGAAATCGGATGGATTTCAATTGTCTGATCATGGAGATATGGTCTACAAATTGAAGAAGGCATTGCATGGACTCAAACAAGCCCCAAGAGCCTGATATGAAATATTGGACAAATATCTTTTGAAGATTGGTTTCAACAAAGGTACTGCTAATAGTAATCTGTATTTTAAGGTTGATCATAAAAATATCTTGATTGTTGAAGTATTTGTTGATGATATCATTTTTGGAGGGAAAGATAGTATGTGTAAGACTTTTGCAAATCAAATACAAAGTGAATTTGAGATGTCAATGTTTGGGCAAATGAATTTCTTCTTGGGTCTGCAAATCACTCAAACAAAGAAAGGAATCTTCATATCACAGACCAAATATGTGAAAGAATTGTTGAAAAAATTTGGGATGGAAGATTCAAAGGCAATGAATACTCCCATGGCAACTAGATGTAAGCTTAGTAAAGATGATGAATCTCCTAAGGCTGATCAAAAAAAGTATAGGTCAATGATTGGAGGACTGCTCTACCTTACTCAAACTAGACCTGATATTATGAATGTTGTTGGTCTTGTTGCTAGATTCCAAGTTGATCCTAGAGAGTCTCATGTCATCGCAATCAAGAGAATTCTTAGATATTGAAGGGAATAGTTGAGTATGGATTATGGTATCCTAAGGATCATGATTTCTCTCTTCATTCATATACAGATGTTGATTGGATAGGAGATGTGGGTGACCGAAAGAGTACCAGTGGTGGTGCATTCTTTATGGGAAAAAGATTGGTTTCTTGGCTAAGCAATAAATAAGAGGCAATATCTCTGTCCACTGTGGAAGTAGAGTATATTGTAGTAGTAGGCAGATGCACTCAAGTATTGTGGATGAAGCAAATCCTAAGAGATATCAGAGTGGAGTATGAAGAACCTATCACAATCTTCTATGATAATTCAAGTGCAATAAACATATCAAAAAATCTAGTGTTGCATTCAAAGATAAAACATATATCCATCAAGTTCCACTTTTTGAGAGAGCAAGTGAAAAATAATGAAGTCATATTGGAGTTTGTACCCTCAAAGGATCAGATTGCAGATATTTTTACCAAACCTCTACCTAAAGACACTTTTGAGTATCTCAGGGAGAAGTTAGGTGTTATTACCCCTCTAGTTCTAAATTAAGGTGCATTGATGTACATCAGTCTGGTGGATCCCACAGTCATATCTTGTGATCCAGATTGAAGTTAGGAGGCTGCTACTCAGGGGGAGCAGTCAGTATGATTCTGAAGTATGAGAAGTGGTTACAAATATGTGCCTAATGCAGAGCCACAATAGAAAATGTAAACAATTGGTGGATCTCTATATTTCCTTATACCATCACCAAGACTCAGCACATGTCACACCGATAGGTCTTATCAGCCAGAGAATAACTATCGGCACCCAAGGAATTGGTCATGTCAAAATTTGCCTCATGCCGATGGGTGTTTCAATTTTGTGCCTATCAGCAAGGCTTCGCCTATCAGTATAGCCTAAACCCCTTCGCCCGATGGTATGTTTCCTACCGATGAAACTTGGATTTCTTTAGGCCATGGTTGCCTATCGACAAGACCACTACTATCGGCTTGACTCCTTAGTCATTCCCTGATGTTGAGTGTCACACTAAACACTTAACACTAATTCTAGTGTCGGCTAGACATCCACTGTCGACCTAACTTTCCACCCATTCACCGATGTTGGTTGTCATGCCAAAGCCTTAGCGCTAGCTTCTCCATCGGTGAAACATATACTATCAGCCAACCAAAAGACCCTTCTGCCGATGTCCACTATCACTCTGATATCCCCATGGTATTGTCTTTGTCGGTAAGTTTGGGCCATCGGCTAGACGTTCTCCTCATTCACTGATGCTCCCTCTCACACCGATGTGCTTTCTCCTTTCATTGAGACTTTCACCAACTCTCCACAATAGACTCAAGTCCCACCGATATCTCCGTATCGGTTAGTTGCCCGTCGGCAATACCTTACCCCTCGGCAATACCTTACCCCTCAAACAATCTGCCAAAAGTCTCTCTGAAGCCTTCCTTACGCCAATGGAAAGTTCAGTATTGGTTGCCTATTGACAACACCCATGTTGTCGGTCAACGAGAATTATCTCTGTCTGATATACTCCATCTTGCCGATGTCCACTTCCTTGTCATTAGGACTTCTACCGTCAGTGACACCAACAAATCTTAGACCGATATCTTCCATCACCCCGATGAGCCTTCGAGCCTCATTAATCGGCGTAACTAATCTCGTCAGTGGGACATTTTACTTTTCCACCGGTAGCATAACTCATGTCGATGTGCCTACTGTCAATCTTCCTATTGGTCAAACCCTCTTCATCGGCCACACTTTCTCCTTATTCCTTAATATCTAATATCACACTGATGTGTTGACTTCCTCTTCACCTTCGGTAAGACTATACCTATCGGCAACTGCATGTAAACTCAAGCTGACACCAATACTCACGCTGAAATCATTGTTATCGCCTTTGATTGCTTAACAGATGAAAACACACAAGCTTGACATGGTTTTGGTGCCCAATCTGGTTAGTGACAGATCTTTCACCTGTGTCTTCTTCATCCAATCGACCAAAGCGAACTATCTTCGCTCTGAACCAACAAACTTCGTGAGATTCAAAATGCTTCGATATCCACTGACCTAGCACATCGACAATGCTAGGGTTCTTCACAGTAACTTGCAAATGACCCTGCAACAAACTACAGAACAAAACCCTAATCTACTAATTACACCCATTCCGATGATTACGAAGCAATCTACTGGTGGAATGGTTAAAAATCCATTCAATCACCCAAGTAGTTTCACAGTGAATGTAAACAGGAAAATAACACAAAACAGAGTCTTTTATTCAGCTTGTAGAAATGATTACAGTTAATTCATAGCCTCACTGCACAACACTCCTCTATCGAATATCTAATCACAATACCTCTTCTCCTATGCAATCCCTAAGCTATATCTAAACAAACTAATCTAGGGCATAAATAACTACTCCTCCCGAGTAGTACAGAGCAATTCCCAGTGGCTGAGAGACCTCCAAACGGCTGGGAGAAAATAGTTATCATAACAAACTGTAACTGATTACACACTATCCTAGATAGACTTAAAACATAAGGATTGGTCCAATGGACCTTATTACATCACAAAGTAAGACATACTATAAATAGACCTATGCTCTGTTTTAAAGGGATGCTCCTGCACCATACTCCCCAAAAGAAGAAATCTCAAGTCCACTTGAAATGAGAGTATGTAGATCTGTACCATGTTTCTGGATCTGCTCTTCAGTCATCCAGACTACTTCTGAATCAGGTTTTCCCTGCCAAGACACCAAATACTCCAAATAGTTTTTTTTTCATGTCTTCTTGATCACTCTTGTGTCCAAAACCTTTTGCAACTATGGTGAACCATGCTTGGGAATGTCATCAGCTACTGTATCCTGTAGGAGTTCTTGTTCTTCATCTGGATTAGGCTTGTATGGAGTTAAATCACATACATTGAATATAGGTGATAAACCAAGATCAGGAGGAAGCTGGATCTCATAAGTATTTTGTCCACATTTTTTTAAAATCTGACATGGTCCAATCTTCCTCTGCATGAGTTTAGTATATTTACCTTTAGGAAGTCGTTCCTTCTTCAAATGAACCCATACAAAATCTCCAACATCAAACTGTATATCCTTCTTCTTTTTATCAGCATATGCTTTATATTTCAAGGTAGTTTGCTGTAGCTAGGTCTGTACTTGATCATGAACCTCTTTTATGGCTTCTACAAAAGTTTCTCCATCTACACTAACAGAATCTCCTATAGGTAGATCTCTCAATTCCAAAATTCCTCTTGGATGCATACCATACACTATCTGAAAAGGTGATTTCCCTATACTCCTATTAACAGTATCATTATAGGAAAATTCAGCCTGAGATAGGATATTATCCCACTTTTCTCCATGCTATTTTGTCAAACATCTAAGCAAATTTCCTAAGGAACGATTGACTACTTCAGTCTGTCCATCTGTTTGAGGATGATATGTGGATGAGAAAGACAAATTTGTGCCCAGTTTCTTCCACAAAGTCCTCCAAAAGTGACCAATGAATTTCACATCTCTGTCTGATACAATGCTCAGTGGCAATCCATGTATTCTTACTATTTCCTTGAAAAACAAATCGGCAATATATGAAGCATCAACAGTGGTTTTGCATGGCAAGAAATGTGTCATTTTGCTAAAACTTGTCCACTACAACAAAAACACTATCAAATCCTTTCCTTGTCCTTCGTAAACCCAAGACAAAATCCATACTTATGCTTCCCATGGTCTAGAAGGAATGGGTAAAGGCTGATATAAACCTGCATTAGTTGATCTCCCTTTTGCTTTCTGACATATCACACATGTCTCTACAAATTTTCTGAAATCTGATTGTAATTTAGGCCAATAGTAATGTCTTCTAACAAGATCAAAAGTCTTATCCAAACCAAAATGACCTGCCATAGCTCCACAATGTTTCTCTTTAATGATGTTCAACCTCATAGAACACTTTGGAATACACAACTGTCCACCTTTGAATAGCAATCCATCATGGATCAGAAATTTAGAGAACTCAGCATGATATTTATCTCCAAAAGAAGTACATACCTGATATATCTCTCCAAAATCTTCATCATCAGCGTACATGGTCTTCAATGAATTAATTCCAACACTTTCTAACTGAATCTGGTTGATTGTTAGAGCTCTCCTGCTCAAGGCATCTGCTACCTTATTCTTGACTCCTTTCTTATGCTTCAATGTGAAAGTAAAATCTTGTAAAGTTTCTACCCACTCCATATGTCTATGATTCATCTTTTCCTGGCTGTTTATAAAACTCAGAGCCTGATTATGTGTGAATACTATGAATTCTTTTGGCATCAAGTAATGCCTCCATTTCTTGAGTGACTGGACTAAAGCATACATTTCCAAATCATATGATGAATACCTCTTTTTGGCATCATTGAGCTTCTCACTGAAAAATGCAATTGGCCTTCCTTCTTGGCTGAGTACTGCTCCAATGGCCATGTGACTAGAATCACATTCTAGTTGAAAGATTTTGTTAAAATATGGAAGTGCAAGGATTGGCTGCTGTGCCACCTTCTTCTTCAATGTTTCAAAAGAATCATCTGCTTCCTTAGTCCAAGCAAATCTGTACTTCTGTCCTCCTTTTATAGTATCAAGCATGGGTGCACAAATATGACTAAATCCTCTTATAAACTTCCTGTAGAAGGTTGCTAACCCATGGAAACTTCTAACATCATTCATAGTCCTTAGAGTTGGTCAAGACAATATGGCACTTACCTTCTCCTTATCCATTTGCAGCTTTCCTTGTGAAATGACAAAACCCAAATATGTGATCTCCTCCTGCATGAACAAACACTTGTCCAAATTTATCATCAACTGCTCTTCATATAACCTCTTGAGAACCAAATCTATATGTCTAAGATGTTCTTCCTTTGTGTTGCTGAAAATTAGAATGTCATCTAGATATACTATGACAAACTTTCCCATGAATTCTCTCAAAACTTCATTCATCAATCTCATAAAAGTACTAGGTGCATTAGACAAACCAAAAGGCATAACTTTCCACTCATACAACCTTTCATTGGTTTTGAATGTTGTTTTCCATTCATCTCCTGGCCTGATTTTGATCTGATGATAACCACTCTTCAAATCTATTTTTGTAAAATACTTAGCACCTCCCAAATAGTCAAGTAAATCCTCTATCCTAGGTATTGGAAACCTGTACCTGATTGTGATCTTGTTAATAGCCCTAGAATCTGTGCAAAGCCTCCAAGTGCCTTCTTTTTTTGGTGCTAATATAGCTGGTACTGCACATGGGCTTAAACTTTTACCAATCAAACCTATGTCTAACAACTCCTCAATTTGTCTTGCTACTTCTACATTTTGTTCTGGAGTTAGCTTATAGGCTACTTTGTTTGGAAGTGTAGATCCTGGGATTAGATCTATGCAATGGTTGATATCCCTTACAGGTGGTAGGGATCTTGGCATTCCATCCAAGATGATACCTTTATACTTATCCAATAACTCTTGGACAGCTGGGTCTATGAATCTCTGCTTCTTCTCTTTCTTAGCTTCTTGCTGTTGTTCTTCATTCACTGTGAGACATGGAATTAGGGCATATGCAACTACACCTTCTGTTGCTACTTATTTCATGAACTGTTTTCCTTCCATCAGCATTACCTTCACTTCTTTTCCTTTTGATTTCCCCTCCTTCTCTATTAATGGTAGTAACTCAGTCATTGTACCATTCTTACTGATTGTATAGGTGTTTCTAACACCATCATGATGTGCCTTCAAGTCATACTGCCATGGTCTACCAAATAAAAGATTGCAAACATCCATCTTGGTAATGTCAAACAATAACTGTGAATGGGAAAATTAGATTGATCAATTAAGATAATATTAACCCAATCAACAATGAAATGTGCGAATAACAAGAATAAACAGATGATAGCATAAAAATTACAAACTTGTTACCCTACAGCTTCCATTGCTCGCCTATTCTTTTCTTGATCTTGAACGATGAAGGTTGGCCCTCAGGGAGCTTGCTTCCTTGCTTTGATTCCTCAAGATGACAAGGAGAAATGGCTAGAATGACTTCTGCATTACGATGGTATGAAGAAGAGAATTAAGAAGAAGAAGAAGATTCCCTAGAGGAATTTGGGCATAGTAAGGATGCCAGAATGAGTCCCCCTAATTGCTTAGAGAAAGGTTCTATTTATAGATTTTCTGAAAATAGAATGAAGGGTGAGGATCAACTGATGAGATCAATGGCTAGGAATAAAAGTGAATCTTTTATTCATTGTGGATGAATTAAAAATTCAGAGTGGAGGATAGTGAGTTATGACAATTGAATTAAGAATTCTTGGTGGAGGATAGTGAGTTATGACAATTGAATTAAGAATTCACGGTGGAGAATAATGAGTTATGATAATTGAATTAAGAATTCAAGGTGGAGATAATGGGGAACAATTGAATTAAGAATTCAATTGGTGGAGAATAATGGGGAATAATTGAATTAAGAATTCAATTGGTGGAGAATAATGGGGAACATTGAATTTAGAATTCAATTGGTGGAGGCTAGTGGGGAACATTGAATTAAGAATTCAATTTTAGATTTTGGAGGATATTAGCTAATTAAATATTGAGAATATTTAATTGTATGTGCAACATGGTGAGGTGGAAGGGATGAGGTGGAAAGATGAGGTGGATTGATGAGGTGGATTTAGGATTTGAAACATTAGAAGAATTTAGGGATTTCAATTAAATAAAATAATTTTAATTAATTGTAGGATAATGAATCAATCAAATAAACTTATAATATTTATTTAATTAATAGAAGGAAATAAGAATTAAGATAAATATTAGAGTATTTACTTAATTCGACCCAAGCCAATTTTAAGTGTATACATTTTGCCCCTCTTTGAAGCAATGTGTTTTATCACGTTGTTTCAAAGAATAAGAATAGTCTGATAATGATACATGTCCCAGTTTTCCCCTGGTATAGGTTATGATGATAGGATGCCCCCTTGGGAGATTGGACGGGGAGAAGGCGGCAGGTGTGAGACGGACAATCTCATGATAAGATAAGTTGATAGGAATGAAATAGTTGAATGCAGAAAAAAGGGGTGAATGATATGGAATGCAAGATAAAAAGATGATACACACATGCAAGTAAGCAAGTATGCACAAATGACACAAGCACAAACAAGGTATTGCCCCTGTCAAGTGGTAAACCAATGATATGGATCGATGATGTCTGGTTTCAGGAATGAGATATGTCGTATAAGACTCCAGGTCTGGTTTCGACAATATAACATCCTGTCTAAGACATTTGATACGGTAGTGTTGTCATGGCAGAGAATGATGGATCCCTAGAGCAACACGAAGGATAGTGTCTAGTTTCAGGAAATGAAGCATGTCATGTAAGACGCGTGTGTTGGTCTAATTTCGACAATGCAACATCCTGTATAAGACAATTGATTGATTAACTGATCGAGTTGGTTTACGACCAGACAAGGATCAAGACCATTGATTGTGATTGGATCATTTGACAAGATTGACTTGACTTGATTGGCATGGGTTAAGGATAGACTTGCAATTAGATACGGTATGGATATGGATATGGGTACAGATATGAGACGCAATTTGATACAGTATGGATATGAGATGTGATTGGATACGGTATGGAGATAGATATGGATATTTGTCACCTTGAGATAGCAAATATTTTGAAGCGCTTTCATCATTGGGCTTTATTATGTTGTAAGAAAATACAAGCACCTAGGCATAATTGAACCGAGATGACCTGAGTATTGCTTACATGGATTTTTGATTTAGCAAGTCAATACAAGCATCTAGCCAAAATTGAATCTAGATGACCTAAGTACTTCTTGCATTTTTTTCAATAGACAAGGATTGCCCCTTTTTATGTTTAGATCTCGGAGTCCTCGATGATCTTTTGCCGATCATGTCGTTAGACAGAAATCGTGACATTACTAAAGTTTAATCCACAAGTAGCAGACCAAGAAAATAATCATGCCCCCATCATAGCATCTCTATCTTTGGCATCCTCGAGTAGCATAGAAAGGCATGTTAACATAAATCAAGACTGTAAGTTAATCTAACCAACATAAAATATTTTTATGTTTGTTTCTTGCCATAATTTGAGATAGAATTAGCTTGAGTGTTTTGATATGGTACTCTTGTTTTGTCTTGGATAGGTTGATGTTTTGCGTCAAGATTTTTGTGTTTTTTGGTAGCTTGCTTTTTTTCTCTTGTTTGTCTGGTGAGAAGATTACCCAATCCTTATTGGTGAGATGGACCCTAAGGGACTAACCTAGTGCCTTGAGGGCTCATTGCTAAATGGCCTTACCTACGTGACGACGCAGAGGCAATGTAGTTCAGGTAAACCCTAATGGACCATGGATGGATTAGAAGAGAGACAACAAGAAAGATGACAAGAAATGGGACGGATGGGACTGTGTGAGCCTTGGGGGCGCATAGGAATATGGCCTTGCCTACATGACGATGCAGAGGCAACGTAGTTCATGGATTGGACCATGGATGGACTAGAGGATAGATGACAAGGTATGAGATGGACAGGGAAGCGGAGCCTCAGAAGTGCCTTAAGAATGGGCTTGCCTATGTGATAACTTAGAGGCCGCGTAGTTCGACAAGAACCCTAGAGGACCTAAGATATGGATCGGATGAGACACGGTATGAACAGACATGGATCAGATATGGATCAGATAAGACTAATGACAAGGAACCACCACGGATAGGTAGATGTATGGGTGAATGGAACAGGTAGGTAGAAGGAACCAAGGATGTGATCGCGAAGGACTATGTCACATAAGAATAACGTGCCCCATTGTAGGTAGAATACGTAGGATTGTTCATGACAATGCTAATGATGATAGGAGGATGAGAGGATAATGAATGATCTGCATGGTATGGAGGGATAGGTATGACAAGAGACATCTAGAACATTTGTCAACATTGTGCCCCCAATCTTTATCAAGACCAAAGAAGAGAGGAAAGGAAGTTTGGATGGATGGACGGGACAAGATAGGTTTGTAATGGATAGAGGATAGGATAGGAAATGTAATGGAAGAGTGATATGTTGATGAGACAAGGTGCCCCCAAGTGTGAGTGACATAGAAGATCAACTTACACATGATGCCTATTTGCCAGGTTTTCATCATGGTACTTATCCAAGGCACCTGTTTGCCTGGTTTTCACCATTGGATGAAGGGGTTTTTCTTTACTTTTTTCGCTTTTTTTTTGTTTTGTTTTGAATATTTAGGTTGGAGAAGGTGGATGTGGAAAGACTCAAGTATATAGTTCCTTGAAAGGTGATAGTCCTACTAGATAAATGTTGTCGCCTGGACAATGTCAAGTGTTCTCACAGATGTTGGTAGGGGATTGCATGAAAGTGATATGGCATAGGTAGATACTGGATTGTGATTCAGAAGATGGAGGGAAGGCTTATGCAAAAGCATGGACCATAGGAATAGGATGAAGAAGATGTATAAGATAATAGTAGAAGGAAAGGGAGATGGAGGGATATGAAAATGTTGTGGAATGGAAGGGAATCATGACCAACGGTTGCACATACCGTGGTAAACATCGAAGCTAGTGATGGGAAAGTAGTGTAGGAAGCAACAAAGCTTTTTCTTGTGGATGCATGACATAGGCATGCAGGAATCCACACAGACTGAGTATTGTCCTGATTGTTGTTCGTCATGTGAGATGGAAGAATTTGGGATTCGTGGATGGAATGGGAGAAAGTAGATGGTTCGAATTCTTGAGAGGTGGATGCCTCATGTAACTTTAGGACTTTTTTCTTGGGTACCCAAACCATTTTGTTTTTAAGTAGTACCTATGAAGGTATGGGTTTGGGTGTAGGTAGCTTTTGTGTAGCTTTTGGAGTAATCATTTGTTGCTTGGGGATCCACACCTATTTCAGTTTGGCATTGAGGTGTATGGGTGTATGTAGCTTTTGATATGGATACTTCTTTGATTCTTGGCGTTTATATCCTAGATCATGAGGACTCTTAGGATTTTTGATTTTATAGGTAGAGGCATCCACATATTTGTCATTAAATCCCCGTGGGATGGTAGAAGTGAGGTTGGTGTAAGCTCCTTGTTTAGACCATATGTGCATTTGTCGGCCATGATTGGGGTATTTAGAGGATTTATAAATAGATGGATAAGGTGTTGGAAGCAATGGTGGTAAACAGCATGGGGGGATATTAGGAGTTGGAAGTAGCGGAGGTAGATGGGATGGTGGGATAGTAGGAGTTGGAAGTAGCGGAGGGAGATTGGATGGTGGGATATTAGGAGTTGGAAGTAGCGGAGGGAGATTGGATGGTGGAAGGTGTATGGTCACATACTTTTGGGATGTGTATGATAAGGGAGGTGGGATGGTGACATATGTTTTAGGGATATGATAGGGTTTGCGATGGAAAGTGGTAGACTTAGGATGAGTGGAAGAAGTACCAACATCTTGAGTTTGCTCACCTTGGGGTATGTATCCAAGGCCGTATGAAGGTGCAGGGACATTGACATGGATGGGCTCCAAAATACCTTGTTCATGAAGGCCAAAGACTTTACCTTGATAGTTCATATTCTGGAGTATACGGTGGACAACAGGATTATGTGTAGGTGGAACACTAGACACAAGTTTCTGATTGGATGGAGAAGATGAGATAGCGGATAGTGGTGGTTGGTGTTCTAAGAGAGAACATTCACACATGAAGGTAGTAAGACCAAGGATATATGGTGGAGGATTTGTAGCTTGGTCAATAATCGATGGTGAAGGATCATTACTAGTTGGATATTCTACGCTTGCTTGGGAGGCAAGTGTCTCATCAAGGGAAGTGGAATTTGTTGGATTTTGGGTAGGACTAGATGGGGTGATAGGCTCAAGACCATGGGACATATAAAGTGGGCTAAGAGGATCATCATGGTCTGCTTGATCATAGATAGGTGCATCATCATAGATGGGATCTTGATCATAGATAGGAGTTAGCATGATGGGATTAATGTTCTCTTGTATAGATTCTGCATCAGCGATAATATCTTGATCATAGGAGAGATATAGGTTATGCATGGGTTGGAATTGGATTTTCTCCTCATGTATAGTTGTTAGGAGATGGATAGGATCAAGTGACTCATGGAGAGGTTCATGATTATGGATATCATCTTGATCATAGAAAAGCCATTGGATCTCTAGCTCAGGCATAGGATCAAGTTGCTCATGGATAGCTTCTTCATCAATGGTAGTATCTTGATCAGGGAAAAGATAGAGGTTATGCCGAGTGGGAAATTGGATCTCTTGCTCATGTATAGGTATAGGATCTTTGAAGTGATAAAGGTTATGCAAAGGTCGAATGGGAATGTTTTGATCTTGGTTTAGACAAGGGGTTAATGTTTCCACATGCTCTAAGGTGTGTTGTTGACATAATTCTTGGGTTGTAGGACTAGAATTGGAGGTAGAAGACTCATGGATAATGTCTTGGTTGACAATATGGATGTGTGACGGACCTTGACTTTGGTGCATGGTAGAAGGTTCTATGAGAAGCGCAAGGGGGTGCGGATGACATGAAGGGGTTGCAGGATTTTCAACAAGGCATTGGAAGAATCTTTAGACGGTCAAAGACTGGAGTTTGGGGGCATGGTTGACTCTCTGCTAATAGCCCTTGGAGCACATCCTTCGTAGGTGTATGGATAGGTGAATGAGGGGATTTTGCTTTCTCCCTAGCTTTTCTTGCATTGTATAAATCTGGAAAATATTTTTCCCACCACTCATCTGATTCTTTTTTGGTCATCCATTTAGAGTTTGAGGAACTAGATGGTGGTGTTGTTGTAGAACTGGTATGCTTTGGGAGATGTGTCTTAGGATATGGTGAAGGAGGAGTAGAAGCCAAAGTGGTATACGATTTCTCTCTTGAGGTGGCGATTGCCGTGTCATGAGTATGGGAAAAGGACCTAGGAGTTTGGGGCGAGGCATAGCTAGTGCTAGCACATTCAGCTTGCAAGATTGTCAATTCTTGTTTTAAGACTTGGAGATGTTGACAAATTGCTATACAGTCTTGCGGCGAGGGACCTAAGTTTATTTGCAATTCCAGATATTGGATTTCTTGATCAATGTATTCTAGGTGGTTTCCCATGGACACAAGACTGGAAGAGCTTACTAGTTTGGAATACGCAGCAATAAATGTGTCGTAACAGAGTGCAGATGTGTCCCAAGTCGAGACAAGTGTGCTAATTCTAGTTTTTGATTAGTTTTGCAATGTTCAATGATCACACATGTACAATCATGAGTCACTCACACAAGACACATAAGCAACTTTGAATATTGAATTCAAAGAATATACTGATTAGTAAACAAGCACACATGGAAGACACATCAACATGCCCTAATGTCTAGTTTGATGTAGGGTATGGCCAAGTAGGTTCAGGTAATGTTTTCACGAGGTTGACTAGGGATTGAAAGTGAAATTCTATCACACAGCCAGGAGAAGGGGGTAACCCACCCTTCACCTTCACTTCCCGAAGGTAGAAAGTTCTTTGGGGCTTAGCCAAGAGTGATAAGATTCTAATTTTAATGAGGGTGTCTTTTGATTCAGGCTCGGATGAGGTCATCCCTAGGGGTGATGAAATCCCCTAGCAAGCCTCCGAGGAAAGGGGAAACAAAAGCGAATCAAGTGAGGTGTTTTTGATCCCCAAGGTCACCTTGCGGTGTGAGGAGAGAGCATACACATGCACATTTGATTCACACTCGCACTTGTAAATTATCCCTTAGAAATTGAAATGTGAGGAAGGCACTTCAAACACAGGTTCTTTTTAAAGCCCAAATCAAGATGTGAATGGAAGACACTGGTGTATTTTAAGCCCAATTTGAAGATGTGATTGAAAACACTAGTTGATTTTAAGTCCAATTTGATATGTGATGAAGACAAATGTTTGCTTTATGAGCCCAAATCGAAGTGTGTATGCAAACAAGATTATGAAGAAATGAGAGATAGAATGAGTGCACCCAGATTGTTTTCATGATCCAAACTAATGTAGATGTTGATCTGGATGTTGTTCCAGCCTCGAATGATCACCTGCAAGTCACGAAATTGAAAACAAAGCAAGTAGACGTCCAAGAAGATTGTTATGTGAAAATTGATAATCTAATAAAATCTGCTGAAAAATGAATTGATATAGCAAAATGGATTACATTGACAGAAAATTCAAGAAATTCTATGCGGTTTCAAAAAAAAATTTGCAAAAATTTGATCAAATTTGCCCAAGTTATGATGATTTGAAGATTTTAAGCATGTTTGACTTTGACTGATAAAAAAATGTGGGAAAAAGGTATAGTCACCTAATAAAATGCTCACAACTACGTAGTTCGTCTTATTAGCTTTCCATCAAGTCCTCATTCACATGATTTTGACATCGTATGTGAAAGTTGTGTGAGTTTGAAAAAAATAGCCTCCGTTGGCATATAGGAGGCACAAGAGGTCAACTTGACAGTTTGACTTGACTGTTAGCAGTTTCCTTTTCCCGGTCACATGTGAAGTTTTCTCCTAGTAGTTAGTTTTAATGCTAGCAGTTTTAAATAGACCCCTGGTCATCCATGTGACTAGGGGTTGAGTGAAAAAATATATATATATTTTATTTGTTGTATTTATTCATTTATTTTTTTCTTTATTGTTTTTTTATTTTTATTTTTTTTTAAATTATTGAAAAGTGTATATTTTTTTTTTGGTTTTGGATTGTGCTGTGTGTGCACAAGTGGCGGTGGAGAGGTGGTGGTTGGTGGAGGGAGCGGCGGGTGGCGGAGGTGGCTGGTGGCGGCGTTAGGGTTTGGTGGCAAGTGAAGGCAGAGTGAGCGAAGGATGGTTGGCGGAGACGGGCGGAGGTGTGGTAGTGGGCGGCAGAGTGTTGGGTGAGCAGCAACAGAGTGTTGGGTGGGCAGCAGCGATGGTTTGGCGTGTGGGAGGCAGGTGGGAGTGGAGGGGGGGAGGAATGGTGCAGAGTGTTGGGCAGGCGGTGGTGGCAGGATGCGTAGGGTGGAGGGGGGATGAGGGAGGTCGATAGGGAGGTGAAGTGTGGGACGAGGGAGGTCGGTGGGTTAGAGGGAATGGGGGAGGGACACGGGGGAGGGTCTATGGGAGGGAGGCCGAGGTGGGGTACGCAGGGGTTTCAGTGAGGGGTCTGCGGGGGATGGGTTAGGGACTGCGGGGGGGTATGCAAGGGGAGGGAAGAGGAGGTGGGGAGGGGTGGGTGATGGGGGGGGTGGGGAGAGGGGAGGGTGATGGGGGATGGGGGAAAGGGAGGGGAGGGGATGGGAGGGGGTCGGTGTTTTGGATTTTTGTGTTTTTTTTTTTTTTTGTAATTTTTTTGAATGTTGTTTTTTTTTTTTGGTTTTTTTTTAATTAAAACAAAAGCTTTTAAAAAAAAGTATTTTGATTTTTATTTTGATTTTGATTTTTTGATTTTTATTTTTTTAAAAAATGGAAATGTTAAAAGAAAAAATGAAAATAAGAAAAAAATCTAATGCAACATTTTTTTTTTCAATTTGTGTTTTTTTTGTTTTTTGTTTTTTTTTTGTTTTTTTGTTTTTTTAAATTTTATTGCAAAAAAATGGGCTGAAAAATTAAAAAAAAATTCAAAAAATTTTGGGTAACAAAACTAGACAAATGATAGGGAATTTCTTACCTCCGAAGCCTCCTGGACTCAACAGTGAGCTCGATTTGTGCATAGGATGCCGTTGGTGTTGAGTTGATACCCAAATGTGCTCTAGAAAACACCTATATCCTGCAATAAGAAAACTAAGACAAAACCTCACAAACAAAGTGGATTAGATCATGGTGGGTGCCAAAATGTGAATGAGAAAATTAGATTGATCAATTAAGATAATATTAACCCAATCAACAATGAAATGTGCGAATAACAAGAATAAACAGATGAAAGCATAAAACTTACAAACTTGTTACCCTGCGGCTTCCATTGCTCACTTATTCTTTTCTTGATCTTGAACGATGAAGGTTGGCCCTCAAGGAGCTTGCTTCCTTGCTTCGATTCCTCAAGATGACAAGGAGAAATGGCTAGAATGACTTCTGCATTATGATGGTATGAAGAAGAGAATTGAGAAGAAGAAGAAGATTCCCTAGAGGAATTTGGGCATAGTAAGGATGCCAGAATGAGTCCCCCTAATTGCTTAGAGAAGGGTTCTATTTATAGATTTTCTAAAAATAGAATGGAGGGTGAGGATCAACTGATGACATCAATGGCTGAGAATAAAAGTGAATCTTGTATTCATTGTGGATGAATTAAAAATTCAGAGTGGAGGATAGTGAGTTATGACAATTGAATTAAAAATTCTTGGTGGAGGATAGTGAGTTATGACAATTGAATTAAGAATTCATGGTGGAGAATAATGAATTATGATAATTGAATTAAGAATTCAAGGTGGAGAATAATGGGGAACAATTGAATTAAGAATTCAATTGGTGGAGAATAATGGGGAACATTGAATTTAGAATTCAATTGGTGGAGGCTAGTGGGGAACATTGAATTAAGAATTCAATTTTGGATTTTGGAGGATATTAGCTAATTAAATATTGAGAATATTTAATTGTATGTGCAACATGGTGAGGTGGAAGGGATGAGGTGGAAAGATGATGTGGATTTTGTGAGGTGGATTTAGGATTTGAAACATTAGAAGAATTTAGGGATTTCAATTAAATAAAATGATTTTATTTAATTGTAGGATAATGAATCAATCAAATAAACTTATAATATTTATTTAATTAATAGAAGAAAATAAGAATTAAGATAAATATTAGAGTATTTACTTAATTCGACTTGAACCAATTTTAGGTGTATACAATAACCTGTCTTTATATGCTCCAATCTGAAATTCTACCCAAGCCTACTCTTCTACAATGGTCTACTGACCTTGGGTAAGCCATGAGACCTTATATGGGGATGGGTGAGGCAATCTTCTAAGCTTAAGCTTTGTCACCATTTCATCAGATACAAAATTTTTAGTAGAACCAGAATCAATTAAAACCTTACATGCCTTACCTCCTGCTTTGCAGATGGTTCTGAAAAGAGACTTTCTTTGTGGTGGTTCTTTGTCAGGTACCTTCATGGTAGTCATTGTTCTTCTCATCATCAGAGATTCTCCACTCTCTGGATATCCATAATTGTCAAGAGCATTCACACTTTGAAAAGTGTTTGAGCTTGTTGCACTTTGACTATCAGGTTCTTGGATCAGATTCGTTCTCCTTTCTCCTGTTGAGCTTGTTGCCTTTTCTGGACATCTGCTAGCTATATGGCCTTCTTTATTACAGTTATAACATCTGATAGATCCTCTGCCCTGGGATCTTCCTTTGAAAGGTCTTCTGCCCCTGAAGTTTCCTTGCTAATTGTAACTATCTCTCTGGTTTTGACTGTTATCTCCCTTGCTATTGTCATGACTGGATTCTCCCTAATATCCATGTCCATGTCCTCTACCTCTAAAAGGACCTCTTCCACCTCTTTGTTGTTTTCCTCTTCCTCTATTGTTCTATTCGTGTCTTCTCTTTAACTTCTCTTCCACTTTTAATGCCAACTGAAAACATTTCTAAACTATATCTGGATTATGTAGATTCAAATCTTCCTGAATGTTGAACCTCAATCCATTAAGGTATCTGGCTACCTTTTCTTCCTCACTTTCTTTTACCTTTGTCTTCATACAAAGTTTCATGAATTCCTCTGTATATGAGCTGACATCTAGCTCCTTCTACTTCAGGGTTTGCTTCCTCTTGTGTAATTGGATACTGTAATCCAATGGAACATAAGCTTCCTTCACTAAAGCCATCATCTTCTTCCATGTAGTGACTCTATGCTTTCCCTCTTGTACTCTGTCATCTTGGACAAAATTCCACCATGTCAATGCAGCTTCCTTTATCTTTGATTGGGCTATCTTGACTCTCTATTGTTCTGGTATCTCCTCTGTCTCAAAGAAATTGGTCAAGGAGTCTATCCACTCCACTGAATCAAGATCCATCTTTCTTGTAAACACTAGCAAATCCAGTTTCACATCCATGGTTCTCCTCTCCATGGCTTTGAGGGTGTTCAACAGTGGTCTCTGGTCTATAGGAACGACCTCCTCGTTCCACCTAGGGATATCTTCTTCTTCCCTATCTTCTTCTCTACCAGAACCTACTCTGTCCCTCAACTTCTCCAACTCATCCTTTAATTCCTGATTCTGAGCCTTCACAGCCTTGCTCTTGATAATCTACTTCTTTACCAAAACTGCCAACTTAGCGTTGGTCATTTTTGTTGGGAACTCTGATGTTACTTCTTCATCTGACATCTTACTATCTTAAATCTTCCCCAAAAGATTCAACCTTTGCTCTAATACCACTTTGATGCAGAGCCACAACCGGAAACGTAAACAATTGGTGGATCTCTATATTTCCTTATACCATTGCCAAGACTCGGTACATGTCACACCGATAGGTCTTATCGGCTAGAGAATAACTATCGGCACCCAAGGAATTGGTCATGTCAAAATTCCCCTCATGCCGATGGGTGTTTCGATTTTGTGCCTATAGGCAAGGCTTCGCCTATTGGTGTAGCCTAAACCCCTTTGCTCGATGGTATGTTTCCTACCGATGAGACTTGGATTTCTTTAGGCCATGGTTGCCTATCGGCTAGACCGATACTATCGGCTTGACTCCTTAGCCATTCCCCAATGTTGAGTGTCACGCCGAACACTTAACACTAATTCTAGTGTCAGCCAGACATCCACTATCGACCTAACTTTCCACCCATTCACCGATGTCGGTTGTCATGCTGAAGCCTTAGTGCTAGCTTCTCCGTTGGTGAAACATATACTATCGGCCTACCAAAAGACCCTTCCGCTGATGTCCACTATCACTTTGATATCCCCATGGTATTGTCTTTGTCGGTAAGTCTGGGCCATCGGCTAGACATTCTCCTCATTCACCGATGTTCCCTCTCACACTGATGTGCTTTCTCCTTTCGTTGAGACTTTCACCAACTCTCCATGATGGACTCAAGTCCCACCGATATCTCCATATTGGCTAGTTGCCCATCGGTGACACCTTACCCCTCAACCGATCTGCCAGAAGTCTCTCTGAAGCCTTCCTTACGCCGATGGAAAGTTTGATATTGGTTGCTTGTCGACAACACCCATACTGTCGGTCAACGAGAATTATCTCTGTCTTGCTGATGTCCACTTCCTTGTCATTAGGACTTCTACCATCGACGACACGAACAAATCTTAGACCAATATCTTCCATCACCCTGATGAGCCTTCAGGCCTCATTCATCGGTGTAACTAATGTCATCGGTGAGACATTTTACTTTTCCACTAGTAGCATAACTCATGCCAATGTGCCTACTGTCAATCTTCCTATCGATCAAACCCTCTTCATCGGCCACACTTTCTCCTTATTCCCTGATATCTAATATCACACCGATGTGTTGACTTCCTCTTCACCTTCGGTAAGACTATACCTATCGGCAACCGCATGTAAACTCAAGCCAACACCAATACTCACACCGAAATCATTGTTATCGCCTTTGATTGCTTAACAGATGAAAACACACAAGCTTGACATGGTTTTGGCACCCATTCTGGTTAGTGACAGATCTTTCGCCTGTGTCTTCTTCATCCAATCGACTGAAGTGAACTGTCTTCGCTCTGAACCAACAAACTTCGTGATATTCAAAATGCTTCTATATCCGCCGACCTAGCACATCGACAATGCTAGGGTTCTTCACAACAACTTGCAAATGACCCTACAACAAACTACACAACAAAACCCTAATCTACTAATTACACCCATTCCATCGATTGCGAAGCAATCTACCGATGGAATGGTTGAAACTCCATTCGATCACCTAAGTAGTTTCATAGTGAATGTAAATAGGAAAATAACACAAAACAGAGTCTTTTATTCAGCTTGTAGAAATGATTACAGTTGATTCACAGCCTCACTGCACAACACTACTCTGTCGAATCTCTAATCACAATACCTCTTCTCCTATGTAATCCCTAAGCTATATCTAAACAAACTAATCTAGGGCATAAATAACTACTCCTACCAAGTAGTACAGAGCGATTCCTAGCGGCTGGGAGACCTCCAAACGGCTGGGAGAAAATAGTTGTCATAACAAACTGTAGCTGATTACACACTGTCCTAGATAGACTTAAAACATAAGGATTGGTCTAATGGACCTTATTACATCACAAAGTAAGACATACTATAAATAGACCTATGCTCTATTTTGAAGGGGTGCTCTTGCACCAGTGCCCTTTGCCATTGATGTCAAAGGGGGAGAGAACACATGTGAAAAAAAAAGTGGTTGCTGATCAAAGGGGGAGCAATAAAGAACAATTTTTCACATCATATGTTGCCATCAATGACAAAGAGGGAGATTTTTGCAAGTATGGGCCTAACCGGTCTTGTCATTGATGTCAACATACTCATGTTGCATTGATGTCAAGGATTGAATGAGTTGTGTGCTGAGGATATTGAGAAAACTAGTCCTATCAAAAATAGAGAAGAATAGTGAAGATAGTGAACCTCTATGAAGTAAAGATCCCAACTAGATAAAGATTAGAGTATGCAGATCAAAGGGTTTGTAGATATGTGTTTGAAGATGATCCAATCAAGATTTGAGAGGTCCACATGAAAATGTGGAGGAGTTATGGCCATGAGAGTAAAACTAGTTCTGGCAACTGTTCAGAGGTGACAAAGTGACACAAATACGTCTGGTGAGATCTGAAAAAACAATATCATGTTCTACAGATCTGGTGGCATGTTTGGGAGGCTAATGTGAATTAACAACTCAATTGGTTCATGGTTTGGAGGTCTAAAAGCAATCCTTCTAATTCGATAGTGATGGCCAACTATGTTCTTGAGGTTTTGGATGAAGATGTGAATGATTACAGTAAGCAGAAGTGGTGCAGATGTTCTTGGTGATTCAAGCAAGTTTGTGGGGGTCTCTAGATTGTGTCCATTTTGTGTTGGCAGTCTGCATTGAAGATTGAGCTCAGGATTGAAGATTTACCTTTGGGTGATGGTGTTCTTCCTAGTCTTGGCCAACCGGATGATTTACGCATGTTGCGGATGAACTTGAAGATGTTTTGTGAAGCACGGCGTGTTCCTCGAATAAGATTGAAGTCCAAGCTATGTGTGGCCGACAGCATAGTGATGTGCATGAAGTTTTTGTAATAAGTCAAGTTGTATTTTTGTAATTGCTTTGTAATAAAATAAGTGTATATTGTGCCAACTTTGATGATCATTCCAAAGTTGATGTCACATGTATAAATAAGAGTTACAAAGTCATTCAAATGTATTCTTGTGGTCATGAAGAGAAGGTGGTAGTGAAGAGGAGTGAAAAGCAGAGTAGAGCTCTTAAGCTTAAATGGAAATGACTCAAGCATAGTGAAGATGTTAATCTCCAATTCAAGTATGTAATACTCATATTCTTTTGTAGATAGTGTGTCTCCTATAGGCAGTGGGCCTCTTGTGAGCAGTGTGCTCAGGCAGTGAGCCTTAACTAGCAAGTGCCATTTTATACTTCTTATTCTTTTAATAGAGAATACAATCTTGATCTAGTCACCCCATGGTTTTTCTCTTAACCAGGTTTTTCACATTAAAATCTTGTTGTTATATATGTTGAATTTGTTTCTACTCTTGAATTATTGCATTATTCTTTCATGATTGAAACATTGATATGCTATTGAAATATAAGAAGGTTTTAAGTAAATAACGAACATAATTTTGGTGACAACTAATTCACCCCCTCTCAGTTGTCTATCCTAAATCCAACAATAAATAGCATATTCTCTTACAACATGACATAACCCTCCTTGGGGCACCCAAAGATGCCTTTTTTAAAGATGCTTCTCGACACATGTCTTCACCTATCATAGAATATTCCATTTTCGACTCTCACATCTCATAGATTTGTCATAGGAATATGTCGTAACCATTTTAGTCAATATTCCCTTACACACTATACAATATGCTGACACATGGCAAAATATTCCTAACACTAAGTGGGAGAACTCTCTCCTCATATGAGGACAAATTTACATTTGGTCATCTTCCATGTAAGATGACACATCATCGTGACAACTCCCACAAGATGACAACATAAGAGTTGCATCCTAATTACACAGTAGGAAATAAATAAATAAATACAATGAAATAATGCAAGGAATTACCAAGGTTGAGACACCTTAATTCCCAACACACTTCAAAGGATAAGAGTCAAGAGTATGCATGATGGATTCAAAATACCTCAAATATTTGTATAATTTGTAAATAGTTAATGTGACATCATGGTCAAAGGTGCTCGGTATTGTTGCAAGCAACACATACTACATGACCATTAACAAAAACAATGTTAAAATATGCATGAACTTCTATTATCACTAACATATACAAATTTCTAATTATGTTGCCAACAAATCTAATGTTCTACAAAGTTACCTTTATCCAGTTGTGTCAATCATGTGTTTTTAGCCCTAAGAACTCTGACTCATCTCTTGTGAATAAGTTTTTTAATGTCACACCAAAGCTAGAAGCAAATGTTATGCTTTTCATTGTATCAATGATGTTTTCTTTCTCCTTTGACTTAAAAATCCATGGAGCATGAATAAATGAGTTGTTTTCATGCAACCACATGTTTGGCATGATATTGGCAACTTGGAGGTCCTTTCATGAGTTTATTTGTGCTTCTTGGTTCCATATTTCCACAAACACTCTACCACATTTTTCCCAATGTGCATAGTATCAAATAGGTGGGTGATTGGCAAGTTCTCATAATATTGTAGTTTGTAGAAAATAGAGTCATTTCATTCCTAGTGGAAAGCATGTCCCTTCTTTTATGTCATATAGTGATTTCCACCTAGCAGGGTTCATCCTTCTTGGCTTCCTTATTTCCACTTCCTTTCCATTGAACTTGTTTTTGTCATGCACTGGATAGCAATGATTTTGTGATAAAAATTGTCTATACTCATCATACATAATTTTATTGAGATCCTTTGAGTACCTATACAATGTTTTCGTCCCACATGATGGACAACCATGTTTCCCCTTTGTTTGTAGCCTTGAAATAAGAATGGAAACCATATTTAGTAAATGGTAAAATGAACAAAATAATTACAAATGTAATTTATAATATATTACCACAACAAATAGAGTCTTGGGGCATCATGAATTGTCCAGTTAAGGATTGCAGGAAAGATGAAGTTTCTATCATTGATAGGTCTTGATATATCATATGTATATTTACACCATCCCATTATTCATGAAGCTCATCAATGAGGGGCTCCATGTATACA
This sequence comes from Cunninghamia lanceolata, assembly GCA_027924645.1. Classification (NCBI taxonomy): domain Eukaryota; kingdom Viridiplantae; phylum Streptophyta; class Pinopsida; order Cupressales; family Cupressaceae; genus Cunninghamia; species Cunninghamia lanceolata. The sequence continues at coordinate 17,520,960 of BSBN01000021.1, read as the reverse complement.
TCCATATCCTTTACTTGATACTTCCCTAAGTAAACAAAAAGTTCTTTATCAGGGCTTAACTGAGTTGAATTTTTTTAATATAATCTTCAAGAAAGCATTGCATTAATATGTGTTAAGGAAAAATTGGAGTAAACATGAATAATCAATATATCAATATCAAAATACCCAAAACTCAATGAAATATAGAAACAAAGAGATCAATCAAACAAAAGAACTTCAAAAACCTTTGTAAACCTCAAAGCTTCATAGCTTCCGTTGGTTGCCTATCTCAATCAATCTTGCATGTATGAATAAGGCCCCCAGAGAGTGCACTTCCTTTCTATGATTCCAAGATTATCAAAGGAGAATGGCCATGATAGTTTATTGCAATGAAGATGAGCTCCACAACAATGATAGTAGTATGGTAACGAGTGTGATTACAACCAACAAAGGAATTGGTGCCAAAGGCGTGTTGTAATTCTTGTAGAGTAATGATACTTAAATCTTTGATGATTGAAATGGAAGAATAGGGTTCAATTTATAGACTTGTGAGAAAGAAGATCAACGGTATAGAAAGAATGAGAAGATCAACAGTATAGAAAGAATGAGGAATGTGTGCGAATAAGAAGAAGACACGTGTCTTCCTCTATTTTGTATGAGAGGAATTAACAAAATAGAAGAATGAGTTAACTGAAGAGATAAATCAATTAAAAGAATAGATCAATTAGTTGAGAGAATAGAACTAGAGAATAGAAATTGCATGAGGATGAGAAGATATTTTAACTCAATTAAATATTTAGAATATTCAATTACATGTGCACAAAGATTGAATTATATTTAGAGTAACTCAATTTAGAAGAAAAAGACAACTTAAATAAATATTTGATTTATTTAAATTTAGAGAAGATATTATTGAAAGAAACAATTAAAGAATTGGTATTATTTAATTTAGGAGATAAGAAAGTAAATTAAATAAATAAATGTATTTAATTGTTTGTGCATGATTTGGAAGAATAAATAAAATATTTGATTATATTTTGTTTTTAGAGATTGAGAGGATTTAAATAAATTTGATTTGATTTATTCAAATTTGGAAGAATGATTTGATTTAATTAAATAATTAAGAATTATTTAATTGTTTGGAAGAATTTAATTAAATAAAGGATTTTATTTAATTTTGACTTTTCAAGAGGTAATTAAATATTTTGATATTTAATTAACTTAGAGGAATATGAATCAAATAAATAAATTTATTTATTTATTTATTGATAGAAGAATTAGAAGGGAATAAATATAAAAAATATTTATTTAAACCAAATCGTGTCATTTTTAGGTGTATACATTTTGCCCCTCTTTGATGCAATGCAGTTTACGGTGTTGCTTCAAAGAATAAATTGTCTGATAATGATACATGCCCCAGTTTGCCCCTGGTATAGATTATGATGATAAGATGCCCCCTTGGGAGATTGGATGAGAAGAAGGCAGAAGGCGTGAGATGGACAATCTCATGAAGACGAAGGGAAAACTAGGTTAGGTTTGAAGAAAATAGGACGCGTTTTAGAGAAATAGGAAGAAAACTAGAAGAAATGGGTGTGGGAAGTAGTCGCAATCACCACATAGCTAGATTAGGGTTTGCATGCTATATATAGGAGCTGGGTCCACAAGAAAAATCATTTGCACACTTGGCTTAGTTTGATTGCTTCTAAGAGCTTAGGAGAGCATAGAGCATAGAGAAATAAGCACGAGGATGGACATTCCATGCGAGGAGCATCGCTTTGAGTGTGCCCAACAATTTGACCAGCCAACAGAAGCAAGACCCTCGGTATGTATCTCAAAAAAATTTCCTAGGGTCAAGTTTGATAGCAATAAATGCTAGGAGAAAAACTAGGTAGACAAATGCGTCGGAATGTAGTTTGGCGCATCTACCATACGAAATTGCGCATCTAGGATATAGAACGACACATATACTCAAGCTGGGCATGCATGAGTTTAGTCAGGGCATGCATAATTCTGCAGCACATTTACAATATGAAGTGGCACTTTTGATTGGGTGGCGCATTTACGGTATAGGACGGCGCATGCATGGAATCTTGCGGCACACTTGTTAGAAGTGGCGCATTTTTCATGAAATGGAGCATTTGTTAAGAAATGACGCATGTACCACATGTTATGGCACATATGATATAGATAAGCAGTTTACTTAACAAAATTGACTCGATTGGCATCCTATTTGAAGCGTCAATCGATAAGTTATTTTTGAGATTACAGGAATCTAGTCAAGAGATGTAGTGTGTTGTTTTAATCAATTTGATATGCTAAGTTAGTTGATATGTTTTTATAGATATGTTGAGTATGGTACTTGCAACTTTTAGGTTGATGCTTTGCTTTGTGTGCTTGCAAGAGGATATATGAGATACACTTCAGTCAAGGGAGCAGTTCCCCATGCCTATGTTGCAAAGACATATGCTAACAGAGATGGATAGAGAGGCGCTCAGTGTGATGGGACTTGACTATGTTTGCTTCATGCCTAAGGTTCAAGCGAACCACGGGTTGCTGATTGCAGCAGTGGAGAGGTTCCACAGTGAGGATGGGACCTTCCACTTCCCTACTAGAGAGATGACTGTTACCTTAGAGGACGTGTACAAGATTCTTCATTTACCCATTCAAGGAGAGCTTGTGGAGTATGATCCACAGAGGGATGCATGACTTACTGAGTGTAGGCGAGTGTTCAATGACCCCGAGCTAGTCGGACAGGGCATCTCTTGGCAGGATATTCATGACTATTATGACTACTTCCCAAGTATAATTGCGGGATTGATCAAAGGTGTTATATGCTCTGATAGGAGATCACATGGGTTCCCCATTGGATGGGGTCAAATCATGGAGAGGATGGTTACAAAGGGCACTCGGTATGCTTGGGGTGTCTGTGTTCTAGCACTCCTATACCATGACATGCATTATGTGGTATACCACAGGGGTACAAGTCTATCTGTAGGTGTGTCTTTGCTACAGTTTTGGCTATGGGAGAACATAGCGATCACCAAACTGATATGTGTGTTCAATAGAAAGAGGGGAGAGCCATATAGCTATGGCTACGTAGGAGTGATTTCCCAGTATAGGCTAGGGAAGCTCGAGTATTGGCAGCATGCTTTGGATGGAGTAGATGTGGTCATCTAGCAGCCATTTCTAGATTGTGAGCCATGGGGGGATGAGGCAAATGAGCTGCCATACTGCTACTAGACAAGGTGGCTGATAGGGCAGACACGGTTTATCTTGGAGTGGCAGATTGTCAGCCGAGTACGGAGATAGTTTGGGAGGAGGCAGGGCATGCCATAGGGGCAAGCTCTGTTTGCGAGGACTCATGCTAAGAGTTACAGATGGGGACCAATGGCATCAATGGCAAAGTTTTGGTAAATGCCCTATGTTGCCTGGGACATGACGAGGGAGATCGCAGATGCTGGGATGACCTAAGATTTTGAGGATTGGTTCGTGGCCCACCCATTTCTAAGATATTTAGGGCCTGGGGAGCTGGTGCCTCAGATAGATGATGTGGATTTAGATGATGAGGGCCAGGTTGGATGGAGGGGGAGGAGGAGGAGGAGAGGGGGATAGGGAGGTGGTAGAGATGGGGGAGATGATGGAGAAGAATGGGGTGGTGGAGATGACGAAGGCAGGCCTAGATAGAGGCAAAGAGCCAAGGAGGGACCTTCCCATGCTCTATAGGTAGTGCAGCCATAGGCTGCACAGTAGGCTCCATAGCAGGCACCACAGGTACAAATGCTGCCACCCCAGTAGGTGGCACAGTAGCAGGCACCTCAGCTACAGGGGTAGGTATAGGCACAGGCAGCCCAAGGTCCAACATAGTCAGATGTTCAGGAGAGGATGATAGCCATGCTGAGGGGATAGGTTAGGCAGCTACAGGCATGGCTTAGGACTGCTGAGGCCTAGCGAGAGATAGACACGGAGGTTATCTCGGGTCTTACCAGAGAAAGAGACTTGGTAGAGGCATGGATACGAGTTATCTGAGTGGAGAGGGGCACAACAATGGCGACCCTTGGTACAGATGCAACCAATAGCTTTTTAGTTGGGTAGGTGCATCAGGCACATGCACACCTAGCATAGGCATAGGTGCAGCTAGCATAAACATAAACTCAATTGTCACAGGCATAGGCTCAGTTAGTGTAGGTGCAAGGTAAGCTTGCCAAGGCGCAGGCTCAGACACAGTATTACCAGGGTCTGTACCACGGTGCCATGCCAGTTAGCCAGAGGGCTCCAACCTACAAGAGCCAGTCTACATCCTCCTGGAGAGCAGGTGGATCAAGGTCAAGACCCTCCATGATGGGCCCACAGCAGTCTAGGGCCAGCGGAGGAGGGGACTCAAGAGACACTGCTGGTAGCAACGGTTCACAGCAGTAGGGATAGCAAAGACTTGCAGATTTTAGATCCTATGTACCTTTTGAGGGCTTAGATAGGCGAATACACTGATGCATCATTTTTGTATTTTGAGACATGTATCACCATCCTTGGGATGCATTTATTGTATATGACATTGATTCAAAGATGAACCTTTTGATATTGTACACTTGGACACATTTTTATGATATTTATATGATGATGATGCAGTATATTTGATGTTGTCTATATGTATGAGTTTATGATGCATTTCTATTGTATGATATGATGCATGTGTTTATCTAATGCAGACTTAGATTTTTATTTGATGCTATGTGATGTTATCTGATGCAACTTTTTATATGATGCTATGTGATGCTATATGACCTAATGCAGACTTGGATGTTTTTCTTGATATGTCTCTAATGTGTAAAATGTAAATGGTATCTATATGATTATGCAGTTTATGTGATGCACTTATCTATGTTTTTAATTTTTTTTGGTTGACACTATGATGATTGTAGCAAATGTATATGGATGACCTGATGTACTTTATTATGTATGCAACTGATTTAATCATGTAAATGACTATCTCATGTGACATGATATGCAACTATATGCTATGTTTTTGTGATGTCCAAATGTACTCTATTGACACAGAAATGATAGAATGATAGATAGAAGATTGAAAGAATGACTTGATAGAAAGAATCACAAGCTTTACTTTGTATTGTTACATTGTGTTGTTTGGATCTTTTACTGCAAGGGATACGAATGTATGGAAGTATAAATGGATGTATGATGGATGTATAATGGATGCTTTTCTTTTGACATCTTGATGGTGCAAGTATTTTAAAGTGCTTATTTCATCATTAGGCGATTTTTTTTTCAAATGTTGTAAGTTAATACAAGTATCTAGGTATAATTGAAAACTGATATGACCTGAGTATTGCTTACATGGATTTTGATTTAGCAAGTTAATACAATCATCTAGGTATAATTGAACTGAGATGACCTAAGTATTTCTTGCGAATCAATAGTCAAGGATTGCCCCCTTTCATGTTACACCTTAGATGTCCTTGATCTTTTGTCGATCATGTCTTTAGACAAGGCTTCACATTACTAAATTTTAATCCACAAACAACAAACAAAGAAAATAATCATGTCCCCATGATAGCATCTCTAGCTTTTGACATCCTTGAGTAGCATAGAAAGACATGATAGCAAAAATTAAGACTCTATATTTTAACCATGTTTCCAATCCACAAAATATTTTTGCATTTATATGTGTTTGTTTCTTGCCATAATTTGGGTAAAATCATTTAGAAGGCCTTAGGTGTTTGTCTGCTTTGCCTTGGATAGGTTAATGTCTTGTGTCAGGATTTCTACTTGAAAAGAGTGGGTTTCTCTTGCACTTACTTGCTTGGTGAGAAGATTCCACAATCTTTATTGGTGAGATGAACAGTAAGGGACTGACCTAGTGCCTTGGGGGCTCATTGCTAAATGGCCTTGCCTACGTGACGACACAGAGGTAATGTAATTTAGGGTGAACCCTAATGGACCTAAGACCTAGGCGATAGGTCTAGTGCCTTGGGGGCTCATTGCTAAATGGCCTTGCCTACATGACGACACAAAGGCAATGTAATTTAGGGTGAACCCTAATGGACCTAAGACCTAGGCAATAGAAAGTGGCACAGACCCAGATAGATAGAAGGACTAGACATGGAACGGATGGGACAGTGGAGCCTTGGGGGCGCATAAAAATATGGCCTTGCCTACGTGATGACACAGAGGCAACGTAATTCATGGACTTGGACCATGGATTGACTAGAGGATAGACGACAAGATATGGGATGGACAGGGAAGCCTCGGGGGTTCATTGAAAATGGCCTTGCCTACGTGACGACGTAGAGGCAATGTAGTTCATTGACTTAGAAATGGATACTGACGAGAGACACTATGCTAGGCTGACACTATGGATAGGATATGGGATAAAACATTGGTTGACAAGGCAACAAAGAGATAGAGTATCAAGCAATGATAGGTTATCATTAGGTTTTTATTATGGGATAGATATGGATCGAATGGGACATGAGGAAGAATGGATGCAAGGTGATTGGTTTCCCAAAGATGGAGGAAGCGGTTTATCACAAGTAACGCCTGTTTACCAGGTTTTCACCACTTATTTTTATTTGCATGAAAAGCCAAAAAGTATGCATGATGCCTGTTTGCCAAGTTTTCATCATGATACCTATTCAAGGCACCTGTTTGCCATGTTTTCACCAAAGGATGATTTTTTTTGTACTTTTCTAATTTTTTATTTTTTTGTATTTTTATAATTTTTTTATTTTTTTTGTATTTTATGCCCCCCTTACATGGGGGTTCTCTTAGGTGTAGAACCAGCGAAGATGCATGTTGTTGATTGGGTCATCGAATAGCTTACCCTCTGATGTTGCTAACTAATATGCCCCTAATCCATAAGCAGCTACGATCACATAAGGCCCAAGCTAGTTGGGTTCAAACTTGCCTTTTGTTTCCTAATCTTGATGATTGCAGGGGTTCTCTTTAAGTACTAGATCTCCAACTTTGAAGACTCTTGGGCAAACTCTGTGGTTATAGCTTCGTGACATCATTTATTGATATGCTTTGAGATGATCAAAGGCTTTCTATCTCCTTTCCTCTAGCAACTCTAGTTCTTGCAATCTGGAAACTTTGTATTCTTCATCTAATATGAGACCTTTTAACAATACCCTAAGAGATGGTAACTTAACCTCAATGGGGAGGATAGCTTCTGAGCCATAGACAAGGGCATAAGGGGTAGCACTTGTGGGATTGCGTATACTGGTTCTATAGGCCTACAGATCAGGATTGAGTTGGATGTGCGAATCACGGCTAGCCTTGTTGACTGTCTTCTTGAAGAGTTTCAAGATGATCTTGTTGGATGCCTCAGCTTAGCCATTGCCTTGGGGGTAATAAGGTGTGGAGAAATGGTGTTGGATTTTGAATCGGTCACAGAGTTCTTAGAGATCCTGATTCTTGAAGGGTCTTCCATTATCCATGATAATGGATGAGGGAATTCTGTATCTACAGATGAGGTAATTTAGGATGAATGAGGAGATTTGCTTACCTATGACGGTGATGAGGGGAATGACTTCAATCCACTTTGTAAAGTATTCAGTGGCGGTTATTATGAATTTGTAGCCATTGGATGAGGGTGGATGGATTTTTCCCACAAGGTCAAGTACCCATTGGAAAAAGGGCCAAGGTGTCGTTAAAGGTCTCAACTCTTGAGCTAGTGCATGTATTAGGTTCCCATGTATTTGGCACTGCTTGCACTTCTTCACAAATTGATATGAATCTGTTTCCATGTTCAGCCAGTAATAACCCAAACACATGAGTTTCTTAGCTAAGGATAGACCGCTAGAGTGTGTTCTGCAAATCCCTTCATGTACGTCTTGTAAGGCAGTTTGGGATTCTTCTCATTCTAAACAACAGAGTAAAGTACCATCTAGAACACGTCGGTATATGGTGTCAGCAATAATGGTATAACGTGAGGTTTGGCATATAAAAGTTCATCATTGATTTGAAGATAAGTCAAGTGGGAGGGTGTTGTCCTTGAGGTAAGTGTAAACCTTACCATACCAACGTGAATGAAATCCAACTAAAAGGCATATGGAATGGGTCTCAAGAAGATCATAAGCTAGTTGCTGAATTAATTCTACTAAGAACTCATACCATGACTCATTCTCTGATATTTCGAGAAGAAAGGCAATGGTTGCCATGGCATCTGCTACTTTGTTTTCAATCTAAGGTATCTACTCAAAAGAGATGATCACAAAGTATTCCTTAAAGTCCTTGACCATCCGCTTGTATGGGACAAGCTTCTCATCTTTGGTTTAGTAATTGTTATTGACCTGATTTATCACTAGTTGAGAATCACCATAGACATGTAGCTCTTTGATTTTCCACTCTGTTGCCATTTTGAGACCAATGACTAAGGCTTCATATTCTGCTATGTTATTGGTGCATGGGAATAACAAGTGGTAAGACTTCGATATGGTGTCGCCATGAGGAGTTACAAACAAGATTCCTGCCCCCGATCCATGGTTTGTGTAGGACCCATCAAAGTAGAGCTTCTAGGAATGAGTTGATATATTGAATAAGGATTCATCTGGGAACTCAAATTACATTGGTGTGGTGTCTTGTAGTGGTGCATCCACTAATTGATTAGCAATTAATTTCCCTTTGATAGCCTTTCTGTCTACATACTCAATGTCATATTCACTTAAGAGCATTACCCATTTGGCTAGGCGACCTGTTAGAGCTGCTTTGCTTAGTAGATAATTCAGTGGATCTATTTTTGCAATAAGTTTGACTGGATGTGCAAGCATATAATGTTGGAGTTTTTGGGAAGCAAAAACTACCACCAGACATGATCTTTCTATCTAAGAGTATTGCAATTCATAGCCCACCAATGTGTGACTGATGTAGTAGACAACTCTTTCTTTATTTTCATAATCTTGTTGTGCTAGAAGAGCCCCAAGAGCTTTTGGTGTAGCAGATATGTATAGTAACAATGGTTTCCCTTGGATAGGAGGCATAAGAATAGGTGGATTCATAAGATAATCTTTCAGTTTGTCGAATGCCTCTTCGCATTTCTCATCCCATCCAAATAGAATGTTCTTGTGTAGGAGATGACTAAATGGTTGACACTTGTCTACTAGTTGTGATATGAATCTACATATTGCATGTATCTTGCCTTGTAGAGATCTTAGTTGAGTAAGAGACTTGGGTGGTGGCATGTCCATAATAGCCTTGACTTTGGCAGGGTCCACCTCTATTCCATTTGTTGATACAATAAAGCCTAAGAGCTTGCCTGAGGTGACTCCAAACACACACTTCTTTGGGTTCAACCTAACTTTGAATTGTTCTAATCTCTGAAAGACTTTGTCTAATACATCCAGGTGTGATTCTCTTGTGAGTGACTTTGCGAGGACGTCATCTACATAATCTTCCATTGTGACATGCATCATATCATGGAATATAGTGGTCATAGCACGTTGATATGTGGCTTCTATGTTCTTTAGCCCAAATGGCATGACATTCCAACAAAAAGTGCCCCATGGACAAGTAAAAGTTGTCTTATGCTGGTCTTCTGGTGCTATCCTGATCTGATTGTATCTTAAGAAGCCATACATGAGAGATAACATGGTATGTCCTACAGTCAAGTCAACTATGATATCTATATTTGGCAATGGAAAATCATCCTTACAGCAAGCTTTGTTTAGATCTCTAAAGTCATTACATAGTCTGACTCGGCCATCAGGTTTGGACACTAGTACTATGTTGGAGACCCATTTTGGATAGTCTATATCTCTGATGAATCCTACATCTAGTAATTTCTTGAGTTCTTCTTTTACAAGCAGTGCTATGTGTGGATGCATCTTTCTAAGCTTCTGTTTCACTGGTTTCACCCTCATATCTAATGGAAGATGATGTAGAATCAAATTTGGATCTAACCCCAGCATATCTGCATATGACCAAGCAAAATTGGCTTGCTTTCTCTTGAAGAATGGTACAAACTTAGTCTTCTCTAGTGGGGTTAGAAACTTAGCAAAGTGAATGATTTTAGGTTGTTCCTCTGTTCCAATGTTAACAGGCTCTGTGGGTTCCACAAAAATCTGAGACTTCTCTTAGTGCATGTCATCGACAAGAGTGTCAAGCCTTCCATCGTCAGGTGCCATAGTTGGGTTTTTACCTTCAGATGCATCCTTTCCTTTTACTATTTTGGGATCTGACACTATTGCGAAGCGGTTTTCACCATCAGATCCAATTTTTATTTTGATATTTTTGCAACTAGAAGGCTTGGCACCCTCTCTAAAATAATCCACAGTATTAATTTCAATAGCGAAGCTAGCTTTATGATCTCCTTTAGGTAGGTGGTCCCTAAGTTCCAAGTAGTCAATATAGGCATCGTCATTTTGGAACATATCTAGTGGCGGGGTTCCTCGTAGATCCCAGTCAATAAGCTCAGGATGCACAAGGGGGAGGGAGTCAGAGGATAGATTTGATTCATTGATAGTTTGAATGGATATACTAGGAGTATTGGTAGGGGGAGTGTTCAGAATGGTACTTTCCTCTAAATTGTTTATTGCGATAGAACTCGAACCTTCCTCGAAAGTTGTATTCTCAGGGATAGGCAAATCACACTCTAGTGGTCTATTCGGTAGCATTTTTCCCTCATGGTAGGGGCTATAAGTTTGAATGGTATCAACCTCTTTGTCATCATAGGAATGCTCTATCATCTCATCCCACTCATATTCATTGAAATCTGTGTCATTGTCCTCTTGAAGGGTATGGATCATTTCCACAAGACCAGCATTTGTTTTTGCTTTGCCCTTATCTTTATGTCCTAGACCTTTTGTAGTTCTATCCAATGAGGATGAAGAAGGTTGAATGGGTTCTATGATTCCTTCTTTCCTTAGGCTGATGGGGCTTTGTCATTCATAACCCATTCTATGTAGGATAGCTTCACCTCGCCCATAGATTTATGTTGGGAGCTTAGGTGGTTCCTGTTGTATGTTCTCTTCTTCTTCAGTGTAAAGCCATTGTAGGATATCTCTTTCCTTTGTTTCATCTGATAGGGTCCCCTATTTTACAAAGGGAGCTATGGGAGGTGTAGGAGGAACATATGGCTTTGGAAAATGCTTGGGTCACCCAAAGGATCTAGGAGATAAAGGCATCTTGGCTAGATTGAGGTTGTGCTCAATGGAGTATTCCCCTACTCCTATTTTTTTGATGGTAATTTTCTTCTCTTTGGGCTATGATGAGGAAGCTTAAGAGGTAGAATCATGCTATGGGGTAGGGGAGGTAGATGCTCTGTTGTTAGGTATGATACAATCAAGTTTTGAAAGGACAAAATTGCAATGATGAAAGGGGTCTGGATCACCTTGGATGGTGACTTGCTTGCCATTGTGAGGGAATTTTATGCATTGGTGATAGGTAGAGGGGACAGCTTTCATGGAATGAATCCATGGTCTACCTAGGAGAATATTATAGGTGAGATCCATGTTGAGGACTTGGCACACAGCATCTTTTATCACCAATCCCACTTGTATGGGTAATACCATTGTTCCCTTGGTAGTTCTCTCCTCTTCATCATAGGCTTTGATAGTAATCTTCTTTCTTGGATCAACTGCATTTTCAAAGAACCCCAATGTAAGGACTAGCTTTAACGTGCAAATATTTAAACCGGCCTCCCCATCAATGAGAACCCTCTTGATGCGGTGCTTTTGGATGAAGGCGACAATATGTAGAGGGGTGTTATGGGGTTGAGACACTGAGAAGTCATCTTGTTCAGTAAATGATATGGTACTTGAGGAGGTCAGATTACCTACCATGGCCTGAAACTTCTCTTGGGCCAAGTTAGTGGGGACAGTGGTTTCCACTAAGGCTTTATCTAGAATCTCCTTGTGGGAAGGAGATAGACGCAACAACTCTAAGATAGAAATGTAGGTCAGAGTCTTCTGTAGTTGGTCTATGACACTATACTGATGGAAGTTGGACTGAGAAGGCGACAACCTTGGAGGAATGGTATTCAAGGTGATCTTACCGCTGTGGGTAATGATAATACAATCAGTCCTATTAGCCTCTGATTGTGGGTTGGGCATGACCATATTGATTTGTGGGGCATGCTCTAATATTCAATTGATGGTATAGTTGAATGGCACACTTGCATAGTTGGCATTACTATTCCCATTGTTCTGATTTTTCCTGTTGTGGTTGTTATTGTTGTTACTATTGTTGTTGTTGTCATTGTTGTTATTGCTATTTTTATATGGCCTATCATGATTGAGAAGCAGATCTTTGTAAGCCACATGTGTCTCATTAGAAGTATGTTGATGAGCACCTCCTTGATTTTGATCAAGCACATCTTGAATAACATGTTTGAGACAGATACAATTGTTGGTTGCATGTCCTCTTCCTCTATGATACTCACAATAGTCAGTGTCTTTCCAATAGTGAGGTTTAATTTGATGCTCATAATCACTTATTGGTGGTAGAGAGATTTCATTGTTGGCCAATAGCTTCCTTAATGCAGATTCTTGGGACTCACCCAGCGGTGTGAACTTTCACCTTGGATTTGAGTTGAACCATAGTCTTGGCTCTCTTGAGAGAATGTTTGGTTGGGTGTAACATTGCTTGCCTCTCCTTTGAGAGTGAGTATTGGTTGTTGTTTGAGAGCTACCACCTTGGCATCAACTACTCCATCGTTGACGACATTTTTATTTTTAGTCCAAAACTTTGATTTGTCAGTCGTGTAGTTGGAGGTAGGTGTGTCCTTATATAAATTGATTTGCCCCTTGCTGATCATAGCTTTCTCGATGAAAAATCCCATTTCAATGACTTTTGAAAATGAAGTAGGGCATTGGATTTGTATTTGATAGCTAAGATCAGAGTTGAGGTTATGGACAAACATCTCCATTAATTGCTTCTTAGGTACATCGTATGAGCACTTTCTTGCTAGTTGTCTCCATCTTTGTAGGAAGGTGGCAAATGATTCGCCACTCTTTTGCTTGGTATTGCATAAATCAAGCATAGAGACTTTGTGTTCAATATTGTACGAGAAGTGCGTGATGAATTTGTTGACTAACTCATCAAAATTTTTGATGCCCAGTGGAAGTTGTGAGAACCACTCCATGGATTTACTACCTAGAGATCTAGGGAATAGTCTCATTAAGTAAGTCTCGTTGTGAGCTACTTCCAAGCATGCTACATTGAGTTCCCTAATGTGATCTCTAGGGTCTCCTTTCCCTTTGTACTTGTCAAACTTAGAAATTTTGAATCGATAGGGAAATGGTGTCATCTTCAAACTTGTATCAAAGGGGTATGGTGAAATATCTTCCAAGGAGTAGGCTTTAGTGTTTGTACCTATCTTGAGATCTATCATTTGTTGTGTTAGACCCTCAATTTGTTTGCCATTTCTTCCATAGGAGTTCTTGGGTCTATGGCTTTCTTTCCTTTTTCGTGATTATCCTCCATGTTTGTGTCTATGTCTTTCTTTCTTTTTTCATGATTATCCTCTAAGTTTTCTTGGATTGTGCTTAGATCAAAATCGGCAGGGAGTTTAATTCCAAGATTTGCAAGATGATAAAAATACTTGTGAGGGTCCACATGGAGCACTTTCTCTAGCAAGTGTTGGAATTTCTGATCTTGGAGGGTTCTTTGATACTCTTCATGAGAGATTTCCTCATCACTATCATGAGGTGTGATATTGTGGTTGGATGATCCAGCCATTTCGAGTTGCTTCTTGTATTGAGATCTAGTAAGAACCATGCAAGGTAACGTGGGATGAGGTGGGATGAAACTAGAGATTTTGGCAAGGTGTCGATGGAGACTATTGAGAATAGAATACTTACGACAAGAATTGGACAAGGGACTCTTTCGATCAATGATTCTAATTAAGATGGCCGATACAAGATGATAGCCACTAGTAAGGGTACTCGATACCTGTCTTACTGTGTAGGGACTAGTCATGCACCAAGACCACTAGTGAAGTTCTACGATTTACTAGGGTTACTTGAATCCACAATGATACGAAAAAGGGGCCAATGCTGACCTAATATGGGATACTTTTGACTTTAGACTAGGAAGACCTGATAGAAGGTGAATGAGATGACCAACAAAAAGAGAGACTTTGATGTGAAATGGATGAAAAAATGACTTCAAGGTAAGACCTGATCTCAGAACTTGGAACTAGACTAAAATGGGTATCTAGAAATGATAAAAATTTTCTCTCAAAGATTGTGCAAGTGCTCACTGTCATGCATGTGCCAAAATAGATGAGCTGCAAAAACTGGTAAATGTGTAGGAAGTTAGCACAGAAGCATCGCACTAGCAAAAAGAAGATGCGTCATAACATGTATCAAAAGCACTGCAAGCTAATACAGATGTGCTATAGGTTAGCACAAATGTGCAGCAGAAGAGGATGGATGCGCCACTCTAGTTTTCTCAGTATTTTTGCAATATTTTGGAAATTTTTTGATGTTTTTGGTACTTTGGTTGCAAGAACATATTTTTGATCTAATTTTCTAAAATTATGGCAAGAAGACACAACAAACAGAAAGAATTTTTTTTTTGATTTTTTATTTTTTTGTGATTTTTTTACTCTTTTTGGACTAAAAAGAAAACAAGCACAAACCTAGGTTTCAAAGGACAGTATAAAATTGAATTCTCACTATCTCTAGTGAAGCATCTTCGGGAGGTGATAATCTCCCTTCCCTGCACCAGATTATAGGGGTTTTTGGTCTACTAAAACAAAGGATGAGTAATAAAGGCAACCGTTCAAGTGGTTATACATGCGGCAGCACTACTCTTCATTATGGAGTCTCCCAGCCTGCAAGGATTGTGCCTTGGAGGGTTTTGGGGGAGATTGGCTATCGGTATAACACAACTGCACTTGTTGTTTGAACCTTTCGCTCCAAACACAAATTATTTATAGTGGCTTGGAAGGGCTTGGCGTATAGCCTATTACCACTTAAGGTCGTTCCTACTTGGATAAACAGTATCCAAGAGTAGGCCCCTCTAAAGAAAAAACACATGTGAAAATGATATGTCTGGCATTTGGTCACCCAAGATAGGGGAGAGCATAGGCCTTGAAAGGAAGCTAGGTGTGTGGAAAACACTTCCTACACTAATCTATTGAGGAGAGGACTATGCAAATTTAAATTTATCCTAACTATTACAACAATGTTAAACCATTAACATGAGATATTGTAGCAAACACAAGAACCAAAATTTAGACAAAAGAAGGGAGATAAAGATTTACGGTGGGGAAAACCCTTATCGAGTGAAAAACCTCACACTCAGAAACCTGCATAATGTATTAACAAATCCGAAAGAATGTTTACAATACACTTGCAATGCAAGCTTCAATGGCCTTTGACACTCATGTCTGGAGTCAATCTAGCAGCATAATAGTACCTATGAACCTATGATACAAACTCCATCTCCAAGCACCTGTTTAAATAGAAATTACAAGGCAATTTTGGACCTTTCTTGGAATGGGCATCCAATATGGCATCTTGGACCAAAACCCACACCTAGGGACACTTGGTCAACATTGTAGAATGTGTTTGACACTTGTCCATAGCTCCTATCCCAAAGAGGTCACCTATTTCCAAAATGGGCTATGACAGATGCTCTTCCGACACTTACGACCATCATAGAATTTGTCATAGTGGTTACAACTTACAACTGTAAGAGAATCTGTCATACACATGCTAAAAATAGCATATTCTCTTACAACATTTCATATTCCACCTTGGGGCACCCAAATATGGCTCATTTAAAGATGCTTCATAACACATGTCATCACCTGTCTTACAACCTTCTATTTCTGACTCTTACATGTCATAGATTCATCATAGGAATCCGTCATAACCATTTTAGTCAAAAATTCCTTACACAACATAGAAGATGCTGACACATGCAGAATATTCCTACCACTAAGTGGGATGCCTATCTCCTCATGTGAGGACAAAATAACAAGTTGTCATAATCCATGTAGGATTGACACATCACCATGCCACATCCCACAATATGACAAAGTGGAAATTCCAATTATTTACAACATAGGCAATTAAATAATAAATACAAACATTATCAATGTAGAGAATTACCAAGGTTGAGACACCTTAATTCCCAAAATTCTCCCACTTTTCGAACACCTTGTAAGAGCCAATAGAAAAATAGGATTTAACTGCTATAGACCAAGAGGCCCATAGACTCTGAACACCATCTGAACTTTTATGTGCCCACTAGTTTCATCAATGCATCTGCAACATTTTTCAAAGTATCTACCTTCTCTAAATTTACCTTTCCATGGAAAGTTGGATTCTTTGCAAGGCAAATTGCACTCTAACTATCACAACTGATCGTGATCTGACCTATATCAACACCAATATCAAAACACAATCTCTTAAGCCAAATGGATTCCTTACAAGCATGAGTTGCTACCATGTACTCAGCTTCTGTCGTGGACAAAGCAACAACAGGTTGTCTCTTACTCATCCAACTAATAGCACCACCAAACAGTGTAAAAACATAAGCACTGGTGGATCTCCTACTGTCAATGTCACCGGCCCAATCTGAATCCACAAATCCATGAATATCAATAGAATGCGGAGGTCCTGAAACATTACCATGATAGAAAATGGAATACTCGGAAGTACCCCTCAAATATCTGAACACCCACTTAACTACATCCGAATGAACTCGTCCAAGATTAGCCATAAATCGACTAAGGACTCCCACTGCTTGGGCAATGTCTGGGCTTATGTAGACCATAGCATACATCAAACTGCCAATAGTACTAGCATAAGGAACTCTACTCATGTCCACCTCACTAGGAGATTTTGGACAATCTTCAACAGACAACTTTGTCCCCAAAGAAACAGGAACACACAATGGTCTACAATCTGCCATGCTGAATTTGTCCAACACAGACTTCACATACTTACTCTGGCTTAACCAAAGTTTTTTGTTGGTTCTGTCTCTTCTAATTTCCATTCCTAGAATGTACCTGGCTGCCCCTATATCTTTCATTTCATACTGTGCCGACAACTGAGATTTAAAATCAGAAATCATATTCTTACCCTTCCCAATGAGCAACATATCATCAACATACAGTGTAACAATGAGAATACGATCACCATCAAACTTATAATAAAGACAGTGATCTGATTTTGATCTCACAAATCCAATAGACAACACAAAGGTATCAAACTTCAAGTACCATCTCCTAGGGGATTGCTTCAAACCATACAAAGACTTCTTAAGTTTGCAAACCAAATTTTCTTTACCTTTTACCATGTAATGCTCTGGCTGTGACATGTATATTTCTTCCTCCAAGTCACCATGAAGGAAAGCTATCTTCATATCCATCTATTCTACCTCCAAGTCATAAGCTACTATGAGTGACAACAGGAATCAAATAGATGTCAACTTTGCAATGGGAGAGAAGATCTCACCATAATCTATACCCTCCACTTGTGAATACCCCTTCGCAACCAATCTAGCCTTATACTTCTCAACACTTCCATCTACACCAATCTTCTTCTTGAACACCCATTTGCATCCAATGGGTTTCCGTCCAGGAGGCAAAGGCACCAAGTCCCAAGTTTGATTCTTTTCCAAAGAAGCCATCTCTTCCTCCATGACCTCCTTCCAGGAACATGCATCCTTCATATCCAAAGCCTCTGATACAGTTCTAGGTTCATCACTATTAGTGATTATATCATAAGCACAACTAGAATCAAGCAATGTAAAACCAAACCTTTCAGGTGCTTTCTTATCCGTGTAGACCTCCTCAAGAGCTGAGGTTGAGGTTCAACTTCTTCCTCTAAGCTTTTAGAGCTTCTAGAGCTCTCCTCATCATCAGGTCCAACATTGTCTTTCTGTTCAGTCTTCTCAGGGGTGAGACAAAACTGAA
Organism: Cunninghamia lanceolata; assembly: GCA_027924645.1. Lineage (NCBI taxonomy): Eukaryota > Viridiplantae > Streptophyta > Pinopsida > Cupressales > Cupressaceae > Cunninghamia > Cunninghamia lanceolata. The sequence continues at coordinate 17,503,097 of BSBN01000021.1, read as the reverse complement.
CAACATCCTCTTTCTTTTCTTTTTCTTCTGGCTACAAAATAGTGGAAGAAGGTGTAAGCTCTCTGAAGATGACACTTCTACTATACAAGACTTTTTCAGCCACTGGATCCCAAAGCTTGTATCCTTTCACACCAACACCATAGCTGATGAAGATACACTTAACAGCTTTGTTCTCCAACTTTGACCACTTCTCCCTAGGCACATGTGCATATGCCTCACAACCAAAAACACGAAGATGCCTTACTGAAGGCTTTCTACCAAACCACACCTCCATGGGTGTCTTTCCAACAAGAGTTGATGTAGGAGATCTATTTACCAGATAGCAAGCAGTGGCAATAACTTTAGCCCAAAATGTTTGTTCTAGACCAGCTCCACTAAGCATACTCCTAGCCTTCTCCATCAGTGTCTTCTTCATCCTTTCTACAACTCCATTTTGCTGTGGAGTGTATGGAGTTGTCTTGTGCCTTTCAATCCATAGTTCCTTGCAATACTTATCGAATTCTGTAGAACAGAACTTACCACTATTGTCAGTTCTCAAACATTTAATCTTTTTACTAGTCTAATTTTTAACAAAGGCTCTAAACTCCTTAAACTTGCTGTAGACTTCAAATTTGCTTCTAAGAAAATAAATCCATGTCCTACTATAATCATCTATAAAAGATACCAAGTATACATATTTTGATAACAAAGGAACATTAACAAGAACAAACACATCAGAATGAATAAGGTCCAACACACCAGAAGACTTATGAGAACTCGAGTAAAACTAAACACGGTTTTGTTTTCCATAAATGCAATGTTCGCAAAAGTCAAACTCAAGATTACAATCATCTAACCCCTCAATGAGGTTCTTATTTTTCAGGGTACGCAGACCCTTCTCACCAATGTGGCCAAATCTCTCATGCCATAACATTGTCTTTTCTACAGGAAGTTTAACTTCCAATGCACGATTACAACCATCAAGATTAGAAACAACAAATTTCTTCACTACTCAATCGAATGGTGGGGATGAAGTGACTATTGCCCTCTTCCTTGAGTCAGAAGAACTATTGCATTGTGAAATACATGCCTCTAGCTGAAACAAAGTACCTCTCTGAGTACCCTTAGCAAGCACCATAGATCCTCTAGTCATCTTGCATCCTTCTTTCGAAAAGACAACCTGCACACCTACATCATTCAAACTACTTATAGAAAGTAGGTTCCGTGCTAAGCCTAGGATGTGCATAACCCCAGAGATCCCTTTCACTCAAACATCAGGGAATCAAATAGAGACTCTTCCACGACCAACGATCTTCAGATGAGAGTTGTCACCCAGATACACCTTTCCACCATCGAACTCCTCATACTTAGTGAACCAGTCTCGATGCAAGGTCATGTGGAATGATACACCAGAGTCGATTAGCCACACATCATCAGATGCATGGGTTGCCAGGGCTACGGTGAAGGCATCACCATCATCTTGAGATTTGTCAGAATCTGAATTAGGAGCTTTCTTCTTCTTCTTCTTCTCCTCTTTGCATTCCTTTCAGAAATGCCCATTCTTGCCACAGCTCCAACAAAGAGCCTTGGACTTTCCAAGAGATTTAGATCTCCCATGGGATTTGGATCTACCCTTCTCATCTTTCTTGTCCTTCTTCCCTTTCTCCCTAGGTCATCCATGAACTGCAAGGGCTTCTTTGGCTGCCTCAGAAGACTTTCTCTGCATCTCTTTAGATAACAACGAAGAAACCACCTCTTTCATTTTGAATGTGGATGTGGTGCTTCTAATTTCCATGACAATATCATCCCATGAGTCTAGTAGAGAACAAAGTAGGGTCATACACTGATCCTCCTCCTCCATCTTTACACCGATAGATGTTAATTGTGCAACTAGCATGTTAAAGGTATTCATATGCTCAGCAACGAATCCTCCATCCTCCATTCAAATAGAATACAACATCTTTCTCAGGAAAAGTTTATTGACTAGGGATTTGGCTTGATACACATCCCCCAACTTCTTCCAAAGGAGTTTTGCAGTAGTCTCCTCATGGACATTTAACAACACAGAATCAGCAAGACTAAGTCTTATGAGACCCTTAGCCTTCTGATCCTTTTAATCCCAATCAGCTTGTGACATTATAGCTGGTTTAGTTCCGTTCACACTATCCCAAAGGTCTCAGTCAACTAACATGTCTTCCATTTTGAGCTTCCACAGCTCAAAATTGCTACCATTGAACTTCTCTACTTCAAACCTTCCTGATGTGCCTGCCATCTCCTTGCTACAATAAGATACAGAATGCTTTGCACAAACTCCCACTCAACCTAAGATTAGCTCAAAAAAACCCTACCCAACAACCAGGACCAAAGGTGATCAAGCTCTGATACTAACTAAAAGGAAGCTAGGTGTACAGAAAATGCTTCCTACACTAATCTATTGAGGAGAGGACTATGCAAATTCAAATTTATCCTAACTATTATAGCAATGTTAAACCATCAACATGAGATATTGCAGCAAACACAAGAACCAAAATTTAGACAGAAGAAGAGAGACAAAGATTTACGGTGGGGAAAACCCTTATCGGGTGAAAAACCCCACACTCAGAACCTGCACAATGTATTAACAAATCTGAAAGACTGTTTACAATGCACTTGCAATGCAAGTTTCAATGGTCTTTGACACTCATGTATAGAGTCAATCCAGTAGCATAGTAGTACCTGTGAACCTGTGATACAAACTCCATCTCCAAGCACCTGTTTAAATAGAAATTACAAGGCAATTTTGGACCTTTCTTGGAATGGGCGTCCAATATGGCATCTTGGACCAAAACCCATGCTTAGGGACACTTGGTCAACATTGTAGAATATGTCTAACACTTGTCCACAACTCCCATCCCAAAGAGGTCACCTATTTCCAAAATGGGCTATGACAGATGCTCTTATGACACTTACGACCGTCATAGAATCTGTCATAGCAGTTACAACTTACAGCTATAAGAGAATCTATCATACACATGCTAAAAATAGCATATTCTCTTACAACATGTCATATTCCACATTGGGGTGCCCAAATATGCCTCATTCAAAGATGCTTCATGACACATGTCATCACATATCTTACAACCTTCTATTTCTAACTCTTACATGTCAGATTCGTCATAGGAATCCGTCATAACTGTTTCGGTCAAACATTCCTTACACAACATAGAAGATACCAACACATGGTAGAATATTCCTACCACTAAGTGGGATGCCTATCTCCTCATGTGAGGACAAAATACTAAGTTGTCATAATCCATGTAGGATTGACACATCACTGTGCCACATCCCATAATATGACAATGTGGAATTTCCAATGATTTACAACATAGGCAATTAAATGATAAATACAAACATTATCAATGTAGAGAATTACCAAGGTTGAGACACCTTAATTCCCAATAGGCCTAGTATCATTCCCAAAACACAGAATAAAGTGGTTCTTTTCCCCTAGTTAAAATGAGAAAAACTAGATGAGCTATCTGCTTGGGTGAGCACAAAATTTTGTTAACTTTGAAGTGATTACAAGATAGCAATGGTCTAGTTTTACCAATATAGCAATGATGTGTTCAATTTTAGCCCATGTAGCATGAATTGTTAACTTTGAAGTGATAATCAAGATAGCAATGGTTCAGTTTTAACCAGATAGCAATGATGAGTTCAATTTTATCCAGATAGCAATGAGTTGTTAACTTTGAAAAGATAGCAATATAGCAAAGATTTAATGATATGCAAGATAGCAATGGTTCAGTTACTGCTTTCTTAGTTAAAACTATGTGAGATTTGTATGAGCATCCATTTTACTTTCCCATTAGAAATCAAAGTGTGAGCTAACAAGTGCAACTATATGAATCTAAACCAGTACCTAGCCTGCAAAATAGATCAAGAGAGTTCCTGCAAAAAGATGTCAACATTAGCAAAAACTTCAAGAAAACCCTAAAAATCATTGCCTAAAACAGATGCGCCGCTTCAGAGACTGAATGCACAGAAATAGAGAACATAAGCACCGCAATACTATGCGCTAAGACAGAGGTCAAAAGCATAGGAAAATAGTGTATATGCATTGATCTGATGTATGCACGTATCAGAGGGTAAATGTGCTATAATAGAGTCTATATGCACTGCAGGAACGTATGCACCGTAACAGATGTCAGATGCATGTTAGGATGTATCTGATGCATGATTTCGTCCTATGTATGGATTTCTAAAACACAAAACTTAGTTTTTGAGTTAAAATTGGGGCTAGGCCCCACAGTAAACACCAAAAAAGTTAAGGGAAAATTGGAGTAAACATGAATAATCAATATATCAATATCAAAATACCCAAAACTCAACAAAATATAGAAACAAAGAGATCAATCAAACAAAAGAACTTCAAAAACCTTTGCAAACCTCAAAGCTTCATAGCTTTAGTTGGTTGCCTATCTCAATCGATCTTGCATGTATGAATAAGGCCCTCAGAGAGTGCACTTCCTTGCTATGATTCCAAGATTGTCAAAGGAGAATGGCCATGATAGTTTATTGCAATGAAGATGAGCTCCACAACAATGATAGTAGTATGGTAATGAGTGTGATCACAAGCAATGAAGGAATTGGTGCCAAAAGCGCGGTGTAATTCCTATAGAGTAATAATACTTAAAGCTTGGATGATTGAAATGGAAGAATAGGGTTCAATTTATAGACTTGTGAGAAAGAAGATCAATGGTATAGAAAGAATGATGAATGTGCGTGAATAAGAAGAAGACATGTGTCTTGCTCTATTTTGCATGAAAGGAATTAATAAAATAGAAGAATGAGTTAACCGAAGAGATAAATCAATTAAAAGAATAGATCAATTAGTTGAGAGAATAGAACTAGAGAATAGAAATTGCATGAGGATGAGAAGATATTTTAACTCAATTAAATATTAGAATATTCAATTGCATGTGCACAAAGATTGAATTATATCTAGAGATAACTCAATTTAGAAGAAAAAGACAACTTAAATAAATATTTCATTTATTTAAATTTAGAAAAGATATTATTGGAAGAAATAATTAAATAATTGGTATTATTTAATTTAGAAGATAAGAAAGCAAATTAAATAAATAAATTTATTTAATTGTTTGTGCATGATTTGGAAGAATAAATAAAATATTTGATTATATTTTGTTTTTGGAGATTGAGAGGATTTAAATAAATTTGATTTGATTTATTCAAATTTGGAAGAATGATTTGATTTAATTAAATAATTAAGAATTATTTGATTATTTGGAAGAATTTAATTAAATAAAAGATTTTATTTAATTTTGACTTTTGAAGAGGTAATTAAATATTTTGATAGTTAATTAACTTAGAAGAATATGAATCAAATAAATAAATTTGTTTATTTATTTATTGATAGAAGAATTAGAAGGGAATAAATATTAAGAATATTTATTTAGACTAAATTGTGTCATTTTTAGGTGTATACAATATGTTCTAGTACCTGGTATGATAAGAGTTAACATTGTATGCTCCTTTTTCATTGCCATCCAAGGGGGAATATTGTTGTTAATAATTAAAACTAGCCAAACTGAATATGTTGTTCTAAGATCTCCAAAAGGATTGACACCATCCATTGCTAGAGAAATTCTTGCATTCCTTGGCTCATTTCTTAAATATGGCCATTTTTCCTCAATCTATTTCTAGTGTTCGCTATACGCAACCATACGTGTGACACCATCTTGGTTCCTCCCTTGTGCATGATGATGCATATATTTTGCCAACTCCTTGCATTTGAACATCCTCTCAAACCTTGGATTTAGTGGAATGTGATGTAGTACTTTATAAGGAACCTTCTTTGATACTTGATCTTCACAATACCTATTAGTGTAATACATCGGGCATTGTTGCAAATTTGCACTCTTTCCATAGTACAATATATGGTCATTTGGACATGCATCATATGTATTATACTCCATCCAATGTCTTTCATCACTAAAGATACTTCTATATGAGAATGAGGCAACTTATTATCCTTTGGAAGTATTGTGTTTGCCAAAAGTATACATGTGGTAATAAATGATTTTTATAAGATAAGTATACACAATATTTGAAACTTTCAAGACATTTAGATCATTAATATATAGGAATATCAAATCCTATTAATATATCAGTAAAGCATGTGTTTGTCAATCCATGTGTAACCTTCAAGTTCAACAACATAAGTGTCGCCAATATAGAAGTATCTGCATTTGGGAAAAGAGGTGTCCTAGCCAACTAAGCTAGGGGTGAATCAATACCTTCTTCAGAAGATGTGTAGAAGTCTTGGATAAATTCAAATTGACACTAACCTCATTTATCTGCAAAATGGTTTCATCCATAAGTGTGTCTTGTTCTTCCTCTTGAGAGTGGTTATCATCAGTGACATCCATTGGTTCTTCAAGAATATTGAGAACTAGAAGCGACTTTTCATCAAAAAATCAATTGAAATGATCAATAATATTGTATTAAATAATATGCATATTTATTTATTATAAGAATAACAATTTGTTAATTATAGTGTACCTCTTCTATATAAACTCCATAGTTCAATCTATGGATAACAACAAGTCGTCACTTCTTTAGTTTCCTATTTTGGCACCTTTTGCAAGTGCAATATATCATTTCATCGAAGTATTCATTTGTCCTTGGAGCAGGTCTTGCTACTCGTTCATCTGAACATTCAGATAATGATGATGTATTATTTCCCTGAATGCACCATGTACTATCAACAATAAGAGTACAACTTTTAACTCAAGTATTACTTCTTTTTTAAGAGAACATGACTTTTACGTGCATGATATGTTACAGCTTAAGAAATTCAAAACTTTGAAAATGTGGCTTTAAGGTGAGATACACAAAAGAGGAAAAGTGTTAGTCATTTTTATATAGAATCTATGGGGTTTTAAGTGCATTTTCTTGTTCTTGGATCACCCTTTTTTGGATATTTGCAATGTGGATGCATAGCACCAACATTGGAGGTTGAATAAATTTTGTTCTTATAGTAGTACCATGTGACACCTACACCAAAGATGTAAATGTAGGTTATCAAAGGTTGTATTGAGGCAAATGTAGGGTAAAGACCAACAAGAATAACGTAATCGAGATGCTAGTGTGCCCTCTTGGTAGCTTGAGATAATATGTTACAACGATTTGTATCATTGTTTAACACAATCCTATAGCAAAAAAAGGATACTATGTTTTGAGGTTTGTCTCATCATACAACCATGGCTAAACACCATCTTTGCAACAAGTTTCTCTTTGAAATCTCTCACTCAACCCTTATGTCATGAGTTGTTTGACTCCATAGCCCATTGGTGAAGACCATCATTTACTTAAACCAAAGAAAGTAATCTATTTTTTAAAAATTTCACTATTATCATTACACTCCAAAGATTAATTAATTGTCCTCATTACATTAGTACCCCTAGTGTAGTAGTATGGTAATATTTTTCCAAGGTGTTTGCTAATTTGGAGGGTTTTATTAATGTCACAACGAAGTTCCATAATTCATGTAAATTACTCTAAAACATATGTTTTTTCATCACTAACTAGTCCAATCTTTCAATCATAAAAATGATATGAATTATTACTCTATGTGCTACCTATTAAATCCTAGGTTTGTGTTTCATTTCATTAAAATGATACTGCAAGTACCATAAACAACAACATAAATACCTGGTCTACCATTTCGTATAGACACCAAGAAAATAGCCTAATAGAAAGCCACAAACAAAAGTGTGTGGAATCTAGTTAGGATCATTATATAAATAGCTTTTGAAATATATGAAAACATGTATCCCAAAAAAAACCATAAAATTATTCTAAAATATAGCTTGAGCAATTAAAAAAATGAAGATTCGATTATAACTTACATAGAAATTGATTATGCATTGCTGATGTAGAATAACCTGAAATACATGGATTTAAATTAATTGTAGTATGAGCAGCAAACCAAAGCTGCACCTAAAACATACTCAAAAATACAAAATATGATAAGAATTTTACAACATAATTCAATCACTAAACAAAAACAGAGATTTTCGATTGACTGAAGAATTTGTGTTATCTACAAACCATCAACTATTATAATAGTTGAAAAGTGAAGGCCACTTGAATAAAAGGCATGAGATTGGTACATTTTTTGTAATTCTATTTTTTTATTAACATATTAGGAGTGGTGATTCAAAAACAATGTAAATGCATTAACTAGGAGACCAAATTTCATGATAAAAATGAGAGTCAAAGTAGAAGGATATGATGAGTTTAAGAATTTGTATGAAGTTAATCCTCATATTTCACAAGAATTGAAAAGAGGGATAATTTGGTAGGTTCAAATGTATCTAATTATGTATTTCTAGAAGCATAGTTTCTTGTTTAAACCCCCCATGAAGATTTTCTAAGGTTGTAACTATTCAAGTCCATGCACATCTTGGCTCTCAAAAAACCCATGTCCATATACCATGTCCCTACATCAGCAATATCATAATAGTCCAAATAAATCATAGCTTTGGGTACTTAGATATGTAGGGTTCTATCCTCATCGTTTACACTACCGATAATGGGATGAACTAATAATTACCATATACAATTTATTTAGAATTAGCCCAACTGAATTTGATCAAAAGATAATCAGTCTTTTAGTTGCCTACTTAAAGGGAATGTTGGTTTTTCCAATGTTATCAATGTTTCATAGATAAGAAGCATTTAAGTTTGATAAAAATCTACAATCCAATATGGATATTGTCATGGCATGCATCATAAAAGGTAATCGCATGACTCTATGTGTTTTACACCAATGCCATTGCCTAAGTGGCTTAACATTTGAAACAAAGTCCTACATCCCATTGAAACATTACACATCACGACTATTGTGCATTGCAATTTGTGACCTTGTGTGGCTCTCAATAGTAATACTAACCAAAAATACCCTAAAACATAAATGCAATGGTTATAAATCAAATTTCATAAGTTTAATACCACCAATTACATAGCCAAGCAAACAATTCTAACCTTGTAAACCTCTCAATAATAATATTCAACAAGAACTATCCTCAAATAGATAAACTTGCTAGCTGCAAAGGCTACAAGTCACAATTTTGTGATTCTACACTACCAGTTCAGAACATGGGCAACAATGTTAAACCTTCTACACCTCTCAATTAAAAGAATCCCAAATAGTTACCCTATTATAGATACACTTTTTAGCTATTAAGGCTGCAAATCAAGATTTCTAGATAATTCACTCCCAATTAGTGCCATGCAGTAGAGTTTCTCAATCATAATATTCTCAAGCAACAGATTTCTGATTATACAATCTAATTATTTTCATAAAAACTAGAGTGCAAAAATATACATTCACATTAATTTCTGCACGCGCAAGAATTATTTTCCATACCAAAAAAAACACACCATACATTTGACGAGCACAATCTTCTCCTTTGTTATAGAATATGACAACTGGCTTATCTATGTTTATGTCAAATTCTATCATTTCGTTAATATAATGACATTATCAAAAATTAATTTAAAACTACTTATTGTCAACACTGCTTCAAAATACAATAAATTAGTAATTAAAGATCAATCTCATCTTTTGTCTTTACTGTTGGACTGCCCAAAGAAGGATATACCCTACTTACTAATTTATGCTCAAAATGGCTTTGCTTTAGCCATAAAGATATTTAGTCCAAGTGACAAAAATGTAAGATCCTCAGACGGATGCATACGATTGAGTTGCTAAAAGAAAAAATGGGGAGATGGCCATATGTAATCATGAACCAGAAAATAGAGAATGAAATTCAAAATACCTATGTGGAGGAGCAAGAACAACAATAGATCTTGATTGTCTTCCTTGCTAGCATGCTAGGAATAAACCAACGGTAGAATTTGAGGGTAAAGAGCAAATTGAATGGAAAAATGGTGTTGTCCTCATTAATGTATGCCAAATTAAATGTAGAAACCAACAAGAGAAAGGGAAATGCAATACTAACCAAAAATACCCTAACATAGATGTGCAATGGTTATAAATCAAATTACAGCTGCAAATCAAGAAACTCACAATTTTGTGATTCTACACTACCATTTCTGAACACGAGCAACAGTGTTTGGTTTAAACTTGATATGTTGTCATTTCCAGAGGTATGTAACTCTATCAACCTTGGATACCTCTCAAATTTACCCTAAAACGACTCTCTATTACCTACCAAGGCTTTAAATCAATTTCTACTGTAAAATCTTCTATTTCCATACCCATGCAACAGTGTTAATTCTCCAATACCAATCAAGACTATAGTGAGTATTGCCAAACCTAAAGCACATGGATAAGTTATCACCAAAACTGTGAGATTCCAAACTACAAAGAAAGATCAAATTCACTTATTGAAGGAGGTATGGACATAACTTGGGATATGATCCCATAGTTAAGTCATATACATGCTACCTAGGTAAGAAAAGCCACCCTAACAACCACTGAAACAAAATACTTATAATTTTTTTCTGCAAGCATTTGAACTAGAGTTTTCTACATCTGGGCAGTCTCAACAAGACTAATAATTTATGCAAAAATGGACTCAAGATTTGTATGATCAACTCTAAGATGTAACCTTCCAACTCAACTCATGGTTCCTCTAAATACTTGATTACCAATCTTTTCTGTGAGAGGTTGAGGTTCTCCTATCAGTATACTTTCATTCACGTGACTTTCTCTTAATTTCATATTTACCTGATAATTTAAATCTATCCCGTATCTTTGCTCCATGAAACTTTGGCTTCATAGCTACAATTAGCCACCTTCAAGGCTGCCTCTACAAGGAATGAGAGAGAAAAATGCTTATGAAATCCAATGTCTTTGATAATAGTTTGGACAGATGTGACGAGGGTTGAAAATTCTCCAAATGTACTTATTTATACATGTCAAATTAATACTAAGTGAAAGAATACCAAGTTGAGTTTAGCCATGCCTTTCCCTTGTCTATCTTCTTCATTTGTTACAGGTGGTACTTCATACAATTCTGCCTTGTCAGAGACTGCAGAAGGTCAACATTGCTTGACAGTGCTTCATTTTCACCTTGAATTCATGAAAAGACATTTGAAGGTTGATTTTTGTGGTACAAAAATCATTCTTGCTATTCCTGTAGATCAAGGTGTTGTATATAACCTAACTTCAATCCATTCCCTTGTTCTTCATTTCACACAAAACCATTTCAAGAGCTCATATATAATTACAATGCAAGTATACCCATCTACCATGGCATTGCAAAGAGGTTGCTGGCGAAGGGCGTGGAATTTGACTATATACTTGCAATTCGCATTTGTGTTAAAAATTTTTAAGTCCTTCAACAAATCCAATTTGTTTGAACCCTGTTCCAAAGCTGTTCTTTGACATAGATAGAGAAGATGTTGGTGAGAGTCATGGGAATATAGATTTACACCTACCAATGTATTTCCTTGAAAGCTTCCAACGCCCATTTTAAACAAATCCAGTTTGTGAGCACCCTGCAATCATATTTCCTGAGGCATTTTTTCTATGGATCCACGTTCTACCCATATTGGCCCTAGACAGCGTACCAAAATATCATGAAATTGTTGGCAGTGATTTTGGAATGTGGCTGTATTTATGCCAACAGAATTTGCTTGAAAGTTTCGAATGTCCTCTCAGTAATTTTCCAGTAATAATGGCATTCCATGAGACCATATTTCTTTTGAGGCGTTCCTTCTACAGCTCACATGCTAATCTCTGTATCCTTAGTTTGCATGTTTACCGGAACATTTCCAACAATGATATCTGAACACAACCTTTCCTTTATGCTTTTGTGAGAGTCCATACGTAGTTCCAAAATGCCATTTTAAGCACAAGCAGAGGATCACTGGCAAAAACCTGCATTTATGGTGTCCATGAGATCTCATTTTTCAGAGGCATTCGTGTCTTTGTAGAAAGCGGAGCTCAACGTGGAAGTTGCATTTTTGCAAACATATACCAGTATAACCTTTACTTTTATTATTTAGGGTTGAGGTTCATGGTCTCTTAGATTGTTTGGTTTGGTGGACGTTATTAAAAGTCTTTCATTTATTTATTATATAAGCTTTGTGGAACTTAACTAGGTGCGGGGATAAGAAGGGCATGGACCAAAGAGAAATATGCACCTCCTTAAAGAGCTTTTTTAAAGGACTTTTAAACTCTTTACTTTTCCTTTATTAAGCCTTTCAAGGTTCTCAAGATGCAAAAAGTACCTCACAAATGTAAGGACTTTATCAATTTTTTGTTTATATGCTTACAAGTTCACTTTTCCATATTAAATAAGCCTATTCTCATATATTCTCATCCTTATATCATGGTAGAGTTGTGGAGATATTGGAAATAAAGGTATAAATGTAATATTTGCGAGATCACAATTGAGATCAATGATTTTGATGAATTGAATGCTGATACAAATAAAGGTTAAAGTACAATGGACTTACAAAAAATTTAATTTTTGTTTGAATTTAATCACCTGATACTCTAGGATGGACAAACAAGCAATTGACTCCTAAATTTTCATCAAGAATTTTGCACGCACACCTTAAAAATCCATTACAAATGTAAATAAACATTACAACTCCACACTTTTGCCAATTGGATGAGTTAATTAATCGTGTAATCAAAATTTGGTAAATTTAATAAAGTCACACTTTAAAATTGACTTGCAACCACAAACTTCGACTACCAATTATGTTTAAATTTTTTGCAACCCCGCCTATTTATATTTTAGAACTTTAAATTGGTGAAAATGAATTAAAATATAATTGCAAACCAAATGTCAAGCTTTTAAAAAAGCATGTGTATTGCGCAAGAACTTGCTACCATGTATCGAACTTTCAAACAACTATAAATTTGCACAATCAAATCAATTATAACTACAATAAGACTTGAAACTACCCTAAAACCAACATGTTTGAATCTCAAAGAGCCCTTTAAAGATTTGTTATCAACTTTTCAAGCCATTTTGCAACTTTGTAAAACTATGAATTGTGGGAGAAAAAAGATATTGAAATGTACCCCAAGATGATATACTTGTCAAACTACATAGAAGTCCTCACAAAAATTAGATTAACAAGGGAGTTGCGACTTGATTTAAACTATCTTGTGATGCTATTAAGTTATCAAACTTGATTGCAAACCACTTGCAACTACAACTAATGATTGGTAGTTGTTGACTTGATAGATAGTTTGACAACTGAAGACGATCTGGACAGCCTCTTGGTGACTCACTCGTCTATTATTTCTTTAGGAGACTGGCCCCTCTCTAAATAATTGTGGGCAATGAGCTTGCCGATTTAGTGGATGATGGCCTGCCAACTCCTTTTACTACCATCCCATATGAACAATGGAACCTAATCGAATTGCTAAAACCCCTCTTCTTGTGTTTAGACATCCCATTGAGGTTACCCCATAACCAGTTGATCTCGCATCAATCAATCAATCAATAGGTGGATGTAGGAGAGCATCGAGGTGGGTGGGAGGATAGAGATTGGGGTGGGTGGGCCTGTCTTTTCCATTATTGAAAGTGGCAAAGCCATAGGAAGCAAAAGAAGCAGGGATAGCTATAGTGGAGGCAACACAAAAAGAAGCATAGGTGGTGATCAGAGGAACCCAGCCCCTCCCACTCGGGGACTTCTGTGACCAAGATTAATAAACATGGACATTAATGCTTTCGACTTGATCAAGCTAAGATGGAGAATTTTCACATGCAACTTGGAATACTAACATGACATTGGGGATAACAACTCGATAACTCATGACTTAGGGAATGTGAAAAACTTAAAATTTGCCAAGGTAAAAAACGAGGATAACACATGAATAGGTAGAAGTTTGTAGAAGTTGGAGGGTGCAAAGAACAAAGAATGATGATAGAGAGAAGGATGAAGGTCGTTGGTGGAGGAAATAAATGCCATGATGAGGTTTCTTCAATTCATTTTATGTAGTTGTAAGTATGCCTTATGTTGGCTTCATGTGCATTTGCCACTTGTAACAAGTGTGGCGAGATTCAACAAATGATGGTACACACAAACAATTGTTAGATGTCATTATAAAATTATCATTTATCAATAATTCTTAGAAAATTTAACGTCACTAGATAAAATTGTAGAAAGATTAGGTTGTAAATAAAATATTTCTATTTATGACAGATCAGAGTAGCCATTGCATCACTTTAGAGTGCTGACGTGGCACCAATTTCTCTGTAGACACCACTAAAATTAGAGTCCACTGCCATCATACACTTCAACAGTCAAATCTCAATTTTGCGGAGTAAAAGTAGGACAATATTTACCACTTTTTATTATGAATAAGGTGTAAAATTGCTAGACTGTTCGACTATTGAAATAGATGATATTTAAATAGAGTGCTGGTGTGGGCTCTCCCAAGTACCTGTATGGTAAATATGCAGCAGTGACAGCCTCCCTTCTAACAATTTGACACAAGTGTACAAACCATGGGTTATAATCTTTATGTACAAAGAGAGACAGAGAGAGTCGGAGGAAAATCCGATCATTACAGGAAACTAGGCCTAGAAAATAAAATGATCGAGCGCGTTTTCTTCTTCTGCCAGTTCCTCGTCTCAACCTCAACGTTTATGAAAATTCAGCAGTTTACGTGTATTTTAAATTTCGCTCCTTCATTTCCAGTGGCGTTGAAGAAAGAATCGAGTCGTGCACTGATCTGAAGTCAGTGAAGCAATTCCACGCCCACATACTTGTCTCTGGACTCTATAAAAATATCCGGTTGGCTGCCAAGCTTGTAATTTTGTATACGAAGCTAAGGAATTTAGCTGATGCACGCCTGATTTTTGATCAAATGTATGAGCCACCCCTTTTCTTGTGGAATATATTAATTAAAGAGAACGTGAGAAAGGGAGCCCTTGCACTCTACTATCGAATGCGGCAGGCAGGGATAAAGCCGGACCATTTTACATTTCCACTTGTGGTGAAGGCATGTGGTAAGCTATCAGATTTGCAAATGGGTAAGGATATCCATTACCACATAGTGAGAAGTGGTTTAGAATCAGACATTTTTGTAGGGAATGCCCTCATAGATATGTACGCTAAATGTGGGTGTGCTGAGGATGCACGACAAGTGTTTGATAAAATGTATGAAGAGACAGAGACATTGTTTCCTGGACTGCAATGATTGCTGGTTATGCCCGGACTGAGCATGCTCAAGAAGCCCTCTCAGTTCATCAAATGCAACTTCAAAATGTTGTGCCTGACTCTGTTACCATGGCCTGTGTTATATCAACTTGTGCTAATTTGGGTGCTCTGGAGGAAGGCAAGTTGATTCACGGTCAGATAAATATGAACAGATTAGATTCTGACATTTTCATAGCGACTGCATTGGTAGATATGTATGCCAAATGCGGTGATTTAGATATTGTAAACCAACTGTTTGAGAAAATGTCAAGAAAGGATGTGGTTACATGGAATGCAATGCTTGCTGGGTATGCTAAAAATGGACAAGTCAATGAAGCTATAATGCTCTTTAATCAAATGCAACGGTCAGATGCAATGCCCAATTTAATATCAATGGTGAATCTGATCTCTGCCTGTTCCCAATTTAATATCAATGGTGAATCTGATCTCTGCCTGTTCACACTTACATCATTAAAGGGGGATTTGAATCAAGTCTTGTTGTGGGAACCGCTCTCATTGATATGTATGCCAAATGCCGGAGTATAGGTATAGCACGGCTGCTGTTTGAAAAAATGTCTTGTAAAAATGTGGTTTCATGGAGCGCAATGATTGCAGGTTATGCCCAGAATGGGCTTGCTAGTGATGCCTTGGTGTTTTTTGAGCAAATGCAGCTAGAAGATATGAAACCCAACTCGGTTACCATGGTAAGTATTCTCTCAGCTTGTGCCCATGTAGCAGCTCTGGAAGAAGGCAAACACATACATCATTACATAGAAAGGAACGGACTTGAGTTGGATATTTCTGTCAAAATTCCTTAGTGGATGTGTATGCTAAGTGTGGCAGTATAGACATTGCACGAAATCTTTTTGATAAAATGTCCTAAAAGAGATGTGATCTCATGGAATGCAATGATTACAGGGTATGGAATGCATGGGCATGGTGAGGATGCTCTTGAGCTTTTTAACCAAATGCTACAAGCAAGAATAAAGCCAAATCACGTTACCTTTGTTTTAGTTTTATCTGCATGTGGTCATGCAGGTCTGGTTGACTTGGGACGCAAATATTTTAGTTCTATGAGTAGAGAATATCACATTTCCCCAAACATGAAGCACTATGTACGCATGGTAGATCTTTTTGGCCATGCTGGAAATCTGAAGGAAGCAGGAAACTTGATAAAAAGCATGCCATTAGAGCCTGACATTGGTGTGTGGGGGGCCATGCTAGGTGCCTGTAGAATTCACTCTAATATCCAGCTAGGAGAATAGGTGGCCAAAAAACCCTTTAATTTAGAGCCTGAAGATGCTGGATATTATGTGTTGATGTCAAACATTTATGCTGCAGCAGGGAAGTGGAATGATGTAACCAAGGTGAGAGAATTGATGAAAGTTAAGATGCTGAAAAAGACACCAGGATGCAGCTGGATTGAGGTAAATAACAAGATTCACACATTTCTTTCGGGAGACAAATCGCATCCTCAATCTGAGAAAATTTATGCAATGTTAATGACATTGATTGAGAAGATTGAGGAAGCTGGGTATGTGCCCAACACAATTTTTGTGTTGCATGATGTGGAGGAGAAAGTAAAGAAGCATATGCTTTATAGCCACAGTGAGAAGTTTGCTATTGCTTTTGGGCTCATCAATATCAATTCTGTGATGCCTATTCGTATTACAAAAAACCTTCGTGTATGTGGGGATTGCCACAATGCATCTAAGTTCATCTCTAAAGTAGTCCAGCGAGAAATCATTGTGAGGGATGCTAATCGGTTTCACCATTTCAGGAATGGATTTTGTTCATGTGGGGATTTTTGGTGAAGTTTGTGTTTAACAAATATAAGTTTCATTAACAGCCAAAATATGCAAACTACTTGCTGATGGTTGACAATCCGAGTATCAGCATTACATTACATTACATGTCAAGTTACTAGCACAATAAGTAGAATAGGTTAAAAAAAACTAGCACAATAAGTAGAACAGGTCCAAAGAAATAAATCAATAACATTCACTAAAGATGCTTGAAATGAACAACTTATGTATAGAATTGTAGGGTGGTAGCTCAAAATTACCTTACATAGAAAAAGTGGGGTGCCAATGTTACAAATGTGAACATTAAATTTTAAGATCAACAATTGTTAACATGTACACATAAAGAGCACATCTAAAATTTATTGCAAGATCATTTAGTCTCAGTTGCATTATAATTGTATTGCTAACATGTACACATAAAGAGCACATCTGAAATTTATTGCAAGATCATTTAGTCTCAGTTGCATTATAATTGTATTCTTGCTTAGCATATTTTCCAGATTTACACGGCCGAGTTTGACTGCTATCAAGGCAATTCAAGAGTCTTATGTTCATCTATTAAGCCCCACTCTGCTTTTCAGCATAAAGTCTTCTTAGTGAAGAGACAAAAGACACAAGTGAACACAGTGTAGGAGGAGGTTGCATCCATAACAGACCAGGCAACACAGTCAAACTAGGCCAACAGCACGGTCCTGTCTTCAGCTGCACAAACCCCAGAGCAACTTAGTCATATCTGCTTGATTTATGTTCTGTTCCTAGATCTCAGATTCCAATCCTCAATTGTATCACATCTGTCAGTCAACAAGGTTAAGACTGGTATCACACCAGAAGCACATCACTCCTCCTCAATGATTCAATATTGGGGTTTATTTTCTATGTATGATTTGATTTATTTGCATTCCACCTAGATTATCAGCATGAGGAAGCGTGTAGTTCTCATCACAAGAAAACATCGGAAAATGCAATACTGTTACCATGTTGTAAGAGCATGCAGCAGCGTGAGCCTCCCGTATAACAATTTGACACAATTACAGAAACCACATACCTTATACTTGCCTCTCAATTACAATATCTCTCAACGTTTAGCCTGAAATGAATAAATTGACAAGATACGAAGGCTACATATCAAACTTTATGGTTTACATGCTGCCATTGGCACTATTATTCATCGGCAATCACCCTAAACCCCAAAAGAACTCTGAAATCAATGGGTCGAAAAAGAACAATTTAATCCTACACTTCAAACTAAATAGATATCCACAGAAATTGCCGCATCGTGCCCAGGATTCACATTTAAACAGGCTACAATGATAAATGTAAAACAGGGTTAGAAGCTTACAAGCTTGATGCCCACTTCTTCGTTGGTCTAAATATTGGTGACAATGGTTCCAAGAATGTTGCATATATTTGTATCTCTGGTTTGAGCTTTATTACCACCTACATTAGTATAATAGCCTTCCCTATACCTTGTCCTATCTGCTTTCATTTTGTGAAGGGTATATTAACCTTTAAGTTGATCTTCTTTGGTGCAGGTTGGTGCCTTGAATGCTGCATCTCAAGATGCCTATAATTTGGTCTTACAAGGTGAGGTCTACATAACAGATCATGATTGCTAATTTTGGGTTGTTTATTGGGTGTTGTGGTCCTTGCCCAATTAACTGGTTAGTGGTGTCGGATTTTGCAGAGGAGGGGCAATAGATCCTCCCTTGAATGCATAGTATAAAATTTAGCACTTACATTTCCCCATTTAAAAGATCACAAGATCCTAATTGTGAAGCAAATAAACTGGACAGACTAATCACCTGGGTCTCAACAAGGCCTCATTTTCATTTGTATAATCCATGTGACACAACCCTTCAACGTTCACAAAAATTGTGCAAGAACGACTGAAGCAGATCTGCAGCTTTCTGAGCTCCTATGGGCCTTTGACTACCGTACTGTTGAAATGAAACCCTTTCACAATGAAGAGATTCTAGCAATTGCAGAAAAATAGAGGTTTCAGTTTCTCTAAATCTGTAAACCCTTTCACAATGAAGAGATTCTTCTAACTTCGCTTAGAAACAGGCCTCTCAGCACTATATCCATTGACTATGCTACCTATATACATAAACCTCATAGGGTGGTCAGTCGCATATACCAAAAAAATATGTCAACTTCAAAAATATCAATATTTTAAATACAGTCAAAATAATGTTGATAAATTAAACGACTTACACCAAAAAATAATCTGGGCTCACATCCTCAACTGCAAAGAAAGAGAAAGACAAATGGGTCTATTAGGTATCTCTCTAGTTTGATATGGTAACCATTTTCAAGCACATTGGACACACAGTCAATTGCCTTGTGGCATAGGGGGTTGCAACAGGCACAAACCTTGTAGCACTGTGAGAACGTTGCCGATGTTCCAAAGAAGGCACAAGTAAACCACCACCGCCAAAGCAACAATCAGAGCATAGGTCAAAGACAAACAAACCTTCTTGAGATGGTTCTATACAATAGGGGCGCTTATATTCTTCCTTAGATTCTTCATCGCACTATAATTCCAATTGGAATTTTCAAAACCCTATTGCCTACCATAGTAATTTAGCTTGATGCCATTGCTAACAAAACAAAAATGCATACATTGAATGAGGGAGGGAAAAGGAAAATGCATGTCGAATGAGGGAGGGAAAATGAATGAGGAGAGGGAAATAAAAATTTTATTTTAAAAAAAGTATATTTTTTATTGTCTTAATTTAAAACAATTAGAAAATTAAAAATATCATTTAAACATAAAATATATATTTAAGACAAAATTAATATTTTGTCTTAAATTAATGTCTTAAACCACCCCCCCACCCCCCCCCCCTCCCAATGTAGTAGTGAGTCATAATATGCCAAGTTACATGGGACATGACTTGTCATATGGTCATAATTTTTTGGTCATATTGGATGAGTCTCTAAGTTCTACAAAACTTAGCATGAGAGTGTTAACAAAAGGATATGCTTCCTATAATTGAATGCATCTATAGCATACAAGGAATTGGAGGAGAGGCGGAAATAGTACATAAAATGTATATGCAATATATACATGTTGTTATGTCGTAAAAAATTTCCCTATAACTTTTTACCTCCTAGTTTAGCTCCTAAGTCCCCTTAATTTAATCATGCATGTTTAAAACGTATCCCAGAGCAATTTCCCTCGAAACCCATGTCAAATGGGGCTTAGGGGTCCACATTTAAGCTTAATCAAAACTAAAAAATCATCTTGGGACTTGGGCACGGATGCCCAAGTCCAGGCTAATTTGTCGGGGCCTAAAATTTAGGATGTTGGCATAGGACCTTTAAAAAGGTGTCCCTTGTCGGCCTTTTCAATTTGAATCATGAAAGTTTAGCAGGAATGCATATTTAAGTAGGTTTATGACTTCATTTTACACCTAGATGGATAATGCAAACTTGTGATATTGAGCTAAGGATATTGAAGGCATTCATTGTGTTGCAGAGCAATATTGTGTTGTGTTTGTATGTGTTTGTTGTAGACTTGGCTTCATCAATTCATCTCCTCATGGTTTGAAGGCTCTTCATCTCCGTGAGGGTTTTCACCTCTAAGGTGACATTTGTTGTGCTTCAATCAATTTATTTCATCATTGGATTTGGCCTCTGCCCTGCAAGGACACACACTCTATCTAACAACTATGTTAGAAGGATTTAATGCTATTCCAAGGCTTGACTGAGGCAGGCTCCTAAATGCCACAACCCCTAAACTCCTCCATTTGTGATTGCAGGTTACAAGTGCGGGATTTGACGGAGTGGTATTGTAGAGAAACAAAGCAAAAGATAAAGATTCAGGATCTGAAGAAAATTCACTGAAAATCAACCCTACTAGACTCGGGCGCCTGCCCCAGAGTCCTCCATTTTGGCATTTCCAGAAACTTTGAAGTAGGTTGCAATCTGATACATATCATTGTTCTAGATACACAAAAAAGTTGCCTATCAGACTAGGGCGCCCACCCCCTTGTCTCCAAATTTTCTGCCTCTAAAAACCCAAATCTTGGTATCTTTCTAATATGTATGTAGTACCTTCCAGTGTGATCATTTATCATATTTCATTCGTCTATATACGATTTCATCTAATTACAGTTTGTAGCTTAATTAGATTAGGGTTTGACAAATTTATCAATCTATTCCATTTTTCCTTATCATTCCATAGTGACATCAAACCTGTAACTAAGTCCTCTTGCATCAGTAGTGACTTAGCTCAGTTTATGTCCTTGAATGTTAATGTGAAAGGAGGGTTTGATTGAATCTATCTTAACTACATTTCAACATATCCTCTTTTTAGATATAACATTTTGGTGAACTTGTCTTTGTACTGAACTTGCACCTTGTTGAGTGTTGTAATCAGTTTTACATTCATTCATATCATATTTATCATCATACATTCAAAAAATTTGCATACATTTTTTTTTTTAAAAAAAAAAGACATCTTAGGCTTGCATTAAGGCATAGTTTACACTATTTTTTTTGCATATCATTGAAAACATTAAATTTTTTGATATTTACATCAGATCTGAGATAAATTACAGCAATTCACCATTTTATGATCATTTACTTTACATTCGCATATCTCATTTGCTAAGGTTTTACTTGAAATTTTGCATTTTTCATATAACCTAGTAATTCCAAAAGCTAGGGTCTGTAGTTAAAAATCTTGTTTTAGATTTTACTACTCCTTTAAATACTCTTTCAAATCTAATTTTAGACTTTAGTGTTGCATCATTGTGTGTTATTGCACTTAGATTTCAAATTTTGCATTTCCTCATTGTGTACTTCAACAAAAATAAACACATTCATTCATTATTCCTTAATTTTGATTGTATATTGAACATTGTAGGATCCTCTTTACATCTAATCTAAGATATTTTACAATTATATCTGATTATATTTCATTCATTCATCATTTTGCATAGTTTCATTCATCTTTTGTGCATTTACATTGAAAAAAGGTGAAAATTTTGAGCATCTTAAGTTCATAAACAAGTATAGATTTGTTTTGTTTTCATTGCATTTGTCATAAGTATCTTTCATTTTAGATCTTGCATTCATCTTCAAGAATACATTCATAGTCATTTGAAAATCTAGCATCATTTCATATTATTGTTTGAAAATTTATATATTTTTACACAGTGTGTATTTCAACACTAAGTGTTTATACACCTCATTCACATCTTTTTGATTAAACCTTTAAAATAACTTATTTTTCCTTGTTGTGTAGTACTTTTTCCTCATACCCACTTTGTTTTTTGTGAACTCCATGTGTTTTTAATAACCCGTTTTCCTCAAACAAGTGCTTTGGTGCAAAATAGTCTCACATCTATGGATTCTCATCGTAAAAATAATGCTATGGTCTCTCCCCAACTCTATAAGAAAAGAAAGAACCCTAAACTAGAAATAACATTTACACCACTTAATAGAATAGTTGGAGACATTGAAGGTCCCCTTTACATTACCATTAACATAATGGGGACTCCTATAAGAGGAGCCCTTGTTGATCCAAATTACGTGACTAATGTCACTACAAAAGAGTTTCTTTACTCACAAAAATTGATACAAGAAACTTATGAGCCTATAGACATGAAGATAAAAACACATAATTGAGCTTTCATCCCAACTATAGGAAAGATTTCTTTGATGATCGGAGTGCTTGATAAATCTTTAGAACAATCATTTGATATCATTCTAACATCTGACCTCTTCTATATAAAATTAGGCCATCCATGGTTCAAGGCTATGAAAGTTGTCCCTTCAACCCTTCACTAATGCTTAAAATTTCCTCACCATGGGTCCATACGAACTGTTCACCACAATCGATGGCAACCTATGGTTGCTCAAAAAAACATCATTCTTGATTAATTTTGGTCAGAACCTACTGAAGAACTTGAACCATGAACAGATCAAACTTTCTTGGGATATCGATGGTACAAGACACAATTATTATCAAAATTAGTCAAACCCCCTATTCAACAAACAACAACTAAAGAATAATATGCATTACATGAACCTCGAGATTGTGAGGTCAGGGGATAGTTGTTGAGGTTCCTCCTCTGTCATCCCTACAAGGATTGGGAGATACCCGTAGAAAACAAAGCAATGGACCACTAAGAGTTAATCACACATCTGCTTCTTGTTCTGAGATGCCAAAACCTATGGAAAACCATGAGATTCCTCTTGATAAAATCACTAATAAAACACAAAGGAATAGACTAGAAAGAGAAAAAAGAAAGAGAAGACAAGCCTTATCTTGAACAACACCACCTCAACAAGAGAACATTTCACCACCTAACATCGAATCAAACAAAGAAGAGCCTATTGGAACTTAAAATTTCCAGTAAATTCTTTCAAAATTTTTTAAAGTTCCATGATGATTAACTTGAGTGTAGTACCTAAAAATTTCATGAATCTGGTGCTCTGAAACTTTTGTTGGACTAAAATGAAATATCAATCATATGCAAAATTCATAGGCATATTTTGGTGGAAGAGTTTGATTTGTTTCTTTTTCCATGATTCAATGCTTCTTTAATGTCAAAGAGATTTATGAAGCTATTTTGAAGAGGAGAGAATTCACTGCTTCTAGATTTGATAAACCACTCAATTAGTATTCAAGGAGTACAAAGTAATGTAGAATCTATAGAATCTTAGAGAAGGAAAAGGTTTGGTTTGATTTTCTTGATGCTTTTAGAGGATTAAGAGATTCATAAGGCAGGTTGGAAGAGTAGGGGATTTTTACTGATTTTAACAGCGTTTTTGATTGTGCCACTACATTTTAGTTGTTGACTGGAACAAATTTACATGTTGCAAAAACTCTGAAATCCATTCCTTAAAATTGGAGCTTGTTTGTGGATGCAAAGTACATTGAATTCTTTGAACGGTGGATAGCAATAGTTGTATCTCATTTTTTGGAGAGGTAAATTGTAATGCTCACCCATGGACGTGAATTTGAAGTGGAAAGGTGCTCTAAGCTTAATAACTTATCTTGTTTTTGTGTTTGGCATGGTCAAATTTTTAGTGGTCGGGTTTACTTCTTCAAAGCTCTAAGTCGAGAGGTGGACTGAAAACAGTTTTACTTACCAAAATCAATAGGGTAAGAATAAAGGAAGGAGTTTACTGTAACTAGATGGCTTGGAAGAATTGTGTAGCTTTGATAACTTTACAGAACTTGCTAGAATTTGTGTATGGTAATACAGTACAGACTGGATTGCATCTTTTTAGTTAAGGTTAATTTCTTCTGCATTTTGATTATTTGCTTAGAAGATATGGGAATTTCTAGTTAACATGCCATCTAGGAATAGGAAGAGGTAGGCACAGATTCCATGATTTTAATGGCGAGTAATAAACCCAAATCGCTGCATGGCAGAGGTATTTATGAAGGGAAGGAGTAGGATTAGCTATCTATAACGCAGACAATCCTCGCCTTAAGATAGCTTTTCTTCTCTTGACTTTCTGAAACTAATCAGGACATGCTGTGAGCTCAAAAAATGGCTCAAGTGCATCCTCACTATTCCTTGTCATCTCCCCATGTTTTTAGCAATCATATATTTTATTCAAGCTCATCCACCATCTTCACAGTTTGGAACAGATCCCTCTTACTAAATGGCAAAGGATTGACCATGTTCAATTCGTTGGGAAATCTAGTTTTCAGAGTAGATAATTATGCATCCAACGCAAAAAATGAAGTACATCTGATGGACGATGTAGGACAACTTCTTCTCACACTGAGGTGCAAGAGATGGAGTCTTGGGAAAAGATGGGAAGCATTCAGAGGAGATCCCATGGAGATTGAGAAGCCGATATTTAGCCTTACAAAGTCGTTGCGATTCTCAAACAAAAGCACTGCTGATGTATTTGCAAATGGAAGTAGAAAAACTAAGCTATGCGATTACCAGATTGAAGGGTTGTGCAAGCCATCTTACACAATATTTAGTTCCTTTGGAGATATAATTGCACAGGTTAAACGAAAGGAAGCCAAATTGGATATAATGCTGGGGAATGATGTTCTCAGCCTACTGGTCGAAGCGGGAGTGGATCAAACCTTTGCAATGGGACTGCTTATTACGTTTAACTAGATAAGTTGACTAATTAGATGACAGAATAATCAGGTGAGGAATGGACCTTTTTCTTGCCATTATCGAATCATCGGCAAAAGCATATCACAACTAAAATCTGGAGGACGATGGCATGGAAGATTTATAACCTGAAGGTTTGTAAGCCGAAAATTAAAATTCAATCACGAATTTTTGTTTTGCTCAGGTTTGCAGACGAGTGATTTTAGGGTGGATGACCAACCTTAGCCGGTGTACGTAGTATACTTGAGTAATAGTTATGTTCTCGGATTTTTTTTGTAAAAAGCATATTTCGTATGATAAATGGATTTGCAGGAAACATGGGCACGTTATATTTAGTATTTTAGTTCGTCAACCAATTTTTTAAGGTGGGATTAAAATTTTTCAAGTATTTAAGAAAAGAGTTTCTTGTTATTTGCAAGCCAGTACAAAAAAGAACTTATCAAGCTTGGGTGGAATCATCTCAAGAGAGAAGATAGTACCAGTGGACAGCTGTATTAAATAAAAATTTATTTGAACTCTCTCAGAAAAATCAGAGTATGGTAGTGGTTAATTTCATGGGTGCAACTTGAAGATTTTCTAAAATGGTCCATTGTTTCTATCCGCACATTGTCTCACGCCCTAAAATTCACATTGGAAAATTTTCTAAGCTTGTCCATTGTTTCTATTGGCTAATTTCCCTATGCCGTAAAAAAGAATTCACTCCAGAAATAGTTTTAAAACTCATTCGTTGTTCCTATCGATTCATTCTTTGAACCTTGCTAGTTAACTTCACCCCTTACCAATTCATACGAAGTTACAGAAACCCTAAAGAATCACCTCGGTGAAGTTTTGTGGTTCTCTATTCAAGCAGCAATGTTTATATATCTACCAAAATGTAGCCAAGGATGGGCACTGAAATAAATAAATTTGAATAGTGATATTTTTTCATTTTGCAAGCACATTTAGTTGAGTAAAGGTAAAATAAAACGGGAAATTATTGTGCCTGAGTGAATATAACAAGATCAAAATGAGAGTTGTTTTCAAATCAGAGGTAAATTGTTTTCGAAAGATTAAACCCAATCCAACAAAAGATTTTGACATTTTTTAAGATCTTCAAGGAATTCACTGCATAGGTAATTATTTTACCTAAAAAATATTTTCGAGGAAGTAATATGCAAATGGTCAGGGACATTTTCACCGAGCGAATAAAGAAGGGGTAATTATTTTTTATCTAAATAAATATTTTTGTCCAATGTAAGTGAAAAAATATGTGGGTAAATATAAAGAAATAAAGTGAAGATTATTAAGGCATGAGATTAAATATTTTGTTATCAAAGACGATGAAGATTAATTTAAATATTGAATTTGCCAAAGGCAACTCCTTAAATATTTTATTTTGTGACGGAAAAAGATTAGTGTTAAAATTAATCAAACCAAAAGTCATGCCAAAAGATTTGTTAAATTATTGGAGCCTTAAAAGGAAATATCAAGGCAAATTATTATTAACATTCGGGTATGATAAAGTGACATTTGATGAATGAAATACATTGTCCCGGTGATGAAACCCTAAATACATGTCAGTGAACAAATATACAACGGAAATGAGGAAATGATACAGCACGCCATAGGTCCTAAGGTTCACCTCAATGTAAGTTATATGTTTATATATTGTTTATCTAATGAATAATTTGTTTTCTATGCAAGATTTTGGTTACGTTGAAGCAGTTCTCAATCAGCGGTTAAATGAAGCGGCTCGGGAAGATTAATTTTTAGCCTGAGATGATCATTAAATGTTTCAAACCAATTTATTTAATTTATGTAATAAAATATGTCATTTCTTATGGTTAGTTCAACCAGTTATTAACCTTCACAAAATGAATGTAACAGGTCTGAGGCTTGTTGCATCTCTTTAAATAGAGATCCTAGGACCTAGAATAGAGGGTTAGAAAGAGATTAGAAATAGGGATTTTTACAAAAAGACAATTGGAATATTTTAGGATTAGATTAGGTTAGATTTGATTCAATCTGATGCAAATTTGATCCTTCTATGCAATTTCGTTCTGAGAAAGGCTATGGTGCATGATACATTCTGAGGCCGCAGTTGAGGATTCGAATTTGAAATACAGTGTGATGGTATCATCTATTTGTTGTTTTTAATTCAATCAATTTAATTATCTCCATGTCATTCATTTTCTGATTATTCAATTTGAATGTGTTAATGATATGTTCAAATTGCCTGGTTACATTTGCTAATTCAGTATAGTTGATTTGATTAGTTTCTCAAGAAGAATTAAATCTTTTCTCATCAATTATAGTAATCTTAGAATGTTGAATGGATTAATAAGTACGATTAATTGATTAGGGTTATTAATTTGTCTCCAGAGTTGACCTAATTTATTATTTTGCAAAGTTAAATTGGTTCTTTCTGGAAAGATTAAAATCCTTTTAATATTTTGCATTTCATACAATTATGTCCTTTAGATTATTAAAAATGAATTAATAATTCCTTCCTTGCACGTTTGCACAAGTTGCAAACAGTTATATGTGCCAATCAGATCAAGTTATTACCGGATACAAGTTATTTTTTTCTAACATCCTGACTCTGTTGCCCAAATGGACAAAGCACCAGTCTAACTATTGATACAAGTTATTTTTTTCTAACATCCTGACTCCGTTGCCCAAATGGACAAAGCACCAGTCTAACATTCAGGTATGATAAAGTGACATTTGTATAATGAAATACATTGTCCCGGTGATGAAACCCTAAATACATGTCAGTGAACAAATATACAATAGAAATAAGTAAATGATACCACACGCCACAGGTCCTAAGGTTCTCCTCAATGTAAGTTATATGTTTATATATTGTTTATCTGATGAATAATTTGTTTTCTATGCAGGATTTTGGTTACGTTGAAGCAGTTCTCAACTGGTGGTTAAATGAAGTGGCTCGGGAAGATTAATTTTTAGCCTGAGATGATCATTAAATGTTTCAAACCAATTTATTTAATTTATGTAATAAAATATGTCATTTCTTATGGTTAGTTCAACCAGTTATTAACAGTCACAAAATGAATGTAACGGGTCTGAGGCTTGTTGCATCTCTTTAAATAGAGATCCCAGGACCCGGAATAGAGGGTTAGAAAGAGATTAGAAATATGGATTTTTACAAAAAGACAATTGAAATATTTTAGGATTAGATTAAGTTAGATTTGATTCAATTTGATGCAAATTTGATCCTTCTATGCAATTTCGTTCTGAGAAAGGCTATGGTGCATGATACATTGTGATGTAGCCGTTGAGGATTCGAATTTGAAATACATTGTGATGGTATCATCTATTTGTTATTTTTAATTCAATAAATTTAATTATCTCCATGTCATTCATTTTCTAATTATTCAATTTGAATGTTAATGATATGTTCAAATTGTCTGGTTACATTTGCTAATTCAGTGTAGTTGATTTGATTGGTTTCTCAAGAAGAATTAAATCCTTTCTCATCAATTATAGTAATCTTAGAATGTTGAATGGATTACTAAGTACGATTAATTGATTAGGGTTATTAATTTGTCTCTAGAGTTGATCTAATTTATTATTTTGCAAAGTTAAATTGGTTCTTTCCAGAAAGATTAAAATCCTTTTAATATTTTGCATTTAATACAATTATGTCCTTTGGATTATTAAAAATGAATTAATAATTTCTTCCTTGCACATTTGCACAAGTTGCAAATAGTTATATGTGCCAATCAGATCAAGTTATTACCCGATACAATTTATTTGTTTCTGACATCCTGATTCCATTGCCCAAATGGACAAAGCACCGATCTAACTATTGATTCATTTTATGTTAAAAATCTTTACTCTATTTTATCGCTATAGTTTAGATTCATTTCATGTTAGTTGTTATTTATTTCTGTTAGAATTTAGATTAAATCATTTGCTTTCTTTAGAAATAGTTTACAATATCTCATCTGATTTACAAGTATGCCATTGTAATTGGATAAACTAGCAGCAAACCAACATTGATTTAATCATACAACCTGCTTTGATAATCAAAGGTTCACCTGCCTAGGTTGTAGCAGGACCTAAAGGGCAAGGAGAAGTTGATCATTAAGGTCAAACTCCAGTCATTGGCTCAAAAATGTTGTGGATCTGACCATAGGGCTTGGCATCCCCTTAGACTCCACAACCTGCATTTTTGAGACCCAACAAATTGGCGACTCTACTGGGGAGAGTTTGCCTGAAAATCTAAAAGCCATTTGTTATAGAGTCAAATCCAAAGTTTTAATTAAGAGACTCCACTGGGAAGGAAACAATTTTAATTTTCCTACTTGAAAGAAGTAGGTGGCGACTCCATTCTAGTCACAAATTTTAAACAAATATTATTTTTACAAACATGAACGGAAGGAGGTCTCTGCAGAAATAGACAACCAAAAATGGGGTTCCCTCAAACTAAAGGCAATACTGATAAAGATAGGGAAACACTTAAATAACCACATGAGAGTACAAGTACTCCTGGCCAAAATTATACAATATATAACTCCCCATTCCACGATGAAGTTGAAAATCCTATGACACCAACAGATAACCCTAATGATATTTTAAATCAGGAAGCACAGCCATGAAGGACAGATGAGATAGAAAATTAGGGTGAGGAAAATCATGAACATACAAGTGATCAAGCTATCTTAGACTATGACTATATGACTGATCAAGAACTTGCTATACATTTAGAATATCAAGAACAAAGACTCAAAAATAGACAACAAATGATACAAAGAGCTGAAGAAATCAATAGACAAATGGCCCTTTTAGATCTTCAAGCGCAAAATTCAATTAAGTATGTGCCCCCACACAAAAATAATAACAATATCAATCCGCATGGAATGCCTCAGAACACTACCGTTGTTGGAAACATTAGGGTACCCCATAATACAGGCAATAATCTTCCTTAGCAAAATAGGCAAGTACATAGACCTCCACCTGTAAATACTAGGAATGTTCACCAATAGCGTCCACCTCCAGGGCATAGACTTAAGAATCAACAACCATGACCTCCCCCACAACAAAATGTGTATCATCAACATCATGTCCAACCCAATATGTATCCACAACCTCCATTTGGATACCAATATTATCCACCATACCCTAACATGCCACCTCCAAATCCTATGAGTATGGCTAAACAATTTGACTTGACTAGATATCAACTATAACCTTACCCCATGGATAATAGTTGGAGGAACACTGTACCTAAGTTTGCAGGAAATAGTGAATTGATAGCAGAAGAACATATTAGATGATTCAATGCTTTTATACAAGACATTGGCATTGAATATGAGGATATAAAGTTGAAATTATTTATGATATCTCTTATCAATGAAGTAAGAGATTGGGTAAATAGTCTAGCAGATGCTTCAATATACTCCCTAACAGACTTCCACAATCAACTTCTTGAACAATATGGAAATCAATGCACCCCAGAATTTGCTCTTCGTGAACTAATAACTATTCAGAAGTATAAAAATGAACAAGTGTATGATTTTAATTTGAGATTCACTAAGTTGTATAACAAGATCCCACAAGAATCCAAATTAAACAACCAAGCAGCCCTCAGCATATACTCGAAAGCATTTGACCCAAAGACAGGTTATGAACTTAGGAACAGAAGTCCTAGAACTTTGGTAGAAGCACAGAAAATAACTCTCACTATTGAAAACAATAAAAAGGTTGCTGGGATAATTGGAAAAAGAGAAAATATAAGAGTCCCTCAAAACCCTAATCCTCCTTCAAACAAATAAGATTACTCACATAGAAATGAAAGGCCCAGACTTCATGATATGCCATATCATACAAACTGGAAAGATGGAAAGCCAGTAGATAATAATAGGAGACATAACTATGGAAGAGATACCCCTGACCCTTTAAAGAAAAATGGAACCCATATGGTTAAGGACAACCCATGGTGTATGCCCTGTAATTTGCCTCACTCTTCTAATTATTGCGTGGTAGCACAATCAGTACAAAAGGATGAGGTATCTTATAACTCTGAAAGTGACAATCATACTATAAACATGTTGGGTACTAAACCTCACACTTTTGAAGAAGACTATTCATCCAATGAAGAGGCGGGATACGAATATGATGTGGGAACTCAAAAGTATAATGTGAACATGGGAAAACAAGAAATATTTTCTGACCATGAGGAGGATTTAGGGAACTATGGATATGGTCTTGATACAACACATAATTGTCATTGGCAAAAACCTTCTGAACAAGAGAGAAAAGCTTTAACAATGGCTGCGGTAGCACAAGCCAAGAGTAGTTAGAACTTTTGAAACAAAACAATCAATGCTGAACAAGGTACTCCTAGAAGTGTGTTTATCAAAAATCAAGTCACCGGTAAAAATGATGAAAGTAAAATTGAGAAAACACCTCATAAAACAGCTCATGTTGATACACAAAACAAAACAAAGGATAGCACACAAAATGAGGAAAAAAGGCAAACAAAAGTTGAGAGGTCAGAACCAAACATAAATCCCCCATTTGATATTTCTCAAGCTGTTTCTCAAGTGAAAATATCTGTGCCACTTCTAGAAATGATGAATGTAGAAAACTATAAGAATACAGTAGTAAAGATGATCTCAGATGTATCAGACAAAAGACCAAAACAACCCAGCCATAAAATAAATAATGTGCAACAAGAACCTGTCAAAACCCCTGAGGTTTACCTAGGTGATACATTAATGAAAAATCCATCTCAAGTAGACCCGTTCTATATCACTTTGTTAATAAGAAATAAATTGGTTAGGAACTGCATGCTTGACTCGGGAGCAGCAATGAACATAATGCCTATGGCTGTCATGAGAGAGCTTGGAATGTGGGTAGATACTACATTTGGCAAATGTTATGCGATGGATAATAGATTTGTACCAGTTGTAGGAGTCATGAAGGATGTTGAAATAAACTGGGCATCTCACCCTGAAGCTGCTTATAAAATTGATATCACTGTGGTAGATATTCCACCTTATTATGGAATGTTGTTGTCAAGACAATGGACTGCTATGGTAGGGGGAAATGTGCAATTAGATTTATCTTATGCCACTATCCCAGTAGGGACACAAGCAGTTAAACTTTATAGGGAGCCACAGTTTGAAAATATTATAGAAAAGATTGATCCAAACCAAATGACCTACTTCTGTGACATAGATCTTGGCACGTTCAGGATAGAAGAAAACAATCTCGAACTGAACAACACTGACCCAATTCACCACGAATCCCAACTTGATGAAAATGGTGTATGGACCATGTATTTTGATGGTGCATGCAGCAAGGTGGGTAATGGAGTTGGGATACTTTTTATATCACCATCAAGAAAGACATTCAAATACTCATTTTTCTTGGCCTTTGAATGTACAAATAATATAGCTGAATATGAAGCACTCTTGATTGGGTTGAGCATTGCTAGAAAACACAAGATCAAAATGTTAGCTGTATATGGAGACTTTGAGTTGATAATTTCACAAATCAAGGGCAAATATTCCTCAAAAAAAAAGATTAAAACAATACAAGAATGCAGTTTTGGATGATATAGAAATGTTTGATGCTTTTGCGATAAATTGGATAGATAGGTCAAAAAATATAATGGATGACTTCCTTGCAAACATATCTTTGAAAGGGATGATATTACCTTGTCAGGTATTTCAGAAGTTGAATTCAAAACTAGACCAACTATCCCAGACAACATATATAATTGGCAAGTTTTTGATAGTGACGCTAATTTGCTTAAATTTTTGCATTGTATAGATCAGTATGAGAATCAAGAGATTGATATTAATGCTTTTGTCATCTTTGTCGTAGCATACTTTTGGTCACTTATGTGGCCTTCTCTCTATGTTGTGGTTCCCTTGTGTTGTGGTAATGTTGTTTAGGTCTCTTTGGATGACCCTTGATACTCTTGTAAGGTCAATGATACAAGGAAACCGCCTCTATTGTGACCATTCTTCTATTTGTTTCATCATTTTTCTATCTTTCATCTCCTCTTTCTTATTGTTGTGTCGTGCCTTAGGAGCATAACATTGTAGAGGGTGTTTTGGGGGCATCCTCCTACGTGGTGTTCCTAAGGCAATTTGTCTCCTCTCTCATTTTATTGTTTACCTTCTTCAGTGATCCTACCTAGTCGTTGGATGACAAAAAACAAATAAATACTGATAAGGACCATGTGTCCCTTCAACACAAAAGAAAAAATGGACCTAGTCCATATATGAAGATGGGATTGATATATATATTTGATGCTTGACTGGTAGAATTGCTTTGTGTGATGTATCATCATATAGCATTTCTTGTAACTAACATTTTACAATCCACTCAATCTGCTCTTACACAATTTGATTGGTATCTCACCTTGTTGCTACACTCGGTCCTGAGGTATCTGCAGTATAGCCCAATAGTTATACTTGGTTTTGAACCCATGAGTATAGCCTTGGTCCTTGATGTAACTATTTTCATGCATAGCTTTAATGAATTGATTTGGTTATTATCTTAGAATAAGATTTCTAACCTTTTTTGTTGATTATCTCAGCAAATCATATCAATGTATTTGTGGGAACATTTGGTGATCGTAAGCACATGTCACCTTGGAGGCATGGGCTTTGTGAGAGCTCTTGTTCCCTTGCGTGTTTTCTCACTACCTTAATGTGCTTGATATTGATAAGTGACATCAACCACCTTAAGGTGGAGGCATATATAATAGTATTTGTCTGCTTGATTATTTTGATAGTAACGAAGTGTGTTTGTAAGCCCTTATGTGGAAGGCGGGATGGTGTATCTCTTGAGCTAGTGTACATCCTTATTTAAATTGCAATCAAAAAGCCCTCTGTGTGAGGTGGGATAAATTATATCTTGAGCTAGTGTGTATCATTTTTATTCAAAGCCCTTCTGCAGAAGGCGGGATGGGGTATCTCTTGAGCTAGTGCACATCCTTTTATACAAAGTCCTCCACAGACGCAGGGATGGATCTTGAGTCATCCTCCCTTAAGCGTGTCTTTGGTAGTTGTGGTAGTGCAACTCAATCATCAAGTGTGTTTGGCATGTTTTAGATGGTGGGACTTAGGAATAAGTTCCTTCCATCACTCATGTTTGTCATATCTAAGACATATAGTATGTCTTTGGCATGCTATACAATGCTCATGTATTCAGTGTGTCTTCCTTATGTGTTTGTTGTGTCTTCCCCTTGTGTGGTTTCAAGGCATATAGTGATGAGCTCTGCTCATACTCAGGTTTTGTTTGGCATGTCTTCCCCCTGGTGTAGTATCAAGGCCCGTAGCGATGAGCTCCCCCTACATTTTGGGTTTTGTATTGTGTGTTTTTGGCGGTATCAAGAGTATAGAGATGAGCTCCTCCACTCCCTAGAGTTAGGATTTCATTTCATATATAAAATGTTATATCAATGTATTCATCGTGTATTGCGTGACTGGTCTCATGTCTTCATCTTGTATTGCGTGTTTCCATTGTATCCACCATGTCTTGCATCCTTCATACTGTATTCTTTGTGTCTTGTGCGTATTCAATGTGTCTTCTAGTGCTTACATGAGATTGGGGGCCATAAATAGTTCCTTAACCCTTGTGTATGCCTTAGCTTCATATGCCTAGCATGTTTGATGTGTTTTTGACCATACTTTAATGCATGTATAGAATCATACGATCATACATACATTAAAGTGGGGGCTAAATGTTATGTCATAAAAAGTTTCCCTATGACTTTTACCTCCTAGTTTAGCTTCTAGGACTAGACTCAGGTGCTCGCCTTGGAGTCCTCCATTTTGGCATTTTTGGAAACTCTAAAGTAGGTTTTAGTTTGATACAGATCATTATTCTAGATATGCAAAAAAAATTCCCTATGAGACTCAGGTGCCCACCCTCTTGTCCTTGAAGTTTCTGCCTCTCAAAATCTGAATCTTGGTATGTTTCTAATCTGCATTTAGTGCTGCTTAGTATGATCATTTTTTGTATTTTATTTGTCTATATACGATTTCATATAATTATGGTTTGAGGCTTAATTGGATTATGGTTTGACAAATTTATCAATCTATTCTATCTTTCCTTATCATTCCATAGTGGTGTCAAACCTATAGCTGAGTCCTCTTGCATCAGTAGTTACTTATTTCAGTTTATGACCTTGAATGTTAATGTGAAAGGAGGGTTTGATTGAATATATCATAACTACATTTCAACATATCCCCTTTTTACATATAGCACATGTAAATGTATGCATCATGTAAAGTAATAACTTTAAATGAAGACAAAATGTATTTGAAAGGAAGCTATGATAATGGAAATGCTTCCTACAATAATCTATGAGCTTAAAGAAATATAAAGAAAACAGGAAAACAATTTTATAGAAAAGAAATATATACAAAAGAATTCACCATAACATGATGTTTATCCTAGGAAAGCCTTTTCAAAAGAACCCATCTCCAAACTCAAACCAATTGCATTTCTAGTACCTTCAAAGAGGTTACTAGAAAATGTATTACAAAGCCTTCTTGGGACATCACACCAACATACAAATTTGGAGTGATTTTGACAACATAATGATACCTTATAAATACACTATGAAACCTCCATCTCAAGCATCACATGAATAGGAGAAACAATAAATGAAACCACCAAATGGTAAATCAAAAACCATGAGCTAAAACCACCCAAGGCCTATCAACTATTTGCTAGGGGTCAAGAGGCCTATAGATTCACCACATTACTTAAACCTATCCATTATCATAGGCTTCATCAATCCATTTGTAACATTCTCAAAAGTGTCAAACTCTTCAAGAATTACCTTCTCGTCCTTGACCATGGCGTGAACAAAATAATATTGTACATCAATGTGTTTGATCGTATTGATGGTTGTTTTGGCACATCAACTCTAAGTAGAACGAAGGACACTCTACTTCTCTTGAAATGCAACCTAATGATGGTATGATTACCCCAAGGTCCTTGTTATGCTGGGTCACAACAATGTTGGAGTAGTTGAGTGGATAATGTGATTGTTTGTTCAAGGGGCATGTGTTGGTAATATCAAACTGGATACTTAGTGACCTTTGACAGATAGATATTCTTTTGAGTGCAAGGTACTAAACATACATTCACTCTATACAAAAAAGGGAAAAAAGGGGGTTAGGGTTTAGAACTAGAAAAGAAGCAAAGTAATTGGATAGCTTCTGCTCCTAGCTTTTTGCTTCACATAACAATTCCAATGAGATCAAATTAAAAAAGCAATGGATGACCAGTATTTCACACAATCATGTACGTTGAAAGTGTGAGATTCTAAGGAAAAGAAGTAGAAGAACATAAATCTGAAAACACCATATTACATGCACAAAATTCAAACCCTATTCAACCACTAAGTTAATGATTTATCAATTAGGAACAAGATTCATCAAAATAAGCTATATGCAAGGAAACGAAACATAGATACATTACTACCACTGAGTAGAAACATAAGAATAGTCAAAATTGTCTTCTTATTAGCTAGAAAAATGTTGCCAGATTACAAAAGAGTAGGATTTCCACACCCTAAATGCATATCATATATGCCACTTACATGACTTCATAACAAAAGAATAGCTTGTGCTAGCACAAGTCCTCTATGTTGCCCCCACCACTTTATAAAATGCTCAAAATCCTCTATATATATGAGGTTCCATTTGTTTACATTATACAATTTGGCCCTAGTCAGCCTGAATAGTGATTTTATACACAAGTATGGTCGGCCTTATCTAGGAAATAGAATAAAGAATAAAAAAATGATAGTGAAGAACCAGGATATTATGCCTCTTTCACAAATTGGCTTTGGAAGTTGGTTGTGACCTCCTAAATGTCGTTCATGTTTTGTCCATTAATGATAATTGATGTTGATCTATTGTGAGTATGTGGAATGTTTGAGCTTATCTTGGACACCGACCAAATCAACCAACTGCTCCTGAAACTCTATAAATGGGGCCTTTAGCCTCATCAAGTTATCTATGCCTTGCTCCAAAAGTTGTTGTTGGGAGATAACAGTGAATTCCTTTATGATCCTCACTGGAGGGAGGACTACTAATGAGTCATCTTTGAATTTGCAAGGGATTGAGCTGATGAGGGCTTATAGCTTACCCAATCCCTACTTTGCTACATTGGCCTTTGTTTGCAATTTGTCCTTACATTTCTGCAGCAACTTATCCCTGAGCTTCCCTGCCTTTATCCATTCTACAATTGCCCCTGGGTCAACCTTATCTAGGACCCCTGACTACAAAAGTGTGCTCTAACAGATGGCCTCCATCTTTTGCAAAATAGGGAGGTATTCCTCCCAAACCAATAGCTCATATTCAATGATGCCCTTCATGTTTTTTTCCACCTCCAACTCCCTTTCAATGGATTAGTATACTTTCAATGCATACCTAATGGTCTCATTGCCAAAGTTTTCCAATGAATCATTCCAAGCCTTTGCTACAAGGAGGATGCATAATGGATCATAGATCTAACCCTATTTGGTGATGGCCTCCAATAGGGCTGGTGTGGGGGAATAAAAATCAATAAGGCCTACCAAATGTGTAACATAAAAAGATAATTGTATTACCTACTTCTTTAGCTCTTCCTTGGTTACCTCATCCTTCCTCATTCTTATATCTAGGATGGCTAGAACTGCATCAGTTAAGGCATGCTTATATCCTTCCTTGGTCTTGGAGCCAAGGAAAATTTCTTGAATATTATAATCCTGGGAGGTCATGGCTACCTCCTCCTTGCCTACCAATGGGGTGGCTACCTGAGGAATCCTCACCCCTTGTTTGTTGGTAGAGATGTAAGAGAGAGTTCTGGCCTTCTTCTCTTTAGAGGGGCTCCCAATACTTGTGCAACTATGGCCAAATCTTCCTCTTCCACATTAGTCCTTTTTCTCTTCTCTATAGTTTTGTTTTACCAAACCAGTGGACCTGTCTCCAATATGGTGTCCTTTGGAGGGGAAGGTGAAGGTGCAAGAGATGGAGACCTTGTAGGTGAGGGAGTCAAAACTACATTTTTCACTGACTCCTTAGACTTCCCACATGACTCTTCTTGTTGGACTATGGCAACATCCTCAACATGTGCTTCTTGTAGTGGCCCTTTGTCTCCCAAAGCTTCTTCATGCTCTTCCTATAAAGGCCCCTTATCTCCCAAAGCTTCTACATGCACTTACTCTCCCTTGCCCTGGTCCTGAGCTAATGGAATGTTATCATACTTAGGTTTCTCTCCTACAACATGGATTTGTACAAGAGGGGTCACAATATTAGATGCAATGGGACAAGGAGGAGTTGACACTGATGTAGAGGATGGAGGTTGGCTAGGTGGAAGTTGTGTGGGTAGTGAGGATGAAGAAGGTGGAGGTGATGGGAAATATGTTTGTTAGAGAGGTGATGGTGGAGGGGAAGTAGATGAAGGGGTAACCTTTACTTTAGTTGCGGATGTAGAGGATATGAGGACTAGTGGGGATGTGGACAATGGAACAGAGGTGGTGGTTGGAATCGGTTCTGAGGCCACTATTACCTCTTCAGATAAAGGAGCAGGGATCCTCCCTTGGAGCTTCTGGGCCAAGGGAATTTCATCTTCCTCTTCTTCCTTTTGTTCCACATTCACTGCCATAGCCTTGTGTTTCCTTTTAGTTGCAGCAAGATCAACCCTCTCAGTCTTTTCCTTTGGTGTTGTAGAGGGTGCACCTTTTTCTATTTTCTTCTTTTTCTTGTTCCCGTTTAAGCTCTTACCCTCTTTGCTGGGATAGGGGTTGATCATAGGATATGATTTCTTCATCCAAGCCCTAGTTCTTTTAATCACCTCCTTGGTCTGGTTCTCAATTGAAATATCCTTTGCATGATCCCACCCAATAGGATCCAAGGGTTGGCCATAGATTTTCTTCTCCTCATAGGAGGGATCCTGTAGAGCACCATCTTCCTTCATCCCCTTTAGCACTTTGGGATGCCGTTGAAGGTTTAGGCCCATTACCAAGTGAATTCTCAACTTGAAGTAATCTCTCTTTCTCACCTCATGGTTGTCCATTCAATTCTCCCAGTGGTCTTCTAATGCAGGCTCATGGACATACCAATTGCCTATCAAAGGGTTGACCCATCCAATGGGGTCAAACCTACTCCTTATATTATCAAAAATCCCTAAGGATAAGGTGGGTAGCTCTTTCTATGCATGCCTTGCATTGATTATACTTTGGTAGGAGCATTATCCTACTTTGATGGGGAATTTGAAGTTGGATTTATGTTTGCTTGATATCAACTCATAAACCTCATCTACCTATGTGCATATCTCCAATAGAATTATTCTATCACTCGGGTATCTAGGTAGTCTATAGGGTGCCTTGTCAAAGCCCATTACTCAAATGTAGGTGAAGGTCTGGAATTGTATGTACCAATTGCTCCCCAATGGGCTAGTTCTTCTACAGCTTCCATAGACAACCTTTGTGAGTAGCCTTGTTCTAGCCCCCTTATAACTGCATATACAAAAGCATCATTAATGGTGCAAAAACTCTTCATCCTTGTCATGAGTTCTAGATGGGGAAAGTACTCATATACCAATACCTCTCCTTGTTGAAGGGAGCCTACTTGTTGTAATCTAGGAAAAGTGGCTTGCTAAGCCAAGAGGTAAACCAAGTAGGAGGTCATGTATAACTCTTTTGTTTCCATGACCTCTGACAATTGTTCATTCAATTTATCATTGATGAAGGTGCCCCAATCTTGTTGGGAATTAAGGTGTCTCAACCTTTGCAAGTTCCTAATGTTGTATTTACTTATTCAACACTATGTTGTAGGATCCCATAGTTAGCACCTTGTGTACATGCAGAAAGATAAATTTTGGTGACTTTGTCAGTTGCGGTTTCCCCCTAGAATAATTAACAAGGGAGTGCAGGGGGGCATAGCCCCTCCTATGGGGCCTAGAGGCTTATCCCCCCAGCAAGGGTGTGGGGGTGGAGCCCATGG
The DNA here is from genome assembly GCA_027924645.1 of Cunninghamia lanceolata. Lineage (NCBI taxonomy): Eukaryota > Viridiplantae > Streptophyta > Pinopsida > Cupressales > Cupressaceae > Cunninghamia > Cunninghamia lanceolata. The sequence continues at coordinate 17,463,035 of BSBN01000021.1, read as the reverse complement.
TAGCTGTCTGCGGGAAACACCCCTAGCAGGGGTTGCTGGGGGCAATGCCCCCAAAGCAAAAAATGCCCTATATTTAATAAAGGGGTCAGTAGTTATTTTGTTATTGGCTGACATGAATTAACTGACATTCGATAACCAACAAAGAGGCTTGATAAATAAGCAGCTGGAGAATGTGAAATGTCATGGGATGTGAATGAGAATCGACAGTGTGTACTTCTGAAAGAACTTGTTGTAATAATCTTTGATTTGATAAATACATTGTGTAGGTTTTGGAGTGTGGGGATTTTTACCTAAACGGGTTTTTCCCCACATATATCTTGTGTTGTGAGTTTTGTATTTGCATTTGATGTTGTTATTACCTTTTTATTAATGTGCATCTAATAACTTGTAACTATAAAAGTTAAAATTTGCATAAATCTTTCCTTAGTAGATCAGTGTAGGAAGTTGTTTCCACATACCTTGGCTTCCTTTTAGTTGGTATCAGAGCTTGATCACCTTTGGTTCTAGTTATTGGGTAGAGGGTTTTCAAGTTGATCTTCATTTGAGTGGGAGCTTGTGCAGAGGATTTTGAAATCTGTGTTGCAGGAAAGAGATGGCGAGCACATCTAGGAGGTTTGAGATAGAGAAGTTTAATGATAGTAAATTTGAGTTGTGGAAACTCAAAATGGAGGACATGCTTATAGATCAAGATTTATGGGATGCCATATCCGGTTCAAAACCAATGGCAATTTCTCAAGTAGACTAGGATCTCAAAGATTAAAAAAAAGCTAAGGGTTTGATAAGACTTTGTTTGGTTGATTCAATGCTCTTGAATATCTATGAAGAGAAGAATGCAAAGAATCTTTAGAAGAAGCTTGGAGATGTTTATCAGGCTAAATCCTTGGTGAACAAGTTATTCCTATGAAATAAATTATATTATTTGAGGATGGAAGATGGAGGATATGTCGCTAATCACCTAAATACATTCAATATGCTTGTTGCCCAGTTGACCTTTTTGGTGTGAAGATGGAGGAGGAGGATCGATGTATGACATTAGTGTGTTCCTTACCAGATTCATGGGATCACCTTGTGATGGCCATTGGGAGTACCACTACCACCTTCAAGATGGATGAAGTGTTTTCTTCGTTGTTGTCTGAAGAGATGCAGAGAAAGTCTTCCAAATCAGCTAAGAAGGTTGTTGTGGTTTGTGGTAGATCTAAAGAGAAGGGAAAGAAAAAGGATAAGAAGAAGAAGGAATATCCATATTCATTGGGAGATTCAAGTCTCCTGGAAAGTCCAAGGCTCTATGTTTGAACTGTGGCAAAGCTGATCACTTCCTCAAAGAGTACAAGGAGTAGAAGAAGAAGAAAAATAAGAACTATGATTTAGATTTTGAGAAGTCCTCTCAAGATGAAAGAGAAGCGTTTTTAGTTGCCTTGGCAACACATGTATTTGAATATGTATGGCTTATTGACTCTGGTACATCTTTTTACATGACCTCTTATCAAGGTTGGTTTTCAAAGTATGAAGAATATGATGGTGGGAAGGTGTACTTGGGTAATGACTCTCACCTGAATATTGTTGGCCATCGAAGAATCTTGATTCGATTCCTTGATGGACAAGTGAATGGGATCATTGGTGTTTTACATATCCCTAGTTTGGCAAGGAACCTTCTTTTTGTAAGTAAGTTGAATGATATGGGTGTGCAGGTTGTTTTCTCGAATGGAGGATGCAAAATGACTAGAGGATCTATGGTATTAGCTAAGGGTGTTCAGATTGACACTCTATTTCAGCTTGATGCTTGCGCAGTTCAGTGCAATAATGCCTCTATTTCAAAGAAGAGAACTTTAGAGTCTTCATCCTCACCATCGGAACCAGTAGCAAAGAGGATTGTTGTGTCTACTTCTTATGGTTGTGCATTCTGAGTACCTAAGGGTGCTCATTCTATGGAGATGAAACTTCTAGCTGAGAAGACAATGTTATGGCACCAAAGGCTTGGTCACATTGGTGACAAGGGTTTGAGGACCTTGAAAAATAAAAACCTCGTTGAGGGTATTAATGATTGTAATCTTGAGTTTGATTTTTGCGAACATTGCATTTATGAAAAACAAAACCATGTTTAGTTTTATTCCAGTTCTCACAAATATTCTGAGGTGTTGGACTTGACTCATTATGTTGTGTTTGGTCTAGTTAATGTTCCTTCGATTTCAAAATTTGTTTACTTTGTTTCATTCATTGATGATTATAGTAGAAGGACATGGGTGTATTTCCTTAGAAGTAAATCTAAAGTCTTTAATGGATTCAAAGAGTTCAAAGCTTTTGTAGATAATCAAAAGGATAGAAATATTAAGTGTTTGAGGACTAATAACGATGGTGAGTATTGTTTAACAAATTTTGACAAGTTCTGTAAAAAACATGGGATTGAGAGGCACAAGACAACTCCATATACCCCTAAGTAGAATGGAGTTACAGAGAGGATGAACATAACGTTGATGGAGAGGGCAAGGAGTATGCTAAGTGGAGCTAGCCTTGAATAAACATTTTGGGTTAAAGTTGTTTATACCGCTTGTTACCTAGTTGATAGGTCTCCTACATTAGTGCTTGCTGATAAGACACCTATGGAGGTATTGTCTGGTAAGAAGCCTTCATAGAGACATATTCGAGTATTTGGTTGTGAGGAATATGTAGATAATTCAGGGGTACAATCCACCCTATTTAACTATCAACAACCAACTCAAGATGATTAAACACACCAATTGAACATATCCAACTAGACTAAGGAGTTAGCCAAATTACAATTTATTAAATAGGGCATTTAGCCAACAACATCTACATAAGAAAATATGGTAAAATCATTGCAAAACGCTATGCCCATTTGACACCAATGTTGACATGTACTAAAAGCACTAATATGATCCTTGCCACCTATATGGGTCAAATGTGGTCCAATACTAACACATCCAATATCATCAATTACAACCTTTAATAACTTGAGGCTAACATATGTGCAATTATCATGATGTCAGCATTCTACACATGCTAAGACTTTCACAAAATGAGGTGTAGAAAAATACAAGATGATATCAATTATTTATTACATTTAAAGGGTCTCATCATAAACATGGATGGATCATAACCCACATCATGAAATAATAAAAAGCCTAATCATAAGCTTATTACAACAGTCTCAAAGACCCACTTTACAAAGATTACCAATATACAACAATAAAAAGTGATACAAGAACAAATATACCAAATAGTCTAGCATGATCTCCAAGAGCATCCACCAAGTTGGTTGATCTCCAATGGTGGCTTAGCACCACCCAACCATGTGGTACTCTTAGGCCCACTCCACTATCCTAGGGGATGGTTGAATTGGGTACAAAAACATTCACATAATCAATGAGTACATGACAATGCTCATGTCATTCAAAGCATACACAAATACATGTGACATCTCATTACAATGCATTTATGTTTGCTACTCTCACTACAATACAAATACAAACTAAAAGACAAGTTATATACTAGCCACTGCGTGACACTTGTTAAATTAGCCTTTATTATTTTAAGGAAAATAAATTTTCCTTTACACAAATATATGAAAACTTTGGTTTAAAATAAAATTAAAATAAAATTTAATTACATTTATAAATATCAGACTTTTTTTAAACATCATCATCAGGTCAACAATACTAAAAAATAAAATTTAACTAGTAAAAATAACTATTTACCAATTTTTGATGTGGATGAAATATAAAATTATAAAATTACTATTAACTTTGAAAATATTCTTTCCTTTTGTCATACTAAACCAAATTGAAAGTAAAAGTAGAGCACGATAATACCTACTTACCTACTCTATTCAACTAATGTCACATCCACCTCACATTTCTAAAGACTTTCTCTGCTAAGAGTGTTGTTGCACAGTATTTGTATAATAGGAAAAAGAATAAACTAGCAATTGGACCCATAGGTTCAAAGGGCACGCTAATAACTTTTAGGAGGTGTAGAATTTGTTAGACATTTATTTTAAATGAATATTTTATTGTAGCATTAAAGATTTTTAAAAAACCAACATAAAGATAAAATGAATTTAAAATAAAGAAAGAAATAGTACAATAGAAATGTTAAATTTAAAATGAAAATCCATATGATTAATAAAGTTTGGGTTTGTTTTTGCTCATTTAGCACTACAAAAATTGAATTTTAATTTTTTTAAGAAACTATAATTTTTTCAAAAAAAATATTTGTGTTATTTATATTATACATCATATTATATTTATATTTACTAACAATATATTCTATTATTTCTATATTTAATAATGCATATTATAGAGTATATAATATATAATAGATATAATAATTATATGGTATTTTATATATAAAATAAATATATGTATTTAACAATTTATTAATAACTTATATAAATTTAAACATTACACCACAAATCATTATATTAATTTATTACAGGAGTTATCGAATATGCTGAAATTACCGAAACTATCGAACGCATTTAGCCCTAGGGTTTTTGTGTGATCTGCTGCTTCAAATGGAAAGGCTTCCTTTAGTGCTGCCATGGAAGGGGATTTGGTTGTAAAGGACAACAATGACACGGGATCACGAACCTTTTTGGATTTGCAGGGTTTGGCGGATGATTTGCTGAAGGTATCGACCTCCAACTTGGTCTCTCCAATGCCTTCTGATGCTTCACTTGGCAAAATGGAGAACTTGGATCTGAGCCTGCCTCTCCACAACACCCCACACTTGCTCAACCATGGGGGGAATGTTGCTGGTCTCAATCACAATGGATTGTGATTAACACATTTGGTGGATCAATAGCGCACAGATTTGGAGTGCAGTGGTTGGCCTCATGGGCAGAGGTCGATAGTGATTAAAACTTCATTTTTGGAGGTGGCCAAGTTGGGTTCCCTTCCTCCTCTAGGTTCTATGCAAAAACCAAAGAATTACATAGGGTATAGAAGGATTCTTCAATGCTTTGGTAAACCCTTATCCTTGGACTTCGACACCACTTTAACGAAGGAGCTGCGAGAAATTAAGAATTCTTTTCAGATAATGATTTAATCGGCAGATTCAATCATCTCTAGCCTAGTCTTCTAGATCTTCATGACTGGATTTCAAAATCTTGGCTTCCTGTTATGGAAGGAAATTTAGAAATTTACCCTAGCATGAGAGGTTTCTTCACTGTGGTTTTCGATTGCAAGAAAGACAAAAATACCAATCTCAGCTATGTATGGTTTTGGGAAGCAAATTTCTTGCAGGTGAAATCTTGGCATCCAAGATTTGATCTGTCTTCTAAATCATTTGGGTTCATCTCCTAAATCTTCCCCTTCACTACTGGTTCAAATCTTGTTTTGCAACTATTGGAAACTCCTTGGGAAATTTTGTGTATATACAGATGACAACTCAAGAAATTTTATCCACATAACCTATGCCAGGATCTTGGTGGAACTGGACATCTCCAAAGATCTTCCAACATAAATTGTCTTGAGGGTTAATGGACAATGTTGAAATCAGCCTTTGGATTATGAAGGCTTAATTTTTAGGTGTGGGAGATGTTTTCAAATCAGGAACATTGCAACTGATTGCCCTACTATCAAATCTCAGCCAATTCGATAGGCCTCTTGGTGGAAGGACTCTTCTCCCAAACATTATTCTGTTATGAACTCTCCCAAACAGAATAATTCTCCTACAAAGTTGGCCACCATGAAGCAAAATGATGATTTGATCATTAAATTTTCTCTAGAGCCAAAAGAAATTCAAAAATTACTCCAGTCGTGTGATTCAAGCTTCTTGAAGAGTCATGAGTTTCCTTTAGAATCAAAGAGTGAACATCACTTGCTTCATTTGAGTGACTCGTGTTGTTCAAATCATGTTGTGGGCAGCGAAACAATCTCCCCCTCTCCTTTGGACAATGCTGCTACATCACTAATCAACCTACATGCCCTACTATATTTGACATGGGACCTCTCACCACTAGGGTTGAGAGCTCCACCTCCCAAGCTCCTTTTCAAGATCTTAAGGATTCAAATGTTGGAAATAGAGAAATTAAATGGAAAATAATACATAAAAAGAAAAGCTCTCGGGCCAACAAATGTATGGATGTTTGCAATAGAGTGCTACTGTAGTCTCACCTCAAATCTAGGGCATAAGAACAAAATAGTGGGGGGGAAATGAGTGGAATGCAAAGTAGAAAAAGGAATTTACTATCCATAAAATGGAGGCAATTAAGATTAAATTGCAGGCACTCGATCGGTGAAACTGCTAGCAGATTTGAAGGTTTTTAAGAGTTATCGCACTTAACCTGGGATTTTGGTATATAATCTAGTATGTTTTGAATAGGGGCACAAAAACCCTTGGTTTAGTGTCCAAGTGTGGGTAGGTTGGTTTAATCTAGAGTAGGCCCAGTTTCTGATAGTGGCGTCAGGAACAAATAGGTTGATATTTTTTTGGTCTTGCATGACCTTGGCTAAATAACTTAGATGTAATATTCAATCCATGAGGATGAGATCCATCTACTATGATCTCCCCTAGTGCAGGCTAGGCTAAAATTCTCAGAATAATATAAATGCGTCTGTTATGAAGCAAAAAAAATATATGTATACATTTAGAATTTCAATATAATAGCTAATTATCTCTAATATATTTAATTCAAATTATAAATACTTTACTCAATATAAATAATTATAAATGGTATGTTTTAAAATTAAATAGCTATTATATTAAATATTATAAATGTTTAATTAAATATTATATTAAATATTGTGTTAAAGTTTAATACATACATCTATTTAATGGCTATATGTATGTGTTTTAAAATTGAAAGGTTTAAATCTTGTAAGATTCTAATGTAAAAAATAGAAATCCTAAAGTATCCAATGAGGGCATTTAAATGACATGAGACTTCTCTATATATCTCTCTTCTCTGTTTGTTTGTCTCTCCCTTGTCTATGTTCTACTTTCCAGTTATGTAAAGCTTATTCATTTGACAAAGATGTACAAGGGAATCAAAGCTGGAAGGGTTTCACTAGGAGTTTTGGGAGCCATTTCTCAAGTGGTGTTTGTGGTGGAGACTTTCACGTTTGGAATATTTAGGCCTAGCAGATAAATTGATGTAGGTCAACCATCAAGGACTAGAAATATCGTGGTCACCATTTTTAAAATTATTCTCTACCCACCAAAATACAACCTTGTGGTTTATGCTTTGTTGGCTCATTGACTGGTCTAACCCATCACCCTTTTGACTAAGGCATGTTATTGAAAGTTTTAAATGCCAAGGTGATCGGTTTCAGCTCTCAACAGATAATGACTAATGGAATATTACCTATGTGTCAATATTTATCAAGATCAAAAGCTTATGTCACTCTGCTTATAATCTCACTTCAATTTTATGCTTCACATCTTGGTTCATCAAGAATGCACCAAGAATGTTTTGCTATAAAACCTATTATTTGGAAACATGCCATGTGTAATGGATTCGTTCTTTACCATATCTTCAAAAAATAGATACAATTTGAATTAAACTATTTATCACAACATTCATATGTTTGTGGTCATTCATGCTATTAATACAACATCATATCATTTACAAAGAATGTGTGTCAAACCATAGAATGAGTTGAGGCTTCACTTAACCTTCAAGATGCATACAATCATTACAATTTCATGGAATTGTACACTACACATAATAGAGCATCTCATGAAGAAATGCAAGTAATGGGTGTTTCACAATTGGATATCAAAAAAAAAACACATTCCTTGAACTTGTTCTTGATTGATAGGCCATATCTGAAAAATCTAATGAAGAATCAAGTTACCCCTTAGCATATTAAGTAGACTAATATTCTATTGTACATGTCCTACCTAGAGCTCATCCACTGAAATAGTAAGATCTATAGAAAAGCTTAGGTTCTAGCATGTACAACACTATTGGTTACAGTCTCTGATGCCACAAAGGGAACCATAATAATACTACTGCTTATAGATCAACTTAAACAAATAAGCTAGATCATATGCCCTCCTCCCTTAACCTATAGGGAGGAGGCCTTTGGGAAATTTATACACATCTCCCTGCTAAGGTTACTTGTTATAGGATTTGATGTAGGTGGAGCTATCGCTTTCAACATCATTAGTACAGACCCAAGGCACTTAACCTAAACTACATTTCTAATCACTCAACCATAAGGAAAAATAAATCCAAGGCAAACAACAAAAGAATGCATTTCAAATATCTGAGTGGTGAGCTTGAAACTTTCCCACATCTTGTAGATGAACTTTTAATGTCTCTTAACCTTGAAATCTCAAGAATGAAAACTAGACAAGGGGAAAAAAACCAAGATGCATCTATTGTGCTCACTAGTTTGACATGAACAACCAAGATGCATCTCATGGTCCTGGAAGCCATAACATTGCTGCCTCACACAGTAACAAATTTTGTGAAGAAGAGTAGGAAAGCCATAACGTTGCTGCCTCACACAATACACAAGGCTTTGAGATTCTCTGTAAGTAAATCCTTAGCTAGAGCTACTCTAATAGATGCCATTGGAAGTGATTGTGGTGTGACAAAAATAGAGAAATAGATGGGTGGAGTAGGCTATGTCACTTAAAGAATGGCATCTCTTTCTCATTTATAAAATTTGATAACAATCTAATTTCCATGAGATCATAATCCAATTTAATTTCAAAGAGATCACAATCCAATTTGATCTCAAATTGTAGACGTGTAAGGTACAAATAGGTTAGTTATGGACATTATGCTACAATATCAAATATGATATTGCTGAAATTTCTTTTGAAACATATTGTATCAGATGTTGTACATGCACTACAAATTCTATCCAATACACAACACACCAACCTCTCTTAAATGAATTTAAACCATTTAATATTTGACCTTCTAGTATGCAATGCCAAGTATCAATCACCCGTGTAGAAAAATAAAATAAAAAAATAATTATTATTAAACTCATTGTTTTATTCTCTCTTGCTTCTTGATTTCTGTAGAGCGACATTATAGCATCCCATCCTCGTTACGTTGTGTTGGAACCTTCAATTTTTTGCAAAATTTGAAGGTCCCATGATGAAAATATCAATTTCAGCACTCAGAAATGCACCTGAAAAAATTGCCCCAATGATCTACTTTAGAGGCTCATAATTTGGAGCCTATTCAATTTCATATCAAATCACTTGACAATGTGAAATCTGCCTGGAAGGTCAACTTTGGAGGCCAATATCTAGCAGTTGGATGATGTTCATGACAAACCAATTGGTGTTCCAGATTCACCCTATGATAAAGTACTTTCATGCTAGTTTTCAAAACCCTAGCATCTCATTTGATATTTTTTTAAGGTCAAAAGCAAATGGGATTTGTTCTATTTTTACATTTACATTTCTAGAAAGTTGCAGAGAGATCAACTTTGGACTTTAATAGTTCATGAAAGAAGTGGATTGGTGAAGAAGCCTTTTGCATGCATGCTCATTTAACCTAAATGAACTAATCCCCCAAGTGGCAGCTTCCCAAGAGGAAATTTGGTATGTTTTCAAAATGGTGACTTGATGAGCCATAATTGGTTTTTGATGGTTGCAATTGTAGAAAAGGCTGAAAGAGCTACTTTGAATGATAATATCTTATGCCTCATAATGCATTTGGCCAGACCATTCATTGCACTGAATTCTTGGGTCAAAAGTCTACATGCCTATGCCTTTTCATAACTCTGGGTGTTGGTTTGATGAGTTTTCCAGGATGATTCTGGAGGCTACTTGGACTGTTTTGGTCACTATGCAAAGATGTTAAAAAGAATATTATAGTGACAAACCACTTCATTTTTTCATGCCAGAAGCATATTGAAGCAGTGCCAGGATAATTCAGGACAAAAATTTGTTTCAAAATGAAAATTTTTAGTCGGGCCCATAATAGGACCCAACATGTGCCATACAATTGTTGTTATTGGGAGTTGACGATTCAAATTGTAGAGCAAATTGAAAACTCTATGAATTGGCATATCATCTTGCAAACAAATTCAATTGGGTTGAAGTTAGATTGTTAGGATCACTTGTAGTTGACTCTCTAGACAACACTAGAGAAATATGTTGTAGGGACTATAGTTAGCATAAAAAGGGGTAAATCTTCATAGAAGCATAGAGAATGACTTTTTCCTATTATAAGTACCAACTCAGAAGTGATAGGGAAACAAAATGGGTCTGTCTTTTTAAGATAGTCCAGTGGATATAACAGAAGAAGGCAATTTGTTTAAAAAAGTGAGATGTAAATAGTGCATGGTCAAGGGCCAAGGCTATGAGTGGTTTGGGACAGATTGAAGCTGGTAGTCATTATTTTTCTAAGGCACTTTTCACTCCCAAAGTCCTTATGGGCCAACATTTCAAGTAGACATGTGATGTTTTGAGATAGATAGAGGCTCTGATTGGTTTGGTGGTGGCATTCATTTGACCCCTTGTTACCTTGACATTAAGGATGCAGAATACTTCCACCAGTTCCTTAAGTAAATTTGTGATAAATATGACCCATCCTTTTATTCACAATGCAAATCCAAATGTGATGATTACTTTCATATTCCCATGAGGATGGGTATGTAAACTTGTGAAAATGTCTTTTATAACAACACTGTGGACTTTAACTTGCAACTAAGTGGTGCTTACAGAGGGTATGCGGAAAAGACAATGGAAGAAGCAAAAGAGGAAGTATGTTCCCTTAGCACTGAGCAAGTTTCAGACCTATTGACCATTGAATATTAGAGATATACACACAAGAATGATGCTGAAATTTTATGCCCAACATACATATGCTTTGACAGTGAAGATACTTTGTCTCATAGGGATGATAAACTTCATGATGAGTATGAAAATTTATTTCTAGCATTACATTCTAATGAAGTAGAGACAACTGGTGGTTGTGAATTTCATTGTAGCAGTTGTCTAGAAATGCATACTCTTGTTAAATCTTGGGGTATTGATGATTCCAATATGTTACATCTACAAATTGTTGATTCTGATGATAGAGTTTTAAGGTTACAACCATGTGGACAAGCTACATGTAATGTTGAAAATAGTAGTGATATTTTTGGATATGATGTTGTGTCATTAGATGGTGCCAATATTGATGAAAATAAATGTCAAATGGAGTTTTTTTTTTCTACTTCCCAGTTCGGATAGAGAGCCATCCTTTGGTGGATGATAACAAATATAATCACACAAGAGATCACATAAAGATTGGGTTTGCCCTGTCACATAAAAATGAGATTTTTCAGATTATGTGTGGTTTTCAGATACCTAGTAATGGAGAATGCACTGGTAATATTGAGCATGGTAGATTCATCAAAGATATGAATAGATTCAACCAAGCAGATTTTAATAAAATTCTCAGATTGGTTTCACTACAACATGATGCAAACCAAGTGTATGACAGAGGAAAATATGGGCTTTACTTTTTCTGGTGGACTTGTGCCACCAGCTATGGTGTGATTCTTCAGACCATATAGTTTAGGGAAAATAAGGAGGTTGTATTCTATTGCCCAATGGACAAGGAATTTTGTTTGCTCCCCCAAAGATTTGGAATCTTGCTATAATCACAAGGGGCATACATCCCAAGCAACAACCACTATTGGAACCTTCAATTTTTCACAAAATTTGAAGGTCTCATGATGAAAAAAAAAATTCAGCACTTAGAAATGCACCTGAAAAAATTGCCCTAGTGACCTACTTTGGAGGGTCATAATTTGGAGCCTATTCAGTTTCATGTCAAATCACTTGATAGTGTGAAATCTACCTAGAAGGTCAATTTTGGAGGCCAATATCTAGTAGTTGGGTGATGTTCATGATGAACCAATTGATGTTCCAGATTCACCCTATGATAATGTACTTTCATGCCAGTTTTCAAAACCCCAAGATCTAATTTGGTATTTTTTTGAGGTCAAAAGAAAATGGGATTTGTTCTATTTTTACATCTGCATTTCTAGAAAGTTGCAAAGAGATCAACTTTGGACTTTAATATTTCATGACAGAAGTGGATTGGTGAAGAACCCTTTTGCACACATGTTCATTTAACCTAAATGAACTAATCCCCCAAGTGGTAGCTTCCCAGGAGGTGATTTGGTATTTTTTCAAAATGGTGACTTGATGAGTTCTAATTGGTTTCTAACAGTTGCAGTTGTAGAAAATGTTGAAAGAGCTACTTCAAACAATAATATCTTGCACCTCAGAATGCATTTGGCCAGACCATTCATTGCACTAAATTCTTGGGTCAAAAGTCTACATGCCTATGCCTTTTCGTAACTCAAATGGTAGGTTTGACTAGTTTCCCAGGATGATTCTGGAGGCTATCTGGACTATTTTGGTCACTATGCAAAGATGTCAGAAAGCAGATTATAGTGGCAACCCACTTCATTTTTTCATGCTAGAAGCATATTGAAGGAGTGCCAGGATAATTTAGGACAAAAATTTGTTTCAAAATGAAAAGTTTTCAGTCGGACCCATAATAGGACCCGACATGTGTTATACAATTGTTGTTGGGAGTTGATGATTCAAATTGCAGAGCAGATTGAAAACTCTAGGAAGTGGCATATCATGTTGCAAACAGACTCAATTGGGTTGAAGTTAGATTGTTAGGATCACTTGTAGTTGACTCTCTAGGCAAGAATAGAGAAATATGTTGTAAGGACTATAGTTAGCATAAAAAGAGGTAAATCTTCAGAGAAGCATAGAAAATGACTTTTCCTGTTATAAGTAACAACTCAGAAGTGAAAGGGAAACCAAATGGGTCTCAGACTTTTTAAGATAGTCTAGGGGATATAACAGAAGATGGTAATTTGTTGAAAAAAGTGAGATGTAAATAATGCATGGTCAAGGGCTAGGGCTATGAGTGGTCTGGGACAGATTGAAGCTGGTAGTCATTATTTTGCTAAGGCATTTTTCACTCCCAAAGTCCTTATGGGCCGACATTTCAGGCAAACATGCGATGTTTTGAGATAGATGGAGGTTATGGTTGCTTTGGTGGTGGCATTCATCTGACCCCTTGTTACCATGACATTAAGGATGCAGAATACTTCCATCAGTTCCTCAAGCAAATTTGTGATAAATATGACCCATCCTTTTATTCACAATGCAATTCCAATTGTGATGATTACTTTCATATTCCCGTGAGAAGGCAATACCATGGCATTGGGGGAACATTGAATGTGACTATTTTTTGGGAGTAAATTTTGAAACCATGACCATACTCACATGTTACAGACCTTATAAAATGTATGTGGGGCAATATGCAATCCACTGTCTACATTTTAACCAGTGAAGTTCACAGGGTAAACTTGTGCTTCAAGTAGGTTGAAAGAGTCCAAAATGTTGCTTAGTAATGTCTCCAAGATTCAAATCTTCATTAAAAATGGCAAATGTACAAAAGCCTCCATGGCCTGGTTAGGCTTCTTGGGAGTCCCTTGCCCAGACAAAATATGCTTGATAAAGTTATTGTTGTAAATCTGTGCATTGGTTATATTTGCACTGCCATTAGGATTCCCATTAGAAGGCCACCCACTTTCAGCAATAACCATGGGAATGTTTGAATGACCCAACTTTTTCATGGCATAAATGAGAGCATCTACACTTGCATCAAACAAATTCTTGTACTCCACTTCGTTGGAGGTCTACATTTGGAATAATGCATAAGCCAGAGAAATGTCTTTGGGATCAAAGATATAGGCAAAATAAGGGAATACATCTGCCATAATTGGGATTTTGTCAATTAAAGGAAGTTCAAGATGGATTGCATAATTGGAATGAGATTAGGGCTGAAGGTTCATACAGAGGGAGGATAAGAATTGTTAGGTTTTTGAGACTTTGATGTCATTCCGTAGATTCAAGGATTGGAGTGCAATGTAGATATTTTGCATGGCAAGGTGTATCCGGTAGTATCTCGTTGCCCACTGAAATGCATTTTATTTGGACTGTAGAGTAGAGAGGGCCAGTTGAAAAGGGCATGACACATACACAACTCCCTTGAAGATTACTCTGTATACCTTCAATTATTAACCGTATTCTCAGGAAAGTACTTCGATAAGGAAAATGTCCATCCTTTCATTAGGCGATTTGCATTAGTAATACATACAATTCTCCATAATAAGCACGACAAGCAAAGAAGTTGGTAAATTGGATGCTTCAAAACAAGAAAAGGACATCTATAAAAGCATAATGAAATAAAGGTTTTTGCATATGTTATAGTTGCCAATACCATGATCGACATGTATGCAAAATGTGGAAGCATACAAACTGCACATGAATTATTTGTCAAAATCCTAGAATGAGATGAAGTTTCATGGAATACAATCATTACAGAAAATCTATAGAATAAACTGATTGAGAAATCCCTAAAACTCTTTGAGATGATTCCTCTACAAAGTACTGTGTCATGAGATATCATGATTTAAGACTATGCACAAGATGGGTTTGCTGAAAAAGCGTTGGGGATTTTTAAGCAAATACAACTAGGAAATGTAAAGACGTATAGTGAAACCTTTCCCTACATGCCCATGCCAAAAAAGGAGCTTTGGAACAAGGCTGTAGTTAGGGCAAATCACATATGAAACCCTAAAATCAGGAAATCAGAATGACTAAACATGATTCTCTCTGATATACCAACGGGTGGGCCTAGAAGCTAGAATCAATATACATTGCTGAATATATGAAATATACTAAATGGACATATATTCAACATATCGAAGAGGCTTCGGGATATCGAAGAGAGTGTGTTGAAGGTCTCTTCAAAATCCTGAGAATAGAAAGAAACATACAGTTGAAACATCATTAAAGGAAAAGTAAATTTCGGCAAGGGTGAAATTTCAAATGTACATTGCCATAGAGCAAATAAAAATTTGAAATAAAATGTGACCATAGTGAAATAAAATGTAAATTTGACCCTTTCATAAAAATGATTATATCAGAAGGTGGTTGCCCATAAAATACTCGGGTAAACAGATTTCACCCAGAAGTGAACTGAAGGTGAGAAAGATTTAATCAAATATTAAGGAAAATTAAAATGGGAAGGAGATAAAATATTTCACAGAAGTGAGAAATAGATTTAAGAGAAAGATCAAAATGCAAAGAGGAAATATTTCATGGGTAAAAATGCCAAGCAAATATTTGCAAGCCAAATAAGTAATTATTTCACCTAATGAATATTTTACATATGATGGCCAGTGAAACAAGAAGGGGTAATCATTTTTCACCCAAATAAATATGTTCGCCAAATAAAGGTGAAAACACACATAGAGAAAATAATCAAGAAATGGAATAAAGATTAAAGTATTAAAAAATACTTTATTATGCAAAGGCAGAGTAGTTAGATTAAATATTTTATTATTGAAGGTAATCAAAATAATGAATGGCTACACCGGAATGGATGAAGGGTCATAACCCTAAAAATACAAAGTATAAATGGGAGATAAAAACCAGTATTAGGGGGGATTAATCAGAAGAAAGAATCGAAACGCAATAGTAGGAGCAATCATTAGGGTTAGGTAGAAAATAAAATATCACAATGAAGACTTCCTATGCACATTATAAAATCTTTTGAAGCAATTAAACAAAGAATGAATATTTTTTATTTGGTGTTTCAACCTCTGGTGTTCAATTATTTGTTAATATTCATTGATATGCGTTATCTGTCCTATCTCCAGAATGGTTTTCCTTTGTTATTCATAATAATATATCAAGGATATACTTAATTTATTAGGACACATTTGTTGTTTCTATGTGGTCTGCTTGATTGGTTTCTATGAGAAGTTGATTTAAGTCCTTCTAAGTGATTTATGTTTATTGGTCTCTACCAAGAGTTAAAACCCTTTAAATAAATCATTTTGGTTGGTTTCGTTCCTATAAGAATTAACATCCTTTCAATTGATCACACTAACCTGGAAAAATATCATTGGGATCGATAAGAAGAGCACAATTAACTGACAACCTTGCAATTTTATAGAAGGTATAAACATTTGAGAAGTGCCAAATAATTGGGTTAAGCCAAAGGGGAGGACACATCTATCCTACACATCCTGACTCCTATGCCTATAATAGATATAAACACTAGTCATTACAAAGTAACATTTAGAAACTTCATTCACATATTCAAGATTCAAACATTAGGAGTAGGAGTAATTCACAACCTTACATCTATTTCACATCCATATGCCATTGTGACTAGATCACTAAGGTCATAAAAATATGCATTGACAATTGAGGTACACCCACCTAGGTCTGGCAGAGCCTAAAGTGAAAAGGTTTTCAACCATACCAACCCTATGTTGTTAGCCAAAAGCGTTAAGAGAGTTTGTGGTCATCCCACAATAATGGGTTACACTTTTTGGCCAAACTTGACATTGAAATCAACATTTCAAACTAAATCTTCCCTTTCTGACACCTATAGCCATTAAACCGTTAGAAATTTTAAGATGATACGATCTAGTGATTTGTGAGATTTTGTTCGTAGATTCTAAATATATTTTCTTAAAAAAATTTGGAGTTAAATTGTAAAATATTTTGTCTCCTTTGATAACTAGATTTTAATAGTAAACAACATTTTTTTAAAGTGATGTATATTCTGTAGCACAACTTTTTTCTACAAAGGATAAAATTTTGATTCTTTTGAATTTAGATTGGTAACACCGATATATAGAGCATGCATTTGGTTTCATAATGTTTTGTTGAATTTTTTTTTTTAAATTAAGTTTTGAAGTCAAACTAATTATAATTTAGATATAGGCATATTCCATCAAACATTACTTTTTCTGTATGTATCAAAATTTAATTTTTCTTTTTTTGTTGAAACAAGGACATTAATACCTAGGGTATCAATATTTTTTTAAAAAAAATTCACTAATTTACTAATTTTCCATGTGTGTAGAACAGAGAACTCGATGTTCGATGAAAAACCTACATTCATAAGAAATAAAAAATAAATATAATAATCAAATTAAATATATTTAAAATTATACTTTTTGGGAAGATTATAATAAGGACTACATACTTACAAAACATAAATTTTAAATGAATTCATTTGATCCCCCAAAAGGTAAATCAAAAGTGGTTTTTCATTAGCATTTTGATAGGTGTAGAGGAGACTCCATTATAGGTATGGTTTAAAACTAGCGGGGTTCTATCCAAGGGGGTTTGAATCTAAAGAGGTTTGATCAAACCCTCTTCAATTAAAATGCTTTAAATGGAACCTTTCAAGGCTTAAATCATTATATTTTCTAAAAATATGTGATTTCAGCAAAAATCAGGATGTCCCAGAAAGTGTAACCCATTATTGTGGCAGCACCCCTAAGTGGCAACCTCTTAAGGTTTATAACCCATGTTTTTGAGACCTAACAGAATTGGTGACTCTACTAGGGACAATTCCAAAAAATTTTCTTTCAGCTTGATTAGTTAAAAAGTCAGGAAATTTAAAGAATTATAACTTTGCTAGCAAGGACTCAGAAAGATAAAATTTATTCCTCTTTTGAAAAGAGGTGGCGACTCTGAAAAGAACTTGATAAAGAATGAAAAAGATATCTCAAACATTTCCAGTTAGAAATAAAAGTTAAAGTCTGAAGTATGCATCGCAATTCTTCAACAAGAAAATTAACTAAGACATGGGAATAGATAAAATGAAAATTTGAATGATTGACGGAAGAAGTGGAAAGACTTGAGCCGACAAAGAAAAAGGAATAATTGACTCAACAACTACAATAGTTGAGAACCAAACTTGTTTCAAATTCATCACAATATACATCAGCATATAACGATGATGGGTATGTGAATTCAAGTGATCCTTTGACCCCACAAGTGCCTCATGATACAATTAGAAATCCTGGTAATGAGAGTATTGCATATCATACAGACTAGGACATTTTTATACCACAAGCCCCAAATCAAATAAATGTTTATCCTGTCACCCCCTGGTTAAAGACTAATGGGCTACCAAGATTATGAATACAATCAGTATGCTAGGCATTATCAATGTCAAGACCCACACTGAAGTAGTCAGCAATATCAGCCATATGCATAGAGAAAAGTGTATGTTTGAGACATTGATAAACCATTCAACTTCAATAATATCCAGGGTTACCCAAATCGTTATCCTGTTGAGCACATAAAACATATCCCTGAACTTTATGGAAAGGTACATGAATCAACTCATAGGCATATACAACTATTTTGGGATTTTATTGAGGACTTTCAGATTTATCCAAAAGACGTCATTATGAAATGCTTTGCAAGATCATTGAGGGATTATGCAAGAGAATAGTGTATCATATTACCCATGCAAAGTGTATCTTCATGGGAAGATTTTAAGAGGCTATTTCTGAGTCAGTTTGATGACAATTATGAGGATTTTACACAAGACTTGGAACCTCAACATACTCCAACAAACAATGAAATGACATATGATACATTAAAAGATGAGAGAAGTCTTCAAAGTGTTGATGCTCCCATTGTCCCATCCCACCCACCTCAATACCTGAATCAGCAGTGTGAGGAAGAAGAAGACAAGTATTTGCATATTCAAGAAAGAGGTCAAACACCCAATGAAGAAGAAATGTGCACACCTAATTATGGTATACATAATAATCTGAGTGAATTTCATGATCAAACAATGGAGGTGCAACCATGTATGCATTATTATAGCATTGATAATAATACGTTAGAAGCTGAAACTCAAAGGGATTGTGTGCTTTGCAACAATGAAGGGAGTATTGATTGCGATCAATCTATAGAGGATGGGTATGTAAACTTGTGAAAATATCATTTATGACAACCCTGTGGACTTTAACATGCAACTAAGTGGTGCTTATAGAGGGTATGAGGAAAAGACAATGGAAGAAGTGAAAGAGGAAGTATGTTCCCTTAGCATTGAGCAAGTTTCAAACCTATTGACCATTGAATATCAGAAATATACACACAAGAATGATGCTGAAATTTTATGCCCAACATAATATGCTTTGATAGTGAAGATACTTTGTCTCATAGGGATGACAAAATTCATGATGAGTATGAAAATTTATGTCCAGAATTACATTCTTATGAAATAGAGACAATTGATGGTTGTGAATTTCATTGCAGCAGTTCTCTAGAAATGCATACTCTTATTAAATCTTGGGGTATTGATGATTCCAATATGTTAAATCTATAAATTGTTGATTCTGATGATAGAGTTTTAAGGTTACAACCATGTGGACAAGCTACATGTATTGTTGAAAATAGTACTGATATTTTTGGATCTAATGTTGTGTCATTAGATAGTGCCAACATTGAGGAAAATAAATGTCAAATGCAGTTTAATTTTTTCTACTTCCCAGTTCAGATAGAGAGCCATCCTTTGGTGGATGATAAAAAATATAATCACACAAGAGATCACATAAAGATTGGGTCTGGCTTGTCACATAAAAATGAGATTTTTTAGATTATGTGTGGTTTTCAAATACCTAGTAATGGAGAATGCACTAGTAATATTGAGGATGGTAGATTCATCAAAGATATGAATAGATTCAACCAAGCAGATTTTAATAAAATTCTTAGATTGGTTTCACTATAGCATGATGAAAACCAAGTGTATGACAGAGATAAATATGGGCTTTACTTTTTTTGGTGTCCTTGTGCCACTAGCTATGGTGTGATTCTTTAGACCATACAATTTAGGGCAAATAAGGAGGTTGTATTCTATTGCCCAATGGACAAGACATTTTGTCTACTCCCCCAAAGATCTATAATCTTGCTATGCCCACAAGGGGCATACATCCCCAAGGAAGAGCCACTATTGGAACATTCAAATTTTTACAAAATTTGAAGGTCCCATTATGAAAAAATCAATTTCAGCACTTAGAAATGCACCTAAAAAAACTACTCCAGTGACCTGCTTTGGAGGGTCATAATTTAGAGCCTGTTCAGTTTCATGTCAAATCACTTGACAATGTGAAATCTACCTGGAAGGTCAACTTTGGAGGCCAATATCTAGTAGCTAGATGATGTTCATGATGAACCAATTGGTGTTCTAGATTCACCCTATGATAATGTACTTTCATGCCAGTTTTCAAAGCCCCAACATCTCATTTGATATTTTTTTGAGGTCAAAAGCAAATGGGATTTGTTTTGTTTTTACATCTGCATTTCCAGAAAGTTGCAGAGAGGTCAACTTTGGACTTTAATATTTCATGACAAAAGTGGATTGGTGAAGAAAGCTTTTGCACTCATGTTCATTTAACCTAAATAAACTAATCCCCCAAGTGACAGCTTCTCAAGAGGTGATTTGATATTTTTTCAAAATGGTGACTTGATGAGACCTAATTGGTTTCTGACAGTTGCAGTTGCAGAGAAGGCTAAAAGAGCTACTTGGAATGATACTATCTTGCACCTCAGATTTCATTTGGCTAGACCATTCATTGCACTCAATTCCTGGGTCAAAATCCTACATGCCTATGCCTTTTCATAACTCCAAGGGTTGGTTTGACCAGTTTTCCAGGATGATTCTGGAGGCTACTTGGACTATTTTGGTCACTGTGCAAAGATGTCTGAAAGCATATTATAGTAACAACCCACTTCATTTTTTCATGTCAGAAGCAAATTGAAGCAGTGCGAGGACAATTCAGAAAAATAATTTGTTTCAAAATGAAATTTTTTTAGTTGGGCCCATAATAGGACTCGACATGTGTCATACAACTGCTGTTGTTGGGAGTTGATGATTTGAAAATTTTGAGAGCAAATTGAAAACTCTATGAAGTGGCATATGATGTTGCAAACAGATTCAATTGGGTTGAAGTTAGATTGTTAGGATCACTTGTAGTTGACTCTCTGGGCAAGAATAGAGAAATATGTTGTAAGGACTATAGTTAACATAAAACAGGGTAAATCTTCAAAGAAGCACAGAGAATGACTTTGCATTTTATAAGTACCAACTCAGAAGTGAAAGGGAAACCAAATGAGTCTTAGAATTTTTTTGATAGTCCAGGGGATATAACAGAAGATGGCAATTTGTTGAAAAAAGTGAGATGTAAATAGTGCATGGTCAAGGGCCAAGGCTATGAGTGGTTTGGGACAGATTGAAGCTGGTAGTCATTATTTTGCTAAGGCATTTTTCACTCCCAAAGTCGTTATGGGACAACATTTCAAGCAGACATGCGATGTTTTGAGATAGATGGAGGCTACAGTTGGTTTGGTGGTGGCATTCATCTGACCCCTTGTTACCTTGACATTAAGGATGTAGAATACTTCCACCAATTCCTCAAGCAAATTTGTGATAAATATGACCCATCCTTTTATTCACAATGCAAATTCAAATGTGATGATTACTTTCATATTCCCATGAGAAGGCAATACCATGGCATTGGGGGAACATTTAATGTGACTATTGTTTGGAAGTAAATGTTGAAACCATGACCATACTCACATGTTACAGACCTTATAAAATGTATGTGGGGCAATATGCAATCCACTACCTACATTTTAACCAGTGAAGTTCACAGGGTAAACTTATGCTTCAAGTAGGTTGAAAGAGTCCAAAATGTTTCTCAGTAATGCCTCCAAGCTTCAAATCTTCATTAAACATGCAAAACACAAAAGCCTCCATGGCCTGGTTAGGCTTCTTGGGAGTCTCTTGCCTAGACAAAATATGCTTGATAAAGTTATTGTTGTAAATCTGTGAATTGGTTATATTTGCACTGCCATTAGCATTCCCATTAGAAGACCACCCACTTTCAGCAATAACCATGGGAATGTTTGAATGACCCAACTTTTTCATGGCATAAATAAGAGCATCTACACTTGCATCGAACAAGTTCTTGTACTCCACTTTGTTGGGGGTCTACATTTGGAATAATGCATAAGCCAAAGAAATGTCTTTGGGATCAAAGATATAGGAAAAATAGGGGAATACATCTGCCATAAATGGGGATTTTGTCTGTGAAAGGAAGTTCAAGATGAATTGTATAATTGGAATGAGATTAGGGTTGAAGGTTCCTACAGAGGGAGGATAAGAATTGTTAAGTTGTAGAGACCTTGATGTCATTCTATAGATTCAAGGATTGGAGTGCAATGTAGATATTTTGCATGGCAAGGTGTATCAGGTAGTATCTTGTTGTCCACTAAAATGCATTTGATCTGGACTGTAGATTATAGAGGGCTAATAGAAAAGGGCACTACACATACACAACTCCCCTGAAGATTACTCTGTATACCTTTAATTATTAACTTTATTCTCAAGAAAGTACTTTGATAAGGAAAACGTCCATCCTTTCATTAGGCGATTTGCATTTGTAATACATACAATTCTCCATTATAAGCATGACAAGCACGGAAGTTGGTAAATTGGATGCTTCAGGACAAAAAATGGACATCCATAAAAGCATAATGGAATAAAGATTTTTGTAGATGTTATAGTTGCCAATACCCTGATCGACATGTATGCAAAACGTGGAAGGATACAAACTGCACATGAATTGTTTGACAAAATCTCGGAACAAGATGGAGTTTCATGGAATACAATGATTATAGGAATTCTACGGAATAAACTGATTGAGAAATCCCTAAAGCTCTTTGAGATGATTCCTCTACGAAGTACTGTGTCATGAGATACGATGATTTAAGACTATGCACAAGATGGGTTTGTTGAAAAAGTGTTGGGGATTTTTAAGCAAATGCAACTGGGAAATGTAAAGACATATACAACAACCTTTGCCTGCATGCCCATGCCAAAAAAGGAGCTTTGGAACAAGGCTGTAGTTAGGGGAAATCACATATGAAACCCTAATATTGGGCAATTGGAATGACTAAAAATGAGTCTCTCCAATATATCGATGGTTGGGCTTGGAAGCTAGAATCAATATACATTGCCGAAGATATGAAATATACTAAATGGACATATATTTAGCACATCGGAGAGGCTTCGGGATATCAGAAAGAGTGTGTTGAAGGTCTCTTTGATATCCTGAGAATAGCAAGAAACATACAATTGAAACATCATTAAAGGAAAAGTAAATTTTGGCAAGGGTGAAATTTCAAATGTACATTGCCATAGAGCAAATAAAAATTTAAAATAAAATGTGACCATAGTAAAATAAAATGTAAATTTCACCCTTTCATAAAAAGGATTATATCAGGAGGTGGTTGCTGGTAAAATACTCAGGTAAACGGATTTCACGCATAAGTGAAATGAAGGTGAGAATGATTTAATCAAATATTAAGGAAAATTAAAATGGGAAATAGATAAAATATTTCACAGAAGTGAGAAATAGATTTAAGAGAAAGATCAAAATGCAAAGAGGAAATATTTCATGGGTAAAAATGCCAAGCAAATATTTGCAAACCAAATAAGTAATTATTTTACCTAATGAATATTTTGGATATGATGGCTAGTGAAACAAGAAGGGGTAATCAATTTTCACCCAAATAAATATGTTCGTCAAATAAAGGTGAAAACACACATAGAGAAAATAATCAAGAAATGGAATAAAGATTAAAGTATTGAAAAATACTTTATTATGCGAAGGCAAAGAAGTCAGATTAAATATTTTATTATTGAAGGTAATCAAAATAACGAAAGGTTGCACAAGAATGGATGAAGGGTCATAACCCTAAAAATACAAAGTATAAATGGGAGATAAAAACCATTATCAGGGGGGATCATTCAGAAGAAAGAATAAAAAAGTAGCAGTAAGAGCAATCATTAGGGTTAGGTAGAAAATAAAATATCATAATGAAGACTTCTTATGCACATTATAAAATCTTTTGAAGCAATTAAATGGAGAAGGAATATTTTTTATTTGGTGTTTCAACCTCTAGTGTTCAATTATTTGCTAATATTCATTTATGTGTGTTATCTTTGTTGTCTCCAGAATGATTTTCCTTTGTTAAATTTAAATTAATATATCAAGGATATACTTAATTTATCAAGGCACATTTGTTTCTTTTATGTGGTCTGCTTGATTGGTTTCTATGAGATGTTGATTTAAGTCCTTCTAAGTGGTTTATGTTTATTGGTCTCTACCAAGAGTTAAAACCCTTTAAATAAATCATTTTGGTTGGTTTCCTTCCTGTAAGAATTAGAATCCTTTCAATTGATCATAGCAACCTAGAAAAATATCATTGGGATCGATAAGAAGAGCACAAGTAACTAACAACCTTGCATGTTTATACAAGGTATAAACATTTGAGAAGTGCCAAATAATTCAAGTTAAACCAAAGGGGGGGGCACATCTATCCTACACATCCTGACTCTGTTGCCAATAATAGATAAAACATTGGTCATTACAAAGTAACATTTAGAAACTTTATTCACATATTCAAGATTCCAACATTAGGAGTAGGAGTAATTCATATCCTTACATCTATTTCACTTCCATATGCCACTGTGAGTATATCCCTGAGGTTAGAAAAATCTGCATTAACAATCGATGTACACCCACCTAGGCCAGCAGTGCCTAAAGTGAAAGGGGTTTTCAATCATATCAACCCCATGTCATTAGACAAAAGCGTTAAGAGAGCTTGGCAACCTCTTAAGGTTTATAACCTATGGTTTTGAGACCTAACACATTGGATGAATATAATCCCAGTATAACTTTTCATCTATGTTAGTACACACATCAAATAAAGCTCATCCTACTTCGTCCACCTCTCCACATAGATTAACCCTACCTTTCTTAGCACAACAAGGAACGGACAAATCCACAAACCTATCACACAATTACGATAAAAAAAGTAAGAAAGTATTGTTCAAAAGGTATAGATTTAAAGATTTATTAGACAATAAGATTTTCAAGTACCGTATTGTGCAGGATTTGAGAAAATATGATTAGTTGTAGACAAGTGGCCTAAAATTATGATGGACAATTCCTTGAGATCTAATATAAGGCTTTCTACACTTTGCCTCAGTAATCTCGTATGAAGAACTAAAATGTCATCACAATTTGTATCACAAGATGCTTGGCCGATTTGAGGCCTACACCCCAAATGATTAATATTTTTCATTATAAAATTCCTAAGTCTGCATTCATACAGATCTTTTACAGCGTCAATTGTCCTACTTACCACAGGTTTCACTAGATCGATCAGTCTCGGCAATAAGGTCACAAATTGACAAAAAATAGATGATGTTAAATTTTTGCAGGTGAAGAAAGGCCTTAGATCTTGAACTACCTTAGTGGAGCCATTTCTGCTATCATGGAATGCACGATAGTCATTGCTAGAGGAAGAGATAAGAACTACAGACCACAAGAGCTTGTGAGAATGGACCACCTGTCTTCCTCCTATCACCTCCTTAAACTATTTCACCTTTTATGCTACTATTGTGAAACCTTAGGCTCGAAATATTCCATTGCCTCCCACTGCAAAATTCACTCCCTGTCTAATCTTCTTTGCAGTTGCTTTATAGTCATGACTTTTTAGCAGCCATAAGATATGGGAATGGGAAGCCCTAAAATATCCCCTACACACACCACACCCACAGATAGATAAGGCACACATTTCTTAAAACCTTATATTACACCATTTGTAAGTGGAAGGAAGGTTCACCCCAAAAATCTATCTGGGATTTTCCATAAGACAATCTAAAATTTATTTATATTTAGATAATTTTGGGATTATGCTTGTCCACTTGAAAGAAACGAAGAAAGAAGTGGGTAATGTCTAATGTCTTAGAACAAGAGAATTTAATTTGTTTGATTTATTATTCATTTATTATAAACATAAATCATAGAGTGCAAATAGTAATATGTTGTAACATCATATAGAAAGTGACATTTAACAATTACACTTATTTGACATATTTGGTATAAAATAAGAGCACCTAATTGGTATTCCATAGCTAAAGGTGGACAACAAAAGCAAAATCATTGTAAATATATATTTAGTAGTTTGATTTGTAGGCATTTTATTGAGACGTTCCTCCTCTTGCTTAAGTAGGATTACATACATATTATTTTCCATACGTTTATATCTTTGAAATGAGAAAGCTAGGAATATTTGTAGATTTGACAAATTTCTTGCTCTTGGCATTGTTGTGAAGATGAGTCCTTGGCATTCATTATTTCCATTGTCTATTGTAGATCTATTTAGAGTTAGACCTTGTGCTTTGTGTATTGTAAGTGCCCAAGCCATTTTCAATGGGATTTGACTATGACAACCTCGTGCTATTAGAGCAATTGGAACCATTTTTTTCATTTATGTTCCATGCAGGTCCAATGCAAAATTGAAATTTTAGGACAATAAATAGATGTACATTGGGTAGCTAGCTTTCACTTTTGTAGACAATACCTAAAATTGAGTAGCTCAAAATTAAGTTAGCCCAGCAAATAGGACTTACTAAATTCCAACAACTATACTAAAATATAACAATGAAATAATCCCCCTAGCAGTAATAAAATCAATAAAACACCATAGCTCTAGCAGCTTACACAACATCATATTTGTGTCTAAGATGAATGAAAAAAAAGGTTAAATTCTATGGAATCTTAAACTTGTTTCATGGGAATTTAATGGTACCAATAGTTATGTGACGATAATTCCTTTCTTACCATGCTTAAAAAGAAAAAGAAAAGACATGGGCATATGACTGTAAATCAAGCAACTTACACAGCCAAGTATTAAATCAATACAACAATCACTAAATCAAATACTTCGAAGAAAATAGCTATTAAAATCTAAAGCCTCATTACATTTCAAAATATGTGCAACCTTTACAACATAAATTTCTTACCTCAGTTATGCCCAGTATGCAACCTCCACACGTTGCAACTTCTATAGACTTGAGTGCAATGATAGAATAATCCTTTGTAAATCTTAACCAACGAACAGTAATTTATAGATGAGTTTGATGCACTGTTTAGTACTGAAAGGTGGCAGAAAATAATAAATACGGGGACATGAACGGCTTGGAATGGTTTCCAACAATTTGAACAATTATTTTCCACTAATTGTGACAAGCTTATATATGTGACAAAGTGAACAGGCAGTGATTCTTCATGTTCTCAAATCTAGGGGAGAGGACCGAGTAGTTGAGCACCCTAACTTCACTCCTCTCAAAATCATACGTGGCAATTTCGAATGACTCCAAAATTTTTACAGCAGTTTATTTGGCAAGGCCCCTGCTTATAACTAAGGATTCCGGTCCACATCATCAAATATAATGCCACATCAGCATGCTTTTTGTTGAGGTGACCAAAAGGACCCAAAAAGAAGGGTGGACCAATAGTTGTGCACTAAGTCATGTTTTGTTGGTGTGCTGATGTGGCATCACATGATTGGTTGCTTTTTAGATCTAAAGAGCACATTTCATTCAATTATAAGTACTTATAGTCAACACTAACAACCTTAAAGTCACAACTATAAGTGCTAAACTTTTAAAAGTATTGGACCTCAAATCCACAAATACTGTCACAACTATTGAAACATACCCAGCAATTGGATCCTCTCCCCTATACCACATGCTTTGTCCCCCAAATAGTTAATTAATATAATATATTATTTTCAATTAAAAAAATAAAAAAAGGTGGTCACTCTTAATCGAAAAACTTAAACGATACAAAATTCACTTATGCAGCCACGTCAGACGTGTATACAAAAGAGTATACTTTCAATACCACGTTCGGTAAATTAGCTTTGTTGAATACCCAAAAAAAAAAAAATAGCACGTTTGGTGCAAGCTGAGCGTTGTTCTAAAGACAGATTTTTCATATTTCCCATAAGCCATTATTTCCCGCGGAGCCATTTGCCGTCAAAAGACGGCAGTTGTGATCAGCAGCGCCGAACTCTCAATCATAATACGAAAAATAATGAAAGCAGGGACTGCAAGGAGTCAACAGTCTCCGCGTGCAAGTCGTCCGTCAAAATCATCCCTCCTGTCCAGTGACGGAATTTTTTTTTTTTTGTCTTTTTATCGTCAAAATCGTCCTTCCTGTCCAGTGACGGAACTATTTTTTCCTTTTTATCGTGAAAATCGTCCTTCCTGTCCAGTGACGGAATTTTTTTTTTTTTTTAATCGTCAAAATCGTCCTTCCTGTCCAGTGACGGAACTTTTTTTTTCTTTTTATCGTCAAAATCGTCCTTCCTGTCCGGTGACGGAACTTTTTTGGAATTTTTTTTGGTCTTTTTATCATTTTATAGATGAGATGTTTTGGATGGTAGTCTTTTTAATCTGCATTGTTAGATGCAATTCCGTCCCGATGAAGATAGACACGCAGATTCCATAAAGAATTTTTTTAGGTACCATTGAATAATTCTGTCTTTACACTTACGCATTTTTGTACAAATGCCTTCACCGTTGTTTCCCAGACGGAGCTCTTCCACGCATTATTTCTACCCTTTTGCTCGCCACTTTTCCTTATTAAAACCCAAGCTCACTGTCTTACCAGTATCTCTGCCTCTCTCTTTTACATATTCTTGGCTTCGTCATTCTGATTAAAACCTAAGCCCAGTTCCATTCACTGTCTTGTTTGTTTCATTTCTTCTTCCATTTTATTTCAATGGCAACATCTGAGCAGTTTAGCCATGTTTTTGATGAAATTGCACCTCCATCTACATCTCCATCAGAAAAAGTGCGCTGCGAAGTATTCATTAATCATCGTGGTCCTGACACCAAACACACGCTGGCCTCTTCTATCTACAACACCCTCCATGGCATGGGACTTAAAGTCTTTCTGGACGTAGAAGAGCTTGAATTGGGCGACTCCGTAACAGCTGAAATAGAAGAGGCCATGCGTACTTCCTTCCTTCATATTGCCATATTTTCACCCAACTATGCAAAATCTCCCTGGTGTTTGGCCGAACTTTCATTTATGCTCAAAACTGGCAAGACAATAATTCCTGTGTTCTACAATGTTGAGCCCAGTGATGTCCGCTACGCGAAAGGAGCCTTTGCTGCTGCATTTGCCGAGTATGAAAGGAAGAAAAGATATACCCAGCAAAAGCTTGACGAGTGGAAACAGGCGCTCTCTAACATTTCACTCATTCATGGCCAAGTCCTTAAGGGGGAAGAGTAAGTACCAAGCATTCTGTCCCATTTGGAATCGTTTTTGTTTAGCAAGGATGAGTGTGGTAAGACATAAATTCTATGTTAAAATATTCTTTTACCGTTTTCTTTCCTTATATAGTTTTGTTCTTTTATAAAATTTTATTCTATTTATAAGTTTGTTCTTATTAAAGTTTTTGGAAAGACAAATTGTCTTAAGTTTAACGGTACTTTTAACTTCTATATTATTTTAATTATATTTATATAGAAGGGGCATAGAAGGTTATTTGTAGAAATTATAAAAGTTACTGAGGAATATGTAAATGACAAAAATATTTAGTCCATATAAACTTTAATGGAGTCTTATAAGTGATGGAAATACTAGAGATTTGACAAATGATGAAAATACTTGATTTATATAGAATTCACTAGAGATTTCAATTTTAGTTCATATAAAATTTATTAAAAGCTTTATTCTTTGTAAATGTATATGTTAAAGGATTTATTAAATATATAGATAAAATAATAAAATAAGGGGAAAGGTTGAGACCACTTGAAAACTTGTCTTGGTTAGATCCTTCATTCGTATATTTTAACCCTATATGCAGTGTAGAAATGTTCGAAGTGTGTGTTTATCCTAATGTGCTTTGTGTTGGAAACTTAAACATTACATGTAGAGAAATATTGTAAAAGAATCTAGAAGATTTATAGTGCATGGGAAGTGTTTTATGTGAAGGGAAAAAAGGATATAGAAGTAATAGACAATGCCAAGGGGTAGACGTCAAGACTACACAAAGGAGATAAAAAGTGGCTTTTATAAATTACAATAAATAATAGGAAACGAAGCTTATAGAAAATATTGTGGGGAGGAGTGAAAGATGCAACATAGAAGAAATTTGACTTTTTTAATAAGGGAAAAAATAAATAAATAATTGTCAAACTATAACTTAGAGAAGGTAAGGAATATTGCTAGAAAGTTGTAAAGAAGTAACAAAAAAAAAACATATAGAGAATGTTGTTGGGGTAGAGGAGGTTGCAAATAAAAGTAATGTAGAAGAAATGACGCATTGTAGTTCAACTATAATTGGATAGTTCATTGTGAAGTTGTAAAAGAAGTATTGTTTCAACAAATGTTTGATTGCGAGCAGAGCTATTAGAATACCAAAAATAAAATTTTATAGAAGAAATATTGAACCACAAAGATTGATGAAATATTAGTTATTGTGAGATCATCATCAATAAAAACAAGGTTAATAGAAAAAAAGGTTAGGTGGATTTACCAATGTGCAAATATAAGAGTTCTTTGAAAAGAAAAATTGCAAGATAAGGTTGATCCTATTGGTGCAAAATATTTTGGTGGGACCCTTAAGCTCTTTGTGTTATGATCCTAATATGATATATTCCTAATTATAATAAGTTAAGCACTTCTGGCATGCTTAACCTTAATAGATTCATTTATTAGTCTTAGTTAGTCTTTATTATAATATAGTTAGAATGAAGGGGTGTATCCCTACATACTTATGCATATAAATAAGGAGAGAGACTCTCTCAAACCATCATATATTCTAATATTGAATTCACATATTATTTTATTATTCTTGGATGTCACCCCCTCGAAGTGGTATGTTATTTTAATGATTTTTACATTTATTTCCATGAAATATCATAAAAAGTGGTTTAAGAGCTACGATTTGGGCCAAGATTTTGTTTACACCATAACTTTCAAAAAATTATGAATTTGGACCTAATTTTTTTTGGGTTTTGAGGTAAGTATCAAATAAGGTTCCAGATAAAAACTCAGATTTCTATCATACTTTTTGCACAAAGTATTTTAATTTTATGTTTTTTCTAGAAACACTTAGGCGCAGATTTAGGGTTCTTTTGACTTGGGCGCCAAGTTGAGGTGGTCTCTTCATGAAGTTGCGCCTTGCCAATTTTAGGTGCCAAATAGAGTTTATAGATGCTCTAGATTGCTTCCAAGGTTAGGCGCCAAAACAACATTATTAGGGAGGTGTTTAAATGCTAGGTGCCAATCTGATGGTGTAGAGGCATGAAGATGCACCTAGTGAAGTCTGGCGATTCTATATGTTTTCAAACACTTATCAATCCTTCAATGAAGACTTTTTGGACTTTGATTCAAGATTAGGTGCCCAAATGAGCCCTCTGGAGTCTAGGCACTCACTTCATGCATTATGAGTTCTAGGCGCCAATTTGATGCTCCATCACAAGGAAGGTGTGCCCATACTTGCAAGTATTCTCCTTCAGAATTTAGGCGCCAATTGAAGGTAGTGAATGCCAAGAAATGCACCTAGCAGGATGAAGTCCTTTGAAGTCTTCAAAACACAACAAAATACTTGATCGGCATCAAGATAACCTTAGGCGCTTCAAGAAGGAAGTTGGAACATGAATAAGCGCCAACTTGTCTAGGCACAAACCAAAGCTTGTGGAGGATATTCAAGGCACCCAAGATTCCTTGAAGACTTCACAAAGTTTCAATGCTCATAACTTGTCCAAGGAATATCTAATATCCCTTCTTGATGATAGGCGCCAAAAGGAGGGTGGAATTGCGCCTAGAGTATGCTACTCTATGGAAGTGCGCCTTCTACAATTTGATATTTCCTTTATTGTTTGATCAATGACTTGCCTTGATGGAGGATTCCTGAAGCGAATTCGATCTTCCTCAACCAATTGAAAGGTCAAATGGTGATTCACATGGCCTTATCAAGTTTAGGCACCGAAAATAGGCTTTCTGTAGTCTAGGTGCCAATTGGAATCAGAGAAGAAGAAGATATGCGCCTTATCTAGCTTAAATGCCCTCTTGAGGTGATGGAGTCCTAGAAGAGTGCCTTCACTTCCTTAACACTTAGATGACAACTTTGATTGAAAGGATGATTTTCTAAACCAAACTTGACTCTTTGGAGATGCAAGTAACCTTTCAATCCACTAAGCGTTATTTCAAGTTGGTTTCATCATGATCTAGTGCCCCAAATAGACTAGGCACTCATTAAGGTATGCAAGAACAGGGACAGGCACCTAGGTGCTCATTGAATGTCTGTTGGGTCTCAAACCAGTGCCTTGTCTAAAAAGGTTTCTCCAACTTGTTTGTATGCTTCAACACCCTAGGCGCACATTGAGGTCAGTGTGGATGGAAAAGTACGCCTAGTGTCCACTTAATCTTGTTCTTAGAAAAATTGCAATGTATGAGTCACTTTGAGAATCAAAACATTCTTTCCATCCTAAGCGCCCTAGTTGGAATGAATGAAGGGCTTTATATCATGTTGTTTCTCTCCTTGGTGCCCATGAGGTTAGGATAGAAACAAAGTGCGCCCTGACCCAGACTTAGCCAAAATTTTGGATTTCTGACGTTCCTGCAAAACAAAGATTGAGTTAGTCAAAAACTAATTCATTCCCTCATTATTTAGAATTAGCCTCCGGGAATGAGGAATAGGCTAATCCATTATACACTTGATGATCAAGTCAGAAATGGGGACATGACAGTCTCCCCTTCCTGGGATTGCTTGTCCTCAAGCAATTGAAGGTTAAGATGCTCTAGAATCTTTTCTCCTTCCCAGGGAGCATCCTCCATTGGCAACCCTTTCCATTTCACTAGGTATTCCCTTATGCTTCAGTTGCACAGTTTCTTCTCCCTTATGTCCACCACACTTTCAGGTTCAAGTGCAAGCATTCCTTCCTCAAGTGGTGGTAGTTCATCAAATGAAACCACATGTTGCCCAAGTGCCTTTTTGAGACATGACACATGAAACACATTGTGAATGTGGCTTCCTGCTGGCAAGTCAAGTTCATATGCCACTTCTCCTACTCTTCTCAACACCTTGTAGGGTCCATAGAACCTTGGTTTCAATTTCTTTGCAACTAACTTCTTCAAAGTACTCTGTCTATATGGCTGAAGGCACAGAAACACCATGTCACCTACTTCAAAGTTTCGTTCAACCCGGTGTTTGTCAGCATACAACTTTTGTTGATTTTGAGCTCTTTGCAAATTATCCTTAAGGACTCTAAAAATATCTTGAGTATCCTTCATCAATTCACTTGCTCTGGGAGCTCTACTGTCATCTAGTGCCAGATCAACAAATGAAACTGCTTCATATCCATACAAAGCTCAGAAGGGAGTCATGCCAATCGACATGTGAAAAGTGGTTAGTATTCACCCAGATATAGCCACTTAATCCAAGCATGCTGATGATCAGACACATAGTTTCTCAAGTACCCCTCAAGCCATTTATTTACAATTTCAATCTGTCCATCAGTTTGAGGATGATAGCTAGTACTTGGTGTTAAATCAGTTTAGCTAGTTGAAATAGCTCTCTCTAGAACACACTGATGAACTGGCTATCTCGATCACTAACTATGGTCTTAGGAAGGCCATGTAGTCTGAAGACTTCACGGAAGAATAAATCAGCTACTTGTAATGCTAATGACTCAACTGGAATTGCAAAGAAGTGAGCAAACTTAGTTAATCTATCAACAACTACATAAATACAGTCCCTTCCATTCACCTTCGGAAGACCTGTGATGAAGTCCATAGAGATACTCTCCCACTTATGTTCAAGAATTGGTAGTGGTTGGAGTAATCCTACTGGAAATGTATGTTCTGTCTTATTCTGTTGACAAGTCAGACACTCTTTGACATACTGAAGAACTTCTTCCTTCAGACCTTTCCAAGTGAATCTTTCCCTGATCTATTTGTATTTCTTGAAGTAGCCAGGGTGTCCTACAAGTGGATCATCATGGTATGTCTGCAAGATTTGTCACTTCAATTCTGATTCAGGAGTTAGATAGATTCTATCTTTATAATAGATAATATCATCAATCACCTTATACCTATCATCTTGAATGACTCCATCCATGATCTCACAAGTAAACTTAGATTTGGAATACTCAACTAGAAGCTGAGACTTCCAATCAACTGAAACTTTGCTCAGGGCACAAACAACAGGTTTTCTAGACAAGGCATTAGCAACCACATTTTTCTTGCCTTTCACATATTCAATGTCGAAATCATATGCCTGTATCTTCACAACCCACTTCTGTTGTCTTTCATTCAAATCCTTCTGCCCTAAGAAGTATTTCAAACTATTGTGATCATTCTGACCAAAAACTTAGATCCAACTAGATACTGGCAGAATTTAGCCAAGGCATGCATAATTGCTAGCATCTCTTTGTCATAAGTTGAGTACAATCTTTCTGTATCCTTCAACTTCCTACTCTCGAATGCGATGGGATGTCGTTCTTGCACCAAAACAGCTCCAATGCCTTCTCATAAAGCATCACATTCTAGAACAAAGGACTTAGTAAAATCTGGCAAAGCCAGCACTGGTGTTGTACTCATTACTTCCTTCAATCTATCAAATGCAGCTTGAGCTTCCATTGACCAGATGAAAGCACCTTTCTTTGTCATATTTGTTAAGGGTGCTGCAAGTTGTGAAAAGCCTTTAACAAACCTTCTGTAATAGCTGCAGAGGCCTAAGAAACCTCTTAGTTCTGACACAGTCTTGGGAACTGGCCAACTGTGAATGGCTTCAATCTTTTCCTCTTGAACTTTCACACCATTTGTTCCTATCACATGTCCCAGGTACAAAATCTCCTTCAAGCCAAAATCACACTTAGACATCTTTGCATACAAAGATTGATTCTCCATGACTTTTAATACTTCGTCTAAGTGTTGAAGATGTTCTTCCCATGTCTTGCTATAAATCAAGATGTCATTGAAGAAAACCAACAGGTACTTCCTCAACTGCTTATTGAACACATGATTCATGCAGGACTGGAAAGTGGCTGGTGCATTTGTCAGTCCAAACGGCATTACCATAAATTCATAATGTCCATAATGACATCTGAATGTTGTCTTTGGAATGTCTTCATCTCAGACATGAATTTGATGGTAACCAGATCAAAGATCTATCTTTGAGAAATAGATTGCTCCATGCAACTCATCAAGTAGTTCATCAATCCTGGGTATTGGA
This sequence comes from Cunninghamia lanceolata, assembly GCA_027924645.1. Taxonomy (NCBI): domain Eukaryota; kingdom Viridiplantae; phylum Streptophyta; class Pinopsida; order Cupressales; family Cupressaceae; genus Cunninghamia; species Cunninghamia lanceolata. The sequence continues at coordinate 17,428,079 of BSBN01000021.1, read as the reverse complement.
TATCTATTCTTGATGGTCTTCTTGTTCAATGCATGATAGTCAATACACATCCGTATTGTTCCATCTTCCTTCTTCACTAGCACCACAGATGATGCAAATGGACTTGATGATGGCCTTATGTGCCCCATCTCGATCAATTCCTTGATCGTCTTCTCAATTTCAATCTTGAAATGCCTTAGATGCCGATAGGGTGCAATGTTAATAGGTTTCACCCCATCTTCCAATTCAATGACATGTTTAAAACCTCTATCAGGAGGTATTCCTGGAGGTATATCCCTAAACACTTTACCATGCTTATCTAACATTGCCTAGATATCTGCAGGATAAAGTTTTTTAGTAGAGAGAATTTGGTTGTCTTTGATGCAGACCTGTGCTGCCCATTCAATATCATTGTAGCTGAAAAGGGATTCCATGCATTTAGTAGAGACAACTCTGGGATTTCCATCTGATACTGACTTCAGTTTGATCTTCCTTCCTTCATGCATGAATTCTAATTCCATCTTCTGGAAATCCTTGACTATTCTTCCAAGTGAATGCAACCATTGAACTCCAAGCACTACATCAATATGTCCCAATCCAACTACATAGAAATCATCCTATAAAGAATAATCTCCCATTTGAATTTGCAGTTGGGACACTTTTCTGGTACAACTCATTAGGAATCCATTAGCAACTACTATTTGAAATCCTTTGAAGTCTTCAAATGTTAGACCCCGCCTTGCTACCAAGCCTTCATCTATGAAGTTGTGAGTAGCACCACTGTCAATTAGACAGGTGACTCTCTGACCCTTCACAACTCCTCTTATACAGAAGGCATGATACTTAGGAACTCCTGAGATAGTTGCTAATGTTATTTTGTCAAGTGTCCCTTCTGAGACTTTAAGAGTTGGTTTCTCTTATATCTCCTCTTCATCCTGTATTGATTCTTCTTCACTCAGTGACTCTTCTTCACTTCCATTATCAGATACAACTTCAATCAAATGTGCTTTCCCTTTTCTAAGGTATCTATGTCCTAGTTCCCAAGGATGCTTGCAAGAAAAGCAAAGTTTCTTCCTTCTTAGCTCATCTCTTTCAGCTACAGATGGACCTTGAGTCATCTTTTGAGGAAAAGAGGGTCTCCTTTGAGTAGAGCTGACACCTTTGTAATACTTCTTCTTAGGCTGGTATACAGGAGTAGTATCAAGATCTAGAGCGAAGTCAATTGCTTGTTCCAAGTTTGCTGGCCCTTGTACCTTTACCAATGGCTTGATCTGATTGTTCAATCCCTCAATGAACAACATAGTGATTCTTTAGTCAGTCATATCAGGTACCATCACTGCTATCTTCTGAAACTCATTGACATATTGCACAACTCTTCCTTCCTGCTTGAGTTGAGCTAGTTCACGATAGTACACTTCAGTGTCTTTTCTGTCAAACCTTTGAATCAACTTTGTTACAAACTCATCATAGGAACTTATCCTATCATGATGTTAAGAGACTAGGCCATGATGCCACCATACATAAGCCAAACCTTCAAGATGCATTGTAGCAAATTGAATTGCCTTCTTTTCTGTCAAAGGCTTAAGTGAAAGGTATGTATCCAGCTTGTTTACCCAAGCTCTAGCACTGAGCTTACCACTTCCATCAAAGGTAGGAATGGGAACTCGATTCAATGCTTCCTTATACTCCTTTGTATCATCATCCCTTCTAGGGTGAAAGCCTCTAGTTCTACCTCGCCTGTCTCTATCTTCCCTCTTCTGTCGACAATACTCATTGAAGGTCATCACATCCCGAACATGTTATGGAAGTCTGGCATAGAGATCTGCAAAGAGTGCTACTTCATCTTCAAAGTTATTCTGCTCTTCTGCATCAAACTCTTCGTCAAATTCATTACCCTATTCAAGTGGTGGTGGAAGGAAAGTGGGTCTTAAAGGCCTATCAACTATAGGAGTCCGCATGTGAACTCTCCTACCTATAGCACTAGCAGCATCATCTTCAACTTGCCTCTCTTATCTCTCCTGTCTAGCTACATCTCTACAACCTTGTCCAACTACTTCACCTTGATTCATGTTTTGAAGGGATTCTAGGACTTGTTGCAATATTTGCGCTGTTTGTTGTTGTCCAGCAACAATGTTTATGAACATGTCTCTGGCTGCGCCGTCATTTTCACCAGGTGGGCTTCTACTTCTTCTTTCCTCAGCCATGTTATCTGGAGCTTCTATTTGAAGTTGTTGTTGTTCTTGATGTTGTCTAACTCTTCTTGTATAATACCTATGTGGATCTACTTCAGGTGGCTGCATAACCCAGAGGCTGGCAGGATCCAGGCTCTAATACCATTGTAAGATACCCAACTAATTCTACTAAAATTTTTCCTTAACAATGTTACTTACTATCAACTCACAACTTAAAGATATGCATCAAAGCATACTACTTGAATGTAAAGATGGGTACTTGTCTTATTACTTTATTCAATCATCTTGCAAATGTCTTATTACATGGGTAATGCTTTCAATAGCATGAAGTTACAACCTTATTCAAACAGAATTACAAAAGTAGGTCTTGAAGCCTTGATGATTACAATGACTTCCACACTTGATCAACTTAATCAAACTCAATGATGTCAACTAAATGTCAACACCTCACAAGACAACAAGGGAGCATCACCTTGTCAGTTGAGGGAGCATCACCCCAACACTTGAAACTCGCAGGCCTCAAGATTACAAGCTAAATAGCTTTGCAGAGAGAATTTTGTCAAAATGAATAGATACCAAATGAATGAGAGAGCTCCTCCTTTTATAGACCTTCCAAAGGCAATGAAGGCATGTTTTTCAATGCACAAAGAGGAACCAAGGCATGTTTCCCAAGAAGCATATCCAAGGGAATATTCCATCTGATGACTCATTCTGAGTTGGCAATCTTATCCAGAGGCCCTGACATGGATCCAAATGTTATCCTTCTGACCAATGGGCATTCAGGTAGTTGTAACAACCTTATCTCCTTCTAGAAACAATTAGGCACAGATTCAGGGTTCTTTTGACTTGGGCGCCAAGTTGAGGTGGTCTCTTCATGAAGTTGCGCCTTGCCAATTTTAGGCGCCAAATAGAGTTTATAGATGCTCTAGATTGCTTCCAAGGTTAGGCGTCAAAACAACATTATTAGGGAGGTGTTTAAATGCTAGGTGCCAATCTGATGGTGTAGAGGCATGAAGATGCGCCTAGTGAAGTCTGGCAATTTTATATGTTTTCAAACACTTATCAATCCTTCAATGAAGACTTTTTGGACTTTGATTCAAGATTAGGTGCCCAAATGAGCCCTCTGGAGTCTAGGCGCTCACTTCATGCATTATGAGTTATAGGCGCCAATTTGATGCTCCATGACAAGGAAGGTGCACCCATACTTGCAAGTATTCTCCTTCAGAATCTAGGCACCAATTGAAGGTAGTGAATGCCAAGAAATGCGCCTAGCAGGATGAAGTCTTTTGAAGTCTTCAAACACACCAAAATACTTTTCCGGCATAAAGATAACCTTAGGTGCTTCAAGAAGGAAGTTGGAACATGAATAGGCATCAACTTGTCTAGGCGCAAACCAAAGCTTGTGGAGGATATTCAAGGCACCCAAGATTCCTTGAAGACTTCACAAAGTTCCAATGCTCATAACTTGTCCAAGGAATATCTAATATCCCTTCTTGATGATAGGCACCAAAAGGAGGGTGGAATTGTGCCTAGAGTATGCTACTCTATGGAAGTGTGCCTTCTACAATTTGATATTTCCTTTATTATTTTATCAATAACTTGCCTTGATGGAGGATTCCTGAAGCAAATTCGATCTTCCTCAACCAATTGAAAGGTCAAATGGTGATTCACATGGCCTTATCAAGTTTAGGTGCCCAAAAGAGGCTTTCTATAGTCTAGGCGCCAATTGGAATCAGAGAAGAAGAAGATCTGCACCTTATCTAGCTTAAACACCCTCTTGAGGTGATGGAGTCCTAGAAGAGCGCCTTCACTTCCTTAACACTTAGATGACAACTTTGATTGAAAGGATGATTTTCTAAACCAAACTTGACTCTTTGGAGATGTAAATAACCTTTCAATCCACTAAGCGCTATTTCAAGTTGGTTTCATCATGATCTAGTGCCCCAAATAGACTAGGCGCTCATTAAGGTATGCAGGAACAGGGACAGGCGCCTAGGTGCTCATTGAATGTCTGTTGGGTGTCAAACCAGCGCCTTGTCTAAAAAGGTTTCTCCAACTTGTTTGTATGCTTCAACACCCTAGGTGCACATTGAGGTCAGTGTGGATGGAAAAGTGCGCCTAGTGTCCACTTAATCTTGTTCTTAGAAAAATTGCAATGTATGAATCACTTTGAGAATCAAAACATTCTTCTCGTCCTAAGCGCCCTAGTTGGAATGAATGAAGGGTTTTATATCATGCTATTTCTCTCCTTGGCACCCATGAGGTTAGGATAGAAACAAAGTGCGCCCTGCCCTAGACTTAGTCAAAATTTTGGATTTTTGACGTTGTTCCTGCAAAACAAAGATTGAGTTAGTCAAAAACCAATTCATTCCCTCATTATTTAGAATTAGCCTCCGGGAATGAGGAATAGGCTAATGCATTATACACTTGATGATCAAGCTGGAAATGAGGACATGACAAGATAAAATATAGTTCACAATTTAGTGGTCAAAGTTAGGTCAAAATATTTTATTATTTTGCTCTATAGGTTACAGTTTTTGAAATTTTTGGATTTTTTTAATATTTTTGAAAAGATATTGAAAAATTGAAGTTTTAGATAAATACACATTAAAATCCATGTCATTTTTAGGATTCATAGACTTTTCTAAAAAGATTGTATCCAATGACATTTATTCTCCACCACCTAAAGTTGAGGGTAAAATTCTTCTTGGATGTGAAACAATGGTACATTTCATTAAGGATAATTTGATTGACCCTTTTACATCATCTTTCAATAAAGGTTTAAATAGGTTTAAACAAGAATTATTACATTAATTGAAGTCCCAACAATACGACCTAGGTAGGTACAACCCTAATAGACAAAATCAGGGGATAAAACAACCTTTTCAAGATCCAAAATTGAACCTACCCAAAATAAGTATCCCTAAGTTTGATGGTACTGATGTAACTTCATGGATAAGTCTCATGGAACAATACATTAATTTTCATAATATAACAGCCAATGAGATGGTTGGCATAGCCTCACTACATTTACAATATGAACCTTATCAATGTTACCTATGGATGATGAGTAAAAAATAAGGGCAAATGCTTAGTTAGAAAGAATTTACAAATGACTTAGTAGCCCATTATGATGAACCATGGAAGGGAAGCTATTTTACGTAACTAAAAATTTTAAACAACTTGGGTTTGTAGTTGTTCATATAATGTTGAGCATTTGAGATTAGCAATTTGAACTCAAGATGTGACACCTTATCAGAGGCTACAACTCTACATCAATGGACTTAATGACCAAATTAAACATGATATTCATTTGTTGGAACCTTGGATAGTTAGGAAATCTATGCAACCATCATTGTATATTGAGAAATATAAATCCACCACCAAAAGTTCAACACAAGGTCAAACCATAGGATTGGAAGATAAAATTGTGACTAATCCTATTGATAGAAATGAGGACAACTTACTTTATCTTAGAAAAATTAGTAAGCACCCTCCTCAACAGGAGGAAACCAAAAGAGAAAAAGATCCATGCTTAAATTGTGATAGCAAATGGTCTGGGGGTCATAACTATGCCAATAGTGATAAAATACTAACAATTATCAAGAATGAGGTTGAAGAAGAGAGAGAGAAATAGCTAAAAAAGAACCAAATGTGGAAGTTAAGAAAATAAAAACTCCACCACTAGAAGTTCCACACAAGGTCAAACCATGGGATTAAAAGACAAAAATAATTCTATTTAAAGAAATGGGGACAACTTATTTAACCCAAGAAAAATTAGTAATGTCTCTACCTCTCATTGGAATGGTGATAGAAAATGGACTAGAATTCATAAGTGTACTAACAGTGAGCAAACAATAATGACTATCGAGAATGAGGTTAAACAAGAGAGAGAAGTAGTCACAAAAGAAGAAAATGTGAAACTTGAGCATGAGAATTCTAAGCAAGTAGAATGTACTACTATCTCTTTACATGCATTTAATGGCACAAGTGCACCACCTACACTCAAAGTAATTGGTTATATCAAAAAGAGAAAGGTGACAGTGTTGGTTGATTCAAGTAGTACACACAACTTTATTGATGGACGATTAGCTAACAAGCTCAATTGTTTTGTGTATCCAATATCTAATTTTTAAGTCATGATAGATGATGGGAAACAACTCTCTTGTGGTGGTAAATGCCATCATATAAAACTCTCAATGGAAAATTATCAACTAGATTTAGAAATGTTTTGTTGGAAACAAGGCAGATAATTGAGGGGGGGGCGGTGAATCAGTTATCTCAAAATTTCCTTTACTTTCTTTTCTTTTTGTTATCTTAATAATCAGAGTTGCATCAAAACATGAAAGCATATGTAATCATAAGAACAGAAATAAGATCAACACAAATAACACAATGATTTTTACATGGAAACCCTATTAAGGGAAAAACCACGGGGTGACTAACCCAAGATTGTATTCTCTATTAAAAGAATAAAGTGGTACAAATGACACTTGCTAATTAGGGCTCACTGCTCGAGCACACTGCTCACAAGAGGCACACTGACTACAAGAGACTCACTGTCTACAAAACTTACAGAAGGTAATCAGGTGTTTGAACTAATGAGAAGCATCTAGAAATGCTAGAGTTCACTTGTGATTAGGCACAATACACTGATTTGATGCACTTCATTCTTCCTTTGTTTTAATGTTGTTGCTCTGTTACATACCAGATTTGAATTGTTGTTTTCACACTTATCCCTGCTTTTCTTCGCATTCTATTTCATCACTTGTTCACCACTCACACCTATATACTGGAATCCATCTGGTATATATCCGCATCAAGGATTTTATCAACTTTCTAGTTGGCAACAGGAACATTCAAGATATTTACAAGTTACTGATCTGTCGGTTGAATCCATGCTTGATTTGTGATGCGTATCAAAAACATAGGCATAGAAGTCATTAATCATGTCGGCCAACAATGTATAATCCAACAAATTACTTGATCAACACCTTTTACTCATCCGGATTGTAGTCTGATACTCTGCCGGTCAGTTTTTCCTCTGTCTGCTCTGCCTAAAAAGAACCCAATACTCAGATGCTCATATCTTTTGCATGCCTTATCACCGGAGAATAAATCTCTGGAATAAAGTAGTCATGATACCCCTCTTGACTTGTCCAAGTCCATAACTTACTGAGTTACACCATCTGAGATATCTGAACCTGATTGTCAGACCTTGTTACATACTCTATTCTTATTTACCAAACCAAAACAATCTTCAAACTGACTTTTGGTATAGGCATACTATGTACTGTGTATGTGTATGATAGACTTTGTTGCCATCAATGACAACACTTATGAAGCCACACAGTGTCTCTTGCCAACAATCTCCCCCTTTGGCATTGATGGTAACACTTAGTGAAAAATGGCTAAGTGTCACAGTAAACTCCCCCTTGGTTGATGCTCTGTCTTTTGCACTATTTTACCGGAGCTCCCCCTTAGCTAGATTCTACATTTTTCACTACTCCTCACTCCCCCTTTGACATCAATGTCAAAGGGCGGAATCCACATAGCAAAATTTTGAAAAAATTGTCCTATACATGGCTGCATAAGTATATATGTGTTATACTTACATATACTTGAATGTATCCGTAAAAGTGACCTTGAAATGTACAAACTTTATGGCCTAGCTCTGCTTCATCCTGTCCAAAATGGAGATGTGACCACTCAACAAGAATGCATATGCTTTTGCCATTCTGAAATCTACCAGATCACTGGTCCGGGCTGTGGTCTAAGCATCTGTCAAGGCCTCATGCATTGCCTCTAACTTAGGGATAATTATCCCTCTGAGTTCACTCATTCTGTTTATTAAATTCTTCTTTTCTTTGTCCAAACTCTTTATTTCATTTATGATGACAATGGCTTGGCATTCTTGATTCATTAAAGAGGTAGTTAGGGGATCAAAATTCTAAGATAAACTTGACAGTTTACCTTCTTCTTTTTTCACTTTCTTTTCAATGTCCTCTGTCACTTTGGGCCAAGATAGGCAAAGTTTATATATGGCCCCACCATCTTTAAGAGCATTTTCAAGGCTCTTTATTCCAATATTAGGGTCCTCCTATCATTTGCAATAAGTCCCTGTACTTTAGTGAATCTTTTTCCCAGAAACTCCTTCCAGACCTTTGCTTCTGCTGATTTCTCTAGGGATTTAAAATGAGTGCTAACAGAATTTACCAAAGATTTCAAGTTATCAAATGGTGAGGCTGAAGGATCCTTTTGGAAGGATGGCATGATCTTTTCAAGCATCCCGAATGCAATCTCCAACAGTTCACAGTCTTCCATGTGAGATTTCAGGAGTTTTTCTTTTGCATTGGCTTGAACAAAAGATGCTATTTCCATTGTTTGAACCAGAGAGAGTTGAAATTTAGTGGCCCTTGAAATAGCTCAAGTTCATCTATCTCCATCATTTCTTTGTTCAAGAAGTTCTTTACTGCCTCTGCAGTGTCTCTTGCTAGTGATTGAGTCTTCTTTTCTTTTGGGATATTAGAATTGTCATCATTGGTCTTTTCTTCTTGATCTTCTTCTTTTCCCTTAACCTCTTCTTCTTGAATCACTTTTTCTTCTCTTCTATCTTCTCCTTTAGCTTCAGAGTATGGAATGTCTGAAGTGGGATCCAGAGGAGAGATGTCACTGGTGTTTATTGCTTCATGAACTTCCTCTTCTAGAACAGAGGAATCCAAGTCCTTAGACTTCTCTTCATCTAACTGTTTTGATCCTTCTACATCTTTGTCAGAAGATTCTTTATTGGTTACATTTAATCCTTCAACATCCATGGTAGAAGGTTCTTCATCTGTTTCCTCTACAATAGGAAGATTGAATCTTTTGAAAGCATTCCGGAGGATGTCTTTTGTTTCTTTTTCTAATTGGTCAGTTTCTCCAAGCATAAGTTTATTCATTCTTGCTTTACTCCGGAATTCATCCTTACAGTCCTTAAAGATCATATTCTTTTGTTTTGGAGTGATAGAAGGATAAAGTTGAATTGCTATTTGTTTCTGAATCTCTAAGTCTTTTGCCTTTGCATTCTCTTTTCTCAGTTCAAGTACTTCTTCTAGACTCTTAGGAATTAAGGATATAATTTCAATGAAAGCTTTATTGTAAATGTTTAGGTACCTAATAGTAGCTTCTTCCAAAATTCTCTTGTCAGTATCACTGTAGTCATCATAGAACTCTGTTACTGGCTGTAGGTTCCCATCCACAGTAACTACCTTGATGATGTCATCAATGGAAATAGTGTTCTTTTCAAAAAATTCCTCTGCCTTTTCTTCCTCATTTTTACTAGTAGAGAATTTTTTGGATGTTTTCTTCTTCATTTTCTTGATTTCTTCATCAGATTATGTTTCTTCATCATCTTTAAGGCTTGTATATGACCTTGTGGCTTTGGTCTTTGTCCTCTTTTCTCCTTTTCTGGATGTCTTGACTTCTAGTTTGGAAGCCTTTGAGCTTTTAGGAGTGGTAGGTGCAGAGCTCTTGGAAGATCTAGTTTGGGAGGAGGCTTGCACCAGAGTGTCTCCTTTCTTTGCTTCTTGCTTCTCTTTTTCAACCTTCTCCATCTTCTCTCTATTTGCATCCACAGCTTCCTTTGATAGGCTAAAGCTTTTGGCAATTTCTTCAACTTCCCTTCTTACTTTCCTCTTTATTTCTAGTTGTCTTAGCTCAACATGTATTTTTACACTTAGCTCTTGAAAGGTTCCAAACATTTCTACCTCAGGGTCCTTAGGCTATCTCAACAGGTGTTGAATATGTAGCTCCAAGATTTTTTTATTGACCTCGTATCCCATAGGCAGTATCCACATAGTTTCGGGCTCAACTGCCTCCATTAGGCATTGATCAGTGTCAACCATGAAGCACACTATATCCAAGTTTGTATTTCTCAACTATGGATTGTGGTATTCTCTCTCTGGCTTGCATCATGCTTTGGAAGTTCTTAAAGTAACCCCAGAGAGCTGTGTTCTGAGCTTTAGCATCACCAAGTCTATACATATAATCTCTAATCTGGATTGCAACCGGTTTATCATTTTGCCAAACCCAATCACTAGATTCAAGTAGCTCATTCATATAATAGAAGAATAGACATAGTATTAGACAACCATATTTAAAGGAATTCTTCTAACAGTTGATTTAGGAGAAGTTCACATGGGTCATAATCTACATCTTCCCTTAACCTCTTATATGCTGCATAGATTGTTGTCCCAGACATAGAATTCTCCCTGCTAGAATGATAGATCTTGTACCTGATTATCATTGAGGCAAACTTGACATCCAGATCTATGATGTCATCTATGGTGATTGCTCTTTTGTCAAATTTAGATCCAGTGTCTTCAGTTGCTATCTGGTTCTTGATGGATTTAAGTGCAGGTAACCCACTAGATGAGTGCAGTCTAGTCACTACCCTGATGGCATCTTTAGTTATTTTGAAGGGCCTCATTAACCACATGAAATTATCATGCATCCTGCTCAGGACATACCAGACCCAATCATCTTTTGCAAAGCATGGAAAGTGTATGCAATGTCCGAAGTGTTTATCCCAGAGGGCCTGGAATTCAGGTTTGAGTTCATAACTCTCATCTATTAGCTATTTGTGATAGATGTCCATCAATTTTGAGTCTCCAAATTCCTCAATGTTGGCATGAATATAGACCCTAACATCTTCTACATGCAATACCCCATGCAAAATGCTAGAAAATGTGCCTAAAGGATCAACTTCTAGAGATTTATACGGGTGTTTCTTAAATTTAGGACGCGGCCTATCAATGATCTTGACAACCATTGGAGTAGCCATTTTGCAAGAGATTCAAAGAGATTTTTAGAATGAAAGTACCTTTTCACACTTTAGGGTTTGAAATGGGAGTTGGAACAAGTCGCTAGATGAATTCAATTTTCCAGTTGATCTTTGAGTGAATTATAGAGCTTTGTTGCGGAGCTCTTCTTTTCTTCACAAATGCAATTGTACAAATAATGAGTGAAAGAACCCTTTTATTCTTGCACAAACCCTAATTTCCTTTTGTAATAAATGCATAACTTAAGTTATCCAGTTGGCCTATTTTAAGAGAGATTTTCTCAAATCATTGCACTAAACTTAGAATCATTGTTAGTGAGGATTGACAATGTATCTTCTTTTCTTCAATCATGCCATGGGTCCGTAGATCAAAGTATTTCAATTCTCAATCATACTAGATCTGTCTGTGAATATCCTGCTTTACCAGATAGCTGTCGAAACTGGATTAACTTGAGCGGTTAAAATCTTGCAAAACTTCATACGGCTCTTTCATATTTTTACTGAAGGTTATTTAGATGTTTTTCTGAGAACCCTTTAATCCGCAGCACTCTATGTGCCAAATTTAGGCACTAGTTGACTAGCTGGGGGAATTTGTTTTTTCTTTGTGACTCCCCCTGAGCCAAAGCTTGCCTTTTTAGTTTCTGGAAGGAATATTAGCACCGGATTCCAACGCAGATCCATCCCCAATATTTTCTATACTCTTCTTCACCCAAATCTTTCTCATCTCCTTTTGAACCTCATCCGCATTCACTTGACCGTTACCCTTATCTTGTTTTTGATTATGTTGCACCGGACCTTTTCTATCCTGATTTTTACTTTTGCAAAATTTGGCAATATGACCAGATCTATTGCAATTGTAACAGACAACATTTCTTTGCTTATTTGATTGATATCCTCTTGATCTACATTAATTAGCCATATGTCCCATTCTATTGCATGCAAAGCATCTACCATTGAATGAATTATTTATTTGCATATTTTTGTATTCATGAGATTTGTGACCATACCTTTTGTAGTTAAAACATTGTCTGAAGAAAGATGGATTAGTCTGATTCATTCTCCTTCTGCACTAAGTTGCTTTATGACCGAAATTGTTGAAATTAAAGCAGTATCCATTGAAGGATGGATATCTTTGAGCATTTGGTTGCCTTATCGGGGGTCTTCTAGGCCTGTTTCTTTGATTTCCTGATCCAAAGTTCTTCTAACCAGATCCGGAGCTTTCACCTTTCTCATATCCCAAGCCACGCTTATCATCTACCCTCTTTTGGCTTTCAAGAAGAACTTCAAGTTGAGCTAAACTTATTTCAAATTTCTATTTGTATTCATTTACTGTTTGAAGATCTTGTTTGAGAGTGTCTATCTGATTCTCAAGTTGTTCTTCATTGTCTCTAGCTTCTTCAAGATCTGATTCAAGATGCCTGATTATTCTATCCATTTTGTGGTAGTCCTCTGTTTTCTTCTTGAAGGATTGTTTTAGATTATCTTCAATTTTCCTTTTTTCTTTAATTTCTTGGGTGAATCTCATAACCCCTAATTCCATTTCATGTCTTACCATAATGACTTCTTTTGACAGCTTCTCACATAGCTTATTTTTCTCATCTAGATCTTCATTAGTATCAATGACTTCACTCTAATTAGCTAATTTTTGAAGTAGTTCCTTTCTCTTTTTCACAGAGATACTAATTTTTTCTTTTAGCTCATTTATGAAATCATCAGCTTGTTTGAGTCTTTCTCTCAAGTTATTAACTTCCGAGTGGGATTTTTCAAGATCATCTAGGGTAGACTGAAGTTGTTCCTTCATACCCATTGAGAGTCCCAGATCTTCCTCAAATTGTTAGGCTTTATTTAGATGAACTTTGCTCTGATACCAATTGCTGGAAACAAGGTAGATAACTAAGAGGGGGTGAATCAATTATCTCAAAATTTCCTTTACTTTCTTTTCTTTTTGTTATCTTAATAATCAGAGTTGCATCAAAACATGAAAGCATATGTAATCATAAGAACATAAATAAGATCAACACACATAACACAAAGATTTTTACATGGAAACCCTGTTAAGGGAAAAACCATAGGGTGACTAACCCAAGATTGTATTCTTTGTTAAAAGAATAAAATAGTACAAATGGCACTTGCCAATTAGGGCTCACTGCCTGAGCACACTGCTCACAAGAGGCACACTGCCTACAAGAGACTCACTATCTACAAAACTTACAGAAGGTAATCAGGTGTTTGAACTAATGAGAAGCATCCACAAATGCTAGAGTTCAATTCCAATTAGGCACTATACACTGATCTAATGCACTTCATTCTTTCTCTATTTTAATGTTGTTGCTCTGTTACATACCAGATTTGAATTGTTGCTTTCACACTTATCCCTGCTTTTCTTCACACTCTATTTCATCACTTGTTCACCACTCACACCTACATACTGGAATCCATCTGGTATATATATCCGCATCAAGGATTTCATCAATTTTCTAGTCAGCAACAGGAACATTCAAGATATTTACAAGTTATTGATATGTCGGCTGAATTCATGCTTGATTTGTTATACGTATCAAAAACATAGGCATAAAAGTCATTAATCATGTTAGCCAACAATGTATAATCCCACAAATTGCTTGATCAACACATTTTACTCATCTAGATTGAAGTCTGATACTCTATCGGTCAGTTCTTCCTCTATCTACTATGCCTGACTGGAACCCAATACTCAGATGCTCATATCTTTTTCATGCTTTATCACCAGAAGATAAATCTCTGGAATATAGTAGTCATGATACCCCTCTTGACTTGTCCAAGTCTGCAACTTACTGAGTTACACCATCTAAGAGATCCGGACCTGATTGCCAGACCTTGTTACATACTATGTTTTTGTTTATCAGACCAAAACAATCTTCAAACTGACTTCCGGTATAGGCATATTATGTACTTCAGATGTGTGGGATAGACTTTGTTTCCATCAATGACAACACTTATGAAGACACACAGTGTCTCTTTCCAACATGTTTGCTATCCCAATTGGGGGAGTACATGTAGTTTTGGGCATGAAATGACTTAATAATTAGGAACAATGTCTTTCAATTTTCAAGACTTATACCTAGCTTTTAGTACACATGGGTAAAACTATAAACTTATAGGGATACAATCACCACCAAGAGAAATTATTACCTCCCATAGGATGAAGAAATTGCCTAAGAAAGGTTCTTACAACACAAGGGCACAACTAAATTTTATAGAAACACAAGTTATGAAAACTCAAGATCAACCAAAACTTTAAAAAATCATTCAACACCATCAACATGTTTCTCAAGAACCTAAGGGTCTACCTCCAATCAAAGACCATGATCAAGTCATTGAATTAATACCAAGAATTAGTGTTCATCCCAACAAAAGTAACTATTCTTTCCTAATTACTATAGTTAACAAGAAGGATGAGTCATGGAGAATGTACCCAAATTACATGGAGCTCAAGAAGATCACTCTTAAAGATAAGTTTCATATTATTGATGAATTAGTAGATGATTATAATATTGTAGTTTAACTAAAGGAAGAGGATATAAATAAGACTACATTTAGAACATGTGAGGGTCATTATGAGTTATTATTTATGTCATTGAGTGTCAATAATGCCCAGTCAACTTTTTAAAGCCTCATAAATTTATTGTTCCACCAATTTTTTCAAAAATTGGTGTTAGTATTGTTTGATGACATCTTCATTGAAACTAAAACATGGAATGATAAACAATTCATAGAAAAAATTCTACAGTTACTAAGCGTTGAGGGCAATGCATTTCTGAAGGGGATGGGAATGTTATGATCCTAATATAATATATTCCTAATTATAATAAGAACTAAGCACTTGTAGCATGCTTAACCTTAATAGATTCATTTATTAGCCTTAGTTATTCTTTAAGATAACATTGTTAGGATGAAGGGGCGTGTCCATACATACTTATGCATATAAATAACGGGAGAGACTCTCCCAATCCATCATATCTTCTAATATTGACTTCACATATTATTTTTTGATTATTGGAGGTCACCCCCTCGAAGTGGTCTGCTATTTTATTGATTTTTACATTTATTTCAAAGAAATATCTTAACACTTTGTGTGATTGTGATGTCATTAGATTTGTGGGCCATGAGATTTTTGATGAGTTGGATGATCAAGGGCCTTCACATATTTAAGGGGCAAATCATCATTGTGTTAAAATGAGATCCCTTATGGGAGGTGTGAGGGTTGTCCTTCTCAATTAACCCCTTAAAAGATGCTATATGGATGATCCTTGCACCTTTTGCAAGCAATCATACTATGACACATTAAGAACTCTCCCTTTCAGGACATAGGGCCCTTGGATCATCTAGCTCATTGCAAGATCTCATGGCCCACAAATTCAATAACATCATCATCATGCACACAACTTAGGGGTCCCACTAAAATACTTTGTAACAATGGAAACATTTGTGGATGACACGTAGCATACACGAGCACATAAAGTTAGTAGGTATATTGCTAGTGATGTAGCCCTAAATTGACCAATTGTGCAATGGATCTTTAACAATATTATAAATAACTTGTGACATTGTATGAACTGTAGGATGCTCTAGCATATCCTTTAGATTTTGTGTTAGACCAATAGTTCAATATACCTACTATTCTCTCATATGAATGTCTGTGAACTGGTTATGATCTCTTGGGCTTGAGGCTACCTTTACCTTTAAGGAACTTGAAATGTCAACTATTTTAGAAGCCTAGATTGACTTACCCAAGAAATTATTGCTACCAATAGTCCATATTTCCCTGCCAAATTGATAGAGGCTAAGCTGTAAAAAAAATTGGCTCTATTTTTTGGTAGCTTGAAGGGGTTGTCACAATCTACTACTTTATGACAACTGTTATTTTTTGTCACTATGATGGTGTTGATTTTCTCAAAACCACTTTGTAAATTAGTATTTTCATATCTATGGGTTGATGGGACATAATAACTTATACTATGCATATCAATTTTGCTAAAAGTTTATGATGGGTGTTGAACTTGAGTACTAATTTTCTAACAAATATTCATCATTATTTTTTATTCCTATGATATAATCATAAGTTCTCATCCCTTTTAGTAAATAGATAATGTATGTCTCATTTGTTTGGTTATTTGATCTATATTGGAGTTAGGAAAAAAACTTATTCTTAGAGGAACCTCAAGTAGAATACTAGATTAGTTGCTTGATTTCGTAGTTCCTAACTAGTTTTCGTTGAAATTTTGGGTTGTTAAGAGAATTCAACGAATATTTCTAACTAAAATCTATACAAAATATAATTTACTAAAGTGAGACAAATCGAATGCATTTGCTTTATATAGTGAAAAAGCTCATGAAAATAAACTATCCAAATTAGTAAAAAAGGTAGATGTAATATTCTAAACATATATTTCATATCGCTAAGTTCTATCTGCGTAGAAAGCTTGCGATAGTAGGGAGGGAAAGGGCCCTATAAAATATCAAATCAAATAATGGAAATATAAGTTACACCATAATCATGAATTTATTGAGTGAATGTTTTTAATCTTTTAAAGTGTGCTTTTTTTCTTAAAAATGATCAAGTCAATGGATATAAGACCTAAAAAGGAACTCTAAAAAGTTAATACTCACATATTATACAACTTGTTGGTATTGTAAATTATTTCTTATGATTCAAAAGTATGCACATTGAAGGCTAACTCTAGGGATACACGTCAAAATTAAATATTCGTTAAACCTTATAATTAAATCATAAGTAGCATGGGTCAATTGAGAGAAGTAGGTACAATCTCCTCTACACTTCATGCTCTACAAGGTTTGGGACAATGCTCTATTTAAATCTTACATGGCAATTTATTGAAATGATAAAACAACATAGCAGACAAAGACTAAATCTTAAATGGCATAAAATAAATCTAATTTTTGTCACTAACTCTTTTCTATGCTAACCTTTGTGATTTTGTCATTAATGATCCTTTAAACATATTTTAATTTAGAGCCTACAAATGTATGAGTAAAGAATTTAAGAACAATCTTCCTATATTAATTCTTGACACCATTATAAGAAAGATGGAGGGAATGACATTATAAATTACAATGAAATAGGTATTCATAAAATTTGATCAATTACTACTTTAAATTGGTGTTTCCTTTCATGAGTCACATAGTCAAATCTTAGAACTAGTGTAAAATAAAAATATAAATCCTTATAACTTAGTTGGCTAATAGCTTTATTTAATATTTTAATGGAGCATTGTTGGCATCAACACACCTTCAATGAGGGGTCAATTTTATTGAATTTGTGTCTTTCTATATTTGTACCATTTTTAATTGTTGTCCAAGAAATATGCACTACTCTTCATGTCACTCTTCATCAATCTATTGGCAAAAGACACTGCTATGTTGAATAATTGAGTGTTGTCATTGATGGAAACAAGAAAAGGAACAAGGTTGGAATAGAGTTTTTGGTATGATAAAGAAGACTTAGTCATATTGGCTAAGTATTGACAATATACAGGAACAACGATAGAAGAACAATGTTTGGACTGGTATTGGTATGCAGTTGAAGACCAAGTATTGTGGTTCTGGTATGATGTTTCTAGCTCTTAAATGATCTTATATCCAAGGTTTCACCAGTTAACTAGTTCCAAAAGTATATCATCAAATGACCCAAGTCTGGTAGAGTAAAATATAGTGCTACTTAGAGTAGAACACTCAGGTGTTTTGGTTTGCATTCCTTCGGTGTTGCATATCGTTATGTGTGATTTTGAGGTATTGTAAACAACTGTATGAATGTCTAAATCCATGTTTGTGAGATCTGAATTCCATCGGAAAGATAGTTGCAAGATGTTGAGTGTCGTTACAGTGTTTGACAGAGTCTAATTGTGATTGAGTCTGAGTTCTGATGGTCTGCATCTTGTCACAAGTTGATATCATGCTTTCTCGTTCTAAAGGTATGTCAAGTGGTTAGTAATGAACATTGCATATGAATTGTAAGGTCCCATTTGGTTTGTAGTGCGAGTTGTGATGTGACAGATGAAATTGTCAAGTATGTTCTTAAAGAACATGCCAATTGGTATGTTAGATCCTTATGCAGAGAAGATATAACATCTAGATAATCAATCTAAGTATTCATATGATAGAGGCTGACCTATGTGAAGACTTGTACCCATTTGTTTGAATTCACATTATAGATTGTTCACAAGATCAAGCTGACAGAGTACAACTATTTGTTTACACATCTGATATTTTGGTTGCCGACCTGATCATGAGAAAGATTTAGTTGTAGATATAAATAGAGGATGGATTTTGAGTGTAGTAATGTGAGCAAATAATATGATCAATGCGAGCATGAAAATAGCAAAGCAAAGATAGAAGATAGGAAAGATGAAGGCTCAAGATACAATATTCAGTTTGTAAGTAATTGCACCCTGGCATGCTGACAAATGCTTTTGTAGTATTCATATTTCTTCACTTGTACTTGGTATTAAAGGCAATGAGCCTAGAAGTAAGAAACCATTAGGGCTTAACAATCCTTATTGTAATCTTTCTAGATCTAGGGTTGAGGCAGTGACCTTGGAAGTAAGAAACCATTAGGGCTTAATAGCCCTCATTGTAATCTTTCTAGATTTAGGGTTGAGGCAGTGAGCCTACTAGATCTAGTTGTACTTCATGGTAGTGAGCCAGCATGTTCTAGGCCCGTGGACTGACCAAGCCTGAACATCACATTTGTAAAAGATTGCAATATATATTGAGAGATAATCATCTCCATGGTTTTTCCCCACATTGGGGTTTTGCATGTAAAAATCTTGGTGTCCATGTGTTATGTCTTTGTGGTTGCTATTCATTTGCATATTGTGCTTTTGTTTAATTAATTTTGGAAAATGGTTAAAAGTGAAAGTGCATGAAAGGTTTTATGGAACACTAATTCACCCCCCCTCTTAGTGTTCCTAATATTCAACAATTAGTATTAGAGAAAGGTTCCTTTGAAGAGGCCTAATAGCTTGAGGAAGATCTAGGGAGGTACACTCATGGCAGCACCAAGGCATCTTACTTATCCTGAAACAAATCCTCCTAGCAACATTAAGATTGGCAATCAAGTATACATCAATAATGAGCAATTTGAAGCAGCTCTAGAAGATCTTGACAACTCTAAGATAGATATCAAGGGTTTAGAGGAGAGTATCAAAGAAGCTAATGATCACATTCTAAAATTAAAAGAGCAGTTTAGTAAATCTCAAGAAAGAAGGAAAGAATTGTGTGAGCAACTAAAACAAGCAAGTGAATCTATAGAGTCTCTTCTCAAGGTGATTGAAGAAAAGACCAAGAATGAGGAATATCTGAATCAAGTTGTGAAGGACAAGTTAGAGGAATGCAGAAAACTAGGAAAAGAAGTTATGCTCTTCAAATTTGATTTGAAAGTAGCCAAGAGCTATGAAGAAAAGTTCAAGATAAGTTCTACAAAGCTTGATGAAATGATTGCTAGCCAATAGAGTACTGATGAAAAGCAAGGTTTAGGATTTGAAAAGGGAGAAAGTTCAAAATCCAGTCAAGCAAATTATGAGGTAAAGTAAAACTAGGGAAACTAATTCAGAAATCAAAGAAGAAGACCTAGAAGACCCCAGGTCAGGCAGCGAAATGCTCAAAGGTACCCATCTTTCAATGGTCATTTCTTTAATTGCAATAAATATGGTTATAAGACTACTCAATGTAGAATTAGAATGAATCAAAATGTTCCATCTTTCTCTTGTCAATGCTTCAATTGCAAGAAGATTGGTTATAAAATAAATGAATGTAGAAGTATGTCAAGAAATATGCCAAACTATTCAAGGAATAGTCAATCCTTCAATGGCAAGTGTTTTGCATGCAATAGATTTGGACATATGGAAAATCAGTGTAGATCAAGGCCAATTCCAAATTACCAGAAAGAATCAAGGTCAAAAAAGTGTTGTTTGTTTCAATTGCAACAAGTATGGACATATTGCAAGAGACTGTAGAAGCAAAAATGTGAAAAGAATCTACAATACTAAATATAGGAAAACAAAGCAAAATAATGGCAAAGGGAAAGAAAAGGTTGATCCGGTTGAAACCAAGAAAGAAATGAGCAAGATTTTGATCGAGAAAGATGTTGACAATACCAAGGATGGATCTGTACCAGATTCTGGTGTAGATACTTCCTCCAAGAAGTAAAGTGAGAGCTCTGGCTCAGGGGGAGTTGCATTGAAAATTCAAAACCCCCATCCAATCAGCTAGTGGTGGAATTCGACACAAGGATATGATAAAAAGAATCATATGACAGATCATCTGAAGCAAGTTCCAGAAGAAAAAGTCCAATTGTCAAGATTTGCAGAGTAATCTGAAGTGTCTATGGTTGCTAGGAAGGTGGCTAACAACTTTTTGTAAGGTGACATTAATGCCTTAGTTTTTGGTGTGTGAAGGATAAAAGGAGTTGTATCTGAAGGAAAAATCATTTTGCGTTTCATGTGCTCAAGTGACTAATGGGAACCGAAGCAAGATTCAAAGCATCTATAGTTTTCCCCAAAGGATTTCAGATCAAGATCAAGAAACCCTTATCTAGTGAAAGAGGTATTTACAACTTCAAACCCTACTATGAAAATTCAACTACTCTAGAAATGTTCAGTCCTCACGTAATTGAGATAGGAAATATGCCTTGCCCAAGTTTAAGAAACAATTCTTCAAATCTCTAGAAAATGATCCATTAGGGGCATTCTCAATTACCCCACATGGGGTTATGCATATGGAAGATATCAGAGCATACATTCATATCAGTCTAGAAGAATATGATCACATGAAGTTAGGAAAACTATATTTGGATAAACTAACTACTATGGATGTTGTGTTGAAATATGATTATAAAGTCCTAGGAGAAAAGAAACTTGACACCTAGTTGGATTTTCCTACATTTCTGATTGATGCATAGGTCAAGCTTATTCTAAGAAGAATTAATGATGAATCCTTGTGGGTTGATGAACCCTATTTGATAACTAAAGAAGCCATCAAAGTTGTAACATGTATGACCTCATCTGGAAGGGTTCCAAGCATAAAGAAAATGAAGAACTATATTTGGATGAACTAACTACTATGGATGTTGTGTTGAAAGATGATTATAAAGTTCTAGGAGAAAAGAAACTTGACACTTGGTTGGATTTTCCCACAATTCTGATTGATGCATGGGTCAAGCTTATTCTAAGGGTAAGTGCAAAAAGATGGGGGGCCAAAAAGTGGCCAAATTCTTAAAACTTTTTAAAAAGCCATAACGCGAGCACGTTATAACGCGCTCACGTTATGGCTTTTTAAAAAGTTTTAAGAATTTGGCCACTTTTTGGCCCCCCATCTTTTTGCACTTACCCTTAGAAGAAGCTTGACCCATGCATCAATCAGAATTGTGGGAAAATCCAACCAAGTGTCAAGTTTCTTTTCTCCTAGAACTTTATAATCATCTTTCAACACAACATCCATAGTAGTTACTTCATCCAAATATAGTTCTTCATTTTCTTTAACGCGCTCACGTTATGGCTTGGTCTTGCTGAGCCTTTGGCTCATCAACACAAAACCATAACACGCTCGCGCTATAATGCGAGCACGTTATAACGCGAGTATAACTCACTCGTGTTATAACGCGAGTGCGTTATTGTTTTCTTTGCATTTTTTTTTTTATAAATTTTTGCCCAATGTTTAAGGGTTGAGGGTTTAATGGTTGAAGGATTAGGGTTTAAAGCATACTATCGAGGGTAGAAGGTTTAGGGTTGAAGGTTTAAGGGATGAGGGTTGAGGATTTAGGGATGAGGGTTAAGGGATTAGGGTTTAAGGTATAGTGTCGAGGGTAGAGGGTTTAGGGTTTAAGGTTTAAGAGTTGAGGGGTGAGGCTTTAGGGATAGGGTTTAGGGTTTAAGTTATAGTGTCGAGGGTTGAGCGTTTAGGGATAGGGTTTAGGATTTAAGTTTTAAGGGTTGAGGATTTAGGGATAGGGTTTAGGGTTTAAGGTTAAATGAGAGAACTAGATGGCTAAGGACGGATGGAGAGGTAGACAAGGAGTGACTGAGAAACTTAGAGAGGGGAGAGGTAGAGGTGAGGGGGAGATAGAAGTGAGAGATAGAGAGGTGAGGGGAGAGATAGAATAAAATGAGAGAGTGAAGTTGACAACTTGAGGGAAAGATGGGTAAGGAGAAGGGAGACAGGTGGAGAGGAATGGAAATATCTAGAGAGCCCTAAGAGATATACAAGTGAGAGACCTAAAACCTAGGGAGAGAGGGGTGAGAGAGATAGAGGAGAGATGGGAGTGAGGCAGATAGGGGAGGAGAGGGGTGGATAAGGGTTGAGGGTTTAAGGGTTAAAGGTTGAGGGTTTAAGGGTTGGGGTATTAAGGGTCTAAGGGTTGAGGGATTAGGGTTGAAGGTATAGTGTCGAGGGTTGAAGCCTAATCCCTCAACCCTCGACACTGTACCTTAAACCCCAAGGTTGAGGGATTAGGGTTTTAAGGTATTGTGTCGAGGGTTGAGGGATTAGGGTTCAACACTCGACACTATACCTTAGACCCTAATCCCTCAACCCTTAGACCCTTAATACCTCAACCCTTAAACCCTCAACCCTTAAACCCTAAACCCTTGACCCTTAAACCCTAAAGCCTTAAACCCTTAACCCTTATCCACCCCTCTCCTCCCCTATCTGCCTCACCCCCATCTCTCCCTTATCTCTCTCACCCCTCTCCCTAGGTTGTAGGTCTCTCACTTGTATATCTCTTAGGGCTCTCTAGATATTTCCCTTCCTCTCCAACTCTCTCCCTCCTCCTTACCCATCTTTCCCTCAAGTTGTCAACTTCACTCTCTCATTTTATTCTATCTCTCACCTCACCTCTCTATCTCTCACCTCTATCTCCCACTCACCTCTCTACCTCTCCCCTCTCTAGGTATCTTAGTCATTCCTTGTCTGCCTCTTCATCTGTCCTTAGTCATCTAGGTGTCTCACTTAACCTAAACACTAAACCCTATTCCTAAGGCCTCAACCCTCAACCCTTAAACCTTAAATCCTAAACCCTATCCCTAACCCTCTACCCTCAACACTATACCTTATACCCTAATCCCTTAACCCTTAACCCTAAAGCCTCAACCCTCAACCCTTAAACCTTCAACCATAAACCTTGTCTCTAAACCCTCTACACTCGACACTATGCCTTAAACCCTAATCCCTCAACTTTTAAACCCTTAATCCCTCAAACCTTAAACCCTTAAACCCTATATACCCTTTACACTTAACCTTGGACACTCAACCTTGAACATTATCCCTCAACCTTCAAACTTCTACCCTCTACCCTATACCCTAAACCCTAATCCCTCAACCCTAATTTTGATTTTCTTCCATTGATTCAACATCATTGTTGTTTTCCCCATCAGAAACCAATTCATTCAGCAACTTGTTGCCCATTAGTTGACTTGAACTGCATATTCTGTTAGAAAAAAGGGCATCTTTTATTTGTATTA
This sequence comes from Cunninghamia lanceolata, assembly GCA_027924645.1. Classification (NCBI taxonomy): domain Eukaryota; kingdom Viridiplantae; phylum Streptophyta; class Pinopsida; order Cupressales; family Cupressaceae; genus Cunninghamia; species Cunninghamia lanceolata. Next base: position 17,404,575 of record BSBN01000021.1, on the reverse strand, counting down.
ATGTTGGTATTCATAAGCTGAATAGCATTGATATTTTTCACACACCCTATTATTTGAAATATCTTAACCTTAAAATATGACTTGGATATGTAATTGAACACAACAAAATCTCCAATCTCCAACCCATGATGATTCACAAAATTTTCCCAACCCTACCTAAATTCTAGTTTATTTATTGTATACCCTCAACCCTAATCCCTCATCCCTAAACCCTAAACGCTATTCCTATTCCTAAACCCTCAACTCTCAACATTAAACCCTAATCCATCAACCCTCAACCCTAATCCCTCAAACCTAAACCCTATCTGTAAACCCTCAACCCTCAACACTATCCCTAAACCCTCAACCCTAAACCCTATCCCTAAACCCTCAACCCTAAACCCTAAATCTATGTTTCTTGTTGTCCACCCCACACTTAGGGGAGGTATATTGTTATGAAATAGGCAAATAATCTCCCATTGTTTACTGGCTCGCGTTTTGTCCTGCTATAGATTGATCCATTAATATTTGTGCCTCTCTCACCTTCGATAGAACCTTTACAATATCTCACCTCTAGTTCCATTAGCTCATGTTCTATATCTCACTTATCTCTCCCCCTCACCTCTCTACCTCTCCCCTCTCTATGTCTCTCAGTCGCTCCTTGTCTACCTCAACCCTAAACCCTTGACCCTCAACCCTATCCCTAAACCCTCAACCCTCGAACCTCAACCCTCAACGTCAAAACCTAATCCTTCAACCCTTAAATCTGATCCCTCGACCCTCAACCCTATCCCTAAACCCTAAACCTTAAAGCCTTAACCCTCAACCCTCAACATCAAATCCTTATCCCTTAACCCTTCACTCTAATCCCTCAACCCTAAACCCTATCCCTAAACCCTCAACACTATACCTTAAACCCTAATCCCTCAACCCTCAACCCTAATCCTTCATCCCTCAACTCTAATCCCTCATCCCTAAACCCTAAATGCTATCCCTATTCCTAGACCCTCAACGGGCTCGATACTATACCTTAAACCCTAATCCCTTATCCCTAAACCCTCCAACCCTATCCATAATCCTTATACCCTTGACCCTCAACCCTATCCTGAAACCCTTAACCCTCGAACCTCAATGTACTCAACCCTCAACGTCAAACCCTAATCCCTCAACCCTTAACTCTGATCCCTCGACCCTCAATCCTATCCCTAAACCCTAAAGCCTCAACCCTCAACCCTCAATGTCAAATCATAATCCCTCAACCCTTCACTCTAATCCCTCAACCCTAAACCCTATCCCTAAACCCTCAACACTATACCTTAAACCCTAATCCCTCCACCCTCAACCCTAAACCTTATCCCTCAACCCTAATCCCTCAACCCTCAACCCTAATCCATCATCCCTCAACTCTAATCCCTCATCCCTAAACCCTAAATGCTATCCCTATTCCTAGACCCTCAACGGGCTCGATACTATACCTTAAACCCTAATCCCTTATCCCTAAACCCTCCAACCTTATCCCTAATCCATATACCCTTAACACTCTACTTTAACCCTAATCCCTCGACCCTTAACCCTATCCCGAAACCCTTCCCTCGAACCTCAATGTACTCAACCCTCAACGTCAAACCCTAATCCCTCAACCCTTAACTCTAATCCCTCGACCCTTAACCCTTAAAACTTGAACCCTCAACCCTCAACTCTCAACATTAAACCGTAATTCATCAACCCTAAACCCTAATCCCTCAAACCTAAACCCTATCCCTAAACCATTAACCCTCAACACTATACCTTAAACCCTAATCCCTATCCCTTAACCCTTAAAACTTAAACCCTATCCCTATACCCTCAACACTTGACACTATATCTTAAGCCTTAAACCCTCATCCCTAAAGCCTCAACCCTCAATCCTTAAACCTTCAACCCTAAACCCTATCCCTAATCCCTCTACCCTCGACACTCTAACCCTAACTTTGACATTAAACACTAATCTGTCAACCCTAAACCCTAATCTGTTAACCCTAAACCCTCAACCCTCAACACTATACCTTAAACCCTAATCCATCAACCCTAAAACCTAATCCATCAACCCTCAACCCTAAACACTATCAATAAACCATCAACCCTTGACACTATACCTTAAACCCTAATCCCTCAACCCTCAACCCTAATCCCTCATCCCTAAACCCTAAACTCTATCCCTATTCCTAAACCCTCAACCCTCGACACTATACCTTAAACCCTAATCCCTTATCCCTAAACCCTAAACACTATCCCTCAACCCTTAACCCTTAAAAATTAAACCCTAAAACCTATCCATAAACCCTCGACGCTCAACTCTATATTTTAAACCCCAATCCCTTAACCCTCAGCCTTAAAGCCTCAACCCTCAATCGTTAAACCTTCAACCCTAAACCCTATCCTTAATCCCTCTACCCTCAACACTCTACTTTAACCCTAATCCCTTGACCATCAACCCTATCCCTAAACCCTCAACCCTCAACCCTCAACTCTCAACATTAAACCCTAATCCCTCAACCCTAAACCCTAATCCCTCAACCCTAAACCCTATCCCTAAACCCTCAACCCTTAACACTATACCTTAAACCATAATCCCTCAACCCTAAACCCTAATCCCTCAACCCTAAACCCTAAACCCTATCCCTAAACCCAACAAAACTGCTTTGCCTTATGTTAGGTTATTAAACCCATCATTTTTGACACTCTTCTCTTAAAGATATTTGAGTTGCAAGAATATGTCAGAAAAATGGCTATGAACTTTTTTAATGTTAGTAATGTTATATGGCATGTTTTTCTGGCCCATCTGGGGTTCATTATGCCAATAGGTGTACACACAATGAGAAAAGCTTTACGTATGGTACATCCATAGTGAGTAATTAACAGTTGAAATTAGAAGGATGATCATTATGAGAAAAGTTTTGCATTGGGGTACATCTATGTTTCTTGCTATCCACCCCGCACTTAGGGGAGGTATATTGTTATGAAACAGGCAAATAATCTCCCATTGTTTATTGGCTCTATCCACAAGAACTACTAAACTATACCTTAAACCCTAATCCCTCAACCCTAAACTTTCAACCCTAAACCCTATCCTTAATCCCTCTACCCTCAACACTCTACCTTAACCCTAATCCCTTGACCCTTAACCCTAAATGCTATCCCTAAAGCCTCAACCCTAAACCCTAATCCCTCAAGGTCCTAAACTCTAATCCCTTATCCCTAAACTCTAAATCCTATCCCTAAATGCTCAACCCTTAACCTTAAACCTTAATCACTCAATCCTTATCCTCCCCTATCTGGCTCACTCCCATCTCTACCCTCCTCTACCCTCGACACTATACATACATACATATAGGCATACATAGATACATACATACATATAGGCATACATACATACATACATACATACATACATATAGGCATACATACATACATGATTAATAGCCTTAAACATAAAAAAATTTAAGTTGAACATAACGCGCTCGCATTATTTAAAACATGAAAAACAACACAAACATTTGTGGAAAAGGAAAAATGCAAAGAAAAGAATAACGCGAGCGCGTTATAATGCGAGCACATTATAACGTGCTCACGTTATAACGCGCTCGTGTTATGTCTTGCTTTGGGAATCCAAAGCCTTGGGCTTGGGATTTGCTTTGGATTTCCAACCCAAAGGCTTGGAGTGCCTTTTGAACAATAACAGACATGTTTTTCTATATTCTTCAAGATTTTACATAATTTCATTCGTGCTAACCCTTAGATTTGCACATGTTTCAAGGTCAAACAAATCAAACACCTGGGTAATGTTAGGCTTTCTCTCAGCTATCTGGCAGTGTAATTTTTTTCACATTTTAACAATGTTAAGCCTTTCATCTTTAATTTCTTTTGTTTGTGTGTCCGTTTTTGGGCAAAAACCACTGTTTGTTCTTTTTTTCATTGTAAATTAACTATTCATTGAAATTTCAAAAAAATTACATATTTAGAAACTAGACTCCATTCTACAAATATTAAAAAAAGAAAAAAATGATTTTCAATTAGTTTTCAAAATTTATAGGGGTAGCACGGCCAAAATATTTTTTTTAGGATGTGTCCAATTTGAAAATTAGTAAAAAATCAAATATTCATCAAAAAAATATCAAAAAAATTGGGCATAAACTACATGCGATTAGCTAATTTCTCACTAAAGCAATTTTAAAAATACCAAAAAAAAATTGACCTTTTGAGGGAGCCACAAAACATGCTATGTTATGTTTTTTTGACAGAAACAACACCAATTTCTATGGCTCCCTCTTTTGAACCCCTTAATCTATGCCATTTTCAAAAAAAAAAGTAGTTTAGAAAGGAGACTCGGAGCACTACGAACATTATTTTGGTTGCATCTCCAAATTTTGAGTGTAACTATGCTCAATTTCTCATCCAAGGCCAGTATTTCCTAATTTCAGAAAAAAAGTGGCCACTTAAGACCCTTTTTTGGCCCCCCATCTTCCTGCAGTTACCCCTAAGAAGAATTAATGATGAATCCTTGTGGCTTGATGAACCCTATTTGATAACTAAAGAAGCCATCAAAGTTGTAACAGGTATGAGCTCCTCCGGAAGGGTTCCAGACATAAAGAAAATGAAGAACAATGTTGTAATGCAGCTTACAGGAGCCAAAATTGAGGAGAATGGCCTGACAATAAATGATATCAAGGATCCGACTATCAGATTTGCATCAATGATTGTTAGATACAAAGTGTACCTTTCCAACAAGGAAAATTTTATGTCTGTATCAACCATATACATAGCATATGACATGATCTAGAACAATATGGATTATGACCTCTGTGAATTGCTCTTAAGTGAACTTCTGGAAAACCTGAGAAGATCAAAAGAAATTGATCATCCTTTCAAATATGGAACATTGGTTACATGCTTGCTTTTTTACTTATTGGGAGAGCTACCCTATTTAGGAAATATTGTCTGGCTTGATCACATAACTGTAGCCGCTCAAATAAGAAATCACTTACAAAATTTGGGCAATGCAAATAGGCAGAATGAAATCTTATGGAATTATTTCAAAGGCTTTCAAAAGAAAATGTCAAGTAGATTTTGAATACCTAAAAATGTGGTGATAAAGTATGAAAAGGATATTGTATTCATAGTGGATAAAGATAAATGCTTCATGGAAGCCATGGAACCAAGAACTGTATGGGACCACCCTGCACTAGGTTATGAAGTTGAAGAAGATCTCTTGATTGAATTAGCTGATGCACTACTAAGTAAACCTATTGATCTCAAAGAGGACAGATTTGGGACATTCTCAGAATTATCTTCCAAAATGTTGATGGAATCTAAACAGTCAGAGAAAACATCACATGAACAATTAAGTAAGGCAACAACTAGCTCAAAAGGATCAAAGTCCATAAGTGCTTTGGTAGAATGGACTTCAAGAACTCCATAAAGGAAAGATAAGAGATCTGAAGAAGAGAGACCAGCATCTAATCTTAGAGAAAGATCAAGGACCTCATCCATAACAGATGCCACAACTGAAGAAAAGAAGAGAAAGAAAGTTTTGGCAAGAGACGCTATTGCAAAACCTTTGGAAAAGCCACAAAGTGCACAAACCTCAGATCTACCCAAGTTTCTTCAAGGACCAATAAATCTGAATTCCTTGTCTTCAGAACAAAAATTTGAATTAGTATCATTTGCCCAAAAAAAGGCACAGGGAGAATTGATGAAAACTCACATGCAAGACAATAAGCTCATTACAACAGTATCTAGTGCACTTGGAAAGTTGATGCCTGATTACCAGGAAGATGCAGTGATATCACCTATAGATCAACTAAAAGGTATAATAAGATCAATCAATAATCATTTTGAATCCTTTAAAAAATCTACAGAAACAAAGGTCAGGAAAGAATTTGATGAGAAAAGATTAGTGGAGTTAAAAACCATGTTGATCAATGATAAGATCTCTTTAGCTCAAGGAATTAGAAGCGTTCAAAGTGTCATTAAAGAAGCTAGTGACATATACAAATTATGTTTATCCTGGCTGGAAGTGACAAAGAAAACAACAAAGAAGATCAAGGATTGGGAGTAGAAATTGTTGAACATGTCCAAGACATTTGATCTAGTAGCAGAATCAATTAGCAGCAAGGAAAGTCAAGTCATCAACCTTCATAATGACTTGAGCAATCTAATAAGTGAGCCAACATGTTCTAGCCCCGTGGAGTGACCAAGCCTAAATATGACCTTTGTAAAAGATTGAAATTTATATTGAGAGCTAATCCTCTCCATGGTTTTTTCCCACCTTGGGGTTTTCCACATAAAAATCTTGGTGCCCATGTGTTATGTCTTTGTGGTTGTTATTCATTTGCATATTGTACTTTTGTTTAATTAATTTTAGAAAATGGTTAAAAGTGAAAGTGCATGAAAGGTTTTATGGAACACTGATTCACCTCCCCCCTCCCCCACCCCCCCCCCCCCCTCTCAGTGTTCCTCATATTCAATACAATCTACTTTTATTATCATTGTACACAAATTGCACAACCATCAAATACATATAAAATAATCATATACAACACCCTTTAATTATAAGCTATACTAAATATTGACATAAAATTACTTTAATTGTCTAGATCCCTTAAAGGCTTATTATTTTTACTATTATTGAGGTATAAATTTTGATGCCCATCTATACATACATAATATATATCTAAATGATGTTGGTCAAAGTAACAATATATGTTACTTAAAATTAAGTATAATATACTTTGAATGTCAAAATATATAAATGTTTAATGTAATGTCTCAGATTTGAACTACTCTTAATAGAAACATTATCAATAAAATTTATAATTGAAAGGAACAATTTTACTAAAGAAAATGTTACATACAAAAAAAAATAGTTATTATAAATAATGTTTAAAATTTTTATTTAGTGTCATACAAAAAGGCTTTAATTTTTGGAATGGAGTGTTAATTTATTTTTTTAAATAAATTTGGATTTGTAAGAACTCTTTTCCTCTTTATTGAACTATTATTCCTTTATATTTTCTCTTTCAATTTTATTTTTGATGTAACATAATGTTATTGTTATATATCTAAGGCATTATCAATGTAATTATTTATTTAGCCTCTACCCATCTTCCTTTATTTAAACAATTGATTTAGTCTAACAGCTAAAATCTATCTAATAAATTATATTCATATTGGTTTTAATTTTATTTCCCACTAAACTAATTTGGATGATGATTTGTATCATGGTTTTCTCTTGTCTAGTGATGAAGCAAGGTTATTGAAGAGCATTGTGAATTGTGTAACGAAGCTCATGAAAAAGGAGGTGCAATTGGAGGTAGCCAAACATCTAGTGGGTCTTGATGAGGCAATAGATGACTTTGAAAGTGCATTTGATTCTTTTCAAAAAATACAAATTGTGGGGATTGTTGGCATTGGGAGCTCAGGGAAAACGACACTTGCAAGAGAAATATACAATAGGAAAAGTTCCTTAATGAACAAATCCAGTTTTCTTTTTGATGTCCGAGATGCAGCAAATAAAAAAGAGTTGTATAAAAGGCAGAAAAAACTAATGCAAGACATTGGTGATGATACATCTCAATTTGATAATGTAGAAGAAGGGAAGGTAATTCTTAAAAGGCGTCTGAGATTTCTTTAGGTGTTCTTTATTTTAGATGATGTGGATAACATAGAACAATTAGAAGCTCTATTGCCAGGAATTGAGACCTTTGGACAAGGTAGTCTAATTATTGTTACAAGTTGTGAAATGGGTGTTCTTAAATCATGGGGAATCTCCAATATTTACCAAATGAAAGGATTAAATCTTTGGCATGCTAGAGAGCTTTTGTGTTAGCATGCTTTCCTACAATCTTCTCCTCCAAATGAATATCAAGATCTTGTTGAAAAGTTTCTACAATTTTGTAATGGATTACCCTTATCCCTTAAGGTATTTGGAGGACTACTTTATAAAAAATCCAAAGATTATTGGGAATCTCAATTAGAGAAGGCTTTAAGGTTGCTGCCCAACGACATTAAAGAGAGCCTTAAAATCAGCTTCCATTCACTAGACAAGGAGGAACAAGAGATATTTTTAGATATAGCTTGTTTTTTCATAGGAGAAGAAAAAAATTTGGCCATTGCAGTGTGGGATGGATCAGGATGGAGTGGTGTACATAGTTGGGAAGTGCTTGAGAATAAGTGTTTGGGTGAGGTCGACGAGAGTAATCAGATCAAAATGCAGTGGAAAGGCCACCTTAGGGATCTCGGAAGAGAAATTGCAGTGGAAAGGCCACCCTACCGTGTTTGGTCAGCACAGCAAATCACAGACATTCAGAAACAGACCACGGTGAGCTTAATAAATTCTTTTATAAGCTTAATATCTAATACTTATTATGGAAACCTTGTTCGTTTATTGGTATACTTTCTTGATTGTTTCAAAGGATTTTTAACTTTTGCATTCTCCATTCAGGAAAGAGTGCTGATTCAGGGAATTAAAGCGGCAACCTATGATTTCTATGAAGAGTGCTCATGCTATAATAGTACACCTTTTGAAGAGTGTTTAGAGATTGTGAGAGGCTCTACTGCAAGGTCTAAGCGCCTTGCACCTTCTATCTTTGTTGTTAAGGATAATTATTTTACAGAAGAATTAGCAACACTATTTCCAGGCCTTCTCTGGCTCCGATGGGTCAACTTTCGGGAGAGATCTCTTCCGTCGTGGCTTTTGTTGAAGAATTTAAGAGCTTTAGAGCTTCCAGGTGCTCAACACCTAAAAGAATTGTGGAGCGACGCTGCCGATGTAAGTATTTTCCCTTACTTTGTCAATATTTATAGAATCGTATGTATAAGAGTGTTATAATTTTTGCACGGTTTTGACTGAATTGAAATGCAACGTGGCTGCAGCCTCCTTCGAAATTGAGAGAGCTGAATTTGATGATACCCGAAGTTTCCTCAGATTTCCTAGGTCAATAGGATGTCTTAAAGATTTGAAAAAGATATCCTTTAACGGCACAGCTTATGAATATGGTCGTCCATCACTCCCTTGGCCGCATCCATATAGTCCTATGAACAGTCTTCCAGAAGGGTTTTGTCTACTTCGATCGCTGGAGTACCTCCAGCTAAGATCATGTGGTGAGCTAACATCATTGCCTAGCAACTTTGGCCATTTGACAAGTTTGCGACATCTTGATCTGAGGTTTTGCAGGGAGCTGAGGATGTTGCCTGAGTCTTTTAAGCAGCTCATTCATCTACAGTATATCAATTTCAGTCATTGCAGGGAGCTCACTTTAACGTCAGAGGACAATGACATTCTGCAAAATATGACAAAGCTGGAGACTTTGAATTTTTCAGAATGTGAAAAATTGCAGAAATTACCTCTGCATATCACAAATCAGTTGCCGCTAAGACATCTGCATGTGAAAGGCACCAGGTTAAGGGAATTACCTAGTAACATTGGTGAACTGAGCAAATTGGACGTGCTGAAAATAGGGAGTGAGTTCTTAACAAGGTTGCCGACTTCTATTGTGAATTTGTCCTTATTAAGGAGTCTTGACATTTACAAGTGTGGGGAGTTAAAATCTTTACCTGAGTCTATTGGGAATTTGGCTTGTTTAGAAATGTTCAGTATTGAGGACTGTAAAAGTTAGAATCGTTACCTGAGTCTATGGGTCATTTGTCGTCCTTATTTGACTTGAAAATAGTGAACTGTGAGTTATATTATCTACCTGAGTCTATTGGAAATTTAGCCCGCTTACGTGGATTGAGAATAGAGAGATGTAAGTTCAACTCTTTACCCGAGTCTATAGGTCATTTGTCCTCGTTGAGCCGTCTTGATATTGTTAAATGTAATAAGTTCGGATCTTTACCTGAGTCTATGGGTCGTTTGTCTGTATTGATAAATCTTCATATTGAAAGTAATAAGTTGGGATCTTCTCCTGAGTCTATGGATCGTTTGTCCTCTTTGACGAGTCTTGTTATTGAAAGAAGTATTCAGTTGAGATCTTCACCTGAGCCTGTGGGAAGTTTTGATCAGTTAGAAAAACTGAGCATAGAGTCTACTCCAGAGAAGTCTCTTCCGAAAACAAGTTTGCATCTTAGCAGCAACCTTCAACAACTGTTTATTTTGCGCTGCCCGATCACAGAATTGTCCTTTTCTTCTTCATTGTCTAACCTCAAATTGATAGAGTTAGACAGCACTCGTGTGTCGAGGATATCAATCTCTGAAGAATGTTGCCCCCGCCTTGAAACTCTAGAGCTTCACAATAATTGGCAGTTAGTAGAGATCGAAACCTTGCCAATATCACTCAAGACCATAAAGTTGATTCGCTGTCCAATGCTGAAGGGCATAAGTGCTATTGTGGCATGGTAAATCTTGAGGCACTGACTATAATGGACTGCGGGGAGAACTTTGCTGAGCTTCCAAGTTTTGCAAATCTAGTCTCGCTTAAAGTATTGGAAATCGTACGAAATGTTATCCATAGGAAAATAGAAGGCTTGGAAAATTGCAGATCGTTGGAGAGGTTGATAGCAAGGACTTTCTTCGACGATGAACTCATACAAAATTCGAAGCATAAGCTGAGTCTGCGGATACTGTCGAAGGGGATGGTACGTAAGGGGATGATATGTAAGAGTAGCCTGCCGAGACTAAACTTTTTAAACATATCATCACTTGAACCTCGCGTTCAAACTATAAAGGTAATGATAGTCTTTAGATTCTTTAACTTATTATTATCTCTTGAGCGTGTATTAGTTGATCGTAAATTTTATACTGTTTGCAGAAATGGCCGTACGAAAGGATAATATGCGCAAGGATACAGTCTGGTGTGCAATCAGTTGTGAGTTCCTTTGCCTTTCCTGGTCTCACTTTTGTTGATTCATGCGTGGAGATTGCTAGTGATGAATACAGAACAACAACCGAGTTGAAGTTAAAATACGAGCAGAGGCGTTCTTCCATCGCGGCAGCGATGGTGTGTTTTGATATAAATTCCACTTCAGCAAATACCAGTCTAACTTTGATCGGAGATGGCTGGGATATTGATCAATATGAAGATGTGGGAAAGGGGAAATGGGTATATTTAGATGTTTTCCCACAACCTTCCTTTATGAAAAAGTTCAGACTAATCAAAGAGGACCGGAGACCCGAAATGGAGTTGAGCGAGGAAGAGGATTCGAGTGACTTAAAAGATGACAAAGTGATGAGCGAGCAACAGAGAGTTGTGGAGACTTTTAACAAAGTAGTGCTCATTTTTAGGGGATGTGAATAGGCCGAGTAATTTTGGGGATGTGAATAGGCAATTGAGGGGAACCATAGTGATGGGTGAGTGTACCTTTGTTAAGTATCTCACCTTAAGTTCAAAACTGTCAATCTATAATGAAGAAGGTCAAGTATGCGGGTCAAGGACATCCATGTGGATGCATTTTTTACTCTTGTGCAAAAACTATTTGAAGCAATGTAAAATCTAGATTTTTGTTGTGCTCTTGCCTCTAATTATTTTGTTATTTGAAACGAGTGATGTTTAAAGTACTATTGGAGAATTGTCATCATGTCACAAGGGGACATATTCATATAGATCAAGCCTTAGGTATCTTAGGTAAAATGTCAAGGACAAGTCTTAGCTATGCAAATGCTCTTAGGATGAATGTGCAAATCTATATTTATTTTAAAGCACTAACTAAGATGTTCATTCCTTGGATGCAAATGATATTTGAATAAATTCTTGTTGATTGAAGAGGATAACATGAGATGTGAAATGAAGAAAATTAAATGCTTTTAAATATTTGGATGTTGCACATGTTGTCATTGATGTCAAAGAAGGTGTAAAGTTGAACATGTAGTCATTGATGTCAAAGAAGGTGTAAAGTTGAACATGTAGTCATTGATGTCAAAGGTGTTGTAAAGTTGCATAAATTGTCTTTGACTGTCCCAGATCAAATTAACTTAGTTTAGAGGTGTTTGGCTAATATAATAGAGATGAAGGGACATGGTTACTGATCATGATGGAGCCTGTTAATGCACTGCAAATTGCATTGGCACTAAGGAGATTTGACAGGTAATGCAAATAGTTTGAGTGATGTGCAGTTGTGTTGACATTGTGGGTTGTTTGTATCTACATGTTACATGAAGAAATTAGGAGCAGACCTTTGGTGTGTTGTCAGTATCTTATTGTAGCAGGGTTTTACTCTTAGATGTCATAGTGCTGCAAATTCTATTTGGTTGGCCTTTTAGGTCATCATAGTGCATTAGTATGTTCATTGCAATAAAGCAAAGAGATGGTTGTTTGGAGTTCCTAAGATAGTTATATCATGGTTTAGTGGGAGCTTTGTGCAATTACATAGTCAGTGGAATCTACTTGGTTGGACATTATGGTTTTACTTTACCTTTTGGGTGTTCCTAGTGTTGTAGTGGTATCTTCTTGGTTGGAGATTGTGTGAGGGCTATGGGTGATCTTCAATTGTGATATGTCTATCATGGTTCCATGTGTAGTTCAAGATCATTTTTAGTGGGAGCTTTGGTAATGATTAGGATCTATCACTTTTTTATGGATCCTTGTCAAGATGGATTTATGTCTTATGTGCATTAGAGTTGCTCCTACGACATAAGGATGTGTTTATCACCCTACAACTTTCCTTTGAGTTGTTCTCTGCAATAGAGATTATTTGCAAAAGTTAAGGATTACAATTCATGTTAATTTCTTAATGATATATTAGGGCTTGAAAGAAGTTGAAGACCTAAGCTCTAAGGTCCTAAAACCCTAAGGACCTCCTAAAAAAACCCTAAAGACCTAAAAGCAATGTTGCTTTTTGTTTTCTTTTCATAGACGGGTTACTTTGTGTTTTAATTCTTCGGTGACTTGTCACCGGTCAATTATGACTTACATGACAACTTAAGTCCATCGTCATCGTAGGATGACCAGCCCCTCGACCTAGCCGGAACCAAAAATTCCCTTCTTCATTTTATGCAAAGGTGCGAAGACATGAATCATTGGCTCCTATTTAATTCTTCGGTGGCATGAAATAGGATATCAATGGTGGGTGTTCAAATCTCTAACGATTAGCTCCCGAGTTTGAAGTTTGATGGACTCTGACCCGTATTAATTGTTTGTTAATAGTTTGAATAGTTGTGTTAATTGTATCATGAATAAGAGTTTTAGCTGTTTAAAACTCTGTATGGAAGAGGCCCTCAAGAGCTTTTTAGGAGAAAAATGATATGATTAATCAAGCATATATGTCTATGTAGGGTGGTTGATAAGAGTTATTGAAGAGTTGTTTATTGTAACAATACAAAGCATTTGAACAAAATATTACTTTGATATGAGAATGTATAGACTGTTTTAATCAGCAGAGTGGAGGGTTGTATGAATGTTAGAGAGGTCTTGTGATAAGGAAAATAATGTTCATTTTTTGTTCAGGTTGTTGAATAGCGATATGCAGAGACATATACACATTATGTGTACGGAAGAATTGAAAAAGAAAGGTGAACTTATTGATGATACTACATAAAAGTAGTTTGATGATGTGTTCTTAAATCTTGTAGAAGATTTTCTCCATCTGTGTAGTAGGGGTGTGGTTTTTTCTTAGCTGATAATATATATATCATAAGTGTTACTGATTTTGAATATCTTCACATAGAGGTGATTGAGTGAGAGAGTTACATAATCCATATGTAACCTATGATGTCAATGTAAACAGAGTAGTGCTCTATAGTTTCAGTCTATTTGCATTGGAGTTGGTGCTCCTAAACTTGCAAGGGGTTGGTGCTCCTAGGGTTGGTGCCCTGAATTGTAATCAGTGAGATTCTATGTGCTAGTGACGTCTACATTGTATAAGTGATCAGATATTTTGTGAGGCCAGATTTGGACATGGATCCAAGCAGCATTTCTCTCTTGGTTTTTCCCATCTAGGGCTTTCCACGTATATGCATGTGTTGTGGTGTGTCTTCTGTGATCATCTCAGTTCTTTCTAAGTGTCTTGATGTAAAGATAATTGACATTGCAAAGTAAGTTGATTAATTTAATTAATTTTTGTGTACCACTAATTCACCCCCCCCCCTTCTCAATGATCTAGTGTGTTCCAACAATGGACATGCTAACAAATTGTGCAAACTTGTGTTAAGTCATCCTTAGGTGGGAAATGAATGAGTGGGAGTTGATCAACATTTGAATGTGATTTAAAAATTTGAAGTGTAAAATCTATAGGTATAGGATTTGCCCCATATCTATAGATATGACCCAAAACATGAGAATGGCCAAATTGAGGTGGATAATAGAGATATAAGGGAAATTGTGTGAATCAACCTAATTAATGCATAACTTGGGTGAGTGTATCTGAATGTGTGTACATATAGATAAGCTAAGTAGTATATGTGTGTAGATAATTGTAAGCAAATGAATAAATCCTATGGGGGAAGGGCTTGACTTTGTATAAGATTTTTCTATTTGTCGATATGTAAATATATTAATTTATTCTCTCAAAATAGGCAAAAAACTAAATGAGAAATGTCACGGGTTACAAATTTCACCATTACATTTTTCCCCCACCTTGAGGTGCATACACATTTCAAAGTATGTAGCACTCACAAATAGGCATATAAAGTGAATGATCAAACATAAAAGGATATGACATGGATCCATATTTAAATTAATGAACCTTATTGAATACATCATTGTGTAAGTTTATCCTTTGGCATATACACACTCCATATGAGCCTACAAAATGGAGATAAAATATGCCACACTTAACTTCTATAATGTAAGTAAGGTCAAGTACAATCTAGACCTTTCTATCAATAATCTAAGAGATAGAGGAGGAAAGGGGGTTAGAGAAATTCTACCTAGATACAGAAAATGGTGATATTGTGCCATGCTTGATAGTCATAAGATGCCAAGTTGCATGAGACATTGACTTCTCATATGGTAATAATCTTTGTGGTCATATTGGATGAGTCTCTAAGTTCTACAAAACTCAACATGAGAGTGTTAACAAAAGGATATGCTTCCTACAATTGAATACATCTATAGCATACAAAGAATTGGAGGAGAAGGGGAAATAATAAATGAAATGTATATGTAATGTATACATGTAAATGTGTACATCATGTAAATTAATAACTTTAAATGAAGACAAAATGTATTTGAAAGGAAGCTAAGATAATAGAAATACTTCCTACAATAATCTATGAGCTCGAAGAAATATATAGAAAATATGATAACAACTTTATAAGAAAGGAAAATACACAAAACCATTCACCATAACACAATGTTTATCCTAGGAAATCCTTTTCAAAAGAACCCATCTCCAAACTAAACCAATTGTATTTCTAGCACCTTCAAAGAGGTCACCAGAAAATGTATTACAAAGCCTTCTTAGGACATCACATCAACATACAAATTTGGAGTGATTTTGACAACATAATGATACCTTCTAAATACACTATGAAACCTCCATCTCAAGCATCAAATAAATAGGAAAAAAATAAATGAAACCACCAAATGGTAAATCAAGAACCATGAGCTAAAACCACCCAAGGCCTATCAACTACTTGCTAAGGGTCAAAGGGCCTATAGATTCACCACATTACTTGAACCTATCCATTCTCATAGGCTTCATCAATGCATTTGTAACATGCTCAAAAGTGTCAAACTCTTCAAGAATTACCTTCTCATCCTTGACCATGGTGTGAACAAATTGATTTTGTACATCAATGTGTTTGATCCATCCATTAAAAGTTAAAGCTTTTTTTCTAAATTGATGGCACTCTGACTAAATCATCCAATCTAAATTACTCTACGACTCAATCCATCATTTAAACCCAATCTCTAAAGATAGATGACCTCATTATAGGCATAAATAGATACCGTATACTCTACCTCTATCATGGAGAAAGTGACCACAACCTATCATTTTCTCATCTAATTGATACAACCACCAAACAAGATAAAGACATAACCAATAGTTGATCTCTTGTTGTCAATATCTCTTGCCTAATAAAAATCCACATACTTCTAAATATCCATTGAGTGATGTAGGTCTCTTAAGACACCATCTCCTTGATATCATAAAGAGTAATTAGAAGTAATACATAAATATTTGAAGACCTTCACTGTGACTAATGATCTCAATTAGGATTATCCATGAGATGAATCAAGACTCATTGTGTGGATAATTTTTAGTTTGTAGATCATACCATACATAAGAGTACACTCGTTACTAGAATAAATAACATGAGATATATTTGAGTCCATCTCGCCAAGTGTAGATAGAAATTGCTCCATTGAAGTGTAGATGGAAATTTCTTCATTGATAACTTAGTCCCCATTGAAATAGGAACACTCATAGGTGTAATACTACTTTTCTTAGAGTTATTTTATTATTTTGCAGTGGATTTATTATGGTTAATATTTAGAGTTAAGATAATTTAGAATATGTGAAGATATAAAATAGATATAAATAACAAATGAAAATTACAATTTGTAATAATTTAATAAGAACTCTAAAGCAAATCATTAACAAGACAAACTAGATAACATAATCACATTAACACATTAACATAAAAGATTATATAATAGTCTCAATATCTTTATTATTGATAAGTTTAGTACTTATTTGAATTATTGAGCACTTGAATTAGCCACTCTCACCCTAGGAAGATTTTAGTGGTCTTGGCCCTCATAGCTATGGCACATTCTAGGAGGAAACAGTTTTTTTCGGAACACAACATGCTATTATGCTCTTACACAAGTGCTGGTTCTAAAAGAACAATGCTCAACACAAGTGAGAACCAAGCCCTGGCCAACATCATCCTGGGTTGTACGTTGTACCCTGAGTTAGGATACAGTCTGTGTGCCCCCTTCTTCAATGCCCATAGCTCACCAAACCACTTACTTCTTCCTTGAGTGTTCTCCATGCCCTTTCCAAGTCTCACACAAATTCCTTATATAACTTTTTAAGGGCTGATTTCTAAACCATCACACCCTCTCACAAAGGTTGTTATTAATAATGACTTAATAAACATGTAATAATTCCTCCCTTTTAAAAGGGGTTTTCATAATTATTCTTTATTTCTCTATTTTAACCAAATGATCATAATATTCTTATTTTTCCATCTCCCTTTTAATTATAAAGGGATATTTAAATAAACAATATCCTCTTATAATTTGAAAGTGTTAATCATAAAATAGCTTTCTTTTTCATTTTGGGGAAAAAGTCACATAATGATGGGTCTACTATCTCTCATGTTGAAATATTGCAACATAGAGTTCACATACTTATTCTAGCTTAACCAAATCTTTTTATTTTTTCTCTCTTTCGATATCCATGCCTAAGAACAAAATTTCTCAAATCACCTTGATATAGTATGTACATTTGATCTTTATATCTAAGCAACCCATCCGACTCAAATTTATATCCATCATACTTGGTATCTTAGAATTTTTTTGAATGTGTATTCCTAACTTGATCATAAAACTCATCATCCTAAGAATCCTTCTAGATTTGTTCTCAGAAATTCATTTGAATAATGACTATTACTACAATATATGCCTCTTATGACTAAGAGCATCGGCTCAGTTCTCTTTTCCATTTATATAATTGATGTCAAAATCATAATCAAATAGTAGCTCTAGCTAATGTATAACATCCCAATCTGAATGTAATATTAACAATTAAAAAATAATTGCAAATTATTGATAAATTCACTATATTCTTATATTTTCACAAGAAATAAAGCAAGTA
Organism: Cunninghamia lanceolata; assembly: GCA_027924645.1. NCBI lineage: Eukaryota > Viridiplantae > Streptophyta > Pinopsida > Cupressales > Cupressaceae > Cunninghamia > Cunninghamia lanceolata. The sequence continues at coordinate 17,386,857 of BSBN01000021.1, read as the reverse complement.
CATTTATGATTACATAATGATTGTCTAGTACAATATCTGAAGGTCACATTACTTGCAACTTACAACTTTATAATAGTTACATGTATAAATGAAGTAATGTCTTTTGTATCACAAGTCTTTGGCAATTCAATTGCAAGAGGAAGAGCATTACTTGAGCACTTTACCTCCAACCATAGATCGGTCATCCCCCACTCACCTTCCTACTGGAAGTGTGGTGCAGGGCACCCAAGAGCAACATTTTGATTTCTAAGAGCATTTTGAGAAGTTATGGTTTTTGTTCAATGTGTTTGGTAATAAGGCTTTTAGCCATTGTTGTTTGGTCCATTTTGTATGGTCAAGAGATTTGGGGTGACTATATAAACCTCAAATCCTTCTTAGTCCATTTGGACCCTAGTTATGCCACTTAGGCCTAGTAGGTCTAATGTTGGTTTTTTTTTTGTTTTTGAGTCTAATTGGAAATTTTTATGTTTTGGAATGTTTTAGAGGGAATGGTGGTTGGTTAGGTTCCATTGGACAAGTTGAACCAATCGACCTCTTTGTGTTATTGCAAAATGTCATAGTGACCAATGTTGTCAATGTTGTCAAATGACACATTTGGTCGGTTGCAACCCATTTTTGGAAGTTGAATCTGTTTTGACAGTTGAAAACCAACTTGGGTTGAGTTATATTTCTATCCTCTCACCCCAGAATGGAGGAGATTTTGTATGAAATTTTGGGAACAAAAATCAAGGATTTGACTATTTTTCTGAAGAAAACATGTTTCTGTATGGACTGTACGGACTGAACTCTTGGTCTAATGTACTTTTTCTGAAACTAGAGTGAGTCTGGGTTCGAATGCAACTAGTTTGAGGTCTTGACATGGTCAGAGTCAAAAGTTATTGAATTTTATTTCAAAACTGGTCTAGAAACCCTGTTTTCTAGGGCTGTCCCACAAATTTGGCCCTAGAATGCATTCCCACCAATGAAATTTCATGCCACTCGGTGAAATGCAGGCTAGGGGTGTATACTACTTGATTCAAAAATCTTTTTTCTGGGAAAGGTAGTCTTCTATTTTTAAGGTGATGCCCTAGGTCAAATATCTCTATGTATTTGACTGAAATTATGCAATTGGGTGATGTAAATGACAAAACTCTGATAAGGTGAGTGAATGAATGGTGGTTTTGAGTTGTTTGGGTGTGGTAGAGGTAATCCAAACTCCTGTCCCTGATCTATGACCCCAAATTAGACCACTTGCTTTGTAACCTAGCCCTAAAGTGATCAATTAGGCCTAGAGACCTAGTGGGTGTTCTGAGTTGCTGGAGTAGAGTTGGACCTAGAGGTTTGGAAGTTTATTAGGAACCCTTAAAGGGTATTCAAATCCATCATTTACATGCCTGGTCATTTAGGGTTTTGTCAAGTTGTGTGGAGAAAATTAGATTTGGAAGGCTAGTAGCCTCACTAGACCTAGTCAAGGTTAGAGAGTTGAATGAAGTTGGTGATCAAACCAAGTGTTGGTAAGGTGTTTTCTGATCTGTCTTAAGGTGTTGGAGAAGCCTTAGGGGTTGGACAATAGTCTGGACATCAAATCCTTCATATGCCTTGAATGTGCATTTGGTTGGTTGGGAGGTTGAAGGCTAGTTGAAGTGGGTGAGTGGGCAAAGGACAATAGAGTAAACCCTTGTGTGTTGCTTCCCTTGTGCCACTCTACATCAGGTGGTATCAGAGCCATCAAAGAGATGGGAGATAGAGAAGAAGAGGAGGAAATTCCTCAAAGAGTGACAAATGTCGAATTGGCAAAGATAGTGGGAGAGCAAGTAGCCAAGAACAAAAGGATGGAGGCTGAGATAGAGAAGTTGAAGAAAGACAAGGACAAGAAGAAGAAGCCAAAGTTCATCTTAGATTCAGATGAAGAGGATCAAGATGAAGAAAAAGAAGTGCCAATGGAAGAGTCACAAGGAGGCATGTCAGAGAGACAATTCCTAGATGCACTTGGAAAGTTGAGTAGGAAGGACACTAAGGCAGACTTACCTATGTTTCCTGGTAAGATGAATCCAGAGGAGTGCCTTGATTGGATAGAGGCAATGGAGAACTATTTTGAATGTGAAGAAGTGGTAGAAAATTAGAAAGTGAGGATTGCCAAGTCAAGAATGAAAGGGCCAGCCTTAAGTTGGTGGAACTTCGTTCAAAATGAGAGGATAGAAGATGATAGAAACCCTATCTCTACATGGAGAAAGATGGTACTTGAAATCAAGAAGCAATTTGTCCCTGAAGACTATGAAGTCAACTTGCACAAGAAGTTAGATAACTTGAGACAGAAGGACATGGACGTGAGCACCTACACAAAGGAGTTTCACAAGATGACATTGAAGTCCAAGATGCCTAAGAATGAAAAACAGAAGCTTCCAAGATATCTTAATGGCCTCAAGTTCTCCATTCAAGATGAATTAACTCTCTTTAACCTGGAGACAGTCCATAAGTGCTTTCAAATGGCACTGAGGATTGAGGATAAGCAGAGAAGAAAAGGGGATTTTAACAACAGCAGCAGAGGCAAAGGAAATCAGAACTTTAGGGGTAGAGGCCGATTTCAAAACAGAGAACTTTTCAAGGCCCCAAGGTGGCAGATTTCAAGAAGGCAGTCAAGGGGCTGCTGACAGAGACAATACTGATAAGGGTCAGTTTAGGGGCAGAGGAAATGGCAGAGGGAGAAGTGGGGGCAGAGGTCCCAATGTGTTTACTGGAAGGTGTTTCTCTTGTAATCAGATTGGACATCAGTCCTTTAGATGCCCAGAGAAAATTGGAAACACTGCCGCAAATCAGAAAGATAGAAGAGTGCAACTCCTTCAAGAAGAGGACTATCAAAGCACCACATCATACCAAACAACCTCTTCCAAGTCTGCAGCACCTGAGAGTGGAGAATGCATCATGTTTAATAGATCCCTCATCATGCTAGCCACCAAGGAACAGTCCCAAAGAAACAACTTGTTCAGAACCACTTGCAAGGTGAAAGGAAAAGTTTGCAAGGTAATAGTAGATTCAAGTTCTTCTAAAAATTTCGCTTCTAATGAAATGGTGACTAAGTTAGGATTGGAAAGAATGCCTCATCCTAACGCCTATAGAGTCTTTTGGCTAACCAAGGAACAACAAATTATGGTGAAAGAGCAATGTTGGGTTGAATTCAAGATAGGTGAATATCATGATAAGGTTCTTTGTGAGATAGTGGATATGGATGCATGCCACCTTCTTCTTGGAAGGCCTTGGCAACATGACACAAGTGCCCAACATGATGGTAAGCAAAATGTGATTTATTTGTCCAAAAATGGTGAAAAGTTTACAATGACTCCTTTGATTGATGATTGCAAAGGGAAGGTCATTTCTAGTTCAGTTATGTTGGTAGGTGAAAAAGAGTTTTGGCTAACCTCAAGGAAGAGAAAGTGCCATGTTTTGCAATGGTCATCAAGCCCAAGGATGTGAATCCCAAGAAGGCCAAAGTGCAGCAACCTCTTAGGAGGATTGGACCAAAGGAAGTGGAAGAACTATTGGAAAAGTTTCATGATGTGATAGCCGATGAGAGTAAGGATGCACTTCCACCAAATAGGGAGATTAGTCATTGCATTGATCTCATCCCTAGATCCACCCTACCAAACCAAGTAGCCTACAAGTTGACTCCAGAGCAAAATACTGAAGTGGCAAGACAAATCCAGGACTTGTTGGAAAGAGGGCTTATCGGGAGGAGTATTAGTCCATGTGCAGTACCTGCAGTACTTGCACCCAAGAAGGAAGGAACATGGAGACTATGCACTGATTCCAGGGCCATCAACAAGATCACTATCAGGTATAGATTTCCAATGCCTAGAATAGAAGATTTAATGAATTTCTTGGGTAGGGCTAAGTACTTTACCAAGATAGATCTCAAAAGTGGTTATCACCAAATCAGGATAAGGGAGGGGGATGAGTGGAAAACTGCCTTCAAAACCAATGAAGGACTATTTGAATGGGTTGTAATGCCTTTTGGCTTGTCAAATGAACCAAGCACCTTCATGAGATTGATGAATAAAGTGCTAAAACCTTTCCTTAACAAGTTTATTGTTGTGTATTTGGATGATATACTAATTTTTAGTGACAGCAAGGAAGATCACATAAGACATGTCCATCAAGTGCTCAAGAGGCTTCAAGAGGAGAAGTTGAGAATCAACCTTGACAAATGTGTCTTCCTACAAGAAGAGTTGATATTCTTGGGGTTTGTCATCTCCAAGGGCAGCCTAAAAATGGATCCAAGTAAGGTTGAAGCCATTCTTAATTGGCCAACACCTACAACAGCCTCTGAGGTAAGGAGTTTCCATAGTTTGTGTAGCTTTTATAGAAAGTTCATTAGAGGGTTTAGTGGCATTTGTGCTCCACTTGTTGACACCATAAAAGGGGGCAAGAAATGAGTGTTTGTATGGACAAATGAGGCCAACCAAGCCTTTGAACTGTTAAAGAAAAAAATATCAGAACAACCGGTCCTTGTTCTTCCTGATTTTGACAAGGTCTTTGTGGTAGAGTGTGGTGCAAGTAAGAGGGCTGTAGGGGGAGTCCTAAGTCAAGATGGGAGGCCTGTAGCCTTTTTTAGTGAGAAGTTAAATGAGGCAAAACAAAACTACTCCACCTATGATCTAGAGTTATATGCCATGGTCTAGTCATTGAGGAAATGGAGACACTACTTATTGCCAAAGGAATTTATAGTTTTTACTGATAACCATGCTTTGAGCTTCTTGAACAGGCAGCAGAAGTTAAACCACAGACATGTCAAGTGGATGGAGTACATCCAAGCATACACCTTCTCCATAAAACACAAGAAAGGAGTGGCCAATAAGGTAGCCGATGCCTTAAGTAGGAGGAATCTTGTTGTGCAGACCATACAGTTGGAAAGTACAGGTATTCATGCCATCAAAGATCAGTATGCAGTAGATGAAGACTTCAAAGAGCCATACCTATCTTGTAAGGCCATGACAGGAAGGTATAACATTGATTTTTCTGATTTTTTGTTACAAGATGGATATCTTTTCAAGGGTAGCATGTTGTGTATCCCAAGAGGGTCTGTTAGAGAGAATATAATCAATGAAAAGCAATGTGGCAACATGTCAAGCCACTTTGGTATTGACAAGACCCTAGAATTGGTTAGGAGGTACTATTTTTGGCCCAAGTTACCAACTGATGTAAGGAAGTTTGTTGAAACTTGTCAAGTTTGTCAAAGAGCAAAGGGGCATACATCAAATGCAGATTTATACACTCCTCTACATATTCCTTCAAAGCCTTGGGATTCCATAAGCATGGATTTTGTACTTGGTTTGCCTAGGACCAAGAATGGACATGATAGAATCTTTGTGGTTGTTGATATGTTCTCAAAAATGGCTCACTTCATCCCATGTAAAACCACACATGATGCCTCACACATAGCACATCTTTTCTTCAAGGAAATAGTTAGATTACATGGTTTACCTTTGTCAATCATCTTAGGCAGAGACCCCAAGTTCATAGGACACTTCTAGAGGACACTTTGGAAGAGACTAGGTACAAACTTGTCATTATCATCTGCCTATCACCCTTAGTCTAATGGACAAACAGAGGTGATTAATAGGTCACTTGGCAACCTCCTAAGATGCCTAACAAAGGAGTAGGGTGCTAGTTGGGATTCAATTTTGGCTCAGGCAGAGTTCTCATATAATGACACTGTCAATAGAAGCACCAGCCTGTCTCCTTTCCAAATTGTTTATGGCACTCACCCAAGGGGTATTTTAGAACTTAGGGAGGTTAAAGGACTAGAAATCAGCAGTGCCTTGGCTGAAGACTTCATTCAAGTCATGAAAGATGTCCATGAACAAGTACAACAGAAATTGCTGTCCACTTCTCAGAAATATAAACAATTTGCTGACAGAAAAAGAAGGGATTTGCAATTCAAAGAAGGTGATTTGGTAATGGTCCATCTGAAGAAGGAGAGGCTCCTTGCAGGTAAACATACCAAGCTGCTCATGAAGAAGATTGGGCCTTGTGAAGTGCTCAAGAAATGTGGAGAAAATGCCTATAAAATCAGACTTCCGAATGGCATTGCTTTGTCTCCAATTTTTAATGTTTCAGACCTTTATCCCTATAAAGGATTTGATCCTCAGACTACTGTTGAAGAAGAAGAAACTAATTAGACACTCCAAGAATTGATTCCTTCATCTCTTGATCAGATTGAGTGCATTTTGGATAAGAGGATTACAAAACAAACCAGGAGGCACACCTATCATGAATACTTGGTGAAGTGGCTAAACAAACCTCAGGTGGATGCCACTTGGATGAGTAGAGCAGACATTGAGAAGGTAGGTTTCACATTTGATAACATTCCTAACTCAAGAGACTTGAGTTCTGTTTGACAATGGGTGTATGGTGTAGGGCACCCAAGAGCAGCATTTTGATTTCTAAGAGCATTTTGATGCATTTTGAGAAGTTATGGTTTTTGTTCAATGTGTTTGGTAATAAGGCTTTTAGCCATTGTTGTTTGGTCCATTTTGTATGGTCAAGAGGTTTGGGGTGACTATATAAACCTCAAATCCTTCTTAGTCCATTTGGACCCTAGTTATGCCACTTAGGCCTAGTAGGTCTAATGTTGGTTTTTTGTTTGTTTTTGAGTCTAATTGGAATTTTTTGTGTTTTGGCATGTTTTAGAGGGAATCGTGGTAGGTTAGGTTCCATTGGACAAGTTGAACCAATCGACCTCTTTGTGTTATTGCAAAATGTCATAGTGACCAATGTTGTCAATGTTGTCAAATGACACATTTGGTCGGTTGCAACCCATTTTTGGAAGTTGAATCTGTTTTGATAGTTGAAAACCAAGTTGGGTCAAGTTATATTTCTGTCCTCTCACCCCAGAACGGAGGAGGAGATTTTGTATGAAATTTTGGGCACAAAAATCAAGGATTTGACTATTTTTTTGAAGAAAACATGTTTCTGTTCGGACTGTACAGACTGAACTCTTGGTCTAATGTACTTTTTCTGAAACTAGAGTGAGTCTAGGTTTGAATGCAACTATTTTGAGGTCTTGAAGTGGTCGGAGTCAAAAGTTATTGAATTTTATTTCAAAACTGGTCTAGAAACCCTGTTTTCTAGGGTTGTCCCACAAATTTGGCCCTAGAATGCATTCCCACTGATGAAATTTCATGCCACTCAGTGAAATGCAGGCTAGGGGTGTATACTACTTGATTCCAAAATCTTTTTGCTGGGAAAGGTAGTCTTCTATTTTTAAGGTGATGCCCTAGGTCAAATATCTCTATGTATTTGACTGAAATTATGCAATTGGGTGATGTAAATGACAAAACTCTAATAAGGTGAGTGAATGAATGGTGGTTTTGAGTTGTTTGGGTGTGGTAGAGGTAATCCAAACTTCTGTCCCTGATCTATGACCCCAAATTAGACCACTTACTTTGTAACCTAGCCCTAAAGTGATCAATTAGGCCTAGAGACCTAGTGGGTGTTCTGAGTTGCTGGAGTAGAGTTGGACTTGGAGGTTTGGAAGTTTGTTAGGACCCCTTAAAGGGTATTCAAATCCATCATTTACTTGCCTGGTCATTTAGGGTTTTGTCAAGTTGTGTGGAGAAAATTAAATTTGGAGGGCTAGTAGCCTCACTAGACCTAGTCAAGGTTAGAGAGTTGAATGAAGTTGGTGATCAAACCAAGTGTTGGTAAGGTGTTTTTTGATCTGTCTTAAGGTGTTGGAGAAGCCTTAGGGGTTGGACAATAGTCTGGACATCAAATCCTTCATATGCCTTGAATGTGCCTTTGGTTGGTTGGGAGGTTGAAGGCTAGTTGAAGTGGGTGAGTGGGCAAAGGACAATAGAGTAAACCATTGTGTGTTGCTTCCCTTGTGCCACTCTGCATCAAAGTGACCCTACCCTTCAGAAGGGTATAGATAGTGAGAATCAACAATATTGATTCAACATGGCATATGAGAACTAGAGTAGTGTCCTAGCAAAAACAATTGGTTTATACAACTTCTAGTCTACCTCTAGCTATGTACAACCAATCTGACTATTTATATAAATAAGGACATGGTGGACCAACAATGCAAATAGTGATTTTGCATTACTTTGGCCAAAGTTTCAAAATAAAAGAGTCGACTATTCACACACTTCTTTCTTAACTTGGAGACAAATATTATTCTATTTTCTTTAATTATACATAGGTTGATGGTAAATCAAAGTAAAGTTAACAATTATTACCCTATACTTGTCTAATTGTCATCACTAGTTTTCTACTAGAGGTCAAATAGGCAATTATAGTATAAGAGTTGGGATGACTTAAAATCATGCATTGAGCCCCTCTTTACATCCTCGCAATGTCGGGTCTTTGACAACTATCAACTACTGAATGTTTATTCAACCTTATTTTCATGTTCAATGATTAGTAAATAATCTTTACGTCATAGAGTGTTAGTTTAGAATCCCTTGAGTATTCACAGCTTCTCCCTGAAGTTAGGATACATAATTACGTAGTTCGTATAAAATACCTTTACCTTAGAATCTATAGGGATCAATAATGCAAGTTTAATCATACATTTCAAACATTGCAATCAAGGTCTCATTGTCTTTTTAACCAAAGAGAAAACTACCTTTTATTGAATTTTATACGAAACTAAGATCTTGAATGGTTTTACAAAACTTATTTCAACTGAAAACTTATCTTTGTATTTCATTTGAAGTTACTCTAAACTAGAGTTTTATTTTCAAGGAGATTCTCCAAGACATTAAGAATTCTAGATTCCTGAGGTAAGGCATAATTATGAGTATATATATATATATATATATATATATATATATATATATATATATATATATATATATATATATATATATATGATCATAAATAAGTCTTTATTTTGTTTACTACATGGTACTTCTCGACTGTCCAACAATCTATGACAACTTTTAATAGTCTATATTATGTTTCTACAATCATATAGGGATAAGGCTAATATCTACCTGCCATATTACAACCTTACAAACATATGAGTACATGTCCATTGGCCACATCCCATCCATTTCAAAGGTGTGAGTATATGTTTATCATCCATTTCAAAGTATGAGTATATGTTTATTGGCCATAATCTAGCCATTTGAAAGTATGAGTATATAATAACAGTTCAATTTGGTATCTCAATCATAGATAATAATAATTCAAAGCATGTATCATTGCCAGCACAAGGTACATTATAAATATTTCAAGAGGTATACGAATGCAGGGTATGCATTATCATATTATAATTTGCACTAAGGCCAACTCAACGGTATGTATAACAATTTAAATCTTGTAATATGATGTATTTAATAGTGTAAGGCTTGTACTACAGCCAACACATTGATACTTAGTCAATATAAGATATGCTTAATAGTTTTGTTAAGCTTGCGCAATGCATACAAGGTAAACATAGATTATTTAATGAAGATTCATTCATATACCTCCACTTGAGGTTGATATCTTTGCTAACAAATTAGATAAAATATTTTTGATTGTTGTCTTTGCCAATGCAACAAAAGGTATAAAATTTCAGAACCCATTCTCTGTTAACATAAAGATACATTTAACAATTTAAGGCTTGTATTCTACTAACACAAAGTTATCTAAACCACAATATGTATACAGCTATATCTTACTAATATAAAGTTATCTTTCACAGTATATATACAGATTTAAGCTTGTATTTTGCTAACACAATGATATCTTTCATGGTATATATACAATTTATGGCTTGTGTCTTGTATACAAATAAACAATAATAGTTCAATGCATGAAGAATGAAACACATGCCTCCTCCTGTGGGTGTTACCTCTTCTCACAACTTAGACAATAATATAATTTTGAACACCATCGTTGTTCTCCTCCCCCCTCGAAAGAGAGTATCCTCTCTTCTTAACAAAACTTCTCGATAACTACCCACAACCTTCTCCTGTGCATGCCTAGATTTTGGCATCATGGAGCTTGCCACCCAATCCTCCACTCCTCTTGGAATCTAGGGAATACCGTAGAGTTTTAACCAAATAGATCTGAATAAATTTTATCCATTGCTTGTGAACTAGACATTAAAATAAACTTTGTCTTTGTTTAAATTGTTTTGGAAAATATTAATGATTCACAAAACAAAAGAACATGGTTAAGCATTTCAAATTCTAAGTTATCCAGCAAAGGTAAAGTATCAACATTGGTTCTCTTATAAAACTAACTTACAGAACTTAGATCTCACAATCATAAATAGACTTGATGGGTCTATTACTCAAGTAGACTAGGTAAATAGATGCATAAATAATTTTCTTGAATACCAACATGGAAAATAAAGTTGTTGAAGCAATGGGTGATAACCTCATGCTAGCACACCAAGAGACTAGAAAACATAAAGACCAAGAAACACACCATAGAAGACATAACCTCTAAGTAAGTGTGTGAGTTCCCTGATGGCACGTCGATCGCTTATCTCTCGCAATCTATTTTCCTCTCCCTAGTGATGTTCTCCCTCCTCGTCTGGGAGGGGGAAAACATTGTCCCTGAATTCACCTCATTCACACGACAAGTAGTTAGTCCATCTCTTAAATCAATTAAGTGCAATAATACAATCTCATTTAATATTTCATTGCATATTCAACAATGTCAAATAAGCTCATTTTCTAGGCTAGCATCACTTCATATCAACATATTAATTTCTCTTTCTAACTAGTGTTTTCTAAAATAAAATGATGAAGTAAGTTTTCTTAAAAAGAAATGGGGTGTAACACAATGCCTTTGGCATGCATTCAATTTAGGTTGAGTGAAGACATATGTAAGCCCTTAATTATTCAACTTGAGTTCAAAATGATTCCCTAATTAGTAATGTCTCCAAACTTGTAAGGCATGGATGATTGCAGCCAACTCCAAGTCATGTGAAGCATAATTCATTTCATATTGCTTGAGTTTCCTAGATTCATAGGCTACAACTTGATTGTCCTACATGAGAACACCCTCCAACCCATCCCTAATGCATCGGTAACGACCACAAAATGGCCTTCCAAATCAAAAACTCTAAGAATTGGAGCTAAAGTTAGTTTCTCCTTCAAAATTCAAAAGGATTCTTCACATTTCTCAGTCCACTCAAACCATTTACCTTTCCTTTGAAGTGAGGTAATGGTGTTTACAATTCTGGAGCAATTCAAGACAAATTTCCTATAATACCTAGCTATACCCATAAAATGCATACCTCATGCAGGTTCCTAGGATCCAACCAATCCATGATTGCTTAGATTTTTGTGAGGTCAATCGCAATTCCCTTTCAAGAAATTATATGCCCCAGATATTGCACTTCTTTTTGGAAGAAAGTACACTTAGATAACTTGCAATATAATTTGTGCTCTCCTAAATGTTGCAGAACCAATCTTAAATGTTAAACATGTTCCTTCTCATCCTTACAATATATCAGAATATCATTTAAGAAAATGAGGACAAACTTATCCAAGCAATCTCTAAAAATGTTTTTCATCAAATTCATGAATGTTGCTAGAACATTGTCAAGCCAAAAGGTAAGACAATGAACTCGTAATGTCCATACCTCATTTTAAATGCTATATTATGGATATCTTCATCCTTAATTCTCAAATGATGATAGCCACCTCTCAAATTGATTTTCAAGAAGATCATTCCACCTCACATTTGATCAAAAGGTCATCGATGTGGGACAAGGGGTATTTGTTCTTAATTGTGGCCTTATTTAGCATACAATAATCAATGCATAAGTGCAGTGTCCCATCTTTCTTCTTGTTGAAGATCATTGGTACTCCCCACAATGATACATTGGATCAAATCAACCCTTTGGACAATAAATCCTGTAATTGAGATTTTAACTCAACAATCTCCATGGTTGTCATGCAATATGGAGCCTTTGACACCAATTCAAAACCAAGTATTATGTATATAGAGGAATCAAATTCTCTCTTGAGAGGAAGACCTTGCAATTCTTTTGGAAACACACCTTAAAATTAATGAAGCGGTAATCTTGGATTGATGGTGCCTTGGGTTCCTCAATTTGATCTATCTTCACAACAAAAAGTTGACAACCTTTTTTTCCAGCCCTTTTGAGCTGCATAGCTGACACTTGTCTGACCTTGATATCTCATTTAACTCCCTAAATTTGAACTTGGTTCTAGGGGTCATCTAGAGACTTGACTATTTTCATAAAACAATATACTTTTATCCTTTGATGCCACAACTGGTTCATTCCTAGAATGACATCATAAGACCCCATTAATGCCACATATCTAGATTGACCTTAGTCAAAAAGGTAGGTAGCTTCACCTTTTCTTCAAAAAGACACTACACCACTTGAGCTCTTGCTTGGTTCACGTATTCTACTAACCATGAGTTGGCCATAAAACCATCTCTCCTAGGAATCTTACTCAATAGGCTAGGTTTTACCAACTTTCTGCGGCACCAATATCTATGAGAATTTAAATTGGAACACCAAATAAAGTACCTAAAGTCTTGACAGGAGTAATTTGGTATTTAGCTTGATGATTATACACAACTACATGAATCCTCTACTAGAAGGTTGTTTGTGTTGATAGTAAGGAATACTGAGAGGGGGGTGAATCAATATTCCACAAAACCACTTCTTAATGAGTTTATTAATCCAGTTTCTAAAATTAATAATATGAAAGTAGAATAAACATAGGAACAACAACCACAAAGGCATAACACATGAACAACATGATTTTTACATGGAAACCCCAAAAAGGAAAAAACCACGGTGAGTGTTAGCTCACAATATATTAATATAGCACAATATTAGATTACATGAAGGCTCACTGCCCAAAGAAATGCTCACCACAAGAAAAGGCTCACTGCCTAGAGAAAGAAAGAAGAAGGAAGAATGGCTCACTGCCAAGTCGAACTACTCAGATTGCATCTACACATGCATGATTGTAGCTCTAATGAAGCACAAAAAAACTAATTCAACACTCTTCATCTCTGTCTACCCTGTTTCACTATTCTGCTCTTATTTGGAGATAAGATCTCTCTTCTTTTGCTAATTATTACCTTATCTTCACATGCTTCACACAAAAAAATACTTCCTTATCACTTTGCCATAACACAAAACCAAAATCCATTAGATATATATATCTGCAACAAGATTTATCTCCTAATTAGGTCGGCAAGCTAAACCTGAAATGTGTAAACAAGAAGTTGTACTCTGTCGACTTGATCTTGTGTATAATCTACATTGTGAACTCAAACAAATATGTACAATTCTTCACATAGGTCAACCCCAATCATATAATCACTTAGATTAATTATCCATATGCTATAACTTCTCTGCATAAGGATCTACCATGCCCGTCGACTTGTTCCTTAAGAACATACTTGGTAAATTCATCTGTCATATCATAGATCATATTGCGGACCACAAGAGACTTAATAAATCATATCCAAAAATCATTACTAACCTATTAACAAGCCTTTAGATCTGTAGAACCAGATAAACTTGTATGTCAAAAAGCAGATCTTGGCACTGTTGCACTGTCACGGAGAAATACTGTCAAACTGGAAGCTGATATTGGAAAGCTTGTAGAACGTGATCTGTTGAACTTTAAGGGCTATAATTCTAGATTTAGGTAGACATGATATGTTTCTTAGTTGCCTCATAACTGCAAAACAAAATATGCACTTGCGGAGGAATGCAGACTCTTTTACTTTGCACTGTACACAGTCCCTATCTTACCTCTTTTCATCCAGACTTACATTTTCTCCAAATGACTTTCAGAGGAAGTCATGACTTAAACACTAGAATATATCATCATTAAATAGTTATGAGTCATCATACCTAAATTGTATTTACAGGTCTTCATATGCAGAGGCATACTGATTTACTTGATGTCCCTTACTCTGAACACTGTCCATACTTAGTCATTTTAGCCTTCCAGACTTGAATACTTTTGTGCCTTGTTGCCAATCCAAGTTGGTCTTTTGGAGTGATGTCTTCTTGTCATGTTAATGTATACTCTTTGCCTTGTTGTCATCAATGACAACATTCAAGTCTTCTTCGTAGCAGTGTCTCTTGCCAACAATCTCCCCCTTTGGGATTGATGGCAACACTTAGTGAAAAATGAAAGATTGTTCCCCATTTCTATATACACTCTATATTTCTTCTCCCCCTAACATTTTTTGCCTTTTTTTCACTAATCTTCTTCTCCTACTTTGACATCAATGACAAAGGTGTAGGTTCCCGAGTTAAAACTTTAAAATTTTGTTGTACTCTATGGCATATGTACAGGTACAATCTTCAACTTTATTTTACATGTGCTAGAGGATGTCATTAAAAATGTTGTCAATTTGGGCCAACTCACCGTCCCAGCTTTTCTTGGCATTGTCCAAAATTTGAATATGACCACTGAGTAGAAAAACTACAGTTTCTACCTTGTGAAGATCAGAGGGTGTGTTAGATTGTGAAGCTACTTGTGCTTTAGCTGCTAGATTAAACATAGAATTTAACCTAGGACTGATTATTCCTCTTAGCTGACACATTTTCTTTCTAATTTTATCCCTCTCACTTATTAGATTGTTCAAGTCATCATGAAGGTTGATGACTCGACTTTCCTTGGTGCTAACTGATTCTATTACCGGATCATATGCCTTAGAAGTGTTCATCAGTTTATGCTCCAACTCCTTGATCTTTTCTTCTATTTTCTTTGTGACGTCCAGCTAGGATAAATAAAATTTATATATATCACTAGCTTCTTTAATGGCACTTTGGATGCTTTTTATCCTATTGTCTAGCTGGGCTTTGTTATTAGTTATCATTTCCTTCAACTCATTCAATCTTTTCTCATTAAACTCTTGCCTAACTTTGATGTCTACAGATTTCTCAAAGGATTCAAAATGTTTACTTACAAAGTTTATAAGTCCTTTGAGTTGATTTTCTGATGACAAAGAAGTGTCCTTCTGGTATGTTGGCATCAGGTTCTCCAAAATGCTAGATGCCTCACCAATGAGCTCACTATCCTCTATGTGAGACTTCAACATTTCCTCTCTTGCTTTGGCCTGTACAATTGAAGCCAATCTAAATTTTTGTACAGGGGACATTGTGTCCAAGTTTATTGGACCATGTAGAAACTCAGGCTCATCCAAAACTTGTTTCTCTTTCTCCAAAAGTTCTTTAACCGACTCTGCAGTGTTTCTTGGTGTAGTAGAGACTTCTTCTTTCAAGTTCTACTCTGGATCATCTAGATCCATGTGCTTATTAGAGTCCTCCTTCTATTCTGGTTAAGGATTTTCCTTAGCCTGTTCTTCCTCAGTCCTTTCATTGTCAACTATTTGATGTCTTGGAGAGGATCTTGTTTTAGTGTCAGCAGCAGATACTTCTTTCTCCTCAGTCAATTTTACATCTTCATCTATTTTTTAATCAAGATTTACTTTCAGAGTAGATGTATCATTTCCAGCATCAGTTTCTTCATTGTCATAGATGGTATGGATATTATATTTCTTTAGTATCTCCAAAATGATCTCCTCAGTCTCCTTGACCACTTTATCAATTTCTCCTAACACTAGTGAGTTCATTCTTTTCTTGGTTCTGAACGCATCCTTGATTTCTTTAGAGATTTTGGCTTCCTCTTTAGGAGTAATCTCTAGACACAGTTATTTTAGTATATGCTTTCTTAGCTCAATGTCCTTAGCCATAGCAGTTTCCTTTCTCACAGACATTATGCTTGCTAGGCTATGTGGAAGATCATCAATTATTTCAATTAGGGCCCTGTTGTAGATGTTCAAATATTCTACAATAGCAATCTCAATGATCCTTTTATCTAGATGATTATATTCATCATATAATTGTGCAATTGGTTTTAGATTGCCATCCACTGTTATGGCTTTGAGCACATCTTCAAGACTTATAGTTGCTTCCTCTGTTAGAGGCACATCTTGATTTTGCCTTTTCTCAGTTTTACCTTTACTAGATGATTTCTTCTTGCTGGTTCTAGAGGGTTTGATAGATTCAGACTTCATTTTCTTTACTTCCTCATCTGACTCTATTTCTTCTTCATCAATTGCAATACTTACATGCTGTAATATAATGAAATTTGGATAGTTGAGTTTTTGATAGTTTTGTGTGTGTATCCTCCTTTCACCAATTATATTCAAGGACCTAGGGTCGAGTTGCAATGTACTATCATACCTTAGATCACTATGAGATGTAGGGAAGCTTGGATTTTTATGATTTGATTGCCAATTATGTTCTCTTATGCTCAATTATGCCTTAAAACCCTAATTATGCAAATACGACAATAAATGGATGAATATCAGAAAATGCTTATACAGAAAGATGTAATATGACAAATAACTATGCACCTACTTTTAGGGTTCGAAGGTGGAAAAGGTTAGGGACTAAGGAGCGGGTGCCCAAGTCCAAGGACCTACTTTATATCAAGATCTACAAACAAGGTCTGCAACCTGTATCTGTTGTACCAGAGATTTTCCTGTCATGGAACTTTAAGGACTAAAGAGCGGGTGCCCTAGTCCAAGGTGCTCTTTTCTTCTCTGATCTACAATTCTAACACTCTATTATACCCTCCTACAACTTCACTTTGTCTGGATCTTCAACCTATAACCTGCAACCATGAAAACTTTGGGAGGGGGTTGTGGTGTTTAGAGGCTTGCCTTAGTCAAGCCTCGAAGAGACATTCAAGTCTTCTGAACACCATTGTTAGATAGAGAGTGCATGCCCTTGGGAGGCAGAGGCAAAAACTAAATGATAAATGCTTAATGACATAAATGATGTCACCTTGTAGTGAAGATCTCATGGGAGGAAGAAGCTCTTCATACCATGAGGAGATGATTGCTCAAATATGCAAATACAAACACATAGACAACACAAATTTGCTCTCGCAACACAATGAAAACCTTGAATCACCTTTAGAACACAATAGCTTGCTAGTAATCATCTAGTTGAAATCTAGTTTACAAATGAATGCCTAAACATGCTTTTATATGCAACTACAAACATTCCTGCCAAAAATTTCGTAATTCAAACTTACCATGTCAGCCTAGGGACCAAATAACGATCATAAATTGATACTTCAAATTTGGGCCTGACCCAAAATAGGGCAAGACTAGGGCGCGGGCACCCAATTCCCGCCCCCCCTATTTTGGGCAGGGTTAGGTTTAAGGGGTCCCCCTAGGCCCCATTTGTCATAAGACCCAGGGTTCATTCCATCGAGATGTTGAAATATGATGCAAGATGTCCTAAATACACACTAAAGACCCGGGAGCTAAACCTTTTAAGAGAAAAGCCCCCAAGGGGACATTTTTCTGACATTACATTTAGCCCCCACTTTAATGTATGTATAAACGTGAGGCCAATACATGCATTAAAGTACAGTCAACAAACACAGCAAACACGCCAAGCATGGAGAAAACATGCCATGCATGGAGAAAACATGCCAAGTACGGAGAAAACATGCCAAGCACATTGAAGATAAGGACAGACACGCAAAAAATAGTGAAGATAGTTATAGTCATGTAAAACATGGAGAATACAGTAAATGCATAGAAGACACATTAATGCACGGAAGACAGAGATGATTTCTTTTCTTTTCTTTTTCTCATATATATGAAATGCAAATGTAAGTATAGGAAAGTAAACAAACTCCCATAATGCAGGATATACTCATGGCACAAGTCTTTAAACTACATATACGGGGCAACACACACGCAAGACACGCAACACCTCCCAAAATGTAGGATGTGCTCATTGCATAGGTCTTTAAACTACATATGGGGCAACAAACATGCCACACAAAACAAGCACACCAAACACACACTTTGAAGATACAGAGAAAATACAGCAGACAAGCGATGGAGTGTCCCTATTTCTAGGTGCATCACCATCTCAGGCACATTATAGGCACACACCAATGATTGCGCTTCGCCACAACAATCACTGAAGACACGCTTAAGGGTTGAGTTAGTCATAGAACCAATCCCCACCTCTTGATGAGGACTTTTTGAAAATGACAGGATGTGCAATCTGCTCTGAGAAATACACCATTCCGCCTCCGCAGAGGGCTTAAGATAAAAAGGATATACACGATACCCTACCTCCATAGAGGGCTTAAATGATTTATTGATTGATTGTAAACAAACACAGAGTGCAAGATGTACTCATCACACAAGTCTTTAAACTGCACCTGAGGACAAGCACATTGCTAGAATCTACAACAGACAACTTACCTTATATATGCCCCCACCTTAAGGTGGTTGATATCATGCATCAATATCAAGCACATTAAGGTAGGAAGAAAACACACAAGGGAACACAGACTTTCACAAAGTCCATGCCCCGCAGAGATGACATGTACTTTACAATTGCCAAATGTTCCCACAAACACATCCCTGCAAGAAACATGTTAGTGTCTACATAATCATGATAAACAACAACATCAATGCATATGAAATCTAAGGCATGCAAGATTCAAGATAGACGAAGTGCACAGAGCAGTAGTATTGTTATGATTTGTAAATGAGATAGAACACCATCAAAATCACTATGCATAAAGCATGAGTGCTTCTACTAGCCAAGCATCAAATAAGATATACAACCCCATTGTCATATTAGGAACTAAGTCCAATTTTTAGTTTCTTGCTAAAGGGACGCTAGGTCCGCATCAGTATAATTTTTTTTCGTCATCCGCCCGCTAGATAGAAACACTAGAGGAAGGGAAACAATAAATAAGAGAGGAGAAACAAGTGTCTTAGGGACAGTCAGGTATGAGGGTGCCCCCAACTCACCAACCGCAATGCTATGTCCATAAGACACAACACACAACAATGAAATTAGAGAGAAGCAATATAGAAGAATGATGGTACAAATAGAAGAAGGTCACAACAGAGGTGGTCTCCTGGTATCCCAGACCTTACAAGAGAATCAGGGGTCATCCTAGGAGGCCTAAACAACACATAACACATCACGAGGGAAGCACATCACGAGAGAGATAAAGGTTTAGAGATACTTACCTGTAGGGTCATTGTCTCGGATTTTTGAATTTGCAAACCTCTTGGAGAGGTACTCGATCATGTTTAGTGCAAAGTTTGAGTGGTTCTTATGTAAGTCTTGTTTATTATCATATGATACTTATTTTGTAATTCCTTGTTTAAGTGAGACTTTTTGTTGCTTATGAGGGGGAGAACCATTATTATTTCCAACTGCTGACAGTCATCTTGTTTCTAATTTTTAGCGATTTTTTGTTGTTGAATATTTCTAACAAAGTAATAGGAATCATCCTTTACCATCTCACTCATCTGTATTGGTTGTTTCATTTGTTTTTCTAATTTATTTTGGTTATCTCCCAATCCATATAAGGATAACGGAGGAGGAACCTCAACATAAATTCCATTTCTTCATGGAGGAGGTGGGTTATCCAACTTTTCCTCATCCATTTCAATCATACCCACGATATTATCATAGTCTAAGTAATCATCATCGTCTACTTCCACTAAACCATGTTCCAACATATTGTTATTAGTATGCTTAGGGAAAGGATTAGTGAAGATTTGTAAGTTTTGATTTAGCGGAGCAACTGACTTATTTCTGTTATCATTAACACCTGATACCTGTATGATATTCAAATCAATAAGGTTTTTTATCTCATGTTTAAGATGCATACATCATTTAGTATCATGTCCTTGTGTCTGATGAAAATGGCAAAAGGCATTAGCATCGAAGTAAGGACCTTGTTCTCTACTAGGATCGATAGGCTTAATTGGGGGAAGCTTTAGAATGTTGTTACTCATAGCTTGATTCATGATAGAATGATAAGACTCAGATATCGGAGTAAATTTTCTTGGTTGATATGATTCTTTCTTTGGATTAGTGATAGTAGACACATTAGAAAAGTTATTCGTATTTGGTACATTAATCTTAATGAAACTCCTATTATTATTATTCCTTTTAAAGTTGTTTTGTGATGATCCACCCATGGATTGACTAACTTGAGCCGATGAGTTTTGATTTTCATACTGACTACACGAAAGTTAGTAATCATAAAGGGAAGTGCATAAATGTTGAAAGGAGTTATACTTCATCAAGAGGATCTTATCATGAATGTTAGGTTGTAGATTAGTGATAAACACCTTCTTAACATCCTCATCTTTCTTTTGATATTGAATTTGTGTAAACAAAGCTTGATACCGACTAATGAATTGAGTTAACTTCTCTTTTGGACCTTGCTTGCAATGAACCAAGTCGATTAAGAAGACTTCAAGTCTGATGTTTGCTTGAAAATATTCTAAAAATTGATCAATCAACTACAAAAAGGAGTGTATTGAATTCGAAGGCAAAGAGGAAAACCATTCTAAAGAAGTATCTTTGGAAGATCATGGGAAAAGTTTTGCTAACAAGTCCTCTTCAAAATAGAAATCGCTACACATAACTATGAATGCTACCACATTATTATTAGGATCACCTTTTCCACCATATTTTTCAAAGCGAGGAGTCTCAAACCTCTTGGGCATAGGAGTTCTCAAGATTGTATAGGAAAGGGGATTACGGGCATGATATGTTGGTATATTATTGTCAAATTTGTTACCTTTTGTTGTAAAGCAGTCATGCCCTATAAGAGTTGGTTTAGGATGGCATAATTGGGAGATGAGGTTTGCTGCAAGGAATTGGAACCAATGTGAGAAGGTGATTGAGCTTGAGATGTGATAGGTGGAGGCTAAGAATAGGTTAATGTTGGTTGGACATAATGGTAGGTGGAAGATGGTTGCGGGTAGGTAATAGGTGGCTGAAAATAAGTGGAATAGATAGGTGGTTGAGAACAATTATACATAGAAGAGGTCCCCTTAGAAACTAAATTTTGATAATAAAATCCCACAGATTTGTAATTAGTGCCATTAGATACTCCAATACCATTGATAGCATTACTACAAGCATTCACATGAATTGTTAAGACCATTGATGTAAAGGTGGATATTCTCGTAGTCGGTATAGGTGTTGATACTTGAGTATGAGACAGTGACAAAGTGTTATTTATCACTTTTACACATTCAGTTACTAGCATGATATTGGTTTGTACAATATGTTCTAAACCACAGATTGCATTAACACCATCTTGTCCCTCTTTTATCAATTCTCTTACATGGTGAATCACATGTACAGCTTCTTCAGATATCCTCTCAGTTTGCTCATAGTCTTGGAATTCAGTTAGGTCTTTCTCAATTTTATTTATTTGTTCATCATATACATATCCTGTCATCTCGATAGTATCATCAACATCATGAAAAGTTTGCTCTTCATTTGTACTTGTGATAGGTGTAATATCTTGTAACATTTGTCTCTCCTTTTGTAAAGAAGGTGTTCAATGTGCCAACTTCTTCAAGAGCACTAGATCCCATTTGTATTATGCTTCTTATCAAAGTAATATTTCTCTTAGGGAAGTGAGTTATTAGACTCATGCAAATCTAGGATGATGACAAGTCAAAATATAGTGAAAATATGCTAAAATATGCGATTTTTTCACAAAATCTCAATGCAAAAGAGCATGACAAAGGGTGTTGTGAGGAAAATGATGATGGAAATAAAATTATATCAATAATAACAGCCACTTAATTCCAAAATATCCATCACAACACACTTATAGTGCCACTTAAGATCAAACCCTAGTGAAAATATAGCAAAATTTACAATTTTTCACGATTTTTCAATTCCAAGACCTAAAAAAATGGGTGTTGTAAAGAATTTTAAGAGGTATATAAAATAATAGCAATGATATCAGTCACATCAACCATAAAATTTGTCACAACACACTTAGAGTGCAAACTATGCCAAACCCTAGGGCAAAAATAACAAAAATGTGTAATGTTTCACCAAATTTTCAATACAAGAGCCCAATAAAATGTGTTGTGAAGACTTTTAGGAGGGGAAGAAAATAATTACCCTAATAACAACCAATTAGTGCAAAAATACTCTTCACAACATGCATATAGTGCAAATTTAGAGAGTCGATAAGGCCAAATCTAGTGAAAATCAATGTTTTTCAAGCCCTAGGTTTGAGATCTTGATGTAAAAAGCTGTATGAATATTTTTCAAGCTGATGTATGATGAAACTTAAATTATCTCAGATCTAAAAATGATTTTCAAGCTCTAACATGTGAAATGCAAGTGCAAATCTAATGAAAAATCAATAAAAATGCTAGTTTTTGTTGAATTTTTCCATGCAAAAATGCAAATTTTTGAAATATAAATACAAATTTGTGCTAAAATGCAAGACTAAAACCAAATGCAAATTTGAATGAGTCTCTAAAATCAGTAGAAAAATCTGAAACAAGATTTTACCTACAAACCCTAGATTTTGGAATTACTAGGTTATATGCAAAATTCACAATTTTTAACAAAAACCCTAGCAATTTTATGATGAAAATGCAATGTAAACTAATGAATTTTTGTAATTTTATTTAAATTAAATCAGATCTAATGCAAAAATTAGAAATTTGATAAAATTTAAATTAATTTATGCAACATGCAACCCCTAGCATGCAATTTTTTTTCCAATTTTTCCAATTTTTCAATTTTTTTGTAAATTTTCTAATGTAATAAGATGAATGACTATATGAATGAATGAAAATCAATGCAAATCTGAAGAAAAACACTCAGTAAGGTGCAAAAAACTTGAATAACATGGGTTCACCAAAATGTAATGTAGTGAAATTTGGATAGTTGAGTTTTTGATAGTTTTGTGTATGTATCCTTCTTTCACCAATTACATTCAAGGACCTAGGGTCGAGTTGAAATGTACTATCATACCCTAGATCACTATGAGATGTAGAGAATCTTGAATTTTAATGATTTGATTGCCAATTATGTTCTCTTATGCTCAATTATGCCTTAAAACCCTAATTATGTAAATACGCCAGTAAACGGATGAATATCAAAAATGTTTCTACAGAAAGATGTAAAACAACAAATAATTGTGTACCTATTTTCAAGGTTCGAAGGCAGAAAAAGTCAGTGACTAAGGAGCGGGTGCCCAAGTCCAAGGCCTTGCTTTTTTTTGAGATCTGCAAACAAGGTCTGTAACCTATATCTGTTGTACTAGAGATTTTCCTATTGCAAAACTTTGAGGACTAAAGAGCAGGCACCCTAGTCCAGGGTGCTCTTTTCTTCTCTGATCTACAATTCTGACACTCTATTGTACCCTCTTGTAACTTCACTTTGTATGGATCTTCAACCTATAACCTGCAACCATGAAAACTTTGGGAGGGGGTTGTGGTCTTTAGAGGCTTGCCTCAGTCAAGCCCCAGAGAGACATTCAAGTCTTCCAAACACCGTTGTCACATAAAGAGTACATGCCCTTAGGAGGAAGAGGCAAAAACCAAATGATAAATTCTTATTAACATAAATGATATCACCTTGTAGTGAATATCTCATGGGAGAAAGAAGCTCTTCATGCCATGAGGAGATGATTACTCAAATCTACAAATACAAACACATAGACAACACAAATCTACTCTTGCAACACAATGAAAACCTTGAATCACCTTTAGAACACAATAGCTTGCTAGTAATCATTTAGTTGAAATCTAGTTTACAAATGAATGCCTAAACATGCTTTTATATGCAACTACAAACATTCTCACCAATAATTTCATAATTCAAACTTACCATGTCGGCCTAGGGACCAAATAACAGTCATAAACCAACACTTAAAATTTGGGCCTAACCCAAAATAGAGCAAGACTAGGGCACGGCCACCCAAGTCCCCCCCCTATTTTGGGCAGGGTTAGGTTCAAGGGGTCCCCCTAGGCCCCATTTGTCATAAGACCCAGGGTTCATTCCATCGAGATGTTGAAATATGATGCAAGATGTCCTAAATGCACACTAAAGACCCGGGAGATAAACCTTTTGAGGGAAAAGCCCCCAAGGGAATATTTCCTGACATTACACATGCATTCCTTTGACCTCAGTTTTCTTTCTTTTATGACTGGTGGCAAGAGTTTCCACTCTTACAAATGGTGTGGAACCGAAGGAAGTAGCAGAGCTTCTTGTAGACGTCTGTGTTGCTTCAAATTTCCTTTTAGGCTCCTCCAGAGATTTAGCTAGTTCACTCTCTTTCTTTTCTCTTGCATGCCTTTCTACTTGTGCTTTTTCTCTTGTTTCTCTGATTTGTGCTTTAGTGAAACCATGTTTCAATGCAACTTCTTCTACCTCCTTCTTCACCTTCCTAGAGGTTTCATGTTGTTTGAGTTCAACATGAATTTTCATAGATAACTCTTCATAGGTTCCAAACCTTTCTTCTATGTTGTCCTTAGGCTTGCTCAACATGTGTTGAGCATAGTTATCTAATATTTGTCCATCCACTTCATAACCCATTTGCATTATCCAGACTATCCTAGGCTCAACATCCTCCATCAAGCATTGATCTTTTGTAACCATAAAACATATAGTATCCTTATACTTCTGAACAATTTTCTTAGGGATTCTTTCTCTTGAATGCATCATGCTTTGAAAATTCTTGAAGTACCCCCATAGGGATACTTTTTTCTCATCATAGCTTCCAATGTTATTTAAATGATTTCTAATTTAGACAGCTACTAGTTTGCTAGTTAACTAGAATAAATTCTTCATGTCTGGCAATTCATTCATAAAATAGATGAATAGACAAATAATCAGCTTACTGAATTTGAAAGGATAGTTTTTTCTTTCCTTGGTCTTCTTTAGATTCTCAAGTAGTTGATTCTCATCAACTCACACAAATCATAATCAGCATTCTCTTTGACCATTTGGTATGCAGTGTATATCATAGTATCGGAGACAGAGTTCTCCCAGTTTCAGAAATAGATCTTGTAACCTATGACCATAGAAGAAAATCTTACTGCATGGTCTATGATGTCATTTATGGTTAATGCCCTCTTGTCAAATTAGGCTCTGGTAGCCTCTGTAATAGTTTGATTCTTCACAGTTTTTAGCAGGGGCACACCTCTAGTGGAATTTAACCTTGTTACTGCATTAATCGCCTCCTTGGTGATTTTGAAGGGCTACCCTAACCATATGAATTCATCTTGAAATCAACTCATGATATACTAGACCCATTCATCCTCTGCAAATGTAGGAAAATCTACATACTGGATGAATTTCTTCTCTTCTAAGACTTTGTATTCTTCCTTTAGGTCAAATTGATCATAAATTAAATGCTTCAGGTATAGATCTAAGAATTTGTTGCCACCGAGCTCATCTAGGGCAACATGGATAAATGCCCTAACATCTTCCACATACAGAAATCCATATGGTATATCTAAAAATGCACCCATTGGATCAACTTTGATTGCTTTGAAGGGATGTTTCTTGAATTTAGGTCGTGGTCGTTTAGTAATATCAACAACTTGTGGGGTTGCCATTACAAAGATTTAATAAAGTTCCAATGGTCAATAGCTTGTTATGCTAAATTAGGGTTTTCTTTGCCTAGATCCTTTTGAGTTCTTTGAATCTCTATTGACACTTGAAATCTTGCTTCAATCTCTCTTGGATATCTGATAGCTTGAATGCAAAGTGAGTTAGAAGGCAAATGAGTTTCTTTTTATCCTCTGCACTTGACTTAATTGTCATAAATGCTCATTCTCAAAAGTTGCCCGACTTTTCTTTGATAAATACAGTCGATCAAAATTTCTCCGCAATGTACCGCACTGACTCATTTTCTTCCAAATTTTCTTCCATAAGATCTTCCATATCAGATTCCACCACACATCTTCATGCCAGACTATAACACTATCTATCTGGCTGGAGGTTTTGGATTTTCAACACTACTCCCCCTAAGCCAAAGCTCCCAATTCACTTCTTGGAGGAAGTATCTGCACTAGATGCTAGTATGGATTCATCCTTGTCTTCAATCACATCTTTCTTCATCCAGGTCTTGCCCATCTCTTTCTTAATTTCAATCAGATCAACCTTTTCTTTTCCTTTATCATTCCTTTGCTCTATTTTCTTGTTTTCAATATAGTAGTTTCTTTTAACATTGTTGCTTCTGCAAACTCTTGCAATATGTCCATATTTATTGTAATTGTAGCACACCACATTCCTTTGTATTTGATTCCTTCTATTGATTGGATTTGATCTGCATTGATTAGCCATATGTCCAAATTTGTTGCATGCAAAACACTTTCCATTGAATGATTGACTATTCCTTGCATTGTAGGAGCCATTCCTTACCAGATTTCTACATTCATTTGATTTGTGACCAATTTAATTAAAACAGTGACCATTGAAAGATAGATACCTTTGAGCATTTGGCTACTTGACTGGAGGTCTTCTAGGTCTTCTTCTTTGATTTCTGAATTGGTTTCCTCTATTTTGCTTTAACTCAGAGTTTGTTTGACTAGATTTTGAACTTTCTCCTTTCTCAAATCCCAAACCTTGCTTGTCATCGACACTCTTTTGACTAGCAATCATCTCATCAAGCCCTACAGAACTTATCTTGAACTTTTCTTCATAGCTCTTGGCTAATTCCAAATCAAATTTTAGAAGTAGCACTTCTTTGCCCAATTTTTCACATTCCTCTGATTTATCCTTAACAACTCGATTTAGATGCCTTTCAATTTCTTCCTTCTTTTCAACTTGCAGTGTCAACCCATTTAGGAATTCATGTGCTTCAACCAACTGATCATTTAGCTCCTTGCTTTTCTCTTTAAACTTCCTAACTTGTTCTCTTAGATTTAGGATGCATTCAACAACTTCTTGAATATTATCTTTTGGATCCCTAATTTCTGCCTCAGACTTTTCAAGATCAATAAGGGCTACTTCTAGTTCCTTGTTGCTTTCCTAATTTCCAAATCTTCTTTTTCTCATGATTACACTACCCTAGATCTTCCTTTAGCTATTAGGACTCTTCCAAGGAACTCGTATCTAATACCAATTGTTGATAGTAAGGAATACTAAGAGTGGGGGTGAATCAGTATTCCACAAAACCACTTCTTAACAAGTTTATTAATCAGGTTTCTAAAATTAATAATATGAAAGTAGAATAAACATAGGAACAACAACCACAAAGACATAACACATGAACACCAGGATATTTACGTGGAAAACCCAAAAAGGGAAAAATCATGGTGAGTTTTAGCTCATAATATATTAATATAGCACAATACTAAATTACATGAAGGCTCAGTACCTTAGGGCTCACTGCAAGAAAAGGCTCACTACCAAACAGGCTCACTGCCTAGAGAAAGAAAGAAGGAAGAATGGCTCACTACAAAGTCGAACTACTCAGATTGCATCTACACATGCATGATTGCAGCTCCAATGAAGCATAGAAAAACTGATTCAACACTCTTCATCTTTGTCTGCCATATTTCGTTGTTCTGCTCTTATTTGGAGATAAGATCTCTCTTCTTCTACTAATTATTACCTTATCTTTGCATGCTTCACACACAAAAATACTTCCTTATCACTTCGCCACATGACAAAAACTAAAATCTATTGGATATATACATCCACAACAAGATTTATCTCTTAATCAGGTCAGCAAGCTAAACCTAAAATGTGTAAACAAGAAGTTGTACTCTATCAGCTTGACCTTGTGTACAATCTGCATTGCAGACTCAAACAAACATGTACAAGTCTTCACTTAGGTAGGCCCCAATCATATAATCACTTAGATTAATTATCTAGATGCTATAACTTCTCTGCATAAGGATCTACCATGCATGTCAGCTTGATCCTTAAGAACATACTTGGCCAATTCATCTATCATATCATAGGTCATATTGCAGACCATAGGGGACTTAATAAATCATATCCAACAATCATTACTAACCTCTTAACAAGCCTTTAGATCTATGGAATAAGATAAACTTGTGTGTCAAAATGCAGATCTTGGAACTGTTGCACTGTCACGGAGAAATGCTGTCAAACTGGAAGCTGATATTGGAAAGTTTGTAGAATGTAATCTATTAAACTTCAAGGGCTATAATCTTGGATTTAGGTAGACATGACATGTTTCTTAGTTGCCTTAGAATTGTAGAACAAAATATGCAATTGTAGAGGCATGCAGACTCTTTTACTTTGCACTATACACATTCCCTGTCTTACCTCTGTTCATCCAGACTTAGACATTTTCTCCAAATGACTTCTGGAGGAAGTCATGACTTGAACACTGAATATATCATCATTAAATAGGTATGATTCATCATACCTAAACTATATTTACAGGTCTTCATCTGTGGGGGCATACTAATTTACTTTTTGTCCCTTACTCTGAACACTATCCATACATAGTCATTTTAGCCTTCCGAACTTGAATACTCTTGTGCCTTGTTGCCAATCCATGTTGGTCTTCTGGAGTGACATCTTCTTGTCATGCTGATGTATCCTCTTTTCCTTGTTGCCATCAATGACAACATTCAAGTCTTCTTCATAGTAGTGTCTCTTGCCAATAGTTTGTTTGGAAAGCAAGGGAGGATTCCTAAATTGATTCCCTTGATTTTTAGTTGGGCATTGGTTGGCATAGTGGTTGCCTCTACATGTGAAGAAACCACATGGAGGTCCTTTCTTTTCAGTTACCTGGTCACCTTTGTTACCATTTCTTATTTTCAAGTCATTATTCTTTTTCTTGTTTCGATAATCATTGTTATTACTATTCGTCTTAGACCCTTTCCTAATATTTTTTTTGGTACTCTAATTCCAATTCTTCTTTTTGAAAGAGGGTGTAGACTTTAACCATCCAAACTTCTTTCAGGACTTGTCCATGTATGCATCTATATGGATTTAAGTTTCTACTCTTGTTTGATAGCTTTTTCAAACACTTGGTCCATTGTTGATGAAGTATGGATGTCTACTTTACCTCCAATATGA
Source organism: Cunninghamia lanceolata (assembly GCA_027924645.1). NCBI lineage: Eukaryota > Viridiplantae > Streptophyta > Pinopsida > Cupressales > Cupressaceae > Cunninghamia > Cunninghamia lanceolata. The sequence continues at coordinate 17,358,014 of BSBN01000021.1, read as the reverse complement.
GGATTCAATTCCATTATGAAATTCTGAATATAGATTCATTCATCTTGCTGGCCCTAGGGTACATATTTCAAGAGCCTTGTAATTTTTTGCTAATACTCAGTTACAATCATTTCCCCTTGTCTCATATTCTAGATATCAATCAAATTCTCATCAAAATATTACTAGGGCAGCCATCTCTAGCTAAACATAACTATGAATTCATCCCATCTCATGTTCCCAAAAGTTAGTCCCAACTCCTTTTTGTTCATCCACCAAGTAGAGGCTTCTCCAGAGAGTTGATAAGCTCCCTAGATTGCCTTGGTTATCTCAAAGTAGTTTCAAATTTTAAAATACTTTTCCATATCATTCACCCACACCTCAACTCCGTCTTCTATAATAGTTCCATCAAATTTAGGCAAATTAATATTTGTCATATCCCAAGCAAGCTCATTAGCTAGTCATGTCTTCGCCTCGACTTGCCTCATCATCTCATCTTGATTCACCTAATCCCCCCAAGACTCACTATGCCCATCATGATCACTCTACTGTTGATTTAATTGCTTGCCTCCTTGATTATGAGGACCTCTGACTTCTTGTGCCAAGGCTACCAGCCTCTCCTTAGTCTCATTTAGGGATGTAATAATTTGGTCCAACTTTTTTGTAGCATCACCTACAGCTTGTTTCAACCCATCTTGACTACCACCAAGGTTGGTTCTAGTTCGCACCATGATTGGTCCTAGTTAGTCAAAATGTAAAATCATTATCCTATGGCTTAGGGTGAAATTTGATAAGTTTGAGCAAGATAACATAGTTTATAAAATATAATCAATATGTCTTTAATATATCAAACACAATCACAAAAGATCATCATACCTTTGAAGCTTGTTAAAGAAAAGTAGTTTTTATTCACATAATAGTGGAGATAAAACTTCCTTATTCATATAAGGTATCTCATGGTTATATAGATTGTTAAGCACTAATCAGATAATGGAACCTCCCCAGGTTCTTCTTCTTTGTCAAAGTCTAGTAATACCCAACTTGAGGTAGAATGTACATGTAGGTACTCCTCTATCACCACTCTACTCATGATTGGTGCATCACATCCACAGCCAAAGGGCATGTTGTGAACCATCGAGGGTTTTTTTGGGTCATGGTAGGGGTAGTAAGCTTCATCCACTTCTCCCTTTCTAACATAATTTAATACAAGGATACCACCAAGGTTTCAGCATCAGAGAGCCAAAACATCTTTTCTAGAAGATGAGGGTGATACAAATTTTCCTTTTGGTTTTGTCCATTTGGATTTCTTTTTCTTTCCACCCCATTTCTTCAACTTGGACACTCCCATCTGTATGTTTAGAGAATAGATTTACTAGGGTTATATTAGAATACACAAAGATGCTATTTTTATTATCTCCTTATGAAGAAGGCTCATAAGCTTGAGTGTTTAAACCATACTCTAATACCACATGTAACAAACATCAATTTGTAACCAACAATTTAAACTAAAAACTCCTAATTTTTTTAATTTAATCTAATGTCATCTTATAAGCCAATTAAAAATGATATCAATTAGAATTCATCATAACAATATTCTTAAACAAAAGATTAAATGATATTTCAACTACACTTATGTACACAAGTTGAATTTACATTCATGAATAGAAATAAGAATGATTTCATTAAATTAAACTTAACAAATTTCCATGCTTCATTTTCATAATACAATTAAACATTTAACCTCTTATATAAGAATTTTGCCAACAATCCAGGTTACAAATTATATAATCTTACAATTTTACAACTTCTAAAACATAATCATAGATATAACAATGTGTCTCTGTGATCAAGCCTTTAGCATTCTTTATAATTGCGTAGAGGGAGAGAATCATCTGAGTGCTTTTCCTCCATCCAAAGACCGGCAGTTCTCCACACATCTTCCAACTGGAAGTGTCCCTACCCTTCATGAGGGTAGAAAATAGAGGAATCTACAATCATACCATGTCATATGAGAACTATTGTAGTGTACTCACTCTACTACATTCAATCTTCTACACAATTCTGAAAAATCTTCTAGTTAAGTATGACAATTTTGACTAACATGCAACCAATCACACACTCTAAACCGATAATGCAAGAAATATTTGCATCACTTTGCCTAAAGATTTCAAATATAATATCACATTCCTATGCATAGATGTGGGTCATTGCTCACACACTTATATCTTAGTTCTTTCAATAGAAGACAACTTATTCACAATTTACACAATATAAAGTAACCTTGCTTGAGTCTTTCCATGACTTAGCTCCACGTGATTTAGTTTCACTATCATAGACTTGGCTAGTTGGTTTAAATTCCTCTAACCTACTATTAAATCTAGCCAAGTGGGTGATGGCAAGACTGAATCACTATCATAGATAGGTGACTTAACTAAACAACACCATGCTATCACATAATATCAACAAAGCAAAACATAAAAATTCAGCCATCAATATAGTTGTTGACATCTATAAACTTTATACCAATGCAAAATATCATCCTAGAGTGAGATACCAAATCTTGAGTGAATATTTCCCCACAATAATTAAGATAATCAACAATTTACCCTATTTGAATTAAATATAACTTCTTTATAAATTTTCTAACATGTTTGAATCCATACAAGCACAAGGCTATACTAAATTGACTCATATGAAAAAAGATTCCACAGTTCCATTGATCTATCAGTTAATTACTTTGATTCATGCACAACCTACATTCCTTAAAAAATTTCAAGATTAGCATTTCAATTTAAAATCATGGAAACTAAACTTAAGAACTCAATCTCATTTTTTGAGTAAATATATCTTAATCCAAAAAGGATGACAATTAAGAAAAATCTCTCTTCAATATTAAAAACATAACCCTCCACCATGGTTCAGATGTGTAGACTAATAACAATAAAACTCTTTTCATATTTATTCTATAATTGGTATAAAATGACAACAATATATTTAATCCAAAAGAATAAAGATGTTGTATTTTGCTTTTCCCACACATATAGGGTGAAGGTTTAGAACTATGTCACACTTTTATAAAGGGAACGACCAACACAAACATTTTTTTCCAACTTAAATGTCAAAAAAGTCATATGTATGTTTTAAATTTTAAAATGACATAAACTAATGAAATGTAAAATTTTTAATGTAGTTTATGCTTATAATTTTAAAAAAAAAATAGGAGGATTTTTTTTTATAAATTTAATTGATGAATTTTAAATGCTGATATTTTTCGAATAAAACAACATCAATGAGACATCAAGAAAAATATAGCAATTTTTTTTTTCTTTAAATTTTTTTTCCTAATTAGCCAACTCAAATATCTAGTGCATGGAAAAAAAATATATTTTTGATAAATATTTTTTTAAAAAATTTTTTAAAGTCAATTTTAATTAGAACATAGTAGTTTCCATAGGACATCAACTTTTTTACAATATATAATTTTAAAAAAAAAACCCTCTTGGAGAGGATTCTCTCCTCTAGTGAACCATATATTTTTAAATTTTTTTGAATATGTTTTGCCTATTTATTTTTAATTTCCAATCAGCTGCATGTTTTATTATAATAACCTTCTTGTAATAAATTTAAAAATAATCCTAATAGAACTTATCAAAATATAAAATATATATATTTCTAAGATCTAGACTCTGACATCTACCAAAGGGTATTTTCAAATTTTCATGAAAATTCCCTTTGGTTGGAGAAACTTATAGTCGAACTTGAAGTTTTGTTTAATTTATTGTAAATAGGGGGTTGGCTACCACATGGGATGCCACATAGAGAGTTTCAGGCGAGATTGTATCGCGCGAAAAGGTTCCAGGTGAAACTTTCTCACCTGAAACCTTCAATGTAAACAAACACATTTTTTAAAATTCAAATCGACTTTTATATGTTTTTAAAATTCAGGCGAAAATGTTTCACCCAGAACTATTCATGCCATGCAATGCCACATAAGTGCAATGTGAACCCTTTCTATAGAAACTATTTAATTGGCTAAAAGTGGGACACAACATTCAACCTTCACCCTTACTCTTAAATAAATCTTAATCCAGAAAGGATAACAACTAAGAAAAATCTCTCTTCAATATTAAACACACAACCCTCCACCATGGTTCAGATGTGCAGACTAATAACAATAAAACTCTTTTCTTAATTATTCCATAATTTTTATAAAATGACAACAATATATTTAATCCAAAAGAATAAAGATGTATTTTTCTTTTCTCACACATATACTCTTAAACACACGCACATGATTTTGTTTATAAATCAACTTTTAAAATATAGTTCTAGTAGGTTTCATAATGAAAAATGACCAGACAACATAAATTAGTTCTTAAAATAATAATACACTCAATGATGTTATGGTCTATGACCATTCTAAGATATAATAATGACTAACATTGCCTTATATGGATTGAGACCACTCACAATCTTATTGTGGTTCAAAGTGAGTCCAAGATTAAACAATGTTAACTTAAATTGAATACTTAAATCGTATCACAAATTTAACACCCTAATTTTGGATAAACAAAAAGAATGCTTAACTTTATTGACATATATAATCTCTCAAAGCAAGTGTTAGATTCAGGGTTAAAGACATTCTAAGGACCTATGAAAATTCTAAATTCATATGTATAAAAAATCCATACATTATGTATGTAAAATAAAACATAGTTTGCGATGTTAAAATCCCCACGACCTGAATATGTTCGACCAGCCTAACTACTAAAAAAATACCAATAATAACACTTATAGTTTTATGTATATTTTTAGTTCCTGCCGCCGGCAGGTATACTAATGCATCGGCTGGTTGCATTTTTTTCTCTATTCAACCAATCAAAATGCAGAATTAAAAAAATTGATGCATATTGTGAAAGTTTTAGAATTTATTTTTTTTTTCAATAATTTAAAAATACTATTTATTGCTTTCCCTATTGGATGGGATTCTAAACAGTCAGTGTAAAAAATAATTTTTGTTTATTTTTTAAATAATAAAAATAATAATGAAATGCACTTGAATGTATTTTGAAAATAAAATTTAACATTATTGAATGCATTTAAAACTAAGTACTGCGAGATGTCTTATCTATTTTAAAACATATTTTTAAAATCATATTTATTGATAAAGATGTCTTGTCTGTTTTTAAAACATATTTCTTAAATCATGTTTATTCAGATTTGGAGGATTTGGAAAAGATTTTTGCGTGTATTGAAATTTGGGAAGATATTAAATTATTCAATGTACATTCATGTATGCATTGAATGTTCCATAACTAGCCTTCTGTTTTGTAAAAAAAAACTTTCCTGTCAATTAATAGCTCTCGGTGATACATAGTAAATCTTCAGAGGGCTGCATAATCCACAAGTCTGGCTATGGAAAATCTTCATGTAATACTTTGAAGACCTTGCAAGACCCTACAGGAAGAAGAGGTATGGAAGTCAGTACGTTTCATATATAATTTTTTTTTAATTTTTAATTTGTTTTTAATTTCTTTGTGCAGTTAAAGGTAGGTGCTCACCAGTATGACCATCATTTTCTGTGGTGACTAGGAACTGCTGGCAGAAGCTGACTGTTTGAGAATATTACATTGTTGTAACTATAAAACTTGTAAGTAACTGATTTTAAAAAGCCATTTTTATAATTTTTGGTTATGTTATTTATCAAATTTGCAATTTGAGTTCATGAGTTTCTGTGAGTTTCTGTGACCTGAATCGTATGAGGTATCTCTATTTCACTGACTATATCCTTTATGACACACATACAAATATATTTGTTTGGGTCATGGGTGCGCTTTACTTGGTGTCCAGCTATCTGTGTTTCACTGATTACATCCTCTATGACACATACAAATATATCCTTTTTGTTTATGGATACACTTTCAGACCAACGGGTGACTGGCAAGCCAGTCTCACATTTCCAGCAGAAACCAATTTGGGTTTACAATTTCAGGCCACCTAAGTAGTTTAGGGTTGCAACAGGGTAAGTTGACCCAGTTGGGTTCCTTTGTATTTCGATCCAGATGTACCCATGGTGACAAGGGAGAAAAAAAAGTTAGATAATCAGAAGACTTAAAGGCTAACAAGGCTTGTAGTGAACGGGCAACTCTAGATAAAGTCTACCAAAAACCAACCTTGGGTGTGATGCAGCACACAACATACACTCAACAGAATGGTGCCATTAAACATGAGAGACAAAAATTTGGAAGCTGAAACATAACAAAACTTCTATTCCTCAACTCTATTGCTACAATGAGAGAAAACTCTCTTATATCTAAGAAAACAAAAAAAATAAAAAATTACCTTTTTTGGCAGATTTCGACAATTGTCAGATTTTGCCATTTTAGGTAATTTTACAATCATATCTTGAGAATCCAGTTTTTTCCCAAAAAGCTCATAAAGCTAAGGTAGGACGAAAAACCAACTAACATCCTAAATTCGAAACATGAGTTTCGAGTTATTAAAAAAAGCAACTTTTAAAAAACTAGAAAAAAATACTAATTTGCCATTTTGAGGGCCAAGATGAAAGTTTCAAGCCCCAAAAAAGTGCCAAGACGAGATCCAACTGACTAGGGTAGGTTCGGAAACCACCGGCCACCTCATAACGCATCCACCTGTAAAATTTCGTAGAAAACCCACATCCGAGTCAAAAGTTATGACCTCCGGAAGTCTCTGCATCATTCTCCCACTATACTAAATACTTGTTGTAACGCCCTTGCCGAGTGTAGATAGTGTTCTTATCAAGAATTCATGCAATCTTTTCCTTCTTCTTATGGGGAATGTGGTTGTGCCATGCCACCTCTAGGTGACTATCTTCAGCATCATCCTCACCATGGAATGCATATAAATCAGAAATATTAAACACGGGAGAAATAGCGAGATCATCTGGTAAACTGACCTCATATGCATTATCATTGATCTTCTTTGTAATTCTGCAAGGACCAATTTTCTTGTACTTCAACTTGTGATATGTTCCAGTAGGAAACCGCTCTTTTCTCAAATATACCATCACTAAGTCACCTTCACTAAATGTCTGATGCCGCCGACTAGGATCCACTGAATTCTTATACATCTCATTACTGTCCTGCAACTTCTATCTCACTTCTTGCTGCAATTGTTGAAGGTGTTCTGCAAATGCTTCCCCATCATCACTGACCTGATCTTTCATTGGTAGCTATACCAAATCTAGAACACCCTGAGGATTCCTGCCATACACAATCTGGAAAGGGGACTTTCCTGTTGATCAGTTAACAGAACTATTATAGGCAAATTTAGCCTGAGGTAATGCCAAATCCCATTATTTTGGCTTTTCTCCAACAATACACCTCAGCAAATTTCCCAGACTCCGATTAACTACCTCTGTTTGCCCATCTGTTTGAGGATGATAGGCACTACTAAACTGTAACTTGGTCCCCATCTTCTTCCATAAAGTCCTCCAGAAATGACTGAGGAATTTGGTATCCCTATCAGAGGTGATAATCTTTGGAACACCATGTAGTCTAACAACTTCTGAAAAAAATAACTCTGCTACCCTCGTTGCATCATTAGTTTTCTTACAGGCAATAAAATGAACCATCTTGGAGAACCTATCAACGACTACAAAAATGGAATTATTACCTCGTTGAGTATGTGGAAGTCCCAACACAAAGTCCATGCTCAAATCTGTCCATGGTACAGCTGGTACTGGTAAGGGCATATACAATCCTGTATTCTATGAATGTCCCTTAGCCACTTGGCAGATTCTACACCTTGTTACATACTTAGTTATATCCCTTTTCATCTTTGGCCAGTAATATTTATCTTCTATCAAGGCTATTGTCTTGTCCTTGCCAAAATGTCCAGCCAACCCACTACTATGAAGTTCTCTGATAATGTTGTCCCTCATAGAGCCAGCCGGTATGCATAGTTGTTTTCCTTTAAATAGATACCCATCTTGCATAAAATATTCACCCCTAAAGTGATCCAAGTTACCAGATATTGGTACCTTCAATTGTTCCACAATCTCCCAAAAATCATTATCAGACTCATACAAATTTTTGATGGCATCAAAACCAATCACCTCAGCTTCCATTGTGGTCAAAAGTGTAACACGCCTACTTAATGCATCTGCAACCTGATTTTGTTTTCCAGACTTATGCTTCAGCACAAAGTTGTAACCCTGCAAGAAAGAGACCCACTTGGCATGCCTACTATTCAACTTTTTCTGTGTGTTCAAGTATCTCAGTGCAATATGATCTGTAAACAATACAAACTCTTGGGGAACTAGATAATGTCTCCAATGCCTCAATGCTTGAACAATTGCATAAAATTCCAAATCATAAGTAGAATAATTCTTTCTCACTGCATTCAGCTTTTCACTAAAGAAAGCTATAGGTTTTCCAGCTTGGCTAAGCACAGCACCTATTCCCACATGGGAGGCATCACATTCTACTTCAAATACTTTATCAAAATTTGGCAATGCAAGTATAGGTGCTTCTGTTACCTTTTTCTTCAAGTACTTAAAGCTCTCCTCAGCATCCTTGGTCCATACAAACTCCCTCCCTTTGGTGCAATCTGTTATAGGAGCTACAATACTACTGAAATTTTGAATGAACTTTCGATAGAAAGTGGCCAAGCCATGAAAACTTTTAACCGCTGTGATGCTGCTTGGACTAGGCCATTCTAGAATTGCCTTGACCTTTTTTGGATCCATCCTGACACCATCTTTAGAAATGACAAAGCCTAAAAAAACCAAACTGTCCTGCATGAACCTACACTTTTTCAAATTGGCATAGAGCTCCTCCTTCCTTAACACACCAAAGATGATCCTCAAGTGTTGTAGGTGCTCTTCTTTGCTGTTACTAAATACCAAAATATCATCAAAATAAACTACCACAAACTTACCAATGTAAGGGCGTAGTATGGTGTTCATCAATCTCATAAATGTGCTAGGTGCATTTGATAACCTGAATGGCATAACCATCCACTCATACAATCCATCTCCAGTCTTAAAGGTTGTCTTCCACTCATCCCCTTCTCGAATCCGGATTTGGTGGTAGCCACTTCGTAGGTCGATCTTGCTGAAATATTTAGCCCCTGCAAGGACATCCATCATGTCCTCCATACGAGGTATAGGAAACTGATACTTGATGGTAATCTTATTAATTGCTCAGCTATCAGTGCACATCCTCCATGTTCCATCTTTTTTGGGGGTTAACAATGCAGGTACAGCACATGGGCTCATGCTCTCTCTCACCACACCTTTACTTAGGAGTTCTGTTACTTGCTTATTCATCTCTGCATGTTGTGTTGGATTCATCCTATAAGCTGCTTGGTTGGGTAGAGTTGCTCCTGGAATCAAATGAATATGATGCTGAATATCTCTCTTTGGTGGTAGACCATCAGGCAATTCATTAGGTAAAACATCAACAAATTCTTTCAATAGCTCAGCTACTTCTGGGGGAACTGAAATGTCTTCCTCCTCACCTTTTTTCACTACTAATGCATAGCAACACCCTGTCACCTTCATTTCTTTAACAAGATCTCTTTCAGACAACATGGTCTCACCTTTTCCTTCATCCTTGAGAGGCAATAAAATCACCTTAGCGCCATCTTTCCAAAAGGTGTATGTGTTTTTCTCTCCATCATGCATAACTTTTCTATCATACTGCCATGGCCTTCCCAATAACACATGACAGGCATCCATTGGGACAACATCACACCATATCTCATCCTGAGAGATCTTCCCTATGCTAAACTTAATTAGGCATCTTTTATCAACAGTGACTTCATTTCCCTTTTTAAACCATGCAATGTGATACGGATGAGGATGTTTTTCACAATGTAAATTCAATTTGTCTACCATTTCTTTAGAAACCATATTTTCACAACTACCTCCATCAACAATGACTTGACATACCTTGCCACCCGAAGTGCATCTGGTTCTGAAGATATTGGTTCGAAGCCATGAACCATCAGAGCTTTTGGCTTGTGTTTTCTCCTTCTCTGGAATCACTATTGCTCTTCTCATCATGAGACTTTCTCCCACATCTGGTGGAACCTCCAGTTCTGTCCTTTCCACTTCATGCTGCATTTGAATCATGTTCACCCTAGGTTGTCCTCCTTGATTTCTTTCTTGCATGTTATAATTGGAGCATTCAAATGCCCTATGACCTTCTCCACATCTGAAACAAGTGAAAGGCCTTCTCTGGTTTTCCCATCCTCTACCGCTACCATAACCTCTACCTCTTTGAAATCCCCTTCCTCGTTCTTGATTCAGAGGATCTTGCCGAGTGTCTACTTGTTTTTCCAAACCATGGGATGACTCTCCCCTGCCATAATTTGAACCTCCTTGAAATGGGGTTGATGTACCCCTTCTTCCTCCTCTATTCCTCTGATGGTACTGTCTGTTTTGTTTTTCTTCAGCCTTTAGAGCCAATTGGTAAGCCTCTTCCATATTGTTGAGTCGATGCATGCTCAATTCATCTTGAATAGAAAATTTCAGGCCATTCACATATCTAGCAGCCATTTGTTCATCAATTTCTTGATGCTCTATACGTATAGACAGTGTATAAAACTCATTTGTATAATCTTGCACAGAAGAGAGGTTCTACTTTAAATTTTGAAACCTACGAAAAAGGGTTTGTGCATAATCTATGGGCAAAAATTTTTCTCTTAACTTCTTCTCCATTTTATTCCATGTCCTGATCTTATCCTTGCCTTTCCTTGTTCGTTCCTTGAAGATGATCCCACCAAATCATTGCATGACCCTTTAATTTGGTGCATGTGAATTTTACCTTCTTCTCCTCTGTCATGGATTTCCATTCAAAAAATTTTCTCATGCCATTCAACTAGTCTATCAACTCCTCTGGTTTAAGACTACCTGCATAATCTGGAACATCTACCTTGATCCCTTCATTTTTTCCTTCTAAGGCCCTGAGCATCCTCTCTTCAAAACTCATGCCTTCTAATTCTTCTTCTTCATGTTCTGTATCTTGATTTGCACCTCCTTGACCTATCTCTTCATCAGATTCGTTTCCTCCTCTACCTAGTCTTTGGGTTTCCATCCGTGTTGTAAGTTCTGCTATTTGCCTTTGTAGATTTTGCATTTCTCTATGCATCTGGGCAAGACCGCCTCTTCCTCTTCCTCTCCCAGCCATCTTCCTGCTCTGATACCAAATGATGCAGCACACAACATACACTCAATAGAATTGTGCCATTAAACATGAGAGACAAAAATTTGGAAGCTGAAACATAACAAAACTTCTATTCCTCAACTCTGCTACTACAATGAGAGAAAACTCTCTTATATCTAAGAAAACAAAAAAAGCAAAAAATTACCTTTTTTGGCAGATTTCGACAATTGTCAGATTTTGCCATTTTAGGTAATTTTACAATCATATCTTGAGAATCCAATTTTTTCCCAAAAAGCTCATAAAGCTAAGGTAGGACGAAAAACCAACTAACATCCTAAATTTGAAACATGAGTTTCGAGTTATTAAAAAAAGCAACTTTTAAAAAACTAGAAAAAAACACTAATTTGCCATTTTGAGGGCCAAGATGAAAGTTTCAAGCCCTGAAAAAGTGCCAAGACGAGGTCCAACCGACTAGGGTAGGTTGGGAAACCACTGGCCACCTCATAATGCATCCACCTGTAAAATTTCGTAGAAAACCCACATCCGAGTCAAAAGTTATGACCTCCGAAAGTCCCTGCATCAGGGTGTAGGAAAGACTAAACCCCTTTAAAAACATAAACCTGGTTTAAATTTTCTAGGGCTAAAGATATCTTTTTTCAAGAGATTGAAATTGGATCAATCTGTTGATGAATTACGAAAGTTTACAACACCTCGGTATAAGAAAGATATCAGGGATGTCATGCTAATGAGCAATTCTTTTGCCATTTATGTCTACATATCACAGAAGATTGTGTGTGCATATTGTGTGTGGCACTCTATGCTCAAGCCTTGACAGTTTTGCGGTCTCTTCAAGTTCAATTGAGAAGCCTATGTATAACTAAATTCCTCTGTATTTTTAATCCTGTTTATATCAGATGAGTTTATGTGCTAGAGATATGACTACTGATTCTTTCTTTGGTTTGTGGTATTTGTTATTAATTTCTTTATGCAGTAAAAGCTTTGCAGGTGCTTACCAGTATGGCCATCATTTTCTATGGTGATTAGGAACTACTGGCAGAAGCTGACTCTTTGAGAATATTACATTGTTGCATCTATAAAAGCTGTAACTGTTTTTAAAAAGGCCATTTTTATACATTTTTTGTTATGTTATTTATCAAATTTGCAATCTGAGTTCATGAGTTTTGTTTGTTGCCCTAAACTTCAACCTAGAAAAGTAAAAACAAGCAATACAGTAATGACATGATTATGCATGTTAAAAAGGCCGTGTCTATGTAACAGTTAACCTGTCCTAGTCTTGCCTGTATTGTATAAGGCCTATAGTATCTAGGCCTAATTTTTTTACCTCTTTCACATTAAGAGATCTATGATAGGAAGGCTGTAATCAAAAGAAAATACAATCATGTTTCTCAATTTATTGCTTGAGTGGTACTGGTCATACTAACATTTCTGTCTTGCGCCAATCTGAAATTATCCTTCAGTTTGCTTATGCTCTCCTCAAGGAAATCCTAGAAATATAACATAATGAAATTCATTTTTCCCTGTGCGATCTAAGAACCATATGCTCTTAGGTTTCTTGGGCTACATCTTCTTAGAGACTACTTTTTGCCAACCACCATTATCCTCTTCCTCCTCAAATTTAGAAGAGGTAGGCATATCCGAGAGAGGTTGATTTATCTGATCTAATAGTGATTCCCCAAGACCCCATTCTTTAGCATGAGATAAAATAGAATCCCAAGAAGTTATACCCACTTTGCATGGATATGGAATGAGGATTTGAGCCATAGAGGCTTTGGATTGATTTATATGAGATTTTAAATTAGCCATGTTCACCAAGATTTTTTTACTAGTAGATAAAGTAGAACCACCAGGGGATATCTTCAATAACTCCAACTGATAAAGCTGGCCCTAACATTGATTTCTCCTAAACAAGCTTCTCAAAGATTAACTTTTTAGGGGAGCCCTTGCAAACCACCTATACACTATCAGTAGCACCTACAAATACATTGCCCTGCATTGAAAGAAATTTAGGATTAGCTTTTTTAGGGGAGCCTTTGCAAACCACCCATACACTATCAGTAGCACCTACAAATACATTGCCCTACATTGAAAGAAATTTAGGAGTAGAGCAGGCTGACTCATTGAAGGTTCTGGTACTTTCTATTTCATAGACAAATGCCCTATGCATGCTTCTTTCCACTATGTAGCACTCTTTGAAGAAGACATTTTAATATATAAAAAGGAAGTAACAATATAACCTACTTGAAAATATTTGTGACAATAAAGACGTCGAACTAGAGAATAATGCATGTCATAAAAATCTTCAAAAAGTTAAAGGAAAAAAAAACAACAAATTCATCAACTAGATAAAATTAGACACTAAAAATTTTCCGTTTTCAATTTTTTTTACCGTCATCTTCCCTCACTGACCTGGACAGCTTCAGCATGGTCTCCTAAAAGCCTGTACTCGGGATTAAGTTTAGTTCCTCCACTATAACCAGCTGTGGTTCAAACTACACTAGGCATACATTCAAACGCAGCCTCTTCTGACCAGAAGCTTCCGAGGGCAAATACTGCAATCTTATACTGTTGTTCCTTCATGAAATCTGAGCCAACACAATGTTGAGATTGCTTTGCACATAGATTAGTATAGAAATCCACCCCTACCCTCTCATCTAAACACCAAAGAATGTGAGAATGTAGTTCAAAGAGGGCAGGGACACTAATTGACAGAGCACAATCAAAAATTTGTTTAGATTTTCAAATCCAGGCACCACAGAAGGATTAAGAATGCATTATGTAAACATGCAGACATAGCTAGAGACAAGTGGAAAGTAGGATAGACAACTGGCGTTGAACAGACACTATTTGAGACATGTGATAGACAAGTGGCGTTGAACAGACATGTACGTGTGGGCTTCAGATTTTCCTTCAACAAATTTTTTTATTGCCCATTTTTGTAAAGTATTCCAATACTTGCTCAACTTTAGCCAATATTTTAATAATCCCAGGCATGATTTTAAGGCTAGTTACATGTAGATGTTTCTTAACATGATTGTTATGGAGCAAGACACATGTATTGAAGTATTTACTAGCACAAACATAACCCTCAAATCCCAAATGCAACTCAGTGCGCAAGTAAATTCTCATATACTCAATCCTTGTCTTGCCACGTCTATGAAAAAATTAGATCTCACTGGAGCCTCAAGATATGACTATACAGCTTGTATAATAAGGGGGAAGGATTCTAAGCCACTACACATCCTCTTATAATGCTATAATAGCCATATAGACACTATGTAGCCATCAAAACAGCTACGACCATGTAGATATCTTGAACAATTAATGGTCCATCATCCTTTTTCGTAGTGGTGGTGAAAGGAAGTCCATGCATTGGTATTTTATAGGCGTGCACACAAATTAGCACTGGCAGCTAATCTCAACAATGGTGCAACTTAGTTTTTGCATAGTGCACTTTGCCATTGGATTTTGTTGCCTATGCGCTCATTGTTGGATTAACTTGTTAACATAAAAGAATTAAGTCTAATTTCAAAGCCGTGGGATTTGAAAAATAACTATGATCTACTAAGTCCAATTTCAAAAATTGTAATCCTATGTGAATTTTAGCTATAACATATGCATTTGAAAAAACAATCATATAAGACAAAGCAAGTCCGAATAGCTATAGAACATAGCATTTATAATCAGCCAAAACACCCATCAACATACCATGAATAGGATAAACATTAAAGTGGCATTAACATAGAGCACAATATTTGCTAGGACCACCGAAAATATAAGTTGAATTCTATACTTGTGCTTCGAGTAATCTAAATTTCTTTTTGACTCTCCTCATCCTATTTTCTGGCTATTTCAGAAAATATTAGAGTCAGAGAAGACTATTCCTCACTAGATTTAGTTTCTTAAGCTTTCTATTTATCGTTCTTTGTGTCTAGGCTAGCTCTGTCCTATTCTTCTAATGTTGAAAATATCAAAACATTACAAGGGTTCACAGGAGGAGTGTGCAAAATAAGTAGAAACAATAAAAAATATTGTTGACCTTCTTTAACACTGATGTGAGATGGAACTTTTATAGTTCATGATGTTGGGTGATTTTACAATATATGAGACTACCTCATATTTGGGTTGGGGTTTACATATGACTTAATAGTATATGAGACTACCTCACAACTCCTATTTATAGGAGATGCTTCATTAGACTACTTAAGTGAGATGTATATGTACCCTACCTCCTGGAGGATTTGAACTTATAATGAAAACACAAGTTCACCACCCCAATTTATGGTGTCTTATGGTGGAGCTACTTTTGACGACACTTTTTGTTAGTTAACTAATAGACTTTTTCATGTAAACTTTCAAATTTAAATTAAAAAATTCTTCCAAAAATACTCATATTAAAAAAATGATTTCACTAACAATAAAAATGTTGTATTATATTTTTATTTATATACTATCTACATCAATAATAACCTCTTTTATTAATCACACAAAATTAACTCTTATAATAATTTTTTTAATGATTTTCCACGTGCTTTGCAATGCCTTTTTTTTCTCATTTTTTCTTTGTTGAACCTCGGACTTCATAATTTTAAAATTTAAGCTCACCAAACACTAGATTGAAATAATAATAATCATTAAAAAGTTATTTTGGAGACCTTGATTTATAAATGTAACGTTAAAACTTTTTTTTTTATTTTGATGGTAAATTATGAAATGTGATTTTAAAAATTAATGTTAAAAATCATCATACAATTATATGATTATAAGAAATATTCTTAAGAGAAATATGATATTTTTAAAAATAATATATATTAATTAGTTAATTAAAATTAAAAACAAATTAATTATTATAATATACCCACATGCAAGTACACATAATATAAGATTTAAAAGTAAAATGTTTGTCAATGAAAAATAATATTTTAAATATTACATAATTTTAAAATATTTTTTTCATTTTGTCACGGCTAAAGTTTGAACATTGTTATATTAGTCATCTAAATCTGTATTAATACTTAAAGAATCAATAGACTTGATCTTGTTAATACTTAAAAAGGTCTCACCCATACCCTAAACTATTAATAAAAAGCTTTCCTGGCAATAAATTTGATATAAGATCAATTTTTTGAGGCACACCATTAAACCTCTTTAAACTTTTTTAACCAAATTCATTTCTAAAACCTCTTAAAATATATCACTGAGATGGAACGGGGGCCCTACTATTATTAAGCGAGCGCCCATATACAGACACAACACCATTTACGTGTACAATACACATTGTGTGCGTACTCGTATGCAACAATATACTGTTGCCCATATATACTTATAACAATCCACTTTTGGATTTAGTTTGTGAACAGAAAGTAAGGCAGTGGTGCTCCTCTGAAATTATTCGAGTCATGGTAATACAGATCATTACAGTAATTATGAGGATAGAGAAAGCTTTGAAGTTTATCTCTGTTTTCTTGGTTGTTAATATGTCGAGGGTTCGAATCTGCGTGACTGCAAAAGCTGAAAACATGAAGCAGAAGAAGACGAGCAAGAAAATGATAAAGACTAGCTTCAGCATTCCAACCCTCAAATAAAATAATATGAGGTGGTTTGAATTTAAAAGCACAAAATTTACAATGCTTTCGAACAAATCAACTCAAATTTTCAAATTTCCTGTAAATTAATCGCCTTCTAGTCAAGTCAGCTGCAGTTAGTAAGGATTACTTGCCTCATAGCTATAGGTCTAACAATTATGGGGTACATTCAAGTGCAACTCATGTTGCAAACCTTAAGAATGTTGCTTGAGGATCTTCCTTACCAGATTAAAAGCTACCCATTATCTCATTCAAGCCTTGCCAAGCATAAAAACAATTCACAAAATTTATCACAGAAATACCATAAAGAGAATTTGTCGTTGTAAAATATATTTTCTTTTATTATTCCATATTGTTCTCTTGTTGTCAAACAGCTTCATTAGATGCATGTTGGTAGTTACATGAATTACTCGTAGGAATAGCGACATGATGGTTACAGGTTACAAACTATTTATGGCTTACATGGAATAGAAATATATAACCACATATATAAAGGATAATTCTAACATGCCTCATTCATTCATTGATCTACTAATAATCTGCATGGAAGGTTACTAGCATAAACATGCTTGTGTGAAACTGATGACTGTTCCTGTGGTATTTTACAAAATGATTGAAATTTTACAATATGATTGATGCTAATCCCTATATATATTGAGAGGCACGTCTAAAATTTAACCATTATGAGCTTTTGTACTTCAAATTTATGTTGCAAATCTATGCAATAATTTTGTTTCTCATAAAAATAACTTGTATGGAAGTTTACTAGCATAAATATGCTTGCATGGAACCGATGACCGCACCTGTGGTATTTTCTAAAATCATTGAAATTTTGCGCTATAATTGAAACTAATCCTCATATATGTATAAGAATAGGTAAGTCTAAAATCAAAGCATTATGGGTCTTTGCCCTTCGAATTTATGCTTTCAAATATGTAAAAGTTTGTTTCTCATAAAAATATCTAACGCAATCTGTATATTTGCTGCCTTCACTTCTCATACAGATAATCCATATTTTGAGAGATATATATCTTAAGCTGGCTGTTTTGGATAGAAAAGATGGAAGTTTGAGCTTAGTATTGATGACATCAATTTATAAAATTGTCCTCTATGATTTTTCTTTCATTTCTTTGATCTTTAACGACCCACGAATGTCTGTAAAATACATGTTCTGGATAGTGGGTACAACTTTAGATATTATCATTTCATGATGATCTTACCATTTGGAAGCCGTTTAGTGGCTGCAGAATTTAGAAATTCTATATTTATTTTTCCTTGCATGCTACTTCAAGAAGAAGACAATATGATCGATTGTTTTTGGCTTTTGAAGCTATTATGTTAGTTTTCCTATTAATGTTCCATATGTAAGGTAGTTTCTTGTTTTGAGTTTTCTTCTGCAATTTGTGAGGAGTATATGATATGCTAGCAAAACTATCATCTGAAACTTTTTGCATCTACTCTCAAAACAAAGATAATATACTTATTTTCAAAACTTCAAGATATGGTACAATTGTCCCACTTTTCCTTTTTGATTTTGATATTCTTAACTTAAATTGTATTGAGTTGTCAGCGTTGTAGAACTTACACAGTTATACACTACTGTGCCATTAATCCCATGTTGTAAATAGATGAGCAACTCCACCTCCCATGCTAACTTCTAACAACAAGTTTTGTTTCCATATAAAATTTTGCATATATCCCCAATTGTATCCTATACCTAGTCCTCAAGCTTTAAAAAACCTGTACCATGCATCCTTTCAAGCTTCAATTACATGTATGAAGCTCTGCAAATAGTGTAAATTGATTTAGAGTTCTTTTGTATGATAAATATTTGAGTCCAAAGAAGTAGGTCAACTTATTATATTAGCATCATGTATCTTGGAGAGTTGATCCATATAAATAATGTCCCCTGGTAGTTTATGGAAATTCTAAGGAATGGTCTTCTTGTCTTTCAAGGATCTTAAGTTGAAACTTAGTTTTAAAGGTTGTAACCTTTAGTCCTGAGTCTTTAATTACTTTATAGTTATGGCTTTAAAGGACTTCAACTTCAGTCTTATAGTTAACTTTCCTATTAGGCGTCAGTGTCCATCCAAAGCTAAACTTTAGTAACCTTCCATGCAGATTATTGGCACATCAATGAATGAGTGAGGCATGCTAGAATTATCATTTATATTAGTTACCTTTCCTATTAGGCGTCAGTGTCCATCCAAAACCAACCTTTAGTAACCTTCCATGCAAATTATTGGCACATCAATGAATGAATGAGGCATGTTAGAATTATCATTTATATATGTGGTTATATATTTGTATTCCATGTAAGCCATAAACAGTTTGTAACCTGTAACCATATCTATATTATTCTATTCCCATATCTAAGGACTTGAACTTCAGTCTTATAGTTACCTTTCCTATTAGACGTCAATGTCCATCCAAAGCCAACCATTCATATATTATTATTCTATTCCCATATCTAACAACTTCTCATTCATATTTCAGCTTCTACTTCGGTAGGAACCTGACGCAATGCGTCTCTTGTTCTATTCGAAACTCCATCGCTTGAAAGTTCATATTATGTTATGTTGGTTAAAAATAATAATTTCATCTTGTGTTTTGGATACGCAATGGCCTATAAGAATCGACCTGAATAAAGTTTATATAAACCCATATTTTCCATTCTCGTGAGTTTGTATTATAAATAAATAACCTGCTATATCAAAACTCCATGGCCTATGTAAATGTGGCAAGCTCATTTAAAACTAAACACAAAAGTATATATAGATATAAGGATATGTAAATGCGCAATTTGCATATGCATATATACCTATATAAATTTTCATTTAAGTGTTTATCAAATAATGAAATCCACAAACATTGATTCAACTCTATTTTTCTAATGAGTTTTAAACAATCCCCTCAAGTTAAAAATAGTTCATATCTATTGCTCTTATAAGACATTTGAATATTCATGAAATAAGGTTATTTCCCTTTGGCATAAATGCTCATTATATTTCATCTAAGCATAGTTTAGATAGATAGCAGTGGGGTTTTTATTGATGCCCATTGATTGAAATGAGAAATAAAACACATTTCTAAAATCAAAACTAGTCACATACACCTGCATTTAGGTAGAGAAACAATATTCTACAATAAGGTGCATACTTGGACAATGCTTCTCAACTCAACATTCTGCTCACTACTTTTGCTACTTTCTACCTTCTTTTCCTCTCCTCCTCTACCTTATTTTCCTCTTCTCCTCTACCTTCTTGTTCTTTGAACTTCCTTCTTTTCCCCCAAAGCTTAGGCGACATAACCGACCCCCACTTCCTCCATTTGTTAGCTTTCCCATGGAATTAAAGTTCACTTCTCTATTTTGTTGCAGTCTCAACAAAATACAATTAGTGAGATCGCAATGATGGTGGTTCATTAATGCCCACTACTTCCAACTAATAAACTCTCATTAATTTCCACACTCGCCGTTATGTGGAAATTAAATTTAAAAAAAAAAAAAAATTATTTTAAAAACTCAAGAATAAGCAAAATCAATACTTCTCACACTTTGATCTAAATTGGAAAAGTTAACCTCTTATATCTAAGATAACAACTACAAGGTTGACATTTTCAATCTCAGGTGTTGTTATTAAAATGATAGTATACCAAAATGTTATTCATACGACAACCAAAACAACCAAGATGACCACATTACTCTATGAATGGTAAAAATATCTACTTCTATAGACTAGTAAAAGCACCAAAGGTACTATCAAATGGCCTATAGGCATAAATATTTATAGGCCTATCACCAAATCGTATATATTTATATTTTGATATGCACAGTGTAACTGTTCTTTGTATGTTTTGGCCATTTTGATATGCACACTGTAACTATTCTTTGTAACGTATCATCATGATTTGATTAGTTGATCCTTTTAATTATAAAGCATAATTTTAAATGGATGGACAAATACTTGCAATTCAACTAGATCTTTTTAAAATAATATTTTTTGAAGCATGCCTTAGAAATATGTGTTTGATGAATGTTGTAAAAAATCTTACATGAACTCTACAATGTAGATTTATGATATTATTTTTGCATCCTACAAAACTTGAGATATCCTAATTATAACCCTAACCATAATTCTAACCCAACCATAGTAATAATCCTAATTCTTATCCTAACCTTAACCCTAAGCCTAATTTTAACTAACCTAACCCTAACCCTAACCCTAACCCTAACCCTAACCCTAACTATAAATCTAACTCTAACCCCAATTCTAATGCTAACCCTAACCCTAATGATAATCTTAATGAATGTGTGAATGAATGTTGGCATTCACGCTATGTGCATGCATGTCTATGTGTGTGGGTGTGTGTGAACAGTTAATCTTGGCACACTTTGTCTAACGTGGATGTGTGTGTGTTTAATGTGGATGTGTGTCTGTGTGTATGTGGAAAGTTAATTTTGGCATTCACTCATGTGTGTGTGTTTGAAATAACTTAGGCATTCACTCTATGTGTGTGGCTTTGGAAGTTAACTTTAGCATCCACTATGTGTGTGAATGAATGTTGGCATTCACTCTATGTGCATGGACATGTGTGTGTGTGTGTGAAAAGTTAATTTTTTCAGTCACTTTGTTTAAAGTGGATATTTGTGTGATGTGAAAAGTTGATTTTGGCATTCACCTTGTTTAAAGTGCATGTGTGTGCGCTTGAACCCTAACACAAATACTTGGACATTCACTTTATGTGAAGGATATGTACAAAAATACTTTCAAACTTCAATGATGATCACTTTGTGTTTGAAATAACTTTGACTTTCATTGTGTGTGTGGGTTTGAAATTTAACATTGGCATTCATTGTGTGTGTAAATGAATGTTTTCAAACACTCTATGTGCATGCATGTGTGTGTGCACACACACATGTATTTGAAACTTAATCCTAAGAAAAATATTTTGACATTTATTTTGTGTCAAGTAGATGTATAAAAATACTTTTAAACTTCAATGTACACTTTGTGTGTTTGAATGAACTTTGGCTTTCATTGTGTGTGCATGGCTTTGAAAGTTAACTGTGAATTGTGTATGTATGAATTTTGACATTCATTCTATGTGCATGCATGTGTGCATGTGAGAATTTAATTTTGGTATTCACTTTGTCTAAAGTAGGTGTGTGTGTGTGTGTGTGTGTGTGTGTGTGTGTGTGTGTGTGTGTGTGTGTGTGAAAAGTTAATTTTGGCATTCACTTTGTTTGAAATGCATGTGTGTGTTTGAACTAATTTTGGTAGGCATTGTGTTTATCTATGTGAAAGTACTTTGACATTCATTTTCATTCTATATGAATGTACTTCAACTATCACTTTATGTAGAGTGTGTTAGTGTATGTTTAGAAGTTTGTTTTGTGTGGATTGTGTTTGTGTATGTATAAAAATAGTTATTGTATCTATTATGTGGGAGAATATTCCTCTTGCTACTATTTTGGACTCTTTATGTGCATACTCGTCTTCCTATTATTTAGATGTTAAGATATTTTGTCTAGTTTTGTGACATAGTAAAACTTATAATATATATTACACAATATTCAAATACTTTGACTTCCCAATGACAAATTTTAATATCAACATTCAGTAATCTAAAAGGAAAAATTCCACTCCGCAATTAAATTAATGGAACTCTACAAAAGAAGACATGAAGGAATATGTCAATTAAATTAGAATTAATATATTTATTTTAATGACAATAGTAATAAATCACAATTAAATTGAACTTCAAAATAAAAGCCATGAAACATTGATATTTATGAGTTTGGGGAAGAGGTTAGTATGGTTGACATGACACTTTATATGAACAATCACAAGCCATGAATTCATAACCAAAGTACTAACTATTTAAAATAATTGCACCATTCCAAGAAATTGGGATTGAGAACATCATTTTCACATCTCAATTTAATTTCACTCAAGATCCCTTCACATTTGAATTTCACTTATAATGGCCTATTAGCCAAATTATGAAATTTAAAAAAAAATCAAACTAAAAACAAACTATAATGGCACAACAAAGCTCACTAAAATCAGTAAGGCCTGAAGATTCTGGATTCAATTACATATTAGGAAAAGGGTAAAGAGTGATACTATGCAATTGAATCCAAAAACTTACCTTACTAATAAACATTTTAAACATGACATATACACTATAATAGAAATCATTTAATTTATTTTTTTCAAATTGATTGTCACAAACATATTGAAACAAAAGACATAAAAAGTGCAAGCCTATAGCCCTATACACACTGAATCATTAAAACAAACAATCATACAAACCACAGACGCATGAACAAACATAAATCTCACTAATTTGAACAAATATTATTTAAAGCATGTCAAAAGATTGAAGAACCCAAACATCAATCATACAACATTAACACAAAAACAAAATATGATATGAAAAAAAAATTGCCTCTTAGGAAACTATCACACTATTTTAAAGATATGGACAAGCAAATTAAAGCAAGGAAAACTATCGAAATCCAAGACCGCCAGTCTTTATGCACTGCGAGCCTCACACCATGCTAGCACCATGTTCTTCATGCCTCCACTATGTCAAGATAATTTCTAAATTTCCAACTACTTTCATTATCTACCTCCATTCTCACCACCATCTTTTACAAGGAAACTCATAAGCCACTCTCCTTTTACCTTAAATCCTAAGAATTAAGGCCTTCAATGCATTCATTTCATTCTTATTAGAGAACACTTCAAAGATAGTTCCTATGTCATCCCACAAAAATAAATATTTAAGTATTCTTTAAAGTATATAGCATACTAAAGAAATTATAGTTAATATTCCATAAAAAATATAAATTTTGTGAGAGTGTATTAAAATAAATAAATATATAATTTTATTTATAAAAATAAACATTTTTTTAATTTTTCTAATAAAATATAAAGTGTTTTAGATTTGATATATCTTTGAAAATTTATATTTAAAAAATAAATATAAATAAAAAAATAAACAAATAAATATATATTTACATGAATCAAAGAACTTTTGTATGCAAAAGGTAAACAAATTTTAGAAACACTTCTATATTCTACTAGTATACCTAAGATAATCAAGAGTGGAAAGAAACAAATTTTAGAAACACTTCTATATTCTACTAGTATACCTAAGATAATCAAGAGTGGAAAGAAAGCAACCACAAATTATAATTATTTTTAAAAAAATTAAATATTTTTCCATCTACCTAACACAATATTATGAACATAATAAATATTACTATTTTATTTACCTTGGACCCATAAGTAATAATGGCAAAGGATACCTTCAAGGCACAAACATAGGCATTAATTTAGAAGCTAAATTTAGAGTGCCATAGAATTATCCTATTTTTAATTATTAAAAAAGTACTTTTTAATATATGTGTGTATGTATATATGCAAACTCTAACAAATGAACCATTTAATTTTCAAATTACTTAAGATAAGCCATAAAATCTTTTTGAATGGCATCATTTATGACAACTCACTAAATGTTACAAAATTAGTCCCCTAACTTATAGGGAGGTGGAAAAGCACAATTCAAATTAACTTAATATTTTAATCTCACACATCAAAAAAAGAAATATATAAACCTATTCTTTTCCTAAAATCTTCCCATTTGCTCTTCCATCTTATTTCTTTTGCTATTATTTTTTTGTCTTTGTTTTCCTAAAATGAGTAAGTTGGAAATGCTTTTAGAAACTTTCAAGAAGAAGAAATTATGACTTACAAAAATTGAGTAAATTTCTAAAACTTCTAGTTGCGTTGTAAGAAGAGCAAACATGTATGGTTTCCCACCACACCTTGCATGCTTCTTACAAGCCATTCTCCTAGAGGAAAAAGAGGAATGGCACCTGGCTCTCTCACCAATTATTGCTCCCAACATTTTAGGCCCCAGGATTTTTGTGAGTAGAATTTGATTTTCCTGTTTGCTACAAATTCTACTGAAACAGGGGCTTCTAAAAAGTCCAGGGTTTATAGTGAGAGTAAGAGATACATCCACTGCCAACTTTATGTTGTTGATGGTGGGGTTATTGAGGGAATTTAGAGCCCCAACAACATGCATCAGATATTGCTCTCTAAACCTTTCATAATCTGATTTCATGGTATTCTTGGTCATCTTGGTAATAGGTCAACCTACAAACAGTGCAAATTTTGAAGTGTGAAAGATGCAGATTCAGATATAGCTCCCAGTGGAGTGCATGTACACAGTCCCCACAATATTTCTGACAAGAAATTTGCACATGTTTAGAAAATATTTCTAAACAAATATTTACATAAACATATCAGAAGAAAGAAATAGAAAAATAAGACAACTAAATGGTGACAAACAAAGATACCAGACACCATATTTTCAACTGGTGAAAGGAAACGAGTTCAATCAAAATTTAGGTCACTAAAAGAAAGAATTTAAAGAAAAATCCTTACAAAAGATGTTTCACGAATGGTGTATATAGTTCTTGCAATCCTCCAACCTGATCCTTACTTAGACTTTTCACAAAAGACATTTCACAGAAGGAAAATATGAATCGTACTTCACCTTCCATGAATGCTTCTTAAAAAGACCTCATCTTGAAATCAAAGGAAGAAAATGAAATGTGATTAAGAGGGGAAGAAAATGTGATTAATCATGCAAAACCTGAACAATCTGTATTCCCAAATAGAAGCCTTCCCAAATCTTACTCCTATTCTTGAGGCTAAAAATATATAGAAAAGAACATTTCATTATCTCTCCTTCTTGTAATGTCCACCATGACTCTTCCACTTCCATTTCCATCATCCATATTCTCATAAACTAAAATTAGCTCCACTAAAATTAATGGATGAAGGACTATCAAAATTTAAATTTGTGGACGATGAAATTAGTGGGACTACCAATTTTTTAAAAAAATTTGTGGATTACGAAATTAGTGGGACTACCAAAAAATGGACTACCAAAATTTGGCAGTTACAAGATGTGTGCACATATAGAATGGCCTATCGGCCAAATAAAGATGATGATGATAATACAAATAAAAATACACATCTATAACATGTAATGGCAAGCAATGGCTTACGACTAGATTAACATTTCCAAAAGCACAGCAAATCCTAGTGGTGTGTGAAAACTATCAGGTACTTGGTATGTGTTGTTGATTCAACTTGATTTGTAGTCCTCTCCCTAATGATGCTCTCTCTCCTCATCTAGGACGGAAAACTAACCTTTCATACATCCACCTCATTCATTCACAAGGTAGTCCATCCACATATAAACACACAAAATATATAAATTTGATAATCAGTTCATAATAATTAACAACATGATAAGATCATATTCATTTCATTCATCGATCAAAAATTGATATTTAAATTCCACATTCACATGGATGCATATAAAAATAAACATTTCACAATAATCATATCTATTCCAAATTCATAATAAAATCATGTCTTTCTATGCACCATCCAATGTCATAAATTTAGTAACTAAAATATGACATAATTAATTATTCCAAAAATAGGGTGTAACAGCTCACAAGATCCAACAAGCATAATAGAATGGCATCACTATATTAAAGCATAAGGGAAATTCTCACACCTTCAATGCACTCCAACCAGACATAAATCAAACACCATCACACATACATATATGAGAGCACAATAATCTATCAACATACATCTAGGTGGTCTAAACACATTTTTCATACCAAACTTGAAAAAAGATAGAATGAGAATTCTAGAAATAGGCCAAGGAGTGTCATTACAATAGTACTACATCCACATAGAGTTTGAGTGGGAATGTTATCCTCACATGAGGAATACTTTGACATTCACCAACTCCTAGAATTGTGACATGGCCTTTACATCTAAAACCAACCTTTGGTAGTATTCAAGTTATGGCATATGTAGATATCTGATGCACGGGCTCATCACTCCTTGATGTTTCTAAGGTCCATTGTGGTGTCAAAAGTCCTAGATTATGTTTTTAGTCAAGAGTCCTAGTTTAGTGTTTGAAGTTCATTTGAGGTGCATTGGGATCATTTCCAATGGTTTAGGATATGTAAATAAGCCTAGAAATTCAAATTTTGGATCTTCCCGCCAAAACCAAATTTTAATTTTCTAGAGGTTTTTAGCTTGTTATAGAGTTGGGATTGGTCCTAAACCATAGAATTAGGTTTTTTTTTTGGGTCAAATAAAGTCTTGGAAGACCATGTAGAGTCTTTTTGCAATGTTTTTCAATACTAGGTAGTGATATAGCACAAAAGTTTAAGGTTTTGTGAACAATGTAGTTAAGTTTGAAGGAGGAAACATATGTAAAGGGTCTTGTAACTAATTTTCATTCATTGTGCACATAGAGGGAATGAAGATAAATGCTTCAAGAAGATGGTGAAGCAATTTTCCTTGGCTTATACCCTGTTTTCTTTACATTTTTAACTATTTCTTATTTACGGTCTGAAACTAGACCAATACAGACATGTACAGTATAGTACCAGGCTTGGAAGTGTTTGATAAGTGAGAATATTGTTTCACAAGTTTAATGCATTGATGTTAGTGTGATTCTATGGTGTTTTGTATGAGCAAATAGGCTCAAACCTGCCACTACCCTATCACTGAGCTAGGGTTTCCAGTAACACAAAAAATCTATAAATTTTGTTTGAACTAGTGAAACAACATAAAAATGGATAAGGACCTTCATTGGGTTGTGTTCTAACTATTCACCAAGGGAGAGCTCTAAAAACACTCACACACGTGAGATATTCAAGACTAAGTTTGTCCACTGTCAAAACCCTAGTACATTGAGGGTTTGGCAAAAGTCAGTCTTGTTGAGTTCATTATAGGAAAGTGAGGGTTTGATGAGACCCTGCAGAATGTGTTGAGGGTAAAGCAAGCCCAAAAAGGCTCAAAAGAGAGAGAGTTATCATATTAAGTACCCCAATAGGTCTTCTGAAGGGTTTAGGCCTAGTGGAGTAGGCTTGTAGAAAAGGTTGAGACACCCTAGTAGGGGTTAATAGGACCTATTGGAGGTTGTTTATTGTCTTTTGATTTTCCTCTGCATCATTATTAGTATCAGAGACCAATAAAGCCAAGAAATCCCATAAAAGAGTTAACAATCAAAAAGGAGAAAGATGCCTCCAAGAATCAATGTTGTTGAAAGGGTAGAAGAAATAATAGAAACACAGCTGGGAGAAGCCCTTACCAGAGAAATGAGGGAAATGAGAGTCAATTTGGATGCAAGACTCATTGCAATGGAAGCTAAATAAAGAAGAGGAGTGGTTACAAGGGATATGAGTGACCAAGATGAAGTGGTGGATGAAACACCTCAAGAAGCACCTCAAGAAGAGAGGGATGCTAATGAGGAGAGGATGGAAAGATTGTTGAGGGAAGTCAAGTGTGAAGGATCCAAGGTGAAGATAGAACTTCTAGTATATGTAGGTAGTGTGACTAGTGAAGAACTCCTTGATTGGATAGAGGAGTTGGATAAGTACTTTGATTTTGAGGAGGTACCTAAAGAGCGGCAAGTAAAGTTGGCTAGGACCAAGTTGAAAGGACATGCATCCCTATGGTGGGATTATGTACAAGAAGAGAGGAGAAAGAAAGGTAAATCCAAGATTACTTCTTGGAATAGGATGATTACCAAGTTGAAGGGCAAATTCATGCCTAGTGACTATATGACTCAGTTCTATAGGAAGTTGCAGAACTTGAAACAAAAGGATATGGGAGTGAAAGTACACTGAAGAGTTCTACAAGTTGAGTATCAAATTAGGACACATGGAGGATGACAATGACAAGGTTGCAAGATACCTTAATGGACTGAAGTATAGTTTGCAAGATGAGTTAAGCCTTGCAAGCCCCAAGACACTTGAAGAGTGTTATCAACTAGCCTTAAAGGTTGAGGAGAAGCTGAATAGGAAGAAAGAAAAGAAGAATAGAGGTGGAGGAAGGACTTTCAGAGGTAGAGGTCCATATGCAGGTAGAGGACAATCGCAAAGAAATCAAGGTGAGTCAAGCACCTCCCAAGAACAAGCATCAGGTTCAAGAGGAGTTTTTAGGGGAAGAAGGTCTAATTTCAGGGGTAGATTTGGACAAAGAGGAGGATCAAGTGGTTTCACACGTAAATGCTACAAGTGCAACAAATTTGTAGGTCATCAAGCTTGGGAGTGTCCAAAAGAGTAGTCAACTACCACCTTTAGAAGTGAAAGAAGAGCTCAAGTTGCTCAAGGGTGTCATAACAGGTCCTATTAACCCCTCCTAGGGTGTCTCAACCTTTACTGCAAGCCTACTCCACTAGGCCTAAACCCTTCAAAAGACCTATTGGGGTACTCAATATGACAACTCTCTCTCTTTTGAGCCTTTTTGGGATTGAGAGACCAAGATAAAGTGGTGGATGAAACACCTCAAGAAGCACCTCAAGAAGAGAGGGATGCTGATGAGGAGAGGATGGAAAGATTGTTGAGGGTAGTCAAGGATGAAGGATCCAAGGTGAAGATAGAACTTCTAGTATATGCAGGTAGTGTGAATGGTGAAGAACTTCTTGATTGGATAGGGGAGTTGGATAAGTACTTTGAGTTTGAGGAGGTACCTAAAGAGCAACAAGTAAAGTTGGCTAGGACCAAGTTGAAAGGACATGCATCCCTATGGTGGGATTATGTACAAGAAGAGAGGAGAAAGAAAGGAAAATCCAAGATTACTTCTCGGAATAGGATGATTGCCAAGTTGAAGGGCAAATTCATGTCTAGTGACTATATGACTCGGTTGTATAGGAAGTTGCAGAACTTGAAACAAAAAGATATGGGAATGGAAGTACACTAAAGAGTTCTACAAGTTGAGTATCAGATTAGGACACATGGAGGATGACACTGATAAGGTTGCAAGATACCTTAATGGACTGAAATACAGTTTGCAGGATGAGTTAAGCCTTACAAGCCCCAAGACACTTGAAGTGTGTTATCAACTAGCCTTAAAGGTTGAGGAGAAGCTAAATAAGAAGAAAGAAAAGAACAATAGAGGTAGAGGAAGGACTTTCAGAGGTAGAGGTCCATATGCAAGTAGAGGACAATCACAAAGAAATCAAGGTGAGTCAAGCACCTCCCAAGAACAAGCATCAGGTTCAAGAGGAGGTTTTAGGGGAAGAAGGTCTAATTTCAGGGGTATATTTGGACAAAGAGGAGGATCAAGTGGTTTCACACGTAAATGCTACAAGTGCAATAAATTTGTAGGTCATCAAGCTTGGGCGTGTCCAAAAGAGCAGTCAACTACCACCTTTAGAAGTGAAAGAAGAGCTCAAGTTGCTCAAGGAGGAGATGAAGAAATTGTTAAATCCTCATCACAACCAGAAGAACTAGAAAAGGGAGAAGCCTTTTTGATGAGAAGGACATTGATCAAGGTTTCAATGGAGAAGGGGCCACCTTAAAGGAAGTCATTATTCAAGACCGTTTGCAAGTGCCATGGTAAGTGTTGTCAATTTGTTATAGATTCAGGTAGTACTGATAGTCTAGTTGTTGTTGAGATGGTAGACAAACTAAATTTGAAAAGATGACCTCATCCCACTCCATACAAGTTTTCATGGTTGAATAAGGGGCAGCAAGTATTAGTCAATGAACAATGTTGGGTAGAGTTTCAAGTATGAAGGTACAAAGACAAGGTGTTATGTGATATCATCCCTATGGATGCATGCCATGTATTATTTGGTAGGCCTTGGTAGTATGATAGGAAGACAACATATGATGGTAGGAAGAATGTCTATGTTTTTGAGAAGGATAGAATCACCTATACCTTAGCACCTTTGAAGGAGGAAGATAAGAATCAAAAGGTTGGATCAAGTGTGATGTTGGTGGATGAAAAGGAGTTTCTAAAGATAGTGGAAGAGGAAGAGATAGGTTTTGTAGTGATGGTTAAACCAAGGACTGTCATTATAGTGAAAAAGATTGTTGAGTTGTCATGGGAGATCCAAGACTTGTTGAAGGGTTATGTAGACATAGTTGTGGATGAAATTCTTAACTCCTTGCCTCTAGTCTACCAAAAAAGGCAGCCTACAAGATGACACCCCAACGAAATGAACAAATCAAGAAGTAGGTACAAGAGTTGCTTGACAAAGGGTTAATTAGGGAGAGCCTTAGCCCTTCTGTAGTTCCAACTATATTGGCACCTAAGAAGGGAGACGAATGGAGAATATGCATTGATTCTAGGGAAATAAATAAGATAACAATTAGATATAGGTTCCCACTTCCAAGAATAGAGGACTTGATGGACTATCTAAGTAAGGCAAGCTACTTCTCAAAAATAGACCTCAAGAGTGGATAATATCAAATAAGGATCAGACAAGGAGATCAATGAAAAATAGGATTCAAAAAAAATTAGGGCCTATATGAGGTGCTTGTAATGCCATTTTGTCTATCTGATGCAGCTAGTACCTTCATGAGGCTCATGAATGAGGTCCTCAAGCCATACATTGGTAATTTTGTTGTTGTTTACCTTGATGACATATTGGTTTTCAGTTCTAACAAAGAAGAACACTTGTATCATTTGGAATTGGTGCTGAGAAAGATACAAGAGGAAAAACTATTGATCAACCTCAAAAAGTGTGAATTCATGAAGATAGAACTATTGTACCTTGGTTTTGTGATCTCAAAAGGGATGTTGAAGATGGATCCAAGCAAAGTGAAGGCAATACTGAAGTGGCCTACAACTAAAACAGTTATAGAGGTAAGAATTTTCCATGGTCATGCAAGTTTTTATAGGAAATTTATCAAAAGTTTTAGTCATATATGTGCACCTATCATAGACACTATTAAAGGGGATAAGAAGAAGTTTGTGTGGACTGAAAAAGCTGATAAGAGTTTCCAATACCTAAAAAAGGAGAGTGACTTAACAACCTATCTTGGCCTTACCTGACTTCAATAAGGTCTTTCAAATAGAATGTGATGCTAGTGGACATACAATAGGGGTGGTCTTAAGCAAAGACAACAAACCAATAGCATACTTTAGTGAAAAGTTAAATGATGCCTGGTGCAGGGGCATTAGGAGCCTCATTCAGCTTACTTTTTGTTATTTTTGAGTCTTATGTTTGTTAGAGTGTTTTGGAGTCTCATAAGGTCATTTATGACAATTTAGAATCATATGGGTTCATTTTTGGTGTGTTAATTGGGGTTTTGATTTAAAAGTGTAAAGTTGTCAAATGTTGCTAGGAGTTATTATGCAACTTGGACAAGTTGTCAAAAAGGCAAGAAATTGTTACATGCAAGAAAGAAACTATTACTAATCATTGGGATCAGTTGTAAATAGGAAAAGACACCTTCAAAAGTTGATTGGGGAGTTGGCAAAATGGATTGGGCAGTTTTTGGTGAATAGAAGCAAGTGTTTCCTAAGTTTTCTATCATTGTAGTCTTGTTCTTTTACTATGTATGCTCTATATAGCCCATGTGATGATCTGAAAGCTATTGGATTTAGTTAAGTTGTGAATATACTTTGTTTTTCTTTTTGTTTCATCAATTTTCATTGAGATTTGTGAAAGTTATGGCCATTTTGGTAAAGGTTGCTCTGTTCTAACAATGTTTTCCATAATTTGTAGTCTGAAAATGTGTTAGTATGGTCATGTACGGTACATTATAGACCTTCAACTAGTTGGGGAAGATGGAGAATCTTTTCTTCTTTCATTTTCCTTTTTTTGTAGGAGATTTCATTGAGTTTTGTGCATTTTAGAGCAGTTTTAGTAAAAACGGGTAGGATTCAACCTAAGGTTCTCAGTTCTGCAATAGTCCATTTTTTGACCTATTCCATACAAAGCAACCCTAGCCCATTTTTTAGATATGTGTAGTAAGAGCCAAAAGGCTATTCCAAACAGGTCTTATATTTTTAATAGTGGGTCTACAATGAAATTTATGAACAGAAAGGTCCGAATTATTGCCCCCATGTTTTAGGCTTAGGAACACATTGCCTAGAGTGAACTAATGTGCACATTTGCATCATTTGTATTGCACCATTGTTGGAATGTGTAAATTTTGTTGTGAGTGAGTCCTTTTCCTCTGCATCAAATTGGTATCAGAGTAAGGAAGATCAGTAAGAGGTGATAAATAAGTTGATTTGAAGTCAAGCCAAGATGCCTCCAAGGGTGAATGTGGAAAGAATAATCAAAGAGGTGAAAGATGCTCTTGCACTAGAATTGAGATCCATAAAGGAAAGCCTTGATGCAAGACTCACATCTATTGAAACCAACCAGAGGAGGAGTGGTCACAAGAGATTTGAGTGACCAAGAAGAAGTGAGTGAAAATAGACCACAAGAAGAACTTGAAGAAGAAAGAGATGTTGAAGAGAAGAGGTTTGAGAAATTGCTAAAGGAAGTCAAGAATGATGGTTCCAAGGTAAAAATAGAACTTCCAGTATATTTAGGAAGTCTAAATGGAGAAGAACTCTTAGATTGGATAGGAGAATTAGACAAGTATTTTGAGTTTGAAGAGATACCTAAGGTGCAGCAAGTGAAATTGGCAAGAACAAAACTAAAAGGACATGCATCCCTATGGTGGGATTATGTACAAGAAGAGAAGAAGAAGAAAGGCAAAGAAAAGATTACATCTTGGGACAGAATGGTTGTGTTGATGTATAAAATTATGTGAGTTTAATTGCCAACATGGGAAACTTCAAGAATGTGGGATTGATCCCTAAAGTAACCTCCAGATTTTATAGAAGTTGGCTCTTCCTTTTTTATAGGGGTTTTGGAAAGGGAAGAAAAAACAAGATTACAGATACAATATAAGACTAGACTACTAAGGCAATGCATCAGATTCGTACTTTGATTCCACAATAAGCACAGCGATTAAATCTTTATGATTTCTATTATATTAAATAGTTGTATGTAATGCTCCCTCCATTCTCACCTTGGATGAACAGGTGGTCGGGCTAAGGAGCATGAAGAAGAAGGAAAAATAATCAAAATACTTTGGGTATGATGGACATGTTGATGGTAGGCTTACTTTTAGGATGTATTCGATGTCACTCATTGATGTTTACTATTGATACTTTATGACTAGTACATTATGCTTATGTTGTGATCAGTTATGGAAATAGATTAGTTTTACTATGTGATTTATGTGACTATCTAACTATGTGTTATCTGGTTGTTTAGTTACTGATGAACTTGTTTAATGTGGATATTTGTGATGTGTTTGTGAAGGGACAGTGTATTATTACTCATAATGAGTACCCTACTACACTGCAATTCGCTGTCACTATGTGTTTGTTTAGATGATTAGATATATATGTTGTATTCAATAGGTTGTAGGTACCAGGCATCAACTCCACCTGATTTGGAAGGTCTGAGCATGCCTTCATACCAATGGAAGTTGTAGAATGGAGATAACATGAGGTTCCCCAGTTGTTATCATTTTTTATGGGGATGAGTTCTCAGTCTTGAGTTCCGTCAGTTTGGTCAGTGTGGAGCATGGTTGTGAGTCTCTGTTGTTCTGTAGAGTGTTGTTGTCGGAAATGTTTGGTATGTAGTTTTGAGTTGCTTATTGTTGGTTTAATTGTTTCATTTAATAGATATTATTAATCTATTTTGTAAATATATAATATTAATTTTGTGGAATATTAAATATTTGATAGAAATTTAATTAATAATTTTAATAGTAATAATACATAAATTATAAATATTTAATATCATATTAAATGAATAAATACTCTTTGTTAGATACTATTTTATATTGTATTTATAAGTTTAATTTTATTATTAGTGAGTTGTCGTATGAGTGGTTATAAATTATAAGATTGGAAGAATCTTTCTGGTGGTGGAAAATTTAATGCATTTAAATTTTGAGGAAGTGGATTCCTGTAATAGAAGTGTGGAAGTGGGGAATTAATTAGTTTATCTATTTTTGTGAGATGGGAAATATTTGAAGGGGATTCCCTTGGTAGAAATAAAACACAGGAAGATTTGGGGAAAATTTTGCAGAAGAATTTTGGAGGAAAAAAGAGAATCTAAAGGAAGAGGATTCACAAGTTCAAAGTGTCATTCCAGGTATGTTAATATAAATAGAAGTCTTTTTCCTTTCAGATAGAATTCATGTGTATGATGCTTCTGTAGGTGTGTTGGCCTGTGCATTTTCTTTAACTCAAGTCAATGTTTCAGCTAGTTGATAACTTGTCCTTATGTGGCTTATTGTGACCATGGCCTTCATGTGACTCTTCATTTGTTTCACCTCCCTGCAATCATTGATTTCCTGCAATAAATCCATTTGTCTATTCCCTGCTTACGGCTTCAGTGAGACTTGCTCATATGAGTCAAATAAACTTATCAACAAATCTTGAATACCTCAAACTTGCTAAAGAATCATCTTTTGGCCATTTTCTTTTGTCTGGTGGATGACTCTTCTTGAAATGAATTCATCTTGTTAATAGCCCTTTAATATGGCAATTGTCAACAACCCCAGTGTCATTCATTATCGCCACAGAGGAATTTTTACTAAGCCTCATTGCATTTCAGCTTTGGTGTATTGCCATCTTTCTCTTAATCCACTAATGTACTCCAATCCATCCAGCTAAACCTATCTATTACTTCCTAGCATTGATTTTCAAGCCTCGAATCAAACTAGAATGCTCTACTTGGTAGTCGTTCTGAGGAACAAATTTATTCTTTTCCAACAAATATCTCTTGTGAGCAAGTGGCCAACTGGGAATTTCCTTACTTATTACAATCTTGTGAATGACTCCTGATACCTTTCAACAAATTTACTTTGAGCATTCTTGCAACCATGGCTGCCATATGGCCTCAGCTGGGCATAATGATAAGTAGCTTAATTTTCTTTGGTCGCCTGGTAATGATGCTAATCTTTGGAATTGTATTTATTAATTCTATCTGTTCAATTGATCCCCCTGCCTGAGATTTCATCAAGAATCTATCATGTATTATCCATCATGAGTTCTCTTCATAGTCTGAATCTTATGATGTGTTAGCCTTGTTAACCTGCAAGCTTTCATTCTCCAGTTAATATTCCATTCTGTGTAATACCTTGCAATGTTTACACTCCACTGAACATTTTTTGCTACTATGTGTTGCCTTTATAGATTTGCTCATGTCATAGCATTCATGTCATTCATTGCAAACCAAAATCGCTCAAAAAAAATTTCCATCCAACAAGATTCCTTGCGGAAAACAAAATCCATTAATATAAAACCCTCTACTATAAAGAAACACATTACCCTTATTCCTTACACTACTTTCTGATAAGAAATCGTTGTTTAATCAGTCAAATAAGGCAAAGCATATCTTGCATGATTGAGAATTGTGGCTTCCATAATAATTATTCAATTACTATATGAGCTATCTTGATCTTCTTGACCTTGAATACAAAAAAAAATGATATTAAGCATAGTGCCATGCATTCATTGTCAATCTCACATATAACATCTTTGTATTATCTCTGTAGATCACTTTGTAGTAAGGCTCAAGAATATTTTACCTCACTGTCTTTATTACAAATTATTCTCCATTAAATCATCCTTGAGCCATAACCAGACGTTGCTACTGTGTAATCCTTAGTAAGTCTCATTGCTTCTAAAAATCCATTTGCTTTACCTCCTTCACCTAGTTCTTTTTTTATTTTGGATTCTTAAAACTTGATTGCAAGCATAAATTGTGGGAATGGTTCTTCTCTTTAAAACATTAATAATCATTGATTTTATTCTTTTTAAACATTCTAATTAGAAGTGAAAACTTAGGGATTCCCTTACAATCTCTTTAATTAGAAATTAAAGTTTTCTTTCCTTATAACCGTAACTTTCTCCTTAAGTAATTTAATTAGTAAGAATTTTATCTTTTGCTTATTTAAGTAATTTATTTAGTAAGAATTTTATCTCTTACTTTTTAAGTAAATTTTATTTAGTAAGAATTTTATCTCTTATTTTTTTAGTAAATTATTTGGTAAGAATTCTATCTCATTATTAAAGGAAAATGTTAATTAGTCATGTAAATAAAGATATAAATAATCTTTTTATGTATAGAACTATTCTATTTATAGAAAGAATAATTAGTTATAAATATGAATTTATCTTGATTATTAAAAGGGAATTTATTCTTTTTGAAAGAATGTGAATTATCTTGCATAGTTGAACGAGAACTTATCTTATAATTATTTTTCTTATACTTATAGGAAGAATATAGTCTTTATTTGTAATGGATGTAAACTTAATTATATGGTTGATAGCAATTAGCAATAGTTAGGTAAATGCTTATTAATTAAGTTATGAAGATCAATAGGTAATTTGAGTATATAAATAGGATGCAAAGTAAATGTATTGATTTAAGCTTATGATCTTAGTTAATTTAGTGATTTATTATTATTTCTCCATGATTTCCTTATCTTAGAAAGAGGTTAAGATAATGGTAGTTTGACTAAAGGATTTATCAAGGTTTGTGATTATCATTCTAAATTTAGTTCGTCTTGGGTGTAGGAAATATGGTTAAATATTTTTATAATTATTTAATTGTTGATTAGTAAAGTGCTATGCAATTCAAATATTTAGAATATTATTATTATAGTTATTTGCTGATATATTTATTGTTGATAAATTTCATGTGATTTTGGTATTGAATTGTGTTAAGTTGAAATTTGTTAAGAAGATTTGAAATTAGGTCTACAAACATGAACCTGAGTCATAGGTAATTGGGTATTACAAAATTGGTTTCTTATGAGTTCATTTGCATAAAGTAAGTAATATTGTGTGTATGTTGGATCATGGATCTTAAAGGGGTTCCTTGTGCAAGTTGATAGGGTGTCATTCCATAGGCATAGGATAGTATGATTTGTTTTCAAGTATAGTATTGCTATGTGTTTTGGATTTATGTTGCCTCTAGTCATGTATGAGGTAAAAGAATATGTGAATGATGTATGATTTGGGTTGTAATGTATCTTGAGGAGGTAACATTTGCCTTGGGGATGTTTTGTTGTCCATTTATTTGTATTTATTTTGTAATGGGTTTTGAGTTAGATTTTTAGGATGGAGAGACTTCGGGAACTGTAATGGAGTTCTGTAATGTATTATCCTGGGCAATGAATTACTGAGGTACATGTTTAGTGCAAGAGGGTTTATGCCTTGCAAAGAGAAAGTATACTTATTATTATGATGTTATTTGTCTTTGCTTGATAGTTAGGGTTTCTAGATGTAGGTAGGGGAGTGACTTCCAATGAGGGGTCGGTGCCCAAAGTGGCTGCCAGGATAACCCATTAAAAGTTGTTAACTCAGTGATAACCTAATTAATGAATCAGGGGGGTTGGTTAATTTCACACTAATTAAGATAATTGAATTCCTCACCCATGTCTGTAGTGCTCGTTCAGGCTAAGGATGGGATGAGAAGGTCTAGTTGGCAAGATCAACTTCCTTGTCCTCACGAAAGGAATGTTGGTTCCACATGTGTCACCCTATGGGGCCGACGTCTAGTGAGATACTGTTAGGGTAACCATAGATGGGGGTCGGCACCTAGCGAGAGACTATTAGGATAACCCATGAATGGGGGCCAGAGTCTAGCTAGAGACTATCTGGGTAACCCATGTTAGGACCATGCGATGACACTTATCCCTACTGCAACCTAGCATTCCCTAGTGTGGTTGCCTCTAGAAGTGCTATTAGGATGCGTGTGATATTGACCTGTGTTGTTGGGGTCATGTGTTGTCCTTGTTCCTTATAGTTTATTGTCTACCTGACTATTGTCTTATGGGACCTCATTGTTATCACCTAGCACGAGGGGTGGACCTCAAGGTTCCACATGGTCGAGTGGATGTGCATTATTCCATTAGTTTTTTGGCATCTTGGTTCATGTGTATAGTAGATGTAACTCTTTTGATCCCAGCTCTGTACCTGGTTTTGAAGATACACTTTTGTATCTAGATTCTTTGTATTAGTGAAAACCATTATGTATTCTTGATGTATCCAGAAAAGAAAGCTTTTTGTATCTATGTAATTGTGTAAAACGAACTTGTAAACCTTATTACAAAATGATGATGTATCTAATTGATGATGTAATCAATTTGATGGTTTGAGTAATTTGCATAAACTGTGTATATTGTTGAATATTGCTTAATTTCATTAATGCAGTTATGTTCCCTGGAGATGTTTGTTTCACTAGTTAGTTAGTTTAACTTGTTATTAGTCTATGTTAGATCTTGTTGTCACCACTTTTATTATGATTAAAAAAAAAATTGCCATTTTATTGCATAATTGAGCTTAACTCTCTAGGGTTGCATGACGGGGCATTACACTATACGCATGATCAAAATAAATAGATTATGAAACAAATTTATATTCAGAGGCTAAAATCAAAGAAATTTGTAAGAAAGACCTAGAAGTACATCACAAATGGCACAGAACAGAAGCTTCTTTCATTAATAGATTCAACAGAGTACAAAAGGCACAAAATAGGCACAGATACACAATGCTTTTCTTTCTAAAAAATGACTGTAAAGGCAAAATGACACAAATCTAGTCTCACAACAAAACTCTTAGCATATATTACTTTTCCTCTGTCTCTCCTTCATATGATTACAATAAATCCCCTCGGCCGCTGAAATTCTCCAACTACTTGCGTAACTAAACTAAAGCTATTATGTTAGTGGCCCATGTGCAGGAGATCTTATGGATTATGAAATTCATCCTCAACCATGTTTGTTGCAATGGTCACTATGAGTCTCTAATATTCTGGATTCTCCTGCCTCTTTATTGCATTCCAATTGGTCAACCCTTGTAGCAAATATGGCCCAATGACTGCCAATACTATTGGGATAGATGGCATCCTCCGTAGGCTTCTTTAAGACTCAAAAAGTTGATACGTGGAACCTTAACACTTCTCAGGCTAGTTCTCTCTTAAAACCTTCTGCAAACCCACACCGTTGTGACACCTGGCACCTTCAGCTTCTTTGTTTAAGTGCCCAAAAAGTTAACTGATACTTAGACACGTGGTGAGCTCTGCCAGCTTCAAAATTGGGACACGTGGCACCACTGCGCTCCTTTGAAAGGTTTCCTCCATTTGCTTCCCCTCAAACACCCACCAATGTAGCATGTGGCAATGTCTGTGTCTCTTAGAAACTAGGTTTAATACTTTGGGCCCCACCAGAACTGCTTCAACATTTATAATAAAATGCATAGAAAAAGAGACACATGATAGGCTCTGCCTTCTTTATAAAAGGACACACGTCACATAGGCGTACATTCTAAAATATTTTGAAAAAGACTTCCCTTGAATCCTCACCATGATGACACGTGGAACTCTCTGCAACAACTTAGAAACATTTATAAAAAGAAAAGAAAAGGAATGCGAACACAGACACGTGGCTGCTACCTGAACTCTTGAGAACTGCAAATCCAAACAAAGACACATGGCGACCTCCACATTCACCAAACTGTGTACTTGTTACTTTTCATGTTCCTACCACATGGTGACTCTACATAGCTTATAAGAAACTTTACTTAGCCGCTTCTTCAAAACCCTACCATGCTGATACTTGGCACAACCCGTGCAAGTTTTACTTGCAATAGAAAATATATAAGCATGTTGATAGTATGCCACAAAAAATTAAAACAAAATGTAGAAATTTATCTCTACATTTCTTGGTGACTCATTCAGGACTCTGTGCCTACATAGAGAGAACCTAAAAAATACACAAAATATACAAAATTTCAAAAATGGACTATCACAACAAAAGAGATTCACAGTTTCTGTAATGCATCCTAATACCCAGACCACTCTAAATCTGACAAGCCTTTTCTCTTATGCGGATCCTGGAATGTGAGATCCAAACTAATGATATCCTTGTGGGAAAAGGACTAAATGATCTACACCACTGCATGTAGCTGAAACTCAAGCTGAGCCATAGGAATCAAAACTGATTCCACTTCTTGGGCACTTGGTGAAACACTCGAACCTTGAAAAATAGTCTGATCATTTTGTTTCAACAACAGAAGGTCCTTGATCTGATCAGTCATTAAGACTATGCTATTGTTGGGGAAAGGGGATGGAAATCCCATCTGTACCAGTTTCTCTATGTGCCCCTTCATTTCCTTGACACCTTCCTTTAGAACATTCAGAAGGGTCTTGCAACTTGTTGTAGCTTCATTGCAGCTCAAAATTTCATTAATCTTTTCTATTGCAATCATCCTACCACTCACTCCTACAACCAACAAAGCTTCATCTATAGCATCATAAAATTTCTATAACAAGAGCTGAGAATCAGAGACTCTTAAAGATACAGTAGACAAATTGTC
Organism: Cunninghamia lanceolata; assembly: GCA_027924645.1. Taxonomy (NCBI): domain Eukaryota; kingdom Viridiplantae; phylum Streptophyta; class Pinopsida; order Cupressales; family Cupressaceae; genus Cunninghamia; species Cunninghamia lanceolata. The sequence goes on along the minus strand of BSBN01000021.1, from coordinate 17,317,022 downwards.
CTCAACTAAAGACTCCATATTTTCACACAGTTATTGAGCTTTTAGAAGAAAATTTAGAGTAGGCTTAAACTGTGAAAACTCATCAGAGATTCTTTGCCAGGAAGACACATAGAGCTCCTTCACCATCTCGAGCTCTCCAGTATTCCGGGGTCTCTAACTCAATTCAATTCTCAATTGCTTAGTCTTTTCTAGTTGGCCATGTATTGAGCTTGATTAACACTGCTCTGATTCTGCTCTCCCCGAAGGCTTTGTTGTAGCTGAGACACCTCTTGGATCTTGTCTCGGCACTTCTTCTTTGCTAGGGCCTTTTCTTGATGCAATGTGGCTATAATGGCCTTTGCCTATGTCAGCACAGCTTGTAAGTCTGTGACTTTGGTTTGTGATGCGTAGTATGCCTCTAGAGACATAGTAGATTGCATATCCTTATTCAAGGTGTCAATCTCAATATCTTTGGCCTTTATTTCAGCAAAAAAGCTATTAATCGTAGCCTTGGTCTTTGCCAAATTTATTTCTAGCTTTTGTAGCTTCCTCGACACCTTCAGGTAGTCAGTTGTAATTGCTGCAAAAGTATCTTTCATTAACTCAACTTTGTCCTGAGGCCTAAAGTGAGTCATGTCCATAGCCACTGCATTCATAGTATAATCCTCTGGCCTCATCTGCTCAAGTGGCTTGACTATATTGGGAGCCATGTGAGTGATGGTTAGGGACTATTGGATGGGATCAAAGAGGGATTTAACATGGAGAGTAGCAAGGCTTTTGCTTTCTTTCATTCTTTTCTTCTCCCTTCTAGATTCCCTTACCTTTTTAACAGTATCTGCTTGGGTTTTAAATGTAGGCGGGGAAGTAATGAGTCCTCCAGCAAAAGGATGACCTTCTGGTAGGCCATATGGAATGGTTACAATCTGTTGGTTGGGATCAATTTGAGGCATAGCCCTTATGGGAATAGATGGGGAAAATAAGGGCAATGTAATGGCCTAAGATTTGGTTAAGGTCAAGGAACTGGTAGTAGGTACAACAGAGGTGGCAGGAGGTGTGGAAGAGTAGGATAACTAGGTTGCCACCTGCATTAAAGAAGAGGAAGATGAAGAAGGAGAAAAGGGAAGAGGGATACCTACCTGAACCGCCACATTTGTTGTGAGAACTTGTTGTTGTGGGGTCTCTAAAACATCTTCTTCATCTTCCGGTTGTAGTACTAGGTTGCACTTCTACATCAGGGGCCTTTTATTGTATCTTTTGGATCCTCTTCCTCTAATGCCTCTTGCATAGACACAAGTGTTTGTTGAGAAATGGCCGCTCCAAGACCCTCATATGCTGAAGTTATATGGGTCTCATGAGACGGTAGTTGTGTAGCCTTCTATTGCTTAATAATACTAAGAGGTTGCGACCATGGAGCTCTTGGGGATTGTTCAGTTGCTTCCTCTATTTTTTCTACTTCCTCTGTCTCCTTTGCATGGCTTGAAATATTGCTTGTGTCTGGTCTTGATACAGGTGTCATGTGGTACTCATCCCATAGCCTCTCCCATTCTTACTCAGTTGCCACTTGACCAAAGGTCCTAGTATTCTCTAAAATTTCCTGCCTATATTTCCAATAGGCTGCTATCTTTTCAGCTGACCAATCTTTATTCTTCAAAGTTAGCCTCAAACCATGTGTCATAATCTTCTTAGGATCATATTCTTTCTCAACAATTAGAAAGTTTCCCAAGGCTTGGGACCCTTGTCAGGTATATCTGTGAGCTCTTCATAGACATCTAGAGTATCTTGTTTCGATGATCTTCTCTGCTCCCAAAAGGGCTAGCTCTCATGAATAAAGACTGTAGAAACTTTATTATTCACAGTCCAAGAAGCCAAGAAGCTATCCAAATCATAGCTCCATTTATCCTGAACCATCACAAAACCATAACCTACCAATTTTCTCAATAAAAGAAATTCAACCTCTATTTTATTTATTGCAATCCTCCCTTTGGTCCAAGGGACATCATAAAACTTCTTCTTCTTGCTGCCAAAATTAGTGTCAATAATTGATAACTGGTGACCCACTTCCAAGGCTGTGACTCTAGGAGTTAAAACTTTTGGGAGCAAAACTAGATCACCAGAAAAACCATGAAGTCTAATGATTGTAGAATGGGCCCCAAAGAAATAGTCACCAAGAATTCTAGAGTTTACTAAGAAACCCCTAAGTCTATCTGTCATTCTATTAACAATATCTTCAAACTCTAATTGATCAAAAATAGGAGCCACAAAACACTCAGTAAACTCGTAAGGATCTGAGGTTTCTGAAAGAACATGGGCCCATGTAGACAAAAGAATGGTTCTTTTGCTATCTACCTCTGGGTCATACATATCTAAATGCATATGATGCTAAAAAATCTAAAATTTTGATACAATATTAGGTGAAAAAGTACGCTGAGTACCTGAAAGTCTGCATATCTTTAAATTTGGACAACTGATCAACAATGGCTTGTGAGAAGTGCTCTGAGAAGTCAAATTTAAACTTAGAAGCCTTGTCTATAGTTTTGAGTCTGAAGATGGCTGCCAATTGCTAATCATATACATTGGCATCTTTGTCAAAGCAAAAAATGAAGGCTAGCATAGATAGTGCATCTTGCACGTCTACGTTGAATTGTTGTTGGGCCATAGGCAATGTTGGCAATTGGGTGTTATCATCATCTAGATGTAACTCTGTATTTAGGAACCTGTGCTTCGTCTAGACCTTGCTCCATACATTTTGCAACTTGGGTATATTAGCAAAACTAGCATTTTGGTCATGATATAGACCTAACATGTCTTGAATATCTTTAGGGCTAATTTGGAGCATAAAACTATTTTGTTGAATTGTTGTGGTCCTAGCATCAAAGAGGTTCACACACATCCAAACCAACTCTGGGTAAGAGTGAATAGCTGGGACCAAGAATTGGGCCAATTGAGAAGTCCAAATCCTCAAGCCAAAAGTCTCGAACTCACCCTTCTTTGGTCGCAGGAGAAATCTTTGGTACACTCCTTCTCTTAGATTCTTTGGATTTTTGGACATTCTAGGGTCAAAGATGCCATCTGCGTAATCTTCTGCATGTGACAGATATGTGTTTCTCCCTTTCTCCAAGGGTTTGGTTCTTGGATAGTTGACTCTCGGCTGTGCCTTTGCAGATGTGTAGGGCTTAATATTCTTCCATTTTTTTGGCAAATCGAATAGACCCTCCATTGGCGATCCCTTCACAGATTGCTCTTCTTCCATCTCTGTAATCCTACCCAGTTAACCTATGCACAAGACTTAAGAGGCTTTAGAAAATTGCAACTAGACTTACTACTATAGCTAGAATTCTGATGAAGGTTGAGACTCGCAACAAAGGTAGAGGGAATTGGAAGATTTAAAACAAAGATGTGGCAAAATGAAAAACATAAGGGATACTTAACATCTTGGCTTAGTATAGGCATTAATGGTGCATTAAATGGACTATCACTTCTAATTAATGACTCAAAAAGTGCATCATAGTGACAGTTAGCATATAATTCTAAAACTATAGAAGATTGTGTGTTGACTCGGCATTAAAGGTAGTGATCTTACGAAATGATTGGCTATCACCCTTGAAAAATGGGTACTTTTAATGGCTCAGAGGGAAGCATAAATGCTAAGAATAGAGGCCATGTGTTGTGGACATATGTTCTTGGAACACTTATTCAAGAAAGCAAAAAAACAAACGGGAAAGAAAACAAACTTAAAGGAAACTAACTAACTATGATACAGGGGTAGAATTTGAAATTATGTGAAGTGTTTCAAAAAGATCCCATTGATAGGAATCTCTTCTTCTTCCATAGTCTCTAGCTCAAATGCATTGTGCTTCTTGTGAGCACGAATCTTAAAAGGGCTAGTCCACAATGAATCAAACTTGTTGTGTTGTCCTGGCTTAGAAGCCCTTTCGTCCCATTTCAAAACTAGAGACCTGACTTCAAATTTTGGTTTAGAAGCCTTTCGATCAAACCAACTCTTTATAACCTGTTGATGGTTCATTAGGGACTCATGTGCCAACTCTCTTTTCTCCTAGACCTCCTATAATTCTACAATTCTCACATGCATTAGACCATTCTCTTCTATCTCCATTTGTTTAATTAACTGTAAAGCAGGAATCTCTATATTCAACAGGCGCATGACTGCACACTTGCCATAAACCAGTTCATAAGGAGACATCTTAATCACTTACTTAGGTGTGATCCTATCAGCCCATAGTGTTGTATTGAGATACTTATGCCAATCCTTTTGATGATCAGATCCTATTCTTTTATTTAGTCTAATTAGATTCTTATTTGTTGACTCTGCCAAACCATTGCCTTGCAGGTAATAATTGGATGAAGTTTTCAAATATATTCCATTTTTCAAAGCAAACTCTGATAGTTTGGTCCCCAAAAATGCTTTAGCATTATCAAATATAATAGTGCGGGGTGGGCCAAAGTGAGTAGTGATTCCTTCTAGAAAATCCAAGATCACCCTTTAAGTGGCTTCCTTAAGTGGGACTGCTTCACTCCATCTTGTAAAATAATCAATCGTAGTAAGGATCCATTTGTATCCTATACTTGAGACTGAATTACTCATTCCTATGAAATACAAACCCCACTGTGCAAAAGGTTCATCTACCACTATGGGGCTCAGAGGCAAAGCTGCATTTCTTCTCTTCCCAACATTGAATTGGCAAACTTGACACCTCTTAACCATTTGATGACAATCTGCAAACAATGTAGGCCAATAATACCCAACCTATGTAATCTTGATGGCAGTAGTTTTTGCTGAAAAAGTGTCCTCCTGAGGCTCCGTGGTGGAATTCATGTAGCATCTTTTGAGCTTCATCCTTTTCAACACACCTTAGTAAGATTCCATCAAAATTCCTTTTAAAAAGAATGTGATCAATCAAGACATAATTAACTCCTTGTTGCCTATAATATCTTCTTTTGTCAAGGGAGAGCATATCAGGGAAAATGCCAGTTCTCATGAACTGTATCCTGTCATTAACCCAAGAATCTTGATTAGGCTCTTGCAGCCTTAATATAGTTTCATATTCTATTTCTTTCAATATTGGAGCCTCTGTGTCTTGGACAATGTATTGGCAAAGCCCTCTTCCTCTAACCAATTTGGTAGGCCTTTTCTGTACATCATACTCAAAAATATTGGTTATCTAGTTAGCTCTTTTCTCTATAATCTCTCCTTCCATAAGGGTACTCTCTAAAACTTGAATGAGCTACTAATATCAAAATTTTATTTCATGTCACCAGGTGTCTGAATTTTTTTAATCCTTTAACTATTGCATAAGCTTTTCTCAAAAAAATTGTACTTGGATTCATACTCCCTTAATGCCCTAGAGAAGAATGCAATTGGGTTTTCTTCTTCTTCTTTGTCATCTTTCTAAGTTAGAATGGTTACAATATTGTACTCACCTCCATACACATACATTATGAAGTCTTTGCTAACATCTAGATTCTGCAGTACTGAGGCAGTGGAGATGGCCTTCTTAATTTCTTTAAAAGCCAGTCTTCCCTTAGTTGTCCATTTAAAGTTTAGATCCTTCTTCAACATCAAAGTAATAGGCCTAATTAACCCTGCAAAATCAAATATGAATCAGCTGACAAAATTGATTTTTCCTAAAAAATACTATACTACCTTTTTGTTGACCAGTAAGGATAAGTCCATTATGGCCTTGACTCTCTAAGGGTCAACAAAAATTTTGTCCTTTGAAATGATATGCCCCAGTAGCTTCCCTTGAGGTACATCGAAAACACATTTCTTAGGATTTAAAGAAATCCCAAATTCTTGACACCTCTGAAAGATAGCTTCTAAATGCTCAAAGTGATCTTTGGCACTTTTTGTAAATACAATGAGATAATCTAAATAAATTAGAATGATCTTATTGATGAGCCCCTTAAACGCTATATCCATAGTGCACTGAAAAGTGGCACCAGCATTTGAGAGACCAAATGGCATCTTTTCTTATGCAAAAGTTCCCCATTTGGTGGTGAATGTTGTCTTGTGGTAGGGGGTAATGATCCTTTAAGGTAGCCTTATTTAGGTCTCTAAAGTTGACACAAAGTCTGTTATCTCCATTTTTATTTCTCACTAGAACTAGATTAGATACCCATGTTGAATGGTTGATTGGGAAGATAATCTTATATTCAAGAAGCTTTTGTAATTCATCCACCATTAAAGGTCCAATTCTAGGATTCACTAGTCTCTGTTTCTAGTGGACAGGCTTTGATCCTTCAGTAAGCTCTATAGTGTTGGTGCCTGCATGAGCAGTCAGTTTTCAAGAATTTGAACATGCAAGCACCTTCCCAAAAAATCCAAAAAAGTTCTAAGTCCTTGGGCCTCCTCAGCATTTTTCAACTGCAGCATCATATTTTCTTCGGAGGAGGTCATCATCATCATATTTCCAGACATCACCCTGATGTTTCTTACGAGGGTCATCATATTCTGCCAGCATGATCTTTCACCGGGGTGATATTTTAACATCGGGTGATCTTAGTTAAGATCATCCTGATGATGTTGCTGCAAGGTTCTAAGTGTGACCCAATATTCATCGGGGTCATCATATTTGAACATCGGGTGATCTTAGTTAAGATCATCCTGATGTTATTTTATCGCTTCATGTTGTTTTATTGCCCTGATGCTGCTGACGTCATTCTTATGTCAGGGTGATATCCGCTTTTTTGCTTGTCTGCATCATGATATTTCTGAAGGAGGGGGTCATATTTTCATATCTGAATATCACCCCGATGTATGTTTGTTCCAGCATCATGATGATGCTGACGTCAGGGAGATATCCGCCTATCGGCTTCATGCATTGTCCAGTGAGGGGTGATCATTTCAAATATCTGCCATATTCATATATCATCCTGATCTTACAGTGAAGCTATAGTGCAGCATGATATTTGTGCATCAGGATGATATTTCAAATATCTGGTTATCTTCCGAATATCATCCTGATGCCGATGTGATGGTGACATCATCAAGGTCCGGGGGGTCATATTTTAACATCAGTCATTTTATGGAGATCCCCCGATGTTGTGAATATGACGATGACGTCATCTAGATATGAGGAGGTGTGCAGTATGCAGATGTGCTGATGACGTCAGCAGGATATGACGGTGACGTCATCAGGATGTTCATCGGCAAGACATTTGGTATCGGCTAAGCAGGAGGATCTGCTTCCGATGCATCAGGTTGTGCCGATGAAGGCGATTATAATGTAGATAATATTGCAGTATGATGCTGACATCAGGGTGATATTTTTTATCAGGTGATGAGGACAGCATGATACTTTCCCGCAGGGTGATATTTTCTGCGGGGTGATATGAATTATCGGGATGAGCTCAGTAGGTGGTTTGTTGATGTCAGGGTGATATTTTGTGCATCCGGATATCATGCAGGAGGATGATGACAGGGTTTTATGCTGATGTCGTTGGGAGCAAAAGCACCAACATCATATATGCTTACGACTTAGTATATAAAGTGATGAGGAGGTCACCGCGGGGTGCATGTGGGATAATTGATATCCTGCATATTTTGAAATATCAGGATGATACATTTTGGCGGGAAAGGTTTGCAATGCACAGTATTCTGCATTTTCCAAGGCCACGGGTTGGTACACCATTAATGGTGGTTGTTGTAGAGGTATGGGTGATGGCGTGAATGGTCAAACCGCCTGATTGAAGATGTGGATCCCCGGGCGGCGGCGCAAGGCTCGAGATCTCTTCCTGTCCCCTCCTCCACCTGCTACATTGAATGTTTGAGCGCCAATTTCTCATGACACGCTATATCTGGTGAATTTTGATCTGTCATGTAATTAATACTGAGCACCTCCTTGCTGTATATAGTAGGTTGTGTTGCCCATTTTCAAGATTGTTGAAGGCCTGGGGCATTTTTGTGTAAATAATGAAGAACAGGGCATGATCCTTGGCTATTTTATCCCATTTTGGAGTTTATGTGTTGCAGCATGAATGTATTTTGCACATATGTTCAGTTTCATGTTGATATAAATGAAAAATGCTTATTGCATGTGTCTATATGCTTGTCTCCATTTGCTGCATGTCATCCTTCTTTTGAATCTGGTTGCTAAGGGTTTCATAGATTCTAGGTTATAGATGTGTTGTACCACATGCATGATCTCTAACTTCCATTCAAGGAGTGGATTAAACTATTTTAGGTTGAGCATGGAGAAGGTTGTATGTCTGCAGGGATATCTGTAAGTAGAGGCAGTTAGATACCGATTCTTGGGTGATGTTTGTAAGACAATCATCAGTCCAACCCCCTGAAACTTGAGTGAAAGTTGTAAACCATCTGTTGTATACGTCTAGTTGACTCCTTGCCCAATGGATAGGCACCAGTCTGCTCCTGGGTCAGTAGTTATGAGCCAAAACCCCTTGTCTTGCATCCAGGACACTATGTCCACCCATTTCATCACTTCAACCTGTTAGTTGTAGGAGTAGGATTAGGAACTCCCTGCATACTCTCATACCCAACCAAACACATATGTCCAAGAATGTTGCCAACCTTGTGATCTACCATCTAGATCTTGGTCCATACATGAGAGTATTCTGCCTGTTGTTGTCAAGTTAGATCTTTCTATCATTGAGCTAGTCAAGGTTACATCTTTAGTTATAGGGATACCCCCCTTGGTGTGGTAGAACTAGAAATGAAGGGGAGGAGCTCACACAACCTCCTGTATTAGTTGGTTGAATCTACCTATGCATTAGAACTGGCAAACCCTAATGCTGATTTAGAAGAAAAACCAACATATAGTATGTTGGACAATGTCTCTATTGTAACCGTGGAGGTCATCATAGGTCCATGCAATCACCCTATCATATTTGTTGCATAAGGAAATTAGCTTATCCTTTTCCTCCCTAGTAGTGGCATTACCTACTTTCAGCTTTCTTCCTTCGCTGACCTCAATTTCAGAATAATCTTTTTTGCTTGCCATGAACTTTTTCTTGTCTAGACTTGCATCACCAGGGTCAAATAGGTTTTCTAGAGTTATCAACCCTCTCAAAAGCTTATTAGACCTCAACTGAGTGGTCTGATTTCCATATGCTTCCTCAATCTTAGGCTGCAACTAGTCCGCAAATTCTCCAGACTATTGTAAAAATAGAAGGACCTGGAGGTCGCTGTCAAAAACTTGCCAATTTTGAACATTGTTGGGGATTGTTGGTCTGATAATAACCTTCCTACCTCATTATTGATAAGTATATCATTCACTAGGTCAAACTGAGAGCCAATTTGTCCCATCCTATCTACTTTAGTATTCTAAGTTCTAGGTACAACCTCTGTTGGCAGTGAGCTGCCCCCTTGTCAATGAGACATTCAACATTGACCTTAGGATTCGTGACATGGTAGTGAGCCTCCCGTGGATCTAAGTTAAGTCTGGCATTTGTAGCGAGCATAGATAGATCAATCTTTTGGTGCAACAACAAATGATTCCAACAATTGGTATCAGAGCCATGGGTCACAAGTTTGAATCCCTTGGGTTGCATTGAGGGGGGGATTGTTGGAAGTGAAATGCCCCCTTATCAGTGAGGCGTTCAACGCTAACCTCAGGATTCGTGACATGGCAGTGAGTCTCCCATGGATCTGGGTTAAGTCTGGCATTTGTAGCGAGCATTGATAGCTCAAGCTTTTGGCGCAACGGTAAACGATTCCAACAACCTCTATATTAAAAGCATCAAAGCCATCAATTAATTCCCAAATCCTGTGGTGATATGACATCATTCTCACATTTTTTGCCACTGCTTTCTCTCTAATTTGTCTTACAACTAGCTCTGAATCACCTTTGACTCATAGATTCTTTATTCCTTTCTTCTTAGCTAATATCAGACCATGTATCAAAGATTCATATTCAACATCATTATTTGTACTATAAGCAAACTGGAAGCGTATGGCTCTAAGAATTTTTTCTCCCTTTGGAGAGGTGAGATAGATACCTGCTCCTGCACCATTCTTACTCTTGGCTCCATCAAAGTTTAGAGTCTAGATCTTAGAGTCTTCATCCAAATCTCTCTCAACTATCTCCTGACCCATTATTCTGGGTATCTCTTGACCTTCCTAAAAGATTACATAAGTTCCTAAACCAGTAGAGTCATAGTTGCCATATGAGTCGCTCTACATCATAGACATTAGTTGATTGTTCTCTTCTTCATTTTGATCATATTCAGTCAATTCCCCTACTTCAATAAAAGCTTTGTCCTCCCTATTCATCATAGCATGGGATGCTTCAGTCCTTGGTGCTAATTCCTCAGTGATATGTTCTTTAGATAGGGGTTTAGAGAGAACCTTCATCTTTGTTCCATACTTAGTCCTCAAAATCAAGTGTGACCAATATAGTGACATATACCCTTCTATTTTGGTAGTAAAATCTCTAGATAAACATAATCCAAAGATAGGGGGGATATCAATGATTACCACATCTTGCAAGACAGTTATATTCGGACAAGTATACAGCTACAATGGGAGTTGTTTGATGATTCCTATGGTTTGGACATACTTCCCATCTAATTGCATAAATCCTTTAGCTAGTGGTTGGTACTCTATTTTTAAGGCATTTGCTACTTGTTTAGGCATGATTATAGTATTGGCCCTTGAGTCTATCATGGAAGTATGTAATAGTTTCTTTCCCACTATTAGGGTCAAATAAAAAGGGTTTGACTTAGACTTACTTGCTTCCTCTTTGGTGTTTATTAGAGCAACTATCTATTGAGGTGGAGCATCTTTGTTTTGATCTTTTCCTTTGTCTATGCCTCCTTTTGCGTTAACAACTCTGGGATCTATTTGGGACTGCAAGGCTTCTTGCAATAGTGACTTCTCCTCCGGTATAGCTAGCACATCTTATATTGATACATTTGCAGGGGTTTTCTTTAACTTCTCTACCACATTTATAGGTCCCAATGTTTCTATCTTTGGATAGTAAGGATATCTTGCCCTTTCCACCACCAGGTTGGAGGCTCCTTGATTCTGAGCTGCCATGGGTGCTTCTTGTCTTGAAGTGGGAATGTATTGAGTTTGGAAAGGAAGACCTCTAGCCGCTTCATTATTGATAGCTTTAGGCTATTCAACCATTCTTCTCTTTGACCTAGTGAAGTAATCAGACTATACTAGGGGCTTCTTGGAGGTGGATGCTTTATTAACAAACACTGAATCTTCTTCTTCAATCCATGAAAACAAGGCATGCTCTGAGGCAATTTCTCCTTCTTGGTCAATGGACATTCCTTGCATTTGGGTGACCATTACTGCATTCTGAACGTCAGGCGACTGATATGGAAAAGATTAAGAAGACACAATAGCTTGACCATCCATTCTTCTTTGTTCAGCTACCTTCTGCTGTAGATTGCTTCTAGGGCAATCTCTGGGCATATGTGCATTGTTGCAGGGTAAGCACCAAGCATTTGATTCTTCTACCATGTTATTTTGCCCAAGTACCATTTCCCTAACCAGGTTAGCTGGGACAGCTTGTAATGGTCTAGGTACTGGAACTAGCTAATTTGATGGTTGAGGATAGTTTGGTCTTTGTGCCCCATGGTATTGGTTTGGATGGTATGGAGGCCTATTCCCTTGGAATCCCTGGTAAGGAGACTTTGGATAAGTAGTCTGCTGCCTCTTAAGGTTAATAATCTCATTTGAAAAGGTTATAAGAATATTCTTGACATCATCCATTTCTAATGGAGGAGCAAGGGGTATTGATGTAGCAGGTTGTTGGGGGACTAGAAAAGTGTACATAGACACAGGGAATGATGGAGCATTAGGGACTTCTTGTGGTAGAGGGATAGAAATCTCTGGAAACATAGGCATGGGAGGTCTTGGAGTCAATTTCCCAGCATCTATTAGGCTATTCTCAGCTCTTACAGCTAATTCGTATCCTACAGGTAGGTTCTGCCCTCCAAAGAACTGAATTATGACTGATATATCAGAATTAAAAGCCTTAAGATAAAATACAATTGCCATACCTACCAATGGCCTAGCTGTTATAGGGATTCTATCCCAAGTTTTTTGAAACCTAGTGTTGAAATCCGTTATGGCTTCTTGGGGTGCCCTCTTTATGGTGATTAGTTACTATAGCAAGGATGATCTATCACCCTTTTCACTGAATCTTGCAAAAAAGGCATCTCCCAGCTGATCCCAAGTTGAGATGGAATTTGAGGCCAAGGACCTGTACCAATCTAGAGCTTTCCCTTTGAAAGAAGCTACCAATAACCTAATAGAAACATTTTGTTTTGTGATGAAATGCACATCACAAACATCTGCCACATCTTGGAGATGTTCTCCTGGAGTCTTTGAATCTTCTCCTGTAAACTTGGATAATGCCTCCAAAGCGTTAGCTGGGATTGGATCCCACGTATTTGGTGGTGTTGGGAGAACAAGGGGGCTACTATTGTTCCAATTTGCACAGTTTTGTGGTGGATTAGGAGGAGCAGGAGCTTCCATGGCTATTCCTAGTACTCTAGACGATTGATTTATCCTTCTTCTTGGAGTGGCTGATAAAGGTGGCAACAAGACTCCTGGAATAGTAGTCGACTGGGCTTTGGTGGTTGGTCTACAACTCTGACTCCTTCCTGAGCTCTAGTTCATATAATTCTGATCAAGAATCTAGAAAAGGTCCCACCGGGCATGCCAAAAACTATTGATGTATAAAATTGCGTGAGTTTAATCACCAACATGGGAAACTTCAAGAATGTGGGATTGATCCTTGAAGTAACCTCTAGATTTTATAGAAGCTGGCTCTTCCTTTTTATAGGGGTTTTGGAAAGGGAAGAAAAAATAAGATTACAGATACAATAAAAGACTAAACTACTAAGGCGATGTGCTAGATTCATACTTTGATTCCACAATAAGCACAATGATTAAATCTTTATGATTTCTATTACGTTAAAGAGTTGCATGCATGATCAACATAAATAGATTATGAAACATTTTTATATTCAAAGGCTAAACTCAGAGAAATTTGTAAGAAAGATCCAGAAGCACATCACAAATGGCATAGAACAGAAGCTTCTTTCATTAATAGATTCAACAAAGTACAAAAGTCACAAAACAGGCACAGATACACAATGCTTTTCTTTCTGAAAAATGACTACGAAGGTGAAATGACACAAATCTGGTATCAGAGAAAAAATCTTAGCATTTATTACTTTTCCTCCATCTCTTCTTCATATGATTACAAAAAATCCCCTATTTATAGCATAAAAAAATGGGGCTTGGGACACCAGCGGCCGCTTAAATTCTCCAACTGCTTGCATAACTGAACTAAAGCTATTCTATTAGTGGCCCATTCACAAGAGATCTTTTGGATTCTAAAATTCATCCTTGACCCTATTTGTTGCAACAGTCATTATGAGTCTCTGGTATTCTGGATTCTCCCGCCTCTTTATCGCATTGCAATTGATCGACTGGTGCAATCACGGTAGGAGGGTTCATAGAATGTACTGTCCAGACCATGCAGCAAGAGTAAACACAATGGAAACAACTCAAAGAAATGGAACAAGTGCAGATTCAATCATTTAGTATATTATGGAATTCAAAATAGAGATCCACCGGTAACATGTGAGCTTACAATTAGGGCTCACAGGCCTGATTGCATACATGTGCAAGATAAGGCTTTGAAGCTCCTTCGCACAAAATCTAAACTATTAGATCTTTCTTATGTGAATAGTTGTTTTCCTAAGGATCTATTACATCAATATATATCATTTCCAGACCAATAGATTCCTCCATGTCGACCAAGGAAGATCATAAACTCTAATGAAGAGTTGTAACGTGTTCATAAATAGGTCGGACCTAAATGTGTAGAACACTTCCTCAAATGAATAGAACAATGGGAGGACCCTTGGGGAAGGTCGGCCACAAACCAAAGAACATTAAATGATGTGTCAATGAGATCCACAAGTCAAGGAATGATCCACAAGCCTTCTCCTTCAGTTAATTATCAAGAACTGTCAGGATGCTCTACTCTAAGAAAACAATCAACTTCTAATAGCGATATCTTTCTAGTAACTAATCCACATGCTCTGAATTATTGATATGATGTAAATGAATGAATGTAGATATTGTATACACCTAAAATTAGCTCATCTCGAATTAAATAAATACTTTATATTTATCTTAATTCTTATTTTCTTCTGTCAATTAAATAAATATTCTAAGTTTATTTGATTGGTTCATTATCCCATAATTAAATAAAATCAATTTATTTAATTAAATTCCCTAAATTCTTCTAATGTCTCACATAATTAAATAATCCTACATTATTTAATTAATCCCCAAATTACTCTATCCTAAGTCCTAATTTCATAATTCCACCTCATCAATCCACCTCATCTTTCCACCTCACCATGTTGCACATGTAATTAAATATTTTTAATATTTAATTAGCTAATATTCCCTCACCCACATGTCCTATTTATCCTCCAATCAAAATTAGTTAACTCATCAATCAAATCTGTTAACTAATTAGTCATTTGAGTTCACTGGTCAATCTATTATGTTGACTCCTCAATCAACCCAGTTAACTGATCAATCAATTCAGTCAACTCCCTAATCAATTCACTTAACTGATTGGTCAATTCTGTTAACTCTTCAATCAATTGTGTTAACTCCCCTATTACATGATGGAGCTTGGACACTTGTCCTCTTTCTATTCACGCACATTCCTCAACCATTCTCAACCTTTGATATTTGTACTTCTTCTCAACCGTTGATCTTCTCTCAAATATTTCTATAAATGCAACCCTTTTCTTCTTCATTTGATATCCATTGTTTGAGTAAACTTATGCTGCAGAAACACAAGCGCGCCTTTGGCACCCCCATCTCCATATCATCTATCATCCATCAATAGTGTGTTGAAGTTCATCTTCAATCACACAACATATCTCAGCCATTCCATTCTTGTCACCTTCAACAAGCAAGGGAGCAATCGCTTCTAAGGGCTTCATCAACATCAAGGTCAAGGAGAGATAGGCGAACTATGGAAGATGGAAGGTGAAAGAGGTTGTAAGTATCATTACTTGTTTATTTAATCTCCCTTTCTCCTTCAGATTTCATAGATGTATTGGGTTTAGTATTCTTAATAGATTAATCTATTTTTCCCCTTCATAGATACTAAGTCCAGATCTGCAAGATGTGAATTGCCAAGACCATACCACAAGCTGAGAACTTCTACTAACTGAACTACCTGAACTGAACTAGAAAAAGAAAGAACTGAAATGCAAACAAACTAAAATGCAAATGTTTTTGGTTGATGCAAGATTTCTCTTGAACTAGGGATGCTCCTACATCAGACATCTGGGGTTATTAAAAAAGTGAGTCCCTCACTTTGCTAGGGCTAGGGGAGAACCAAGACGGTCCACCTCAGCCTAAGAAATCCAAGATGAATCTTCTTCTAGTCTGCCTTTCCACTTCACGAGGTATTCTTTGTATTGTCTTCCTCTAGTGTTGCATCTAACTCTATTATCCAAAATGTCTTCAATCTGTTCTAATGCTTGTTGTGTTAACTACTTCTTCAAGTCTTCTTCCATATTGTCACTAAACTTTGTGTCATGATACTGATAAAGGTCTACAATGTTGAAAATAGGTGATATACCCAATGTCTCCGGTAGTTCCACTTCATATGCATTTCTTGAATCAAATTTCTTGAGGATCCTACAAGGTCCAAACTTCTTCATCTTCAACTTGTTATATGTCCCAACTAGAAATCTTTCTTTTCTCAAGTACACCATCACTTCATTGCCAACTTCAAACTCCTTATGTCTTCTCTTCTCATCTGCCTTCTCTTTATACTTACCATTCATGTCCTCCAAATGCTTCTTCACCTAATTATGCACTATCTTGATATGATCTACAAATTCTTCTACTTCTCACTCCTCTTTTCCTATGTACTAATATCTCTTAATTCTGCAACTCCTCTAGGATTCACTCTAGTAACAATCTCAAAAGGTGTTCTTCCAGTACTCCTATTTACTAAATTATTGTATGCAAACTCTTCTTGTGAAAGAATCAAGTCCCAACTTCTAGATTTGTCTCCAACCAAACATATCAACAAGTTTCCCAAACTCCTATTCACTACCTCTGTCTGTCCATCTGTCTGTGGATGAAAATTAGAATTAAACTTCAAATCTATCTTTATCTTCTTCCAAAGTGTCTTCCAAAAGTAACCAACAAACTTAGTGTCTCTGTCTGAAACTATACTCCTAGGTAATCCATGCAATCTCACAATCTCCTTGAAAAATAGGTCAGCTACATGCACTACATCAGTTGTCTTCTTACAAGGTATGAAATGAGCCATCTTTGAAAATTTGTCAATCACTACAAATATTGAATCATATCCTCTGTGTGTCTTAGGTAATCCCATTACAAAATCCATGCTTATGTCTTCCCAAGGTCTCTCTGGTACTATCAAAGGTTTATACAATCCAATGTTCTGACTACTCCCTTTTGTATCTTGACAAACTCTACAACTCTGCACAAATCTCCTAACATCCTTATGTATCTAATGCCAAAAGTAATTTTCACTTACCAAGGCTACTGTCTTATCAATGCCAAAATGTCCTGCCAATCCACCACTATGCTTCTCCTTGATCAAATTATCTCTCATTGAACTTCTAGGTATGCACAACTGACTTCCTTTGAACAACATATCTTCTTGAAAGAAATAGTCCAACCACTTACTTCTATATGCCACAATAGGTTCCTTGCATGCTTTCCAAGGTTCTGCAAAATTAGTGTCTCTCTCATAGATATCCTTCAATTCATCAAAACCCAACACTTCAACTCAAATCTTTGTCAACAAGTTTCTTCTTCTACTTAAGGCATCAGCAATTTTGTTTGATTTACCACTCCTATGCTTCAAAACAAAAGTATAACTCTGTATAAACTCTACCCATCTCATATGTCTCTTATTCAACTTTCCATGACTATTCAAATACTATAAAGCTTGATGATCTGTGTACAACACAAACTCCTTAGGCAACAAGTAATGTCTCCACTTCTTCAAGGCTTGAATTATGGCGTAGAACTCTTGATCATAAATTGAATATCTTCTTCTTGCATCATTCAAATTTTCACTGAAATAAGCTACAGGTCTACCTTCTTGACTTAACATTGCTCTGATTGTATTTCCACTTGCATCACATCAACTTGAAATACCTTATTGAAATCTGGTAATGCCAAAACAGGTTGCTCTGTTACTTTTTTCTTCAACAACTCAAAACTTTTATCTGCTCCTAATGTCCACTTGAAATCTTTTCTGTCACCTCTCATTATCTCTATCATAGGGTTACAAACTAAACTAAAATTTTTGATGAACTTCTGGTAGAAACTAGCCAAACCATGAAATGATCTAACCTCTCCAATGCTCTCCGGTGTAGGCCATTCAACAATTGATTTCACTTTCTCAGGGTCCATCTTCAATCCTTCCGTAGAAATCACAAATCCTAGATATACCAATTCTTCCTTCATGAAACTATACTTCTTGATGTTTATCAACAATTTCTCTTCTCTCAACCTCTGCAGAACTTGCCTAATATGCAACAAATGTTCCTCTTTTGTCCTACTGAAAATTAGAATATTATCCAAGTACACAATCACAAACTTACCCAAGAATTTCTTCAATACTTCATCCATC
This sequence comes from Cunninghamia lanceolata, assembly GCA_027924645.1. NCBI lineage: Eukaryota > Viridiplantae > Streptophyta > Pinopsida > Cupressales > Cupressaceae > Cunninghamia > Cunninghamia lanceolata. Next base: position 17,299,383 of record BSBN01000021.1, on the reverse strand, counting down.
AACCTCATGAAAGTACTCGGTGCATTTGTCAATCCAAAAGGCATCACTAACCACTCATACAATCCTTCATTTGTCTTAAAAGTAGTCTTCTGGACATTCATCACCTTTTCTGATTCTAATCTGATGGTATCCACTCTTCAAGTCTATCTTTGTGAAATATCTTGCTCCACTCAAACAATCCATGATATCATCCATCATAGGTAAAGGAAATCTATACTTAACTGTGATCTCGTTTATGGCTCTAGAGTCAGCACACATTCTCCACCAATGATTCTCCTTTCTCTAGATTGCCAACTAAACAAGGTGATCCAACAGGTTCTTCTTCAACATACGTTGCTCTCCCACTATTCTCTGTCTTCTTTCTTGTACTACCCTGATTACATTCAAATGCTCTATGTCCTTCACCTCCACACTTAAAACAAGTACCTCTGAATGTCTTCTTATCAAATCCTCTTCCTTCTCTTCTGTATCCTTCATTCTGGTATGCACTAAGGTTTCCTCTTGGGTAAATTTTTTTGTCATCTCTCTGGTAAGCATTGTTATCTCCGTCATCCTTTCTAACTGGGTTGTTAAACTTGTTCTGCTTCACAAATGATCTATCATATCTAGAAAATGATCTTCCTCTCTGAAATTTACCTCATCTTCCTCTCTGTCTCTGATCATGCTTTTTATTCAAGTTTTCTTCAACTTTTAGGGCAAATTGATATGCTTCTTCCAAATATGTCATCCTTACCAAACTTAGTTCTTCTTGAATGTTCAATCTCAGCCCATTGATATATCTAGCCACTTTCTCCTTTCTTTCTTCACTATGTCCTATTCCTATGATCATATTATGAAATTCTTCAGTGTATTCCTTCACAAATTTTTCCTTTTGTCTTAGGTTTTGCAATCTTTTCAACAATTCCAAATCATAGTCAACAGGTATGAATTGATTTTTTAACTTTGTCACCATCTGGTCCCACTTTGTAATCTTTTCTTTTCCCCTTCTATTTCTTTCCAACTGAACTTCTTTCCACCATATAGTAGCATGTCCTTTCAACTTTGTCTTTGTAAATTTCACCTTCTCCAGATCTTTAATTTCTTCATATTCAAAGTATTCTTCCATATCATTTATCCAGTCAACCAACTCTTCAGGATTCAAATTACCAGTATAGTTCAGAACATCAACTCTAGGTCTCTTTCCAATCTTTGAAATAGCTCGCAACATCTTTATCTAATCTGATTCTTCATCTTCGTCACCTTCTAGGGTTTCACCAGTATGTTCAATAGATTTAAATTCTTCCTCATCATCACTTTCATTATTAGGTCTCAGTGTCAATCCTCTTCACCTATCTTCTTCAACAACATCCAAATGAATTCACATTGTTCTCATCAATTCTATCATCTCATCCATTCTATTAGCCATTGTACCAAGGAACTCTTCACGGCAACATCTTCCTAGGATCAAGTGCAAACTATCTCAGGTTCGGTGATCAGGCTACAAGCGACACCTGCCCCTCAATTGGTGATCAGTTGCACATAAGTAACCTGCCTCAAATTGGTGATCTACTTACAACAAGATCTTACCAAATCCCCTTTGCCAATTTGCTCCAAAGAATCAATTTTTTGCTCTCCAAGATTCAAACTTTCGCTCTGATACCACTTGGTGCAATCACGGTAGGAGGGTTCACATAATGAACTATCTGGACCGTGCAACAAGAGTAAACACAATAGAAACAACTTGAAGAAATAGAACAAGTGTAGATTCATTCATTCAATATATCATAGAACTCAAAATAGAGATTCGTCGGCAACATGCGGGCTTACAATTAGGGCTCACAGGCCTGATTACATACATGTGCAAGATAAGGCTTTGAAATTCCTTCGTACAAAATCTAAACTATCATATCTTTCTTATGTGAATATCTTCTTTCTTAAGGATCTATTACATCAATATATATCATTTCCAGACCAATAGATTCCTCTGCGTCGGCCAAGGAAGATCACAAACTCCAATGAAGAGTTGTAACATGTTCACAGATAGGTCAGACCTAAATGCATAGAACACTTCCTCAAATGAATGGATTAATGAGTAGACCCTTGGGGAAGGTTAGACATGAACCAAAGAACATTAATTGATGTGTCAATGAGATTCATAAGTCAAGGAATGATCCGCAAGCCTTCTCCTTCAGCTGATTATCAGGAACTGTCAGGATGCTCTGCTCTGAGAAAATAGTCAACTTCTGATAGCGATATCTTTCTGGTAACTGATCCACATGCTTTGAATTCTTGATATGATGTAGATGAATGAATGTAGATGCTAAGTCCAGATCCGCAAGATGTGAATTGCCAAAACTGGACCACAAGCTAAGAACTGCTACTGACTGAACTGCCTGAACTGAACTGGAAAAAGAAAGAACTGAAATGCAAACAAACTGAAATGCAAATTTTTTTGGTTGATGCAAGATTTCTCTTGAACTAGGGATGCTCCTACATCATCGACCCTTGCAGCAAATACAGCCCAATGACTGCCAATACTATTGGGATAGATGGCATCCTCTGCGATTTTCTTTATGGCTCAAAAAGTTGATACGTGGCACCTTAGTGCTTCTCAAGCTAGGTCTCTCTTAAAACCTTCTTCAAACCCGTGCTGGTGTGACACTTGGCACCTTCAGCTTCTTTGATTAATTACCCAAAAATTTAATTGATACTTAGACACGTGGCGAGCTCCGCTAGCTTCAACATCAGGACATGCGACACCACTGTGCTCCTTTGTAAAGTTTCCTTCATTTACTTCCCCTCAAACACCTGCCAATGCAGCACGTGGCAACATCTGTGTCTCTTAGAAACTAGGTTTAATACTTTGGGCCCCACCAAAATTGCTTCAACATTTATAATAAAATGCATAGAAAAAGATACATGCGATAGGCTCCGCCTTCTTTATAAAAGGACACGTGTCACACAAGCGCACATTCTAAAAGCTTTTGCAAAAGACTTCCCTTGAATCCCCACCATGATGACACTTGGCACTCTCCACAACAACTTAGAAACTTTTATAAAGAAGAGAAAAGGAATACGAGCACAGACACATGGCTGCTACCCAAACTCTTGAGCATTGCAGATCCAAACAAAGACATGTGGCAACCTCTGCATTCACCAAACTCTGCACTTGTTACTTTTCATGATCCTGCCACATGGCGACTCTATGCAACTTATAAGAAACTTTACATAGCTGCTTCTTCAAAACCCTGTCATGCTGACACTTGGCACAACCCGCGCAAATTTTACTTGTGACAGAAAATTTGTAAGCATGCCGATAGTATGCCATAGAAAATTAAAACAAAATGTAGGATTTATCTCTACAAGCTGCAAAATTGAAAGGTAAATTCATAGCTAGTGATTATGTCATTCAGTTATATAGAAAGTTGTAAAATTTGAAGCAAAAAAACATGGATGTGAAAACATACACAGAAGAGTTCTACAAACTAAACATAAGATCAAGCCACATGGAAAAAGATGTTGACAAAGTTGCAAGGTATTTGAATGGGCTACAGTATAGCCTACAAGATGAACTAAGTCTCACAAGCCCAAGAACCTTAGAAGAGTGCTATTAGTTGTCCATAAAGGCTGAAGACAAGTTGAGAAGAAGACAAGAAAAGCAAAGTAGAGGTAGGGGAAGGACAAATTTCAAAGGAAGAGGATCATTTTCTGATTCAAGACAGTCACATGAGAGTCAAGGAGAGACAAGTAATTCTCAAGAACAAACCTCATATTCAAGGGGCAGTTTTAGAGGAAGAAGATCAAATTTTAGGGGTGGATTTGAGAATAGAGGAGGATCAAGTGGCTTCACTAGAAAGTGTTATAAGTGTAATAAGTTTGTAGGCCATCAAGCATGGCAATGCCCTGAAGAACAGTCCACTACTTCTTTTATAAGTGAAAGGAGGAATTAGATTGCACAAGGTGGAGATGATGTTCAAAGTGTTTTAATTCCCCATCATAAAATGCAAAACTAGAAGTTGGAGATTCCTTGCTGATGAGAAGAACCTTGATCAAAGTGCCCATGGAGAAGGAACCACCTCAAAGAAAGTCACTCTTCAGGACTACATGCAAATGCCAGGGTAAATGTTGTCAAATTGTCATTGATTCTGGTAGCACAGATAACTTAGTTTCTATTGAGATGGTTGAAAAGTTAAAGTTACAAATGTTACCACATGCTGCACCATATAAGGTTTCATGGTTAAATAAAGGGCAACAAGTGTTAGTGAATGAGCACAGTTGGGTATAATTCCACATAGGGGGGTATCAGGACAAAGTTTTGTGTGACATCATTCCCATGGATGTTTGCCATATGTTGCTAGGTAGACCATGGCAATATGATAGAAATGCTAAGTATGATGGTAGGAAGAATACTTATGACATTGAGAAAGATGGAATCTCCTATACCCTCACACCTTTGAAGGAGGAAAACAAAGATCAAAAAGTAGGGTCAAGTGTGATGTTAATGAGTAAAAAAAAGTTTTTAAAGCCAATGGAGGAGGAAAAGGTAGATTTTCCAAAAATGATCCAAAAATGATCAGACCTAGGACAATCATAACAGCAGTACACATTGATGAGTTACATTGGGACATACAAGACATGTTGAAGGGTAGTGTAAAAAATTTTGTTGATGAATCTTCCAATTATTTGCCTCCAATGAGAAGAATGAATCAAATAGAAGGCAATATGTATAAGTCTATTATGTATGATAGTAGTAATACAAAGATGGAGTAGGCTAATCAGTTTACAATGCCCATGGAGAAGACAACAATAGGTGACTATGAGACAGGGCAAGGTGATAGTAGCAAATTCAATCCCAACATAAGACTTAATAAAAGTAGACATAAGTATATGCAAGGTCACTGTTCTTTGTGTCCAAGGATCTTCTATCATCATGTTCTTAATTTGATAATGATATAATAAGGCAACAAACCAGTTATTCCACAAGGACATCAAAGAAGGTAGCAGTTAACAAGGTAAATTGGCATGCCAAAGTTGACATTCTTAATGTCCAAACCATGATTCCTCCATCAAAAGTTGTAATGTTAATAGGACTACTAGATGAATTTGAGAAATAAAGCACACAAGAAGTTGTAGAGGATAGTGTTAAACAAGAAGTTGAAGCCTTTCACATCAAGGAGAACAAGAGATTTGAGTTTGATGTTTTTACACAATGTCGTGGTGAAGTTTTAATTATTGAAGAAATGTTGAAAGAGGGACTTAGAGGTACAGATGAAGGAAAGATCGTTCCTTTTGTCTGGTTTAAGTACTTTTACCAAGACTTAGATAGACCTAAGGTCAAGATGATACAACTCTTGGACTATTTCACAGAAGAAGAGGTACAGGGTAGATTTGCACAATACATTTCTTTGGAGCAGATGTTAGATGTTCAAGATAAAACTTTGAAGATACCAGACAAGAGATTTCCTAAGGGACAATACTCCAAATTATAGATGAAGAAGATTGGACCTTGCAAGGTTTTTCACAAGTTTGGTCCCAATGCATATGAGATTGAATTACCAAGTGGGATTGGCATCTCACCTATATTGAATGTGTCTGACTTGTACCATTTCAAAGGGAATGTTGTTGTAGGTAATGAAGCAGGTTCCCAAGCATTTGCAGATGATGAATTGATCCAAGACCTTCCTCCCAATAAACCTCTAGAGTTGGAGTGCATCCTTGATACAAAGGAACTCAAGAAGACAAGAAACACAACATATATTCAATATTTGGTCAAATGGAGGGGTCTTCCTATGGAAGATGCTACTTGGATGTCTGAATTTGATATTATCAAACATGGATATACTATTGCAGACCTGCTCTCAAGTGGGACTTGAGTTTTCTTCCCCTTGGGTGTATGGTGCAGGGGCATCAAGAGCCTCATTCAGCTTACTTTTTTGTTATTTTTGAGTCTTAGGTTTTTTAGGGTGTTTTGTAGTCTCATAAGGTCATTTATGACCATTATAATTATATGGGTTCATTTTTGGTGTGTTAATTGGGTTTTTCATTTAAAAGTGTAAAGTTGCCAAATGTTGCTAGGAGTTATCATGTAACTTGGACAAGTTGTCAAAAAATGAAAGAAATTGTTACATGTAAGAAAGAAACCATTACTAATCATTGGGATTAGTTGTAAATAGAAAAATACACCTTCAAAAGTCGATTAGGGAGTTGGCAAAATGGATTGGGCAATTTTTGGTGAATAGAAGCAAGTTTTTCATGTATTTTCTATCGTTGCGGTCTTGTTCTTTTACCGTGTATGGTTTGTACGGCCCATGTGATGATTTGAGGGCTATTGGATTTAGTTTTAAGTTATGAATCTACTTTGTTTTTCTTTTTGTTGCATCAATTTCCATTGAGATTTGTGAAATTTATGGCCATTTTGGTGAAGGTTGTTATGTTCTAACAATGTTTTCTAGAATTTGCAGTCTGAAAACGTGCTAGTACTGCCATGTACGGTACAATACGGACCTACAACTAGTTGGGGAAGATGGAGTACTTTTCTTCTTTCCATTTCATTTTTTTGCAGGAGATTGCATTGAGTTTTGTGCATTTTAGAGCAATTTTAGTAAAAAGGAGCAGGATTCAACCTAGGGTTCCCAGTTCTGCAACAATCCATTTTTTGACCTATTTCATACAAAGTAACCCTAGCCCATTTTCAGATATGTGTAGTAAGAGCCAAAAGGGTATTCCAAAACAAGTATTATATTTTTAATAGCAGGTCTACAATGAAAGTTATGACCAAAAAGGTCTGAATTGTTGTCCCCATGTTTTAGGCTTAGGAACACATTGCCTAGAGTGAACTAATGTGCACATTTGCATCATTTGTATTGGACCATTATTGGAATGTGTAAAGTTTGTTGTGAGTGATTCCTTTTCCTCTTCATCAATGCCAAAAAGAAGTACTCTTCATATGACTTGGAGATGTATGCAATGGTCTAATCTCTAAAAAAATGGAGACACTACCTTCTATCTAAAGAGTTTGTGGTGTATACAGATAATCATGCCCCACAATTCATCAACAGACAAGAAAAACTTAGTTAAAGGCACATTGAGTGGGTTGAATACCTATAAAACTTCAATTTCACAATCAAACACAAGAAGGGGCAGAGTAAAAAGGTGGCTGATGCTTTGAGCAAAAGGACACTAATAGTATAGGAAATTTAATTAGAGAGTGTTGGGATTGAAGAACTCAAGGAGATTTATGAAGATGGTGAAGATTTCAAAGAACTATATAAGGTTTGTAAGCAGCCTACTAGTACCAATAGGGAGAAGTGGTTGGATTACCTTTTACAAGATGGTTTGTTGTTTAAGGGAGAACAACATTGTGTGCCAAAATGTTCCATGAGGGAGAACCTCATCAAGGGGAAGCATTATGGGAGTATGGCAGGTCATGTTGGGCTTGACATGACACTAGAGCAACTAAGGAGGAACTACTTTTGGCCAAGGATGCAAATAAATGTAAGAAGGTTTGTGGACAGGTGTACCATATGCCAAAAAGGAAAGAGAATAAGTACTAATGTAGGCTTGTACCAACCCTTACCCATTCCCAATAGGCCTTGGGAATCAATTAGTATGGATTTTCTCATGGGTTTGCCAAAGACTCAAAGGAGTTTTGATTTAATTTATGTATTTGTTGATAGGTTTTCAAAGATGGCTCACTTTATTCCTTGTAAAAGTACAAATGATGCTTCATATGTTGTAGGTTTGTTCTTCAAAGATGTTGTTGGACTTCATGGATTTCCATTGAGCATAGTCTCTGATAGAGATAGAAAGTTTCTAGGACACTTTGGGCGGACATTGTGGAAAAAGATTGTTACAAATCTCAGTTTTAGCTCAACTTACCACCCTCAAACAGATGGCCAAACTGAGGTGGTCAATAGGAGCTTAGTTAACCTGCTAAGATGCCTTTCAAAGGATCATCCTAAACAGTGGGATCTTGTGTTACCTTAAGAAGAGTTTGCCTACAATGACTCAGTGAATAGGAGCATTTGCATCATTCCATTTCAAGTGGTCTATGGCATGCTGCCTAGAGGGGTATTTGAACTAAGAGATATCAGTCGTATGGAGAAGCAAAGTGCAGAGGGTGAATAGTTTGTAGTTGCCATGCAAGAGATACATCAACAAGTCAAGCAACAACTACAAGCTAGTTTGGAGAAGTACAAGAAAAGGGCATATTTGAAGAGGAGAGAGGTTAGTTTTAAGGTTGGTGATCTTGTTTTGGCACATCTTAGGAAGAAAATGTTTCCTAAAGGTGAATATACCAATTTGAAGATGAAGAAAATAGGTCCTTGTGAAGTTGTAAGGAAGTTTGCCAACAATGCATATGAAATAGAACTGCCTAAGGGAGTAGGCATATCACTAGTTTCCAATGTTGTTGACTTATACCCTTACAAAGGAGATGCAAATGCAGATGAAGGAGCAGGTATACAGAACATATCATGTGCTAATTGGACAGAGGACCTACGATACATCAAACCAATAGATTTAGAGTGCACTCTTGACACCAAAGAGAGCAAGAAGACTAGAGGCAAGCAATATTTTTAGTATTTGGTCAAATGGAAGCAACTACCATATGAGGATACTACATGGATGACAGAAGAAAACATCATAAAGCATGGGATAACTATTACAAACCTCCTCTCAGGTGGAACCCAAGTTTCTTTTTTCTCCTTGGGAGTATGATGCAGGAGCATCACTCCTTGATGTTTCTAAGGTCCATTATGGTGTCAAAAGTCCTAGATTATGTTTTTAAGATCAATTTTATTATCAAGAGTCCTAGTTGAGTGTTTTAAGTTTATTTGAGGTCCATTGGGATTATTTACAATGGTTTAGGATGTGTAAGTAGGCCTAGAAATTCAAATTTTGGATTTTTCTGCCAAAAACAAATTTGAATTTTATAGAGGTTTTTGCCTTGTTGGAGAGTTGGGGTTGGTCCTCAACCATAGAATTAGTTTTTTTTGGGTCAAATAAGGTCTTGGAAGACCATGTAGGGTCTTTTTCCAACGTTTTTCAATACTAGGTAGTGATATAGGGCAAAAATTTAAGGTTTTGTGAACAATGTAGTTAAGTTTGAAGGAGAAAATGTATGTAAAGGGTCTTGTAACTGATTTTCATTCATTCTTCATGTAGAGGCAATGAAGATAAACGCTCCAAGAAGATGGTGAAGCAATTTTTCTTGGCATATACCATGTTTTCTTTACATTTTTAACTATTTTTTTTATTTATGGTCTGAAACTAGACATGTACGGTATAATACCAAGCTTGGAAGTGTGAAGTAAGTGAGAATATTGTTTTATAGGTTCAATGCATTAATTTTAGTGTGATTCTATGGTGTTTTTGTAAGGAAATGGGCTCAAACCTGCCACTGCCCTGTCATAGAGTTAGGGTTTCCAGCAACACAAAAAAATCTATAACTTTTGTTTGAACTGGTGAAAAATCATAAAAATGGATGAGGACTTTCATTGGGTTGTGTTCTAACTATTCACCAAGGGAGAGCTTCAGAAACACTCACACACATGAGATATTTAAGACTGAGTTTGTCCAATATCAAATAGGACTGTCAAAACCCTAGTACATTGAGGGTTTGGTGAAAGTTGGTCTTGTTGAGTTAATTATAGGAAAGTGAGGGTTTGATGAGACCTTGTAGAATGTGTTGAGGGTAAAGGAAGCCTAAAAAGGCTCAAAAAAGAGAGAGAGTTGTCATATTGAGTACCCCAATAGGTCTTCTGAAGGGTTGAGACCTAGTGGAGTAGGTTTGTAGAAAAGGTTGAGACACCCTAGGAGGGGTTAATAGGACCTATTGAAGGTTGTTTATTATCTTTTGATTTTTCTTTGCATCAATATCTTAATTAAAAATGTTTTATTTTTCTCAGTTTGTATTGCATTATCACTTGATTATTAAAATCTCCACACATTTGATCTCATGTGATCCCTTTGTATCACTACAAATAGTGAAAGGCCACTCCTTCCCTGTGCTATAGCTCAATCTTATATCTAAGCTCTAATTTTACAAATTAGGTGTCGCACATAAATTAATGAACCAATTTTACAACATATGTATATATAGACACACACACACAACATACTCAAAAGATGCAAAAACTTAAAATAATAATGAGATTGCTCATCCAGCATTATCAAACATCCACACAAATTCCATAATGCAATTTTCATTCATTTTCCAAATGCAAGAAAAACCATAAAACCCTCCAAATCATCCATTAATGGAACTTGACAAAACTTTCAAATTTTGTAAATTTCAATTGGAGAAAAAATTAGAAATTCTAATGATACCCTCATGTTCCAAATATGCCCAACAACACACTTTTCACATAAAATTTGGAAAAGACCATTCCAATCAATTTTTTCCAAAATAACAGTTGTTTTTGGCACTTTTGAATATTTAAAACATTAAAAAAAACATATAAATGAAGCATCTAAATTAAATGCAATTCAATCCTTTAATCAAGGTAGCCATAAGCAATCCACTCGTTGTGGCATCACAATGAAAGAATTCAAATTTATAATAAGTTTTAAAGAGGGGAAATACCTTCCCAACGCAAGCTTTGCAAAAATGGAGAATGTGCTTGAAGCCCATTACCTTCACATTCCTTTGCCAAGCACACTTCATCATTTCCAAGCAATCCACCATCCAAACAATCAACAATCACCTCCTTTCAATCCTCTCAAAAATTCATTTCTCATGGAGAAAGAAGAGGGTTTGAGGAGAAAAATACAATACATAATAAAAATAGATCTCTATTTTTTATTTTATGCACTCCAAAGCCCTTTTTCTATTTCTTTATTTCTTTTTCTAATATTTCCCAAATTTATTTTCTAGAAATGACCTAAGAGAATAGGCAATTTAAACAATTAACACCACAAGGCAAATGCATCATAATTTGATCACATTTAACAATTTCTAAACTCCAAGGGAATTAAATCAAATTTCTATTAAAATGTAATTCTACCTTTTAATGCAAATTATTTCATTTTGAAAAAAACATTAACTTCGCTTTAATTTTCTTCTACTTAGAATAAAATAGTGCAATAAACTTTTCCACTAAGATAAAATTAATCCTTTTTTACGAGAAACCATTAAAATATTTTGAAAACAAAGAAAACACATTTTTTGAGATAAATTAAAAAGATAAAGGAAACATGCGCAAAGGACTCAAACACACTTTACGAGGTTTCATAACATATAGACTCTAGAATCACCATTGATTCGGATCCAAGTTAACACAAGGATTCACAAGGCTCATCTTGCACTCAAATCAAGTGAGATAGAGGTTAACACACATGTTTTACCAAAGATGACCATCTCCAATGTATAACCACCATTGAAGAAATAACCATGTACCTGCACACTTAGGTCAAACATTAGGCATACCTACTCCACACATAATAGTTGAAACAATATAATTCATCCCAATGTGGTGTAAATCATAACATGCTATAAAATAATCATGTCAACTATAAATAATCTATGATTAGCATGATCTAAGAACATAACACATAATCAACAACATTTCGTAATGTTGAACCAATATAATAATCACAACTATAACATATATATAGTGAAAAAAATGAATTTGAAACATTGCAATGGTCTAACATACACATGCACAACATATGGGTCTCATAATGCATAGTCAAAATTCAATGCCAATACAAAACCCCATCAAAAACACCTTGATGTTAATGTAAAACATATCTAGAAAAGCTTCTCAAATACACCATAAGAACCCCTGGATGGCACAATAGCCCTCATTGACAAGTTTGATGTATTGACTCATAGCACAAGAATCACATAATACACTAATAAACACTCAATACAACATATAACATAAGAGTCAAAAAGCACACCAAACAAATACTAGGGTAGGCATTACATCCTCCCCCACTAGGATTAGGCTTACTCCTAGAAGCCTACAAAACATACTAGAATGAGGTACCCCTGGTACACCATCCTCCATAATCACAATAGATCTCAAAAGAAGAACTGTCTAGACCATCACCAGGTCTAGGTCTCAAACCTGCTAGGAATAGGATCACAAAGCAATATATAATAAAATGAATGTAAAAATAAAATATAAAAACACATTGACACAAATATACATGGTTCACCCAATATGGGCTACATCCATAGAGAAATAGCAAGTCTTTCCTTTATTCTGTCTAGCAAAATAAAGGGATACAACCTATAGTACATCCACTGCAACTTCTTCGCTCTCTCACAATATACAATTGTAATACAATGCCCTTGCATAAAGAGGGTTTTCTTCTAGGGAAAAATCCCAACATAACCTTTACTGTCAGATCTGTGGCCTAATAATGAACAGTCCAAATTTTCTATGAAATTATCATTTTATAATTTAAATATGTATCTAAAATTTGGCTTTGGGGGTGTTGGCCCCAAAGCCCCACTGGGGGAGTAGTCCCTGAACCTTGAAGGGAGGTAAACCCCCCCTTCACTCCCCCAGAATGAAATGGACTCCAAAAGTGGCTGCGAAAACACCAAAAAATTAGACCTTTAACAAGATCAGACTCCATTACCAACAAAACCAACATAACAAGCCTCTAAAGGTGCACTAATTAGGTCAAAACCAATAATTATGCCAACCAACTCCTCTGAGACTACACCACTCTATCCTTCAATAACCACCACAAATGAGGAGAGGATCTAGCCAAAGGCTCAATTGACCACAAGAAACTCAAAGCCCTATAGCTCAAGACTACTACTATGTCCGTTAACTTCTCAAGCTCCATACTAAGATAAAGAAAAAACCTCACTACACTACAAACTCCACTCTTAGAGAGATTTACCAATGCAAGGTCACACTCCCTATAGTCCTTAATATTGAGGACTTTGCCCATAACACTAAAACTCAAAGGCCAAGACAAACCAACTCTTAAATGCTTTAGGCATCACTATGTCACCTTCATGCTCATCAAAAGCATGCTTCACTTCTAGTCATGCTTGTTGTTATATGGAGCCTAATCAAACTCGGAGGTTAAATTTACCCCACTTTTATCGGCGCAATTTCCCCCCAAATTCCTATGGGGTTTGGGGGTAGCGCCCCCAAGACAGGGTCAAGGGGCAAGCCATTTTATAAAGGCATCGGGAGTTATTTTTCTATTGGCCGACATAAAAAAACCCTATTTTGTAACTGACATAAGTCATGATAAAAATAGCTAACAGTTAGGGTTTCTGTTGATATTGTATTGTAGCATTTTGCAGCAATATTGATTTGCAAGGATTATTGGTTGTAATTGGTTTGATTTACTAGATAATATTTGGTTGTGCCTGGCACCATCCATGGCATTCAATATAATAGAAGCGAAGACAACAAGTGAACTAATGAAAGCTTTGGCTAAATTGTATGAAAAACCCTCAGCCTCAAATAAGGTATTTCTCATGAAGCATTTGTTTAATCTGAAATTGATTAAAGGTGGATCTATGACATGTCATTTAAATGAGTTTAATACAATTACCAGTCAGTTAACTTGTATAAAAGTGAAATTTGATGAAGAGGTGAGGGCTCTCTTGGTCTTATGTTCTTTACCAGAAAGCTGGAATATCTTAGTAATGGCTGTAAGTAACTCTTTCTAGTTCAAACACATTGAAATTTGATGATGTTGTTGGTGTTATCCTTAGCGAGGAAATGTGACAGAAAAGCTCAGGAGGGTCCACATCAGGTAGTATTTTGAATGCAGAAAGCAAGGGTAGATCAAATGAGAGAGGAAAAGGTTCTAGAGGTCATGGGAAGTCACAAGGAAAATCAAAGGACAAGAGATCCCAATCTAGAGGACAAAATGATTGCTGGTACTGTGGGAAACTCGGTCACCTGAAGAAAGATTGCTGGTCTCGGAAGAACAAAGAAGGAGACAAACAAGAAGGCAATAAGGAGGCAAATGTGGTAAGTAATAAATATGAATATGATTATTTGATTCTTTCCCTAGATAATGCTGATGATTCATGGGTTTTAGATTCAAAGGCCTCATTTCATGCTACGCCCCATAGAAGTTATTTTCTTGATTATGTCCAAGGGGATTTTGGGCTGGTTTATTTGGGAGATAACGAACCCTATCAAATTGTTGGAAAGGGAAGAATCAAGATTAAGTTGCAGAATGGGAATCGTTGGCTACTACAAGAGGTAAGGCACGTTCCAAAGTTGAGTAAGAATTTAATTTCAGCAGGGCAGCTAGCTGATGAAGGTTGCATTGTAACATTTATTGATAAAAATTAGAAGGTTACAAGAGGTACCTTAGTAGTAGCAAAAGGTGTGAAAGTAGGCACCTTATATCTTTGTACAGGTCATACTATTCCTTCTACTTTAGTTGTTGCAAAGAAAAAATAAACAGGTTCAAGAACAGTTGCTGCAAGTTCACAGGAAGAGACTAAAATAGTTACTGTAGGTTCTGAGACAACACTGTGGCATAATAGACTTGGGCATATGAGTGAAAAAGGTATGAAGGTATTTTATTCTAAGAAAGTTTTACTAGGTCTGAAATGTATTAATATTGATTTATGTGAAAGTTATGTGTATGGAAAACAAAAGAGAGTCAGTTTTCTCAAGGATGGGAAGCAAAAGAAAGATGAAAAGTTGGAGCTTGTGCATACAGATTTATGGGACCAGCTTAAGTATCTTCTCTCGGTGGCTCTCGGTATTATGTTACATTCATAGATGATACAACTAGGAAGGTTTAGATTTATTTTCTTAGGCAGAAATCTGATGTATTGGAAACATTTAAGAAATGGAGAAGCTTGGTTGAGAATGAGATAGGTAAAAGATTAAAATGTCTCAGATCTGATAATGGTGGTGAGTATTGTAGCAAAGAATTTGAGGATTATTGTTCCTTTAATGGAGTTCGTAGGCAGAAAATGGTTTCAGGGACTCCACAGGAAAATGGAGTGGCTGAACGCATGAATAGGACAATAATGGAGCGTGCAAGGACCATGAGATTGCATGTTGGGCTGCCTTTAAACATGTGAATAGAGGTTGTTAATACCGATGTATATTTAATTAATAGAGTTCCTTCAGTTCCTTTAGACTGTGGTATTCCAGAGGAAGCATGGACAGGTAAGAAGGTGAGTTATTCTTCTCTCAAAACCTTCAGATGTGAAGCATTTGCACATGTAGATTTTGAAAAATAGAACCAAACTAGATGCAAAATCAAAAAAGTGTACCTTTGTTGGATATGGCATTGATGAATTTGGTTATAGGCTTTGGGATTTTGAAAATCAAAAAATTGTGAGAAGTAGGGATGTTGTATCCAATGAGAAGGTGTTGTACAAAGATCAGTTGCAGTAGCATGAGAAGAAAGAAAAGGATTATGTGGTGCTGGATGATACTCCAAATAGTGATATTCTAGTGGTTCCTCATGCTCTGCAATAGCAACAAGAAATACCACAAACTCTAGTGAATGTTAGATGGTCAACAAGGCTAAGTAGACCTCCTAAAAGGTTTTCTCCCTCTTTGTATTCTATTTTGTTAATAGATGCTGGTGAACCAGAAGGGTATGTTGAATTTATGCAGGTGGATACAAAGGTTCAGTGGGAGCTTACAATGAAAGAAGAAATGGACTCCTTGTTGAAAAATCAGACTTGGGAATTATGTAAGTTGCCTGCAAGTAAAAAGGCTTTGCCAAACAAATGGGTTTATAGGCTGAAAGAGGAAGATGGAGGTAAGAAAAGATTTAAAGCTACGTTAGTTGTAAAAGGATTTGCACAGAAAAAGGGCATTGATTTTGATGAGATTTTTTCTCCAGTTGTTAAGATGACTTCTATTCATATTGTTTTAAATATTGTGGCTGCTGAAGATTTGCATTTGGAACAGTTAGATGTGAAAACTGCCTTTCTCCATGGTGATTTAGAGGAATAGATATATATGGAACAGCCCCAAGGATTTGAGGTCAACAATAAGAAGAAACTGGTGTGCAGATTGAAGAAGAGTTTGTATGGCCTGAAACAAGCACCTCGGTAATGGTATTTGAAATTTGATAGTTTTATGGCTGAGCAAGGCTACAGTCAGTGTAATTCTGACCATTGTGTTTATTTTAAGAGGTTGGATAATGATAGCTACATTATTTTATGTTTATATGTTGATGACATGCTTGTAGCTGGGTCTAACATGGATCACATAAGAGAGTTAAAACAGCAGTTAACACAGTCATTTGCTATGAAGGATTTGGGGGCAGCAAAACAAATCCTTGGTATGAAAATTTGCAAACATAGGAAGAACAGAAAATTGACTCTATCTTAGGTTGATTATGTTGAAAAGGTGTTGAAGATATTCCATATGGAGAATGCAAAAGTTGTTAGCACACGTTTGCCTAGTCATTTGAAATTGACTAAGGAGATGTGTCATAAGACACAAGAGGAGGAAGAAAAAAATGTCTAAGGTACCATATGCTTTAGCTGTAGGAAGTTTAATGTATGCCATGGTATGCACGAGACCAGATATTGCACATGTTGTAGGAGTCGTAAGTAGGTATATGAGTCATCCCAGATTAGATCATTGGAATGCAGTAAAATAGATTCTTGAAGATATTTGAGAGGTACATCTAATAAACACTTGTTTTGGGGGCTCTAATACTGATTTAGCAAGCTATGTAGACTCAAATTTGGCAGGGGATATTGATACCAGGCGGAGTACTACAGGTTATGTCTTTACTGTAGGTGGGGTAGCAATAAGTTGGATCTCGCGGTTGCAAAAGGTGGTTTCTTTATCCACCACGGAGGTAGAGTATGTAGTTGCAATAGAGGCAAGCAAGGAGATGATATGGCTAAAATCTTTCATGGAAGAATTGGGCAAACAACAGCATAACAATTATTTGTTTATGGATAGCCAGAGTGCCATACATCCTGCCAAGAATTTTGCCTTGCATTCAAAGACCAAACACATATAGTTGAGGTATCACTTTATTCAATCGGTGTTGGATGATGGACAGTTACAACTGGAAAAGATACATACAGATAAAAATCTAGCGGATATGTTTACAAAGGTAGTGACAAGGGAGAAGTTGAGCTCCTCTTCAGCTTCGATTGGTCTTCAAGATTGAAAACCAAAAAAAATTAGAACAACAGAGTCTGGGGTGATTATTTCCAGTGGGAGCTATAGGGTCAGTGGTGTTATGATCAGTCTCCAAGTGGGAGATGATATGGTGTAGAGTCTGGTCAATCTTCAAGTGGGAGATTGTTGTTATATGGAGCCTAATTAGACTCAGTGGTTAAATTTACCCTACTTTTATTGGTGCGGTTTCCCCCCAAATTCCTATGTGGTCAAGGGACAGCGCCCCTTGTGGGGGTTTGGGGGCAGCGCCCCCAAGATGAGGTCAAGGGGCAGGCCATTTTATAAAGATGTCAGGAGTTATTTTCTATTGGCCGACATAAAAAAACCCTATTTTGTAACCAACATAAGTAGTGATAAAAATGGCTAAGGGTTAGGGTTTCTATTGATATTGTATTGTAGCATTTTGCAGTGGTATTGAGTTGCAGGGATTGTTGGTTGTAATCGGTTTGATTTACTGGATAATAATATTGGACTCTCTGTTGGTGGATGTAGCCTGAGTTTGGGTGAACCACATTAAAATTGTCTCTCGTTGTTATTATTTCTATGTATTTTTCAATCCTATGTTTAATCTTTAATTGCATTTAATTGATATCTTCTGCTAGCTAACCCTAACAATGGTTTCTCTCCATGAGGTCCTTCCTTACATTCCACTCCCGAAAAGAGAGGGTTTTCTCAAATACTCTAGCTCCACACCATAAAACTAGGATCAAACTTATCAGTTATCACCACTTCAGCTCTCAACTATTCTAGACCAAAAAAACCAAACAACACAACAATATCAAGAATTCATAATCACTAAGGTAACATGAGACTTCCTCATGGCCTAAACACCAAGTATCCATAAAATGGAATATACAAGATAGAAACATTTTCACACAAGAATTGCGTCCCTTCCAACACCATATTGGGAAACCTTGAAACTACCAAGGAGAAACTCATGAAGCAACCAATTTCATAAGATATCAGCACAATAATAGTAGGTAGGCAACTACAATATAATAAAAAATAATAATAATATGTGCCCATGCACCATCATACCCTATACTATTTTAGAACATGATTGTAGTTATGGAATTCATTTCTAGACAATACAATGTGTGCCTTCATATTATTTAATAACATGGCCTTTATGTCTAAGACATGACATCATACACTCCACTAATGTAAAATCATTAGGAGGCACGGTATTATGATCATGACAACAAAATAGAGACAAACAAGAACAAACATAGTTGGTGGACTAAGTAAACACACAGCCACAAACAAACTATTAAAACAAAGATATAATCTGAATAAAGATCTCAACATAACCTATTCTCATAGATAATAGTTAAAGAATAATATTTAAGCTCATACAAGAATTCACTATTACATCTTTCTTACTATCCAAACATGGCATACACACGAGTCAGCAAGATTACTCACACCAAGTGATCTATAAGAGCACAGACCAATTTCAAACTTCTCAAGCACTTCACACAATATTTATTCATAGTCAACAATTAACAAGGAATATAATTTACCATAGTTCTAATAACACACACACACACACTAAGAACTAGTATGTTCTCTTTACTCCCTTATACAATTCATTAGAGGCTTGTCATAGATATGATAGAGAACATTACATGATACATGACCAACATTTAAAAAAATTAAGCATAACAACCATGATATTAAAAAGGAACACAAATGTTGAAGAGAAGTCAATTCCAATGATAAGGCATAAAATGAGCTCAATTTCAACGATAAAAAAAGTGTGACCATTAAAGTGACAAGATAAACAAATATCAAAGTTTACTAGATAGACTTACTCATAAAAAGAATAATAAATCAATGTTGACCCTTACATATATTTAGAGAATTCATCAAAACTGAAAGAAAGTATCAAATTTCTGAAGTTTTGCATTACATGCACTACATGACTAATTGTAGCCACAAGTAAGGGAGTACAATGCTATGCTACACTTGGATTTAAAAATCCAAGGCAATTAAGAGAACATGCTCAAGAAACACCAGACAATTTATGAGTCTTCTAATACTCCAATCAAGACATAAAGCATTAGATCATTTTCATTTATCCAAATAGAACATAAATGAGGTTATCAAGCAATTGAATCTTCGTCCCATTTAAGGGAACTACAATCATCATGCAATGGTACATGTAGTCACACACTAGAAATCATCTAGCAAACCAAGATTAAGCTAGGATAAAATCAAGCTCACAAGCCAACATAGGGGAGAGGAGCCAGTAGTCGAGTGGGATCCAATTTTTGATATAGTACTCATGGATATAGGATTTAGTCTTGCAAAATATTTATTCTATATATTGTTAATAATTATTCCACATGTAAATAAAAAAATGACCAAATGTTTGTTAATTTTGGACCATTATGTGATGACTTGAAAACTTATGAATATCACATAAAAATCATAAATAGATTCATTAACACGTGTAATAAATATTTTTTTTCTTTATATAAAATATCATAACTATCTCCTATATAAGTGTATCATTTATAAAATGAGGTGCTCATCTAAACAAATATTGTTATATGTGGATGAATACTTATGTGTATAATTATCGGGGTGGCAATGTACATGCATTGGAATACTTCATATTATATCTCTCTCCTATGACAAATATAAAAGGTAAGTACAACAAATACCTTGTATTTTGTCATAAAATATAAATGGTTGTCAAAAAGTTTAATGATCATTTAAAGTTGAATATAAGTTGTACTTTATAATAATAAATAGTATTTTATGTTCAACTATTGGGGCATTTGTGTTGGATATAAAGGTTGGAGATATCAAGATTCATGGTGAGATCATTTAGGTTGCATATAATTTATATTTTAAATAATCTAATTTAGCACCAGCGTGGCCTCACAAAGGTCACTCTAACACCCAAACATACTATAAAGACTCTTGACAAGCATTCAATACATCAAGAAGGAAATCATGCAAAAGCAACTTCTTGGCAACCACAAGGGTCTAACTAATCTCACGATACTATATTCCTCCACCAACCACATGCAAGGAAGATAGATCAAGGAAGACAATACATGCAACTCACAGCACACAACCACACAAGGACCCCACACATGCTAAAACATAATGAGTAGAACTCAAAACCTTGAGCTCCCAATGCTACAACATGAGTTGTGATACCAAGTTTAATGCCCCATGCTTTCACCTAGGACATTAATCGAACAAACACTAGGACACGTTTTTTTATGTTTTCAAGTATGACATTTGCATGTCACATTACACTCACACACACAAAAGGTGTCGTAACAAACACAACAACACCCAAGATGACATCATGATTGCACTTGGTAAGGTGGCACAAGCGAGAAAATTCACTCATTATCATTTCACACCATACATGGATTCACCAATCATATGGGTAATGCATTAATGCAACAAGATTAATAACACTAACATGATTCACAAGGAATGACAAGCAATTGGGGGCTCTAGTCCACACCAACCCAATAAATCTTTTAATTCACCATTCCTTTCACAAGTCAAAATGTACACTATGAAATAGGGGACAAGATGCAGGGTTGACTAATGCATTCATTATCCATACACAACATTTATTGCAATATCCATGCATATAACCCATTTACTACCCCTTTTATTCAACTTTCCATTAATACAATAAAATTACACAATCAAGATCCGACATGAATCCTAGGGAAGGATGTAATTTGGGGCCATAAGTCATTACCCAAATGATCTATTCTAACAAGTCAACATTTTTCTCTCATGGAACAACATAATCAATTCACACATAATGACATGCACTCATAGAAAACAACTGCAAGATGCACTTCATGCAAGCATTTCTAGTCACCATAAAAAAGGGGGAAATAACAATTCCAATTACAACGAAGTGGTTAAGAAGGCATGCTATTTTTTTAATTTAGTGCATACACACAACGTGGGTACACAATGTAAGCTTAATTTACACAAGAAAAACCACCTCACTTTCCTTCCATGTATTAGTCATATGATCAAAACATCATCTCTTTCATAACCAAATGCATAACTCTTAAAAGAGTACACTAGGTTCAATCAAACATCTAGAACATGGAATTTCTTCTCACATAATCCACACTATTAAAAGTGGTCACAATAGCACCAACTTGACCCCACAAAGGTCACTCAAACACCCACACACAGTACAAGGATTCTTTCCATGCATTCAAGACATCAAGAAGAAAATCACGTAAAAGAAACTTCTTGGCAGCCACAAGGGTCTAATTAATACGATAATATTGTATTCTTCCACCACACACGTGCAAGGAAGACATATTGGAATACAACACATGCAACTTGTTGGAAACGGTGTGTTCTACACCTTGCATAGAAATAAGTTAATTTAATTATGTAAAATAAATATTTATTTATGGTGCATCTTAAATGATGTGTTTAGCCACATTAGATTTTTATTTGGGTAACACTTGTAAAAGTTGTATGTAACATTGGGTTAGTTATTTTGTGTGTGTGGGACACATAGAATAATTAATTATTTACTTGGGAAATTATTTAATATTGGGAAAAAGAAAAAACTTAGTACCAATAATTAAATGTGGGGGTCAATGGTTTTATAGACTCATGGTTTTGGGATACATGGTTTTACCATACTACATCTTGTATTTGTGTGAGCTTATCTCTATAAAAGCAAGCACATGAGTAGTTGTTGGGGTTGGCTTGTTGGTTATTTTAGTTGTTGGTTGGGTTTGGCTAGATTGAGCTTCTCTTGTAGGTTGCATGTGTGAGGATAGGAAGCATGGATTGGGATGTGTGGTTACATGATCTCGATTGCTTGCTCACATGGAGTGCAATTAGTGAGCTTTATGATTCAACATAATTCATGGAGGCTATGTATTGTAATATTTCTTCATGAGATAATACAATGAATACATGGATGCTTTTGGTCGCTGGGTTTTTCCCTCATGGAGGGTTTTCCCAGGATATATCTTGTGTCACCTTAATGGTATGTTTGCTTATTCTTTCGCATGTGGATTTTTGAATACTATGTTTTGCATATAATCTCTCATAGGGTTATGAGGAAATTGTCTTTATGGTTGTATTTTTCCATCACAATTCACATCAAATAACTACACAAGGACCCCACACATGGTCAAACATAATGAGCAGAACTCAAAACTCATAACTCCCAATGCCACAAAGTGAGTTGTGGTACCAAGTGTAATGCCCCATGCTTTCACCTATGACATTAATCAAACAAGCACTGGCCAAAAGAATTTTTGCATTTGCAAGTACAACATTCACATGTCGCATTACATTCATGCACACACAAGGTGTTGTAACAAACAAAATACTTCACTCATTGTGTGATAAAGTCACCATGATGACCACGCCAAAGAATGGAGCTCCCTCTACGATGATGTTTAGACACACATCCATGACCTTGTTTATTTGAGGATAAATGGAGTAGGATGAGGTGACAACTACATTGAATCCATTCATGATGACACGAAACAACATCCCAACACAAGGGAAAACTCACACAAGAAATGGATCAATTAAGAGGTATAAGCCCTTGACCAATTGGAATGACCACCAGTTGATTTCATGCAAAGACATGCTTCCCAACACAAAAGAGTGAATAATTTCAAAACTAGGACACATATCAACAAAGTTCGAACGAGATGGGAAGACTTAGTATAGTAAGGGGAATAATTTTCATATACAAAGTTTCTTCAGGAAAAGTCAGGAAGTGCTCCTTGTCCAGGACTACATGGATGCCCATGTAGTTCAAAGGACTACAATTCCGTAGGAGGAATCCAGCATGCTAGGGGGACTACAACATGTCCCTCTAGTGTCCATTTTTGGTGCTAATGTCTAGTTCTAGTACTAGTGTCCAAGTCTAGCATTATAGTCCTTTCACAATGTTTGAATGAAAAATTTCCTCTGGACTGTAAGCACAAAAATCACATACTACCTCCATGAGAACCCTTATGATGATTCAAATCCTTGTCACGTACATGTAAGAGTGAAATAAAATCCTCTAAGCAGCAGGCCTCTTGATGACATGTCCTCTTTTCTCATCTTGTGTTGTTTCTTCTTTGTCGATTTCCCTCTCTCCTCGTTTGTGACGCTTTTCGACACTTGTTGTGACACTTGTCGACTTACGTTTTCTAGCTTTCAACCTTGATCCTAAGCCTTGTGAGTGTCTTGTAGGTGATTTTTTGAACCTCTCCCCTTTGTCTTTCATCTAGTGCACCTCATAGAAGCCTCCTAGAGGTCTCCCTATCCATCTCCCGCTGACAGTTTTTGTTTTCGACCAACCAATCAAAATCTCCCCTTGTTATTTCTAGATCTCCCCCATGAGATCCTATGTATGCAAGTGGAGATTTGGATTCTTCCACATGACTGACCTATTTATTGATGAAGAACCCATCCTTTTCCTCTCTTTTGTCATCTCCCAACATGTCCTTTTGTATCTGACCCTATTGACCCTGAATCTCCCCCGAGTGACCCAAGGGTGACCCTGCCATTTTTGAACCCACAGAAAAAATTGAGTTTCTCTTATTTTTGCTCCATTTTCACTCGTTTTTCTTTATGTTTGTATGATTTTTGATCCTTGATATAGAGTTAACTATTTTATGCACCCACACATGCATAATTAACTCTATTTGATCTCAAATTAACTCTCTAATCAATCTCATGCATTCCCTCACCTCCATTTCATCTTCAGTAATTAGCTATCATTGCTTCATCACTCTCTAATTAGTTGAGTTCACTGCGTAATCAACCTTGGTAACTCCCCAATCTATTCTTGTTAACTCATCAATCAAATGAGTTAACTTTTCAATCAATCCCTTCTTCTAAACCTATATAAATACCCCCCTCCCTCAAGCACAAAGGGAGGCAAATTCATTGTGCACACAGCTCTTGCTAATTTTGCTCTCCAACTTAGCATTCATATGCTCATACAGGACGTAGGTACCTTTTGCTTTCTTTGTTCAATCAAGCAACACTAAGATGCTTGATTCTCAGCCATTGTGCTCAATCCAAGCTCACATCGAGCTCATACAAACTTCATTAAAGCTTCTCTTTGCTTCTTCGGGTCATTTTATTGTCAAGAGGATCACCTGCTACCACAGAAGGATTCAAGGTTGCCTATACAAGGATTATTGAGGGTAGTGGAGTCAAAAAATCTTCATTTCTTCCAGGTTCCTTCTTTGTTTTTGCTTACTTTGTAGTAATTAGAAAATCCAATTTGCTCTTGGGAATAGTAATACATTGCTTTTTCCTTTATAGTTAGATCTTGCATGTTAGATTAATCGCTTTCATACTTTTAGATCTAGATTGTTAGAAAAAGCATTTTCCCTTTCATTTAGATTAGATTGCATTCAAAATACCAAAAACCCAAAAAACATAGGTTAACTTTACATTTTAAAATCATATAGGATTGCACACATATTTCCTTTTCATAGATTAGAAGCATTTTCATTTCCAAGATACTTTAAAAAATACCTAAAAGATTGCTTTGCATATCATTTTAGTTTTCATACATATAGAAACCCTATATTAGATCACATTGCAAACCCTCGATTCCATCATGAGGTAATCATAGTTGAACAGTCCAAACAAACCCTTGATTTCATCACAAGGTAAAAACAAAGTCAAAACACAGGTCAAACCCTAGGTCAAACAAAACCCTAGGTCAACACCCTAGATCTAGTTAAAGTTAGCAATTACTCAACTTCCTCTATCATGATTCACGAATGTGTTTAGGAGTGAGAGGAGAGTCAGTGAAGACTATCTGTGACGAGATTGAGGAGATCCATTCGTAACCACAGCAACAGACATTTGTTCTACCATAAGGAGATCCATTTGTCCTCTTGTTGTTAGAAGAAACTAGGCAACTACAACTGCAACGAGAATTCCTTCAAAGCATTGAAATAGCAGAAGCCATCAACGCAAACAATCATTTACCCACACAAAGGTGGAATCAAAGGAATCCAAACAGAAGAAGAGAAACTGGTGACCCTTCGGGTCATAGGGTTATCTCAAATACAACAACCATTGAATGACACATACAACAAAATGTAAAACAACAAAGGCCACAAAACTTGTCGACCCCCCTTCGTGAAGTCCAGCTCTCCAACGAGCCAGACCTCCGTCGTGTCTCACCTCCTCTCGACTAGCTAATTCCACATGAGTGAGAGTGACATGGCGGATTGCCCCATGGCAAGGAGGGAGAGGGTCCGTGTGCGTGCCGAACTATGACCCGACAGTGCCCAGGCAACCAGAGTCACAATTTTGAGCATACAGGGACACTGACTCAAGACTTTGACCATGGATCCTACAAGAACTCTATTACCAAGGAATCCATCCCTAGGCCTTCTACAAAATGACAAAAGATAGAACAAGCGAGCCAAAAGATAATTCCAAGGTCTCTAAACTTGTTGATCTTCAACCAACACAAAACTAACACTCTCCAACAAGAGAGAAGGTTGACTTGTGGAACATTCTCAAGACAAGATAGAATGTCACAATACACCTTACCAAACACAATCGGCTTATGTGAACATACCCACACAAAGAGGATACAATAGATGATTCAAGGGTACAATCCACCCTACACAACCATCAACAACCAACTAAAGATGATTCAACATGCCAATTCAACATCATAACCAAATTACAATTTATGAAATAAGGCATTTAGCCAACAACATCCATATAAGAAAATATGATAAAAGCATTACAATTTAACACTATGCCCATTTGACACCAAAGTTGACATGCACTAAAAGCACTAACATGATCTTTGGCACCTATATGGGCAAAATTCAATCCAACACTAATACATCCAATATCATCAATTACAACCTTTAATAACTTGAGGCTATTATACACAATTATCATGATTTCAACATTCTACACATGCTAACACTTTTACAAAATGAGGTGTAGAAAATATAAAATGATATCAATTATTTATTACATTTAAAGGGTCTCATTGTAAACATGGATGGATCATAACCCACATCATGAAATAATAAGAAGCGTAATCATAAGCTTATCACAACGGTCTCAAAGACCCACTTTACAAAGATTACCAATATACAACAATAAAATGGTACAAGAACAAATATAAAAAATAGTCTAGCACGCTCTCCAAGAGCATCCACCAAGCTGACTGATCTCCAACATTGGTTTAGTACCACCCAACCATGTGGTACTCTCAGGCCCACCCCACTATCCTAAGAGACAGTTGAATTGGGTAAAAATACACTCGCACAATCAAGGGGTACATGACAACACTCATGTCATTCAAAGCTTACACAAATACATGTGACATCTCATTCCAATGCATTTATGTCTACTACTCTCACTACAATACAAATACAAACTAAAAGATAAGTTAGATGCTAGCCACTACGTGGCACTTGTTAAATTGGCCTTGATGATCCTTAAGGAAAATAAAATTTCCTTTACAGAAATATATATGAAAACTTTGGTTAAAAAAATATAAAAAATTAATTGCATTAATAAATATCAGACCATTTTTAAATATCATTATCAAGTCACCAATAAAAAATAACTATTTACCACTTTTTGATATGGATGAAATATAAAATTATAAAATTACTTTTAACTTTTTCGAAAATATTTAGTATTTATTCATTTAATTAGTTGATAGTAAGCTGATAGGCTTTTATATGCCAGCATTGGCGCTCGAAAAATTGTCTCACGCTATTTTTTTCCCATTGATATAAAAACATTCACGCCGGCAAATTTTATAAACTCGTTTTCACGCTGGAAAAAAATCGTGCCCGAAAAGTCTCATGTCATTTAAATGTCCCCTGCCAGAATTTTTGTTTTTTTAAAAGGATAAACATCTTTAAATGGTTTTATTCTTACCTGTAAACAGGGGTAACCTGCCTGTAATTTGTTTGCATTGAACCTGCAGCTTTCATGTCTCGAAATATGCCTTGGAAACTACGTAAGTAGATGGAATGATATTCGAACACCTGGTATTGATATGATATTTGTGGATTTGATTTTCTTTCTAAGATCTTATTTTTCAGCTACGGTACCTGTCAATCTACTAAACATTGTGTTAAAAATTAGATAAATAAACAACCTAATAAAATCTTTGAGACCGTTGTGATAAGCTTATGATTAGGCTTATTATTTCATGATGTGGGTTATGATCCATTGCAAGCGAAAATCAAGGGGCTCTGATTTCGAAGATAATTCCAATTATCAGAAATATACTTTCCATAAAGGTGCAATGTATTCATTCTTTGGTTTAGATTTACAAGGAACCGCTGGAGGAAGGCTTTCATCAAGCAGCAAAGAAGAATTAATTGTTAGTGATAGACAGAGGATTAAAGGTGAACATGATGTCAGTTTGGTTGACTTGGTTGGAATTCTCACCGAGATTGGTCAGCCAATGGAGTGGTTACTTGGTACTGTAGTTAAGTAACCATGAGTTTCAAGGAAAGTGGGTACAGCAGTCCCGTTTGGACTTCAGTGGGAGATTGTTGGAAATGAAGCCCAACCGTCACTGCCCTTTCGTCTTCTTCTTCCCATGTTTTTTCAGTTGCCTGGAGAGTCTATATAATTTCCTTCTCATTCTGTTTTTGGCAAAGAGATGAAGACGATTGTAATTGGATTTATTAATGGAATAGTGTGTCCTGCTTTCCTCGGTGGATGTAGCCATCTTGATGGTGAACCACGTTAATCTGTGTCTCTATATTTATTATTGTGCATTTGATTCTTAATCTGTTTTAGTTTTGTGTTTCGCTGCAATTTATCTTCAACACATTGCACTCGAAATTTATTTATCTACATTGTTATTAGGATAGTCATGATTTTGATTGTGATTTGAATGCAATCTTTAATGGTTTAACTGCATATCTCTTCCACCGCCATAAATCTGTCTCTTTCCCACCGCTCAACCATTCCAATTGATTTATTTTACAAAAGATTTATTACAGCCTAACAAAAACATTTGAAAGAAGAACAAATTTATTGAATCTTTTATGGCCCCCCTGAACCAGAGGATTTTCAGAATTTTCTTTTCTATATTATTTTAATATTTCTGCAGCACCTGTCTTTGTCATTCACTTTTTCTAAAAAAATTTATATTTTACCCATTTTTAATAATTTTGTTTAATATTAGAGCTTCGTCGTTTACTACAGGTAACTTGGTGCACCTTTAATTATCCTACGTGGGATTGCTTTAACGAAATTGATTTGTTTGGTGATAGTGTGTGTGGCCATGCAGATGACTTCGATTTAGGAGCCTAGCCATTGTGGGGAGGTCCACAAGGCATAGTGGTCCTACTTGGGCTAACATGCAATCTCACAGAATCTTACCCTGCTTCAAAAAATTGTATAAATAGTAAGCAATCTTAGCCTACTTTACAAATATGTTTAAAAATACAAAAATATTTATACAACTTCATAGCATGTCTCACAGATTTTTTGGCTCAAAAAATTGGCCTAAATGTAAGTATATGCACCTGAAAATAGGTCTTTCAGAGCAATTTGGCTTAAAAATTTGACCCAACTGATGTTAGAAGCCATCTTATATGATGAAGAATGGGTTGATGATGTATACCAATGGATTCACTCTAGTAAATTGGGGTCACTTGGGTTAGGAGCATATGGGTCAGTCATCCCCTGATCAATGCATGCATCCACACAAAAGCACCAAGAAACTTATACACTTGTTGTGTGAACATAATGATGTTAACACAACAAAATCATAATCAATCAAATATGAAGAATTTTGTTTTAGAAAATATGTTAACATAAATCCTATAGACCAATTTAGTCAAAGCATAAACAAACAATATAATGATTTACCAGAGTGTAGAGACTATCATCATGGTATCTTCCATCAATTTGAATATTGGAGTGGTTAACAGTAACAAAGGGTTTGATCTCACAACCATTGGTGTCTTGCTTTGTTCCATAGTAAATTAGCATATCTAAATTAAAAAATATATCTAAAATATGCCCTTCTAGAGGCGTCTATTCCCTTACCATTGGAATAAGATTGTTGAATATACTTTGCTCCTTTTTATTTCATGTGATAAAACCCTAGTTTAATAAAATTTAATTTATTTATAAAAATAAAGTATCACTATATTTTATTAGGGTTTCCTTTTGTTTTCTGCACAATCAATTAATATGTTATTTTATTAGGGTTTTATCATATAAATAAAAGAGGAGCAAATTATATTCAACAGGAGAAATTATATTTTATAGATTTTACTATGGAGGCATCAATTTAATTTAATTTAATTTTCTACATAATAAAATTTAATTTATTTCTTTTTCACCAGATTTATTAATTTATATTTTATTATAGATTTTACTATGGAGGCATCAATTTAATTTAATTTAATTTTCTACATAATAAAATTTAATTTATTTCTTTTTCACCAGATTTATTAATTTATATTTTATTAGGGTTCATTTTATTACATGATAAACAAGTGCCACATAGTGGCCAGTACCTGCCTTGTAGTGTTGTTATTATAGTATTTGATTAGTTGTAATTTTTTTTTGTTGATTAGCTATTGGTTGTATATAACATTTGTTTAGTTGTAATTTTTTTTGTTGATTAGATATTGATTGTATAGACAAATTGCATTCCAATAATTGAAAAATTAATTTTTGAAGAGTGTTGAAATATCTTGGGTAAATAAAATTGAAATCTCAAAAAAATCAAATTTGGTAAAAATAAAATAGGACTAAAATATTTCCTAACTAAACTTTTACAAAGTCTATTAAATAACACAAATATTTCCTTAAAATGTAATAATAATAAGACTTTTATAATTTAAAATGCATTAAAATATTGTAAATTTGAATAATAGAATAAAATGAAATATTTTTTGTGATACTGTAGATTTTTAACTTTTGACTAAATAAAATTGAAATCCTAAATTTTTAACTCTTGACTA
Source organism: Cunninghamia lanceolata (assembly GCA_027924645.1). Taxonomy (NCBI): domain Eukaryota; kingdom Viridiplantae; phylum Streptophyta; class Pinopsida; order Cupressales; family Cupressaceae; genus Cunninghamia; species Cunninghamia lanceolata. The sequence continues at coordinate 17,269,310 of BSBN01000021.1, read as the reverse complement.
AATAAAATTGAAATCCCAAAAATAATCTAATTTCATAAAATAAAATGTGTAGAACCCTAACCCTAACTGGGTGTGGATAGATTTCAAATGTCTGCCTAAAATATTAAAATGTAATAATATTGAATACTATTACAATTTAAAATGCACTAAAATATTGTAAGTTTGAAGAATAATTACATAATATAATAACAGTGTGGATAGATTTGAAATGTCCACCTAAGATATTAAAATGTAATAATATTGAATACTATTACAATTTAAAATGCATTAAAATATTGTAAGTTTGAAGAATAATTACATAATATACTAACAATAACATATTCATATTTACATCACTACAATATTTTATTTTAGTCACTTAATTTTTTATTTAAATAATAATAGTAAGTAGTTTTAGAGAACATGATTTTAATTATTTTAATTAATCTAATATTGTGGTTTAGTAATAATTTTGGGTGCATTCATTTAATAAAAGTATGTGGTTTAGCTCCATTTAATTAGACATCAATGGTTAAGATCAAATGAATAGTTAAGAAATATTTTAGTGAAATTAGGTTATTTATGTGTAGAACCCTAAAGTATAGTTATAAAACAAATTTAAACCCTAATAATTTTTTTATAAAATAGTTGTGAAAAGAAATCAATAAATAAAAATATGCATGCTTTGTAAAGAAAAAATTTAGTGTTATTTTATTTTACGAAATTAGATTATTTTTGGGATTTTTATTTTTTTTTCTCAAGAGTTAAAAATCTAGAGTGTCATGAAAAATACTTTTATTTTGGGGATTTCAATTTTATTTACTCAACAGTTAAAATTTTAGTGTGATGGAAAATATTTAAATGAAGTGATGCCATGTTCCTAAATAGAGTTAGTAAAATCTTTAAAATATAATGCACTTGCTTATCGTATATTTCATTTGATAAAACCTAATAAAATATAGTTATACAATATTATTAATAATGAAAAATAATTTTTTAATTTGTTATAATATTTGCATGTATACAAATACAATAGTAATAGCTAAATATTTTTTAAATAGAAAAACTATTTCAGTTCTCATTGGTTGCAAAAAGAATTATTAATAACTACTTAAGAACATGTCTGCTTATAGTTTCCTTGGCACAAGCTCATTACCTACAGTGAATTTGTTTAAAATTTTCAAAGCACTATAATGTTCACATACAAAAGATTATTGGCTTAGGATTTGTTATTTTAAGCATTCAAAAACCATAAAGATTCAAATGTCAAGATTAAAAACAAAAACCAAGCAATCAATTGAAAAACCTGCACGAGCACAAGGGAATAGATAAAATCTAATTTAATATACTATGAACTTGAAAAGAGTTATAGAAAAAATAATGATACTACTGGATAAGGGGCTAAACGGCCCATGAACTAAGAAATTTTTAAAAAATTCAATTTTTTTTGCAACACCTGCAAACCGAGATATCTCCATAAATATATCAAAACCTGCATAACTTAGTAGATTGTGCTCGTCATAATTTTGATTTGGGAAATGTAGGGTATTTATAAAATTTTGGAGTAAAAGCAGTTTGGGTAATTTAATTTCAATTTAATATTTACATTAGAAAGATTTAATTAAATACAAGCAAAGTAGTCACTATTGTTTTATAAAAAAATTATTAGGGTGTATATTTAATATAATAGGAAGTTGTTTCCTATGTATTAAATATTCAATGTTCATATTTTCACTTAAAATTTAAATATAAATTTTCAAAATTAAATATTAAATATTTAAATAATATAATAATAATGATTAAAGAATTAATTAATGTAATAATACTAATACTTTTATAATCTAAAATGCATTAAAATATTGTAAGTTTGAAGAATGAAATAAAAAATGTAATTAAATTCGTGATACTGTAGATTTTAAAGTTTTGACTAAATAAAATTGAAATCCCTAAAATAATCTAATTACATAAAATTAAATGTGTAGAACCCTAAAAACTAAATTAAAATTAAATTACTTTTAACTAATGAAGCAAAAAATTAATCGCCATCCATTTAGGCATGACTTAATTAGTGGGAGATAAATTTTGTGTTCATAATTTGTTTACTTGCCACATGCTCCCCTCAAACTAAAATTCTCTCCACATTTATAGCTTTTTGTTGCACTCTCCTGACAATCCGACAGCAGTAAAGAGGTCATTTTTTTCAGCCAATGACAATATAGATAAATCATTTCTAAATAATTTTTTGTTAAAAATTTATCATGTTGACATAAGAAAAGTACAAATTTAAATCAAATTTATCCGACAAGAAAAATAATCCTATCGATTGGTTTGCAATCAATAGATTAATGACTAGATAAGTGTGAACTCATTGCAATAGTACCAACCGAAGGCAGGTACTAATAACATTCCACTCACAAATAATATAAAATAATCTCTATAAAATGTAGCCAATAAATTTTAGGGTTTAAAATTACTTGTAATTTTATGTTATAAATTTATGACTTCATAAATTTAATTATAGAAAAATCTTGTTTAAAAGTGAGGATGCATGAATTTTAAACCTATATAGTTGAGTGAATTCTAAACCTAATAAACTATAGTGCCATAAAAATAATATTTATTATTCAAACAAAAATCACAGCAAATGTTTTTTTTAACACCATTATTCCAGCAAATTCATACCTATGATTTTCGTTGATTCTTAATGTTGTCGCTTCTTGTTTTTATTTTCTACTTCTAGTTTTGTAGTGATTTTATTTTTGGTTGTTTTTCGAGACATTCAAACATTTATGTTTTATATATGTTTTAATTATTAATGATGCAGTTGTTGCCTTTTAATTTTTTTAATATTTTTAAAGTTGTTTTTTTAACACACTCACGCCATTTCACCCCATGCTGCCACTATAGTTGTGCCTCTAGGTGTAACAACCAAATCTACAGAGGGCATAAACAAGTCTATAATGTCCCATATGACTCTCCCTACTACCAGAGGATCTATTAAACAAACCATTTGCCACATAAATTCCTTCTTTCCTTTCTTTAAGAAAAATAAATAAAAATCTCTCAGACGGTTAGATTTGAGAAGAGGGGGGTGGAGGTGCAGTTCTATATAAATGGTGGCCAACAAATTTGTTGGCATAATTGGATTGAGGAAATAGCAGATTTATGAGATCTTTTACTTTTGTTGGGTTGTAAATTTGGAGGTATTTGCATATCTAAATGCTCTTCAATAGGGAATGAAATATTGACACGTTGCAATGATCTTTTGTGGACAATGAGGCTCTATGAGGAAACTACCACATACGTGCCACATCCAAAATATTCCTTTTGATATGTCTCTTCCTATTAATAAAAGATTCACCCCCTGACCCCTCGGTACCATCTTTATTCAATCCTCAAACCTCAGTCCTGACACCTCCCCCACCAAAGGATAGGAGAAACCTTTGGTTGTATATGCACTGGATTATTTTTCAATCTTTTTTAGCTTATAATATTTCCCCTTCGAAATAAGAAAAAAGTGTGGCCTAAAAATGAGATGTATATATTTTCCTATTCATTCTCTACAGCTTAAGATTTTGTGTTTATTGAAAATGCCTACTCATGGAGAGTTATGCTAGGATTGGTTGATAATGTATAACCCACGTGGCCAAAATCTTTTGTAAAGAGAAAAAGCTACCTCTACAATACAAACCAGTCGACTTCAGACTTTAGGTATACAAGGAGCTCATAATGAAATATTTGAGATGGATTTATTAATTTAATTTATATAAATGTGTCAAAATGAAATTGAGAGAGATTAGGATTTATTTTCAATTTTATATGTAGATTTTCACTATTGTGTTGTTGAGGCAAAGTCTTGAAATTTGGAAATTCATATTGGATATATGATAAGTGTATTGAGATGATTGAGAGCCAAGAATATGAGGGCTCAAGACAAGGCCACGTCCATAATATGGTCCATATGGAGTTCTACCTTGATGGCACAATTTCCTTTTAGATAGAAACAAACCTTTAGTACTTGCAAAAGATGTTCCCCTGTTTCTATACCTAGATTGGGTGATGTTGAGAAGCATTATTAGGACTTTCTATGATAAAGAGAAGAGCATTTGACTTTCTATTTATCTAACTATCTATTCATAGATATAGTCTATGAAGACACCAATTATACCTCAAAATATTGGGGAAGATTAATGTTAAACATTCATTGTACAAGGAAAGTAGGGGATGCACACAATTAATCTCTGGGTGTGCTTTGAGATGATAAAAATACACTAAAATTTAAAAAAGTTGTTGATATTTTCATATATCCACTACATTGACTGTTGGAGCAGCAAAGATCAACAAGCACAAAGAATAAAACCTTCCACAAGTGAAAAATGAAGCACAAGAGCATATCTATCATATGCAATGAGAGTGTGCAAAATACAATGAGAAGCCTTGCATAAATAGGAAAGGAGAAGGAGGTAGGAAGGTAGGACTGAACTACTGACTACCCTACAAGCATGCAACACTTCTCTAACTCACATGACATGTGTGAGGGCAAGTGGCAAGCCAAAATTAAAGAGGTTTCTCATATAGCTAAGGACACATGTAGAAGTGAGACAAACTCCTAAAAGACTAAGTAAACTTAAGCCTATGTGTGAATAGGTAGAACCTTTAAAGAGGTGATATCTAAACTAGTTAGATAATGACACTATTTACACTAACATTGACAACTGGTAAACAATCAACTCAATAATTATACTCCACACATTTTCATGGGATTGAGTTTTTTTTATTAAAACATTTTATATGATTGAGAAGGTGATGTATGAGACTTGATGGGTATGTGGATACCCTTGCTATTTTCTGGTAAGCTAGGTTTTGTTTTTAAATTGATAGAATTGTAAGGCAACAATCACATTGCTAAAGACTTATTTGTATTGTGTCATAATAACCAAACCCTGTGTAAGGCTACAAAGATTGTGAGATTAAGATTATTCTAAGAAATGAATAAACAAACAAATAAAGTAGAACAATCATCCATGTGGAATTGATCAATAATGAAACCTAGACTTGCATCTACATCTCACTTTGTCAAAAACAGTGGCCTACATTTAATTTGGTTTTTATGATCTTTCATCCCTCAATAAATAAATGAAGTATGGTTAATCTAATTTTTAGAGTCTTTATCTGATATTCAAATGCAAATAAAATGGTTGCCTCCCTTTCATTTAGTGTGTAGCTTTAAGTGGCTAAATTTACTTATACTAATGCGAGATTATGTGTCAAATGACCAGAAATTGATTTACTTGTCACCAATAATTCTTTTGGTAATGAGACAAGTATGCCAAATCTACATCAATAACACCAAACCTGAAGAAGCAAGTTACTATGTTGTAGTTATTTGTGAAGAAGAGGTCATCTTATTTCTGGAGGATATGAAGGAGGAAGTATTTAAGAAGACCAAGGCTAGATCATTGAAGAAGTTTTGATCTCCATAGAAGAACATGTTTTAGGAAAAATGTATTTTTCTACAAAGACTATAATCATGCATGAGATATCAAGTCAACCGGATAAAATACTTCCAATTCACCACTTTTACAATCTTGGAACAAAACAAGTACTATATGACAGAAGTTCAAAGTTCGAAGTCACAATAATAGTCAATAGTTTAAACTTTGAAGTCACAACTCACAACTAATAGTGTTATAGTATTAAAATAGAATAGTCTTTTAATGATTAGATTCCCAAGTGGATTAAAGGACAAATCTATAAATTAACAAGATATCTAGAATATTCAAATAAAATCCTAGATTAGAACGCAAATGAACATTTGAAAAGAGCAAAAGACATTACAATATAAATGTATTGTATTAGAAAGAAATGTATATTGCACAATGACTTGTGTGCAACGAAGTTGTTGGCTAGGTTCTTGTCGGATTATACCTTATACAGGGAAAATATTTATACAAGTGGTTATCAACTAAGCTCTCAACAATATGTTGATACATGTCACACATGTATGGTGCACTTTACATGTGAACATGATGGTGCTAAGTGTTGAACTCATATGGTGTCATTCGTAGCATAGATTTGCTAGTTATATCACTTGGAACACAAGATTAGGTGACACGAAGGTTGTCACATGTTGGATATGTATGGTGTTAAACTAGCCTATAATTGGGTGAGCACATGTGTGCCCATGTGTATGGTTGCATTATACAAGTGAGTAGCGTTATTCTTTAATTTGGCATTCCTTGTGACTAAATTGTTGGTTAGAAGATTAATATTTAAAATTAAGTCTCTTGTTCAAAAGACAAATAATCATCACTTTACATTATTATTTTTGACAAATGTCTACATCACTTTACATTGTTATTGTTTGATTTCTTGATTTTGTAAGAACAAATTATTGTTACAGAGTTAATAACTATAAATATTGTGCATTATTTGTTAGATATTTGTGTAAAATACTTGTACCATGTTGTGGAACATTTTTCATGTCACTGGAAACATCTTGAAAAAGTAATAACTCTAGGAAATATTTTGAAAGAGATCCAGTTTTAGGGAAGCAATGAACGACCATATCAATCATTATCCACCTTTGCATCATCAAGCTTGTTAGTAGTTTTTCTAATTATAGCTACATCTATTTTTTACTTCCATTTGGGAATGTGTCTCTTTTACATCACATTCTTTGTTGAAAACATGACATTTCTACTTGGAAGAACCTCTTATGAGTAGTACAACTTCATTATCTTTGGCAATGTATTAGATTCTCATTGTCTTTAGATATTGATTTTATATGAATGAATGAATTGTGCCAAAGAAGATATTTAAGATTGACCCTAATAGAGGAGTCAAATAGACACATCCACATGTATATACTGTTGGCAAGAGACACTACTACGCATGACATGTGTTGTCATTGATGGAAACTTAGTCTACCTTACTCATCTACATTACATAATTTGTTCATAGCAAAAGTCAGAGTGAAGATTTGTCTAAGATCGGGTAGTCAGAAACAAAGCATGCGACAAGGTCTAGTATCTTGGTCCGGATCTCTCTGGTGGTAGATCATAGTGTGCTACAGATTTGACGGAGTGATAAGGATTGTCAAGACTATCTAAATCTAGAATCTTAACCTCCGATGATGAAGGATTCAGAAGTTATAAGCATCTAAGTATTAGGTTCCAGTTAGTCAGTACAGTCAGAAGAAGAACAAGCCGACCAAGTGATTTGGTCCGCATTGATATTTGTGCATGGATTCAAATGACAAAGCAGAGTGCTTAATAAATGTTCTAAGTTTTATTGAAGCTGACTACAGTTGATTGAATTTCTTGATGTGGATATATATAGTCGATGGATTTGAGTATTGTGGTGTGTGATTGCAATGTGGTGATGGAGTAAGTGTGAAAAAGGCAAATAGAAGTGTGAAAGAGAAGAGATCTAAGGTCCAGATCATGATAGAACAGTAAACAGGGTAGAGTAAAGATGAAGTGTGTAAGATCAGTATTTTGTGCTTAACCGGAACTGAGCTCTTGCATTGGCAGATGCTATTCATCAGTTCAAACAATCTATAATTTTCTTGTAATCTTTCTTGTAGGCAGTGAGCCCCTTTGAGCAGTGAGCCCAAAGGCATGTGCCTTCCCCATTTGTAATACTTTTAACAGAGTATAATCTTTGTGGGTTAACCCCCACCGTGGTTTTCCCTTAACCGGGTTTCCACATTAAAAAATCTTGGTGTCAAGTGTGGTATTCAAATGTTTATGCTCATGTGTTATTGATTCATGTTTTCATGGTTATATCATTAATTTGTTAATAAGTGGTGAAGAAGAATTAATTGCAAAAAGTGTTAAAGTTTTAAGACAACTGATTCACCCCCACCCCCCCACCCTGCCCTCTTAGTTGTCTGCCTTAATTCCAACAATTGGTATCAAAGCAAGGTTCCTTGGAAGAAGCTTAACAGCTCGAGGAAGATCTAGGAAGGAATTTCAATGGGTTCACTCAAAAAACAACTCCAATTGGCTTTATAAAGATCTTGATCAGTCCAAAGCATAAATAATTGATCTAAAAGAGAGCCTTAAAGATGCTGACAATTGCATTGAAATTTTAAAAGAAAAACTAAAGAAATCTATGGAAAATAGGAAGGAGCTACTTCTATAGCTAACTAATTTTACTGGAGAAAATGGCATGAATGAAGCTTTGGAAGAAAAGACAAAGGAATGTGAGAAGATGACAAAAGAAGTTTATGTTCTAAAACATGAGATGGAATATAGGGTGATGAGGCTAACCAAAGAAATTGAGTAGAGGGAGAAGACTGAAGAAGACCTGAATCAAACTCTGAAGGAAAGAACTGAAGAATGTTGTGCACAGAATGGACAGAACAATTGGCCATCTAAAATCTAATCTACAAGAATGCAGATATAATGAGGAGGAACTTGAAAGGCAAATTGTCATCCTCAGACATGACCTAGAAGTTGCAAATGAATACATGGAGAAGTTCAAGATAAGCTCAGCCAAACTTGAAGTGTTGCTTGAGAGTCAGAAGAAGGCTAATGATAAGCATGGTCTTGGGTATGAGAAAAGTGAAACCTCCGGATCTGGACAAAGAAACTCTCAATCAAGGAAATGGAGAAACAGACCTAGAAGACCTCCGGTAAGACATCCTAATGCTCAAAGCTATCCATCATTCAATGGAAATTGTTTCAAATGTAATAAGTATGGTCATAAAGCTAATCAATGCAGAAGTCAAGTAAACCAAAATGCATCATCTTTCTCCGGTCAATGCTTTAATTACAAAAGGATAGGTCATAAGGCCGAGGAATGCAGAAGTGGGTCAAGGAATCCTCCCAATAACAAGCAAGTGTTAATGGAAGATGTTTTACTTGCAATAAGTTTGGGCATATTGCAATGCGATATAGATCTAAACTTGCTCCAACATGTGATTGTCAGAAAAATAAGATTGTATGTTTTAACTACAACAAATCTGGTCATATTGCAAGATTCTACAGAAGTAGGAATAATGAAAGAAGAGGTCTGGTAAACAAAAAACTAGATGAGCAGAAACAAGACAAAGGCAAGGACAAAGTTGATGTGAATGAGATCCAAAATGAAATGAACAAGACATGGGCGAGGAAAAGGTGCAATGAACAATGGTGATGGGTCCACACGGGAATCCGGTGCTGGTAATTCCTCCGGGAATTGAATTAGGAGCTCTAGCCCAAGGGGAGCTGCATTGAAAATCAAATTCCCCTAGCTAGTAAGTGGGTGCCTAAATCTAGCACAATGAGAGAAGATATTTTGGGTTATCGTAGATCATTTGGAAGTATTTCTGAAAGAAAAGAAGTGGATATGGCAATTTGTGGAGCGATTCATGAGAAACTGCATCAAGAAACAAAGTAACTGGATGAAGTTAGGTCAACACATTTATTACAATGACAAATTAGGTTTTGCAAAGGATAGAAAGTCACTCGTTCAAGCATTTGAATCACTTTGCATTCGGAGAGAACAAGGAGAAGAGCATCTGAGCTGAAAATCCAGAGATTTGAAGCACGAAGAACGATTTCGACCGGCAAATTCATCAGCTAACCCTAACTCCGCGGAAGAAAAATTTATTTTTCTATGAAGATTTGAACCTGCAATATTTTTAGATGGCTACTCCTCTTGTTGATATTACTAAAAGGCCTCATCCAAAATTCAAGAAGCATCCATACAAGTCTGTCGAAGTCAAACCATTAGGAGCATTTTCTGGTGTCCCATACGGAGTGCTGCATGTTGAGGATATTAGGGCATACATCCATTGTAGCGTAGATGAATTTGGGAACCTAAAATTGTTGGAATTGTTTGAAAACTACCTAAAGGATGATAACTATGAATTGAAACCGGAATACAAAGCCCTAGAAAGTAGAGATTTTCTACAGGTCATTGAATTTCCAACATTTGATGAGAGTGAGTGTGTTCGATATGTCTTGAGCCGAATGCATGATAAGTTCATATGGTTTTTGAAACCATTCAAGATTACAAAGGATGTTATCAGGATTGTAACCGGGTTAAATTCAACCTGTGGTTTACCCATGCTAGAATCTTTGAAAAACCAGACTGTTACTGATGCAACTGGTGCCAAATTCGACAAAAGGGCAATGACTATCAACAATATTATTGATCTGGATGTAAAGTTTGCTTCAATGGTATTGGTTACAAGATTTATCACTCTAATAAGGAGAATTATGTCTCTGGAACTGCCATATATGCTGCATATCAAATGTTGAAAGAAAATGCAAATTATGACTTGTGTGAGTTGTTATAGAACCAATTGATTGAGAACTTGAGCAAAATCAAGAAGGACAAGAAAAACACCTTCAAATATGGTTCCTTGGTTATATGTTTATTTTTCTACTTCATGAATGAGGTGCCTGGAGTAAAGGGTGTGCACTAGACTAGTGACATGCCAGTTGCTATTCAGATAAGAGATCATCTACATAGCATTGAAGACTCTAATGCACAGAAAACTGCAATCTAGGGATACTTTAAAAATTTTCAGAGTATGATGCATTCTATGGAAAGAATCCCTGAATCAGTAGTAGAGAAATACAAAGATAAAATCTATTTTATAGTGGACACTAATCTGTGCCTAATGGAAGCTGTGGAACCTAGAACTGTTTGGATTATGCCTATGGGTTATGAAGTTGATGAGTAAGTATTAGACATGTATTCTCAACATCTTTTAAGCAAATCAAAGGACACCTCTATTGAAAGATTTGGAACGTATGAGGAGCTAAGTGTGAAATTGCATGTTGAGCTCAAGCAACCTGAAATCAAGAGGAAAGTTCAGAAGCAAGTTGAAAGGTATGCTGAAAGCATTGGCATAACCAAAGAAGCTGTGAAGCAGAGAAGAGAAAAAATAGAAAAAGCTGAGAAGGAGAAGCAGGATAAGAAACAAGGAAATGCTTCGGTAGAATCCTCCTCCACATCAAGGACAACTAGGAGCTCTGCTGCTATCCTTGTCCCCCCAAAATCTACCAAGACTGAGAAACCGGAAGACAAATCATCTGGTAAGGAAAAGAAAAGAACAAAAGTAATGGCAAAAAGGCCATATGGCAGCTTGGAAAAGGAGGATGAAGAAAATATAGATCAGATGATGAGCTTAAAGAGTTAAAGGCCACAAGCACCAAAGTAGTCGAAGTGTCTAAAGAAAAGCCTTCCAGAAGCAAGATGACAAGTAAGAAGCAGAAATCAGAGGCTGATGTTGAGAAGATAATCCCTTCTGTGGAATATAGTGTCAAAATGATCACTGTTGATGGCAATCTCAAACCAATTATTGAGTTCTATGATCTTTACAATGATGCTGACAAAAGACTTTTGGAGGAAGCCATTATCAAATACTTGAATGTATTCAATCGGGAACTGGTAGAAATTTTGTCAGAAGTTCCAAAAGGTTTGAGAGACATTTTGGAAATCAGGAAAGAAGCTGCCAAGACAAAAGATATGGCGCTGAAGGAACATGTGCTAGCCACTCTATGTCCGGTGATCTCTAGCAGAGAAGCAGACAAATTTTTTAAAGAGGTCAAAAATGAATTTAGAAGCAAGAAAAAGATGATCAAATTGATGATTGGAGACATAGAAGAAGTTGTCCAAAAAACTGAGCAAATTTTGAGGAAAGCATTGGACAAAAAAAAGTTCTTTGTGGTTTCAGATGAACCTGCTAATGACACATTAGTTCTGGATGAAGAAGAGCAGCAGAAAGATGAGCAACAATTTGGAATAGACGACTACTCTGTCCCAGAAGAGGAAGCAATAAACAAGGAAGATGAAAAGATAACAGATGAAACTGTTGATGCAGGAGGTATTCTAACTCCTCTGGATCATTCTGACAAAGAAGATAGAGAGATGAATATAGAAACAAATGATTCATTGAAGATTGAAGAGCATGAAACAAAAAAGGCTAAGGACCAAGAAGCAGAAGAGGACAAGGAGAAAAATGAAAAAGAAAAAGAGATTGCAAAGGATGATGAAGATCCCAAGCAAGACAATCCGGTTGACAGTATCGATAAGAATCAGATAGACATATCATCATTTTGGGCAAGAGACACTGCAGAAGCAGTGAAGGAAATTTTTGAAAGAGACAAACAAATTGAAGAAGATCAGGACATTATACAAGGTCCAATAAATTTTGATACGTTATCTCTGGTGCAGAAGATAAAGCTAGCTTCTATAGCTCAATCCAAAGCAAGAGAAGAAATTTTGAAGTCTCACATAGAAGACAGTTAGCTACTTGGTCTAGCATTAGGGATTTTAGAGAAAATCATGCCAACATTCTAGAAGGATTCTTTAGCATCCCCCTTTGGACAGTTAAAGAACCTGATAAACTCAGTAAGCTCTCATTTTGAATCTCTAGAGAAGTTTGCAGAAGTCAAGGTTCAAAAGGAATTCAATGATAAAAGATTTGATGCTTTAAAATGATTGATTGGAGTAGATAGAATGGTACTGGATGCCAGTGTAAAGAGTATTCAAAATGCTCTTACAGAAGGAGGAAATATATACAAATTTTGCTTATCTTGTCCTAAAGTTATAGAGGATATTGAAGAAAAAATAAAAGTGTCTAAGCAAAAACTATCGAGTGTATCCAAATCTTTTGATCCTATGACAGCATCAGTTGCAAGCAAGGAGAGTCAGGAAATCGGTTTGATTGAAGATATGAAGAAATTGACAAAAGAAAAGGAAAACATAGAGGCAAGGATGAGTGAGCTCCGGGGACTAATTTCCCCCAAAATGGAAGCAATGTTGAATGCCTTGACTGAAGCCCAAGCTGCAGCTCAGTCAAGTGACCCCATTGATCTGCGAACGGCAGAATGTCAAGCATTTATTTTCAGTGGCCACATTTCAATTTTGAACACTATAAAGAAGAGCTAGGATAGTGAGATGGCATAGTTGAAGAAAATTTTTGGAGATGTACTCAAGTATATGTAAATAGGACTTAAGGATTGTTTGTACATATGCGGCCTGGTATGTAAATTTTTTGTGTAAATCTTGATTTGTGGATTCCACCCTTTGCCATTGATGTCAAAGGGGGAGTGAAGAGCAGTGAAAAATGAGGAATCCAGCAAAGGCGGAGCATTGGAGATCAGTGAAAAGCATAAGTGTACATAGTAAGGGGGAGTTGTTCCGACACTTAGTCATTTTTCACTAAGTGTTGCCATCAATGCCAAAGGGGGAGATTATTGGCAAGAGACACTGCTACGCATGACAAGTGTTGTCATTGATAGCAACTAAGTCTACCTTACTCATCTGCATTACATAATTTGTTCATACCGGAAGTCAAAGTGAAGATTTGTCTAAGTTTAGGTAGTCAGAAATAGAGCATGTGACAGGGTCCACTATCTTGGTCCAGATCTCTCCAGTGGTACATCACAGTGTGATGCGGATCTAAGGGAGTGATAAGGATTGTCAGGACTATCTAAATCTAGAATCTTATTCTCCAATGATGAAGAATTAAGAAGTTATAAGCATCTGAGTATTAGGTTCCAGTTAGTCAGTACAGTTAGAAGAAGAACAGGCCAACCTAGTATTTGATCTTGGTCTGGATGCATAAAAGTTGTTGGATAAGCACTTAGTGATAATCAGTGGTATTCGCCGACATGATTGATGATCTAGGAACAAAAGTTTTTGGTTCGCATTGATATTTGTGCATGGATTCAGCCGATAGAGCAGAGTGCTTAATAAATGTTCTAAGTTTTATTGAAGCCGACTACAGTTGATTGAATTTCTTGATGTGGATATATATAGCCGATCAATTCGAGTATTGTGGTGTGTGATTGAGATGTGGTAATGGAGTAAGTGCAAAAAAGGCAGAGAGAAGTGCGAAAGAGAAGAGATCTAAGGTCCGCATCATGATAGAACAATAAACAGGGCAGAGTAAAGATGAAATGTGTAAGATCAGTATTATGTGCTTAATTGGAACTGAACTCTTGCATTGGCAGATGCTATTCATCAGTTCAAACAATTTGTAATCTTCTTGTAATCATTCTTCTAAGTAGTGAGCCTCTTTTGAGCAGTGAGCTCTGGGCAGTGAGCTCGAAGGCATGTGCCTTCCCCATTTGTAATACTTTTAACAGAGTATAATCTTTGTGGGTTAACCCCCACCATGGTTTTCCCTTAACCAGGTTTCCAGGTTAAAAAATCTTGGTATAGTCAAGTGCGTTATTTGTGTTTCTACTCATGTGTTATTGATTCATGTTTTAATGGTTATATCATTAATTTGTTAATAAGTGGTAAAGAAGAATTAATTGCAAAAAGTGTTAAAGTTTTAAGACAACTGATTCACCCCCCCCTCTCAGTTGTCTGCCTTAATTCCAATGTATACATGCGCCCCCCTAACTTTCCTATCGGCTCATCCCTTACACCATTAGGCATTCTCATCCCAATCATGAAATTCAATAGTCTCTTGTTCTATCATCAAATTCTCAAGTAGATATCCCTCATCACAATGCAAAGTAGTAATCTTAATAAATATACTTGAAAGAGGCTCATTTTTTAATTTTTCTTCTCTGACTCATTGTTCTTATTTCTTTGAAGGTGCTTCCACATGTAGACTTTGAACTTGTTTAGTATATGTATTTTTTGGCACCCAATTTTGAAGACCCTTATAATGAAGCAAATTTAGATCTTTCTTTCATAATTCCTTTATTCTTTTCCTCTTTCCTTAGTACACATGGTTGCTCATATGGATCATTTCTAATCATGCACATATCCAAACCCTTATGCTTATGTATCGGATGCTTTTCAGGCAGTTTCCACTAACTACCATAACAATTTATTACAGCTAAGAATATTGGCTTTTCTTGAAACAAAATCTTGCATGTTTACAATGTAGAAGGGAAGAAAGAAGTGGAAATTTGTCACACAATCAAACTACCATGACCTAAAAAGTAATTTATCACAAGTAAGAATATTTGCCTTTCTTGAAACAAAATCTTGTATGTTTCCAATGTAGAAGGGAAGAAAGAAGCGGAGATTCGCCACACAATCAAACTATCATGACCTAAAAAGTATATAAATGGAGATTTTGATGCCTATAGATGAGAGTATGTCGGGCATTTATAATAGTTTAGATGCACATTTGCGACACCTCCTATGATATTGAAATTTGAAAGATCTTTAGGAGTTTTCTGTTGAAACTGCAAATAATAGCTTGTTTGAGGCATGCTAGCCAATTTTAAACAATTAGAAGAAAGAATAAGAGTAGAATATTTCCAAGCAAACATCTTGAAGAATTAGTTTGTAAGTAATTTGCATCATATAAAATTATTATTTAAGTTAATAAATGTGGAAGATATAAATTTATTAAAGTTAGGAAGAAAGTGGACCAACTTTGATCTTCTTTATTCTAATTATTATTTTAAATTAAATTTGTATGGAATTTTTGAAAAATAATGGTTACAAATAAATCTTATAAATTATTAAATGCCATCTTTATTTGTATTTATTATTACCTTACGATTTATATATTATTAAATTCATTGCTTTTAACCCTCAATTTCCAATGGACGTAGTTAGGTATACCTTGAACCTCCAAGAGGGCAAGTGCTAGTCGTACTAAACGAAATTGAAATTGAAAGTAAAAGTAGAGTGATAATACTTACTTACCTAACTCTATTCCACTAATGTCACGGCCAACTCACATTTCCGATTCCGAAGACTTTCTCCGCTAAGAGTGTTGTTGCACGGTATTTTTGTATTATAAGAAAAAGAATAAACAATGCAAATCTGACCAGCTAGGCTAACTTTGTGACGATGAAGATAGACACGCAGATTCCACAAGATCTTTTTTGTACTGCGGGGCTAACTTTGTCTTGTATTCTGGCAATAATTCTGTTTTCTCTTGTAAATTTCAATGAAAGGAAAAACCGCGTACAATAAAAAATCTGTGGGCTTTTTTACAACGGTGCTTGTCACTTGTCAGTTGTCAATCACAGAAAACTAAAGTTTGAAATGACAACTCGCACAGAAAATTCATTGGTCTTATTTACAGTTATCGAATTGTCTATCGAACCCTCTGGATGCACATTTGACCGTATTGATTAATTAATTGAAATTCACAATACAACTTGTACAGTTATGCCTGTGCTCACACGTCTTTGTACAAACGCCTTCCACGCTGTTTCCCCGCCTGAGCTCTTCCACACATTATTTTGACCCATTTATTTGCTCACGACTTTTCTTTATTCACTCCCGATGAAGATAGACACGCAGATTCCACAAAGATTTTTTTGGTACTGCGGGGCTAAGTTTGTCATGTATTCTGCAATACGTTTAGGTACCATTGAATAATTCTGTCTTGTAAATTACAATGAAGGGAGAGAAACCGCGTAAAGAAAGAAATCTGTGGGCTCTTTTACAATGGTGCGTCCATCGAAAAGAAGTTTGAAATGAAAACTCGTAAAGAAAATTTAATGGCCTTGTTTACACTTAGGCCTGTGCTTACGCGTTTTCGTACAAACATCAACGTCTACCTATATATATATATTTTACTTGAAATCTTCCTTTTGAAGAGAGATATGGTCTTCCTAAAATTTTAATTGTATTTTATGGTTAAATGAATAAATACGGCCATATAATGATCAAATTTAAGCGCTTATCTTTGATTCTCATTATATTTTCCATTTTGACAACATTTAGAATCTTAAAGCTTTTGTTCCTTTGAACTCCAATTAATTTTATTGTTTCTCCTCCTAGACATGCTTTAACTCCATTAACATTTGTTGTTGCTTGCACTCTTCTCCATTTTCCCAGCTCATAAGTGCTAGTATATAATACTTCTTACCTAATAAAAAATAAAAATAAAATATTTTGAGAATAAGAGAATGAATTTTTATATTTGAAGGATATATCCATACCATTTATGATATATATTTTAATTATCAAATGTAGATGTATTAATTATAATTTTTTATAAAAAATTATCATAACATTTTTTTATTTATGGAATTCATTTTTTAAAATTAAATTTTAGTTCTATAAATTATTTATTATTAGTTTGTATTTTTAAAATAATTTAAAAAAATTATAATTAAACTCATACAATTTTACAATTTAAAAGTTGAATTGTTGCTATGTTTCTTTTACAACTTGTTTTATTTATTTTTTATAATCCTTAATTTTTGTAAAAGGAAAATTGCTTTCTTACTTTTATAGAAATATGTTTATATTATAAGTACCTCATGCAAGTGAAGTACCTCATAAGAGAAATAAAGAATCAAATACAAATTAGCAAATTAGTGGAGAAAGATAGTCACTATTTATAATGTAGTAATCAACTTTCTGAATAGAACAACCAATCTACATAAAGCCAAAGTTGCTATGAGGTCGGGGTTTATTTATATTCAAATGTCTTTTTAAGTCATATTTTAAATTTTCCTTTAGGAAAATATTTGTCATTTTGGCTTTCGGTAAGTTTTTTCTTCTCTAAAAATTTGAGTTGTGTTATGGCAATAGTCATTGATAGAAATAAAAGATTCAAGTCTTTGTCCACATTTGGTAAATTTTTACTATAATATAAATATATGAAACTATATTATCATTTTTATAATATATAAATTTAAAGGAAATGAATGTAATAAACATGGTATTTGATGATATCTTAATATTTCATGGATAAGTTTGAATATAAGAAACTTATAAAGATTTTGTGTAATTGTGATTGTTGGGTGTATGCTATAAGGCTATTCAACATTTTTGAAGCATTTTAATACACAAACTCCATTAAAAATATTTCCTACCATTTGTTCATTTACTCATTGTTTTTATAAGGTTATAGGTAGGGTTTTTGAAAGAGCCCAAACCTTTTTTACATAATAAGCATGATAAATTAATGAAGTCCAACCAACAAGGACCAAACAACACTAAGGCTGCAAAACATTAGAAAAAAAACAACCTCACTTCAAAAGGAACTCAAAAATAAGACACATAGGGCATACTACCGAAGGACCAAAGGAGACAAGTCAAATCAAGGTGGTTTGAAATGAAAACACTCTAGGGAGCATAGGACAACCCCTTATGTCCTTTACTTCACTGAGGGGAACCTTCTGCAACAATATAATAAAAAATGCACGAAATAACAGAAATAGTAGAAACACAGAAGGAATTTATTGATCGCAGGCCACTTCGAGGGGGCAACCTCTTTTGAGCAAGCTCAATACAATAAATTTGTGGATACCTTAATTGGCTTCAACACGTACTTATATACTAAGTCTAATCTAAACAACTATTACTTCCCATGAATGTGGGATAATACAATATACTCACGGGATGACTTACAAAGCATATGCGTCCAACAACAATATACTAACAAAGTAAAGAGAAGGGTTAAACACGGGTTGCTAACATCCCCTCCCTCTTAGAAAAGCTTTGTCCTCAAAGATTAAGATGTGGAAATCGTTGTTGAATCTGAAGGAGTGGTTCCCATGTAGCATCCTCTGGTTGCATTCTGTGCCACTCAATTAATACCTCTGTGATGGATCGAGAGTGATGCTGACAAGTGCGCCTGTCGAGGATTACCTCCGGCTCCAAAATGATGGATCCTTCATTATCCAGTTATGGTAAAACAGTTTGTGCTCTGATGTTGGTGCCAAGAACTTTCTTTAGACAAGAGACATGAAATACTAGATGAATGCGAGAAGAATGAGGAAGCTCCAATTTATAAGCAACTGACCCAATCTTCTAAAGAACCTTATATGGCCCATAGAACTTTGGAGCCAGCTTATGACGCCCTTTGAGTTTTAGGGATGATTGCTTGTATGGCTGTAGACGAAGAAAAACCATATCACCTACTTGAAAAGTGCGCTCAGAACGGTGCTGATCAGCTTGTTGTTTCATTCAATTTCTTGCCATGTGAAGATTGTCCTGCAAGATACGAAGAATCTGATCTCGGGTTCAGAGAACCGTGTCGACTGCCTGAACTAGTGAATTACTAGGGGTGTATGGAAGGAGCACTGGCAGTGCCTAACCATAGACTACTTCATATGGGGTCATTTTAGATGCAGTGTGGTAGGAGGTATTATACCACCATTTAGCGAGAGGGAGCCACTTTGCCCACTGATGCTGTTGTTCTGAGGTGAAGCAACGAAGATAAGTTTCCAAACATTTGTTGATAATTTCAGTCTAACCA
Organism: Cunninghamia lanceolata; assembly: GCA_027924645.1. Taxonomy (NCBI): domain Eukaryota; kingdom Viridiplantae; phylum Streptophyta; class Pinopsida; order Cupressales; family Cupressaceae; genus Cunninghamia; species Cunninghamia lanceolata. Next base: position 17,250,184 of record BSBN01000021.1, on the reverse strand, counting down.
TCTATTTGTGGGTGATACCCCAAACTCATCTTTAGTTTGGTGCTAGTGTGTCAAAATAGTTCTATCCAAAAATGACTGGTGAAAGTGAAAGGAAGCTAGGTGTGCGGAAAATGCTTCCTACACTAATCTAATGAGGAGAGTGCTATGCAAATTCAAATTAATCCTTACAACTACAACAAGATAGAACATCTAAACAAGATATTGGAGCAATACACAAGAACTAGAAAGAAGACAGAAGAAGAGAGACAAAGATTTACGGTGGGGAAAACCCTTATCGGGTGAAAAACTCCACACTCAGAAACCTGCACAATGTATTAACAAATCTAAAAGTTGTTTACAATACACTTGCAATGCAAGCTTCAATGGTCTTCAACACTCATATCTGGAGTCAATCCGGCAGCATAACAGTACCTATAAACCTATGATCCAAATCCCTCTCCAAGCACTTGTTTTAAATAGAATATACAAGGCACTATTGGACTTATCTTGGAATGGGCATCCAACAAGGCCTCATGGCCCAAAACCCATACCTAAGGACACTTGGTCAACATTGTAGAATGTGCCTGACACTTGTCCATAGCTCCCATCCCAAAGAGGTCACCTATTTCCAAAATGGGCTATGAAAGATGCTTTTACGAAACTTACGACTATCATAGAATCTGTCATAGCGGTTACAACTTACAGTTGTAAGAGAATTTGCCATACACATGCTATAAATAGCATATTCTCTTACAACATGTCATATTCCACCTTGGGGCACCCAAATATGCCTTCTTCAAAGATGCTTCATGACACATGTCTTCACCTATCTTACAAGCTTCTATTTTTGACTTACATGTCATAGATTCTGTCATAGGAATCTGTCATATCCATTTCAATCAATATTCCCTTACACAACATGAAAGATGCCGACACATGGAAAAATGCTTCTACCACAAAGTGGGATGCCTATCTCCTCATGTGAGGACAAAACTACAAGTTGTCATCTTCCATGTAGGATGACACATCACTGTGCCACATCCCACAATATGACAATATAGAATTTACAGTTATTTACAACATAGGCAATTAAATAATAAATACAAACATAAATAATGCAAGGAATGACCAAGGTTGAGACACCTTAATTCCCAACATTCTCCAACTTGTCGAACACCTTGTAAGAGCCAACAGAATAACAGGATTTAACTGCTATAGGCCAAAATGCCCATAGACTCTGAACACCATATGAACTTCTCTATGCCCACTAGCTTCGCCCATGCATTTGCAACATTCTTCAAAGTATCTACCTTCTCCAAATTTACCTTTCCATCCTCAACCATGTCGCGCACGAAGTAAAACTGAACATCAATGTGCTTTGTTCTATCATGGAAAGTTGGATTCTTCGCAAGGCAAATTGCACTCTGACTGTCACAACTAATCGTAATTTGACCTGCATCAACACCAATATCTGAACACAATCTCTTAAGCCAAATGGCTTCCTTACAAGCATGAGTTGCTGCCATATGCTCAGCTTCTATCATGGACAAAGAAACCACGGGTTGTCGCTTACTCATCCAACTAATAGCACCACCAAACAGTGTAAACACATAAGCACTGGTGGATCTCTTGCTGTCAATGTCACCTGCCCAATCTGAATCCACAAATCCACGAATATCAATAGAATGCGGAGGTCCTGTAACATTACCATGATAGCATATGGAATACTCAGAAGTACCCCTCAAATATCTGAACACTTGCTTAACTACATCCCAATGAACTCGTCCAAGATTAGCCATAAATCGACTAAGGACTCCCACTACTTGGGCAATGTCTAGTCTTGTGCAAACCATAGCATACATTAGACTGCCAACAACACTAGCATAAGGTACTCTGCTCATGTCCTCCACCTCACTAGGAGATTTTGGGCAATCCTCAACAGACAAATTTGTCCCCAAAGAAACAAGAACACACAATGGTCTACAATCTGCCATGCTAAACCTATCCAACACGGTCTTCACATACTTACTCTGGATTAACCAAAGTTTTCTGTTGGTTCTGTCTCTTCTGATTTCCATTCCTAGAATGTAACTGGTTGCCCCTAAATCTTTCATTTCAAACTGTGCTGACAACTGAGATTTAAAATCAGAAATCATATTCTTACCCTCCCAATGAGCAACATATCATCAACATACAGTGCAATAATGAGAATACGATCACCATCAAACTTATAATACACACAGTGATCTAATTTTGATCTCACAAATCTAATTGACAACACAAAGACATCAAACTTCAAGTACCATCTCCTAGGGGATTGCTTCAAACCATACCAAGACTTCTTAAGTTTGCAAACCAAATTTTCTTTACCTTTCACCATGTAATGCTCTGGCTGTGACATGCAGATTTCTTCCTCCAAATCACCATGAAGGAAAGTTATTTTCACATCCATCTATTCTACCTCCAAGTCATAAGCTGCTGCAAGAGACAACAGGAATCGAATGGATGTCAGCTTTGCAATGGGAGAGAAGATCTCACCATAATCTATACCCTCCACTTGTGAATACCCCTTCGCAATCAGTCTGGCCTTATACTTCTCAACACTGCCATCTGCACCGAATTTCTTCTTGAACACCCATTTACATTCAACGGGTTTCCGTCCAGGAGGCAAAGGCACCAAGTCCCAAGTTTGATTCTTTTCCAAAGAAGCCATTTCATCCTCCATGGCCTCCTTCCAAGAACCTGCATCTTTCATGTCCATAGCCTCTGATACAGTTCTAGGTTCATCATTGTTAGTAAGCAAAGCAAAAGCAGAAGTAGAATCAAGCAATGTAAAACTAAACCTTTCAGGTTGCTTTCTTATCCTTGTAGGCCTCCTCAAGAGCTGAGGTTGACATTCAGCTTCTTTATCTGAGCTGCTAGAGCTCTCCTCATCATCAAGTCCAACATTGTCTTTCTATTCAGTCTTCTCAGGGGTGAGAGGAAACTGAACAACATCCTCTTTCTTTTCTTTTTCTTCTGGCTACAAAATAATGGAAGAAGGTGCAAGCTCTCTAAAGATGACACTTTTGCTATACAACACTTTTTCAGCCATAGGGTCCCAAAGCTTGTATCCTTTCACATCGACACCATAGCTAATGAAGATACACTTAACAGCCTTGTTCTCCAATTTTGACTACTTCTCCCTAGGCACATGTGCATATGCCTCACAACCAAAAACACGAAAATGCCTTATTGAAGGCTTTCTACCAGACCACACCTCCATGGGTGTCTTTCCAACAACAATTGATGTAGGAGATCTATTAACAAGATAGCAAGCAGTGGCAACAACTTCAACCCAAAACTTTTGTTCTAGGCCAGCTCCACTAAGCATACTCCTAGCCTTCTCCATCAGTGTCTTGTTCATCCTTTCTGCAACTCTATTTTGTTGCAGGGTGTATGGAGTTGTCTTATGTCTTTCAATCCCAAGTTCGTTGCAATATTTAACAAATTCTATAGAACAAAACTCGCCACCGTTGTCAGTTCTCAAATACTTAATCTTTTTACCAGTCTGATTTTCAGCAAAGGCCTTAAACTCCTTAAACTTATTATAGACTTCAGATTTGCTTCTGAGAAAATAAATCCATGTCCTTCTACTGTAGTCATCTATGAAAGATACAAAATATACAGATTTTGATCTAACGAAGGAACATTAACAGGACCAAATACATCAGAATGAATGTCCAACACACTAGAAGACTTGTGAGAACTCGAATAAAATTAAACACAATTTTGCTTTCCATAAATGCAATGTTCACAAAAGTCAAACTCAAGATTACAATCATCTAACCCCTCAACAAGGTTTTTATTTTTCAGGGTACGCAGACCCTTCTCACCAATGTGGCCAAATCTCTTATGCCATAACATTGTCTTTTCAGCAGGAAGTTTAACTTCCAAGGCATGATTACAAACATCAGAACTAGAAACAACAGATCTCTTAACTGCTCGTTTAGATGGTGGGGATGAAGTGACTGCTGTCCTCTTCTTTGAATCAGAAGAACTATTGCATTGTGAAATGCATGCCTCCAGCTGAAACAGAGTACCTCTCCTAGTACCCTTAGCAAGCACCATAGCTCCTCTAGTCATATTGCATCCTTCTTTCAAAAAGACAACCTGCACACCTGCATCATTCAAACTACTTACATAAAGTAGGTTCTGTGCTAAGCCTAGGATATGTATAACCTCAGAGATGCCCTTCACTCGAAAATCAAGGAATCGAATAGAGACTCTTCCATGACCAACAATCTTCAGATGAGAGTCGTCACCCAAGTACACCTTTCCACCATTAAACTCATCATACTTAGTAAACCAGTCTCGATGCAAGATCATGTGGAATGATGCACCAGAGTCAATCAGACACACATCATTAGATGCATGGGTTGCTAGAGCTGCGATGAAAGCATCACCATCATCTTGTGATTTGTCAAAATCTAAATCAGGAGCTTTCTTCTGCTTTTTCTTCTCCTCTTTGCATTCCTTTCGAAAATGCCTGGTTTTACCACAGTTCCAACAAAGAGCCTTGGACTTTCCAGGAGATTTGGATCTTCCATTTTCACCTTTCTTGTCCTTCTTTTTCCCTTTCTCCTTGGGTATTCCACGAACCGCAAGAGCCTCTGTAGCTGCATCAGAAGACTTTCTCTGCATCTCTTCAGATAATAGTGCAGATACCACATCTTCCATCTTAAAGGTGGTAGTGGTGCTTCTGATAGCCATGATAAGATGATCCCATGAATATGGAAAAGAACAAAGTAGGGTCATGCATCGATCCTCCTCCTCGATTTTCACACCTACAGATGTCAACTATGCAACCAGCATGTTAAAAGCATTCATATGTTCAGCAACAGATCCTCTGTCCTCCATTCGAAGAGAATATAGCTTCTTTCTCAGAAAAAATTTATTAACCAGGGATTTGGCTTGGTACACATCCCCCAACTTCTTCCAAAGCAAGGTTGCAATCTTCTCCTCATGGACATTTAACAACACAGAATCAACAAGACTAACTGTTATGAGACCCTTAGCCTTTTGATCCTTGAGATCCCAATCAGCTTGTTACATTGCAGCTGGTTTAGTTCCTATAACAGTTTCCCAAAGGTCTTGGTCAACAAGCATGTCTTCCATCTTGAGCTTCCACAGTTTGAAATTAGTGCCATTGAATTTCTCCACTTCCATTCTTCTGGATGTGCTTGCCATCTCCTTACTGTAATAGAAATCAGAATACTCTGCATAGACTCCCACTCAACTTAAAATCAACTCAAAAAACCCCTACCCAACAGCTAAAACCAAAACTGGCTAGGCTCTGATACCAACTGAAAGGAAGCTATGTGTGCGGAAAATGCTTCCTACACTAATCTAATGAGGAGAGGGCTATGCAAATTCAAATTAATCCTTACAACTATAGCAACATAGAACATCTAAATAAGATATTGCAGCAATACACAAGAACTAGAAAGAAGACAGAAGAAGAGAGACAAAGATTTACGGTGGGAAAACCCTTATCGGGTGAAAAACCCCACACTCAGAAACCTGCACAATGTATTAACAAATCTGAAAGTTGTTTACAATACACTTGCAATGCAAGCTTCAATGGTCTTCGACACTCATATCTGGAGTCAATCTGGCAGCATAACAGTACCTATAAACCTGTGATCCAACTCCCTCTCCAAGCACCTATTTTAAATAGAATATACAAGGCAATATTGGACTTATCTTGGAATGGGCGTCCAACAAGGCCTCATGGCTGAAAACCCATGCCTAAGGACGCTTGGTCAACATTGTAGAATGTGCTTGACACTTGTCCATAGCTCCCATCCCAAAGAGGTCGCCTATTTCCAAAATGGGCTATGACAAATGCTCTTATGACACTTACGACCGTCATAGAATCTGTCATAGCGATTACAACTTATAGCTGTAAGAGAATCTATCATACACATGCTATAAATAGCATATTCTCTTACAACATGTCATATTCCCCCTTGGGGTGCCCAAATATGCCTTATTCAAAGATGCTTCATGACACATGTCTTCACCTGTCTTATAAGCTTCTATTTCTGACTCTTACATGTCATAGATTTTGTCATAGGAATCCGTCATAACCGTTTCGGTCAATATTCCCTTACACAACATTAAAGATGCCAACACATGGCAAAATACTCCTACCACAAAGTGGGACGCCTATCTCCTCATGTGAGGACAAAATTATAAGTTATCATCTTCCATGTAGGATGACACATCACCGTGCCCCATCCCACAATATAGAATTTACAATTATTTACCACATAGGCAATTAAATAATAATACAAACATAAATAATGCAAGGAATTACTAAGGTTGAGACACCTTAATTCCCAACAGAAAGTTGCATCATGATCTGAGACAATGGAAAAAGGGATGCCATGAAGACGGAAGATCTGGTCCATAAAAATTTGTGCGATTGAGGAGACAGTATAGGGATGGCTGAGGGCACAAAAATGACTATATTTGGAGAGGCAATCAACCACAACGAAGATCACTATCTTCCCTCCAGATTTAGGGAGCCCCTCAATGAAATCCATATAAATATCTGTCCAAATCCATGTAGGGATGGGCAAGGGTTCGAGAAATCCAAGAAGGAGTGTCGTTTCATCCTTGTTGCATTGGCAGGTATTACATTCAGCCACCATCTATTGAATTGCCCTTTTCATTCCCTTCCAAAAGAAGTTACGTTGTGCCCACTCATAAGTTTTGAGGAACCCAGAGTGCCCTGCCAATGGAGAAGCATGGAGTTCATAGAAGATAGACTATTGAAGATCTGTGCTCTAGGGAAGCACCAAATGACCCTTATATCTTAGAGAAGCACCATCCCAAGAGTAATGCAGTACAACAGAAGGGTTATTGGCCAACTATTGGATGATTTGAGATAATGAAGAGTTATTGACATAGTCTTGCTGCACATGTTCCAACCAATTTGGAATAGGCATAGAAATAGCTAAAAAAGAAGCTTAGTCATCAAATGTGTGAGAAAGAGCATCCGCCACAATATTGTCCTTACCCTTCTTATAAGTGATCTCATAGTCATAACCCATGAGTTTGCTAACCCATTTCTGTTGTGCTGGGGAGGAGACCCATTGTTCCAAGAAATATTTCAGACTTTGGTGAATAGTCTTGATGCATAAATGATTCCCTAGTAGGTATGGCCACCACTTCTATACTGCATGCAAAATAGCCATCATTTCCTTCTCATATGTAGAGAGTACTAAATTCTTACCAGAAAGGGCTTTGCTAGTGAACGCAATGGGATGTTCATCTTGAAGGATAACAGCACCAAGTCCATTGCCACAAGCATCACTCTCAATAGTGAAGGTGTTGGAAAAATCTAGCATAGCTAGAACAGGTGTAGTACACATAGCTTGTTTCAGGTTTTCAAATGCACACTTAGCAGCATGTGTCCATTGAAAAACATCCTTTTTCAACATAGCTGTTAATGGAGCCGCAATCTTCCTGTAATCCTTGACAAACTTGTGATAGTAACCAGTCAGTCCCAAAAAACCACGAAGGCTCTTGAGTGTCTGAGGATGCTGCTAATTTTTCATGGCATCTATTTTTGCAAGATCCACTCAAACCCCTTGGGCTGAAACAATATGCCTGAGATACTCCACTTCTTCCTAGCCAAAAACACATTTAGACTATTTTGCAGAGAGATGATGATTAGATAGAAGTTGTAGTACAACATCCAGATGTTGGAGATGCTCAGCCCATGTTTTACTATAGATGAGGATATCATCAATGCATGGAATGTGGAAGGAGCATTAGTGAGGCCAAAGGGCATGACCAAAAACTCATAGTGGCCATCATGCGTGCAGAAAGCTATTTTAGGGATATCATCCTCTTGAACCTAAATTTGGTGATACCCAGAACAAAGATCCAACTTGGAGAAAAAATGAGTGCCATGAAGCTCATCAAAAATCTCATCAACAACAGGAATCGAAAACTTGTCCTTTATTGTGATGTGATTAAGTGCTTGGAAGTCAATGCAGAGGCGCCATGACCCATCTTTCTTTCAGACAAGAAGAACTGGTGAAGAAAAGGAACTAGTACTAGGGCGAATAATACCTTGCTTCAATAAGTCTCGAACGAGCATCTCAATCTCTGTCTTTTGGTGAAATGGGTAGCGGTAGGGCCTAATGTTGGGAGGAACACTTCCAGGAAGGAGCTGAATACGGTGGTCCTCTAGTCGTGAATGTGGCAATCCCATTGGTTCAGCAAAGACACATGCATACCTATCCAAAATTCGTTGTAGATTCGAAGGAGTAGTGGAGACCGCTGATGGTTGCATCTGAATGGAATGGAGCTGAGCGATGACACCATGTGAATTCTTATTAAGAAGCTTTTCCATGTGATGTGAATTGATGATGCTGAGAGACCCTAGTTGTAAGCCCTTTAATGTGTGTTTTTTTCCATTGTCTGAAAACTGCATCCAAAGTTCAGCAAAATCCCATAAGATGGGTCTAAGTGTGCGTAACCATTGAGCATCCAAAACCACATCACATCCGCCTAAGGGCAAGGCAAACATGTTAGAGCGCAGGTTATAATCTCCAATAGAGATACACACATTGCTACACTTCTCTTTGCAAGGTAATGTGCCCCCAATGGCAATCATGACTTCAAAGCTGGAGCAAGGATGGACAAAACAATTAGCTTGTTTGGCGATCTGAGGGTCAATGAAGTTATAAGTGCTACCAGAATCAATGAGTATTGTAAGAGGGAGCTTCTTGAAGTAACCCTTGACCCGCATGGTTTGTGGGGTTGTGACTCCTGCTAAAGCATGGAGAGAGATCTCTGGGTGGTCTGCCTGAGAAGTAGGGTCAACAGGCAGCTACTGAGTTTCAACCTAATCATCTACTGTATCATGAGCATCTTCATAAACTTCAGTTGCAGGCGAAGAAGGCACATCCAAGAGATAGAGCTTTTGCTCAACACATCTATGTCCCCGAGTGAATTTCTCATCACAATTATAACAAAGACCTTTTTGTCTACGTGCCCGCATCTCCGCTTCAGTCAAATGCTTGATAGGAGTTGTTCTAGGAGCTGGCGTGATTGGAGGTCTTTGGGAAACCACATTTCTGAATGGAACAAAAGTAGATTTGGAGCACTATTGAGCTATGATCTGTCCTCCGCCAACTTAGCCAACCCTAGGGCTTCCATCTTGTGCTGGGACGGAACATTTTAACCTTAGTCTGGATTGCATCCTTCAGACCACTGACAAAACAACTCCTAAAGAATTCATCAGACAATCCCTCTATGTGATTGGCCAGTTTTTCAAATTCTGTCTGATATTCTCTCATAGTGCCAGTTTGGCGAAGTTTGGTGAGTGCTCATGTGAAGTCATCAAAAGCACTAGGGCCAAATCATTGCAAAATGAGTTTGCAAAAATCTCTCCATTTTGGCTCTTCATGAGCCTTGATGTACCAATGAAACCATTGAAGGGCTTCATGTTCCAAATGAAAGGATGCAAGTGGGACTTTGTTGACATCAAAAGTATTATGCAAACTAAAATATTGTTTTGCCTGGTATATCCATCTAGTCGGATCATCATCATTGAAGTGAGGAAAATCAAGCTTCGGCCCACGAAAATTGCTGGAAGAAGAGAACCCAGTGTCTGCAGAAGACTCTGGCTGCCATCTATTGTTCATGGCTGAATGTTGAAGATTGAGACTGAAAATTTTTTCATCCAGATCTTGGAGTTTGGTCTTGAGGGCTGCAAGCTCATCCTCCATGTTTTTTGCTCCTGCGCAGGTGACAAACATAACCAAGAGATTTTTTATTTTTTAATTTTTGGGAATGGATAGAAAAACAAAAACAAAAACTTTTTTAGTAAAAGAAAATTTGGATTTGGGAAAAACTCTGATGGGTAATTGGGGTTTAACTAGGTTTTGGACATTTTCTGAGGGACAGGGAAGCAGAAAATGGGGATTTCAGAAGCAGGGTGAAAGAATGGGAAAAATTGTCTAAGAGGGACAAAGGAGCAGAAATAGGAAATGAACATTGTGGCAAAATTTGAAGGCTATTGGGTGAGAATCAAAGAAGTTATGGCAAACCCTAAAAATAAGCAAATGTGAGATTTCTGGCTTCGATAAGTGGAATTTGGGATAGGGTCGTCAAGGAAGGAAATATGCAGAATGGAATTCCAGGGGTTCCAGTGAATTTTGAGAGGAAACAAAGCTAAAGCAAGGAAGATATGGCAAAAAATTATTATTATTATTATTTTTCTGGAAACGATCTACAAACGACTCTAGACATATTCAATCTGTGATTTGTCAGCTGTCAATAGATATGGGCCCAAGGTATGTTCGGCTACCTAAAGGTTCAGGGGAGCCACTCGGCCACCAATGCTTTCTAACGGCTTGCGTATTGGGGCAGTACCCCTCACTCCACGGCTTAGGTAAAATTGATAACCACTTTACCACAAATGATAGCTCTTGGTTTACCTCACGGATGGGAACTAGTCAATCAGGTAGGGGCCATTGCCCTTTTCGCTGGCAGGTCCTCTCAATGGGCCAGCTACTTCAGGGTTCTTGTGGTACTCCTCATAATGAGTTTTAGGGCTATGTCCAGGCACTTCCCATAGTTAAGCGGATAGGGTTATTCCTTGATCTGCAATTGAAATGAACAATACATATGCAAAAGAAAGAACTACTGTAATAATCACAGCGCCTGGAGGCCACTGTAGAAAAATAATTTGACAAAAATTCCACCCAGCGAGCCCAATAAAGCGCTTTGATACCAGATGAGAGGAACCTCTTGCAACAATATAATGAAAAATGCATGAAATAACAGAAATAGTAGAAACACAGAAGGAATTTATTGATCGCAGGCCACTTCGAGGGGGCAACCTCCTTTGAGCAAGCTCAATACAATAAATTTGTGGATGCCTTAATTGGCCTCAACACGTACTTATATACTAAGTCTAATCTAAACAACTATTACTTCCCATGAATGTGGGATAATACAATATACTCACTAGACAACTTACAAAGCATATGCGTCCAACAACAATATACTAACAAAGTAAAGAGAAGGGTTAAACATGGGTTCCTAACATTCACCAAATTTCCTTCTTGGTTGTTCTCCCCTTTTTAATTGCCATTCTTGAATTAGAAAGATATGAAGGACAACTAGAGAGGCTCTTTGTAGACTCTAACTCTCTTTTTTCTTTATTTGGGTTGGTGACCTCTATGTCTCAACATTAGTATCTTGAATATCCCCCAAACCCCTACTTTCTTCAAATTTTGTCTGCACATTTGGAATGGCCTTGCTAACATCATTCACTCATTCTTTTGACCAATGCTCTTAACACTAATCTTTTTTTCTCTCGTAGTTTATCTTTATATGTTTCCTTTAGAGAAATTGACCTATTTTAAAAAATCCACTTCCAGTTTCCTCGTTTATGTTTAATTTAATTCAATTGAATTCCATGGAAACTAGTAGTGAGATTAGATTCATGTTTGAGAGGAAATTACACCATCACATACATCTATAACACCTTAGAATCACTATCAAAGAAGGTTCCTAGTGATGTGTTTATCAACCATCATAAGATTGACATCAAACACATATTAGTTGTCTATCTATCATAGTTTTGATTGCATGAGACTTAATTTTTTTTTGGGCACTAAAGTGCTTGATCAAGCAATTTCATGCCATCCAAATTTAAGGCATGCCACTTATTTTTTCTTTTATACTACCTTTTCTTCTCCAACCATGCATAATATCCTTACTTTTTGGTTTAGTTGTCACTTGTGCACAAAGCTAACAACATAATTGTTCATATCTTCTATTATGTTAAGCCTAATGATCTTCAATAGGAATATTAACGAGTACGTATCTATATTGACATGTTGCATGAAATTGGGTCGCACAATTCAAAAACACTTTAATATTGAAAAATAATGCTTTACAACATTTTCATTACATTATAAAATTTTTCTTATGAAGAATGAGTAACTATCAAAGAATACCTCCCTTTTCATATCCAATGAAAATATGTATCACATTTTATCATTCTATTTAATTAACATGAGACCAATACAAGCTCTTTACGAGCAAACACACTAGAAATCACCTATGGAAAACCAAGAGTCACTACTTAGAAATCCACTTTATTTAGAAACCACATACACCTTAGAAGCCAACTATGGAAGACCAAGAGTCACAACTTAGAATTCCACATTAAATGTCCCTATAGAGATTTGAACTTGAGTCTCCACGATGAGAACTCAATGTTTTAATCAATTAAGCTCAACCCCTTAGACACTTAATCACTCTACTAAAAATACACCATAGGTTTATACAACATAATATCATTAAAATAGATAGAATGAGAATTCAATATCGATACTATTTTCTAAAAAAAATGCTATTTTAGAAATATTTATAATTTTGACTTTATTTTTTGTTTAACAATAAAACTTATTCAAATATTAATATTTATCCATTAGAAAAGAAAATTAAAATTTATTTATGCTAACTCCATCAAAATCCTAAAAGGATTCCCCCACCATATTAATATAGTAGTTAAATTAGAAAATCAACAAATATAAACAACAAAAAACAAACAAGCGCCATACACTCCCGTAGAAGCCAACCAAGAAAAAATTGTTGTAGGGAATACATATCCAAGATTTACATTCCTTCATGGTATGGTATGCAACAACTTTAAGGATAGGCCATGTTGTGCACACAACTCCTAAACAAGGTGCTTCGTTGAAGGATTATACATTACCTTGGATGTTTTTCTACACCACAGTTTTCCTAAGTGCAACGACAAAAAAATCTTACTAATGTTTTAGTATAAATAAATAAACAAAACAAGAGTAAAGCCAACAACAAGCATGAAGAGAAGAACATGCATTGTGCTATGTGAAGGTTTGTTCTTTTCCCTTCTATCTTAAGTTGTATTAATTAAACTAAATCATATTATTTTTTCCCTTAAAATGAAAATTAGAAATAACAAGTAAATTGAAATTAGCTTAGCTAACACTATAGCTTTGATTTGCTCATAAGGAACTAATTAAGATTAAAAAGTAAGCTTAAGCTATTAAAAGAAATTGCTTTTAATAAAGAAAAAAGGTAATTTACATTGTTGGTTATAAAAGTGGATGATTTGGATGCCAAACAAGTACTTTGTAGATTAATATGATAGAGAGTGGGTTTTGATAGGAAACAAGTACATATGACACCTTTGCAAATGCGGTAGAATCTGTTGAGTTGTGATCACATCTTTTTATTGGACAAAATTTGAACATCAAGAACAATGATGTCTTGAATAGTAGAGTATCAGGGTGTGTGTAGAATAGAAATCTAAACTTAGAAGAAATAAATATGTATCCAAAATCTCTAGGACAAGGGGAAAGGTTGGGACCACTTGACAATTTGTCTTGGCTAGATCCTTGATTCGTATATTTTAACCCTACATGCAGTCTAGAAATGTTGGAAGTGTGTGTTTATCCTAATGTGCTTTGTGTTGGAAACATAAACATTACATGTAGAGAAACATTGTAAAAGAATCTAGAAGATTTTATAGTGCATGGGAAATGTTTTATGTGAAGGGTTTTATATAGAAGTAAGAGATTGCCAAGGGATAGATGTCAAGATACATAAAGGAGATAAAAAGTGGCTTAAATTATAAATTACAAGAAATAATAGGAAAATAAGCTTATAGAAAATATTGTGGGGAGGAGTGAAAGAAGCAACATAGAAGAAATTTGACTCTTTTAATAAGGGAAAAAAGGAAATAAATAATTGTCAAACTATAACTTAGAGGAGATAAGTAATATTGCTAGAAAGGTGTAAAGAAGTAACAGAAAAATAAATTATATAGAGAACGTTGTTGGGGGTAGAGGAGGTTGCAAATAAAAATAAGGTAGAAGAAATGAGGTATCGTAGTTCAACTATACTTGGATAGTTCATTGTGAGGTTGTAAAAGAAGTATTGCTTCAATGAATGTTTGATTGTGAGCAGGGCTATTAGAATACCAAAAAGAAAATTCTATAGAAGAAATATTGCACCACAAAAGATTGATGAAAAATTGTTTATTGTGAGTTCATCATCAATAGGAAGAAGAAGAACAAGGTTAATAGAAAAAAGGCTAGGTTGATTTAGCAATGGTGCAAGTATAAGAGTTCTTTGAAAAGAAAAATTGCAAGATAAGGTTGATCCTATAGGTGCAAAGTATTTTGGTGGGACCCTTAATCTCTGTGTTATGATCCTAATATGATACATTCCTAATTATAATAAGTTAAGAACTTGTGGCATGCTTAACCTTAATAGATTAATTTATTAGTCTTAGTTATTTTTAAAGATAGCTTAGTTAGAATGAAGGGTGTGTCCCTACATACTTATGCATATAAATAAGGAGAGAGACTCTCTGAAACCATCATATCTTCTAATATTGAATTCACATATTATTTTCTTGTTCTTGGAGGTCACCCCCTCGAAGTGGTCTATTATTTTAATGTTTTCTACATTTATTTCCAAGAAATATCATAACAAGTGGTATCATAGCTACGATTTGGGCCAAGATTTTTGTTTCTGCCATAACTTTCAAAAAATTGCGAATTTGGACCTGATTGTTTGTGGGTTTTGAGGTAAGTATCAAATAAGGTTCCAGATAAAAACTTAGATTTCTATCATAATTTTTGTGCAAATTATTTTAATTTTATATTTTTCGTTAATTGACTCTATAGTTTGTAATTTTTGAAAATTTTTAAAATTTCTTACATTTTTGGAAAGCTTATGAAAAATTAAGTTGGTTCAATTCTTTGTAATTTATTATTAGAGATAAAATATAGTTCCTAATTTAGTGGTAAAAGTTAGGTCAAAATATTTTATTATTTTGCTCTATAGGCCACAGTTTTTGAAAAATTTGGATTTTTTTTATATTTTTGAAAAGATATTGAAAAACTAGAGTTTAAAATACATACACATCAAAATCCATGTCATTTTTAGGATTCAAAGACTTTTCTAAAAAAATTGTATCCAATGACCTTTATTCTCCACCACCTAAAATTGAGGGTAAACTTCCTCCTACGTGTGAAACAATGGTACATTTTACAAAGGATAATTTGATTGAACCTTTTGTATCATCTTTCAATAAATGTCTAGATAGGTTTAAACAAGAATTATAACATGAATTGAAGTCCCAACAAAACCACCTAGGCGGGTACAACCCTAATAGACAAAATAAAGGGATAAAACAACCTTTTCAAGATCTAAAATTGAACATATCCAAAATAAATATCCCTAAGTTTGATAGTACTTATGTAACTTCATGGAAAAGTCTCATGGAAAAATACTTCAATTTTCATAATATAAAAGGCAATACAATCATTGACATAGCCTCAAGTTACATTTATAATATGAACCTTATCAATGTTACCTATGGATGATGAGTAAAAAACAAGGGCAAAGCACTTAGTTGTAAATAATTTACAAATGACTTAGTAGCCCATTATGACCAACCATGGAAGGGAAGCTATTTTACCGAACTAACAAATTTAAAACAAATCGGGTTTTTAGCTATTCATATAATGATGAGCATTTGAGATTAGCAATTTAAACTCAAGATGTGACACCTTATTAGAGGGTACAACTCTACATCAATGGACTAAATGACCAAATTAAACATGATGTCCATTTGTTGGAACCTTGGACAATTAGGAAACCTATGCAATAAACATTGCATATTGAGAAACACAAATCCACCACCAAAAGTTCCATACAAGGTCAAACCACGGTATTGGAAGATAAAATTGTGACTAATCCTATTGATAGAAATGAGGAAAACTTAATCTTAAAAAAATTAGTAAGCACTCTCCTCAACAAGAGGAAACCAAAAGTGAAAAATATCTATGCTCAAATTGTGATAGAAAATGGTCTAGGGGTCATAACTATGCCAATAGTGATAAAATACTAACAATTATCAAGAATGAGGTTGAATAAGAAAGAGAAGTAGATACATAGTGATAAAATGCTAACAATTATCAAGAATGGGGTTGAATAAGAAAGAGGAGTAGCTACAAAAAAAACAAATGTGGAACTTGAGAAAAAAAGATCCACCACTAGTAGTTCCACACAAGGTCAAACCATGGGATTAAAAGACAAAACTAATTCTACTGAAAGAAATGTGGACAACTTATTTAACCCAAGACAAATTAGTAATCTCTCTACCTCTTGTTGGAATCATGATAGAAAATGGACTAGAATTCATAAGTTTAATAATAGTGAGGAAATAGTAATGACTATTGAGAATGAGATTACAAGAGAGAGAAGTAATTACAAAAGAACCAAATGTGAAACTTGAGTGTGAGAATTCTAAGGAAGTAGAATGTTCTACTATCTCTTTACATGCATTGAATGGTGCAAGTGCACCACAAACACTCAAAGTAATTGGTTATATCAAAAAGAGAAAGGTGACAGTGTTGGTTGATTTAAGTAGTACACACAACTTTATTGATAGAAGATTAGCTAACGAGCTCAATTGTTCTGTGTATCTAATATCTAGTTTTTAAGTCATGATAGATGATGGGAAATTGGTAAATTCCATCATATAAAACTATCAATGGAAAATTATCAAATAGATTTAGAAATGTTTGCTATCCCAATTGGGAGAGTACATGTAGTTTTGGGCGTGCAATGGCCTAAACAATTAGGAACAATGTCTTTTAGTTTTCAAGACTTATACATGGCTTTTAGTACACATGGGGAAAACTATAAACTTATAGGGATACAATCACCACCAAGAGAAAGTATTAGCTCCCACAAGATGGAGAAATTGCCTAAGAAAGGTTCTTACAACACATGAGTACAACTACATTTTATAGAAAAACAAGTCATGAAAATTCAAGATCGACCAAAACTTAAAAAGATCATTCAACACCATCAACATGTTTCTCAAGAACCTGAGGGTCTACCTCCAATAAGAGACCATGATCAAGCCATTGAATTAATACCAAGATTTAGTGTTCATCCCAACAAAAGTGCCTATTCTTTCCTAATGATTACAGTTAACAAGAAGGATGAGTCATGGAGAAAGTGCCCAAATAACATGGAGCTCAAGAAGATCACTCTTAAAGATAAGTTTCATATTATTGATGAATTAATAGATGATTCTAATATTGTAGTTTTACTAAAGGAAGAGGATATACATAATACTACATTTAGAACATGTGAGGGTCATTATGAGTTATTATTTATGTCATTGGGTGTCACAAATACCCAATCAAATTTTCAAAGCCTCATAAATTTAGTGTTCCACCCATTTTTTCAAAAATTGGCATTAGTATTCTTTGATGGCATCTTCATCTATACTAAAACATGGAATGATGAACAATTCATAGAAAAAAATTCTAGAGTTACTAAGCATTGAGGGAAACACTTTTCTAAAGGGGATGGGAATGTTATGATCCTAATATGATATATTCCTCATTATAATAAGAACTAAATATGTGTGGCATGCTTAACCTTAGTAGATTCATTTATTAGTCTTAGTTATTCTTTAAGGTAACTTAGTAAGGATGAAGGGACGTGTCCTTACATACTTATGCATATAAATAAGGAGAGAGAGAGAGAGAGAGAGAGAGACTCTACCAAATCATCTTATCTTCTAATATGATTGAATTCACATATTATTTTCTGATTATTGGAGGTCACCCGCTTGAAGGGGTCTGCTATTTTATTGATTTTTGCATTTATTTCCAAGAAATATCATAACACTTTGTGTGATTGTAATGTCATTAGATTTGTGGGACATGAGATTTTTGATGAGTTGGATGATCAAGGGCCCTTGCATATTTAAGGGGAAAATCATCTTTGTGTTAAAGTGGGATCCCTCATGGCAGGTGTGAGGCTTGTCCATCTCAATTAACCCCTTAAAAGATGCCATATGGATGATCCTTGCACCTTTTGTGAGCAATCCTACTCTGACACATTAAGAACTCTCCCTTTAAGGACATGGGGCCCTTGGATCATATAGCTCACTGCAAGATCTCATGGCCCACAAATTCAATAACATCATGGTCACACACAACTTAGGGGTCCCACCACAATACTTTGTGACAAGGGAAACATTTGTGGATGACACTTAGCATACACGAGCACATAAAGTTAGTGGGTATATTGATAGTGATGTATCCCTAAATTGACCAATGGTGCAATTGATCTTTGACAATATTATAAATAACTCGTGATATATGCGAATTGTAGGATGCTCTAGCATATCCTTTAGATTTTGTGTTAGACCAATAGTTCAATATGCCTACATGATTTTCTCATAAATGCTTGAACCAATGTGAACTAGTTATGATCTCTTGGGCGTGAGGCTACCTTTACCTTTAGAGAACTTGAAATGTCAACTCTATTAGAAGCCTAGATTAATTGACCCAAGAAATTATTGCTGCCAATAGTCCACATTTCCCTACTAATTTGATAGAGGCTAAGTTGTAAAAAAATTATATCTATTTTTTGGTAGCTTGAAGGAGTTGTCACAATCTACTACTCTATAACAACTGTTATTTTTTTATTAATTTATACTATTTTTGTGTCACTATGATGGTGTTGATTTTCTTAAAACTACTTTGTTAATTAGTATTTTGATATCTATGGGTTCCTGGGACATAATAACTTATACTATGCATATCAATTTTTCTAAAAGTTTATGATGGGTGTTGAACTTGAGTACTAATTTTCCAAAAAATATTCATCATTATTTTTTATTCCTATGATATAATCGTAAGTTCTCATCCATTTTAGTAAATATAGATCATTTTTGTCTCATTTATTTGGTTATTTGATCTATACTGGAGTTAAGAAAAAACTTATTCTTAGAGGAACCTCAACTAGAATACTAGATTAGTTGCTTGATTTCGTAGTTCCTAACTAGTTTTCATTGAAATTATGGGTTGTTAAGAGAATTTAATGAATATTTCTAACTAAAATCTATGTTAGTGTAAATTAAGATCACTGTGCTTTCTTTAATTGGGTACATGCTAAAATAAGTTGTTCTTGTGCTTTTATTAGCATACCTATGATTAGCTAGGTGTTTAGGCTATCTTATCCTAAGTCAAGTAGTTACATGCCTATCTTTGGGCCACTACTATTCTTAGGTTTGCTTTTCCTATTCAGGCACGTCTATTCTTAGAGATTGGATGCCTATATGTACATGATCATTGAGCTAATTTATTCATTCAGTATTTTTCTTTGCATATTGCTTATGTATTTGATAGTGTTGAGTGTGTGATTGTTTAATCTCTCGTGACTCCTTGTGCCAGTACTCGCAATCTTCCGTGCAATAGTTCCTAATTTCTACATGGTATCAGAGTGGAAATGGGTTAGGTTGCAAGTATGGTAAAGTTTGCATTGTTGAAATCTTGAGCACAACATTTAATAAAATTTACTAAAATGAGATTAATCAAATGCATTTGTTTTATATAGTGAAAAAGCTTATGAAAATAAACTATCCAAATTAATAAAAAACACAATACTTAATAGATATAATATTCTAAACATATATTTCATATCACTAAGTTCTATCCGCGTAGAAAGCTTGCAATAGTAGGGAGGGGGAGGGCCTTATAAAATATCAAATCAAATAATTCAAATAGAAGTTACACCATAATCACTAATTGATTAAGTGAATATTTTTTATTTGATAAAGTGATTTTTTCTTAAAAATGATCGAGGCAAGGGACATAAGACTTGAAAAGGAACCCTAAAAGATAATAATCACGTATTATAAAACTTGTTGGTATTGCAAATTATTCCTTATGATTCAAAAGCTAAGTTACCGATCCTAATACTGATTTGGATTCACGGGTTCGATTCATGTATTTGGTCAAAAAACAAATTTGGTGTGGATTCGTTTTGGATTTGTTAATACAAAAACATATAAAAATCAGAACTATATACATATTTATAGCAGTAATTAAGTTCTGAATACCACATAGTATCATGATCATTTAATTATAATAAACAAAACCTCCATAAAACATTGAAACAATAAAAATTAAAAATACTATAATGTCAATTAGTCAAACTTGAATGTCATGATATATATTGAAATTAAAAATAATAATGTCAAGTGTATGTCAATCAACCATCACTAATCATGCATCAGTGCCATATGTGTCTTCAAAAAAATCATCATCATCATCATCCATATTAGATGACAAAAGAACAAAATAAGGTGGTCGAATTATTAGCTAATTGTTAGTGGATCCATCACCTTTCACATCCTTAGAAAATGCTAATTTGTTTTACTGGGATGACCTTCATAAAGCTATTGAAGATGATTCGCCACCATGATTCCAGACCCCTTTGTCACCATAACCCTAAATTTGTTTTATGGGATAATGATTAATATGCGTCATGAGAATGTGATTGAGGCTGTTGGGTCTTAACTCTTAACACGTGTGGGTAATGATAATGGATCATGGCAGCTCATTGTTTTGTAAGGGTTGGTGGTTGTTTCTTAAGAGGCTATTGTGGGTTGGTACGTGCTGCTTGTGGTGTTGTGTTTCCTTGGATTTTTGGGTTTCCCTCTGGCTATGCTGGGTGGCTTCTTCATGACCCATAAGTATGTTGGCTCACCCAGTGACCCTTTAAGACATAGTTGTGTCTTTGATCACTGTCTGAAGAAGATATTCAAGTGCCCAAATTTTATATTGCTAAATCTTGTGAAAAACATCTTTGGGGAAGATGGGTTGGCTGACAACGGATCTCTCTGTTCTCAAGCTATGATTTTAGCTGATCAACTCTCTCGTATTGTGCCATTTGAAGAGCTAAGGGGTTGGTTAGAGCTTCTTTTGTTGCTCCTGACCAATGCATCAATCAAGGATGATGAGATAGTGGCAGAGGAAGCAAGTCTTGAGCCAGTTGAACAAGTGGCCAAAAATGATAGATAGGCTGTAACGGAATGAAAATCCAAGAATTTTGACTTGCTCTAATGGTGGTCAAAGAAGTTGTAATATTAAAAAATTGCAAAAAAATAAGTGTTTACCCGTCAAAAAGCGTAGATTCTTCCATATTCTGCTTAGGTTTTGCCCGAATTCGCCCGAGACGAATCTGCAGGTGGAAAACAGACTCTTGGACAGACCGGAAGTAGGATTGAACCAGAATCAGGATCCAAATTGAATCTGACCAGGATCCATGCGCTGCGGAGAAGGATCCAATAACATAGTTCAAAAGCATGCACACGCGGAAAGCTTAACTCTAGGAATACAAGTCAAAATTAAATATTCCTTAAACCTTATAATTAAATCATAAGTAGTATGGGCGAATTGAAAGAAGTAGGTACAATCTCCTCTACACTTCAAGCTCTAGAAGGCTTGGGACAATGCTCTATTTAAATCATACAAGGAAATTTAATGAAATGATAAAACAATATAGCAAACAAAGACTAAATCTTAAATGGCATAAAATAAATCTAATTTTTGTCACTAGCTCCTTTCTATGTTAACCTTTGTGATTTTGCCATTAATGATCCTTTAAACATATTTTAATTTAGACCCTACAAATGTATGAGTAAAGAATTTAAGAACAATCTTCCTATATTAATTCTTGACACCATTATAAGCAAGATAGAGGGAATGACATTATAAATTACAATGAAATAAGTATTCATAAAATTTGACTAATTACTACTTAAAGTCGACATTTCATTTCATGAGTGACATAGTGAAATCTCAGAACTAGTGTAAAATAAAAATATAAATCCTTATAACCTAGATGGCTAATAGCTTTATTTAATATTTTAATGGAGCATTGTTGGCATTAACACACCTCCAATGAGGGGTCAATTTTATTAAATTTGTCTTTCTATATTGTACCATTTTGTCCAAGAATTATGGAGTACTCTTCATTTCGTTCTTCATCAATCTACTTTTGTTATCATTGTCCACAAATTGCACGACCATAAAATACATATAAAATAATCATATACAACACCCTTCAATTATATGGTATACTAAATATTGACATAAAATTACTTTAATGGTCTACATCCCTTAAAAGCTTATTATTTTTATTGTTTTTACTATTATTGAAGCATCAATTTTGATGCGGGCATATATACATACATAATATATATCTAAATGATGTTGGTCAAAGTAACAATATATGTTACCTAAAATTAAGTATAGTTTACTTCCAATTTGATGCAGGGACTTCCGGAGGTCATAACGTTTGACTCAGATGTGGGTTTTCTATGAGATTTTATAGATGGATGCGTTATGAGGTGGATGGTGGTTTCCCACGCCACCCTAGTCAGTTGGACCTCATCTTGGCAATTTTTCGGGGCTTGAAACTTTCATCTTGGCCCTCAAAATGGTAATTTAGTGTTTTTTTTTCTAGTTTTTTAAAAGTTTTTTTTTTTAATAACTTGAAACTCATGTTTCGAATTTAGGATGTTAGTTGGCTTTTCATCCTACCTTAGCTTTAGGAAGTTTTTGGGAAAAAATTGGATTCTCAATATATGATTGTAAAATTACCTAAAATAGTAAAATTTGACAATTGTCGAAATCTACCAAAAAAGGTAATTTTTTGATTTTTTTGTTTCTTGGATATAAGGGAGTTTTCTCTCATTGTAGTAGTAGAGTTGGTGAATAGAAGTTTTTTTCTAGTGTTCCAAATCTTTGGCTCTCACATGATTAATGGCACAACTTTATTGAGTGTATGTTGTTGGCTACATCATCTAGTATCAGAGCAGGAAGATGGCTGGGAGAGGAAGAGGCAGTCTTGCCCAGATGCATAGAGAAATGCAAAATCTGCAAAGGTAAATAGCAGAACTTACAACACGGATGGAAAACCAAAGACTGGGTAGAGGAGGAGACAAATTTGATGAAGAGATAGGTCGAGGAGGTGCAAATCAAGACACAAAACATGAAGAAGAAGAATTAGAAGGCATGAGTTTTGAAGAGAGCATGCTCATGGCCTTAGAATGGAAAAATGAAGGGATCAAGGTAGATGTTTCAGATTATGCAGGTAGTCTTAAACCAGAAGAGTTAATAGACTGGTTTAATGACATGAGAAATTTTTTTGAATGGAAATACATGACAGAGGAAAATAAGGTGAAATTCCCATGCACCAAATTAAAGGGTCATGCAATGATTTGGTGGGATCATCTTCAAAAGGAATGAACAAGGAAAGGCAAGGATAAGATCAGGACATGGAATAAAATGGAGAAGAAGTTGAGAGAAAAAATTTTGCCCATAGATTATGCGCAAACCCTTTTTCGTAGGTTTCAAAATTTAAAGCAGAACCTCTCTTCTATGCAAGATTATACAAATGAGTTTTATACGTTGTCTATAGGTATAGAGCATCAAGAAACTGATGAACAGATGGTTGCTAGGTATGTGAATGGCCTGAAATTCTCTATTCAAGATGAATTGACCATGCATCGACTCAACAATATGGAAGAGGCTTACCAATTGGCTCTAAAGGCTGAAGAAAAATAAAATAGACAGTACCATCAGAGGAATAGAGGAGGAAGAAGGGGTACATCAACCCCATTTCAAGGAGGTTCGAATTATGGTAGGGGAGAGTCATCCCATGGATTGGAAAAACAAGTAGACACTCGACAAGATCCTCTGAATCAAGAACGAGGAAGGGGATTTCAAAGAGGTAGAGGTTATGATAGCGGTAGAGGATGGGAAAACTACAGAAGGCTTTTCACTTGTTTTAGATGTGGAGAAGAAGGTCATAGGGCATTTGAATGCTCAAATTATAACATGCAAGAAAGAAATCAAGGAGGACAACCTAGGGTGAACCTGATTCAAATGCAACATGAAGTGGAAGGGACGGAACTAGAGGTTCCACTAGATGTGGGAGAAAGTCTCATGATGAGAAGAGTAATGGTGAGTCTAGAGAAGGAGAAAACACAAGCCAAAAGCTCTGATGGTTCATGGCTTCGAACTAATATCTTCAGAACCGGATGCACTTCGGGTGGCAAGGTATGTCAAGTTATTGTTGATGGAGGTAGTTGTGAAAATATGGTTTCTAAAGAAATGGTAGAAAAATTGAATTTAGAATGTGAAAAACATCCTCGTTCATAGCGCATTACATGGTTTAAAAAGGGAAATGAAGTCACTATTGATAAAAGATGCCTAATTAAGTTTAGCATAGGGAAGATCTATCAGGATGAGATATGGTGTGATGTTGTCCCAATGGATGCCTGTCATGTGTTATTGGGAAGGCCATGGCAATATGATAGAAAAGTTATGCATGATGGAGAGAAAAACACATACACCTTTTGGAAAGATGGCTCTAAGGTGATTTTATTCCCTCTTAAGGATGAAGGAAAAGGTGAGACCATGTTGTCTGAAAGAGATCTTGTTAAAGAAATGAAGGTGATAGGGTGTTGCTATGCATTAGTAGTGAAAAAGGTGAAGAGGAAGACATTTTAGTTCCCCCAAAAGTAACAGAGCTATTGAAAGAATTTGTTGATGTTTTGCCTGATGAATTGCCTGATGGTCTACTAGCAAAGAGAGATACTCAGCATCATATTGATTTGATTCCAGGAGCAACTCTACCCAACCAAGCAGCTTATAGGATGAATCCAACACAACATGCACAGATGAATAAGCAAGTAATAGAACTCATAAGTAAAGGCATGGTGAGAGAGAGCATGAGCCCATGTGTTGTACCTTCATTGTGTTGATGGTGGTTTTAGCACACAGCAACGCAGGTGTGATTGCTGGTTTCACACCTCTCTCGAAAAGTATCTTACCTTAGGTAAGACTACTCCAAGGATAATACAGCTAGGTCTTAGCTTGTTTGGAATCTCTCAATTGGTATGTTCTAGCTGTGCCTACAAGGGGTCTTACATGTAATCTGTAAATCTTCAGGTTTGGGGCAGCGAATACACATAAAACCCTATTATAATTTTCAGCTGATAAACAAGATATAATGCTACTGAAATTCCTAATCTAACAACTAACAATGGTTTTAAAGAAAATGCAAAAGGTTAGGGTTTGAGAAGGATCCTAAGTGACATTCACAATGCAAATCTTATCTTCAGTAGACAAATACTCCAAAATTTTAAACCAGCTTCCTGAGTTACCAAACTCAAATGGGTGTTACAGTGCTACAAAAAATGGTGCTATCTTCAATGGCAATCAACAGATTTTCAGATCACATTCATTCATTAAATACCCAACAAATGGTGCAATTTAACTTATGAAATGCAATTGAACTTGAATACAAATAATCAGTCCAGGCTAACTTTACACAGTTATTTACCATCAGCGAACAACTAAAAGTATGGACTTAGAGTATTCGTCCAATACTTCAACAAACCATGAACATTACGAAAGCACAACTAATCTAACTATGGGAGAGTAAGAAGCAAACCATGAAAACCAAAATGAGCCAACACAAGATACAAACTCTCAGAATTACTGCAGAAACTTGCTTTGTATTACTTCAAATGGCGTAGAGTCAACAATTTGGTATCATAAACTCTCTTACAAATAGTGGAAATGGTAGCCCTTTATATAGAAAGCAGCATACCGAGTTTTCAAATGAACGGTGTAGATTAACTCAACACCGACGATCCAGATTACATCAATAAATACAATTATAATAGCTCAAATCAATTCTCGGATTACATTTTGTCATTTATGAAAAAGATGAAAAATAGTCCCCAGATACATTGAATCTAGTCAATTTGACTAGCCAACTCAGTATATTGATAGAAAAGAATATTTTAGAAACAAGAAAAAGACAAAATAGAGTCACATGCTACCCCGAATACAACAATTTACAATTGTGATGGGATTGCATCATTAGTATATTCAAAATAGTGTCAAGATTCCTTGTCTAAGTCAATTTTGTCTTCACTGGCCAGCTTGTTGTGATAAGTCAACCAGGCATCAAGTGCAGGATTAATGTCAGATGGGTCTGGATCCTTCAAATGATTTATCTGATAGTCAAACACCTCCAGCTTTGACTGAATTTACCATGTATTCTTTCTATCTCTGCCCCTGCCTTCTGGAATGCCTTGAATTCAGCCCTGAGATCGCTTGCCTTGTCCAATCTTTCCTCCATACTGAGTGTGGCATCTTAAAAAATTACTTTATGCAACTTATCTTTACACTTCTCAACATCAAAAGGGGCATAATCATCATAAGACACTTCCTTGCAATCCCTCAGAGAGTCATTGATGTCGTATATGACTGATCTCAATTCTTCATCAGCTGGTTTATATGCTTCTTTTATGTGCTCAAAGGTCTTCTTTCTCAAAAGCATGTGTTGATACCATTCAATAGCCTTTGGCAGCTGATTCCTAGTCAAAATATTCTCTACAACCAGAGTCTGAGTGGGCAACTCTCTGATATCTTTTATCCGGGGATACATATGTGAATAATACTCATCAAAAGAATCACATTCTTCATGCAAGTCTTTCCATCTATTATGTAACTCTACCAATCTTTTATGTGCTTGAGCAGAGGCACTTATGGCTTCACATCCCATCTCAAAAAATTTTAGTAACCAATTCTCTGTACCTTGGGACTTTGATCTTACCTCACCCAATTTAGTCATTTCATCAGTAGACAGGAAAGTAGGTACTGTCCTTATATCTCCTCCTACATCTACTAGCTTTATCAAAAACTGAAGACACGCTCGAAGTTCTTCATTTTGCTGTTTCAAATCTTTCTTGGATATTTCATCCTTATCCAACTGCTCCAATATTGATGTGACTGAGCCATTGAAATCATCCACCCTTTGAGCACAAGTGGTTGGACCTAGATCAACTGTAGATATGACATAATCTTCTGCCTTGACTTGTTCTATTGATGCATCAGCTGGCGGGACTGCTATTTCCGCTATCCTTGATCTTGATTCTCTTATAAATTCTAGATTGAATCTTAGCCTTTTTCTGCTTCTTGGGCTTCTGAGCTTGTGACATGATCAAGCTTAGATGAAGCTACATTACTTCTACTTGGGGCTCAGGATATGTTATTCTTTCCTGCAGCCATTCAGGAGCAGAAGATTTGTTCAATTTAGAAACTCCATCCTTATCAATTACAGCCAGTTCTTTGGGTTGCTCCTGTTCTTGCTCTGGCTCTTCATTTATCTCTGGACTTCTCTCTTCTTCCTTTTCTTCTTCTTGGGCCAAGTCCTTCAGATTTATCACTACATTCTCTTGTGCAAGCTTGAAAACTTCCTCTGTTTGATCTTTGTCCGGAGGACTATCAGATATATCAATAACTTCTACATGGGATGAAGGCTCCTGGAAGTCTTCATCATTCACTTCAGTCAATACCCCTTTCTCCTCTTCCATTGCTTTTTTAGGCCCTTGTAATCCTAACTCTGCACACACTTTCTCAATCCCAGGCAGTAGAGGTACTACCAATGAATCCGCATGCATTTGTGAAATAGGGGTAGCAGATATGGCTAGGGAAGGTGTACTGACTTGGGTCAGATTGGCCAGGACTGAAGATAAGGAGGAAGAAATGACAAGAGGTGAAGGAAAGGGTGAGGGTAGAGGAAGAAGAGGTGAAAGGATGGTGGAAATGGGAGGCAAGGGTAGAGAAGAGGAAAATATAGGTGTGGTGATAGTAGAAGGGTATGAAATGGTGAGAGTGGAGGAAATAGGGCTGCTAGAGGCACTGGAAGGAATTGCCAGTGAGCAAGAGGTGGTAGCAATGGTAGAGGTAAGAGAGGTGGCAGGAGAGGTTTCCTGAGTAACAGAGGCTGAGGTTATGGGTGAGGTGGATGCAGTGGAGGAAGGAAGAATAGAAGGAGAAATGGCAGTAGGAACAACAGGGGTTGTGACTGCAGTGTCAACACTTTGGGTAGGAGGTTGGGTAGTGGGAGGATTGGAATCATTTTTGTGTACAGCATCCCCCTTGTTAACTTCTTTTACTTTCACCCTTTTGGCCTTAGAGATTTCTCCTTCACCGCTTGGCATATCCCTTTTCCTGGAGGCTCTTGTTCTGGTAGAGGAAGGTTGATCCTTCTTCTAAGGAGATTTTGTAGATGGCTTCTTCACCTTCTTTGCTTTGTCTGCCAGAGATGTTTGTTCTTCGCTATCTGACTTCCATTTCTCAGCTGGCCCTACCTCATCTATGACTTGAATTGGTTCATCCTCTTCTCCCCTGGAGTCCTTATCTAATTCCATGGTTGTGTAAGTGACCTGAACTCCTTGTCCTTCCAGAACAACTATTTGAGCTCTGACCCAGGCCTTGCTCAATCTGATTGGTTCCCTCATAATAGTATCTAGGGAGATCTCCTCTGCATTTGCCCAATTTGGCAATGGGATAGGTTGATGATACCGAGCCTCCCATGGTCCTCTGACCATAACATTCTCATTGTCTTGCAATTGGTCTGGTACTACTATTATGTGAAATCTCTTGATGAAATCCAGGGACAACCTTGCATGTGCTTTTTTCATAATCTCATAGTCATCGGGGAAATTGGCCCAAAAGTCTTCAATATGTACTTTGTGGAAAAGCTTCTTGCTTACGAACCTTTCCATTACTCTATTTGGATCAAAATGACTCCGTGCATTGTAGTAATGCAAATTCAGGAGCTGGAGCTCTTTATCAGAATGCTCTGCCGATGCCAAAGAAGGGCATACATAAAGTCCCTTGCCGAACTTGATGGGAAATTAAACATTAGTTCTATGCAAGTGTTTGAGTTTCTCAGCACATGGCATTAATTGCCTAGACAACTCCAGAAGCACTATCTTATCATCTAGATACCTGGGGAGTCTGTAGGCCATCCCAGTGAAGCCTTGTATCCTTATGTATGTAAATTTCTCAAATTGGATATACCATCTGCCGTATTTGGTTATTTCATTCATGGCCTCGGTAGAAATCCTCAAGGCTGTATTACCCTGTAGTATTCTGACTATATACATTGTGAATGCATCATTCACCCTTTTGAAGTGTATCAATGACTGAGATAAGGTTAGCTGTGGGTAGCATTCATATACTTTAATCTAAGTTCTTTCATCATTTCCAACTTCACCAACCTTGGACAATCCATTGTAGTGATTCCTTATTGCCAATGCATAGACAACATATGATGTCCATCTAAAGTATCTGTTCTCATTGAAATTGCTGAAGGCTTCATGGATGTTGTCACTAAGGATCTAAGCCCAGTGGAACTTAGTTCCTTTCAATATTTCAGTAATTATGACAAACATCCATTCTTCAAAGGTTGAGGTTGTTGGTAACCCATATATTCTGCTCAAAAAAGTCACTGTCTCTGATCTCATCATAGAAGTCGCTTCTGTATAGTACTCTGGGAAGCTTAATGAGAGCAAACCTTTTGCTCTTGGCCCAATGGTCATTTATATATTTTCTACATCCCTCTACATCTTTATTATATGTTTCCTATGATCCCTTTTTGTCTGGCATAGTCATAACCTTGTGCCAGGGGATATGAAAGGTTTTAGCAAGAAAAGGTGGGGTTAGATTAGCCAAAGTATCCCCATTGGCTATCTAAATAGTTCTTGTCATGATATCATACCTGTCTGCACAGGTGGGCATTAGTTCCACACATTGCACCAAAGTAGGGAAGGCAACTGCTTGTGCAATACCACTATCTCTGAGTACTCTGGCTCTCGGATTTGGGCTTGGACTAAAGACTCTTAACCTGAAGTCATCTAGGTCTATGTGACCTAAGTCTGTGTCACCTACATCATTCCATGCGAAGTGAATCTTGGTTTCTGGAGGGACTCCTTTGAACTCGTACTTCATGGCTTGGGCCCGATCAGTCATTTAGTCTGCACGACCGGACCTTATAAGTTTGATACTTTGAAGCAACTCCTAACATACTCCTAAATTTGAAATGAACCTTAATGTAAATCTGCTATTTGCTACCAATATGCCCTTTGAAGGAAAATTAAATCTAACATTCATTGCAACTACAACAATCATCATTAATGCATGCAATCAAATATTTAATGTTGCAAGAAATGCTATGAAAAAATCACCATTAACAATGCATTACAACATTAATCTCATCATTTTAAACCATTTTCCCTTTGAAAATTTGAAGGAATTCAGTCATTTGCATGGTTTTGTGCTAATTTGAAGGTTGTCCGACCTTCAGAAGGAAAAGCGCTGAGTTCAAGGGCATCCGACCTTGGCGGGGAAATTGGATAGGTCCGACCATTGGTTTTACTTCCTTCTATGCTTTGAGAGATTTGCACGGGTTTCGACAGGTTCCAACTTGCGCAGGATTCAGAGGTCACTGACCTCTATTGATTGTCAAGTCGGTCGATTCAAATTTCAGCGCAAAATCTATTGATGTAAACTTTTGATTGCATTTGCATAGAAATCTGCTTGGTCTGACCTGCATGAGTTTCAGTTGCTACCTACCAAGTCGGTAGGAGGGTATCGTAGCACAGATTAGACGGGGTCATTTTTAGGGCAAAGCTGAGGTATTGTTATCGGCGGGGCTTTAGGGGGCTTCCAGCTTGCGGAGGATTTTGGGGCGTCCGACCAAGTCAGAGACATGGTTTTTTAGCACAAAGTCGGAGCGAAGTTTTTTCGGCGCAAAAGACATTTTCAGAGCTTGCGGAGTTTTTGGGCCCTTCCAACCAAGTCGGAGAAGTATGTTTTGGGTGCATAGGTTCGACAAGGCCATTTTCAAATCTAGATTGATCTGGGTGTGTGGCGCAGGTTTGGGAGGTCTCCGACTGACCAAATGATGGTTCATTTTACAGGTCGGTCGGACCTTGTTTTAGCGCCAAGAAGATCTAAGGGTTTCACAGGAAAATTCACTTAAGTTTTGGGTTTTTAACACATGGTGACTCATCCACTTTCATAGAGAGTCAAAACTAGGGTTTTTCGAATGAAAAATCAAAGTTGGTACAGAAACCCTAACCCAAAATATCAATTTTACGATCATTTTCTTACAAAAAATTACTATCTAGCCTAAACCCTAAGTGCTTGCAAATAGAAGTTCGAATAATGGGGTTAAAACCCTACCTGGTAGGAGCGATGACATGTTGGTTTGTAGGTAGGTCGCGGGTTCAAGCTCGAGGCAGATCACTCAGCAAGAACGGAGCTCTAGAAATCCCATTTGAACGAATGCAAATGATCAAAAAATGAATGATTTTCCCCTTATATTCTTTGGTGAATTCGTCATTAATGCGTAGGTGTACGACCTGCCAGTTTAGGGTTTGCCGCAATTTTTCCTGAGTTCAGACCTAGCAGGGAAATCAAATGTGTCAGACCTGGTCAGACAAGGCCTCATTCAACACTGAGTTTAAAGGTACAGTTTTCACAGTTTTACAGAGGTTTCAGGTTCGTCTGACTTGCAGGCTTTTCTTGCTCATCTGACTTAGTCGGTGGTCACTTAATCTAGCACAAGTCAGAGAAAGTCATTGTTAGCGCAAAGGTCCATCAAAGGGGCGATCAATGTTGAAGTCGGTAGGAAGGGTTTTTAACACCAGGTTAGACAGACAGGAATTTAGCACAAAGTCGGAGTGACAAGAATTTAGTGCTAAGGTCGGACAAGTGATTTTTTAGCGCAAAGGTCAATTGAAGGGCAATCTAGTGTAAAAGGTCATTCCAAGGTCCTCAAGAGGAAAATAAGGATTCATCCTAGCAGATTTTTGAAGTGATTTTCAATATCATCTTTTAATCAAGGTCAAAATGCACTTTGACCATTCAATCACTTAAGAGATGAAAAGATCCAATGAGCCTCAAGCCAAACCAAAAGAGGGGGGTCCCCATTTTTGAATGGGGCATGTGTGCGAGACACAACAAATGGTGACTCTATTGGGGAATGCTCTCGAGCATTCCAAGGATAAACATTTAGTTTGAACCCAGAATCTTTGTGTTACCCACATATTAAATGAAAAGGCAAGGTATCTTATCAAAGAATCTAAGATCACTAACCAGTGCAACCATCCACATCCTGAAAACCTGAGTGTGTACAATTGTATTCATTCCCATCCTTCGGAAACTAAGTTCACCTAAGATCCCCTGAGACAAGCTAGAGAGTTGGAATCATTCTTCTACCCGAAGATGCTCAAATTTTAAAATGTATTGAGCCTTGAAATGGATAAATGACCAGTTAAGTTTTTGGTATGATGACATTTGATGTTAATCACTTCTGGATAGTACCTTTTTGTAAGTATTTTGCAATTTGGTAGTTTCTTTGTTTGCACTATAATGGGTCTGGTGTTGAGAAACACCTTTTATTTTTACCCAATGTAGGCTAGTAACACTTAGTGTCACCTGCCTTTGTCTTGATTGCTAGTGCATGTGGTAGAAGAAGAAGGCAACCCTTTTCACTTGACACAAGATCACCTAGACTCACCTAGCTACTTCAAGATTATTTAGAGTGTGAGAGTTATATGGTTAGAAAATACTTCAGGTGCACCAACTAATAACTCATTTTCAATGAACAGATACCATACTCCTTGGCATAACAATGGACCCCACTTCAAAACCAAGTGGAAACCTTAGCTTCTCGAAAGAAGTTTCATGATTACTCACCCATCAAAGAAGCCCTCGTGGGTCTGCACAATTGCCACCACATCAAAAACAACGACCCCATGGAAAAGGAAGTGCAGCGAGCAAAAACAAAAGGACAACTAATCTAAGCAAAGCACCTAACACCTAAGGAAAACAAAGACAAGAAAGCAAAACTAAAATAAAGGCAACCTAAACTAACAAAAACAAATGAACCCCTAACTATGTACACTAAGATGAGGCATGACTGCCTCTCAGGCCTGGAAGTAGTGCTTCAAGAACTGACCACTGACAGGTAGTGGAAGCTCCTCACTAGTAAGGCCCTTGAGTTAGTAGGTATTGTCTCCAAGGATCTCATAGATTTGATAGGGAACCATCCATAATTTATCAAACTTACCATGGTCTCCTTTCTTCTCTTGTGCTTTATCCTAATATAGAACCAAATTAGAAATGCGGAAGGCTTTAACCTTGGCTCTTTTGTCAAACCATCGTTTAATGATTCCTCGATGTTTAGCAAAGTTTTCTATGGCAGAATTGCATTTCTCTTCAAGGTGCAGTAATTAAGCCAACCTAGAGTACAAGTGATCATCAGCTTCAAGGTAGTCTTGCATGAATTGAAGTACTGAGATTCTCAAATGGATAGGAAAGATGGGTTCAATCCCATAGACCAAATGATAAGGAGATGTGTTCAAGGCTGCTTTATGTCGTATTCTATCAGCCCACAAAGCAAACCTAAGCTAGGTATGCCAATCTCTAGGGTTTTTGTCCAATAGTTTCTTAATGAAATCTAGCAAGTTTTTGTTTGTTGATTCAGCTACCCCATTCCCTTCTGGATAGTAATTAGATGAGAACTTGAGAGTGATCCCATAATCAAATGCCCAGTTAGAAAAATGTAACGATGAAAAGGTAGAGCCATTATCACAAACTAAAGCAAATGGACAACTAAATCTAGTGATAATATGCTTTTCAACAATTTCGATAACTACCTCTATGGTGCATTGCTTACAAGCTATTGCTTCAGACCATCGAGTGTAGTAATCAGTAGCGGTCAGAATATACCTGTGTCCTACAAAGGAAGGCAGATTGATCATACCGATAAAGTCAAGGCCCCACTGAGCAAACGGGCATACCTCCACTATTGGTTGCAACGACATGGTTGCATGTCATTCTCTGTGTGTAGTGGTTTGGCATATATGACAGGTTCTTACATGTGAATATGTGTCTTTGAACAAGTTTGGCCAGTAGTATCTGGCATGAAGAACCTGATTAGCTGTTGAGTGTTCTGACCCATGACCTATCCCGAATCTCTCATAAAAATTGGTTAACACTTGATTGACCTCTGACTTGTCCAAACACCTTAGATAGATGCCTTCGTGATTCTTCTTGTAAAGGACTGATCCTTTTATCATGTAACTGCTGCTTTTTAGTTTAAGTGCTCTCCTTTGCACTAAGTTTAGCTGTGGTGGACAACGCTGATTGAGTAAATAGAATATGATATCTCCGTACCATTCATCTTTTGAGACATCTTCTAACAGGTATTGCTGAGAGACTAGTTCTAGTCCCACTTCCGCCATTGTTCTAGCCAAGGCCTGACCTCTTACCAATTTCATGGGTTGAATATCTATGTCAAACTCTTGCAATATGGTGACCCACTTCCCTCTTCTCTCTCCCAATTCACTTTGCATCAGTAATGCTTTGACTGCTGCATCTGGGACTATGGCAATCACTTGACTTCTTAGGATGTAATGATGGAATTTCTTAACTGCCTTTACCAGACGTATGCTTGTTTTTCCACATTTGGATACCTTAGCTCTGCGTCTTTCAATGGGGTGCTCATGAAAGCAATGGGCCTTTCATCATCAACTGACCTCTTTTGCGTCAACATTGCAGCACAAGTATGCTCAGAAGCAAATGAATATATGTGAAATGGCAAAGTGTAATCACCAAAACAGGTGCATTGGATATGGCTTGTTTAATTTCTATGAAGGTAGCCTTGGCCTCTGGAGTCCAGTCCATTTTAGCATCTTTCTTGAGCATGGCATTGAGAGGTTGCACAATCTCGGCAAACCTTGTAATGAATTTACATACAAAGTTGATCTTACCAAAGTATGACTTAAGTTCCTTCTTGCTGGCTGGGGGAGGTATTTTGAGTATTGCCTGGATCTAGTCTGGGTCAATAGATATTCCTTGCTTAGATATTACATGTCCCAGCAGCTTCCCCTCGGTTACTCCAAAACTACACTTCTTGAAGTTGAGTGATATACCATAATCCTTGCATCGCTGCAACACCTTTCTCAGATCTGCTACATGATCCTCTTGCCTCTTCGAGAACACTATTAGGTCATCCATGTAGATGATTATACATTTTCCAACCAGCCCCTTGAAAGCAACATCCATAGCATGCTAAAAAGTTGTGCGAGCATTTATTAAACCAAATGGCATGCGGCGTTATGCATAGATGCCCCATTTATAGGTGAAGGACGTCTTCAATCTGTCTTCATATTCTACCATCACCTGGTTATAACCAGAATATCCATCCAAAAATGACATCATCTGGGACCCATTAACAATTTGTAATACTTCATCCAAAGAAGGTAGTGGGTAATTATCCTTTTCAGATGCTCTGTTTAGATTACAGAAATCAACACAAAGTTTGATTTCTCCATTTTTCTTATGGACCAGGACTAAATTTGCTACCCATGCAAAATGTCTGACCGGAAATATTATCTTGGCTAACAGCAACTTCTAAACGTCTTTAAAAATTAGTGGTTCTAGCAGAGCATTCACTGACCTCCGCCTTTGTCTGAATGGCTTTGCTCTTGGCTTCAGTGGGATGGTGTGCGTGATGACTAAGGTATTGTAGGTCTTTAGATCTTCATAGCTCCATGCTATAACCTCATGATAATATTTTAATGCATGTATGATTCTCGTCCTTTCTTTTTCAGTACTGGCTTTCCCAATGAACACATTCTTAACATTTTCTTCTATTCCTAAGTTAAACGATTCACACTTTCCTCCTGGAGATTCTCCTTTTCTTTGAGTCCCTAAATTGTCTACATCAAACAATCTTTCCAATTCTACCATTCCTCATGGGATCGTGTTGGTTTTCAGGTTTAGTACTCCTAAATCCATTTCAACAGGTTCCATTTCTTTCTCATCTATTATTTGAGCAGTGAACACATCTGATGAAGTAAGGAAATTAATTATGTGTTGATCATCTTTGAAAACTTGGAAATTGGTAACATTATTAGGTACATACGAAGTAGCCACAAATTCCACAGAGAACTTCTTTAATCCTGCCATTGACATTGGTTCTAATGTGCTCGCTATCTGGGCTAGAGCATTTGCAACATGATTCTGTCTTCTTGGGATGACTTGGATGTTAAAACCGTCAAAGCACTCTGTCAAATGCCAGACTCTATTCCTGTACCTATTCAATCTCTTATCATTGCATGAGTACTATTTTCTTACTTGTTTTACCACTAACTCAGAATCACCAAATACCTAGATAATCCTAACTTTCTTTTGCAATGCTAGCAGCAATCCTTGCATTAAGGCTTCGTATTCAGTGATGTTGTTTGTACATGGAAACTGCAGTTTTTGTGATGCAAAATATGAACTCCCAGTAGGGCTGATCAATTCAACCCCAGCGCCAGACCCTTGCCTGCATCTTGAGCCATCAAATCTTAAGGTCCATAAGAGAAAATCCTTGTTGTTATCATTCTGTTTCACAGACTCCTTTTCATAAAGTGGAGGTTTGAGTTCTTCCTTTTTTTAACAGTTGGTTCCTTCTTTAGGATTATGGGGATCTTCAGTTGTCTTTGCACTTGTTTGATTGCTCTTGACACAGCTGTAAGTAAATTCAGAATGAGATGCATCATGTACACGACACCAATTGGGCAATAGTAACTCTTCCATTTGAACCTGCTTTCCAATAGCAATTTGATCTTGCGCAAATCTAGCTATGAAATCACACAATCCCTCAAATACCTTGGGTTCATCTTCTTCTGAAGAGTCTTTTGCATCAGATTGAATGTATGCTGTTGTACTCTCTGGTCTTTCTATAAGTGGTTTAGAGGGTCTTAAGCAGCTCAGCATGAGGACTTCTTCGGACTGACTAGTATGTGGAAGATAAACTCCTAAATCAACTTCTGAGAATAGAATCTCATTGGGTTGATTGTATTCTGTGATCATATGCTTCATCTTGGGTTCTCTTTCAATACGTATCTAATTGGCCAACCCCTTCCATGGTAACCACATATGAGAAAAGTCAGTTGCCATATAACCATTCAAAGTTCTAGACCAATCTCTACTCAGAAGCATGCCATATTGGTCTGGAATGTCCACTACTTGAATATCTATATATTGTTGTACCCTAGGATCAGAAGCCAATTGCATGTGTATCCTGTTCAATTCTCCTACTACATTTACTTCAGTCTTATCTAATTGTGTCACTTTCCTGGAAGATTTGGCTAGAGTGAGCCCAAGTGCTTTACAAACTGATAGTGGCATTACATTCATGGAAGCACTAGAATCCACTAAATAGTTATGAAGGTTCCTATTGAATATCCTGAGCATTAAGAGGAAAGGGGGACTTTCCCTCTTGTCTTTATATAGTGTCATCTTTTGTTCCACATTAGTCACATGTATTCTTTCCTTCCCCTTATCAATGCTATCTCTGGTGGTATTCTCTTTTGGTATATAATTAGTCTTAGTTCCAGCACCTATGTCTTCAAAGAAAGATGTCCTAACCTTAGGTATCTTAAGTAACTCATATACAGAAAGATTGACCTTCATTTTCTTAAGTTCCTCAGCTACATACTATCCCATTTTTACTATGTTAGGTCGCTGGGAATTTTTTGCAGCAGCACCCTGGTGTACTGATTGATGGGGAACTTTCAGTGGTTCAGGATTATTGGTAGCTTTTAGGTTAGGTGGAATTTGATAGCTATTTGGAGGGATGGAAGTGGTGAAAGGGCCTTTAGGCCTGCTACTTCTTAGGTTGTAAGGAGTCTTATTGTATTGCTGATATGCATTAACCTCTTCAGAGTCTTCTTCCTTAGGCTGATTATCATCTTGGAATGAAAATGTATAACTATCAAGGACTAGAGCAGTATCATACCTTTGAGAAGGAATAATTTCATACCCTGTTGGTGGAGTCTCATGATTCTCAGCATTTTGAGTCTCCATCTGGAAGATACTCGATGCAATCTGGAATTCTGGGCAGTCTAGTTCAGAATGAGCATTCGTGTTATGCAGTCTACACCAAGTGGATAAAGCTGCTTCAGCTAACATCACATGACCTGGGGGCCTGGTATCGTTGTTCTGATTCTCCAAGGGTGAAGGCACCCCCTCCATTGTTCAGTCTGGTGTTCCAGGATCGATTCGACCGCTGCTGAAAGTTCTGATTTTGGTACTGATTCTGATTTGAGAATTGGTTCTAATTTTGATTTTGGGAGTATTGCTGATTCTGGAAATGTTGGTAATTATGTCCCCTCTACTGCAGATAAGCATTCTGGTTCTTGAGGTGAGTGACCTCAGTTGTGAGCTTCTTCATTTGTTCAACCAACTCTTTGATATCATCTTTGTCTTCTTTCGCTTTGGATGTTTGTGAAGACTGAAGGAAAGGCATTTGGGCTGGAGGCATTTTAGCTATTGGGTTGCCTGGGTGGATTACTAAGGCTTGTGTTGCAGCTGGGTTTGGAATTGGATTCATCACAGGGGTATTATTAGTTATTGCATGATTTATCATGGGTATTTGATTTGGCATGGCAACAAGTCCCATATGATTCAGTGGACCAGAGGCTATCTGTCCTAGTTGGGTACTCACAGTGATAGCAACAGAATATGCTTGAGCTAAAGTAGTAGGTATTGGGTCATCTCTTCTTGCAAACATGGAGATAAGTTTATCTAGGGTAGCATAGTAAATAGGCAAGGCAGCAGCCTGATCTACAACGTAAGGAGCTTGCAAACGACTGTAAGCTTTCTGGAATCTATTGTTAAAGGAACTTATCATCTCTCCTTCATCCCAACAAATCTCCACAAAAGATCAATAGAGATCAGCTGGGGTGGTAGGCATACGAAACCTATCTAGAAAACTAGTCTTCAGGGTCCGCCATGAATTTATGGATGCTGCAGGGAGGTTAGCAAACCAGTAATAAGCTTCTTCTTGCAAAGAATAAGGGAACAACCTACATACCACATCCTCATATTGTACTTGCAACATGAACATGTTAGCTTTAAAGATCTTAATGTGCTCATTTGCAGTCGTATCAAGATCATTTACTCTAAACTTTGAGCATAACTTATCCAGGTTATTTGGCATATCATGGTAATCATTGAACAAAAAAGGAGACTGGTTATTTCTTGTGAAGAAGGCCATGTTGGGAGGATTAATGGGAGCTGCAGCAGTGTTCCTAGGGGCTGACTAAGCTCGTGGGGCTCTGGGTATTCCTTGATCCCTTCTAGTTCGTATGAATTCTGCTAGGGATAGTAGCTCTTCTCTAGCGGTACTGGATCTGGTGTGTCTCTGTCTAGTCCCCAGACTTGCTGATTTTTAGCAGAGGGAAAATAGGGCCCTCCTTCTAGCACCAATTCTGTTGATGGTGGTTTTAGCACACAGCAACGCAGGTGTGATTGTTGGTTTCACACCTCTCTTGAAATGTATCTTACCCTAGGTAAGACTACACCAAGGATAATACAGCTAGGTCTTAGCTTGCTTAAAATCTCTCAATTGGTATGTTCTAGTTGTGCCTATAAGGGGTCTTACATACAATCTGCAAATCTTCAGGTTTGGGGCAGTGAATACACATAAAACCCTATTATGATTTTCAACTAATAAACAAGATATAATGTTGCTGAAATTCCTAATCTAACAACTAACAATGGTTTTAAAGAAAATGCAAAAGGTTAGGGTTTCAGAAGGATCCTAAGTGACATTCACAATGTAAAGGTTATCTTCAGTAGAAAAATACTCCAAAATTTTAAACCATCTTCCTGAGTTACCAAACTAAAATGGGTGTTACAATGCTACAGAAAATGGTGCTATCTTCAATGGTAATCAACAGATTTTCAGATCACATTCATTCGTTAAATACCCAACAAACAACGCAATTTAACTTATGAAATGCAATTGAACTTCAACACAAATAATCAGTCCAGGCTAACTTTACACAGTTATTTACCATCACCGAACAACTAAAAGTATGGACTTAGAGTATTCGTCAAATACTTAAACAAACCATGAATATTACGAAAGCACAACTAATCTAACTATGGGAGAGTAAGAAGCGAACCATGAAAACCAAAATGAGCCAACACAAGATACAAATTCTTAGAATTACTGTAGAAACTTGCTTTGTATTACTTCAAATGCCATAGAGTCAACAATTCAGTATCAAAATCTCTCTTACAAATAGTGGAAATGGCAGCCCTTTATATAGAAAGCAACATACCAAGTTTTCAAATGAACGGTGGAGATTAACTCAACACCGACGGTCCAAATTACATCAATAAATACAATTATAACAGCTCACATCAATTCTCGGATTACATTTTTTCCTTTATGAAAAAGATGAAAAATAGTCCCCAAATACATTAAATCTAGTCAATTTGACTACCAACTCAGTATATTGATAGAAAAGAAGATTTTAGAAACAAGAAAAAGACAAAATAGAGTCACATCCCACCCCGAATACAACAATTTACAATTGTGACGGGATTGCATCGTTAGAATATTCAAAATAGTGTCAAGATTCCATGTCTAAGTCAATTTTGTCTTCATTGGCCAGCTTGTTGTGATAAGTCAACTAGACATCAAGTGCAGGATTAATGTCAGACAGGTTTGGATCCTTCAAATGATTTATCCGATAGTCAAACACCTCTAGCTCCTGACTGAATTTACCATGTATTCTTTCTATCTCTGCCCCTGCCTTCTGGAATGCCTTGAATTTAGCCCTGAGGTCACTTGCCTTGTCCAATATTTCCTTCATACTAAGTGTGGCATCTTCAAAAATTACTTTATGCAACTTATCTTTACACTTCTCAACATCAAAAGGGGCATAATCATCATAAGACGCTTCCCTGCAATCCCTCAGAGAGGCATTGATGTCGTATATGACTGATCTCAATTCTTCATCAGCTAGTTTATATGCTTCTTTTATGTTCTCAAAGGTCTCATTTCTCAAAAGCAACTGTTGATACCATTCAATAGCCTTTGGCAGCTGATTCCCAGTCAAAATATTCTCTACAACCAGAGTCTGAGTAGGCAACTCTCTGATATCTTTTATCCGGGGATACATATGTGAATAATACTCATCAAAAGAATCGCATTCTTCATGCAAGTATTTCCATCTGTTATGTAACTCTACCAATCTTTTATGTGCTTGAGTAGAGGCACTTATGGCTTCACATCCCATCTCAAAAACTTTTAGTAACCAATTCTCTGTACCTTGGGACTTTGATCTTACCTCGCCCAATTTATTCATTTCATCAACAGACAGGAAAGTAGGTATTGTCCTTATATCTCCTCCTACATCTACTGGCTTTATAAAAAACTGAAGACACGCTCAAAGTTCTTCATTTTGCTGTTTCAAATCTTTCTTGGATATTTCATCCTTATCCAACTGCTCCAATATTGATGTGATTGAGCCTTTGAGATCATCCACCCTTTAAGCACGAGTGGCTAGACCTAGATCAACTGTAGATATGACATAATCTTCCGCCTTGACTTGTTCTATTGATGAATCAGTTGGCGGGACTGCTATTTCCACTATCCTTGATCTTGATTCACTCTTATAAATTCTGGATTGAATCTTAGCCTTTTTCTGCTTCTTGGGCTTCTGAGCTTGTGACAGGATCGACCTTAGATCAAGTTGCATTACTTTTACTTGGGGCTCAGGATATGTTATTCTTTCCTGCAGCCATTTGGGAGCAGAAGATTTGTTCAATTTAGAAACTCCATCCTTATCAATTACAACCAGTTCTTTGGGTTTCTCCTGTTCTTGCTCTAGCTCTTCACTCTTCTCTGGACTTCTCTCTTCTTCCTTTTCTTCTTCTTGGGCCAAGTCCTTCATATTTATAAGTACATTCTCTTATGCAGGCTTGAACACTTCCTCTGTTTGATCTTTATCCGGAGGACTATCAGATATATCAATAACTTCTACATGGGATGAAGGCTCATGGAAGTCTTCATCATTCACTTCAGTCAATACACCTTTCTCCTCTTCCATTGCTGTTTCAGGCCTCTGTAATCCTAACTTTGCACACACTTTCTCAATCCCAGGCAGTAGAGCTACTGCCAATGAATCCGCAGGCATTTGTGAAATAGGGGTAGCAGAAGATATGGCTAGGGAAGGTGTACTGACTTGGGTCAGATTGGCCAGGACCGAAGATAAGGAGGAAGAAATGACAAGAGGTGAAGGAAAGGGTAGTGAGGGTAGAGGAAGAGGAGGTGAAAGGATGGTGGAAATGGGAGGCAAGGGTAGAGAAGAGGAAAATATAGGTTTGGTGATAGTAGAAGGGTATGAAATGGTGAGAGTGGAGGAAATAGGGCTACTAGAGGCACTGGAAGGAATTACCAGTGAGCAAGAGGTGGTAGCAATGGTAGAGGTAAGAGAGGTGGCAGGAGAGGTTTCCTGAGTAATGGAGGCTAAGGTTATGGGTGAGGTGGATGCAGCGGAGGAAGGAAGAATAAAAGGAGAAACAACAGGGGTTGTGACTGCAGTGTCAACACTTTGGGTAGGAGGTTGGGCAGTCAGAGGATTGGAATAATTTTTGTGTGTAGCATCCCCCTTCTGAACTTCTTTTACTTTCACCCTTTTGGCCTTAGAGTTTTCTCCTGCACTGCTTGGCATATCCCTTTTCCTGAAGGCTCTTGTTCTGGTAGACAAAGGTTGATCCTTCTTCTGAGGAGATTTTGTAGATGGCTTCTTCATCTTCTTTGCTTTGTCTGCCAGAGATATTTGTTCTTCGCTATTTGACTTTTGTTTCTCAGCTAGCTCTGCCTCATCTATGACCTGAATTGGTTCATCCTCTTCTCCCCCTGAGTCCTTATCTGATTCCATGGTTGTGTAAGTGAGCTGAACTCCCTGTCCTTCTAGAATAGGTATTTGAGCTCTGACCCAGGCCTTGCTCATTCTGATTGGTTCCCTCATAACAGTATCTAGGGAGCTCTCCTCTGCATTTGCCCAATTCGACAATGGGATAGGTTGATGATACTGAGCCTCCCATGGTCCTCTGACCATAACATCCTCATCATCTTGCAATTGGTCTGGTACTGCCATTATGTGAAATCTCTTGATGAAATCCAGGGACAGCCTTGCATGTTCTTTTTTCATAATCTCATAGTCATCGGGGTAATTGGCCCAAAAGTCTTCAATATGTACTTTGTGGAAAAGCTTCTTGCTTATGAACCTTTCCATTACTTTATTTGGATCAAAATGACTCCTTGCATTGTAGTAATGTAAATTCAGGAGCTGGAGCTCTTTATCAGAATGCTCTACCGATGCCAAAGAAGGGCATGCATAAAGTTCCTTGCCGAACTTGATGGGAAATTGAACATTAGTTCTATGCAAGTGTTTGAGTTTCTCAGCACATGGCATTAATTGCCTAGACAACTCCAAAAGCACTATCTTATCATCTAGATACCTAGGGAGTCTGTAGGCCATCCCAGTGAAGCCTTGTATTCTTATGTATGTAAATTTCTCAAATTGGATATACCATCTGCCGTATTTGGTTATTTCATTCATGGCCTTGGTAGAAATCCTCAAGGCTATATTACCCCGTAGCATTTTGGCTATATACATTGTGAATGCATCATTCACCCTTTTGAATTGTATCAATGACTGAGATAAGGTTAGCTATGGGTAGCATTCATATACTTTAATCTGAGTTCTTTCATCATTTCCAACTTCACCAACCTTGGACAATCCATCGTAGTGATTCCTTCTTGCCAGTGCATTGACAACATATGAAGTCCATCTGAAGTATCTGTTCTCACTGAAATTGCTGAAGGCTTCTTGGATGTTGTCACTGAGGATCTGAGCCTAGTGGAACTTAGTTCCTTTCAATATTTCAGTAATTATGACAAACATCCAGTCCTCAAAGGTAGAGGCTGTTGGCAACCCATATATTCTGTTAAAAAAGGTCATTATGTCTCCAATCTCATCATAGAAGTCGCTTCTGTATTGTACTCTGGGAAGCTTAATGAGAGCAAACCTTCTGCTCTTGGCTATATTTTCTACATCCCTCTACATCTTTATTATATGTTGCCTGTGATCCCTTTTTGTCTAGCATAGTCATAACCTTGTGCTAGGGGATATCAAAGGTTTTAACCAGAGAAGGTGGCGTTAGATCAGCCAAAGTATCCTCGTTGCCTGTCTGAATGGTTCTTGTCATTATATCATACCTGTCTACACAGGTGGCCATTAGTTCCGCACATTGCACTAAAGTACGGAAGGCAGTTGCTTGTACAATACCACTATCTCTGAGTACTCTGGCTCTGGGAGTTGGGCTTGGACCAAAGACTCTTAACCTGAAGTCATCTAGGTCTATGTGACCTAAGTCTGTGTTGCCTACATCATTCCATGCAGAGTGAATCTTGGTTTCTGGAGCAACTCCTTTGAACTCGTACTTCATGGCTTGGGCCCGAGCAATCATTTAGTCTGCACAACCGGACCTTATAAGTTTGATACCTTGAAGCAACTCCTAACATACTCCTAAATTTAAAATGAACCTTAATGTAAATCTGCTATTTGCTACCAATATGCCCTTTGAAGGAAAATTAAATCTAACATTCATTGCAACTACGACAATCAT
Organism: Cunninghamia lanceolata; assembly: GCA_027924645.1. Lineage (NCBI taxonomy): Eukaryota > Viridiplantae > Streptophyta > Pinopsida > Cupressales > Cupressaceae > Cunninghamia > Cunninghamia lanceolata. Next base: position 17,205,884 of record BSBN01000021.1, on the reverse strand, counting down.
CATTAATGCATGCAATCAAATATTTAATGTTGCAAGAAATTCTATGAAAAAATCACCATTAACAATGCATTACAACATTAATCCCATCATTTTAAACCACTTTCCCTTTGAAAATTTCAAGAAATTCAATCATTTGCATGGTTTTGCACTAATTTGAAGGTTGTCCGACCTTCAGAAGGAAAAGTGCTGAATTCAAGGTCATCCGACCTTGGTGAGGAGATCAGACAGGTCTGACCATTGGTTTTACTTCCTTCTATGCTTTGAGAGCTTTGCGCGGGTTTCAACGAGTTCTGACTTGTACAGGATTCAGAGGTCACTGACCTCTATTGATTGTCAAGTCGGTCGATTCAGATTTCAGCACAAAATCTATCGATGTAAACTTTTCATTGCATTTGCGCAGAAATCTGCTTGGTCTGACATGCGTGAGTTTTGGTTGCTACCGTTCAAGCCGGTGGGAGGGTATCGCAGCGCAGGTCGGACGGGGTCATTTTTAGTGCAAAGTTGAGGTATTGTTATCGGCGGGGCTTCAGGGGGCTTCCAACTTGTGGAGGATTTTGGGGCGTCTGACCAAGTCAGAGACATGGTTTTTTAGCGCAAAGTCAGAGCGAAGTTTATTCGGCGTAAAAGACATTTTTGGAGCTTGCAGAGTTTTTGGGGCCTTCCGACCAAGTCAGAGAAGTATGTTTTGGGCACGTAGGTCAGACTGTTGCAAGTATGGGCCTAACCAGTGTTGTCATTGATGTCAACATACTCCTGTTGCATTAATGATAAGGATTGGATGAGCTGTGTGCTGAGGATATTGAGAAAATTAGTCTCAATCAGGAACAATGAAGATCAGTGATGACAATAAGGTAAAAGTCTAAGATAGGATGAGAATCAAAGGGTGCAGTTAAAGGGTTTGTAGATATGTGTCTTAAGGTGGTCTAGTTGTGATTTTAGAGGTCCGTATGAAGATCTGAAGAAGTTGTGGCCACTCAAGTAAAACTAGTTTCGGCAGATGTTCAGTGGTGACAGAGTGTTACAGATAGGTCCGGTGAGATCCAGAATTGCATTGTCCTGCTCTGTGGATTTGAGGGAGTATTGAGGAAGTCTTTGTGGAGTGTCAACTAGAGTGGTTCATGGTTTGAAGGTCTGCAAGCATCTATTCCTTTGTGACAGTAATGATAGACTGTGTTCTTGAGGTTCCGGATGAAGGGGAGATGGATTTCCATAAGAAGATGAAGTGTAGATGTTCTTGGTGATTTAGGAAAGCTTGTGGAGGTCTTTGGATCGTGTCCAGTTCATGTTGGTGATCCGCAATGAAGTTAGAGCTCGCAATTGGCGATTAACTTCCAGATGATAGTGTTCTTCTGGAGATTGGCCGATCGGATCAACTACACATCCTACGGATGTTCTTGTTGATGTTTGCCGACATAGATGATCATTCCTAAGTTGATGTCTTGTATAAATAAGGGATTACGAAGTCATTTCAAACTTGTCCTTGTGGAGATGAGTGTGTAGTAGCAAGGAGGAGAGTGAAAGGAAGAGCAGAAGTATTGAGCTTAAATGGAACTGATTCAAGCATGGTGAAGATGCTATTCTCCAGTTCATGTATGTGATACTTATTTCTTTGTAGATAGTGTGTCTCTTGTAGGCAGTGAGCCTCTTGTGAGCAGTGTGCTCAGGCAGTGAGCCCTAATTGGCATGTGCCATTTTGTTCTTTTTATTCTTCTAACAGAGAATACATTCTTGGGTTAATCACCCCGTGGTTTTTCCCTTAACTGGGTTTTCCACGTCAAAATCTTGGTGTCTCATGTGTTGATGTGTTTCTACTCTTAATTTGTTGCATTGTGTTTCTTTGATTGATTTATTATTATACTGCTGAATTGCAAAGTGGAGTTAAGTGTTTAATTGGAAGAAAGTTTTGCACAACTGATTCACCCCCCCTCTCAGTTGTGTGCCCTAAGTCTAACAATTGGTATCAGAGCCAAGTTCCTCTAAAAGAAGCTTAACCGCTTGAAGAGATCCAGGATGTCATCTTACAAGAAGGATAGTCTGAAGTTTGATGGAACCAATTTTAATCTCTGGAAAGGTCGCATGAAATGTCACTTGCAATGTATGGGAATGGCGTACTGGACAATGGCTACAACACAGTATGTACCTCCATAGGGTGGTCTGAAAACCCAAAATGAAATCACAGATGCTGAAAATAATCTATGGACTATAGAGTCTCTTCTAAGTGCATTATCTAATTCAGAGCTCTCAAATGTTATTGACCTATCAACTGCTTTTGAGATTTGGCAAAAATTGGAACTTTTGCATGAAGGAGACAAGTATGTTAAATGTGCAAGGTTACAGAGTCTGAAAGGAAAATTTGAAAATCTGAAGATGAGAGATGATGAAAATATTCTACTTTTATGCCAAGAGTAAATGAGATTGTTTGTGGAATTAGAAATGTTCGTGGAGTCCTGGATGAAAATGAGATTGTTGGCAAAATTCTCAGATCCCTACCTACTTCTTACAAAATCAAGGCTGCTGCCATTGAAGAATTTAGAGCCCATACAACTGTCACAAGAGATCAATTGATTGGAAAATTGGCTACATTTGAAATGACCGAGTTTGGAGATGCCCCCACAAGACTGAATTTGCATTCAAAGCTAATGCCTCTGTTAAAGGTAAACAAAGGTTTGATCCGGGAGAGAATTCATCAAGGAAGCTGTCATGGTATGAAAAAGCAAGAAAATATCTAGAAGAAGTAGAAACTGCTCAACTTGAAGCCCTTATTGCAAAGAGGCTGCCAAGAGGATCCGGTAAGTATGAAGGAAAATTACCTTTTAAGTGTTTTACTGCAATAAGATTGGTCATTTTGCCTCAAGGTGTCCGAAAAGGTTTTTAAGGCAAAATCCTAACAAGCCAAGGTTCCAAAAGAACTGTTACTATGTACATGAAGATGATAACAATGAAGGAGTAACAGATGATGAATCAGAGATAGGAAACAAATCTGGAAATGAATGGGTGTTCATTGCCATCAAGGAAGAAGATCCAATGTCCTCTGTATCTGTCAATCATAAGACTGTGGAAAGAGCTCTGGCTACCCAAGTTGAAGAGAAGGATGATTTGGTCATTAATAGTGGATGCTCTCACCATATGACAGGTGACAAAAATAAGTTTGTAGATTTGGAAAGGTATGAAGGAGGAGTGGTAAAGTTTGGTGATAATTCTGCTGGTAGAATTAGAGGTAGAGGAATTATTTCTCTTGATGGAAGAAACAAAACTGGTAATGTACTGTATGTTGAAGGATTGAAGCACAATCTACTCAGTGTTGGACAGTTGGTGGACAAAGGCTATGATCTCCAGTTCAAGAATGGAAAATGCAAGATCTTTGAAAGTTCCAGAACAGAGATTGCATCCGGTACTCAAACTAAAGGTAATATTTTTCACTTGGTTGGTACTAGTAAAAGTTGCTTGTTTGTTCAAATTGATCAAAGTTGGTTGTGGCATAGGAGGATGTGTCATGTGAATTTTGATAATATCATCAAGATAAGAAATACTCAGGCTGTAAGAGATCTTCCAAAATTGGTGAAACCTACTAACAGCTTGTCCAAAGAATGTCAGTTGGGTAAGCTGAGCAGAGTCACATTCAAAAGTAAGGCACTATCTTCTACCGGATTATTGGACTTAGTTCAAACTGATCTTTGTGGTCCGACAAGAATCAGGAGTATTCAAGGTGATAGATACTTCATGCTACTAATTGATGACTATTCCCGGATGATGTGGGTAACCTTTCTAAAAGAGAAATTAGAAGCTTTTGAGAAATTCAAAATATTCAAGGCTATGGTAGAGAATGAAACCGGATTAAAATTGAAGTGTCTGAGGTCTGATAGAGGTGGAGAATTCACATCCGGTGAGTTCATAGAGTTCTGTGAGAAACATGGAATAAAGAGACAGTTGTCTGCTCCTAGGACTCCATAGCAGAATGGAGTAGTGGAGAGAAAGAACTGGACCATCCAGGAAGCATCTAGGACCATGATGATGGAAGCAAATGTTCCTTAGATCTATTGTAGAGAAGCTATCAGCACTGCAGTCTATACTCTCAATCGAGTTCAAATCAGAAGCAATACCGGTAAGACTCCTTATGAACTTTGGTTTGGTATCACTCCTACTGTAAGGTATTTTAGAGTTTTTGGTAGCAAATGTTACATTAAAAGAGATGAAGATCTAGGAAAGTTTGATGCTAGAAGTGATGAAGGAATATTCTTGGGATACTCTACTCAAAGTAAAGCCTACTGGTGTTATAACAAGAGATTGAGGAAGATGTTAGAAAGTACAAATGTGAAGGTTGATGAGGGAATTGAGAAACCCTCAAGGTTTTATGAATATGATGAAGACGATCAGAATGGTGTTCTGACTCAAGGAGCCCAAGCTTCCTCTGTAAGTCAGATTCAAATTAATCTGGTAAATCAGGAAGAAGAGATGAGTTTCAATGAGCCTGATCAAGAATCAGAAGTGCAAGAAATTCCCAAAGTTCCCAGGTATGTAAGACTGAATCATTCTGAAGATCAAATCATAGGTGATATAAACAAAGGAGTACAAACAAGAAGGAGAATTGCTCAAGATTCAGAAGAGTATTGTCTAATTTCAAAGATTGAGCCTAAGACAGTAAATGAAGCTTTCAATGATGAAAACTGGATGAAAGCAATGGAGGAAGAGCTAATGCAAATTGAGAAAAATCACACTTGGGATCTTGTTCCTAGACCTAGAAACAAAAATGTGATTGGAACAAAATGGGTCTTCCGGAACAAACTGAATGAAGTTGGTGAAGTAATCAAAAATAAAGCCAAATTGGTCTGCAAGGGTTACTTTTAAATAGAAGGAGTTGATTTTGAAGAAACTTTTGCTCCGGTGGCAAGAATTGAAGCAGTCAGATTATTTCTTGCTCTTGCTGCCTTCAAGGATTTCAAGGTATATTAGATGGATGTCAAGTCTGCCTTCCTGAATGGTGACTTAGAAGAAGAAGTGTACATAGAGCAACCGGATGGATTTCAATTGTCTGATCATGGTGATATGGTCTGCAAGTTGAAGAAGGCACTATATGGATTGAAGCAAGCCCTAAGAGCCTGGTATGAAAGACTAGACAAACATCTTTTAAAGATTGGTTTCAACAAAGGTACTGCTGACAGTAATCTGTATTTCAAAATTGATCATGAAAACATCTTGATTGTTGAAGTGTTTATTGATGATATCATTTTTGGAGGAAGATATAGTATGTGTAAAACTTTTGTAAATCAAATGAAAAGTGAGTTTGAGATGTCCATGCTTGGTGAAATAAATTTCTTCTTGGGCCTACAAATTACTCAAACAAAGAAAGGAATCTTCATTTCTCATACCAAATATGTGAAAGAATTATTGAAGAAATTTGGGATGGAAGATTCAAAACCAATGAATACTCCCATGGCAACCAGATGTAATTTAAGCAAAGATGATGACTTTCCTAAGGCTGATTAGACAAAGTATAGGTCAATGATTGGTTTGTGGTATCATAGAGATCATTATTTCTCTCTTCATGCATATACAGATGCGGATTGGGCAGGAGATGTGGATGATCGGAAGAGTACCAGTGGTGGAGCATTCTTTTTTGGGGAAGAGATTGGTTTCTTGGCTAAGCAAGAAATAAGAGGCAATATCTCTGTCTACAACTGAAGCAAAATATATTGCAGCAGTAGGTAGTTGCACTCAAGTTTTGTGGATGAAGCAGATGCTAAGAGATATCAAAGTGGAACATGAGGAACCTATCACAATCTTCTGTGATAATTCAAGTGCAATAAACATATCTAAGAATCCGGTGTTGCATTCAAAAACTAAACACATATCCATCAAATTTCACTTTTTGAGAGAGCAAGTGAACAAGAATGAAGTCAGATTGGAGTTTGTGCCTTCCAAGGATCAGATTGTAGACATCTTTACTAAACCTCTACCTAAGGATTCTTTTGAGTATCTCAGGGAGAAGTTAGGGGTTATTGCCCCTTGGGTGATGAACTAAGGTGCATTGAGGTGCATCAGTCCAGTGGATATCACAGTCATATCTTGTGATCCAGATTGATGATGGGGAATTGCTACTCAGGGGGAGCAACAGGTATGATTCTGAAGTGTTGGAATTGCAAGTATGTGCCCTTTGCCATTGATGTCAAAGGGGGAGAGAAGACATGTGAAAAACAAGTGGTTGCTGATCAAAGGGGGAGTAGTAAAAGGAGAGAAGACATGTGAATGGTTGTTGCTGATAAGGGGAGTTGTGACAGTGAGGAGAAGTTCTTGTCTTGATGGTCAAAACAGTTTTTCACATCATATGTTGCCATCAATAACAAAGGGGGAGATTGTTGCAAGTATGGGCCTAACAAGTGTTGTCATTGATGTCAACATACTCCTGTTGCATTAATGATAAGGATTGGATGAGCTGTGTGTTGAGGATATTGAGAAAATTAGTCTCAATCAGGAACAATGAAGATCAGTGATGACAGTAAGGTAAAAGTCCAAGATAGGATGAGAATCAAAGGGTGTGGTTTAAAGGGTTTGTAGATATGTGTCTTAAGGTGGTCTAGTAGAGATTTCAGAGGTCCACATGAAGATCTAAAGAAGTTGTGGCCGCTCAAGTAAAACCAGTTCTGACAGATGTTCAGTGGTGATAGAGTGTTACAGATAGGTCCGGTGAGATCTGGAATTGCATTGTCTTGCTCTGTGGATTTGAGGGAGTGTTGAGGAAGTCTTTGTGGAGTGTCAACTAGATTGGTTCGTGGTTTGAAGGTCCGCAAGCATCTATTCCTTTGTGACATTAATGACAGACTGTGTTCTTGAGGTTCCGGATGAAGTAGAGATGGATTTCAGGAAGCAGATGAAGTGTGGATGTTCTTGGTGATTTAGGAAAGCTTGTGGAGGTTTTTAGATCGTGTCCAGTTTGTGTTGGTGATCTGCATTGAAGTTGGAGCTTGCAATTGGAGATTAACTTCTAGATGATAGTGTTCTTCTAGAGATTGGCTGACCGGATCAGCTACACATCTTGCGGATGTTCTTGTTGATGTTTGCCGACTTAGATGATCATTCCTAAGTTGATGTCTTGTATAAATAAGGGATTGCGAAGTCATTTCAAACTTGTCCTTGTGGAGATGAGTGTGTAGTAGCAAGGAGGAGAGAGAAAGGTAGAGCAGATGTATTGAGCTTAAATGGAACTGATTCAAGCATGGTGAAGATGCTATTCTCTAGTTCATGTATGTGATACTTATTTCTTTGTAGACAGTGTGTCTCTTTTAGGTAGTGAGCCTCTTGTGAGCAGTGTGCTCAGGCAGTGAGCCCTAATTAGCATGTGCCATTTTGTTCTTTTTATTCTTCTAACAGAGAATACATTCTTAGGTTAATCACCCCGTGGTTTTTCCCTTAACCAGGTTTTCTACGTCAAAATCTTGGTGTCTCATGTGTTGATGTGTTTCTACTCTTAATTTGTTGCATTGTGTTTCCTTGATTGATTGATTATTATACTGCTGAATTGAAAAGTGGAGTTAAGTGTTTAATTGGAAGAAAGTTTTGCACAACTGATTCACCCCCCCTCTCAGTTGTGTGCCCTAAGTCTAACACGGACAAGGCCATTTTCAGTGCCGAATTGATCTGGGTGTGTGGCACGGGTTTGGGAGGTCTCTGACTGACCAAATGATCGTTCATTTTATAGGTTGGTTGGACCTTGTTTTAGTGCCAAGAAGATCTAAGGGTTTCACGAGAAAATTTTCTTAAGTTTTGGGTTTTCAACACATGGTGACTCGTCCACTTTCATAGAGAGTCAAAACTAGGGTTTTTCGAATGAAAACTCATAGTTGGTATGGAAACCCTAACCCAAAATACCAATTTTACAATCATTTTCTTAGAAAAACTTACCATCTAGCCTAAACCCTAAGTGCTTGCAAATAGAAGTTCGAATAATGAGGTTAAAACCCTACCTGGTAGGAGCGATGGTGTGTTGGTTTGCAGGTAGGTTGCGGGTTCAAGCTCGAGGCAGATCACTTAGCAAGAACGACGCTCTGAAAATCTCATTTGAACAAATGCAAATGATCAAAAAATGAATGATTTTCCGCTTATATTCTCTAGTGAATTCGCCATTAATGTGCATGTGTACGACCTGCCAGTTTAGGGTTTGCACGATTTTCCCTGATTTCGGACCTAGCTGGGAAATTAAATGTGTCAGACCTGGTCGGACAAGGCATCATTCAGCGCTGAGTTTAAAGGTTCAATTTGCACAATTTTGTGGAGGTTTCAGGTTCATCTGACTTGCAGGCTTTTCTTGCTCATCCGACTTAGTCGGTGGTCGCTTAATCTAGCGCAAGTGAGAGAAAGTCATTGTTAGCAAAGGTCCATCAAAGGGGCGATCAACATTGAACTTGGTAGGAAGGGTTTTTAACTCTAGGTCAGAAAGACATGAATTTAGCATAAAGTCAGAGCGACAGGAATTTAGTGCTAGGTCAGACAAGTGATTTTTTAGCGCAAAGGTTAGTTGAAGGGCAATCTAGCGTAAAAGGTCATTCCAAGGCCCTCAAGAGGAAAATAAGGATTCATCCTAGCAGATTTTTGAAGTGATTTTCAATATCATCTTTTAATCAAGGTCAAAATGCACTTTGACCATTCAATCACTTAAGAGATGAAAAGATCCAATGACCCTCAAGCCAAACCAAAAGAGGGGGGTCCCCATTTTTGAAAGGGGCGTGTGTACGAGACACAACACATTGTTGACCCCAAAAAAAGATGGAACATGGAGGATGTGCACTAAAAGCAGAGCAATTAATAACATTACCATCAAGTATCAGTTTCCTATACCTCGTATGGAGGACATGATGGATGTCCTTGTAGGGGCCAAATATTTTAGCAAGATCAACCTATGAAGTGGCTACCACCAAATCCAGATTCGGGTTATAAAATGCACCTAGCACATTTATGAGATTGATGAACACTATACTACGACCTTACATTGGTAAGTTTGTGGTAGTTTATTTTGATGATATTTTGGTATTTAGTAATAGCAAAGAAGAGCACCTACAACACTTGAGGATCATCTTTGGTGTGTTAAGGAAGGAGAAGCTCTATACCAATTTGAAGAAGTGTAGGTTCATGCAGCACAGTTTGGTTTTTTTAGGCTTTGTCATTTCTAAAGATGGTGTCAGAATGGATCCAGAAAAGGTTAGGGCAATTCTAGAATGGCCTAGTCCAAGCAGCATCACAGAGGTAAAAAAGTTTTCATGGCTTGGCCACTTTCTATTGAAAGTTCATTCAAAATATCAACAGTATTGTAGCTCCTATAACAAATTTCACCAAAGGAAGGGAGTTTGTATGGACCAAGGATGCTGAGGAGAGCTTTATGTACTTGAAGCAAAAGGTAATAGAAGCACCTATACTTGCATTGCCAAATTTTGATAAGGTATTTGAAGTAGAATGTGATGCCTCCCATGTGGGAATAGGTGCCGTGCTTAGCCAAGCTGGAAAACCTATAGCTTTCTTTAGTGAAAAGATGAATGAAGTGAGAAAGAATTATTCTACTTATGATTTAGAATTTTATACAATTGTTCAAGCATTGAGGCATTGGAGACATTATCTAGTTCCCTAGGAGTTTGTATTGTTTACAGATCATATTGCACTGAGATACTTGAACACACAGAAAAAGTTGAATAATAGGCATGCCAAGTGGGTCTCTTTCTTGCAGGGTTACAATTTTGTGTTGAAGCAAAAGTCTAGAAAACAAAATCAGGTTGCAGATGCGTTAAGTAGGTGTGTTGCACTTTTGACCACAATGGAAACTGAGGTGATTGGTTTTGATGCCATCAAAAATTTGTATGAGTCTGATGATGATTTTTGGGAGATTGTGGAACAATTGAAGGCACCAATATTTGGTAATTTGGATCACTTTAGGGGTGAATATTTTATGCAAGATGGGTATCTATTTAAAGGAAAACAACTATGCATACCAGCTGGCTCTATGAGGGAAAACATTATTAGAGAATTTTATAGTAGTGGGTTGGCTGGACATTTTAGCAAGGACAAGACAATAGCCTTGATAGAAGATAAATATTACTGGCCAAAGATGAAAAGGGATATAACTAAGTATGTAACAAGGTGTAGAATCTACCAAGTGGCTAAGGGACATTCATAGAATATAGGGTTGTATATGCCATTACCAGTACCAACTGCACCATGGATAGATTTGAGCATGGACTTTGTGTTGGGACTTCCACATACTCAACGAGGTAATGGCTCAATTTTTGTAGTTGTTGATAGGTTCTCCAAGATGGTTCATTTTATTGCCTATAAGAAAACTAATGATGCAATGAGGGTAGCAGAGTTATTTTTTTCAAAAGTTGTTCGACTACATGGTGTTCCGAAGACTATTACCTCTGATAGGGATACCAAATTCCTTAGTCATTTCTGGAGGGCTTTATGGAAGAAGATGGGGACTAAGTTATAGTTTAGTAGTGCTTATCATCCTCAAACGGATGGGCAAACAGAGGTAGTCAGTCAGAGTCTAGGAAATTTGTTGAGGTGTATTGTTGGAGAAAAGCCAAAATGATGGGACGTGGCATTAGGCCAAATTTGCCTATAATAGTTCTGTTAACAGATCAACGAGAAAGTCCCCTTTCTAGATTGTGTATGGTAGGAATCCTCAGTGTGTTCTAGATTTGGTACAACTACCAATGAAAGATAGGGTCAGTGATGATGGAGAAGCATTTGGAGAACACCTTCAACAGTTGCAGAAAGAAGTGAGATAGAAGTTGTAGGACAGTAATGAGATGTACAAGAATATAGTGGATACTAGTAGGTGACATCAGACATTCAATGAAGGTAACTTAGTGATGGTATATTTGAGAAAAGAGCGATTTCCTACTGGAACACACCACAAGTTGAAGTACAGGAAAATTGGTCCTTGCAAATTTACAAAGAAGATCAATGATAATGCATATGAGGTCAGTTTACCAGATGATCTTGATATTTCTCCTATGTTTAATATTTATGATTTATATGCATTCCATGGTGAGGATGATGTTGAAGATAGTCAACCAAAAGTGGCATGGCACCACCACATTCCCCATAAGAAGAAGAAAAAGATTGCACAAGTTCTTGATAAGAAAACTATCTACACTCGGCAAGGGCATTACAACAAGTATTTAGTACAGTGGGAAGGATTGCCACCAATAGATAGCACATGGATTACATAGTGGGAAGTGCAGAGGTTAGATCTAGTCAAATGGCAGCAGTTTGAAGGCACTCACTTGCAGGAGTTGCATTCATTTCAACCAGAGGAGAATGATGCAGGGACTTCCCGAGGTCATAACTTTTGACTCGGATGTGGGTTTTCTATGAAATTTTACAAGTGGATGCATTATGAGGTGGATGGCGGTTTCCCAACCCACCCTAGTCAGTGGACCTCGTCTTGGCACTTTTTCGGGGCTTGAAACTTTCATCTTGACCCTCAAAATGGTAATTTAGTGTTTTTTTCTAGTTTTTTAAAAGTTGCTTTTTTTAATAACTCAAAACTCATGTTTCAAATTTAGGATGTTAGTTGGCTTTTTGTCCTACCTTAGATTTAGGAAGTTTTTAGAAAAAAACTGGATTCCCAAGATATGATTGTAAAATTACCTAAAATGGCAAAATCTGACAATTGTCGAAATCTGCCAAAAAAGGTAATTTTTTGATTTTTTTGTTTCTTGGATATAAGAGAGTTTTCTCTCATTGTAGTAGAGCAAAGTTGGTGAATAGAAGTTTTTTTTCCAGTATTCCAAATCTTTGGCTCTCACATGATTAATGGCACAATTTTATTGAGTGTATGTTGTTGGCTACATCACAATTTGTCAAAATATATGCATGCCTTATTGTAATGTCTCCATATTTGAATTACTCTTAATAGAACCATTATCAATAAATCTTATAATTGAAGGGAATAATTTTACTAACAAAAATGTCACATGGTTATTATAAATAATGTTTAAATTTTTTATTTAGTGTCATACAAAAAGGCTTTTATCTTTTGGAATGGAATGTTTTTTTTTAAAATGATTTTGGATTTGTAAGAACTCTTTTCCTCTTTCCTAAACTATTATTCCTTTATATTTTCTCTTTCAATTTTATTTTTGATTTAACATAAAGTTATTGCCATATATCTAAGGCATTATCAATGTAATTATTTATTTACCCTCTATCCATCTTCTTTTATTTGAACAATTGATTTAGTCTAATAGCTAAAATCTGTCTAATAAATTATATTCATATTGGTTTTAATATTTTTTTGACTAAACTAATTTGGATGATGATTTGTATCATGGTTTTCTCTTATCTAGTGATGAAGGAAGGTTGTTGAAGAGCATTGTGAATTGTGTGACGAAACTCATGAAAAAGGAGGTGCAATTGGAGGTAGCCAAACATCCAGTGGCCCTTGATGAGGCAATAGATGACTTTGAAAGTGCACTTGATTATTCTCAAAAAATACAAATTGTAAGGATTGTTGGCATTGGGGGCTCTAGGAAAACGACACTTGCAAGAAAAATATATAATAAGAAGAGCTCCTTAATGAATAAATCCAGTTTTCTTTTTGATGTTCGAGATGCAGCAAATAAGAAAGAGTTGTATAAAAGGCAGAAAAAACTTATGCAAGACATTGGTGATGATACTTCTCAATTTGATAATGTAGAAGGGAAGGTAATTCTTAAAAGGCATCTAAGATTTCTTCAGGTGTTGTTTATTTTGGATGATGTGGACAACATAGAACAATTAGAAGCTCTATTGCCAGGATGTGAGAGCTTTGGGCAAGGTAGTCTAATTATTGTTACAAGTCGTGAAATGGGTGTTCTTAAATCATGGGGAATCTCCACTATTTATCAAATGAAAGGATTAAATCTTGGGCATGCTAGAGAGCTTTTATGCTGGCATGCTTTCCTACAATCTTCTCCTCCAAATGAATATCAAGATCTTGTTGAGAAGTTTCTACAATTTTATAATGAATTACCCTTATCCCTTAAGGTATTTGGAGGACTACTTTATAAAAAATCCAGAGATTATTGGGAATCTCAATTAGATAAGGCTTTAAGGTTGCTGCCTAATGACATTAAAGAGAGCCTTAAAATAAGCTTCCATGCAATAAAAAGGGAGGAACAAGAGATATTTTTAGATATAGCTTGTTTTTTCATAAGAGAAGAAAAAAGTTTGGCCGTTGCAGTGTGGGATGGATCAGGATGGAATGGGGTACACAGTTGGGAAGTGCTTGAGAATAAGTGTTTGGTTGAGGTTGACTAAAGTAAGCAGATCAAAATGCATGATCACCTTATGGATCTTGGAAAAGAAATTGCAATGGAAAGGCTACCTATCGTGTTTGGTCAACACAGCAAATCACAGACATTCAGAAATAGACCATGGTGAGATTAATATATTCTTTTATATGCTTAATATCTGATACTTAGCATTGAAACCTTGTTGGTTTGTTGGTATACTATCTTGATTGTTTTAAAGGTTTTTTACTTTTGCATTTTCCATTCAGGAAAGAGTGTTGATTCGGGGAATTATAGCGGCAACTTATGATTTCTATGAAGAGTTCTCATGCTATCATAGTACACCTTTTGAAGAGTGTATGGAGCTTATGAGAGGCTCTACTGCAAGGTCTAAGTGTGTTGCAGCTTCTATCCTTGTTGTTAAGGAGAATTATTTTACAAAAGAATTAGCAACACTATTTCCAGGCCTTCTCTGGCTCCAATGGGTCAACTTTCGGGAGAGATCTTTTCCGTCGTGGCTTTTGTTGAAGAATTTAAGAGTTTTAGAGCTTCCAGGTGCTCAACACTTGGAAGAATTGTGGAGAAACAATGCTGATCTAAGTATTTTCCTTTGCTTTATCAATATTTATAGAATCGTAAGTTTAAGGGTTTTATAATTTTTGCACGGTTTTGACTAAATTGAAATGCAACGTGGCTGCAGCCTCCTTCAAAATTGATAGAGATGAATCTTACTGATGCCCAAAGTTTCTTTAGATTTTAGAGGTCTATAGGATGTCTAAGAGATTTGAAAAAGATATCCTTTAACGGTGCAATCTATGATTATGATCGTCCATCACTGCCTTGGCTGCATCCATGTAGTCCTATGAACAGTCCTATGAAAAGTCTTCCAGAGGGATTTTGTCTACTTCAATCACTGGAGTACCTCTAGATAAGGTCATGTGGTGAGTTAACATCACTGCCTAGCAACTTTGGCCATTTGACAAGTCTGCGACATCTAGATTTGAGGTTTTGCAAGGAGCTGAGGATTTGCCTGATTCTTTTAAGTAGCTAATTCATCTATAGTATATCAATTTTAGTCATTGTAGCAAGCTCAGAATGTTGCCTTATTCTTTTAAGTAGCTCATAAATCTACAGTATATCAATTTTAGTAATTACAGGGAGCTCACTTTAACATCAGAGGACAATGACATTCTAGAAAATATGACAAAGCTGGAGACTTTAGATTTTTTAGAATGTGAAAAATTGCAGAAATTACCTCTGCATATCACAAATCAGTTGTCACTAAGATATCTACATGTGGAAGGCACCAGGTTAAGGGAATTACCAAGTAACATTGGTGAACTGAGCAAATTGGAAGTTCTGAAAATAGGGAGTGAATTCTTAACAAGTTTGCCGACTTCTATCGTGAATTTGTCCTCCTTGACTAGTCTTAACATTTACAAGTGTGGGGAGTTAGAATCTTTATCTGAGTCTATTGGGAATTTGGCTTCTTTAGGAAAGTTTAGTATTAAGGACTGTAAAAAGTTAAAATTGTTACTTGGGTCTATGGGTCATTTGTCCTCCTTATTTGACTTGGAAATAGTGAACTGTGAGTTGTATTCTTTACCTGAGTCTATTAGAAATTTATCCCGCTTAGCTATTTTGAGAATAAAGAGATGTAAGTTAAAATATTTACCTGAGTCTATGGATCATTTGTCCTCTTTGTGGTATCTTGATATTGTTGAATGTAATAAGTTGGGATCTTTACCTGAGTCTATGGGTCATTTGTCGTTTGTGCAAAATCTTCGTATTGAAAGTAATAAGTTTGAATCTTTACCTGAGTCTATGGCTCATTTCTCCTTTCTGAGAGATCTTCATATTGAAAGTAATAAGTTGGGATCTTCATCCGAGTCTATGGGTCATTTGTCCTCTTTGATGAGTCTTGTTATTGAAATAAGTATTAAGTTGGGATCTTCACATGAGCTTGTGGGAAGTCTTGATCAATTAGAAAATCTGAGCATAGAGTGTACTCCAGAGAAGTCTCTTCCAACATCAAGTTTGCAGATTAGAAGCTGTTAACTTACCCTCAGTTGTTGTCCCTGATGACCAAACCACAACTTGGTACATGTGGCTCACTTAGTCATTTCATGACTCATTCAGTTGAGATGGTTTCCTAATAGGCAGATTGGTTTTTTATATTGATATTTCAGTTTTGGCACCTCATGTGGTAATCATGTTCAGTTTGGTTACATAATGACATCCTTCTTGGTGATGATGAGCTCATATGACAAGATGTTATAATCTTGTTCTCTCTCTTGGCACAAATGTTTAACACCATGAGCATTATGGTAAAGACATTTAATACATGTAATATTTTTGAGGACTAAGGCTTGGAGGATAAGGCATGAAATTATTATGTTGGTTTAAGTGTTGACCACGATATGTTTGTATTTGATCTCCTAGTGGACATATTCAATGTTGTAAATATCACAACCTTGTTTCTTATCGACATGCTTTAGTGATTTACCTCTCAAATAGGTCAATGCAAATTTAATAAGGCAAAATGAATAAGTTTTTCACCAGTCTTCTTAGGGTTTACCTGTGGCATCGGTTGCATAAGTTAATCACGGGCAAAAAGAAAGTATTTGGCACTCATTTTGCAAAGTCAAAGCTTTGAATATGATGGTTTCAACTTAGGGTTTCATTTCCATTTTTTCTTTTGTTGTAATCATGAAAAAAACATGGAAACGGCTGCATGAATCTTTGAAGAAGATTTTTTGAGGTATCTTCTGGATGTGACAAAGCTTACAAACTTGGGTTACATTTTGTAATGGTTTTTGACTCCAGCAAATGATTGTGAAGGTCAACTTATCAGGTGATATTATTCCTTTTATTGATCATTCTTTTTGCAACCATATTTGATGTGAAACAAATGTATATTTTGTATTCACCACATTAGTTTGTGATGGCCGATAATCTTTGAATGCAATCATGATTTTCTTATCTTTGTTATGGGTTTATGGAAAATAAAAGTGTTTCACAGTTGATAAAAGACTACCCATAATGAATGGTGTCTAAGGTTTCATATCAAAAGCTTATCGAGTGTTTCAAAATGGTTGTGCTGGTGGTTTTAGTTGATTTCTATCATGATATAATTAGATTTATCAAAACCCACTTATGGGTATGCAATACTCTGATGAAAATTTATTTTGCTAAAAAGAATATGTAAAGGGTTTTTATTATTGTTGACAGCAGTTCAACAACATACAAGACTGCTTTCTCTTTTGTGGGTATATGATATTTTTCAGTTGAAATTTTAGTTAACTAGTTTAGTTGTACACGGGTATTTTTTGGCAGTTAAAGAAGAGTCTTCTTTAACCCTACACATAGTTTGAACATTGTTTTATCATGGATAAAGAAGCAGTTAAAAAGAGTTATTGGATATAACTTTTTTATTAGTTATGAACGACCCCAGACAATTATGCTACTACAGTTATGCTTCTTCAAACTATTTCATGAGAAGAGGAAGACGTTGCGAAATGTATAAAAAGGGCTTTGAACATAAATTATGTGTGGTTGTGTATACCCCTGATGTAATGTTGAGGATAGATGACTGAATGCATTATCATTAATATTAGATTAGAGATTGAGGATCAGTGAAACAAAGTGTCCCTCTGTATCTATTTTTCTTCATGATTGAAACATGTATTGAAAGGTCAAGTCAGTGAGACAAGAAATGACCTTTTCTAGTGAGGCATTTTGTGTAGCCAATGAGGATTTTCTAATGAGGCATTTTGTAGCCAGTGAGGTCTGTAATCAGTGAGATTCATTAAACAAGTCCGTGAGGCATTTTCTGAGTGGTTTTTATGCCTCAGAGGCTTTTCCACTCAAGACAATCTCTGTGTTATGATTACTTGTTCTGCTCATGAATTTTTGTTCATTATTTCATAATTTAACTATTATATGATGCTTATAGTAAATCAGTACGAATGCATAATACTTTGATACTTATCTCAGTCCAATGAAGTAACAATCTGCCTCTATTGTTTGTCTTGGTGAATTGTTCTAATGATTCTTTGTAGTTCACAATCAGTTGTTCTATCTTTTCATGTTCACAAGTTGGTTTGATAGTTCATCTTGGTTCTTAAATGAATGTCTTGCTTTCACCATTCAAGGTTGAAGTTCATAGTTGGTAAAAGTTAATTAGGTGTTGCCAAAAATAAGTCTGTTTTATAAGACATTGATTCACCCCCCCTCTCAGTGTCTTGAGTACTCCAACAAGTGGTATCAGAGCATAGTTTCCCCATTTGAAGTCTAACCGACTTGGGTAGGTCCTAATAGCAGAGTACCATGGGAAAGGGTAGAAGAATTAAGGCCTCAAATAGAGAAAAGAAGAGTGCTGATCAAAAAGTTGAAAAACAAGCCTCGGTTTAGACTAGCAATGATTTGTTGCATATGTCACCCCTGAAAAAGAATGATCCTGTAGATGAGAATTTTGATAAAAAAGAAATCATTGTGAATGAAGGAGAACAAAAAATTAATGATGAATAAATAGATTTCTTTGAGGATGAAGATGGATAGGAGTTCGACGAAGATGATTGTGAAGTTGATATTGAAGGAGAACTTTTGTGTGCCCTAGATACAATCAAGCAACTTAGTAAAGAAAACAGGAGGTTAGAAGACTAACTTCAACAAAAGAAAGATTCAAAAGATAAGGTATGTTTAGATCTTGCAAAAGTTTCTTTAGAACTTGAAGAAGCAAGAAATCTGATTGTGGAACTAAAGAGTGAAGTTTATGAACCTGACATTAGTTTAAGGACTGAAGTTGTTGAAGCAAAAAAGATAATTGATTGTACAAAATCTGATCTTGAAGTCAAAACTAATGAATGTCAAAAGCTTCAAGGAGAAGTAGTTTCTTTAAGGAAAGAGCTTGAGGATGCTAGAAAATAGTTAGATAAGTATCTGAAGTTTGATGATAGTACCAACAAGTTAAATGAAATATTAAGTAAGCAAAGGTTTCACAAAGATACTACTGGTTTTGGTTATGAAGAAGAGCAGTCATCCAAAGTTAAAAATACACCAAGGAAGAAGATTGATTTGGATCATCATGCTGCTACTCCTACTGATAAAACAAAAGACAAGTGTGGTGATGAAGATAGAAGGACAAACAAGCCCCCAAGACCTCCATCTTTAAGGTACAATTATTCTCAATTTCATGGTTATTGTTATTCATGTCATGTTTAAGGCCACAAATCAAGAGATTGTACAAGAAACAATAGGATATATGAGAGGAATGTCAATAGAAGTGTTTATCACATGCCTAGAAGAAATTATCCTTTATATGGTCTATATAATAATATAAGATCTTATAGTTGTAATATCTTTGAACACAAAGCACAATGGTGTAAGAAAAGCTTGATAAAACCATCTAGGAGCTATACGTTCAATAAAAAACAAGAGAATACCTTAAACAAGAAAAAGAAAGAACATATTTGGGTTTGGAAAAGAAAACTAGATCCAGGAAAAGCACATCTTGACCTTGTGCACACTGCACAAGTAGTTTCATTGGTTGCATGAGAAGTAACATGCTCTAAGGGGGAGGTATTCCAAGCTTCATCTTTCTTTTCCCAAAGACAATTTAACATTCAGGACAGTGCCCCTTGTTTTTGTTTCTCAAGATAGATGCAACAGTCATTCTTGAAGGGTGCTAATTGGTAGTTGGTGCAGTGATTTTTTCTATGGAGTGAGATGTTGTTTGATATTTGAAACTTAGTATGGTGATAGTATTTTCTATTTTTTCATGATGGCTCTTGACTATTAGAAATGAAAGCAATACTACTTCAATGGAAATCTGATACAAGATAAATTTCAGCAATCTTTAACTGTGTGTTATTAATGGAGATTGTAACATAGAAATAAAACTATGCTTCACAGAAATGCAAAATTAGAAATATGACCACATAACACAATGTTTAACATGGAGAAAACCCTTTTGGGTAAAAAACTCCACACAGGAAAGAGGCCTAATGTTTTTATTAATCTAAAAATGATTTACAATACAACAACACTTCAACTCTCTCTACTAGTCTTTAATCTGACAGCATTCCGGTAGCAGCCGAGTACCTAAAATCTATATTGTAGCAACTATTACATGGAAAATACTTATAGAAACATTTTCTAACTCATCTTAGGCGTTCACCTTCTCTCTCATGAGATTCCCCAACATACAAATATTAAATGCCATCTTACAAGCACCTTCCACTTGTCCAAAAATAGCCATGCAAAGGTTGGGTGCCTGAGACTAAATCTAGCCTCTTACAGCATCTTATGACGCATCATAACCATCATAGATTTCAGCAAAAGAGTATCTTTCCAAGATAGGAACCTTAGGCTAAATATAGCAAATATAAAACTAACATATCCGTCATATGCATCATAGAATCACATAATCTTATGACAACTTGCAACTGTCATAGATTCACTCACCAAACATTATGACAGTTGTCATACATGCCAAAAATAGTATATTCCTCAAGGGAGCATGCCTATCCTCATTTACCATGAGTTTTTACATTTTTCAATAGTAAAAGTCACTCTGTAATAACTTCCGGTGACTCCGAAATTACCCCTGCCAGTGAAACTAGTACATCTCCTCATGGATAATTAAAAATTACATATAATAAATGGAATAAATACAATATTGGGATTTACAAGGTTAATGGAACCTTATCCCAACATTCTCCCACTTAACATTATACATTGTAAATCAACCCATAGGAAATCAAATGAAAATAATCAATCACTAGAAACAAGGCCCATGGCCTCTCTGCACCGCACAAACTTCTCTGTGCTCATAGGCGTAGTCAATGAATCTACAACATTCTCCTGAGTGTCTATCTTCTTTAGCTCAATCTCTCCATTTGTAACCAACTCTCAAATAAAGTAATACTAAACATCAACATGCTTAGTCCGAGCATAATAGATGGGATTCTTGGCCAAACAGATAGCACTCTAGCTATCACAACTAATTTGAATGATCCTGCAATCAAAACTAATACTTGTACATAGTCTCCTCAACCAAACTGCTTCCTTAGAGACATGAGTAGCATCCATATACTCTACTTATGTAGTGGACAAAGCAACTATGGGCTGCCTCTTACACATCCAACTCACTGCACCTCCAAACAGAGTAAACACATAGCCACTAGTGGACCTTCGACTATCCAAGTCACCTGCCCAATCTGCATCAACAAAACCCTATATGTCCAAAAATTTATTAGCACTATTAGTACAAGAATAAACCAAATAATGGTTAGGAGTACTTGCAAGATATTTAAATACCATCTTTGCGTAGTTCCAATGTTGTATACCAGGGTTAGACATAAATTTGCTCAAAACTCTCGCTGCTTGGGCAATATCTGGTCTAGTGCAAACCATTGCATACATCAAACTCCCTACAACACTAGCATATGGCACATTAGACATATCCTCAATATCATCTTCAGTATCTGGACACATATCTAATGAAAGCTTAGTACCAATGGATAAAGGAACTCTAACTAGGTTACAGTCCTACAAACTAAACCTCTGCACAATAGTATTCACATACTTACTTTGTGACAACCAAAGCTTTCTGTTAACTTTGTCCCTCCTGATCTTCATTCCCAAAATATACCTTACAGCACCAAGATCCTTTATCTCAAATGCATTTGAAAGTTGGGTTTTAAGCTTAATGACCTTACCCTTAGTATTTCTGAAAAACAATATGTCATCAACATACAAAGCAATAACCAGTATAGAATCATCAACACAATGAATGTAAACACAATGATCCTCCTCGCTTCTAACAAAATCCAATTTCAAAACAAATGAATCAAACTTTTGATACCACATTCTGGGGGACTGTTTTAGACCATAAAGAGACCTCTTTAACCTGTAAACCCAATGTTCTTTTCCTTTTACCTCAAAACCTGTAGGCTATTGCATATAAATTTCTTCTTCAAGATCTCCATGCAAGAATGCAATCTTAACATCCATTTGGTCAATCTCTCAATCATAAGCTACAACAATGGATAAGATAAATGTAATAGAAGTCAATTTAGCAACAGTAGAGAATATCTCACCAAAATCAACTCCCTCTCTCTGGGAGTAGCCCTTGGCTACCAGTCTAGCCTTGTACTTCTCCAATGACCCATCTGCTCCAAACTTCTTCTTGAAGACCCACTTACATCCTATGGCCTTTCTTCCTTTGGGCAAACAAACAAGATCCCAGGTGTTACAAGAGTCTAAAGCCATCATCTCCTCCTGCATGGCTAGTTGCCAAGACTCACTATCATCTACATAAATAGCTTCCTTGTAGGATCTAGGTTCATCGTTAGTACTCAATAAAGCATATACACAATGGAAATCTGGTGGGCTATACCTATCAAATAGATTTTGTTGTCTTGTGGATCTCCTCAAGGGTGGAGTAAGAGACTCTACTCATTCTTCTGCATGATCATCTGTAACAACTTCTTCTGTAACAATAGACTCATCTTCATTAGAACTACTCAAATCTTCTTCTTCTTATTCACCCCCCAATCCATCATTATGTTCTTCCTGAGGTGCATCTTGCTGCTCTAAATCAAAGTGCACCTTCTTTACCTTTTCATCTTTTTCTTTTGGCTGCTCAGGTTCAGAAATAGCTCTAAGTTCATAACATCTCTAGAAAAGATAATCTTGCGGGTTAGTGGATTCCGAAGCTTATAACCTTTGACATTGTCACCATATCCAATGAATGTACACTTTTCAGCCTTTGGATCCAACTTAGATCACTTTTCCTTAGGCAAATGAACAAAAGCCTCACAGTTAAAAACCCTTAAATGTGAAACATAAGGTTTCTTACCTGTCCACACTTCATAAGGTGTCAAATCAAGAGCCTTACAAGGAGATCTATTTATCAAGTAGCAAGTAGTACACATAGCCTCTGCCCAAAAGCATTTATCCAATTGTGCATCACTAAGCATACTTCTGGCCCTTTCCATAATTGTTTGGTTCATCCTTTCTGTAACACCATTCTATTGTGGTGTATACGGAGTTGTCTTTTGTCTGATTATACCTGCATGCTTGCAAAACTCATCAAATTCCTTAGAGCAATATTCCCCTCCATTGTCAAATCTTAGTATTTTTATCTTAAACCTGATCCGTTCTCTACTAAGACTTTGAATTCCTTAAACTTAGTGAAAACTTTAGATTTATGCTTCATAAAATAAATCCATGTAAATATGGATACATCATCAATGAAGGTTACAAAATAACAAGATTTTCTGATAGATTCATTATCCACATGTCCAAACACATCCGTATGAATAATTTCTAACTTCTCTTTTGCTCTATTGCTTCCTAAAGGAAATGATCTTTTGTTTTGTTTACCAAACACACAATGCTCATAGAAATCAAAGTGCTCATCAGAATAGGAGAAACCATCCAAAAAAAATTATTCTTAATAGTTTTTAATACATTATTACTTGTGTGGCCCAATCTACAGTGCCACAACATACATTTATTTTTAGTAGTGGCCTCAGATACATAGGAGGCATTACAAACTGTAGTGGCTTCAAGATTAAACAAGTTCTCGAATCTCTTCCCTTTCGCTACCACCAAGTTCCCTCTCACTAATCTGCAGCCATGCTTGTCAAATGTCACATGCATTCCCAAATCATTCAACTTCGAAACTGAAATCAGATTTCTAGCTAATCTAGGAACATGCAAAACACCAGGGAGGTTTTTAATCCTCCCATCACTGAAACACAACAATACCTTTCCTTTCCTGACAATCGGATATGTAGAGTTATCACCAAGGTAGATATTACCTCCATCATATTCTTCATATGTGGAGAACCATTCCTTATGCGGGGTCATATGAAATGAGCATCCTGAATCAACCAACAAGTTTTCATCAGAAACAACATTACATGTAGAAAGTAAAACATCTTCACCTGCATTCAAGGACTTATCCGAAGTACTCTCCCACTGTTTCTTGGGGTTGCTACACTCCTTCACATGTCTGCTTTTACCGCAGTTCTAGCACTTAACTCTGTTCTTTTTACTAGGAGTCTTAAACCGGCCCTTGGACTTGTCCTTAGCCCTTTCTGATCTCCTTTAGGTCCTCTTTCCTTAGACCTTCCCCTAACACTGAGAGCATCCCCTGAACCATCCGAACTCTTCTTCCTCAATTCTTGTGACAGTAACACTAAAACAAGAGCATCCAACTTCGGATCCGCAAGGTCAGCAGTGATAGCAAGGATAACATTCTCCCAAGACTCAAGTAAAGAACAAAGAAGTAAGATACATTTATCTTCCTCACTAACCTTAACATCTACTGAATCAAGCTAACTCACTAACAAATTAAAAGAATTTAAATGCTTTGCAACTGATTCACCTTCTCACATTTTCATGGAAAATAATTCTCTTTTTAAATAAAGTTTATTTACCATACTCTTGGCTTGATATATCTCACCCAACCATTTCCAGAACTTGTATGCAATCTCTTCCTTTGCGACATTCAACAGGACAAAGTCTGAAAGACATAGCCGGATGGTTCCCCGTGCCTTCTTATCCTGTCTATCCCACTCATCTTGAGAGACATCGTCAGGTTTCTTCTCTTTCTGGACAACCAACCATTGGATTCTTTCTTCCAACAAATCTTCCATTTTTAGCTTCCACAACTCATACCCCGTTCCATTGAACTTCTCAATGTCCAATCGAGAGGTTGATGCAACGGTGGATGCAGTAATAATAACAACACAAGATATGCAAAACAAACACAAACAAATCTCCCACTGCAGCTACAGCTTCCACACTACCACCCAAGAGTCAAAGCTGGTCAAACTCTGATACCAAATGTTAGAAATGAAAGCAATACTACTTCAATGGAAATTTGATACAAGATAAATTTCAGCAATTTTTAACTGTGTGTTATTAATGGATATTATAACACAGAAACAAAACTATGCTTCACAGAAATGCAAAATTAGAAATATGAACACATAACACAAAATTTAACGTGGAGAAAACCCTTTTGGGTAAAAAACTCCACACAGGAAAGAGGCCCAATGTTTGTATTAATTTGAAAATGATTTACAATACAACAACACTTCAACTCTCTCCACCAGTCTTTAATCTGATAGCATTCTGGTAGCACCCGAGTACCTAAAAGAAACATTTTCTAACTCATCTTAGGCGTTCACCTTCTCTCTCATGAGATTCCCCAACATACAAATATTAAATGTCATCTTACAAGCACCTTCCACTTGTCCAAAAACAACCATGCAAAGGTTGGGTGCCCAAGACTAAATCTGGCCTCTTACAACATCTTATGACATGTCATAACCATCATAGATTCCATAAAAAGAGTATCTTTCCAAGATAGGAACCTTGGGCTAAATATAGCAAATATACAACTAACATATCCATCATATGCATCATAGAATCACAGAATCTTATGACAACTTGCAGCTATCATAGATTCACTCACCAAACATTATGATAGTTGTCATATATGCCAAAAATAGTATATTCCTCAAGGGAGCACGCCTATCCTCATTTACCATGAGTTTTTACATTTGCCAATAGTAAAAGTCACTCCATAATAACTTCCGGTGACTTTGAAATTACCCCTGCCAGTGAAACTAGTAAATCTCCTCATGGATAATTACAAATTACATATAATAAATGGAATAAATACAATATTGGGATTTACAAGGTTAATGGCACCTTATCCCAATATTGACAATGACTATCAATGATTCTTAATAGTGACGTAATATCAGTGATCTCAAGGTTAAAGCAGTCCTATGACAGATAGTTTACTTGATAGTAATGGTTCAAGTACTTGTTTTCAAGAGAAAACTACAAAGGCATCTCATCTCAATGAGTTCACCTTGAGAAGGATGACATGTGTTAGAGTGTTGATTGAAAAATACAGAGTTCTTGAGATTTTGGAGTTACTGTGACTATAAGGTGTTAGATGAGCAGATACAAACTTTAAATATAGTGAGTCTTATTGTGATTGAGTTGTAGTGTTTTAGAGAGTATGCTTGATTTGAGACATGTGTATAGGTTCTTATAGAGATTGTGTGAGGAGAACAGGGATAGAGATGATTATTATTATAGGATTCAATAATATCATTGAGTGGTTTACATTGTGCCCATTATAGTATAGCAGATCAATTTGGTCCATGTCAATGGAAGTGCAAGGAGTTGCTAGTGGATTTGGTATGATAAATATGTTTGCATATATCAGTGTTTCATTGGTCATGATAGTGCTTAGCAGGGACAGTGTATCTACTTTTGACAGTTTATTTGCAATAAGTGTAGTGATAGTGAGAATTTGGTTGCATATTTATTTGCCTTGATTATTTTAGTGGGTTCAGGAACTTTGTATGCCAGTGCTTTGGTCTGTTTTGATAGTACAGTACTTTAACAATGTTGACAGTGCTTTGGTTTGATTTGACAGTAACTTTGGGAGATGAGTGACAGACAAGGTTGATTGCTCAGGGTTAGTTTCTCGTTCATTTCTCCATGTTGTTTTGATTGGTTTGGTTATTTATTCATGCTTTGATATAGAGTTCATGCTTTGAAAAATGGAGTTGCTCATGCCTCTTGAAAGTGTTCTTTCAACCTCTTGAAAATGTTCTTTCTGATAGTGATAACAGTAGTGGAATTTGTAGTTTGTAATTGCTTTAACAATGTGGACATTGAATGACAATAGTTTGATAGCATTTGGTGACAATGCTGCTCATGCTCTAATGCTCATGCTATGAAAAGTGCTCTTAAAAGTGGAGTTGCTTATGCTCTTGAAAATGTTCCTAATCTACAAGGTTCATGCTTTGCATGTTATGATAGGTATTTTTTTGGAGGTGGCAGTGATATTTTTGGTACTACAGATTATTTGTTGTCATTAAGGGATCTGACAGTGTTTTTAATTGTTGCCCTTGTGCATTCAGATAGGGAGAGCTTCTTTGCATATTATCTATCTCTGTTGTGTAATATGATAAATGATTACCAGCCTTATTATATCTCTGTTGTTTGGTACTTGGATATACTTAGTTGTTCTTCTGGTGGTTGATCATTGATATGGTGCTTGGCTATTGGTGATAGTGTTATTTCTATCACCATCCTTAGTTGTCTATCTTTGCTACATGCTCTTCATGCTGCTAATATTTCATTATGGTGCTGACATTTCATTTTTTGTTTCAGATGTTCTGGATTCTTCTCACTCATGGGACAATCAGATTGGTATAGTTGGTATGGTTTTACACTTCTGCTTGTTATTTCACATTTGGAGGCATTTGCATACTTTCCCTCCCTTTGCCCTAATGTCAAAAATGGGGAGAGGAAGTTGTGTTTTTCCCATCATGGACAAAGGGGGAGTTTGTTAACTTACCCTCAGTTGTCGTCCTTGATGACCAAACCACAACTTGGTACATGTGGCTCACTCAGTCATTTCATGACTCATTCAGTTGAGATGGTTTCCTAATAGGCAGATTTGTTTTTTATATTGATATTTTAGTTTTGGCACCTCATGTGGTAATCATGTTCAGTTTGGTTAAATAATGACATCCTTCTTGGTAATGATGAGCTTGTTGCAAGTATGAGGTGAGCCAGTGTTGTCATTGATGTCAACATACTCATATTGCATTAACAAGAAGGATTTGATGAGCTGTGTGCCGAGGATATTGAGAAAGTTAGCCTCAGTCAGGAACAGTGAAGAACAGTGATGAGAAGAAGGAAAATGTATTGTATAGGTTGAGAACCGGAGGATGCAGATTAAAGGGTTTGTAGATATGAGTCTTGAGATGCTTTAGTTAAGATTTCAGAGGTCCGCATGAAGATCTGAAGGAGTTGTGGCTGTCGGTGTAGAACTGGTTCTAGCAAGTATCCAGAGGTGACAGAGGATCACAAAAAGGTCCGGTGAGGTCCAGAATTGTATTATCCTAATCTGCGGATTGGAAGGAGTGTTTGGGATGTCCTTGTGATGTGTCATCTTGATTTGTGTATGATTTGGAGGTCTGGAAGTACCTCTTGCATTATGACAGTGGCGACAGACAGTGTTCTTGAAGTTCCGGATAAGGAAGAGAAGAGATTCCAGTAAGTAAAGAAAGTGCGGATGTACCTGGTCATTCAGGCAGGCTTGTGAAGGTTCTTGGATCATGTTGAGGTTGTGTTGTCAGTCCGCATTGATAGTAGAGCCCAGAATTGAAGTTATTCTTCCGGATGAAGTTCTTGCTCTGTTTAGCCGACCGGATGAGTTGTTCATCCTGCGAATGTTCTTGTGGTGGCCGACTGGATGTGTTATTCATCTTGCCGATACTCTTATGGTTGTTTGCCGACTTAGATGTTTGTTCCTAAGTCGATGTCTTGTATAAATAAAGGTTTGTGAGTTCATTTCGAGTGTCGATTGTGTGGATGAGTGTGGCATAGCGAAGAGAAGTGCGAAAGGCAGAGCAAAGGTTTTTTGGGCTTAAATGGAACTGATCCGGACATGGTAGAGATGTCATTCTCCAGTTCAAGACTGTGATTCTTATCACTTTGTAGACAGTGTGTCTCCTTGTAGGCAGTGGGCCTCTTTGTGAGCAGTGTGCTCGGGCAGTGAGCCCTAATTGGCATGTGCCATTCATTCTTCTTTATTCTTCTAACAGAGAATAATTCTTGGGTTAATCACCCCGTGGTTTTTCCCTTAACCGGGTTTTCCACGTCAAAATCTTGGTGTTCAATGTGTTGATGTTCATCTGCTCTGAGTTTATGCATTATGCTTTCATAGATGGTTAATTGATATGCTGTTAACTAACAAAGAACAATCAAGTGTTTAAAGTAAGAGCAAGTTTTATACAACTGATTCACCCCCCCCTCTCAGTTGTATGCCCTAGATCCAACAATTGGTATCAGAGCCACGTTCCTCTAAAAGGAGCTTAACCGCTTGAGGAGATCCAGGATGTCGTCATACAAGAAGGATAGTCCAAAGTTTGATGGAACCAACTTCACTCTCTGGAAAGGTCGCATGAAGTTTCACTTGGAATGTATGGGAAAAGCATACTTGGCTATGGTCTCAAAACCATATGTACCTCCACAAGGTGGTCCGACAACTCTGAATGAGATTACAGATGCTGAAAATAATCTGCGGACCAAGGAAGCCCTACTAAGCGCATTGAATGATTCAGATCTCTCAAATGTTATTGACCTACCAACTGCATATGAGATCCTGACTAAACTGGAACTTCTGTATGAAGGAGATGAGTTTGTCAAAAGTGCAAGGTTGCAAAGTCTGAAAGGGAAATTTGAAAGATTGAAGATGAGAGATGATGAAAACATCACTACCTTTACGCCAAGAGTGAATGAGCTGGTATGTGGAATTAGAAATGCTGGTGGAACTCTAGATGAAAATGAGATTGTCTGCAAAATCCTAAGATCCCTTCCTGCTGCCTACAAAATCAAGGTTGCTGCCATTGATGAGTTCAGAGCCCACACAACTATCACAAGAGAACAACTGGCTGGCAAACTAGCTGCATTTGAAATGACCGAGTTTGGAGATGATCCTCCCAAGACTGAATCTGCTTTCAAAGCCAGTGCCTATGTGAAAGGCAAATAGAGATTTGATCCGGGAGAAAACTCATCAAGGAAAATGTCATGGTATGATCAAGCAAGAAGAGACATGGAAGAAGAAGAAGTAGAAATAGCTCAACTTGAAGCCCTCATTGCAAAGAGACTGCCAAGAGGATCCGGTAAGTATGAAGGAAAACTACCCTTTAAGTGTTTCAACTGCAATAAGATTGGTCATTTTGCTTCAAGATGTCCGGAAAGATCTGCAAGGTCTAATACTAACAGACAAAGGTTTCAAAAGAATTGCTATTATGTTCATGAAGAAGATGACAATGAGGGAGTAACAGATGATGAATCAGAACTAGGAAGCAAATCTGGAAATGAGTGGGTGTTTATTGCCATCAAGGAAGAAGATTCAATACTCTCTGAATCTGTCAATCACAAAGTTGTTGAAAAAGCTTTGGCTGCTCAAGTGGAAGAAAAGGATGATTGGGTTATTGACAGTGGATGTTCTCACCATATGACTGGTGACAAGAATAAGTTCTTGAATTTGGAAAGGTATGAAGGAGGAATGGTAAAGTTTGGTGACAATTCTGCTGGCAGAATCAGAGGCAGGGGAACTATTTCCTTTGATGGAAAGAGCAAAATAGGTAACGTACTATATGTTGAAGGATTGAAGCACAATCTTCTCAGTGTTGGTCAGCTAGTGGACAAAGGCTATGATCTCCGGTTCAAGAATGGAAAATGCAGAATCTTTACAAGCTCCGGAACTGAAATTGCATCCGGTACTCAGACAAAAGGTAATATCTTTCATCTGGTTGGTTCAAATAAAAGTTATTTGTTTGTTCAAATTGATCAGAGTTGGTTATGGCATAGAAGAATGTGTCATGTAAATTTTGATAACATCATCAGGATAAGCAATACTCAGGCTGTAAGAGATCTTCCAAAATTGATGAAACCTACAAATAGTTTGTGCAAAGAATGTCAGCTAGGTAAACAAAGCATAGTCTCTTTCAAAAGCCAAGATCAGTCTTCTACCAGATTGTTGGAATTAGTACATACTGATCTCTGTGGTCTGACAAGAATCAAGAGTCTACAAGGTGATAGATATTTCATGTTGTTAATTGATGATCATTCCCGGATGATGTGGGTTACCTTTCTAAAAGAAAAATCAGAAGCATTTGAGAAGTTCAAAATTTTCAAAGCTATGGTAGAGAATCAAACCGGATTGAAACTAAAGTGTCTAAGGTCTGATAGAGGTGGTGAATTTACATCTGGTGAGTTCATTGACTTTTGTGAGAAGCAGGGTATAAGGAGACAGTTGTCTGCTCCTAGGACTCCATAGCAGAATGGAGTAGTTGAGACAAAGAACCGGACCATCCAGGAAGCTGCCAGGACAATGATGTTGGAAGCAAATGTTCCTCAAATGTTTTGGAAAGAAGCTATCAGCACTGCAGTCTACACTCTCAATCAAGTTCAAATCAGAAACAACACCGGTAAGACCCCCTATGAACTCTGGTTTGGCATCACTCCTACGATGAAATATTTCAGAGTATTTGGTAGCAAGTGTTATATTAAAAGAGATGAAGATCTAGGAAAGTTTGATGCTAGAAGTGATGAAGGAATTTTCTTGGGTTACTCCACTCAAAGCAAAGCATACCGGTGTTACAATAAGAGATTGAGGAAGATGATAGAAAGCACCAATGTGAAAGTTGATGAAGGAATTGAGAAGCCTTCAAGATTTTATGAGTTTGATGAAGATGACCAAGACAGTGTTCAAGGAACTCAATCCTCTCCGGTGAGACAGAGTCAGCCTGATCCGGTAAATCAGGAAGAAGAGATAGGTTTGAATGAGCTTGATCAAGAAGCAGCAGTGCAGGATACTCCCAAAATTCCAAGGTATGTAAGACTGAACCACTCTGAAGATCAGATCATAGGTGACAGAAGCAAAGGTGTACAAACTAGAAGGAATGTTGCTCAAAATCAGGATGAATGTTGTCTGATTTCAAAGATTGAACCTAAAACAATAAATGAAGCCTACAATGATGAAAACTGGACCAAAGCAATGGAAGATGAATTGATGCAAATTGAGAAAAATCATACTTGGGATCTTGTTCCCAGACCTAGAGACAGGAATGTAATTGGAACCAAGTGGGTCTTCCGGAACAAACTAAATGAAGCTGGTGAAGTAATCAGAAACAAAGCTAGATTGGTCTGCAAAGGGTACTCTCAAATAGAAGGAATTGACTTTGAAGAGACTTTTGCTCCGGTGGCAAGAATTGAAGCAGTCAGATTACTTCTTGCATTTGCTGCCTTCAAAGACTTCAAGGTATATCAGATGGATGTCAAGTCTGCCTTCCTAAATGGTGATCTGGAAGAAGAAGTCTACATTGAACAACTGGATGGATTTCAATTGTCTGATAATAATGATATGGTCTGCAAGTTGAAGAAAGCTTTGTATGGATTGAAGCAAGCCCCAAGAGCATGGTATGAAAGGTTGGATAAGCATCTTGTGCAGATTGGATTCAACAAAGGTACTGCTGACAGTAACTTATATTTCAAAATTGATCATGAAAACATTTTGATTGTTGAAGTGTTTGTGGATGATATCATTTTTGGAGGAAGAGATAGTATGTGCAAAACTTTTGCAAATCAGATGAAAAGTGAGTTTGAAATGTCTATGCTTGGTGAAATGAATTTCTTCTTGGGTCTGCAAATTACTCAAACAAAAGAAGGGATCTTCATTTCTCAGACCAAATATGTGAAAGAATTGTTAAGGAAATTTGGTATGGAAGACTCAAAGCCAATGAACACTCCTATGGCAACCGGATGTAAGTTAAGCAAAGATGATGATTCTCCAAAGGCAGATCAGACAAAGTATAGATCAATGATTGGTGGATTGTTGTATCTCACTCAAACTAGACCAGATATAATGCAGGCTGTTGGTCTTGTGGCAAGATTACAGGCTGATCCTAGAGAATCTCATGTTATGGCAATCAAAAGAATTTTTAGGTACTTGAAAGGAACAGTTGAGTATGGTCTATGGTACCCTAGAGATCCGGATTTCTCTCTTCATGCTTACACAGATGCAGATTGGGCAGGAGATGTGGATGACCGGAAGAGCACTAGTGGTGGAGCATTCTTTTTGGGGAAGAGATTGGTTTCTTGGTTAAGCAAGAAACAAGATGCAATATCTCTGTCTACAACTGAAGTAGAATACATTGCAGCAGCAGGTAGTTGCACTCAAATCTTATGGATGAAGCAGATGCTAAGAGACATTAAAGTTGAATATGAGGAGCCTATCACAATTTTCTGTGATAATTCAAGTGCAATTAATATTTCTAAGAATCCGGTATTGCATTCTAAGACTAAGCACATATCTATCAAGTTTCACTTCTTGAGAGAACAAGTGAACAAGGAAGAAGTCAGATTGGAGTATGTTCCCTCCAAGGATCAGATTGCAGATATCTTTACTAAACCTCTTCCCAAAGACTCTTTTGAATATCTCCAGGAGAAGTTAGGGGTCATGGCCCCTCCGGTGATGAACTAGGATGCACTGATGTGCATCAGTCCAGTGGATATCACAGTCATATCTTGTGATCCGGATTGATGATGGGAAGCTGCAACTAAGGGGGAGCAGCTGGTATGATTCTGATGTATGAGAATTGCAAGTATGAGCCCTTTGCCATTGATGTCAAAGGGGGAGAGAAGACATGTGAAAAACAAGTGGTTGATGATCAAAGGGAGAGCAGTAAAGGAAGAGAAGACATGTGAAAAGTTGTTGTTGATAGGGGGAGCTGTGACAGAAAGGAGAAGTTCTTGTCTTGATGGTTTTTCACATCATATGTTGCCATCAATGACAAAGGGGGAGATTGTTGCAAGTATGAGGTGAGCCAGTGTTGTCATTGATGTCAACATACTCATATTGCATTAACAAGAAGGATTTGATGAGCTGTGTGCCGAGGATATTGAGAAAGTTAGCCTCAGTCAGGAACAGTGAAGAACAGTGATGAGAAGAAGGCAAATGTATTGTATAGGTTGAGAACCAGAGGATGCGGATTAAAGGGTTTGTAGATATGAGTCTTGAGATGCTTCAGTTAAGATTTCAGAGGTCCGCATGAAGATCTGAAGGAGTTGTGGCTGTCGGTGTAGAACCGGTTCTAGCAAGTATCCAGAGGTGACAGAGGATCACAAAAAGGTCCGGTGAGGTCCGGAATTGTATTATCCTAATCTGCGGATTGGAAGGAGTGTTTGGGATGTCCTTGTGATGTGTCATCCTGATTTGTGTATGATTTGGAGGTCCGGAAGTACCTCTTGCATTATGACAGTGGCGACAGACAGTGTTCTTGAAGTTCCGGATAAGGAAGAGAAGAGATTCCAGTAAGTAAAGAAAGTGCGGATGTACCTGGTCATTCAGGCAGGCTTGTGAAGGTTCTTGGATCATGTTGAGGTTATGTTGTCGGTCCGCATTGATTGTAGAGCCCAGAATTGAAGTTATTCTTCCGGATGAAGTTCTTGCTCTGTTTAGCCGACCGGATGAGTTGTTCATCCTGCGAATGTTCTTGTGGTGGCCGACCGGATGTGTTATTCATCTTGCCGATACTCTTATGGTTGTTTGCTGACTTAGATGTTTGTTCCTAAGTCGATGTCTTGTATAAATAAAGGTTTGTGAGTTCATTTCGAGTGTGGATTGTGTGGATGAGTGTGGCATAGCGAAGAGAAGTGCGAAAGGCAGAGCAGAGGTTTTTTGGGCTTAAATGGAACTGATCCAGACATGGTAGAGATGTCATTCTCCAGTTCAAGACTGTGATTCTTATCACTTTGTAGACAGTGTGTCTCCTTGTAGGCAGTGGGCCTCTTTGTGAGCAGTGTGCTCGGGCAGTGAGCCCTAATTGGCATGTGCCATTCATTCTTCTTTATTCTTCTAACAGAGAATAATTCTTGGGTTAATCACCCCGTGGTTTTTCCCTTAACCGGGTTTTCCACGTCAAAATCTTGGTGTTCAATGTGTTGATGTTCATCTGCTCTGAGTTTATGCATTATGCTTTCATAGATGGTTAATTGATATGCTGTTAACTAACAAAGAACAATCAAGTGTTTAAAGTAAGAGCAAGTTTTATACAACTGATTCACCCC
This sequence comes from Cunninghamia lanceolata, assembly GCA_027924645.1. Classification (NCBI taxonomy): domain Eukaryota; kingdom Viridiplantae; phylum Streptophyta; class Pinopsida; order Cupressales; family Cupressaceae; genus Cunninghamia; species Cunninghamia lanceolata. Next base: position 17,171,931 of record BSBN01000021.1, on the reverse strand, counting down.
CCCCTCTCAGTTGTATGCCCTAGATCCAACAGAACTCATATGACAAAATGTTATAATCCTGTTCTCTCTCTTGGCACAAATGTTTAACACCATGAGCATTATGGTAAAGACATTTAATACATGTAATATTTTTGAGGACTAAGGTTTTGAGGATAAGGCATGAAATTATTATGTTGGTTTAAGTGTTGACAATGATATGTTTGTATTTGATCTCCTAGTGGGCATATTCAATGTTTCAAATATCACAACCTTGTTTGTTATTGGCATGCTTTAGTGATTTACCTCTCTAACAGGTCAGTGCAAATTTAATAAGGAAAAATAAATAAGTTTTTCACCGGTCTTCTTAGGGTTTACCTGTGGTATCGGTTGCATAAGTTAATCACAGGCAAAAAGAAAGTTTTTGGCACTCATTTTGTAAAGTCAAAGCTTCAAATATGATGGTTTCAACTTAGGGTTTCATTTCCATTTTTTCTTTTGTTGTAATCATGAAAAAAACATGGAAACGGCCGCATGAATCTTTGAAGGAGATTTTCCAAGGTATCTTCTGGATGTGACAAAGCTGACAGACTTGGGTTGCATTTTGTAATGGTTTTTGACTCCAACAAATGATTGTGAAGGTCAACTTATCAGGTGATATTATTCCTTTTCTTGATCATTCTTTTTACAATCATATTTGATGTGAAACAAAGGTATATTTTGTATTCACCACAACAGTTTGTGATGGCTGATAATCTTTGAATGCAGTCATGATTTTGGTCTGAAGGCTTTTGGGATTTGTGAAAGGGTTAGTGCAAACCTATGACTGAAATCAATATAGGGCTCTTCATCTTGTTTTCTGATTTTCATTAATTCTGCAACAAGATCAGCAGGTTCTTTTGCAAATTCTTCTTTGAAACAGTCAGCAAGCTCATCCCAACAGGCAAAGGATCTCTTTGGAAAGCTCAAATACCAATTTTTGGCTTTTGCATCAAAGGACCTAACAAAAAATCTCATCCACAGATCCTCATCTCTGAATGAATGTGTATCCATGAACTCATGGAAATTTTGGATATGTGCACTCCCATCACAAACACTGTGACCACTAAATCTGGGCATCTGACTGTACATCCTAGCAGGCATACTTTCAACTTTATAATCAACCCATGATAGATCTAATTGGTCATACAAAGGATCAAAAGGGTTGACAAGAGGTTTAGCCTTTTGACTAGCAGACATAACAAGATTATCACTATTAAACTGGGCCTGCCTAGCCTCTAAGAATATCAACCTATTTTTTAACTCTTCTATTCTTTTATTCAACATATCATCCCTCTTTTGACTAAGTATGGGTGAATACATGTTTGGATTCATAAAATTTTCCATCTTAGACATTTTTTGTCTGCCTAAGACCTAAGGCTTCCCCTGGCATCTAACTTATGTAGTAAACAACAAATATAAAGGTGAAGGAATTAAGTACCTTTTCTCATCCAGATGTAGAAATATTAACATCTTTGTCACATTACATACATCTATCTTTCATGTGCACTTAAAGCTTTTTGCAGAGTCGCCACCTCTCCAGAGAGGACAAAACTTTCAACAGCTGAAAGCTATTTTTCTAGGTTCATTCCACCAGCAGAGCATCATTTTGTTAGTGACTCAGATGGGCCAAAAATATATTCTGGAAATGACTAGATAGTACTTTGACTTCACATCCCCAGCAGAGTCACCATTTTGTTGGTTTTTCTTTTGAATCAGCATCAGGGTTTGCCAGTTCCTATGCACGTGTAGATTCAGCCAACTAATACAGGAGGTTACGTGAGCTACCTCCCCTTCACTTCTGGTTCTGCCACACCAAGGGGGGTATCCCTATAACTAAAGATGTAACCTTGACTAGCTCAATAATATGAAGATTTAGCTTGACAGCATCAGGCAGAATACTCTCATGTCTGGACCAAGATCTTCATGATAGATCACAAGGTGGGCAACATTCTTGGACATGCATGTCTGGTTGGGTATGAGAGTATGCAAGGGGTTACTACTCCTACTCCTACAACTAAAAGGTTGAAGTGATGAAATGGGTGGACATAATGTCCTGGATGCAAGACAAGGGGTTTTGGCTCATAACTACTGACCTAGGTGCAGACTGGTGCCTATCCATTGGGCAAGGAGTCAACTAGACGTATACATCAGGTGGCTTGCAACTGTCACTCAAGTTTCAGGGGGTTGGATTGATGTTTGCCTTACAAACATCACCCAAGGATGGGTATTTAGCTGCCTCTACTTACTGATATCCCTACAGACATACAACCTTCTCCATGCTCAACCTAAAATAGTTTAATCCATTCCTTGAATGGAAGTTAGAGATCAGGCATGTGATATAGAACCCTGTATCCTAGAATCTATGAAACCCTTAGCAACCAGATTCAAAAGAAGGATAACATGCAGCAAATGGAGACAAGTAGATAAACACATGCAGTGAAGCATTTCTCATATAACATTAACACTGAAACTGAAAATATGTGCAAGATTCATTCATAATGCAACACATAAACTCCAAAATGGGATAAAACAACCAGGATCATGCCCTGTTCTTCATTATTTACACAAAAATGCCCCAGGCCTTCAACAACATTAAAATGAGAAACACAGCCCTACTTATACAGCAAGGAGGTGCTCAGCCTTAACCACCAGGCAAACTCAAAATTTGCTAGATACAGTACATTGAGAAAATGGCGCTCATCGCATTGAATGCAGTAGGTAGGGGAGGATACAAGGGAAGTCTCGAGCCATGCACTGCCGTCTAGGAATCCACACCTTCAATCGGGTGGTTTGACCAATCACGCCATCGCCCATACCTCTGCAACAACCACCATTAATGGTGTACCAACCTGCGGCCATCAGGAAATGCAGCATACTGTGCATCAGATCCTTTCCCGCCAAGAAATATCACCCTGATATTTCAAAATCATGTAGGAACCAATTATCCCACATGCACCTCGTGGTGACCTCCTCATCACTTTATATGCATGACCGCGAGCACATATAATGTTGGTGATTTTGCTCCCGACGGCACCTAGCATATACCCTCACCATCATCATCCTCAGCATGATATCTGAATACTCAATATCACCCTGACGTCAACCTCATCATCTGCATGATAACCTTACCTTCAAGTGAAATATCATCTTGATATTCACCTTCATCGGCACAACCTGATGCATCAGAGGAAGATCCTCCTGCCTTGCTGATACCGCATGTCTGGCCGATGAACATCCTGATGATGTCACCATCGTATCCTATTGACGTCATAAGCATATCTACCTATCGCGCACCTCCTCATATCCGGATGAAGTCATCGTCATATTTGCAAATATCGGGGAATCTCCACAAGATGACTAGTGTTAGAAATATGACCCCCCCGGATCTTGATGTCGTCACCATCATGTCGGCATCAGGATGATATTTGGAGGACAACCAGATATTTAGAAATATCACCCTAATAGAAATATCAGGGTGTACTGTAGTTCCACCGTAAGATCGGGGTGATGTTTGAATAGCTCCATGGAACATTGGGGTGATGTTTGAATGTCACCTGATATTTGGAAATATCACCCCTTCCTTAGAAAATGATGAAGCCACGAGACTTAGCCAATATCACCCTGATGCATGAATGACATCAGCAGCATCCTGGTGTGAAACAAACATAAGGTGATAAAATAACATCAGGGTGATCTTAACAAAGATCACTTGATATTCAAATGTGATGACCCTCTAGAACATCAGGTCATATTTAGAAATTTCTCAGCGCCAACATCAGGATGATCTTGACCAAGATCACCCGATGTTAAAATATCACCTCGCACACAAAAGTCGGGTTAGCAAAACATGATGACCCCATAGGATAGCCAGTCAAGATGAGAAATGACCCTCACAGAAATATCAAGGTGATAATTGAGAACATGATGATGATGACAACCCCCTACTTCAGAATATCATGATGATGCTGAAAAACACTGAGAAGGTCCAACACTTAGGAAATTTTTGGATATTTAGGGAAGAAGCCTGGCTAAAAACCTTGAACATAAATTATCACCAACATGCCCAAGTCCAAGGTACCCGCTTTTTTGGGGAATTTGGACCTCCTTTGGACATTGATCAGCCCCGTAACTTCTGTTTTCCAAAATCAATCTACGGAGGACACTGGAGTGAGCACCCGAGTCCTGGAATTGCTCCTTTGTCCATCTTTTCTTTAGATCCTGAATCCTTGATGTCTTTCTAGCCTTCCTACAACTCCATGTGTCCCAGATGCGACACCTGTAACCTGTAATCATGAGACTTGGTTTGTGGGTTGTGGTGTTTAGGGGTTTGTCGTAGTCAAACCCTGGAGGACACTTAAGTCTTTGAACACCATTGTCAAATAAAGAGGGCATGCCCTTGTGAGGTAGAGAACAAAACCAAAGGAATCAATGATAAAACACAATGATATGTCACCTTGTAGTGAAGCTTTCATGGAGGAAGATGCTCTTCATGCTATGAAGGAATTGATGCTCAAATCTACAAATATCAACACACAAAACACACAAGTCTGCTCTTGCAACACAATAGAAAGCCTTGAATCACCTTGAGAATGCTCAGAATTCACAATAACAATCTAGTTTATGAATGAATGCCTACATATGTTTATATATGCATCTACAAGCACTCTTGCCAAGATATTTGAAATTCAAACTTACCGTGTCGACAAAGGGACCTAATAACGGTCACTAACCGACACCCAGAAATTGAGGTTGCCCTAAAATAGGGCAGGACTAGGGCATGGGCACCCAAGTCCTCCCCCCAATTTTAGGTAGGGTACAACTCAAGGAGTCCTCCTAGGTCCTATTTTCCATGGGACTTAGGTCTCATTCCATCGGGATGCTAAAATATAAACTAAAATATCCTAAATGCACTCTAAAGACCCCGGAGCTAAACCTTATGAGGTAAAATCCCCCAAGGGGACATTTTCTGACGTTACAGATCCAAACTAAGAATTTCAACCATATGAATCATAAAAGCACATACACACATGATACCAGATTTACATGGAAACCCAAGATGGGAAAACCACAGTGAGCAAGCTACTTGTATCTATTGTCCAAATCTAACCTCACACAAAAAAAGAAGATTTACAATGAATTTTATGGGCACCAACCCAAAGGAAGCACCAACTCCCCGATACAAAGTTTTATGGGCTCCAACCCAAAGGAAGAAACAACTCCCTAATACAAAGTTTTATGGGCTCCAACCCAAAGGAAGCAATAACTCCCTAAAGAGCTACAACTCTTACAAAATAACGCTCCAACCTCTATTTTGAAACATTCAACTTATCCTGATGATTCAATTTCCTCTGCAACATTAATTCTGCTAAAGCTTTGACATCCTTGACATATTCTCAATGACTTAACACTTCTACACTATCCTCTCTACTATCATCTTGATCTTTTGTCTGATTTTGATACCTTAAAAACCTCCACAACATCCATTCTGCTATAGGTTATGAATTATTGCATACGTAGCTACTTATCTCACTTCAAATCATAAACATGACATTTTTCATGCACACGCTTTGAAACAATCTTATATCCTTCATATATATCCTTCGCAAGTCTTCAAAACATCATCTTTGTTAGCCTAAATGTAACATGTAAAATGAAACATGTAACCGACCTTGCATGTCAGCACCCAAATCATCTATGGTAATGTACTAGTGAAATCCCATAATGTGGTTCATACCAAGTGGTCTACTGGACCCATTTTACCTTCTCCCAAACTTTCTTGTTGGTGCATGCTTCCATACACACGACACAATCGCTCAAGTACAGCTCTGCAAACACTTTATCCTTTTATGCCTTAGCTCTAGACCCTATGCGGTACCAGAGAAGAGAAATATCACCATGTGTATCAAGCCATGAATAGTATACGACTTGCAAAACCTTCTCATGCATTCCTTTCTCTAGCTCATGCTTCTGCTTGCTAGTGCAAGCAAACAATCTTTGAAGCTAGTAACCTTTACACTATCTAGTCACATTGTCTTAACTTAGAATAATGAAAAACACACTTGCGATATTTTGTATCCTTTGAAACTTGAGTATGTCATTCTTGTACCTTTGCTTTACCTAAAGGTTAAATCACAAAGTTGAGTATACATTTCACAGAATTCTCACGCGGATGAAAAATGCCGCTTGGAATGGGAGCCTAAGCCGAAACAGGTGCCCATTACGAAATGGGTTCCCATTTACGATGGGCTGCATGGTTGGATCCTTTTGCATAGGAAGAGAGGATGGGAATTCAATAGTGGAAGGTTTCTAAGGAGGTGGCTTGGTTGTCCCTCTCATCTTCTTCCTCTCATCTTTTTGTAGACCTAACCTAAATAACTTATTAAACCTAAACCTAAAACCTAGAAGTCATTTTACTATGTTTAAATCTTTAATTTAAACATATCCATATATCTATGACAACTTGACGCTTAACAAAGGGGTAAAGGGGACAACAACAGTGGAAAAAATTTAAAATAATGTTGAGTGTACATAGGATGGGTTCAAAGATTGAATAAAATGAGACACTTAGGAAGGATAAACATGGATTAGGAACAAAATATAATTTACGGTAACATGGCTAGATGGAATGACATTTAGGCTATATACAATAAACTTTATCACATGGGATCTTATTTTGTACAAATAGAACATTAACGATGTATATACCATTACTACTTTCACCTTAACATAAATGGCATATACCTTATGCAAGATTTTATGGAAACATACTTTTTATATATCCATTTTGCAAGTGAATAGAAGAAAGGAAATCATTACCATATTAAACATGCATATATAAAGACCATTGTATTCATAAAGACCTATCTCTAGACTAGATCCCCACCTTCTATGCATGAATGATTTTCTAATTCCTTCTATATTTTCTAAGTCCTAAGTCACTTAATCCTAAATTATAGGGTAAGTGCAAGAAGATGGGGGCCCAAAAAGGGGCCTTAAGTGGCCATTTTCTTTCTAAAATTAGGAAATGCTAGCCTTGGATGAGAAATTGATCATACTTACACTCAAAATTTTAAGATGCAACAAAAATAATGTTCATAGTGCTCCGAGTCTACTTTCTAATCTACTATTTTTTTTTGAAAATGGTATAGATTAAGGGGTTCAAAAGAGGGAGCCACAAAAATTGATGTTGTTTCTATCAAAAAAAACATAACACAGCATGTTTTGTGGCTCTCTCAAAAGGTTAACTTTTTTTGGTATTTTTAAAATCGCTTAAGTGAGAAATTAGCTAACAGCATGTAGTTTATACCTGATTTTTCTGATAACTTTTTAATGAATATTTGATTTTTTACTAATTTTCAAAGTGGACACATCCTAAAAAATAGATTTTTGGATGTGCTACCCCTATAAATTTTGGAAACTAATTGCAAATCAATTTTTTTTAAATATGTGTAGAATGGAGTCTAGTTTCTAATATGTAATTTTTTTGAAATTTCAATGAACAGTTAATTTACAATGAAAAAAAGACCAAACACTAGTTTTTGCCCAAAAATGGACACACAAACAAAAGAAATTAAAGATGAAAGGCTCAACATTGTCAAATTGTGAAAAAAATTACATTGTTAAATAGCTAAGAGAAAGCCTAACATTACCTAGGTGTTTGATTTGTTTGACCTTGAAACACGTACAAATTTGAGGGTTAGCACAAACGAAATTATGTGAAATCCTGTAGAATATGCAAAAACATGTCTCTGGACGTTGGGAAGACACTCCAAGCCTTTGGGTTGGAAATCCAAAGGAAATCCCAAGCCTAAGGCTTGGGATTCCCAAAGAAAAATATAACGCGCTCACGTTATGTTTTCTTTTGCATTTTTTCCCTTTTCATAAAAGTTTGCCCATTGTTTGTCATGTTTGACATAACGCGAGTGCATTATAACATGCTCGCATTATGTCTCCCCTAGAATGTTTTATGTTCAAGGTTGTTAAGCATGTATGTATGTATGCTTGTATGTATGTATGTATGTCTATATGTATGTATGTATGTATGTATTGATGTATGTATGTATCCCTATATGTATGTATGTATACTTATATGTATGAATGTATGTATGTATGTATGTATGTATGGTTGTATGCATGTATGCTTGTATGTATGTATATATGTATGCACGTTTGTATGTATGTATGTATGTATGGTTGTATGTATGTATGCTTGTATGTATGTATATATGTATGTATGTATGTATGTATGTATGTATGTATGTATGTATGCTTGTATGTATGTATGTATGTAAGGGTTTTGGGTTTAGGGTATATAAGGACCTGAGCTTATAGAGTTTTTAGGGTTGAGGGTTGAGGTTTAAGGGTTGGGGGTTGAGGCTTTAGGGATGAGGGTTAAGGGATTAGAGTTTAAGGTATAGTGTCGAGGGTAGAGGAGGGTAGATATGGGGGTGAGGCGGATAGGGGAGGAAAGGGTTGGATAAGGGTCTAAGGGTCAAGGGTTTAGGGTTTAATGGTTGAGGGTTTAAGGTCAAGATGGATTAGGGTTTAGGGTTGAGGGATTAGGGTTTATTGTTGAGGGATTAAGGTTTAAGGTTGAGGGTTTAGGGATAGGGTTTAGAGTTTAGGGATAAGGGATTAATATTTAGGACCTTGAGGGTTTAGGGTTGAGGGTTGATGCTTTAGGTCCTATTGGATTCTTTCCCAAACTGGATGCTTCTTCCCAGTTATCCCTACAAGGTAGCCATCATTGATCAATAGGATTCTCAGGCCAGGGGCCAATAGTAAAGGAGATAGACTCTATAAATATCTCCTCTTCTTCTTTAGGCTCTACAGAACCAAGGGGGGTATTCCCTATTCAACATCCATGAAATATGCCTGTGAGGTTGCTAGGATGTTGATACAAAGAAAATAGATCCTCTCTTATGTAGACAAAAACTATGGAATAAGTGCAAAGAGGCTAACTTTGGGCCTATGTTCAGTTCTAATGTCCTAAAGGTTTGTATTTGAAGTTTGAGTTTGATTTGTATTTGGATACAAGACTGGGACTTTGGGTTGTAACCTCAATACAAGACCAGACTGGTGCCTATCCAGGGCTCAGAGTCAATAGACATACACATGTGGGTGATTATCATAAGCTTGAATCAATGACTGAGTTTCAAGGGGAGATTTCTAGTATCTGCCTTACGGATACTTCCCAAAAATCAAGTGCTTAGTCATTCATACTTGATGGTATCCATGTTGCAACATACTTTCTCAATGATTAACCTAAAACATTTAATTTGTTCCTTGAACAAAGGTAGGAGATTAAACATTCAATACAGAAAACCCATATTCCTGAATCTTAAACAACCCTTAACTATTCTAATTCAAAAGAAAATATGCCCACAACTTGGAGAAAAATGATCAAAGACATGCAACAAAGCATTTCTCATATAAAAACATCATGAAACCAGTTAACTTATGCATAAAACATACAACATGAGATTCATACACTCACAAGACACCCAAAACAGAGCCACCAACGAAGTTGTATCTTATTACAGCACCAAAATTTGTCCAGTTTTCAACAACTACCAAATGAGTAACACAATTTGCCTAAGTAGCAAGACTGTGTCCTCAGCATTAATTACATGGTACTTTCAAAAATAAAAAATTTGCCAAAGACAATGCACCATCTAAAAGGTGCTCAAAATATTGAATGCTCTAGGCAGAAAGAGAAGGGAGAGCAGGTGGGATTGGAAAATGTGCCACCGCTTGAAGATTTTCTCATGAAATACATGTTGATGATTACAATATACAGCCTTCTGGCCTTCCTTCTAGCGCCAGAAAACTGTTGATGATTACAATATACAGCCTTCTGGCCTTCCTTCTAGCGCCAGAAAATTGTTGATGACCGTTTTGATGCAATCATAACAATAAGTTAAAATTCACATATAATGAACTGAAACTATACTTGAAAGATAAGAAGGAATCATTTAAAATTCAACTAATCCCAAGTCTACAATGGTTCGGTTGGTCAAGTTCAGTTGGTCAATGTGAAGCTGTAATGTTCAAGGGGCCTTACGTAGTTTAGGTTTGTTTTGTAGTTTACTGGCCTAAGAATATGCAAAAAGGTCATAGATTTCAACAAGTATTCTGTTCATTTGCATAAAGGTGATACTGTGCTGCAAGTTTCAGAGGGTTTTCTTGGATTTTTTTGCAGCTTTCTTCTTTATCTGTTTATGAAAACTGTCTACTTATAGCTCTGTTATACATGCTTCTTCAAATTTGAGACAATTTCCTTTGGATTTCTACGTTTTCAGCTAAATATTTCAGATGGGTTGGGAAAAGTTAGAAAGATCTACTCTATACCTCATTTAATCTACCGAAGGATCTAATTGTTTCTGTTATGCACTATGTAAATACCACAGTAATTTGATCAAATCCACAGTAAAAACCCTAAATGTAAGTTCTGAGCATTTTCACAAACATACATTTAAAATTGCAAGCTCTCAAAGAAGATATTTCAAAATACAAAGAAGGGCAGGAGAACACTCAGAAGATAGATGCAGAACTCCAGATTCTATTGTATTAGAAACGAATAGTCATACATGATTTACAATGTAGGAATGACTCTTAGTTTCATTGATCATACTACAGAAAACTTACAAACTTTACAGATACAGTAAGGCAGCCAGACATTCCACGTGCACCTTACTGCAGACAAACAGGTGACCTCCTTCTTCTACTTCTAAACTATGCTAAGCTAACTTGCTGTGTTTTCCTAGAATTCCTGTTGTAGCCCCTGTTGTAAAGTATTACAGTGTAGAGAGGCACAATATATAACATTCTGATTGTCCTCACTACAGCAAAAACTTAACTGAACCCCTGGTTCAAACCCTTGGTTACAGCAATAAATGCAGGTGAACTAGCTCTCAAAAAATATCTCTGAGCAGTGTCAAATCTGGGCGAAATATTGCCCCTTCTGAGAAGTTCTAGCAGCTGGGCAATAACTTCTGTTTGTCTGTTGTAGTAATACCTCCAGCTGCAACTCTGTCTTTCACTTGAATGGCCTTGATTTTTCGCACTTTATCCTTATCTTCTTGCTCCTGAGATCAGATTTTCTTTCCTTCATGAGGTCACTGTGTTGACTTTCTAGCTGCTTCCTCAACTGCAAGCCTGCAAGACAAGACAAGCAATAAGTTTCACATTTATCATAAAAACAGCAGGAAATTAAAATAAGCGTTTAAATCCAAGTGACCGCGCAAGATTGTGGAAATCGGATCAGAAATCCTCTCAAAACGCATCAAAAATGCGTTCAGACTGCTCAAAATTCATCGGGTCAACCATCGCTGACCGAAAAATGCCAGAGGCGCCAAAAAAAACACTTTAAAACTCCACCGCTTCATTTCCCGCCCATCGGCATGACCATTGCTATCGGCATGTCAAAAAAACACTTTGGTCGACATTCTCTATTTGGCCGATGTTTACTTCATCTTCATGATATTTCGCTTCTGCATATTGGGGAAAAGAATAACATCATCATCATCATCATGTTGAAGAAGAAAAGGAGGATATGAATATGATCATGCTGCCGAGGAAAGGAAAATGATGGTGACGTCATCATGATATTCGGGCTTCATTGAAATGCTAAGGATGACGTCATCATCATGTTCAGTTAAGGTCAGGGGATAATTGTGATATCGGGTCACCTAAGGAGCATGATCAGGATGATGAATGTAATATGATCCTCTTGCGGCCAAGGTAACCCTCTCGAAAAAAATCAGGATGATGATGAGCATCGGGATATTTGCAGCTTTTGTCAAACTTAGAATAAGACGTCATCATCATATTTCGCGAACCAGATCGTGCTTGAAAATATCCTGTTGAAGGAAAAAAAGTGATGATGATGATCATCAGGATATTTGCTTCTTCGTTTATTAGATCAGGATGACGTCATCATGATATTCGAGCCTTTGTTAAACTTAGAACATGACGTCATCATGATATTTCGCCAACCGGATCATGTTTGGGAAATATCCTGCCGAAGGGAAAATGTGACAATGATGATCATCAGGATATTTTCAAAAGGTTGTATTTCATCGGCAGGAGGACTTTACGAAATATCGGGCGAACAAACAAGATCATGATGATCTTGATAACAGGACAGGATAAAACAATATGATGATGACCCCCCTCATCGAATTATCATGATGACGTAATCATCATATTTTGTCTTCGAAGCACAAGGATAAGTTGAGGTCATCATGATATTCGCGCTAGGGTGATATTGTAAAAAAATGATCATGCTGTTTAAGGAATGAAATATCGCCCTCCTCTGAATAGATAGGGTGATCATCATGATATTGCAAAAAAAGGCGATCAGGAGGATATGAAGTTGTCATCATCATCTTTCGAATTTCAGCAACTATCATGATGATGACGCTCCGATAGGTTTATAGCATGCGCATTTAAATATGCCGATGATGAATTTTCTAAGTCAGGGTGATCCGACATTATCAGCATGATGTTTAAATTTTAGGCGATGCAAAGATATCATGATGATGCTCGCGATACAAAGACTGCTCGACGGGGAACTTACCTTGACCTAAAGTTGATATCATCATGATATTTGAACCTCAGGATATTATCGGGGGGGGTTCAAATATGATGATGATGCTGTTCTTCATGTAACCAAAACCGAGTTTATAACATATGACCCTCCTAAAAGAAATCATGATGCCGACAATGCGCGTAAGGCCATTTGACGGGTAAAAAGCACTACCACCTAAGATTGACATCCGGATATTGCGACTGCATGATTTTTATCGGGTGATAGACCAAGATCATGATGATCTTGACAACATGACTTAGGATATAAAAATATGATGATCCTCCTGCGAATATCAGGTTTGACCAAAACTTTGACTGTGCATAACTTCCACATATGGACGAATTTTCAAGTGATGTAAAAGGCAAACCTGCATGGAAATTTGAGCTCTTTCTAAATATGAGGTCACAGAAACAAAATATGAAATTTGACAAACTGACCTCATGATGATGACCTACCTCATCCTATATCATGATGATGATGCACCTGACCTTCATTTTTACCAAACCGCCAGAAAGCAGAAAAAACACAAGCAGAAGCAAAAAGCAAACATCAGCAGGGGTCCCCATTTTGCTAAGGAGCATAATGGGGCGTGTTGTGAACATCACAACAATACAATGGGTGGCCTGTCAATCATTGACCCAACTGATGCAAATCTGCCATCAATCTCCAACCTACCAGTGGCTCTTGAAAATGTAGCAGCTGTGTGCTCTGGACACTTCTTGCCTAAGAATGCCACTGTAGTCGTGAAGAAAACCCTGCATTTGAACATAGCCTTTAATTTTCCTTCTTCCACCGAAATCTATGGTCTAAATTTGAATAGGCAATCTGCCAGCCAATTAGAATGTGCCATGTAGATGCTTCCTTGCCATCGCTGACTTTTTGCATTAGTGAGATTAAAAATTCCACATTCACCTTGCAATGCTCCCCTGACCGCTTTATATACCAGGCCGCAAGTAAACTTAATGTCACACATTTTTCCCTGTCGCGGCCCACGACCTATCCTCTAGTAGTCCATTGCTACATCTATCGCTGATAACAAACCTTATCAGTATGATCCAAACCATCAGAGCAACATCCTCCAGGCACTCTGATGCACAATATTACGTCGATGACCCTGCTGAATTAGTGTGATCCCAACACATCAGCACACCCATAAATTCCTCTGCCGACACAACGATCACACCGATGAAAACATAGTCTGCATGCATCCTTATCTCCATCGGTGATCGATGAGACCTACTTCGTTGGCTAGACTCCAGCTTACCTCTCTGATCTCACAACTCTCGTCGACAACCCAGCATAATGCCTTATCTTCAGCGAGACCACATACCATCGGCGAGCCTAATAACTACTCTGCTGATATAGGTCATCCTGGTGATAACCTTGGATGTTCATTATAACCTCATCGGCCCATCGGCAAGAACAAAACACGGGCTGCCGATGAAGACTTTCATGCCGATGCAAGGAACATACCAATGAAAACAACATGATCACTGAGACAAAGCGATAGTCTTGTAGATGGACTCAAAAATTTTAGGGTTTGAATGAAAAAACCTACAAACGTTCAAGCTTAAAACCCTAATCCTAGGTGGGCACCAACACAGGCTCTGACTGGGGATGTGCAGGCGTAAGGCTGCAGTGAGAACCAGACCACTCCGAGATAGACTAGGCAAAACACAAAACACAAAACAACACTGACTATACAAGGTATATATAGACCATTTACATCTAATTTATAGTGTACACATAAGATATTCATTTATGAGAAAAAAGCTTTAAGGAATTTACCATGCACAGGCAATTCCAGTAGTTCACCATTGAGGACCTGGAGGAAGTAGGAATCTTCTTCATGAGTATTGCTGATTTGATATGGGCCCATCCATAAGGGCTCAAATTTACCATGCTTGCCCTTATCCTGGCTCCTTGCATTCCATACAAGGACTAAATCACCTATCTGAAACTTTCTTTCTGTAGCCCTTTTATCAAACAGATATTTCTCTTTCTATTGCTTCTTGATGTTTGTCTTGTGTGCTTCTCTTATGATTTCATCTAATGCAACTAGTTGATTTATCCTTTCAATCATTGAGTCCTCAATCTCCTCCTCATTTTCTTGTATGGATTTATAAATTGGCAAGAGATTATTCACAGGTAATTTAGCTGCTGCACCATACACTAGTTCAAAAGGTGACCTTCTAATTGCTTTGTTCACTGTCACCCTGTCAGCCCATAATGCCATCTTCAGCTTTGAATCCCATGCCTTTTTGTTCTTAGCTACCATTCTTTTGATGATTTTCATAAGGCTTCTGTTACTTGTGTATACACCTAAAATTGGCTCATGTCAAATTAAGTAAATATTTTAATATTTATCTTAATTCTTATTTTCTTCTATCAATTAAATAAAATATTCTAAGTTTATTTGATTGGTTCATTATCCCATAATTAAATGAAATCAATTTATTTAATTAAATTCTCTAAATTCTTCTAATGTCTCACATAATTAAATAATCCTAAATTATTTAATTAATCCTAAATTCCTCTATCCTAAGTCCTAATTCCATAAATCCACCTCATCTTTCCACCTCACCATGTTGCACATGTAATTAAATATTTTAAATATTTAATTAGCTAATATTCCCTCACCCACATGTCCTATTTATCCTCTAGTCAAAATTAGTTAACTCATCAATCAAATTAGTTAACTAATTAGTCAATTGAGTTCATTGGTCAATCTATTATGTTGACTCCTCAATCAACCTAGTTAACTAATTAATCAATTCAGTCAACTCCCCAATCAACTCACTTAACTGATTGGTCTATTCTGTTAACTCTTCAATCTATTCTGTTAACTCCCTTGTTGCATGATGGAGCTTGGACACTTGTCCTCTTTCTATTCGCGCACATTCCTCAACCATTGATCTTATTTCTTCTCAACCGTTGATCTCTTCTCTTCTGAGTCTATAAGTGAACCTTATTCTTCTATTTCTATCATCCAAGCTTTAAGTAGAATTACTTTGTCGAATTACCAGCGCACCTTTGGCACCCCCACTATCACCCATTTACTTGAGATCACCCCATTGCTTTGAAGCTCATCTTCATAGCACATTCATATCATAGCCATTCTATTCTTGTCATCTTCAACAAGCAAGGGAGTATACGCTTCTGAGGGCTTCATCACAATCAAGATCAAGAATAGATAGGCAAACAATGGAAGCCGCAGGATAACAAGGTTTGTGAAGTTTGTGCTTTATTTATTCAATCTTGTTATTCACATATTTCATTGTGTTATTGTGTTTGATATGCTTATTTATTTCATCCAATTTTTGTTATAACAACTTGATTCTACCTGGCCATTTACTTGTGGATGGTATGGTGATGTATGTGACAAACTAATCCCATAATTGTTGCAGAAATCAACAAACTTACCAGATCTGAAACACATGGCATTGTTTGTGACCACTTTGACTGGCACACCAAATCTAACAATAATGTGTTCCAAAATAAAATCCATCACCACCCTGCTTGTAGATTTCTTAGTTGGAATGGCTTCAATCCATTTAGTAAAGTAATCAGTAGCAACCAAAATCCAACTATGTCCTCCACTTGACTTTTCTGAGATTTCCCCTATAAAATTAATTCCCCATTGCTGAAATGGAGCCTCCACAGTTACAGTCCTAAGGGGTAATGCACCTTCATACTTTAATTTTCCTGAGAACCTTTGACAAAGATCACATCTTCTTACCATTTTTTGTGCATTTGAGAAAAGAGTTGGCCACCAATAGCCCACTCTAAGAATTTGGTGAGCTGTTGTTTAGGCAGTATAGTGTCCATCACACACTCCTTTGTGCATGTCATTTAGAATATCTTCAGCTTGATTTTTATCCACACACCTAAGTAATACACCATTAGGATTTATCCAATACAACTCTCCCTGAAGGATTATGTATTTGACTGCATGTATCCTCAAGGTCCTTTTCTGACTATCATTGAAGTGGGAAGGACAATTCAAATTCTGCAAGTAATATATAATGTCCTTGTACCATTCAGATTCTGACATATTAACAATTTCATTCTAAACTACATTCACTTGGCATGCTTCCAAATTTGACTGTGTCATCATCTTAGCCAAACCCTGTCCCCTTACCAGTTTTATGATTTGTATCTCAATGTTGAACTCTTGCAACTTGTTTATCCACTTGCATCTTCTTCCTGTCACTTCCTGCTAAGTAAAAATATCTTTAACTGCTGTATGGGGTACATATGCAACTATCTGAGAGCCTACTAAATATGGCTTGAAGCTCTTGACTACTCTAACCAATGCATATGCTTGTTTTTCCATAATGTCATATTTCAACTCAGCTGCTTGCAATGACATGCTGAAGAAAGCAATAGGTTGTTCAAAACCGTCCTCATTTTTCTGTAATAAACATGCAGCAATAGTGTGAAAAGAAGCAAATGAAAACAACTGAAATGGCTTCAAAAAATTAGGAGATTTCAATACATGAGCCATCTTTATATCCTCTTTGATACTCTGAAATGACCCAATTGCTTCACTCTCCCATTTGATAGTTGCACCCTTCTTCAGCATTTTAGAAATATCCTTTGTAGTCTCTACGAAGTTAGGAACAAATCTTCTAACAAAATTAATCTGTCCAAAGAAAGACTGAATGCCTTTCACTGTCTTAGGAATTTGAATTCTGTCAATGGAAGCAACCCTTTCAGGATCAATCCTGACTCCATCCTTGGCAACAATGTGTCCCAATAATTTTCCTTCCACTAGCCCAAAAGCACATTTCTTTGGGTTAAGTGAAATGCCATATTCCAATGCTCTAATAAAAATCTATTCAAGGTGCATGCAATGTTGCTCCTCCTTTTTTGAATAAGCAGTTAAATCATCCTGATACACAACCAAGATTGAGTCAATCAATCCTGCAAAAGAAACATCCATAGCCCTCTGAAATGTAGCACTTGCATTTGTCTTGAATTGTTTAGATTGTTTTACCTTCACCTGATTGTATCTTGAAAATCCATCCATCATGGATAAAAGCTCACAACCAGTCACCTTCTGCAACATAGCTTCCATGTTAGGCAATGGATAATTATCTTTCAAAGAAGATACATTTAGATTTCTAAAGTCAACACAAAGTCTTATATCACCATTCTTTTTTTTAACTGGGACAAGATTGAAAACCCAAGTTGACTGTCTGATAGGTACAATTATTCCAGCCTCCCTAAGCTTCATAAGTTCTTCCTGCATTTTTGGAGCCAGAGTTGGGTTAATAGGCCTTTGTTTCTGTCTGAATGGCTTGGCTCCAGGCTTCAAAGGAATCTCATGTTGGAATAAATCTTCTCTATAACCTTTCAGGTCCTCATATGACCAGGCAAAGACATGCTTATATTTTTTTAGTAATGCAATCAACATACTTTTGATGTGTGGCTTGAGCTGTTTGCCAATGTATACCTTCTTGGGCGCATGAGATGTCCCCAAGTTTATCTCCTCCAAATCATTCTTATTTGTAGGAGATGCCTTTGTAACAAACTAGTCTCTATTGTCAAATGCTCTCTCCAAAGCAACCAGCCCCCTGGGGATTTTATTTGTTTTGAGTTGAATTACTTCCTTCCCCAAAAGAGTTTCTTTTCCATCCACAACCTCTACAAAATTCTAAACATCCATCTCTTGGTTCTCATATTCATCCATGCAGTGTAAAAATCTTAACAAATCTTTATCATCATCAAACACCTGCCAACTGCATACATTATCTAGTACTGCAGGTCTAAGTTTAACTTCAACATTTGTGACATCAGATAGAGTAACATCATCTGGCCTTATGGCTACATTAGCTAAAAAATCTGCCATGACATTTTTTGATCTCTCTATCCAGCTTATTGAAAAAGTATCAAACAATTCAATTGTATCCCAAACAACATGTTTATACTGCTGTAACCTCCTATTTTTTGAAGCATACTTATCCCTAACCTGGGAAACAATTAACTCTGAATCCCCAAATACTTTAACCATCTTGATCCCATGCCTCAAAGCTACATTCAATCCTAGTAATAGAGCTTCATACTCTGCAATATTATTTGTACAGGCAAACTTCAACAAGAAAGAGTATTTTAGAAGCTTACCAGTTGGAGACAGAAACACAACTCCCACACCAGAGCCTTCCTTTGAATAGGCTCCATCAAAGTACATAGTCCATAGACCCTGTCGGTCAAGATCTTGAATACAAATATTTCTCCCTTTACCCCCTTGATCATCAGAAACAACTCTAAAATTTTCACAGTCAGTATCAACAAAACATACATGTTCTTCTGACTCTTGATCCTCAACTATTTCTAGTGACCTTTCTTCTCTGATCAATTTGACATCCTTGCCATTTATTGGGATCATGGCATATGATAGATCTAGTTGCATACTTCCACCAATAAATGCTACCCATCTTCTTGACAACAACATGCCATACTGTAGCTTTATGTCAACAACTGTTATGTTCATGTTGTAGGTCTTTTCTAGATATGGTGCCAATCTAAAATCCACATCTTTCATGATTCCAATGACTGGTACTTCCCTAGCATCCATTGCGTAGCATTTTCCACATGCCTTGTCTATCTTTAACCCAGCTTGTTGCATGATAGCTAGAGGCATGATATTTGTTGATGCTCCTGAGTCAAGCATACAATTATTAATCAATTTTCCATTGATAACAAGGAAGACATAAAATGGCTCAATCTATGAAGGGCATTTTGTCATGGTCACCCCCAAATACACTTTAGGAACCTCATCCTCATCAATACACATGGCTTGTTTCTTACCCTAAGTCTCAACATTCTGCTTGACTTGACAAGGCACTCTTGAAATCAGGGATAATGCCTTATTTCTGAATTCCTCAACTTTCATCAACTCCATTAATGGAACAGAGACTTTTATCTAGGACAAAACTTGAGTTATGTCAAAAGGAGCATAATCTTGTATAACAGTTGTAGCCTGATCCACAGTTTTATTCTTATTTTGAGATGATCCAGCCTTAATTTTCATGGCACCTTGAATGTCATCCATGATCTGAGAATTCTTACTTTGATCCTCATTTTGGGGTATTTTATTTTCTGGTCTTTGAGAATCATGACCTATTTTTTGCTTAAAATTTTGCTTGTTATTGCTCCATTGTTTCTTTTGTGGTTTAGCCTCTTTATGACTATGCACTGGTTGGCTCACAAAAGTGTTCTCTAGTTGGCGTGAGTTGCTTACCTGAGCCTTACCTCTAAGGTTGTAATTGCTTTTGACCTGAGCTACTGTTGCAGCTGTGAGGGCTCTAATCTCCTCATAAGAAGACCTCAAATTATTCAGAAAGATGTGTGAGTCTTGAGCATAGGCATAATTATCTTCATCATCTTCATCACAGGAAACCTGCTGGCGGACCTGAATCTCATTATTTGTACTTGCATCAGCATCATGAGAAGGATATTCCCTGTTTGTGGACAACATATTGACATTATCATCCTCCATACAATGTGGCTCATTGCACTCATCACAGGCAACAACATTATTATATAAAGACTGAGCAATCATACATTGTGACTGTGAGTGAGGCATTTGACATATTATGCACCATGGGGTGTCATCAACAATATTAATAGCCTTCTTCAAAGGATCAGGAGATTCCTTAACATTTTGAGCCCTTTGATTTCTGTTGTTGTTTGGGAGAATGGGTTTACCATTATGCCAATTAGTGTTATATGGCATATCATGCAATGATGGTCTCTTTTCTTGCCTTTGGTAGACCTGCCTGTCAGGACCTATCCCTTTTTCATTTTTAGCCAGCCTATAACTCAGGTCCTTAACAATAGTTGTCAATTTATCTATTTTCTCCTCAGAAGTAGATGCATTACCTTGAGCACTCTGAGATTTATTATTCAGATTCTGCATAATTTTTACATCATCTCTTTTGTTTGTCTTACTAGACGCTTTTCAATTATTTTCAATATTTGTTGCAATTTTAAAAGCATCCCTGAGGCTAGCAGGACCTTTGTCTCTTAACCCATAAGCTGTTTTGGCATCAAAAGCATTTATGTACAACACTATGCACATTGGTTCATTAGGCCTCAGGTGATGTGGCAATTTGTTCAACACCTTAGTGAATCTAGCATTGAAATCTGCAACCTACTTATTTGATCCCTTAGTAATTCCAATGAACTCATTAATGAAAAAACTTGGGTCAGTTTTATCACCATATTGTTCTTTGAAGATCCTCCTGAAGTCATCCCATGATGAAACACTTCTGTCAGGCAGACCCTTATACCATTCCCTAGCTTCATCAACCAAGGATTACATATACAATTTCATAAAAATGTCCTCATGCTCAACCTCAAAGTTGTCCATGACATTCTAAAAGGCCTTTAAATGATCTTCCCCTAACACAGTATTGTTTCCTAAAAATTTTGGTACCTACAGCCTCACATGTTTGTCAATGGGGTTCAAGTAACCAGGAATGCCATCAAAAACTAGCTGTCTGAATCTATCCAGCTGCATAGGTTGTCTACCAAATTGATTAACATTGGCATTTCTATTACCATTTTGATTTCTCACATTATTTAATGGTGCTCTAAGATTGTTTGCATTATGTCTTTGATCATTATGCTGATCCTAAACTTCATTTCTGTGCTGGTTTCTTAGCGCATTTGTATTGTCAAGGGTCTAAACTGAATCATTCTGAGCAATTCTCAGAGCATGCACCTTTTGTCTCATGTCATCTCTAATCTTCACTGCCTGCAAATATTCTAATTCAACTCTCAGGCTCTTGATTTCTTCAGCTAATTCCTCATCTCTTGGCATAGAAGTGGATGGTCTCATTCCATTCTAGTCATCATCATTATCCCTTGGGGATTCAGCTTCTTCAAATCTGTCAGGGGGATCTAAGAAAGGGCATTCCTAAAACACCTCTGACCTTATTCTCAATCCACCTTGTTGCCTCTCAAATAGATCTTGTATTTCAGCTTCTGTATTTGAAAAATATGGTGCATGCTACTCTGAAGACCTAGGATTATCTTGGGTATCATTTTTTCTGGGGTTGGGGGAACTGTTGTGACAAGCTTGAACAATCCCTTTTTTCCTGTACATCATTTTTATGGGTAATTCTTCAAACAAAGGATTACACAGGGATCTTCTCCCTTGCATACAAATTTTTACTTTACCGGTTGGGAGATTAGTTTGGAGTTGCCACCTATAACTAGGAGTTAATTTCTTTTAAAACTAAGGTTCCTTCACAAAGCATTCCCCAGCAGAGTCGCCAAATCTATTGGATTTTTTCCCAAACTGGATGCTTCTTCCCAATTATCCCTATAAGGTAGCCATCATTGATCAACAGGATTCCTGGGCTAGGGGCCAATAGTACAGGAGATAGACTCTATAAATATCTCCTCTTCTTCTTTAGGCTCTACAGAACCAAGGGGAGTATTCCCTATTCAACATCCATGAAATATGCCTGTGAGGTTGCTGGGATGTTGATACAAAGCAGATAGATCCTCTCTTATGCAGACCAAAACTGTGGAATAAGTGCAAAGGGGCTAGCTTTGGGCCTATGTTCAGTTGTGAGATAGAGGATTTTGGTCCTAAAAACTACTTCTAATGTCCTAAAGGTTTGTATTTGAAGTTTGAGTTTGATTTGTATTTGGATGCAAGACTGGGACTTTGGGTTGTAACCTCAATACAAGACTAGACTGGTGCCTATCCAGGGCTTAGAGTCAATAGACATACACATGTGGGTGATTATCATAAGCTTGAATCAATGACTGAGTTTCAAGGGGAGATTTCTAGTATCTTCCTTACAGATACTTCCCAAAATCAAGTGCTTAGTCATTCATACTTGATGGTATCCCTGTTGCAACATACCTTTTCAATGATTAACTTGAAACATTTAATTTGTTCCTTGAACAAAGGTAGGAGATTAAACATTCAATACAGAAAACCCATATTCCTGAATCTTAAACAACCCTTAGCTATTCTGATTCAAAAGAAAATATGCCCACAACTTGGAGACAAATGATCAAACACATGCAACAGAGCATTTCTCATACAAAAATAGCATGAAACTAGTTAACTTATACATAAAACATACAACATGAGATTCATAAACTCACAAGACACCCAAAACAGAGCCACCAACGAAGTTGTATCTTAATACAACACCAAAATTTGTCTAGTTTTCAACAACTACCAAATGAGTAACACAATTTGCCTAAGTACAAAGATTGTGTCCTCAGTATTAATTACATGGTACTTTCAAAAATAAAAAATTTGCCAAAGACAATGCACCATCTAAATGGCACTCAAAATATTGAATGCTCTAGCTAGAAAGAGAAGGGAGAGCAGGTGGGATTGGAAAATGTGCCACCGCTTGAAGATTTTCTCATGAAATATAGTGGGTGGCCTATCAATCATCGACCCAACTGATGCAAATCTGCCATCAATCTCCAACCTACCAGCGGCTCTCGAAAATGTAACAGCTATGTGCTCTGGACACTTCCCACCTAAGAATGCCACTGTAGTCGTGAAGAAAACCCTGAATTTGAACATAGCCGTTAATTTTTCCTTCTTCCATTGAAATCTACGGTCTGAATTTGAACGGGCGATCTACCAGCCAATTAGAATGTGCCACGTAGATGCTTCCTCGCCATTGTTGACTTTTTGCATTAGTGAGATTAAAAATTCCACATTCACCTTGCAATGCTCCCCTAACCGCTTTATATACCAAGCCGCAAGTAAACTTAATGTCACACATTCTTCCCTGTCGCAGCCCGCGACCTATCCACTAGCGATCCATTGCTATATCTCCCACTGATAACAAACCTTATTGGCATGATCCAAACCATTGGAGCAACATCCTCCAGGCACTCTGATGTACAATATTATGTCAATGACCCTGTTGAATCGGTGTGATCCCAACACATCGGCACACCCAGAAATTCCTCTACCGACACAACGATCACACCGATGAAAACATAGTTTGCATGCATCCTTATCTACATCGATGATCGGTGAGACCTACTCCTTCAGCCAAACTCCAGCTTACCTCTCCAATCTCACAACTCTCATCGACGACCCAACATAATGCCTTGTCTTCAGCGAGACCACATACCATCAGCAAGCCTGATAACTACTCTGCTGATGTAGGTCATCCTGGCGATAACCTTGGATGTTCATTATAACCTCATCAGCCCATCGGTGAGAACACAACACGAGTTGCCGATGAAGAATTTCATGTCAATGCAAGGAACAAACCAATGAAAATAACATGATCACCGAGACAAAGCGATAGTCTTGCTGATGGACTCAAAAAATTTAGGGTTTGAATGAAAAACTTGCAAACGTTCAATCTTAAAACCCTAATCCTAGGTGGGCACCAACAGGTCCATAGCATTTAGGGTTAAGGGATTAGGGTTGAGGGTCGAGGGATTAGGGTTAAGGTGGAGTGTTGAGGGTAGAGGGATTAGGGATAGGGTTTAGGGTTGAGGGATTAGGGTTTAGGGTTGAGGGTTTAGGGATAATGGATTAGGGTTTAAGGTATAGTGTTGAGGGTTGAGGGTTTAGGAATAGGGATAGCATTTAGGGTTTAGGGTTGATGGATTAGGGATTAAGGTTTAGGGTTTAGGGATAAGGAATTAGAGTTGATGGTTAAGGGATTAATGTTTAGGGTTGAGGGATTAAGGTTTAAGGTTGATGGTTGAGGGTTGAGGGTTTAGAGATCGGGTTTAGAGTTTAGAGATAAGGGATTAGGGTTTAGGACCTTGAGGGATTAGGGTTTAGGGTTGAGGCTTTAGGGATAGCATTTAGGGTTGAGGGATTAGGATTGAGGGTCAAGGGATTAGGGTTAAGGTAGAGTGTTGAGGGTAGAGGGATTAGGGATAGGGTTTAGGGTTGAGGGTTTAGGGTTTAGGGTTGAGGGCTTAGGGATAAGGGATTAGGGTTTAAGGTATAGTGTCAAGGATTGAGGGTTTAGGAATAGGGATAGCATTTAGGGTTTAGGGTTGAGGGATGTAAGGGTTTAGGGTTTAGGGATAAGGAATTAGGGTTGAGGGTTGAGGGATTAAGGTTTAGGGTTGAGGGGTTAAGGTTTAAGGTTGAGGGTTGAGGGTTTAGTGATAGGGTTTAGAGTTTAGTGATAAGGGATTAGGGTTTAGGACCTTGAGGGATTAGGGTTGATGGTTGATGGATTAGGGTTAAGGTAGAGTGTTAAGGGTAGATGGATTAGGGATAGGGTTTAGGGTTGAAGGTTTAGGGTTAAGGGATTAGGGTTTAGGTTTGAGGGCTTAGGGATAAGGGATTAGGGTTTAAGGTGTAGTGTTGAGGTTGAGGGTTTAGAAATATGGATAGCATTTAGGGTTTAGGGTTTAGGGATTAGGGATAAGGAATTAGGGTTGAGAGTTGAGGGATTAAGGTTTAGGTTTGAGATATTAAGGTTTAAGGTTGAGGGTTGAGGGTTTAGGGATAGCGTTTAGGGTTGAGGGATTAGGGTTGATGGTCGATGGATTAGGGTTAAGGTAGAGTGTTGAGGGTAGAGGGATTAGGGATAGGGTTTAGGGTTGAGGGATTAGGGTTTAGGGATCAAGGTTTAGGGTTTACGGATAAGGAATTAGGGTTGATGGATTAAGGTTTAGGGTTGAGGGATTAAGGTTGAGGGAGAGATAGAGAGGTGAGGGGGAGAGATAGGTGAGATATAGAGAGGTGAGGGGGAGAGATAGGTGAGAGATAGAAGAAATACATGGAGAAATGAATAATATGGATTTTTCTATAGCAGGCCAAAACATGCTCATGTTATAACATGAGCGTGTTTTGGATTCCTATAGAAAGGGTAAAAAGGCCTCAACCCCCATGATCCAAGTCCACATGCTTTGTTTTCTTCTATTTATGTGCGTGTTTTGAAAAAAAAAAGTGTTTTCATGCTGTTGGGAAGTTCACATGCACATTTTTCACATTCTACCACCTTTGCATGAACTTTCCACCACCTTTTTCTTCTTTGCCAACTTAAGAAGGAGGAAATAACATAGTTTTCACATCAAATTTGATATATATCAATTCAAGTTTCAATTTTTATAGTGTTGCAATGTTAATTGTGATTGAATTGTAGGAATTTAACATTATAGATTGGTTAATAGTATTGTTGTTACTAATTCTATTTGAGTGTTATTCAATTTAACGTTGAAAAGGAAGAAAGTGGTGAAAAACTCAAATTATGGAGGAGTTTGATGCAAGAAGAAAAAAACACTACATAATTGGGTACTCTCTCCATTTGAATCTCTATTTTTTAGGTATGTCAAGTTTTTACGTGCATGTTCTTTACATTTTCCTTAATTCTATTTGAATTGCTTTATCATGCTTTATCATACATGTTTTAAATCAATCATCACACACAAATGTCCTTATAATAGACTATGTTTTAAATCAGTTCATGGTATGCATAATAAAAGATATCTCAAAGGTCAACATTAATTAAAATAGACACAATCACAATCAAGAAAGAAGCCTACAATCTCACATGGTACCATGTATATTTTCTACACTTGGGCTCTTTAATAATTATGTGCAATAATGAATTAAACAGATCTTAACATACCATGATGTCAAACTATACAAGAATAAATCCTTACAACATATAAATATACAATCTCTTAAGCATAATGGAATACTATTATCTTGTCATAACAAGTTAAAATACAAATGAATAGGTGCCAAGATCATACAAGTAAATCCCAATAGGCTTAATCCAATCATGATCCATGCTATGCTACATTATTCTTCATGTTGACTGTTCATACAAACCTTGTATACCAAATGTTTCCATTCCCATATCTATGACAATGTGCCAAGTTAAATACTACAAATTAGTCACATTGCCATGAAATTGATATAGGGTCTCAAGATAGTTCAGTCACAGTAAAGTGCAAAGTTCAACATGAGTGTCTCCATGAAAATCATAAGCCTTAAGGTTGATCCTCTTGGTTGTCATAACATGATAATGTGAAGATAAGGGACTACTGTCACACATCAGGAAATCAGTCCTTACCTCATGCCCTAGTGTGAATTCTCCCACAATCTCAATCATCTCTCCTTTCATGACTAGATGGTTATCAACAAGTGCTGGTCCATGAGACGTCTCCAAGTGAAAATCAAGTGTATCATGTGTCCTAAATTATGTCCCATGGCTGCAAGCTGAATCTTCATGTGTGAGGAGATGATCTCTATCCCCAAGTAAGTGTAGGTAGTTTGATGCCACTAGCACAAGGCCTCCCCCACATCTTCAACCTTGTAGTCAACATGAAGTCCCATGTACTCTTCACTTGTAGCCTCAATAGGTGACTCTCCTTTGTCCTTATCCTCATAGGACTGAAGTAAACTTTGTACCATAATGCTTTGTATGGCTGCAATAACATTGTGCAATAATGCTTTGTATGGTTGCAATAATGCTTTGTACCTATTTTGGTTGAGTGACATTTACTCTTCTACATGATGATTATATGTACATTTTGTATGAAGGGTTGAATGACATATATTTCACTTATTTGTATGGATTCATTTCTTAGGAACTAATATTTGTTTCTTTATCATGCTATAGATAAATTCTCTATCATGGCAAGGAAATGATCAAGAATTAAACCAACACAGGGAGAGATAGAAGCTAAGAATGCAAAGAAAGAAATGGCTATGACAGAACTTCATGAGAAGAGAAAATTAGAAATGATAAATGAAGACATGCTAATTGAAGAGGAACCACAACCATCAAAGAGAGATATGGTATTGGCGACACAAAGGGAACAAATGCAAAAACTTCGTGATATGAGAGATTTGAATACTGTAGTTGGAGACACGTCCTCTACCGCAAGTCAACATGTAGGGACACCATCTACTGCATCTCAAGTTGAGAGTACATTATCACTCATATGTGAGTAAGGAGGTACGCCATCATTCCCACCTCAACCTCAAGGTATGTCATCTATTCCATCTTCGATCGAAGGTATGCCATCTAGCCCATCTCATTTAAATATTGATGAAATTCCTAATGGTGACTAGATGAATTTACCTATCTTAACACCACCTAGAATTTTGCATAGAAAGCCAAAGTATTTGATTGATATTGATGAGAATATTTTGTAGCCAATGGAAGGTAAGATTCTAAAACGCACTTGTAGAAGATATGCTCATAAGATTTGGAGATTGTTCTTTGAAAAGTTAAATGAAACTGCAAGATGTCAACTATTCGTTGAAATGATGTGAAGTATAAAATATGGGTCCATCATGAAGATTCTTGGGTTGAGAACATTAGAGGCTTCAAGTGAAAAATCTATTGTCAAGAATCTAATGAGTGCATATGAGATTGTGGGTAACACCTCACGCACAAAAGATAGTAATGCAACATGGCATGTCATTACATCGACTATAGTAAGTAGTCAAATGAGGAAAGCTTGCCTCAATAGAAAGATGATTCAAGCATTGAGAATTAATAGGAAAACTTTATCAAGAACCATTGAAGGCACCAAAGAATTGAGGACACCAATGCCAATGAATTATGGGTGTTCTCGAGGAGACTACCATGAAAAGATAAACCAATTGTTGAAGCATTGAGATCACTAATTGAAGAATTTTGGAAGAATTACACAAGGGTATCTCCGAATCAAAGGGATATGGTAAGAAAGAGAATCGTTAGTCAAAACTGTGAGCCACATCCAAAGGATTTTTTAGATATGACTCAAACATAGTTTTTTGGTAAATTTCTAGAGATGTATCCTCAAATTAAAATTTGTCAAAGATATTTTGAAATGCTAAAACCTTTCTATGTCAAGATAAATTACACACACTACTTGTTGTTGTAGATTACATATTGAATTTTCTAACCATTTTGATGTTGATTGGTCTATATGTTTAGATTTGCATACAAACAATGTTTTGCAGGATTGTGGCGTACATGCCCCACCAACATCTTCAAGAGACTTCATATCAAGAATTTTATCTGAAAGAGAGGAAGGTCAAATATTCTACAAAAAATTATGCTTGGATGACACATGTCAGTATTGCGGTGGCTTGCAACGTATGCCAATATGTGAACATATGGTAATAACACATGCGGTTGGAAATGAACTAGTAGAGTTTGGAAAGTATAAAACAATGGCGTACAATACAAAATATGGTAAAGAAGCAAAGAGGTGTGAATGTGTTATTGAAAAGATTCCAATGTATTAGTTTATGCCTATATTTTGTGACAATATAGTGTATGAGTATGCAAGACATGCCCATAGAGATCAATGGTCAGACTTGCAATTTAAGTCATATAAGGACACATTTCCAGTTGGTAGTTCATTATTTCAGTCATTAAATTTGTAGAGAACTACAGTCTACAGCCACAACGTGAGGTGCAATCACAATATTACAACTCCACATAGGTTTCTATATTTCTGCACATTACGTTCATTCATGCGAATGATAGTACAGAGGATGACAGAAAGATCATAAGGGAGTATCATTTTTATATTAGTGATGATCATACGCATTCTACAGAGTTCATGCAAGGTTGCTTTCAAGTGTTCTACAATGATTTGGCTAGAAGGGGCATATCGTTTAGTCAACATATCATATGGTCAGATAATTGTGCATCACAATTCAAGAACTCGTGAAATTTCTATTGGCTGAGTAGGAGGCATAATATTACAGGTGTTCAGCATATGTGAAACTTTTGTGAGGTCAGGCACAGAAAGGGGGAGCATGATAGTGCAAGAGCATGTATCAAAAGTGTCATAGCACGAGAAAAGTTAAAGTATAAAGACAATACAAAGTTAACATATACAAAATAAATCCTCGAGTGGTGTAATGCTTCGATGGGTCTAGGTAATGAAGGTAAGTCTTCATTTCGTAGATTTTTTTGGTTGATAGATGATACTAACATTACACCATATGGGGACTGTTGTACACTGATAGGATCAAGTGAGATACACTCTTTCAAAAGCTTAATTGTAGGTTCATGGAGTATCCATATGCAGAAGATGGCATGCTTTTGTTCTTCATGTGCAATTCAAGCCTAGGATGAGTGCGAGCCAAAGGAGTGGGTTGACAAATGGTGGTTAAGTTATCTTAACCCACTTGACACATATCGACCCTCGACGGCATTGGAACTGACAGAGGTGGAATCATCAGTTGACTTTGACCACATATCAGATCTAGTTCAACCAGGTAATATATCTACTTGCATAGTTTTTGAAATTTCTAATGTTATCTTACTTTGTAGTGTTTTTGCAATGTTGACTAATTTCATCTAATTTTCTACACATATCAATGTAGGGCATGTTTATGTAGTAATTGCAGAAGAAGATAACAAAGAGGGAACAAATTATTACTTGTATTGTTGTGTTGAGGCTAAAAATAAATTGGAGGCCCCAGTTACAGATGGAGAAAACATCCAATACCCTACAGGCTCAGTGGTTGTTACTAGAACATGGATTAGAAGGTACCCACATAAGAGTGTTAATATTTGGCTATTTCAGGACTGACACACATTGAAATATTCTTTATTACTTGAACCTTGTCGTGGCATCCAATTTTCAATTGATACAATTTCGGGGTAGATCTTTGAACAAGACCTTGTGGAAGGTGTGTGAGTCTGACCATGAGGCAATACTTGACATAATAAAGAGTAGAGAAGACCCAGATGGTTTGTTGGATTAATTTGTAAGTATTCACATTGATTTTGTAAAGTCATGTTACATTGATTTGTAAGTATGCACATTAATTTGTAAGTTTACATAGGTTTGTCTTTTTTATTTGCTGCTGTATTTTTACACATATACAATGAATTTTGTGATGAATATGTTTTCCATTGATGTCAAAGTGCTTGGATGTTAGTAATTGAGTAAGGAATGCATAATTGTGTAGGTCTATTGGTTGTCTATTGTTTGACGATACCATTATGCTTTCAAGATATGTTGTTGGGGTTTGTGATATAAAGACACTTGCTTCTTCATAGAGTGTGTGATGTGATGAACAAAGGTATAGTGCTTCAAGACAAGACATGAACTTGAATAGTGAAGATCTCACTCAAGCAATGGTATGAACTTGACAAGCAGTGGTATGAACTTGATTAGTTTGCTGTGGTATACATTTGATGTTTGCATCATCATCATGTTATGCTTCATAGGGTTAGATCTAAGTGATGGATGAAGTTGATCCTTATTGGTCTTAATCATGTTCACTCATGTCATATCAAGATTCATGTCACAGGGTTTGGATGTTAGTTCATAACATTCATGTTTATCATGTTACAATAGAAAGACATAGTTTCTTATGTCATTGGTTCATGCCAGTGGATCATTGGATTTGGTTGTGGTTCTTCATCATAACATGTCATGCTTTCAGGAGTTGGATTGGGTTGTGGTTCTTCCTCATGACATGAGTTTGTTCATGTCTTCATGCTTCTTTGTGCTTCATGTCTTTAGTGTTCTTAGTGTCTTCATGTGCCATAGATTTCTTCATTGTCCTCATGATGTTGATGTTGATCACAAAATATGGTGTTAAGGTCATGTTGATGTTGATTGATGAGTTGTGGTTGTTGTTGGAAGTATTGGAAGTCTCAAGGATGTCACAGTGGCAGTGTTCATATCACAGCTGCAGAGGTTTAAACATTCAAAACTAGTTAGGGTTTTTAAGTTAAAGTTATTAGTTATGTTTTAAATCCTAAGTGTATTGTCTTTAAAGGCCTAGTTTGGTAAGTTTTGTTTGTGTTATACTCTCTGTTTAATCTGTCCCAGATAACCTTCTGTGTTCTTCATGTGGTCTTTATCACTTAGGTTGTATTATGTTTAGGGTTATCTAGTTCTCAACCTCCTAAAAACCCTAGTCATTACTTTTCTCTAAAATCTAAGTTAATACCTTACACCCATATCGATGATATCCCTGAAGAGTCCAAAGTGCAAAAAGGTAGGAATCTTTGATGAGATGTTACTCGGAAACCCTGACACTTAGAAATATTTTGTTTAAGGCAACGCTATCACCTAGAACCCCTCTACAATAACCTCTCTTGGTTTTTGATATCTCTAAGGTGTTTTCTCGTGGTGAAAGGTTTTTTGCTGCCCCAAAAATTGTCAGAAGGAGGTAGTGCAAGGTTGCAAAGGGGTATGACTTTCGTCATGCTCCTGATGAGACCAAATTAATAGTTCCAACACATCTGGATGAGTATGTTTAGGCTAGGTATGGTCCTTTTTCTCACCCAAACATGCTGAAATAGTTCGAGCTACATTGTACCAGCGATATCCCTGAAGAGTCTAAAGTGCAAAAAGGTGGCAATCTTTGACTAGCTGTTACTCAAAAACCATGTCACTTAGAAACATTTTGTCTGAGGAAAACCAATCACATAGAACCCCTCTACAATAATCTCACTCAGTTTTTGATATCTCTGAGGCATTTACTCATGGTGAAAGGTTTTCTGCTGCCCCAAAAATTGTCAAAAGGACGTAATGTAAAGTTGCAAAGGGGTGTAACTTCCATCCTACTCCTGATGTGACCAAAATGACAGTTCCAACACATCTAGATGGTTACATTTAGGCTAAGCATGGTCCTATTTTGCACCCAAACATGCCGCAACAGTTTGAGCTACATTGTATCGATGATATCCCTGAAGAGTCCAAAGTGCAAAAAGGCAGCAATCTTTGATGAGCTATTACTCAGAAACTGTGTCACTTAGAAACATTCCTTCTAAGGATATGAGATCACATAGGGTCCCTCTACAATAACCTCTCTTAGTTTTTGATATCTCTTAGGTGTTTGCCCGTGGTGAAAGGTTTTCTGCTGCCCCCAAAATTGTTAGAAGGAGGTAGTGTAAAGTTGCAAAGGGGTGTAACTTTTGTCTTGTTCTTGATGTGACCAAACTAAGAGTTCCAACGCATCTGAATGGGTATGTTTAGGCTAGGCATGGTCCTATTTTGCACCCAAACATGCCAAAATAATTCAAGCTACATTGTACCGACGATATCCCTGAAGAGTCCAAAGTGTAAAAAGGCAACAATCTTTGATGAGCTGTTACTCAGAAACTGTGTCACTTATAAACATTCTTTAGAGGCTATGAGATCATGTAGGGTCACTCTACAATAACCTCTCTCATTTTTTGATATCTCTAAGGCGTTTGCCCATGGTGAAAGGTTTTCTACTGCTTAAAAAATTATCAGAAGGAGGTAGTGTAAAGTTGCAAAGGGGTGTAACTTTCGTCCTGCTCTTGATGCGACCAAACTAATAGTTTCAATGCATCTAGATGGGTATGTTTAGGCTAGGCATGGTCCTTTTTTGCACCCAAACATACCTAAACAATTTGAGCTACATTGTACCGGTGATATCCTTGAAGAGTCCAAAGTGCAAAAAAGGCAACAATCTTTGACAAGTTGTTACTTGAAAATTGTGTCACTTAGAAACATTTCATCTGAGGCTATGGGATCATGTAGGGTCCCTCTACAATAACCTCTCTCAGTTTTTTTATATCTCTAAGGTATTTGCCCATTGTGAAAGTTTTTCTGCTGCCTAAAAAATGGTCAAATGCATACAGTGTAAAGTTATAAAGGGGTGTAACTTTCATCCTGCTCCTGATGCGACCAAACTGATAGTTCCAACGCATCTGGATGGGTACATTTAGGCTGGGTATGGTCCTATTTTGCACCCAAACATGCCAAAAAAACATCAATCTTTGACGAGCTATTACTCAAAAACTGTGTCACTTAGAAATATTATGTTTGAGGCTACGAGATTCTATAGGGTTCCTCTACAATAACCTCTCTTGATTTTTGATATCACTGAGGCATTTTCCCATGGTGAAAGTTTTTTGGTTGCGTTAAAAATGGTTAGATGCATGCAATGTAAAGTTGCAAAGGGGTGTAACTTTAATCCTTCTCTGGATGCGACCAAACTAACAGTTCTAACACATTTGAATGGGTATGTTTAGGCTAGGCATGGTCCTATTTTGCACCCAAACATGCCAAAAAAAATTGAGCTACATTGTACGGGTGATATCCTCACACATTGCCTTTGCTATAATTGTTATAGTCTTCACATGTCAACATGCATCTTATGGTTGTTATCATACTTGTTTTAGCAGTCAACATAGTCATATATGAACTACTTATTCTTTTATCTTGGTTCACCATGACTCAGTTCTCTAGTACTATCTCTGTAGGGTTTGTCTTAGTCTTCAATGCATTGTTCCATCACTACAATCTTAGACCCCTATTAGGCTTGAAATAGACCTCTGTTAGGCTACTCTCCTAAACCTTAATATCATCTTCATGTTGTCATAGCCATATGTTCAACCCTCATCATCTTCCACCTTTAGGTCACTGTGTTATTAGGCTTGAACTTAGACTTCTGTGATATTTGAAACCCTCGACACCTCATGGCTCTATCATTATGTAATGATCTACACTATGATGACATGATACATATTAACATGGTGAGATGCAAAGTATACATTTATAATATTAACCACATTCTCAAAGGGATGTTGATGACTTATGGAAGCCTATAGCCCCAATGTTATGTTGCATACTCAAATTAGGTAAGACTCAATGTACTCTCATAACCTCACCTTATATGCAAGGGGAATTACATTTAATAACCATAATGGTCATCAGGTGCTCATAAGCATATGATTTTGACTATCTTAAATTCAAGACAACAAAAATAATCTTTGCATCCCAATATGGTATAATAACAAGGAATTAAGAAATATTTTCAATTGAGCAACTCATATAGAATATGGATTAGCATACCAAGGACCAACCATAAGAACATCCTTTTCGAACATAAGGAATTGAACTATCCCCTTGGACATTTGCAAAATTAGATAGAGTTGTTTGTGAAACTATGAGACATGATCCTTAGTGTTGTACAAATGGCACATGATCCAAAGGGTTGTGTGATGCAGAGGTGACACAAGGGAAGCAACACACAAGAGTTTCCTCTACTATCCTTTGCCCACTCACCCACTTCAAACAGCCTTCAACCAAGCAACCAAAGGCACATTCAAGGGTGTATGAAGGATTTGGTATCCTAGTGATGGTTCCACCTTCTAGGCTTCTCTAACACCTTAGGACAGATCAACTAACACCTTCTATGTAGTTGGTTTGATCTCCAACTTCCCAAAACTCTTTAACCTATACCTTGACTAGTAACGCTACTAGCCCTCCAAACTAGGTTTTCTCAACAAAACTTGACAAAATTCCAAATGACCAAGCAATAAAATGATGGTTTTAGATACCCTCTATGGAAGCCTATCAAACTCCCAAGTCTCCTGTTCCAACTCTACTCCAGCAATCCAGAACACTCATTTGGTCTTCTAGGCCTAATCTATCAATTTAGGCTAGGTTACAAAGAAAGTGCTCAAAATTGGGTGCATAGGTCAGGGGCAAGAATTTGGAATGCTTCTACCATGTCCCTACAACACAAATCCATCATTTATTTGCTCACCGTATCAGGATTCTATCATCTACAACCTCAAATAGCATGAATTTGGCCAAATACAATGAAATACTTGAGCTAGGGCATCACCTTAAAAATTGAAAAAAATATCTCCTAGCAAAATGCTTTTGGAATCCTATAGTACACATCCCTAGCTTGCATTTCACCAGTTTTTGTGAATTTTCACCGGTGGGAATGCATTCTAGGGCTGGATTTCTATGGTTGCCCTAGAAAACAAGGTTTCTAGACCTGTTTTGAAAGAGAAATTAATAACTTTTGATCCCAACCACTTCAAGACCTCA
The DNA here is from genome assembly GCA_027924645.1 of Cunninghamia lanceolata. NCBI lineage: Eukaryota > Viridiplantae > Streptophyta > Pinopsida > Cupressales > Cupressaceae > Cunninghamia > Cunninghamia lanceolata. The sequence goes on along the minus strand of BSBN01000021.1, from coordinate 17,136,548 downwards.
AACTAGTTTTGGAACCCTGACTCCAAGAATTTTTAGAAAAATGACATTTGCACACGTGAAAAGTCCATACAGTCCATACACAGCGAGAAAAGAAGGAAAATTTATTGTTTTCTATAGTTTCAATGCCCCAAAACTCTGTACCAGATGTCCTCTGCCATACAGGAGTGAGTTACCATGTTTTTACAACCATTCCAGTTAGTATCTAACTTCCAAAGGTAGATTCAACCGCCCAAACTAAGTTTCAACTGGCCAATGTGTCATTGGCAACATTGGCAACAATAGACATTATGGAGTTTTTCTATTTTCCAAAGGATGGCGATTTGTTTTACTTGTCCAATGGAATCAAACCACCCTCATACTCCTTACACCATGCTAAAACACTAAGACAACTCAAACAAACTCAAAAAGCCAATATTAGACCTTCTAGGTCCAAGTGGCACAACTAGGTCCAAGTGGACTAAGAAGGATATGAGGTTTATAAAGTTACCCCAGACCTCTTGACCACACAAGAATAGACCTTCCAACATGGCTATGAAAAAACCTTATTACAAAACACATCAAACAAAAACTCAACTTATCAAAGATGCTAGCACAATGCTTGTAGGGATCAAACTGCTCCTAGGGGCCCTGCACCATACACCCACTGTCAAACAGAACTCAAGTCTCTTGAGTTGGAATGGTGTCAAATGTGAAACCTACCTTCTCAATGTCTACTCTACGCATCCAAGTGGCATCCTCCTGAGGTTTGTGTAGCCATTTCACCAAATAGTCATGATAGGTGTGCCTTCTAGTTTGTTTTGCAATCCTCTTGTCCAAAATGCACTCAATCTGATTAGGAGATGAAGGAATGAGTTCCTGGAGTGTCTGATCAGTTTGATCTTCTTCAACAGCAGTCTAAGGATCAGTTCCTTTATAGGGATAAAGGTGTGAAACATTAAAAATAGGAGACAAAGCAATGCCATCCAGAAGTATGATTTTGTAGGCATTTTCTCCACATTTCTTGAGCACTTCACAAGGCCCAATCTTCTTCATGAGCAGCTTGGTATGTTTACCTACAGGGAGCCTCTCCTTCTTCAGATGGACCATTACCAAATCACCTTCCTTGAACTGCAAATCCCTTCTTTTCATGTCAGCAAATTGTTTGTACTTCTGAGAAGTGGACAACAATTTTTGTTGTACTTGTTCATGGACATCTTTCATGACTTGAACAAAGTCTTCAGCCAATGCACTACTATTTTCTAGTCCTTTAACCTCCCTAAGTTCCAAAATACCCCTTGGGTGAGTGCCATAAACAATTTGGAAAGGAGACAGGCCGGTGCTTCTATTGACAATGTCATTGTATGAGAACTCTGCCTGAGCCAAAATGGAATCCCAACTAGCACCCTGCTCCTTTGTTAGGCATCTTAGGAGGTTAACAAGTGACCTATTAATCACCTCTATTTGTCCATCAAACTGAGGGTGATAGGTAGATGATAATGACAAGTTTGTACCTAGTCTCTTCCACAGTGTCCTCCAGAAGTGTCCTATGAACTTGGGGTCTCTGTCGGAGATGATTGACAAAGGTAAACCATGTAACCTGACTATTTCATTAACCATGTAAATCATGTGTGGTCTTACAAGGGATGAAGTGAGCCATTTTTTAGAACCTATCAACAACCACAAAAATGTTGTCATGTCCATTCTTTGTCCTAGGCAAACCAAGTACAAAGTCCATGCTTATGGAATCCCAAGGCTTTGAAGGAATAGGTAGAGGAGTGTATAAACCTGCATTTGATGTATGCCCCTTTGCTCTTTGGCAAATTTGACAAGTTTGAGCAAACTTCCTTACATCAGTTGGTATTTTTGGCCAAAAATAGTACCTCCTAACCAATTCTAGGGTCTTATCAATACCAACGTGACCTGACATGCTGCCATAGTGCTTTTCCCTGATTATATTCTCTCTAACAAACCCTCTTGGGATACACAACATGCTAGCCTTGGAAAGATATCCATCTTGCAACAAAAAATCAGAGAAATCAGTATTATACCTTCCTGTCATGGCCTTGCAAGAGAGGTATGGTTCTTTGAAGTCCTCATCTGCTACATACTGATCTTTGATGGCATGAATACCTGTACTTTCCAACTGTATGGTCTGCACAACAAGATTCCTCCTACTCAAGGCATCGGCTACCTTATTGGTCACTCCTTTCTTGTGTTTTATGGAGAAGGTGTATGCTTGGATGTACTCCATCCACTTGACATGTCTGTGATTCAACTTTTGCTGCTTGTTCAAGAAGCTTAATGCATGATTATCAGTAAAAACTATAAATTCCTTTGGCAATAAGTAGTGTCTCCATTTCCTCAATGACTGAACCATGGCATATAACTCTAGATCATAGGTGGAGTAGTTTTGTTTTGCCTCATTTAACTTCTCACTAAAGAATGCTATAGGCCTCCCATCTTGACTTAGGACTCCCCCAATAGCCCTCTTACTTGCATCACACTCTACCACAAAGACCTTGTCAAAATTAGGTAGCACTAGGACTAGTTTTTCTAAAAACAATTTCTTTAACAGTTAAAAGGCTTGAGTGGCCTCATTTGTCCACACAAATACACATTTCTTGCCCCCTTTTATGGTGTCAACAAGTGGAGCACAAATGCCACTAAACCCTCTAATGAACTTTCTATAAAAGCTACACAAACCATGGAAACTCCTTACCTTCGAGGCTGTTGTAGGTGTTGGCCAATTAAGAATGGCTTCAACCTTACTTGGATCCATTTTTAGGCTGCCCTTGGAGATGACAAACCCCAAAAATATCAACTCTTCTTGTAGGAAGACACATTTGTCAAGATTGATTCTCAACTTCTCCTCTTGAAGCCTCCTGAGCACTTGATGGGTATGCCTTATGTGATCTTCCTTGCTGTCACTAAAAATTAGTATATCATCCAAATAAACAACAATAAACTTTTTAAGGAAAGGTTTTAGCACTTCATTCATCAATCTCATGAAGGTGCTTGGTGCATTTGACAAGCCAAAAGGCATGACAACCCATTCAAATAGTCCTTCATTGGTTTTGAAGGTAGTTTTCCACTCATCCCCTTCCCTTATCCTGATTTGGTGGTAACCACTTTTTAGATCTATCTTGGTAAAGTACTTATCCCTACCCAAGCAATCCATTAAATCTTCTATTCTAGGCATTGGAAATCTATACCTGATAGTGATCTTATTGATGGCCTTGGAATCAGTGCATAGTCTCCATGTTCCTTCCTTCTTGGGTGCAAGTACTGCAGGTATTGCACATGGGCTAATACTCCTCCTAATAAGTCCTCTATCCAACAAGTCTTGGATTTGTCTTGCCACTTCAGGATTTTGCTATGGAGTCAACTTGTATGCTACTTGGTTTGGTAGGGTGGATCTAGGGATGAGATCAATGCAATGACTAATCTCCCTCTTTGGTGGAAGAGCATCCTTACTCTCATGGGCTATCACATCATGAAACCTTTCCAACAGTTCTTCCACTTCCTTTGGTCCAATCCTCCTAAGAGGTTGCTGCACTTTGGCCTTCTTGGGATTCACATCCTTGGGCTTGAGGACTACTACAAAACATGGCACTTTCTCTTCCTTAAGGTTAGCCAAAAACTTTTTTTCACCTACCAACATAACTGAACTAGAAATGACTTTCTCTTTGCAATCATCAATCAAAGGAGTCATTGTAAACTTTTCACCATTCTTGGACAAATGAATTACATTGTTCTTACCATCATGTTGGGCACTTGTGTCATGTTGCCAAGGCCTTCCAAGAAGAAGGTGGCATGCATCCATATCCACTATCTCACAAAGAAACTTATCATGGTATTCACCTATCTTGAATTCAACCCAACATTGATCTTTCACCACAATTTGTTGTTCCTTGGTTAGCCAAAAGACTCTATAGGGGTTAGGATGAGGCATTCTTTCCAATCCTAACTTAGTCACCATTTCATTAGAAGCCAAATTTTTAGAAGAACCTGAATCAACTATTACCTTGCACACTTTTCCTTTCACCTTGCAAGTGGTTCTGAACAAGTTGTTCCTTTGGGGCTGCTCCTTGGTGGTTGGCATGATGAGTGATCTATTAAACATGATGCATTCTCCACTCTCAGGTGCTGCAGACTTGGAAGAGGCTATTTGGTAACTTGTGGTGCTTTGACAGTGATCTTCTTGAAGGAGTTGTACTCTTCTTTCTTTCTGATTTGCAGCAATGTTTCCCATCTTCTCCGGGCATCTAAAGGACTGATGTCCAATCTGATTGCAAGAGAAACACCTTCTAGTAAACACATTGGGACCTCTACCCCCACTTCTACCTCTGCCATTACCTCTCCCTCTAAACTAACCCTGATTTGCACTATTTTTATCAGCCTGCCCTTGGCTGCCTTCTTGTGATCCGCCACCTTGGAGTCTAGAGAAATTATCTCTGTTTTGAAATCTGCCTCTGCCCCTAAAGTTCTGATTTCCTCTACCTCTGCTGCTGCTACAAGAATCACCTTTTCTCCTCTGCTTATCCTCAATCCTCAGTGCCATTTGGAAGCACTTATGGACTGTCTCCAGGTTAAAGAGAGTTAATTCATCTTGAATGGAGAACTTAAGGCCATTGAAATACCTTGCAAGCTTCTATTCTTCATTCTCAAGCATCTTGGCTTTCAATGTCACCTTATGGAACTCTTCTGTGTAGGTGCTCACATCCATGTCATTCTATCTCAAGTTGTGTAACTTCTTGTTCAAGTTGACCTCATAATCTTCAGGGACAAATTGCTTCTTGATCCCAAGTACCATCTTCCTCCATGTAGAGATAGGATTCCTATCATCTTCTATCCTCTCATTTTGAATAAAATTCCACCAACTCAAGGCTAGCCCTTTCATTCTTGATTTGGCAATCCTCACTTTCTGATTTTCTGCCACTTCTTCACATTCAAAATAGTTCTCCATTGCCTCAATCCAATCAAGGAACTCCTCGAGATTCATCTTACCAGGAAACATAGGTAAGTCTGCCTTAATGTCCTTCCTACTCAACTTTCCAAGTGCATCTAGGAATTGTCTCTCTGACATGCCTCCTTGTGGCTCTTCCATAGGCACTCCTTCTTCCTCATCTTTATCCTCTTCATCTGAATCCAAGATGACCTCTAGCTTCTTCTTCTTGTCTTTCTCTTTCTTCAACTTTTCTATCTCAGCCTCCATCCTTTTGTTCTTGGCTGCTTGTTCTCTCACTATCTTTGCCAATTCGGCATTTGTCACCTTTGAAGGAATTTCTTCCTCTTCTTCTCTATCTCCCATCTCTTTGATGGCTCTAATACCACCTGATGTAGAGGTGACACAAGGGAAGCAACACACAAGAGTTACCTCTACTATCCTATGCCCACTCACCCACTTCAAACAGCCTTCAACCAAGCAACCAAAGGCACATTCAAGGGTGTATGAAGGATTTGGTATCCTAGTGATGGCTCCACCTTCTAGGCTTCTCTAACACCTTAGGACAGATCAACAAACACCTTTTATGCATTTGGTTTGATCTCCAACTTCTCAAAACTATTCAACCTATACCTTGACTAGTAAGGCTACTAGCCCTCCAAACTAGGTTTTCTCAACAAAACTTGACAAAATCTCAAATGACCAGGCAAGTAAATGATGGTTTTAGATACCCTCTATGGAACCCTATCAAATTCCCAAGTCTCCTATTCCAACTCTACTCCAGCAATCCAGAACACTCATTTGGTCTTCTAGGCCTAATTGATCAATTTAGGCTAGGTTACAAAGCAAGTGCTCAAAATTGGGTGCATAGGTTAGGGGCAGGAATTTGGAATGCTTCTACCATTTCCCTACAACACAAATCCATCATTTATTTGCTCACCTTATCATGATTCTATCATCTACAACCTCAAATAGCATGAATTTGGCCAAATACAATGAAATACTTGACCTAGGGCATCACCTTAAAAATTGAAAAAAGCATCTCCCAGAAAAATGCTTTTGGAATCCTATAATACACATCCCTAGCCTACATTTTACCAGTTTTTGTGAATTTTCACTAGTGGGAATGCATTCTAGGGCCGGATTTCTATGGCTACCCTAGAAAACAAGGTTTCTAGACCTGTTTTGAAAGAAAAATTAGTAACTTTTGATCCCGACCACTTCAGGACCTCAAACCAGTTTCATTGGAACCCTGACTCCAAGCACTTTTAGAAAATGACATTTACACATGTGAAAAGTCTGTACAATCTATACACAGAGAGAAAAATAGGAAAATTTGTTGTTTTCTGTAGTTTCAATGCCCCAAAACTCCGTACCAGATGTCCTCTGCCATACAGGAGTGAGTTACCATGTTTTTACAACCATTCTAGTCAGTATCTAACTTCCAAAGGCAGATTCAACCGCCCAAACTAAGTTTCAACTGGCCAATGTGTCATTGGCAACATTGGCAACAATAGACATTATCGAGTTTTTCCATTTTCCAAAGGATGGTGATTTGTTTTACTTGTCCAATGGAATAAAACCACCCTCATACTCCTTAGACCATGCTAAAACACTAAGACAACTCAAACAAACTCAAAAAACCAATATTAGACCTTCTAGGCCTAAGTGACACAACTAGGTCCAAGTGGACTAAGAAGGATATGAGGTTTATAAAGTTACCCCAGACCTCTTGACCACACAAGAATAGACCTTCCAACATGGCTATGAAAAATCCTTATTACAGAACACATCAAACAAAAACTCAACTTATCAAAGATGCTAGCATAATGCTTGTAGGGATCAAACTGCTCCTAGGGGCCCTACACCATTGTGTAAGGATTATAGGGTGTATTTTGAGCTGCACAAAATGATTCCTATCACTATGTGAATTATGCATGGTGTAAGGAACCATGAACTTTGTGTTGGATCAACTTGCATTGTTTAGGTGGCACATGATGCAAGGACTTATGCACGATGTTATACATCACTACGTGAGTGACTAAGGCTAACATGCAAGATTGTGCAATAGCATGTAGATCATGATGTGAACAAAAAAACTTTATTTCCATTTATCCATTTAACCAATCTTCCTTTCTCTATTTTCTCAGGCATGTATAGTTTTGAGAGATTAAAACTTTCAACCCAAAACTCAAATTCTCTTATCATCAATTGGGATGGATTCTTTGACAATTAAACTTTGAAACCTAGAGGCATACAAAAATTATCTACACTGCACCATTCCATATTACATAATGATCAACAAAAATGATTTGTATTAACCAAATATCCATATAGGCATACATCAATAACTGTCGATATAAGTATAACATATATACAAAATAGCCATATAGGATTACAAGAATGCCATATAGGCATACAATGTCAACTATATGCAATACAAAATATATGTCCACACATGCCATATAGGCATACAACAAAGGAACACAATAAAAAGTCATTCCCCTCTGTCCGGTGAAGAGAATAGATCATGGGCAGTCTTTGATCTTCGAGGGGATGGAGACGCGTATGATGTTGGTCTACTACAAACCTGAGGGTTGCTCCTCCTATTTAGTTATTCATGGATCTGTAGTTATTACAATAAAAAGTATAGACATTAATATATACAAAATTACATTATAAAAAATGGAACATTTAACAAAATAATCACTTACCACTATCCGAAAATCTATCTCCCCATTTGCCTCAATACCAGGATTAGGTTGTGGCGATGTCATGTCCTATAGAAACCATCCAAATAGAAATTAAACTTCAAATCAATAATCATTTGATTTTTCAAAAATAAACAACAATAAGAATGAATGTAATTTGAAATTTACTAATCTGCCTCATACCCTCATCAAAGGCATGGAGCTATGAATCGCAGAGGACACACCATGCTCCATTGCCCTATGAACATCGAGAGGTGTCTCTGCAGCCTGCACCATCTAAAAATAAAACAACATTATTCAATTACGAAAACTATAATAGTGATGCAAGTCATAGCTCCTAACATATTACACACATGTTCACCTAAACATGGAAGTACACATAATAAAGCACACACATCACATGCATATATACAAATTAGACAATGATTCGTGACTATTGTGTGGTATAAGGGTCAACAAAGGAGGGACCATAGTAGCATCAAATTTTAGGTTTAAGAAGTCAGAGAGGGTGTGAAGGTGTTAGTTTAGGTTTAGGTTGGTGGTAGGGTGGGGTAGGGTTGTGCTTAAATTTTGTTTCTTTGGTAGTCATGGAGGTAGGACAATGCCTAAGATAGAGTTTGTGGGTTTACAAGATAATGCCTAAACTAGAAATCACATAGACATTAGATAATTTTATGGGTTTACGGGAAGGAGGAATATCAAGAGTTTGTGGGATAATAGGAGGGAGGAAACATACTAGATAGGAGAAGAAAAATCTTATTTTAAAAATTTCTTATCATTTTCTTTGTCTTGAGGTTTTTCAGGGGGTGGGTTGGAAGTAAACTAGGTCTGGGACATTTGGTAGGGGTATATTAGGAAATAGGTAGGGTAGATATGGGTTGGTTAGTAGGTTGGGTGTAGTATTGGGGAAGTTTCTTAGGCCTACTTTTAGAAGTGGATGGGGAAAGGTCCTACACTTTTTATTTTACTTTATCTTGGAGGGGTGTTAGAGGGGAGATAGAATTCAATGAGGAAGGTGAAGTAGTAATAGGTGGATATATGGTGGGGAAGCTAGGGGCATAGCTAGTAGAGTATGTGAAGTAATAGAAAGAGGTTGTGGGGTTGGGGCAACAATGTGTTTAGAGGCATAAGATAGGTAAAGGTGAAAGAGGAAATTGGTATGAAGTTGAGGTGGACCAAAAGGGGTTGATAAAAGAATCTAAGGAGAAGTTTCTTAAGGTAACAACTTGTTGGTATGGGCTATGAGAAATGGTGAAGACATTACTATCATGAGGAATTTTAGAGTCAACAAAAGAGGGACCTAGATGATGTTGGAGTCAATCATATGCTATCTAAGATGTCATAGGCTCATACCCCTCTCCGGTGTCATGTCCTGGGATCTAATTGGTGGCAATTGGATGAGTTTATTAGAGAGAATTTGTCAAAGAATAGTGTGAAGGGGATCAACAAGCTTTGGTAGACATATATGGAAAATGTGGTAGCATAGACAAGGCAGTGAGTTGTTTGAAAATATGCCTAAAAGAAATGTGGTCTCATGGTGATGTCCTTGTCTATGCATTTTCTTGTCATGGCATTCCATGAGACCACATTTCTTTGAGGCATTTTTTCAAATAACTATATTGTAATTGAAATTTTGTCATCTATTAACATCTAGTTATTAGTTATGCAATGTCTAGTAATCCTTTGAGTTTGAAACATGTGCAATGAAATGTAACCAATGATATGAATTTAAAATACAAAACTCTAGTAAGTACAATTCATTAATTAAACTGTTTATTTTATTACCTCCGTAAAGCTTTGAAGTCCACCACCACTAGCAGGTGTTGTAGTGAAATCTCCAATATTAACCTATTCAACATCCAAAATTAGATATTAGAATACCATTCATATAACGATGATATTCATATGTAATATTTATAATTGTTTACTAGTTACATACCTCGACCGTAGATGTTGTAGTGTAATATGCAGGTGGAGAACCGCTGATAACTGCATCAACGCTATGACCTTGAAATTTCATTAAAATCATCAAACTAAATTAGTTAATCTTGCATTTTAAAAATGAAATTTAATAACTTAAATTCAATTAACTTGCAAACATTTACCTAAGTATCAAGGCTAAAAGTCTCACTAAGGAGGGTATCTATCATCACCATCTACTTAGCTACAGATGTAGCATGTGCACCTGTGTCCTAGCTATCCATGGGGTCATAACCACAGGCTAACCCGCAAGCCTAACAAGTATGGGTTGGAACCCTACTCCTAGAACTCTCCCCCGGCCCACACTGTGTTGCACGACTAGCCTGCTCTATGATGCTCTGTGTCAAGGCACTAATGGACTGAAGTGTCTCAACCTCAACACTCTCCTTCACAATGGAAGTGATAGACACATGCTCATGGGCTGGTCTAGTGAGTGCTCGTCTCGCTGGCCGCTGTGGGTCAACACGTGCCCATGGTCTATCCTATGCTAACCCCCCACCTCCACCCTGGAAGTCTTGCATATCAAAATAGTTTGGCACTTTGTTTTTTACAAACTCGCAGTAGAGTTTCCTTAAAAGTATTGTGGGACCTCATTATTATTGCATGGAGGATGATCAAAAACCATCCACCACCCCTGCCCAAAATTGTCCCTTATTGCTTGGTTGTTGCACCAATGGATAGGGAACCTCTTGCATGTAAGGGGTAGTGGTTGATTTGTTCATGGATCTATAAAAATGGAACACAAGTCCAATTTTGTAATTTGTTCATTTCTTCCTTTCTCATATGACTACTTGTCTGCATAGTACTCTCTAAATGCTCTCCTCTTTTCTTCCCAACTAGATATTTTCTTGCTAATTAAATCTACATTTGATAGTATAGATTCAAGAAATTGAGCAAGCATGGATCTATGTGAGGTTGAAGTTATGGGATCTTTCAATCTTGCAATTATGTTCTCAATTTGTTTTTTATTGTTTTCAATTTGCCCCATTAGAGTTTCTTGTGTTCCAGGGGCATGTTGAGGAATGAATGGAGGTGTTTGTTGTTGGGGTAGTTCTTCAGCAGGTATTTCATGTTTAGGTGATTCAGTATTTTGTGGAATTTCAGGAGGAGAAGGTGCATTATCAATTCCTATCAATTAAGGAAATTTACATCAAAAATCAACTTAAACCTACCTATTTAGAAACAAATTCACACAAAAAACAAATACAACTCACTCATTTAGTCTCTCTGACGTCTTGACATCATTTTGGCGATGAATCAACAAGAATTTGGTGTCGAAACTGGTCTCAAATAAAGCGAGTGTGCTCCTTAGAGTTTACAGACCGTGGGTACAAGAAAATGAAATGAAGAAATGAGCCTCAATGCAGGTTTTTTTTTTAATACTAAAACAAAATTATGTCTTACAAGTTTTTAAAAAAAATTGGCCACTTTTTGGCCCCCCAACTTTTTGCACCCGCCCTATAGTTATAACCAAGGTCTATAGTATACCAACTAGTTTTAAATTGTTTCAAAATTTGTTTGGAAAAGATAAGCAAATTAAGACCAATCCCTCAGGCCATTCTTCCATTATGTTCTTCACCTCTAAGTCAGATCCAACCATGGGTTCAATGAAAATTTAATTCAGCATGTACATAGCAAATAGGGAGTCAAATCCAAGAGTGAATCGATCAAATTCAATTTAACTTAAAAACTTACATACATGTGCATACTTACATGTTGTACATACATACATACATACATACATGCATGCATATACATACATACGAACTTATTTCTTGGATATCCTTTATAGTGTAAAAATTAATAGTTTAGGTTTGAAAATCTCTCCTGATTCAATTATATATAACTTTCTAAAAATCTCTAGACATCAAGTCGACAATTTTATATTGTTTAGAAAATCCTATTAGTATGCTCAAATCTTGTACTTTTGTATATAATGTATAAATGGAATACCATACATAAGAATGTAATTTATTGTGTTCATCTTTTGGTGCATATATGTAAATATTTATTATCTTGTCAATTCGGGTCTTGTAGGTGTAGTTGTAGCCAATAGGTCAACATGAACTTAGTGACTTCTATTGATATTCAGGGTTTGTGGACATGCAATATATTAAGTAACAATAGCCTGGCTAGTTAATTATTTTTAGGATTTTGATTTCTACAAACATTACCCAAATTTATAGGAAACAAAATCAACTTAAATTTTACCAAAATCTAGGAAATGGTAACATGGCCCTAAATGGATTGACAATTAGGCTATACGTTAAACTTTTAGGAATGATATATTTTATAAGACCATTTGAAATTGTCTAGACATACATACATACATATACATGTATAGTAAAATAAGATTATAGGACTTGACAAAATAATGTTGACTTAGAGATGCTAGGACATAAATTTTGATTCATGTCATGATTCTTAAATGTATAAATTTTGATTTTAAACATTTTCTAATAAGTTTAAATTTTGAATGTATTTATATGTTAAATTAAATGTAAAATTAAATGTTTTAATGTATTGTTTAAATCACGCAAATTTATGTATTTCCAAGTTTTCAATTTATATGTATATGTATATTTGAACATATATTGTGCATGCAATTTAATATATATTTTCAATTCCTAATTTGATTTTAAGTATTTTTGGTAACTGCAGCTCTACTTGTATTTATACACATGGCCAATCTAGCCCAGGACCCCACCCCCCCCCCCCCCATGACCCCCCACCCCAACCTGCCCCCCCCCCAACCACCACTGCATGATGAGGCTCATTTGCGAGCAACAATTGATGAAAATATACAAACATTGCAAGAAAAATCAATTTCTTGCAAAGCCAAATCCAAACCCCTCCACACATTTCATGGTTTGCATCTATGATGCAAACTATTATTGATATAGTGAGAGTTATCCACAAAGATCTAAACACATTCCACTCATGGAAGGAAGAGATGAGGCAATTTTATGCAAATGGTCTCTTGTATAAAGAGATCAATGATTTACATATTACCAAAAATACAATTGTCCCATATTTCACTGATCCCTCCATAGGTGAACAAATACCACCAACTAAAAAGAGAATTTCAATCAAATGGTGCCCACATCAGTAGATAGCTGATAAATTTTGGGAGTGATGGTAGATAGTCTTTGACTATCCACCTCATGCTAACTTTGAGGTTCCCTTTTATTTTATAAAAAATTATGGGTACAGTTTGAGATGGGCAAAAAGCCCAATTATTTTGATATGAGATCATTTCAGGGCGCGGGTGGTGGAATGCCACAACATAGACCAGGGGCACGTGTCGATCCAAATCAGCATTTTCCCCTATACCTATTGTCCCTACTCCACCCTCTGTTCCTTTTTGCTTTCACCAATGGACGGTCTTCTCAACGCTCAGAGTGTTATTGTCGCTCTCAAGAAACTTAACCGACCAAGCTACCCACTTGGTAGATGAAGTCAATCCTAATGAGCCTGCACATCCTAGAGGAGCATCTGATGCTAGTCCTTATGCATCACCTAGATTGATACCATTGCAGTCGACACCACATTATTGTCAGAATTGTCATCATCCATGTTTTTGTTGAATGTCAGGAACACTAAGAAGGGGGGGTGAATCAGTGTTCCATAAAACCTTTCATGTACTTTTACTTTTAAACATTTTCCAAAATTAATTAAACAAAACCACAATATGCAAATAAATAACAATCACAAAGTCATAACACATGGACACCAAGATTTTTATGTGGAAAACCCCAAGGTGGGGAAAAACCATGGAGAGGATTAGCTCTCAAGATATTATTATAGCACAATACTGAATTACAAGAGGCTCACTGCCTTAGGGTTCACTTCCCAGAGCTCACTACTCAAGAAAAGACTCACTACCAATTAGAAGAAGGTAGAATAAGGGTGGCTCACTGCCAAGGATGAACTATTGTGATCGCATCTACATATGCATGGAAACAGTTCCACTTAAGCTCAAATACTGATTCAGAACTCTTCATTTCATTTTGCCCCTGTTTCTCTACTCTGCTTTTACGTATGCTCAAGATCTCTCCTTTTTGTTGCTGCCACTATATCTTTGCATGTTTCGCATCCACACATATCACACACACACACTACAATCAAAATTCATTGCTCTTATTTATTCACATCATGATTTGATTCATAATCAGGTTGACATCCAAGATACAAAACGTGTACATAGAAAGATGTATCTTGTCAGCTCAAATCAATACACTAAATGTTATGCGGACCCAAAACTTTGCCCAAACATGCTCACATATGTTGGCTCTAATCCTTCAATCACTTGAATAGATCCTTCAAACACTATCTCTTCTCCGTACATCAATTTATCATATCTGTCGGCCTGTTCCTTAAGAGCATGCATAACTAGTTCATCTATTGTCTTGCAACTTTTACTGCGGATCTCAAAACACTTCCAAAATTGTATCAAAGACTCTTCATACATTCCAAAACTTATCCCCAGAACCGCAAGGCATTATGTCATCTTGCAGAGAAATGCGGACCATTAAAGCTCGTATTCTGTCTCAGTCAAACTCTACCAAACACTATAGCGATACTCAACAACTTACAATTATCTTTTTGGTGGTCTTCAAATCTCACAACTCTTGAATTAGACACTTCCTACAAATGATTACAACACCTTAAAACCACATAGTAAAATACTCACCTGCAGAGGAATGCGGACCATTCCAATGTGCCCTATACACTGTCTCTGCTACACCTTTGTTTACCTAGACTTAGATATTTCTTCCAAATGACTTCCGGAGGAAGTTGAGACTTGATATCTAAAACTTAACAACCTCAAACACTTATAAACATCATACCTAAGTCATATTTCTAGATCATCATCTGCGGAGGCATACTGACCCACTTATTGTCCTCTACTTTGTATATACCTATACTTAGCGATTTTCTGCCAACCAGACCTGAAATCCAAGATGACCTTATAGAGATATGCTTCCTTTCATGCTGATGAGACCTCTGAGCCTTGTTTCCATCAATGAAGACATGCAAATATATACCGAAGTAGTGTCTCTTTCCAACAATCTCCCCCTTTGGCATTGATGGCAACACTTAGTGAAAAATGCTTGACTGCTTCCCCTTACTATATACACTCTAATTTTTTGCTCCTCCTGTGATGTTCATCATTTTTCACTGATCTTCTTCTCCCCCTTTAACATCAATGGCAAAGGGTGTGATTGAGGGCCCAATTTTTTTCAAAAATACCAACAACAATTGTGTACTCTGCCACATATTTACAAGTGCAATCTTCATTTTTATATTACATGTATTTGAGAGTGTCATTGAATATGTTCTTAATCTGTGCCCACTCAACATCCCAACCTTTCTTGGCATTATCCAAAATCTAAATGTGTCCACTAAAGAGAAATACTAAGGCTTCTACCTTTTTAAGATCAGATGGCGTATCTATTTTTATAGCTGCCTTAGCCTCTGTGACAAGATTTATCATTGAGTCCAGCTTAGGGCAGACTAGTGTTCTTAATTGTCCCATTCTTCTTTTTATCTGGTACTTCTAATTTGTTAAATTAGTCAAGTCATTGTAAATGTTAATGACTTCTATTTCTTTATTGCTTACTGACTCTATTGCCGGATCAAATTTCATAGAAATATCCATTAGTTTATGTTCCAGATCTTTGATCTTTTCTTCAATCTTTTGAGCAGCTTTTGGCCAAGATAAACAAACTTATACAAGTCACCCGCTTCTTTTACAACATTTTGAACGCTAGTTATTCTGCTGACTTCTATCATTGGATATCATTATTTTCAATTCTTCCAATCTTTTCTTATCAAATTCTTGTCTTACTTTTATTTCTATAGATTTTTCAATAGGTTCAAATTGTTTACTTACATAATTTATTAGGGCCTTCAGATGGTTTGTTGAAGACATGGATGAGCCCTTTTGGTAGGTAGGCATCAACTTCTCCAAAATGCCAAATGCTTCATCAATAAGTTCAATATCTTCTATATGAGATTTTAGCATTTTTTCCCCTTCTCTTTCCTGTACAATTGAAGTCCATTTTAGTTTTTGTGCAAGGGACACTGCATCCAAGTCTATTGGACCATATAGCAATTCAGGCTCATTCAAAATTTGTTTTTCTTTCTCTAACAATTCTTCCACTAATACAGCAGTGTCTCTTGGCACAATAGAAACCTCTTCTTTCTGGCTTTAATCCAAACAATCTAATTCCATATCTTTATTAATATCCTTTTCTTGTTCTAGTGGAAAATTTTCCATGACCAGTTCTTCCTCCATCTTTTCTTTGTGGGTATCATCCTCAACTTGATGTGTCGATGAAGATCTAATTTGAGAGTCATCAACAATTGCTTCTTTCTCCTAAGACACTTTATCATCTTTATATGTTTCTTGGCCAAAGTTTTCTTCTGGAACAAATGTGTTATCATCAACATCATTGTCTTCATTTTCACATGTGGTAGGAAGATTGTGTTGCTTCAAATCTTTGAAAATAATCTCCTCTATTTCTTTTACCACCTTATCAATGTCACCCATCATTAATAGATTCATCCTCATTTTTCTTCTCAACTGGTCCTTTGTCTCCTTGAAGATCATGCCTTCTTCTGGATTAATTTCTGGACATAATCTAGTAATCGCATGTTTTCTAAGATCAATATCCTTAGCTCTAGCAGTCTTCTTTCTGATGGTCAGAATATTTGTCAGGCTTTCAGGGAGATCAGAGATGATCTTAATAAGAGCCCTATTGAAGATGTTTAGATATTTCACAGTGGCTTCTTCCAAGATTCTTTTATCAACATCACTACATTCATCAAAGAGTTCAATCATGGGCTTTAAATTCCCATCCACTGTGATAGCATTTATTACATCAGCAAGTGTTGGAGGCTTTTCTTGCCTTTTACTAGATTTACCCTTTCCTTAGGATTTTTCTTTGTCATTTCCAGAGATTTTGATAGCCTTAGTTTTCATCTTCTTAACCTTTTCATCTGATTTTGTTGCTTCATCATCAATAGCTATGCTGACATGCATTCTCTTGGCCTTGGTTTTCTTTCTCTTGTAACTGTTGGCAAGAGTTTCCATACTTGCAAAAGGTGTGGAACTAGAGGGAATAGATGCAACTTCTACAGGGGTAGAGTCTCTGGTTTT
This sequence comes from Cunninghamia lanceolata, assembly GCA_027924645.1. Lineage (NCBI taxonomy): Eukaryota > Viridiplantae > Streptophyta > Pinopsida > Cupressales > Cupressaceae > Cunninghamia > Cunninghamia lanceolata. The sequence goes on along the minus strand of BSBN01000021.1, from coordinate 17,119,768 downwards.
TCCTTTTGATTTTTCTAACCTTTCTGACTCGTCCTTGGTTTCTTTCAGAGCTTCGACTGATTCACTTTTTCTTTCTACTTCCTTAGCTGCCTGTGCTCTTTCCCTTGCCTTTGCCACTTCTTCTTTTGTGAGTCCATCCTTTATGGAAATCTCTTCTACCACTCTCATCATTTTCCTAGAGATCTTAGGTTTTCTTACTTCTACATAAATTTTTGCATACAATTCTTCATAAGTTCCAAACCTTTCTTCCTTGGTATCCCTGGGTTTACTCAGTACATGTTGAGCATAGTTATCTAATATTCTTCCATCTACCTCATATCCCGTGGGCATTACCCATACAGTTCTAGGCTCAACAACCTCCATTAAACACGGATCTTTTGTAACAATAAAGAAGATATTGTCTTTGTATTTTTCAATTGCTGCTCTAGGAATTCTCTCTCTTGCTTGCATTATCCTTTGGAAATTTTTGAAGTAGCCCCATAGGGCTGTGTTATGAACATCTAAATTACCTATGTTAAATAGATGATCCCTGATTTGTATTGCAACATCTTTATCATTTATCTAGAATACATTTTTCATACCTGGCAACTCTTGCATGAAGTAAAAGAACAGGCAGATAATCAGTGTACCATACTTGAACAAATATTTATTCTCTTTGGTCTTTCTCAAAATTTCCATCAGTTGTTGTCAGAGTAATTCACAAAGATCATACTGTGCATCTTCCTTTACCATCTAAAATGCTATATAGATTGTAGTACCAGAGACTAAATTTTCCCTATTCAAGAAATAAACATTGTATCCAATAACCATAGATGCAAACCTTATTGCAACATCCTCAATATCATTGATTGTAAGCACCCTCTTGTCAAACTTTGGTCTGGTGGCTTTCATAACCTTGTCATTTTTCACAGCTTTCAATAACGGTAATGATCCGATGGAGTACAAACTAGTAACTGCCCTTATAGCTTCTCTTATGATCTTAAATGGTCTCTTGAGCCATATGAATTCATCATGAACTCTATTTAATACATACTGGACCCATTCATCCTCAGTGAATGTCAAAAAATTGATGTACTGAATGAATTCTTGGTTTCCAATATCTTGAATTCGTCCTTCAACATGCAACCCTCGTCACTCAAGTGATTCAGAAATTAATTAGTGAGGTTGCTCATCTGATGTTCCTCTAGGGTGACATGAATATAAGCCCTAATATCCTCTGCATACAAGACTCCATGTGGAACTGCTAAAAATGCAACCATCTGATTGACTTCCACTGATTTAAATGGGTGTTTCTTGAATTTTGGTCTTGGACACTTAGTAATATCTACAACTTGTGGAGTCACCATTTCAGAACTTGATTAGAATCTCAAAAAGCATTTTAATAAGAGTACCTTGTTCCGCTGTGTTAGGGTTTTTGAATTACTCCAATTGCTTGAAATCTTAGTTGTGGATGCTTAATATCTGCTTCAATCTCTCTGAATACCTGAAGGCTTTGAATGCAAAGTGATTTTGGTACACAACAAATTTCCTTTTATCCTTTGCACGACTTGACCTAATTGTCATTAATGCCTTTTTTGAAAAGGTGTCTAACTTTTCTCTTGCTAGACACAGATGGTCAAAACTACTCCGCAATGTACCGCACTAGCTCAATTTCTTTCATATTTTCTTCCAAAGGAGTTTTCTTGTAGGATTTCATCACATAACTCCGTGCTAGATTCCAACACTAACTATCTGGCTGGGGGATTTAGATTTTCAACACTGTTCCCCCTGAGCCAGAGCTCCCAATTTACTTCCCAGAGGAAGTACCTACACCAGAAACTGGTGTAGATCCATCCTTAACTTCCTTTGCATCTTTCCTGATCCAGATATTGTTCATCTCATTCTTGGTTTCTACCAAATCAACCTTGTTTGTGCCCTTGACAATTCTCTGTAGGATAGTCTCTTGGTACATTTCTGCTTCTGTAGAATTTGGCAAAGTGTCTGAATTTGTTGCAATTGAAACAAACAATATTTCTTTGACTTTGATATCTTCTGTAGTTGGGGACTGGTCTTGATCTACACTAATTAGCCATATGCCCAAATCTATTGTATGCAGAACACTTGCCATTGAAGAATTGACTATTCCTTGAGTAACTTGGCACATTTCTTGACACACTTCTGCACTCACTTCCTTTATGACCAATCCTTTTGCAATTGAAACATTGTCCAGAAAAAGATGAAACATTTTGATTTATTCTACTACTACACTGAGTAGCCTTGTGACCATACTTATTGCATTTAAAACCATAGCCATTTAAAAATGGGTACCTCTGTGCATTTGGTTGTCTGACCGGAGGTGTTTTGGGTCCTTTTCTTTGATTTCTAAATTGGTTTACCCTATTTTGTTTATAATTTGCTTGCCCAAATTTTTGAACTTTCTCCCTTTTCAAATCCCAAACCTTGCTTGTCATCAGCACTCTTTTGTCCAGCAATCATTTCATCAAGCTTTGCAGAACTTAGCTTAAACTTTTCTTCATATCTCTTGGCTGTTTTCAAATCAAGTTTTAAGAGCAGAACTTATTTTCCTAGTTTTTCACATTCCTCTGACTTGTCCTTCACAACTTGATTTAGATATTCTTCATTTTTGGTCTTTTCTTCAATCACCCTGAGAAGACTCTCTATGGATTCATTTGCTTTTTTTAGTTGCTCATACAATTCTTTCCTTCTTTCCTGAGATTTACTGAACTGCTCTTTTAGTTTCAGAATGCAATCATCAGTTTCTTTATTATTCTCCTCTAGACCCTTGATATCAGCCTTGGAGTTTTCAAGATCTTCTAGAGCAGATTCAAATTGTTCATTATTGACATATACTTGGATCCCAATTATAATGTTGCTAGAGGAATTTGCTTCAGGATAAGTAAGATACCTTTGAGCTACCATAGGTTAGCCTTCCTAGATCTTCCTCAAGTTGTTAGGCTTCTTCCAAGGAGCCTTGCTCTGATACCAATTGTTGAATGTTAGGAACACTGAGAGGGGGGTGAATCAGTGTTCCATAAAACCTTTCATGTACTTTTACTTTTAACTATTTTCCAAAATTAATTAAACAAAACCACAATATGCAAATAAATAACAACCACAAAGTCATAACACATAGACACCAATATTTTTATGTGGAAAACAACAAGGTGGGGAAAAACCACAGAGAGGATTAGCTCTCAAAATATTATTATAGCACAATATCTAATTACAAGAGGCTCACTACCTTAGGCTTCACTGCCCGGAGCTCACTACTCAAGAAAAGGCTCACTGCCAATTAGAAGAAGAAGGTAGAATAAGGGTGGCTCACTGCCAAGGATGAACTGCTATGATTGCATCTACATATGCATGAAAATAGTTCCACTTAAGCTCATAAATACTGATTTAGAACTCTTTATTTTATTCTGCCCCTATTTCTATACTCTACTTTTACATATTCAAAAAATCTCCCCTTTTTGTTGTTGCCACTATATCTCCACATATTTTGCATCCACACATATCACACACACACTATAATCAAAATTCATCACTCTTATATATTCACATCATGATTTGATTCATAATCAGGTCAGCATCTAAGATACAAAATGTGTACATAGAAAGATGTAGCTTTTTGGCTCAAATCAATGCACTAAATATTATTCGGATCTAAAACTTTGCCCAAACATGCTCACATATGTCGGCCCTAATCCTCCAATCACTTGAAGAGATCATTTAAACACTATCTCTTCTCTACACATTGATTTGTCATATTTGTCGGTCTGATCCTTAAGAGCATGCATAACTGGTTCATCTGTTGTCTTGCAACTTTTATCACAGATCTCAAAACACTTCCAAAACCATATCAAAGACTCTTTATACATTCCAAAACTTACGCCCAGAATTGCAAGGCATTATGTCATCTTGCAGAGAAATGCGGACCATTAAAGCTCGTATTCTATCTCAGATAAACTCTGCCAAACACTGTAGCGATACTCAACAACTTGCAGCTATCTTTCTGTTGGTCTTTAGATCTCACAACTCTAGAATTAGACACTTCATACAAGTGTTTACAACACCTTAAAACCACATAGTAAAATACTCACCTACAGAGGAATGCAGACCATTACAATGCGCCCTGTACACTGTCTCTACTACACCTTTGTTTACCCGAACTTAGATATTTCTTCCAAATGACTTCCGGAGGAAGTCAAGACTTGATCCCTGAAACATAACAACCTCAAACACTTACAAATATCATACCTAAGTCATATTTCCAAATCATCATCTGCGGAGGCATACTGACCCACTTACTGTCCTCTACTTTGTATACACCCATACTTAGCTATTTTCTGCCAACCGGATCTGAAATCTAATATGACCTTCCAGAGATATGTCTTCCTTTCATGCTGATGATACCTCTAAGCCTTGTTGCCATCAATGACAACATGCAAATCTATACTAGAGCAGTGTCTCTTGCCAATAGTTTTGGTCCTACATCTGCTTTGGAGGAGGAGTCCTTTTTTGCTACATTATTCGCTCCTATGGACTCGGTATGTATGCCACATTTAATAAAATTAAAATTAATATAGATTTGGATAATTATCAATTATCAATCATACATACAATGTTCAACTAATGATAAATGATCAGATTTATCCTGAAATTGTCTATTCATAGAAGCACCTAATTCATCCCAAGTTCTAACTGAATTGCTTCTTAAGCCTCTAAACCATTGAAGAGCTTTACCTTTTAGTGATGCTGCCAATAATTTGATTGCAATGTTCTCTTCGGTGATATGGTGAACAAAAACACAAAGAAGCACATCTCTGATATGTTCAATGGGTGTAGTCCCGTCTTCTCCTGTGAAACTTGGTAAACTTTTCAATGCAGCCATCGGTATGTCATCGTGTTGATTCAAATTCAAAGGACTGCCTCCATTAAATGAAACAAAAGGATGATTTTGAGGTGGTGGTGGATTTCTTCCACCACCTCTACCTCGTCCTAGAGTTGGTATTCCTCCTCCTATTCCTCCAAGAGGTGGAATTGGTCCTCCACCTCCTCCTCCTCCGAGTAGAGCCATTGGAGTAGGTGGTATATGAGTTGGTACCTAGACTGTAACTACTTGGAATATTTCTTGTAACATAGGTTCTTCTATAAACTCAAGAAGAAGAGGTTCCTCTTGGAAAATAGGAATCTGCGCTTTTGGGCTTGCTGGTGGAGAACTGAAAAATTGTGTTGATGAACTTACAAATAATGGATTTTGTTGTGAAGCAAACTTAGGATGTGTATTTGGTAGATCTGAAACAATTGATAAATCTGTTGTGTTGGATTCTTTATCTGCTTTTATTCTCCTTTTTGGTGGAGGTAACTGGTTATGCTTCTTCTCAGAATTTTTACTTGACCTTGTTTGATATTTTTTCATAGGCTGCTAGATCTGATCTGAAAAAACCAAAGCATTAGAGTCACTAGGTACATGATAATGAGCCTCTATAAGGCTAGAATCCTACTATTCACACCAAAAACAACAAAAAGAAATAAGTCCTTTTGAACTAAAAATTAGTTCAATGTCCCACCGGGCATGCCAAAAACTGTTATCACTGGGAATTGCACCCGTATGCAAGGCTGGTGAAGCTTTGCAATTCCATGTAACATGGAACTAATTTTAGGTTGTGGGTGCCCTATAACAAAATTAGACCTCCAGATTATGGGCTGGTTCCCTTCAAATGTTCTATTGAGATGCATGTTTTTACTAATTTAGAAAAGGGAAGAAAGAAACTAAGTGAATGCAAAAGCTAAAATTTGGTGATGCACCTGATTTGGATAAAAATATCCAATCTGATCCACAATATTTACCTAGAAATCTAACTTTTACACAATCCTGACTTGGCATAAATATCATAAAAGTGATTCTAAGGAAGGTTTGAAAATAGGGTTTCTATGAAGGAAATGATTTTTTCATAACACAAAAAGACTATTTCTGGTTAACACAACCTAAGACCTGTGATGATTATATGCTTAATGCTACAAACAAGGAAGTGAGACAATAATTTTAAAGGTTTAATGATAAAACACAACAAAATTTCATCAAAATCACTTCAGTAATTAGCACTAAATGGAAACGTAAATTAACTGATCTCAAAGAAACTAAGGAAAGTTCTGCAAAGAAGATAGAAAAAATGGAACCTGTAACCTGTCGATCTCTCAATAAAACTGTAAAATGAGCTACAAGAATTCTCCAATCTGTCTGAATTAGAATGAGAATCAAGAACTAGCAAAAAAAATTTTGCTTTACAATATATAGGTTTGCTCTCTCAAAGAGGCATGCAAAATATGAACTTGCAGATAATTACCTCTAAAAATAATCACTCCCGAGTAACCTCTAAAATCCTCAAAATTAGGGTCTAAAACTGCCACAAATTGAGCAAAAATAGCTCTAATTTGGGCCTCTCCATATGCTTGACCAAAACGTTGACCAAGAACCCTAAAAATACTCCTAAAATCATGCAAAAACCTCCTAGGTGGCCTAGTTAACTCAGCTAATCAATTTGCATGATTTTGCATTTAGCAAAATTGATTGTGAGTACATAATAAAGTGATAAAAATAATCACTTTATTATTGGTTACAATTTCTTCTAATTTTGACTTTACATTTTGTGGAAAATAATAAAGTAATTTGGAAAATATTACTTTATTATTTATTTACAATTAATATCTTTGTAAAATCATGCATGATTAGAAGAAAAAATGTCACTCCTTATCACTCCAATTACAGTTTCCTAATTTGCATGATTTGAGCACAAATAGGGCTTAGAAGAAAATGAAAATCCCCTTATACCTCCATGTGAGAAAAAACCCCTAGTTTGCATGATGCATATACATTAAGGCAAAAATTTACCCTTATCACTCCACATGCACCAAGGAGAAAACATTATCCTCTCTCTACAAGAAAAATCCACAAGTAATCTTATGCATCATAATGTATCTCCATGCATAAAACAATATACATTAAAGCCTTATGACTCCCTTTGATGCCCTAGTGGATACATTTATCTTTATATTTTGAAGTCACCTTATATCTCCATGTGCAATTTCAATATCAAGAAAACCTTATAACTCCATGACTCCATGCATGAACACAAGCACCATTATACTTGCTTACCTTGTCTACCACCTTGTATATTCCATGCTCTATCTTCATGCATACCATTTCTAAAAACAATACCCCTTTGACCTTGTTGGCCATCATGCATAATCAGGAAGGATCTTTATCTTTGAATGTTTGCAAAAAAGACAAGGAATCTTCGAGCACGAGTATCATATAAAGCAACATTGACCATGTTATTTGTCGACCATAAGGAATTAAATAACATAAGGCATGAAGCCTTTCTTTATCATCAAACTGACCCTTTTTGACTTAATAAAATCAAGCCTTAACAACGTTGGTTGGCCACTCCATGTTATGATAGCTAGGAATATTCAAGACTAAAGTCTTGACCACGGGCATTTTGGATAAGCTAATTATTTTTGTCTTCTTGTGAAGTCAAAAAACTCACTTGAGAGAAAGAACCTTTGAACAAAAGTAATGGATAACCCTAAAAGTTGCTTCATTCTTCATTTGGCATTCTTCTTCAATGCTTTACAACTGCATTCGGTTAGGGTTTGAAGGACTCCATATATCTCTAGTTTTCACTCCTCTTCTGGTCTTCTCTTGGTCAAATCTCTAGAACTCTGCATGAAAGGAAGAAGGTAACATTTGCTTTGAGTTTCATATGAGACATTTTTGTTGACCTTTGTAGCTTCTTTTTCCTTTAATGGTTGCGGCCTCCTTCTTCTTTCATGACTATCTCCATACATTGCTCTTTCTTTAACACACTCCCTCTTGTCTCTGCATCTTTCTTCTTTGCAAATATTACCTATATTTGAAATCTTGATACTATTGTGAGGCCGTGGATAGGTGTCTCCTCCTACCAAAAAAACAAGGTAAGCACTTGTTTCTTGTATCTCTTGTAGCTTCATTTGTCTTTATGTAAGTGGAGAATATTAAGGGTTCGTAGTTGAAATGGGTATTGCATTTTATTGCAGAAAATGACATATCTCCTTTAGTTATGCATGTATACATCTCTTTTCATCCTTTATTTGACTGTGGATGCAAAAATATTCAAGGGTTTGAAAACTTTCTGATAAGGGTTTGTTCATTTTGTACATTCAAGGCCTCCATTTGCTACGGCTATGCTTCATTTACATGTTGACACCAAAAAATGTGATAACTGCTGAGGGTTTCTAAGTATGAAACTAGGGTTTCAACTTTCTTTGTACAAAAAACTTCTTCACTATCACGGCCATTCTCCTTATAGTATTCACTGTTGTTCACTTTTTGACTGTAAGTGCAGAAAAGAAACAAGGGTTTTATCTTTTACAGATGGGTATTCAATATTTAGCATGAGAAATTGTCTTCCTCTAGCATGGCTATGGTAGTAGATGTACTTTATCACTCTTTTCTGACTGTAAGTGCTAGATGGCACTAGGGTTTGAATTTTTCTGAAAAGACCTTCCTCTTCTTGCAGATGGGTATACATTTTTATCATGAGAAATGTCTTTCTTCTCACGAGTATGATATCTCCTTCTCTGTCTAGCAACTTCCTTGACTGTATTTTATTTGTGGGCAAAAAAGGCACTAGGACTTGAAAAGTATTAATAAATGAAATTTCACTTTGCTTTGCACAGAACTTTCTCCTCCTTTTCATTTTCACTGTCGTAGCTATGATGATGATGATGATGTATTTACCTATCTACCTTCCACTATAGCTCTAGGGCATCATATGGAAACAAGATTTTGACATTCAAAAAGTATGATTGTTGTTTCTTTATCTCCATCTTGTAACTGTATCATATGATACTCCTGCAGTACACACTCTATAATCTTAGGCACTTTGTCATAGCTTCTTGGCACTATCTACTGTCCTTCAGTTTCTTGCTCAACAATGCATGATTGCTATAGTGATATACATTTGATTATCTCTTGATAGTTGTATACATTGGTAAGCATATTGGAGACCTAGTTTTACCATTGATAGTGTTGTTTACAACTCATTCATTGAAATAAATATTGCCTCATTATGAACAGTGGCTAGGGTTTAAGTGCTTGTTTCTTTTGATGGCCTTTAGCACTCTTATCATAATTAACATTCCCTCTTCCACTGTCCACATTGACACTATTTTTTCTCTTTCTTTAACGCACTCCCTCTTTATCTCCTCACTTGAAGGCATTGATGTCTCCATGATCTGATAGGGTTTGGCCTTTCATTCAACTTTTAAGATTCATGGCTAACAGAGCCCCTATGACTGTATTTTATATGAGGGCTGCATCTATTAGATATGCTTTGGCAATTGTTTCTTCTGTGTATGAGGCATATGACTGCCTGTCTCACTTAACTGTCCTTGTTGCATTTGGATTCTACTGTAGCATACAGATTTTATCTTCAAAATACTTTGGGAATGTTGATACTCTATTTATTTAATTGTTCATCAAGATCTACTTCATTAGCTTTGGCTAGCTCCATGAGAAATGTTGCCTTATGTATGTGATTTGTGAAATCATTGTTTTCTTTATTTATATCTGGCTATTCCATTCTTTAAATACTCCTTCTAGCTGCCTCTGTGCATGCTCACTGCTTATCTCATGATTTGGATGCTATAGTAGCATACATATCAAGTTTTTCTCTTCAGTCTTTGATCATGGCAACTGTTTACTATGACTGTATCATTCAGAATAATGGTATATGAGAAAGAAAATTGCCTACCTTGTGCCCCTGTCAATCACTATCACTGTAGAATTTGGCATATGTAGCATTTGGCATATGTCTGCCCTCTACTGATTCTCCTTCATCTTTTGATGTGGTATTCTCTTGCAAGAGTATTCTACTCTTGTTGATGGATAAGGAAACTGTGATCTACCCTAACTATATTTGCTTCTATAAGCCACTACATTGATCATTGTCATGACTGTTCATAGTGAATGTCACTACACTTGTCTTTGTTCTTGATAGGTATCTTTCTTTCTGGCATGATCACTTTGAGTACCTGTATCATGTCATTTTACTTCTTGCTCTTTTGTCATAATGAGATGATACCTTCACATGACTTATCCTGTAACTTGCCCAAATGATACACAAGTTATTGCATCTTGGAAGCTTTATTATGTTTCTTTTCTCTTCATTAGGCACATTAATCTGATGTACTATGACTACACTCTGTCAGTTGCTCTTATTAGCTGTGATGAAATAAATACATGCATTCATAATGATTTTCTACTTCAAATGGCTCTTATAGCCTGGATATTCTTTTGTGACTGTAATCTAATTTTTACACTTTGTCTTTGTCAACTTGACTCAGTCATATTAATCTGATTTGCTCCAATCAACTGTAATAATGTCATGATGACATATCTTTTTTGGAAGTTGATTAGGTGATGCATGATATATCTTGGAATGATACATCCTATCATTTTTTATACTCTTTTCAAAAAATGAAAAGAAACATGCTGGGATCAAACCCTTGTGGGAGACACATTTAATCCACATGTTTATTTGTCTTCAAATCAGCAATGAAACTTGTCCTATACCTGCACAGTGAACAAACAAGTTAGCATAAAAATGTACCTGATAGTATTGTTTAATCTTCTTCATGGTTTCTTCCTGATTTGTGTCATTTATCTGATCTCATCTCTTATCTTAATGCATGATGTGATAAGTAGATGTTTCTATTTGATAAAAGCATGTGATAACTTTAAATATCTGGAGAACTAATAGGGTTGTCCCCAAAATTTTGCAGGTTCAACTGATGATGAAGTTTTAAGTGAAGACTGAAGACTGAAGAGTTGAAGGCCAACATCAACAACAATCTCCATCATCAGGCAATGATGGATGTTCAAATTTATCATGTGTTCATTTCTTTTCCTTTTATCAAATAGATACATAGCTTGCATGTCTGCAATTGCCCAGTCTAGTTACTCCCACGGCTTGTGTGGGATACATTTGAACACCTCTTTTAAACATGATCAGTTAATTTCTCTTATGCACATGAGATAAAGTAATAGATACTTCAATGTATGTTCAAAACATGGCATGAAATAATAGTGCAATACAAAATATCTTTCTTTCTTTTATTCAAAATTGATTAACTGAATAATCAATCTAACTTATAGCTCTTGAAAGATCACACTATGTAGAACAACTGTATTTCTTGAATCATTGATTTCTTGACAATCTTATTCTCATGTCATGATAACTCATCAGTCTTTATTAGACTGATGGGTTATCCTGACAACTGGATATCACTCTTTGCTCTATCAAGACATCAACTATTCAATGAATGCAATAACTTAAAGTTTTCTTTTATTCATTCTAAACAATTACACTTAGGTCCAACTAATTTTAAGTGTGAACAAAAAATTAGTAACAAGTATATAAGGCATAGGTTGACTTGGGTTGAGAGTGTATGGTTTAGGTTTTAAGTATAGGGTTGAGGCACAATATTCAGGGTTTAGGGTATAAGGGTGAGGTTATAGGGTATAGGGATGAGGGTTTGTGGGTTGAGGCTTTAGGGTTTAAGGTATAGGGTTGAAGAATGAGGGATTAGGGCTTAAGTATATAGTTGAGGGTATAGGGTAAAGGGTTGAGATTTTATAGTTGAGGGATAATGGTTCAAGGTTGAGTGTCTAAGATATAGGGTTTAGGGTTTAAGCTTGAGGGTATAAGGCATATGGATGACGGTTGAGGGTTTAGGGCATAAGTATAGGGCTTAGGGCATAAGTATAGGGTTGAGGGTATAATGTATAGGGTAGAGGTTTGAAGCTTGAGGGATAATGCTCAAGGTTGAGTGTCTAAGGTTAAGTATAGGGTATAGGGTTTAAAGATTTAAGGTTTAGTGGTTTAAGGATATCTAGGGGTTGAGAGTTTAGGGACATTTAAGGGTTTAAATTTTGAGGGATTAAGGGTTTAAGAGTTGATGGATTAGGGTTTAAGGCATAGTGTTGAGGGTAGAGAAATTATGGATAGGGTTTAGGGTTGAAGGTTTAAAGTTTAAGGATTGAGGGTTGAGGCTTTAGGGCTGAGGCTTAAGGGATTAGGGTTTAAGGTAGAGTGTCAAGGGTAGAGGGTTTAGGGTTTAAGGTGTAAGGGTTGAGGGTTGAGGCATTAGGGATAGGTTTTAGGGTTAAGGGTTAAGGGATTAGGGTTTAAAGTATAGTGTTGAGGGTTGAGGGTTTAGGGATAGGGTTTAGGATTTAAGGTTTAAGGGTTGAGGGTTGAGGCTTTAGGGATAAGGTTTAGGGTTAAGTGAGAGGCCTAGATGGCTAAGGACGGATGGAGAGGCAGACAAGGAGTGACTAAGAGATGTAGAGAGGGGAGAGGTAGAGAGGTGAGGGGGAGACAAAGGTGAGAGATAGAGAGGTGGGGGGAGAGATATAATAAAATGAGAGAGTGAAGTTGACAACTTGAAGGAAAGATGGGTAGGGTAGAGGGAGAGAGGTGGAGAGGAAGGGAAATATCTAGAGATCTGTGAGAGATATACAAGTGAGAGACCTATAACCTAGGGAGAGAGGGGTGAGAGAGATAGGGGAGAGATGGGGGTGAGGTAGATTAGGGGAGGAGAGGGGTGGATAAGGGTTGAGGGTTTAAGGGTTTAGGATTTAAGGGTCAAGGGTTTAGGGTTTAAGGGTTGAGTGTTTAAGGGTTGAGGTATTAAGGGTTTAAGGGTTGAGGGATTAGGGTTTAGGGTTGAGGGATTAGGGTTTAAGGGATAGTGTCGATGGTTGAGGGTTTAGGGATAGGGTTTAAGGTTTAAGGGTTTAGGGTTGAGGCTTTAGGGATAGGGTTTAGGGCTTAGGGATAAGGGATTAGGGTTTAAGGTATAGTGTCAAGGCTTGAGGGTTTAGGATTTAAGGTTTAAGGGTGTAGATGTGTAAAATTTGGATTGTTAATGTTTTAGTTGTTAGATGCTTGAATCCTCCTTTCACCTCTTACATTCAAGGACCTTAGGATCGAGTGGTGGAGCACTATTGGTCTTTAGTCACTTACAAATGTAGGGAAACTTGGATTAGGGTGTTTAATTTGATAATTATTCTTCTCTTATGCTCAATTAACCATTAAAACCCTAATTTTGCAAATACGACAATAAACAGATGAATTACAGAAAATGCTCTTACAAACCAAAACAAAATGATAAATTACAGAGTACCTATTCTCGGGGTCTCAAGGTAGAAAAGTCAGGGACTAAAGAGCAAGCGCCCAAGTCCAAGGCCTTGCTTTTTGTTAGGATCTGGCAATAAGGTCTCCGACCTGTATCTGTTGTTCTAGAGATTTTCCCATCACAAAACTTTGGGGACTAATGAGTGGGTGCCCAAGTCTAGGGTGCTCTTTTCTTCTCTAATCTGTAATTCTGACACTCCAATATGTCCTCCTACAACTTCACTTTGCATCATCAACCTATAACCTGCAATCATGAAAACTTTGGGAGGGGTTGTGGTGTTTAGGAGCTTGCCTTAGTCAAGCCCCAGAAGGACATTTAAGTCTTCCAAACACCATTCTCAGATAGAGAGTGTGTTCCTAGGGAGGCAAAGGTAAAAACCAAATGAATAATGATCACAAACACAATATAATGTCACCTTGTAGTGAAGATCTCATGGGAGGAAGATGCTCTTCATTCCATGATGCAATGGATGCTCAAATATGCAAATACAAACACATAAAACACACAAGTCTGCTCTTGCAACACAATGAAAGCCTTGAATCACCTTGAGAACACAATAGCTTACTAGTAATCATCTAGTTTACAAATGAATGTCTAAACATGCTTTTATATGCAACTACAAGTATTTCTGCCAAGATTTCGTAAATTCAAACTTACTGTGTCAGTCTAGGGACCAAATAATCGTCATAAACTGACACTAGAAATTTGGGCCTAACCCAAAATAGGGTAGGACTAGGGCGCGGATGCCCAAGTCCTCCCCCCTATTTTGGGCAGGGTTAAGCTCAAGGGGTCCCCATAGGTCCAATTTGCCATGATACCCAGGGTTCCTTCCATCGGGATGCCAAATTATGAAGTAAAATGTCCTAAATGCATGCAAATGACCCGGGAGCTAAACCTTATGAGGGAAAAGCCCCCAAGGGGATATTTTCTGACATTATATTTAGCCCCCACTTTAATGTATGTATAAATGCAAGGCCAATGCATGCATTAAAGTACGGTCACAAACACAGCAAACATGCCACGCATGGAGAAGACATGCCAATCACATAGAAGACAGTAATAGGCATGCAAAACAATAGTTACAATCACGCATAACACAGAGAAGACAGTAAATGCATAGAAGACACATTAATACATGGAATACATAAATGATAGCTTTTCTTTTTCTTTTTCTCATATATGAAATGTAGATGCAAGTACTGGAAAGTAAACAAACCTCCCATAATGCAGGAAGTACTCATCGCGCTAGTCTTTAGACTGCATATATGGGGCAACACACACGCAAGACATGTAAAACCTCCCAAAATGTAGGAAGCACTCATCGTGCTAGTCTTTTGACTGCATATGGGGCAACAAACACGCCACACAAATCAAGCACGCCAAACACACACATTTGAAGACACAGAGAAAACACAACAGACAAGCGATGGAGTGTACCTATCTCTAGGTACAACACCATCTCAGGCACATTATAGGCACACACTGATGATTGATCTTAACCACAACAATCACCGAAAACACGCTTAAGGGTTAAGTTAGTCACAGAATCGCTCCCTGCCTCCGCAGAGGACTTTTGAAAAATGCAACCCCACCCGCGTCACAGAGACACCTTACAGTGAAAAGGAAGCATGGCATACAACCCCACCTGTGTCATGGAGACGCCTTATGGTGAAAATGAGGTATGAGCAAAAGAGATTGATTGATTGACTGCAAACAAACTCAAGATGTAGGAAATACTCATCGCACTAGTCTGCACCTGAGGACAAGCACGTAGCTAACATCTACAAAAAATAGCTTACCTTATATATGCCCCCACCTTAAGGTGGTTGATATCACACATCGATATCAAGCACGTTAAGGTAAGAAGAAAACACACAAGGGAACACGAGCTCTCGCAAATACCATGCCCCCTGGAGGTGTCATGTACTTTACGATCGTCAAATGTTCCCACAAACACATCCCTATAAGAAACATGTTAGTGTCTACAAAATCATGATAAAAAACACATCAATGCATATGATTAACTAGACAAAGAGCCAAGGTTATACAATGAATTCAGAGTTTGAGGATAACTGTGGAGTTATATCATGAAGCTCTCTGAATTGAGTACCACCAAGACTAGATTCAAAGACAAACAAAGGTGCATAGAGCAGCAGTATTGTTAAGGTTTGTAAATGTGATAGAAACATCATCGAATTCACTATGTGGAAAGTACAAGTGCTTCCACTAGCCAAGCGTCAGATAAAATATACAACCCCATCATCATATTAGGAAATAAGTCTATTTTTTGATTGCTCTCAAAAGGGACACTACGTCTGCATCAGTATAAATGTTTTTCATCATCTGCCCGCTAGGTGGAAACATTAGAGGAAGGGAAACAATAAATAAGAGAGGAGAAGCAAGTGTCTTAGGGAAATCATGTAGGAGGGTGCCTCTAGCTCACCAACTGCAACACTATGTCCATAAGACACAACACACAACAATGAAATTAGAGAGAGAGGCAATATAGAAGAATGATGATACAAATAGAAGGTCACAATAGAGGCAGTCTCCTAGTATCCCAAACCTTATGGGAGAATCTAAGGTCATCCTAGGAGGCCTAAACAACACATAACACATCATGAGGGAAGCACATCATGAGACAGATAAAGGGGCAGAGATACTTACCGGGTAGCACCATTGTTAAGAACATACATATCCAAGATATCTCTCATGTTATTTTGATATTGTATTAACATTAAGTTTAGGATGGCAAGAGGCTTTCTTTTCTTTAAAAGGATTATGTCTAATGCCACTTGAGTAATGTGTTGAAGTAGATTCTATAGGTACTCTAATTCCTTGTTGATTTACACCACATCCCTTACCTACATAGTCATTATTTTTGTACAAGATTTTAAGTCCACAACCATATAGAGAGTCCAATTCCTTAGAAGAAGGTGAAGCCTCGTAGGTATAATAATTTGTAGTATAAGTGAGAGTATTGTCTTCATTTTCAACCAAGGAGACTTTGTTTTTCTTAGATTTTTCAAAAGATTTCCTACATGAGATCGATGCAACTTTTGATGTGTTGAGGTTATTAAGTTTATATTACCCTAAATCGCAAGGATTAAAATCTAATGAACCCCAATCATCACCAACAAGTGCATTCGATGGTTGAGAGTCTTGCACAACATTAGTCATCGATGGATCACCTTGCAAATTATTTAAGCTCATATGGTTGTAAACTGGTTTTTTCTTTTCAATATGTAAACAGTTATTTGGTTTAGGATCAACATGAATAGTATGAAGTGTACCTTTGAATACAAATTTGATTGAACGATGCAGGGTGGAAGGGACTACCCCCAATTCATGAATCCAAGGTCTACCAAGATTCATGTTGGAAGATATGGAACAAGGCATAACATGAATCAAGGTAGGCACAATCACAGGTCCCACTTGTATAGGTAAAGTATAGTGCCCACAGATTGTCGTCCCACATTGTCAAAACCACGAATACTTAACAGTCCTAGCTTGATGGTAGATGTATCAACTTTAATCTTATGTAATAAGTCAATGCCACAAACATTAGGAGCTGATCCATTATCAATCATAATTCTCTTAACCAATGTTTTATTTATTGTGACGAAGATTACAAGAGGATCATATTGGTTTTGAACTTTGATTGATGGTAATTCATGTTGTTGAAAGAGAATATATATTTTTGTCACATGCATACTATCCAATACAGCTGCTACATCATTAGGCTTTGCAGTAGGTGGGATAATCACCTTTTGCAAAGCTTCTTGGAGCATTCCATGGTATGTAGGCGATGTTTGTATCAAGTCCCAAAGAGAGATCTTAGCCAGAGTAGCACAAAGCTGCTCAACAAGATCATACTCTTGACCACGTGTATGAGTAAGATAAGGTGGTGGAGGGAGCATAGGTTGATAACATGGAAGGGAGATAGGAACATGCGGTGCTTGCTTACTTTGCTTGTTATTACGGGTGTTATATGTGTGAGCAATCACATTGTGGTATGGTTGTTGTAACACATTTTGAACACCATGAACCGTAATCTCCAGTTTTAAGCAAGAAGGTGCACTAGGTGTCCCCGCACAACCATCATAGGAATATTGTTACCAAGTCTATTAATGAATATTGAATTAACATTGTTTCTCTCTTGATTGTGCCCAACATCCGTCCCTAGAGGATTTAGTGTGAGAGACCTTTTCTCATCCACTAATGCTACATCTTGGCTAGGGATAGTAATGGGATGAGAGGAAGGTACATCATCATCATCATACTCTAAGGTGGAAAAAGGTTTGTCACTCTCATCTTTCTCATGGGTGTTCCTAGAGATGAATTTGGTTAACTCATCTAATATCAAAGGATGTTCACTCATGAGGATTAGGAATTTTTCAAAATCAAGATCTTTGATAAATGCATGCAGAGATACCATAGAAAAATGACATGAAGGTGCCATTGAATTTTTTTCAATGTAAAATCATATTTTTAAAAGATTTTCAAATTTTATGCAAAAGACAAGTGCAAAACTATATGTAAAAATGACCCAAAATGCTTGTT
Organism: Cunninghamia lanceolata; assembly: GCA_027924645.1. Taxonomy (NCBI): domain Eukaryota; kingdom Viridiplantae; phylum Streptophyta; class Pinopsida; order Cupressales; family Cupressaceae; genus Cunninghamia; species Cunninghamia lanceolata. Next base: position 17,101,960 of record BSBN01000021.1, on the reverse strand, counting down.
TTTTGTAGTTTTTTTAATGCAAATGAATGAAATCAAAGGTGTTGTAAGGATTTTGATCAGGGGAAGAAAATTATATATCTGATATCAGTCCAAAACAGCAATAATATCCATCACAACACACTTTTTATGCGAATCTAAGATGATGATAATGAAAGGAAGCTAGGTGTGCGGAAATCGCTTCCTACACTACTCTAATGAGGAGAGATGTATGCAAATTCAATTTAATTCTTACAACTACAGCAACATAGAACATCTAACAGAGATATTGCAGCAATACACATACACACATAAAGTAGACAGAAGAGAGAGAGACAAGATATATGTGGGGAAAACCCTTGCGGGTGAAAAACCCCACACTCCAAAACACAGCTCAAATGTATTACAGTAAACAATAACAGATTATATAGTTTCAGAGCCAATGCTCTTTCAAGAGTCTTCGAATGTTGAATCTAGAGATATTTCGGCAGCATAACAGTACTTGTACCAAAGTTATCTATCTCCCATACAAGCACCTGTTTATATAGAGTTTACAAGGCAAATATGGAACCTTCTAGAGATGGGCATCCATCTTGGACTCATGCCCCAAAACCCATGCCTAAGGACACTTGTCCAACATCCCATCCCGAAGTGGGCCCCTGGTCCCAAGATAGGTTACAACAGATGCTCTTACACACCTTAAAGCTGTCATAGAATCTATTATACACTGACTAAAACTATCATATTCCTCTTACATGTCATAATCGCCCAAAGATGCCTTTCTCTCGTGCAAAGATACTCACCAACACTTGTCATTAATTAAAAATTATTTGAGTTTTCGGGGGTGTTTCCCATGAACCCCCACGAGGGCGCTGCCCCTAGACCCCACAAGGGGCTACGCCCCTTGACCTTGTCTTGGGGGCGCTGCCCCCAAACCCCTGTTAATTATTCAAGCGGGAAATTGCACCTACCAAAGTCACCAAAATTTACCCTGCTGCATATACACAAGGTGCTAACTATGCCAATTCAACATGGGATAAATAAATACAACATTAGGAATTTGCAAAGGTTGAGACACCTTAATTCCCAATAGATAAGTGAAAATATAGTGAAAATACGTCAAAATAGGCACTTTTTTCACCAAATCTCGATACAAAAGGGCATAACAAAGGGTGTTGTGAGGAAAATGATGATGGAAAGAAAATAATATCAGTAATAACAGCCACTTAATGCCAAAATATCCAATAGAACATGCTTTTAGTGCCACTTAAGGTTAAACCCTAGTGAAAATATAGCAAAAATAGGCTATTTTTCATAGTTTTTCAACTCCAAGACCTAAAAAAGGGGTGTTGTAATGAATTTTAGGAGGTGAAGAAAATAAAATCAATTATATCAGTCACCTAAAGCCATAAAATTTGTCACAACACGCTTGGAGTGCAAACTAGGCCAAACCCTAAGGCAAAAATAGTAAAAAATGTGTAATTTTTCACACAATTTTCAATACAAGAGCTCGATAAGAGGGTGTTGTGAAGATTTTTAGGAAGGGAAGAAAATAATTACCTTGATAAAAACCAATTAATGAAAAAATATCCTTCACAACATGACTATGGTGCGAATTTAGAGAGTCGATAAGGCTAAATTTAGTGAAAATCAATGTTTTTCAAGCCCTAGCTTTGAGATCTTGACACAAAATGCTATGTGAATGTTTTGAAGTTTGATTTATGATTAAAATTAAATGATCTTGTAGTTAGGGTAAAATTGCAAATCAGGGCAAATAAATAAACAGCAATGATAAAAACCCTAGCAATGCACAATGAAGCACAAGACAACATCAAAATCCAAATAACAAATGTAAATACAAACCGATCTCCACGCTATGCTTGATTTATCTCCATTGCTCTTCTCCACCTCGCATGAACATGCAAGATTTTGAAGGATTATTGTTGGAAGAATGTTGAGTGCTCACTTCTACAGCATAACATTAAGATGAAGATGATAGAATGAATGATAGATGAAGGATGCAAAGGCTCTAATGATATTTCGACAACATGTGGATACTTGAGGATCAATGCATTATAGAAAATTTGGCAGAATAAGGGTACTTGAGGCTCAATGCATGCTAATGGCTTATGAGGGGTTTGATTTATAGGAAAAGCCTGGTTCAAATGGATGGTTGAGATTAAAAAGCTAATTGATTGATGTGGATGGCTAGGATTGATTCGGTTATCCCACTCTTCAAGGGAGTTGTCATTTGACAAGTGAAGGGAGGATAGGGCTCATGTGTGCTTGTGTACATAAAAAGTACTACATATAAAAGATATTAAATAAAAGGTTGTAGTACCACTTATCTTTTTAAATGAAAGAGGCACACATGTCAGCTAAATGATAAGATAAATTAATTAAATAAATAAATTTTATTTAATTAATTGGAAAGTTGGCTTATAATGAAATATGAGAACTTAATTCAAATAAAATATTTGAATTAGTTGGGATATGAGTTGGATATTAATTAATTAAATAAAATTTATTTAATTAATTGGATAGTGGGATTATGATGGGATTAAAATGGGATTTTAATTAAATAAATAAAATTTATTTAATTAATTAGCTAATGGATAAATGGGATTAAGAGTGGGATTTAGGACAAAAATGGCTTATGATGTTTAGGATAATGTTTTAACAAGGTGTTGTAGGACATGGACAAAGTTGGGACAAATTTGGGTGTCTACAGATCTTAGATCTGAAAATGAATTCCAAGCCTTAAGATGCAAAATGTCAATGCAAATTCAATGAAAATGCATGAAAATTGCTAGTTTTTTGTCGAAATTTTATATGCAAAAATGCAAATATTTTAAATCTAAATGCAAATTTACACTAAAATTAAATACTACAGCCAAATTCAAATTTTAATGAGCCTCTAAAATCAGTAGAAAAATCTGAAAGAAGATTTTGCCTACTAACCCTAGATTTTGGAATTACTAGGTTATATGAAAATTTTCAAAATTTCTACAAAACCCTAGCAATTAAATGATGAAAATGCAATGAAAATTATTGAATTTTTGTATTTTTCTTTATTTTATATCAGATATGATACAAAACATCATGAATTAGGGAAAATTAGAAAGAATTGATGCAAATTAGTAAGCCTAACAATGCAATTTTTTCAAATTTTTCAAAATTTTCAATTTTTTTTGAATTTTGTTTCAATGCAATAAGATGAATAACTATATGAATGAATTAAGTCAATCCAAATATGAAGAAAAACACTCAAAAAGGTGAAATCAAGTCCAAAAAGATGTGTAAGATGTCATTTACAAATTACAAAATACACAATAAAAAACTTGGAAAATAAACTAAGTGTCCGAAGACACATTCTCTTCATCTTCTTTCTCTTTCTCCAGAAAGTCTTGATATCTTTTCACAGCTGCCTGAACTTTAGTGTCAGTAGGCCCTAGTGAGTAACTAGAGATGACTAGAACTCATGTGATAGAGTCCTCTATGTTAACATGCACTTTTCTATATTTATCCAAAATTGTCTACAACTTGTCTAGGATCACATGAAATTCCACTAATTTATCAATAGAAGCCAATGAGAAAGCTTCTCATTCTATCTCAGTATGAATTAGTGTAGTGAACTCCTGAACAACTATATCCATGGGAAGACTTTTTTGGTTTTCATCAAGTATCTGGAACGGAAGCTCCCCTATCTTATCAGTGATATCTAACCCCTTATCAATGCTTGTATCCTAAGTCACCTGCAGATGCTTTATCGATTCCTTGAGAACATCCTTTTTGTGCTTCATTGCTTCTCGGTATCTAATGTACATCTTTTTTATGGGGATCACCCCATTCACAACTAACACTTCTAACTTGAACTCTGTCAACCTTGTCCAAGCCTCACCAGCTGTAGGTTTTGTGTTAGCATGTCAAGTGTTTGACTCAGCTCTAACATGACATCATTCATGTTATTAAATAATTCAATAGAAGAATTTATGAGCTAAGATCCTTGTGCAATGAGTCTTTCTATCTCTAGGCATTCACAACTCAGCCTTGTGCTCCAATCCTTTCAGCTTTTTGAATTGCTTCATCATCAACACATGTTGCAATAGGTTGTACCTGCTCTAAGGATTGGGCTTATACTCAATAGCACAGAAGTAAGTTGTTCCACTTTGACCTTAAGTTTATCTTTGACAACTTTCTCTCTATCATATATCTTGATCAAAGTAGACAAAGTTTCTTGTAGGTATTAGTTAGCACTTTCATGAGTCTTCTTTCCAAGCTCAATCCTTGAAATAACACAATTTGTGCCTTGGATTTGTTCAACAGCTTTATTTGGTGGAGGCACTTATATTTAAGCATACTTGTTCCCTAATGAGTCAACAAGCACTCTAGACAAGGATTATTATTGGAGGAATGTTGAGTGCTCACTTCTGCAGCATAACATTAAGATGAAGATGATAGAATGAATGATAGATGAAGGATGCAAAGGCTCTAATGATATTTCGACAGCATGTGGATACTTGAGGATCAATGCATTATAGAAAATTTGGCAGAATAAGGGTACTTGAGGCTCAATGCATGCTAATGGCTTATGAGGGGTTTGATTTATAGGAAAGGCCTGGTTCAAATGGATGGTTGAGATTAAAAAGCTAATTGATTGATGTGGACGGCTAGGATTGATTCGATTATCCCAATCTTCAAGGGAGTTGTAGTCATTTGACAAGTGGAGGGAGGATAGGGCTCATGTGTGCTTGTGTACATAAAAAGTACTACATATAACAGATATTAAATAAAAGGCTGTAGTACCACTTATCTTTTTAAATGAAAGAGGTACACATGTCGGCTAAATGATAAGATAAATTAATTAAATAAATAAATTTTATTTAATTAATTGGAGAGTCAGCTTATAATGAAATGTGAGAACTTAATTCAAATAAAATATTTGAATTAGTTGGGATATGAGTTGGATATTAATTAAATAAATAAAATTTATTTAATTAATTGGATAGTGGGATTAGGATGGGATTAAAATGGGATTTTAATTAAATAAATAAAATTTATTTAATTAATTAGCTAATGGATAAATGGGATTAAGAGTGGGATTTAGGACAAAAATGGCTTATGATGTTTAGGATAATGTTTTAACAAGGTGTTGTAGGACATGGACAAAATTGGGACAAATTTGGGTGTCTACAGATCTTAGATCTGAAAATGAATTCCAAGCCTTAAGATGCAAAATGCCAATGCAAATTTAATGAAAATGCATGAAAATTGCTAGTTTTTTGTTGAAATTTTATATGCAAAAATGCAAATATTTTAAATCTAAATGCAAATTTACACTAAAATTAAATACTACAGCCAAATTCAAATTTTAATGAGCCTCTAAAATAAGTAGAAAAATCTGAAAGAAGATTTTGCCTACTAACCCTAGATTTTGGAATTACTAGGTTATATGAAAATTTTCAAAATTTCTACAAAACCCTAGCAATTAAATGATGAAAATGCAATGAAAATTATTGAATTTTTGTATTTTTCTTTATTTTATATCAGATATGATACAAAACATCATGAATTAGGGAAAATTAGAAAGAATTGATGCAAATTAGTAAGCCTAACAATGCAATTTTTTCAATTTTTTCAAAATTTTTAATTTTTTTTGAATTTTTCTCAATGCAATAAGATGAATAACTATATGAATGAATTAAGTCAATCCAAATATGAAGAAAAACACTCAAAAAGGTGAAATCAAGTCCAAAAAGATGTGTAAGATGTCATTTACAAATTACAAGATACACAATAAAAAACTTGGAAAATAAACTAAGTGTCCGAAGACACATTCTCTTCATCTTCTTTCTCTTTCTCCAGAAAGTCTTGATATCTTTTCACAGCTGCCTAAACTTTAGTGTCATTAGGCCCTAGTGAGTAACTAGAGATGACTAGAACTCATGTGATAGAGTCCTCTATGTTAACATGCACTTTTCTATATTTATCCAAAATTGTCTACAACTTGTCTAGGATCACATGAAATTCCACTAATTTATTAATAGAAGCCAATGAGAAAGCTTCTCATTCTATCTCAGTATGAATTAGTGTAGTGAACTCCTGAACAACTGTATCCATGGGAAGATTTTTTTGGTTTTCATCAAGTATCTGGAACGGAAGCTCCCCTATCTTATCAGTGATATCTAACCCCTTATCAATCTTGTATCCTGAGTCACCTGTAGATGCTTTATCGATTCCTTGAGAACATCCTTTTTGTGCTTCATTGCTTCTCGGTATCTAATGTACATCTTTTTTATGGGGATCACCCCATTCACAACTAACACTTCTAACTTGAACTCTGTCAACCTTGTCCAAGCCTCAATGTCCTTTTCTACCAGCTGTAGGTTTTGTGTTAGCATGTCAAGTGTTTGATTCAGCTCTAACATGACATCATTCATGTTATTAAATAATTCAATAGAAGACTTTATGAGCTAAGATCCTTGTGCAATGAGTCTTTCTATCTCTAGGCATTCACAACTCAGCCTTGTGCTCCAATCCTTTCATCTTTCTGAATTGCTTCATCATCAACACATGTTGCAATAGGTTGTACCTGCTCTAAGGATTGGGCTTATACTCAATAGCACAGAAGTAAGTTGTTCCACTTTGACCTTAAGTTTATCTTTGACAACTTTCTCTCTATCATATCTCTCGATCAAAGTAGACAAAGTTTCTTGCAGGTATTAGTTAGCACTTTCATGAGTCTTCTTTCCAAGCTCAATCCTTGAAATAACACAATTTGTGCCTTGGATTTGTTCAACAACTTTATTTGGTGGAGGCACTTATATTTAAGCATACTTGTTCCCTAATGAGTCAACAAGCACTCTAGACAAGGATTATTATTGGAGGAATGTTGAGTGCTCACTTCTGCAGCATAACATTAAGATGAAGATGATAGAATGAATGATAGATGAAGGATGCAAAGGCTCTAATGATATTTCGACAGCATGTGGATACTTGAGGATCAATGCATTATAGAAAATTTGGCAGAATAAGGATACTTGAGGCTCAATGCATGCTAATGGCTTATGAGGGGTTTGATTTATAGGAAAGGCCTGGTTCAAATGGATGGTTGAGATTAAAAAGCTAATTGATTGATGTGGACGGCTAGGATTGATTCGGTTATCCCACTCTTCAAGGGAGTTGTAGTCATTTGACAAGTGGAGGGAGGATAGGGCTCATGTGTGCTTGTGTACATAAAAAGTACTACATATAAAAGATATTAAATAAAAGGCTGTAGTACCACTTATCTTTTTAAATGAAAGAGGTACACATGTCGGCTAAATGATAAGATAAATTAATTAAATAAATAAATGTTATTTAATTAATTGGAAAGTCAGCTTATAATGAAATGTGAGAACTTAATTCAAATAAAATATTCGAATTAGTTGGGATATGAGTTGGCTATTAATTAAATAAATAAAATTTATTTAATTAATTGGATAGTGGGATTATGATGGGATTAAAATGGGATTTTAATTAAATAAATAAAATTTATTTAATTAATTAGCTAATGGATAAATGGGATTAAGAGTGGGATTTAGGACAAAAATGGCTTATGATGTTTAGGATAATGTTTTAACAAGGTGTTGTAGGACATGGACAAAATTGGGACAAATTTGGGTGTCTACAGATCTCAGATCTGAAAATGAATTCCAAGCCTTAAGATGCAAAATGCCAATGCAAATTTAATGAAAATGCATGAAAATTGCTAGTTTTTTGTTGAAATTTTATATGCAAAAATGCAAATATTTTAAATCTAAATTCAAATTTACACTAAAATTAAATACTACAGCCAAATTCAAATTTTAATGAGCCTCTAAAATAAGTAGAAAAATCTGAAAGAAGATTTTGCCTACTAACCCTAGATTTTGGAATTACTAGGTTATATGAAAATTTTCAAAATTTCTACAAAACCCTAGCAATTAAATGATGAAAATGCAATGAAAATTATTGATTTTTTGTATTTTTCTTTATTTTATATCAGATATGATACAAAACATCATGAATTAGGGAAAATTAGAAAGAATTGATGCAAATTAGTAAGCCTAACAATGCAATTTTTTCAATTTTTTCAAAATTTTCAATTTTTTTTGAATTTTTCTCAATGCAATAAGATGAATAACTATATGAATGAATTAAGTCAATCCAAATATGAAGAAAAACACTCAAAAAGGTGAAATCAAGTCCAAAAAGATGTGTAAGATGTCATTTACAAATTACAAAATACACAATAAAAAACTTGGAAAATAAACTAAGTGTCCGAAGACACATTCTCTTCATCTTCTTTCTCTTTCTCCAGAAAGTCTTGATATCTTTTCACAGCTGCCTGAACTTTAGTGTCATTAGGCCCTAGTGAGTAACTAGAGATGACTAGAACTCATGTGATAGAGTCCTCTATGTTAACATGCACTTTTCTATATTTATCCAAAATTGTCTACAACTTGTCTAGGATCACATGAAATTCCACTAATTTATCAATAGAAGCCAATGAGAAAGCTTCTCATTCTATCTCAGTATGAATTAGTGTAGTGAACTCCTGAACAACTGTATCCATGGGAAGATTTTTTTGGTTTTCATCAAGTATCTAGAACCGAAGCTCCCCTATCTTATCAGTGATATCTAACCCCTTATCAATGCTTGTATCCTGAGTCACCTGTAGATGCTTTATCGATTCCTTGAGAACATCCTTTTTGTGCTTCATTGCTTCTCGGTATCTAATGTACATCTTTTTTATGGGGATCACCCCATTCACAACTAACACTTCTAACTTGAACTCTGTCAACCTTGTCCAAGCCTCAATGTCCTTTTCTACCAGCTGTAGGTTTTGTGTTAGCATGTCAAGTGTTTGACTCAGCTCTAACATGACATCATTCATGTTATTAAATAATTCAATAGAAGAATTTATGAGCTAAGATCCTTGTGCAATGAGTCTTTCTATCTCTAGGCATTCACAACTCAGCCTTGTGCTCCAATCCTTTCAGCTTTTTGAATTGCTTCATCATCAACACATGTTGCAATAGGTTGTACCTACTCTAAGGATTGGGCTTATACTCAATAGCACAGAAGTAAGTTGTTCCACTTTGACCTTAAGTTTATCTTTGACAACTTTGTCTCTATCATATCTCTCGATCAAAGTAGACAAAGTTTCTTGTAGGTATTAGTTAGCACTTTCATGAGTCTTCTTTCCAAGCTCAATCCTTGAAATAACACAATTTGTGCCTTGGATTTGTTCAACAACTTTATTTGGTGGAGGCACTTATATTTAAGCATACTTGTTCCCTAATGAGTCAACAAGCACTCTAGACAAGGTTTTGTCCTTCTTGGTTGTTTTGTACTTTGCTCGAACTAATTGGCCAAAGTCAAAGTCATCTGGGGATATGGCCTACTTTTTTCTCTTTGGATTTTGTGTTAATAGCCAAGGGGGTAGAACAAATGAATCACCTCCTGTCTCTATCACCAGAGTTTGAAATGATTGGGTAGGACTTGTGGCTTGTCAGACAGATGGAATATCAGATGAAATAATAGTAGGGGTCACAATGGGTGGGGTTTGAGTTAACACAACAGCAAGGAATCTCCATACTTGACACTTTGGGTGTGCTAGTAGATATAAACTTATCAAAATCAGACTATGTGAATGTGTCAAGCATGGGTGATGACACATCTCACAAACTTGGTAAAGATGAAAGTGAACGAAAAATAATCTCAATATTGCCCTGAGGACTTCTAAACAATGGTTCATTGGTAGGTATGGAAGGCAATGAATGAACATAATGTACCGACAAAGTGGATATAGTAAAAATACTGGAAAAAGTGGGCAAAGGTTGTGCACTTGAAGTAACAGGGGGAGTAGGGGTTTGTACTTCAGAAATTATAGGAAGAGAGGAAGGAGGTTCTACCTGTATTGATTCCAATTGAGAAGTGATAAGAGAATCATCTGATTCTTCTACTACAATTTCTTCTTCTTCAACATCTGCCTAAGTAGATGTTCCCTCTTTTTCTTTCCTTTTACCTTTATCTCCCTTTGTCAAGTGAAAACAAACCTTGGCTTCTTACTAGTACCAAGAGTATATTTTTTATTCTTTGTTCTCAATTCTTCTCGTCTACTAGTAGGTCCTTCGATGTGCTCTTCTTCTGACCCAGTTTTGAATAATTTCAACTTTATTCCTTTCATCTCCTTCTATGACCACTAAATTGGTGGAAGAGGAGTATCAGAAATCTTGTTCCCCACATATGCAACACCAACTATGTCACCTTCTTCTTGCATGTCCTCAAGGATATCAGGTAGTTCAAAGTTTTTGACTTGTTCCAAGATAAGCCGACTAAAGTCTAGCTTCCTTACCTCCTCATCATTTCTACACTCAGCCCATATGTCCTCAATCTTATGAATATGTGTATAATTACCTTTCAATATGTCTTTCATACCTCGGTAATCAAAGTCACTTCTTTTCTTATATTTTTCATTATCACCCACTGCATTTCAGTTCCCATCTCCTTGGCTCTTGAAGTTGTAGAAATTGAATACCTACCAATGGTGATTGGAAACTTGAAACTATCTCTATGAGATTCTTTTTGTTTGTTATGTACAGTCATTATCTGCCTACATAACTCAATCAATATCAGTTTTTCATCTGGATACCTTGGTAACATGTATGGTTTCCCATTCAAACAACCAACTCTGATATAGGTAAAAGTAGGGAATTGTAGAAATATACACCCAAACCTTTTTACCTACTCCCAAGCTTCATCGAAGACTCTTTTCTTCTCAAGTTCCTTCTCAAACATGCAAATGTAACTATAGAAGAAGGCATCATTTACCCTTCTGAAGTGATTGATGCTCTCTTTCAGTGTCAATTGTGGGTAGTATTCATACATTGGAATGTATCTTCTATCACCTTCTGAAGTCAGGCCAAGAAAGTGCCTCATAGAAGCAACAACATACACTAAGTATGAAGTCATATAATACTTCATAGATGTTGACACTCTTGAGAGTTGTTCACAAATCAAGTCATTGATTTGCTTCCCCCAAAATATCTTTTGGCTACCCTTCTTTATGACATAGATATATTGATACATCCATTCTTGAAAAGTATTGTATGTAGGAAGCCCTTTAACTCTTCTTAAGAGGGTAATAAGATCACCTACCTCCTCAATGAACTCACTACAAAAAATATTCTTCGGCCATCTTGCAATTGTGGGCCTAGGAGTCTTAAGCGACTGGGTGTTAATGATTTTCTTGCATTTCTCTACATGTTTGTCATAGTGATCTTGTGCTCTTTCTATGGTGAGATTAGCATAATCATCAATATCAGGGCACATGAGAACTTTATCAAAGATTTTTGCATCCAAATTTACCACTACTTTACCCTTTGCATCTGATATGATTTTTCTTTCCTTATCAAAATTAGCTGCCATTACCAAAACAAACTCTGGATTCTAAGCCAACACTAGGAAGGTGGAAACCAAATGATGCTACTATCGAGGATAGTTTGCATATGTGCAACGATAGGTTGTTTGTTCACTCTCTCTAGAAATTTTGACATATCGACATACCCAATCTTTGTGTCTCTGATATCATCCACATTAGACTCCATGGAGGTCATCGAGATCATGTCTCAATACTTGTACTTCATATTTTTTTCTTGGGAGATGGATCAGTCATTTGGAAAAAGACTACAAAAATGAGTTTCATAAATCTTCCAGAGTTAGAAAAATTCCAGGTATCCAGCTTCATGCAATTGTGGAAAAATTCTACACTTTTACACTTCAAGATAGTGTTTAGTTTATTTCAGAGAAAATTCTCTGAACTACGTGGGAAAATCCATGTTTGGTGTAAAGTTGGAAAAATTCTCCACTTTTACACAAGGTACATTTTTAGGTGTAGTTCGGAGAAAATTCTTTGAACTACACTTAGCTTAGATTGACAGAAAGGATGCAAGTCAGAGAATTTTCTCTGATTTGTATCTTTTTAGGGTAAATCAATCTCATGCAAGTTGAGAGAAAATTCTCTAACTTACATGACCTAGTGCAAAATAAAGGGAGGTGCACTAGAGAGAAAATTCTTTGAAGTGCACTACGGGGTAAAACTCTTTGGTGCACTTTGGAGAATTTACTCTAGAGTGCACGGGAACACATGCATAAGTTTCAAACTTAGCAAATATTGGAGTATAGAACTTAAGTGTTGTGCAGAGAATTTTCTCCAAACAACACCAAAGACCAAGGGTCTTGTGCAGAGAAAATTTTTTGCACAACACTTTAGATAGGTTTCAGTGGTAATTAAAGATAGTTTTGTGTGGGAAAATTTCTCCGCACAACACCAAACACTAAGGGTGTTGTGTAGAGAAATTTCCCTGTATAATGCTTACAAAGGAAGTGCAAAAAAGGGTGTTGTTCAGAGTTTTATCTCTGAACAACATTGATCATAAAATATTGTCTATGTTGTTTAGAGATAAAACTCTAAACAACACTGATGGTGTTTGGTGTATGATCAACCACAAGACAAGGAAAAAACACAGTTTGAAAAACAAGGGTTTAACTTTAAAATGAAGATAGAAATAACAAACAAAAAATGATAGTAAAAACAATTAGCGAATCAAACAAACCTAAAATGAAAATCAAAATAGGTAACTAGGGTTTCAAGCATGAAAGAAAACAATGTTTATACTAAAGCATAAATGAAATAGAAAAGAGCAAATAATAGAAACAATAATGACCTACCCGTTAGATTTCAAGAACTAAAAATCCAAGAATAAAATCTAGAGTAGGGGAATCAATCACGGTAATAGGGAGTGTGAAAATGCAGTGAAACAGGTAAAAATATAAAGATTAAAATAAAAAATGTGAGTATATTAACCGCCATTAATATGCATTAATGGTCGAACATGTAAATGGAGGAGTGTAGTTGCGGAGAATTTCTCCATAACTACATGACACATGTAGTTGTAGAGAAATTCTCCATAACTTCATCTGTAGTTTAACACTTGAAAAATGCACAAGTGCAGAAAATAGTGACATTGCATTTTTAGGAAAAAATGGTTGTGTTGAAAGCAAACTTTCGCAATTATTTCAAAAGGCAAAAGATGACCCAAATTAAAAAAAAATCTTGAGGGGTCAGACCGCACATGAGACCACTTAAATTTGTCTCAATTTGCATTCTTAGAGGAAGTGGGCTATGAAACAGATAAATTTTGTAGGGGTTATCCCATGAAATGAGCAAGCAAAATTCAAGGATAATAGTTGGCTCTAACTGGGGAACTTTCTTCGATCATCCTTTGAAACGATCGAAGGAAGAAGAATCCCATAACTCTAAGTGCCTTCATACAAACATTGGGCTATAGAGTTAGGCGACAAACACAACACATGACGATTAAAAATGAAACGACCACAAAACTATACAAATTGTACAAACTTATATGTCACTTCACTAAGTGAACAACTTTAGATGTTGTCTACTGTGAGGTAGCAGAAAAGGTGTTCCATCTTGATATACCAAAATAAAACTACTTTCACCATAGAGTTGGTGAATCATGAAAGGGCCTATCCACAAAGAATTAAATTTTACATGCATCCCCTTTGACTCTCTTCTCTTGTCCCATAACAGAACTAGATCTCCAATTTGGAAATCTTGGGATTTCGCTTTCTTGTCGAAGAGCTTCTTGACTTGACTTTGGTGTCTCACAATGCGATCCACTACCTTTATGCATTGTTCCTCAAGTTCGGCAAGAAACATAACACATTTTTCAATAGAACTATCAAAAGTTTCATCCTCAATTGTCTTATCCAACTTATGAGCAGGCAACTCCAATGTGATAGTTATCTCAGCATTCACACCATACAAGAGTTAACATGGAGACATGCCAATTGCCCATTTAGGAGTTATATGATCCACCCACAATGCATCATATAATACTTTATGCCAGGATGTCTGATTCTCATTGACCAACTTCTTGATTATGGTGACCAGGTTCTTGTTGATTGATTCTGCTTGACCATTCCCCTAAGGGTAATAGTCAGAAAAATGAGCAATAATGATTTCATACTCAAAACAAAACTCTATTATCTCATGAAATGAAAAACAAGTAGCATTATCTTCTACTATCTTGTTAGGCACTCCAAACCTTGAGATAATATTTTCTTTAAGGAAGTTGCAAACCACTTCTGAAGTAGCATGCTTTACAGGAATGGCTTCCACCCACTTGATGAAATAATCAGTAGCTGTGAGAACATAACTATGTCCTGCACTTGATTGTGGATTCACTACATCGATGAAATCAATACCCCATTGCTGGAAGGGTTGTTCAATCACCACCAACTTGAGGGGTAGAACTTCCAACTTGGGTTTCCCCACAAATTACTAGCACAATTCACACTTACACACCAAGTTGTATGCATCTTGAAAAAGTGTGGCCTATTAGTACCTTGCTCTCAAAATTTTGTGAGTTGTAACTGGAGCTAAAAAATGTCCTCCGCATGCTAAACTGTGAAAAGATTCCAACATCTTGTCTTGTTGTGCTTTGTCAACACATCGCAGAAAAATTCCATCAATGCTCCTTTTGTAGAAACCATTGTCCCAAAGAACAAAGTTTATGACCTTAAGCTTGATTGTCCTTTTCTCTTTATATGACAAATGCTCAAGACACTCTCCATATGTGAGGAAGTGTGCAATGTTAGAATACCACTCATTCGTTGTGCTTACAAACAAGACTGTTGGAAGTCCTTCGATATTTTCTTCCTCATCATCAGATATCTCTTCTGGTTTTTTTTCAGCAATCAGCTGACATAAACCTTTCCCATGTACTAGCTTAGTGGGCCTAATCTCCATGTCATTCTCTTGGATCTTAGCAATCTAATTACCTCTTTTACTCCCAAATTCATGTTGAGTCAAGATGGACTTGACCGTTGAATTAGGAACCAATGCAATAGTATGGGAGTTAAGAATATAATACCTAAAGTGCTTAACTGCTTTTACCACAACATAAGCATGTTTCTCCATTGGTGAGTCCTTGAGCTCATGATTCTTCAGAGGACAACTCATGAAGGCTATTGGAGATTCAATCCCTTCCTTGTTTTGTTGCACTAGGATGGCGGGTAGAGTATGCTCTGAGGCATAGCTATACATGATAAAATTTTGGTATAGCCTGGACAGACTAAGACCAGAGCATGAGAAATTGCCTCTTTTATATCATGGAAAGTAGCTTTCCCTTCTGACTCCAAAGGAAAGTGGATTTTCCTTTCATCATATCCATGATATGATGAGACTTCTCTACAAAATTTGGAAAAAATCTTCGCAGGAGGTTTACCTTCCCAAAGAAGGAATGTACTGTAGTCTTACTTGAAGGCAGGGTAAGACTTTGGATGGATTTGACCCACTTGGGATCAATCTTGGTACCTTCCTTAGACACGATGTGCCGAAGAAGCTTTCCTTTTGTAACCCCAAAAATGGATTTATTCAGATTGAGTGAAATACCATGCTGGCGGAACCTTTCAAGCACTTGTTGCAAATGAAGACAATTATCTTGACGATTCTTAGAAAAGATAGTCAAATCATCAAGGTAAACTATAATAAACTTACCCATCTCATCACAGAAAGCTAGGTCCATCTCCCTTTGAAAAGTGGCACCAGCGTTAATCAACTCGAAAGGCATTCTGTGATATGCAGAAGTACCCCATGGAGTATTGAAGGCAGTCTTGTGTTGATCTTCTTCACTTACTTCAACTTGGTTGTATCCTAAGAAACTATCTAACATAGGTCCAATATTTCTGAACCTATCACTGTTTGTAGAACTTGATCCATCACCGACAATGGGTATTATCTTTTAGTGACGAATGATTTAGATTACAAAAATCCACACAAATGCGGATTTATTCATTCTTCTTTCTTACTAGAACAATATTAGCTATCCATGTTGAATGATGGATAGGAAAAATAATTCTAGCATTCAGCATTTTTTGAATCTCAGCAAGAATGGTACTTGATATTTTTGGGTTGTACTACCTTTGTTTCTGCTTGTGAGGCAGGGAACCTGACTTGAGAGGAATCTCATGTTGAACTTCTTTTAGATGGAAAGACTTCAATTCATCATATGAATAAGCTAGCACATCAATGTATTTCTGTAGAAGTGTTACAAATTTTTTCCTTTCCTCCAGTGAGCAACATTTCTCAATATTGACCATTTTGGGTTCACCTTCTTTACCTAGATTGATTTGTTCAACCTCTGTTGATGAATCTGATCCAGACTGTTGTTGTTGTTTGATATAGCGATCATTCTTATCAAAAAGTTTTTCTAGAGAGACCAACCCTTTGGGAATCTTATTCCCTTTCAGTTGTTATACTTCACCAGTTTCCTAATCCACTTCAAAGATTGATTCACGAGGAGGAGAATCACTCCTTCAAAGTACAACTCACTAAAATTTTCTGCCTTCTTCAAAAAGGTAATGATTTGGTTATCATCATTGAAGATTTGCCAATGGCTGGAGTTTTTAAGAACACTAGGTCGAAAAACCAACTCAATGGTATACTTAGTTGCTTGGAAATCTTTATGAGGAACCATGAGGGTGCTTGAGACAGCCAAAGAATCTGCCATGTCGTTATTATTCCCTTGGAACCATGGATGTGTCAAAGGCATCAAAATCTTATATGCAATCCCAAACACGATTGTAGTAATGCCTTAACCTTTCATTCTTTGTCTGGTATAGATTTCTGACTTGACAAATAATTAGTTCAACATCACCTTGCGCATGAAGATTCTTTATTCCTTTCTTCTATGCAACATCCATTCCTAATAGTAAAGCTTCATACTCAGCAGTGTTGTTAGTGTTGTCAAATTACATCTTGAAATAAAAGGGGAAGATCTTTCCTTTTGGGGATATAAGAACTATCCCTACTCTAGATCTAGTGGAAGAACAACTATCATTGAATTCCAAAGTTCAAACATCATTTGAACTTCCTACCTTGACAGTTTTAAAATCTAAAACATCTTCACTTGAAGAGGATGAGTCTTCTGTTACCTAACCTTCACTTGAATCATCATCCGATGACTTGGGAACTTCATCGGTTGTCAAGAAATAAGTACCCATACCTAAAGACTCAAAAAGAATCTGAGCCTTTGGATCATCAGACTTTGTCACAGTATACTTAGCTTCTCTTTCTGGAATAAGTTTCTGCATAACACCTTTGACAAGTATTCTGGCCTCAAACCAATCCATGTTGATCTCACCACTAACATCTTTACAAAATTCCATTCCAACAATATTCCATATGAAGCTGGGACATCAGCTACCAGAACCATCATCTTGATCCTCTTCTCAGGAAAAGAAACAAATGTGAACTAAGTGTCTTTGATTTGACCTATGAGGGGCACTTGGTTGGTTTCCTTAGAGAAACAATGGCCAAAAGTCTTTGTGAAAGTTAATCCCAAAGCATTAACTACTTTGGATGGCATCACATTATCAGAAGTACCTAAATCAATGACGCAGTTACTAAGTTTATGACCATTGACAAGTAAGAAAATCTAGAAAGGCTCTATTTTTCTAGAGGCAAATGAAGGAGTTGCAATGAGGTTGCTTTGTGCAGGCCTTGGTTTGGGAGCAATGGGTACATTTTTGGAAAAGTCTTGACCAGAATGGGCTTATTTGTTTTTGACAAACTTGGCCAGTCTCTCAAATTGTTTAGGGTTAGCTTGGAGATACTCAACCTCAGACATTTGGATTTTAGTCTTCTTAGCGTGATCAATAATATCAAAATCTTTGTAAGGATTCATTAAAGAAGACAAGGGATTTTCATTTTGGGGTTTTGGATTTGGTGCACTAGGTCTAGATGTAGAAGAAGAAATAGGAGGATTTAGTGTACTTGTTTGTTTCCCTCTATGTCCTTTGGTTGAACTGGTAAAGAAGTCCCCCTTTTAGCAATTGTAATCATCAGACCTAAGTCATCCTTTAACTTAGCTCTATCAACCTCTCATTGATTATTCAGTTGATTTTGTGAGTGGGGAAAAACAACATAAGAATCACCGTAAGCATTATCTTCTTGTTCAGCCTCTTCTTCATAATTTAGAAACCCTTTGTTAGAGTCACCAACTATCTCTTCTTCATCCTCTATGAAGAGATTAGCACCATCTTCTGGAACATATTCTAATTGTGGAAGATCATCTTGTTTAGATTCATAAAAAACCCACTACTGCATTTACAAGTGGCGCCTCTAGCGTGAGCCTTCCTTGTGGTGGTAGAAGTCTATTCTGATTTTGAATCCTTACAACATTGTTTGGATAGTTAGAAGCATTTGGGTATGTCCTCCTTGGAATGTCCTTGTAGGAGGGAATAGACAAACTTTGATACATTTGCTTCTTGAGAGCCAACAATTCATTAGATAGCTTCTGCACCATAGGATCCGTGGGGCTAGTAGAAGGTGAGGCTGAAGAGGACTAACCTCTAGACCTATTTGAATCTTGCCTCAATTTTTCTGTAAGGATTAAGTCATCCTCCACTTTGGTAGCTAAACTTTAAGCAACTACAAGATCATCAAGGGCTACTCTTTGCAAAAGAAAACTCACCTCAGGCAATTGAGTGTCGATAAAGGAACACTTCAAATTTTCAACTGTGGGCTGAGCAACAGTTGGAATTATGTTCTTCAGCTTATTAAACTTGGCCACGAACTCATGCATGGGCTTGTGTGGTTCCTTTTTCATCTGAATGAGCTGGACCAACAAAGCATGAGCATCTTCTACTAGTTTAAACCTCTCTTCAAATTTGCTTTGAAGTGTATCCCAAATAGTAATACTTCCATCTGAGAGATGATAAAACCAATTGGTAGCCACTCCTTGGAGTGTTTCTACAAACAACCTCACAAACACATCTTCATGCTCTACTCCAAGGACTCCACATGCAATGTAAAATGTGGCAATGTGCTCATCTGGATGTTGTTTGCCATCCCTGTAGAACTTGGGAAAGTTCTTACGTGAACCACAAGGAAGTTCATGTGACGTTGATGCCAAATTTAATGTCCCAAAAACATTTCCCCAAGGACCCTGAGTAGCCATTATGTTAGGGTTGAATGGTGGAATAGCAAACCTTTGAAGTGGTGTGATAGGAAGGACCATGTGAGCATTGGAAGGTTTATTTGGTATAGGAGACCTTGTGTTGGTTGGAAGGAAACTCCGTGTACATTGAAGAGGTGTCCTTCGATGTGCAGGCAAAAGATCAAAATCATGCTTTTGCAACAACTCAAAAGTAGGATCTATGAGTCCTTGGGCCCTTCTTCCATGTGTATAACTTTGTTCTATTAGATTGCAAACTTGACAAAAAGATAGATCAAAAACAACAACAAAATAATTACAGATAATGAGGTACTAGTGTACTTCAACCAAATGTGAGAGGCTCTTGGTTGCATGTCCAGGTCCCCAACAGAGTTGCCAAAAACTGTTGGGTGAATATTTTGTTATCAACTAACTGATGACAAAATGGTAATTTCAACCATAATATGATGAGATAAGTCTCTCCTCTCAGCAAGGGGAGGCTCCCTTCTTATTGCTAACTATGATCAACTAGTAATTAACTAAGCCTATTTATACTAAAACTATCCATGGGGTGTTTCTATATCATCTAATTCTCTTGTTTTAGAATATATGTTCTCTTACAAACTTACAATAACAATCATGTGATGCTTACAATATGTAATGAACTACAAACTACTAACTAGAAGTATTAACACCAAGAAACCCACAAAAGCACAAATTCTTTTGTTGCTTCTTACACCAATTGGAAATCAAAGAGTATGGAATATGATGCAGCCCAAAGTCTTCACCCTACGCCAAGATAAGATCAAATAATCATAGACAATAACTTGCAGCCCAAAGTCTTCAAGTTACTTTCCAATCACGAACATAAACATGATTCCAAAGATGATATCACAGCTCAAAGACTACAAAATAAATTTAGAGTACCTTCTAAAATATTTGATTCCATGCCATGATTCAATCACATACACAATAGAATGCAATAGAAAAGACTTAAGAACAATCTCGATGCACCACAAGCTTGATCCAAGACAAAGATTGAATGCCAACTTGCTTTCTTTATATTAATTGAAAATGATTTACAATATGAACTCAAAGTTTCAATTTGCTCTTAAAAATGGCAGCACTTCACTTCAATAGATAAAAGATCCTCTTTACATAAGAGCCCGCCTTTATTTATAAGGAGATTCTATGAGCAAAAAAAGGAAATCTACAACTACTTTGACTTATTCAAAAGCAGAGTCCAATTTGATTTGGGACACTGTGCTTCCCTTACATGTAATTGCATATTACAAAAAGATATGTTAGATGTCATTTACAAATCACAAAATACATAATGAAAAACTTGGAAGATAAACGAAGTGTCCGAAGACATATTCTCTTCTTCTTCTTTCTCTTTCTCCAGAAAGTCCTCGTATCTTTTCACAGTCACTTGAACTTCTATGTCATTAGGCCCTGGAGTGTAAATGGATATGACTAGAACTCATGTGATAGAGTCCCCTATGTTAACATGCACTTTTCTGTGTTTATCTAGAATTGCCTGCAACTTGTCGAGGATAGCTTGAAAGTCCACTAATTTATCAATAGAAGCCAATGAGTAAGGTTTTGATTTTATCTTAGTATGAATTAGTGTAGTGAACTCCTAAACAATTGTATCCACAAGAAGAGTTTTTTGGCTGTCATCAAGTATATGGCACAGAAGCTCCCCTATCTTACCAATGATATCTAACCCCTTGTCAATGCTTGTATCATGATTCTCCTATAGATCCTATATTAATTCCTTGAGAACATCCTTTTTGTGCTTCATTACTTCCCGGTATTCAATGTACATCTTTCTTGTGGGGATCACCCCATTCTCAACTAACACTTCTAACTTGAACTCTTTCAACCTTGTCCAAGCCTCAAGGTCCTTTTCTACCAGTTGTAGGTTTTGTGTTAGCACATCAAGTGTTTTGTTCATCTCTCACTGGACATCATTCATGTTATTAAATAATTCAATAGAAGACTTTATGAGCTGAGATCTTTGCACACTGAGTCTTTCTATCCAGGCACTCACAGCTTGGCCTTGTGCTCCAATCCTCTTAGCTTTCTGAATTTCTTCATCATCAACACATGTTGCAACAGGTTGTACCTACTCTAAAGATTGGGCTATTCTCAATAGCATAGAAGTGAGCTATTCCACTTTGACCTTAAGTTGATATTTAATAACTTTGTCTCTATCATATCTCTTGATCAAAGTAGATAAATTTGCTTGTAGGTCTTCCTTAGCACTTTCATGAGTTTGTTTTACAAACTCAATCCTTGAAATAACAAAATCTATGCCTTGGATTTCTTTAACAACTTTATTTGGTGGAGGCACTATTATTTCAGCATATTTGTTCCCTAATGAGTCAACAAGCACCTTGGATAAGGTTTTGGCCTTCTTAGTTGTTTTGGACTTTGCTGGGACCAATTGACATAGTCAAAGTCATCTGGGGATACGGCTTGCTTTTTTCTCTTTGGCTTTTGTGTTATTAGCCAAGGGGGAAGAATAAAGGAATCACCTCCTAACTCTATCACTAGAGTTTGAGATGATTGGGTAGGACCTATGGCTTGTGAGATGAATGGAATATCAGATGAAATAATAGTACTGGTAACAATGGGTGGGGTTTGAGTTAACACAACAGTAAAAATCTCTACACTTGACACTTTGGATGTGGTAGCAGATATGAGCTTATAAAAATCAAACTGTGTGAATGTATCAAACATGGGTAAGGACACATCTGAGAAACTTGGTAAAAATAAAAGTGAACCAAAAATATTCTCAATATTGCCTCAAGGACTTCCAAACAATGGTTCATTGGTAGTTGTGGAAGGGGATGAAGGAACAAAATGTACCGACACAGTGGGTGTAGTAGAAATAGTGGAAACAATGGGCAAAGGTTGTGCACTTGAACTAACAAGGGGAGTAGGGGTTTGCACTTTATAAATTATAGGAGGAGAGGGAGGAGGTTCTATCTGTATTGATTCCAATTGAGAAGTGACAAGAGGATCTTCTGATTCTTTTGCTGTAATTTCTTCTTCTTCAACATCTAACTGAGAAGATGTTCTCTCTTTTTCTTTCCTTTTGCATTTATCTCCCTTTGTCTTGAAAATAAACCTTGGCTTATTACTGGTACTAGGAGTATCTTCTTTATTCTTTGATCTTAATTCTCCCCATCTACCAGTAGGTCCTTTGGTGTGCACTCTTCTTCTAACCCAGTTTTGAAGAATTTCAACTTTATTCCTTTCTTTTCCAACCAAACATTGGTGTTTGCAAGAATAGGCTGAAACCTTTCTCTTGTTGAAGTCATCTTCTTCTGTGACCACTGAATTGGTGGAAGAGGAGTATCAGCAATCTTGATTCCCACATATGCAGCACCAACTATGTCACCTTCTTCTTGCATGGCCTTAGGAATATTAGCTAGTTTAAAGTTTTTGACTTGTTCCAAGGTAAGGCGACTAAAGTGTAGCTTCCTTACTTCCTCATCATTTCTGCATTCGACCCATATGTCCTCAATCTTATGAACATGAGTATAATTACCTTTCAATTTGTATTTCATACCTCCATAACAAAATTCATTTCTTTTCTTATATCTTTTCATTGTCACCCGCTACATTTCAGTCCCCATTGCCTTGGCTCTTGGAGTTACAGAAATTGAATACCTGGCAATGGTGACAAGAAACTTGGAACTAGCTCTATGATCTACTTTTTTGTTATGTATAGTCATTATCTACCTACATAACTCCATCAATATTAGTTTTTCACCTGGATACCTTGGTAACATGTATGGTTGCCCATTGAAATGACCAAATCTAATATAGGTAAAAGTAGGGAATTGCAGAAATATACACCCAAACCTTTTTACATGCTCCCAAGCTTCATTAGAGACTTTTTTCTTCTCAAGTTCCTTCTCAAACATGCAAATGTAAATATAGAATAAGGCATCAGTTACCCTTCTGAAGTGCTTGATGCTCTATTTTAGTGTCAATTGCAGGTAGTATTCATACACTGGAATGTTTCTTCTGTCACCTTCTGAAGTCAGGCCAGAAAAGTGCCTCATAGAAGTAGCATCATACACTAAGTATGAAGTCATATAAAACTCTAGAGATGTTGACACTTTTGTGAGTTGATCACAAATCTAATCATTGATTTTCTTCCCCCAATATATCTTTTTGCTACCCTTCTTTATGACAGGTATATTGATACATCCATTCTTGAAAAGTATTGGATGTAGGAATCCCTTTAACTCTACTTAAGAGGGTAATAAGATCACCTACCTCCTCAATGAACTCACTCGAGAAAATGTTCTTTGGTCATCTTGCAATTGTGGGCCTAGGAGTCTTGAGCCACTGAGTGTTAATGATTTTGTTGCATTTCTTCTCATGTTTGTCATAGTGATCTTGTGCTCTTTCTATAGTGAGATCAGCATAATCATCAATATTAGGGCACATGAAAACTTTATCAAAGAATTATTGCATCCAACTATACCACTACTTTACCCTCTGCATCTGATATGCTTTTTCTTTCCTTATCAAAATTAGCTGCCATTGCCAACATGAACTCTAGATTCCAAGATGACACTAGGAAGGTGGAAAGCAAATGAATGCTACTATCAAGGATAGTTTGCATATGTGTAGTGACAGGTTGTTTGTTCACTCTCTCCAAAACTTCTGACATATCAACATGCCCAATCTCTGTGTCACTGATATCATCCACATTGGACTCCATGGAGGTCATTGGGATCACACCTTGGTACTTGTACTTCATATTTTCTTCTTGGGAGATGGATCAGTCATTTGGCAAAAGACTACAAAAATAAGTTTTATAAATCTTTCAGAGTGAGAAAAATTATAAGTATCCAACTTTGTGCAATTGTAAAAAAATTATGTACTTTTACACTTCAAGATAGTATTTGGTGTAGTTCAAAGAAAATTCTCTGAACTACATGGTAAAATACATGTTTGGTGTAAATTTAGAAAAATTCTCCACTTTTACACAAGGTATGTTTTTAGGTACAGTTCAGAGAAAATTCTCCAAACTACACTTAGGTTAGATCGATAGAAAGGATGCAAGTTGGAGAATTTTCTCCGATTTGCATCTTTTTCGAGTAAATCAATCTCATGCAAGCTAGAGAAAATTCTCCGACTTGCATGCCTTAGTGCAAAATAAAGGGAGGTACACTCCAGAGAAAACTTTCTGAAGTGCACTAGGGGTAAAACTCTTTGGTGCACTTCAGAGAATCTTCTTGGGAGTGCACCGGACCACATGCATAAGTTTAAAACTTAGAAAATATTAGTGTATAGAACTTAACTGTTATGCGGAGAATTTTTACCACACAACACCAAAGACCAAAGGTGTTGTGTGGAAAAAATTCTCCACACAACACTTTAGATAGGTTTCAGTGGTAATTAAAGATAGTGTTGTCAAGGGAAATTTCTTTGCACAAAACTAGACACTGAGGGTGTTGTGCGAAGAAATTTCCCCGCACAACACTGACAAAGGATGTGCGAAAAAAGGTGTTCTTCGAAGTTTTATCTCTGAACAACATCAATCATAAAAGATCGTCTATGTTGTTTGGAGATAAAAATCCCAACAACACCGATTGTGTTTGGTTTATGATTGACCAAAAGAAAAGGAAAAAACATAGTTTGAAAAATAAAGGTTTAACGTTAAAATGATGACAGAAATAACAAATGAAAAATGACAGTAAAAACAATCACTGAATCAAACAAAACCTAAAGCAAAAATGAAAATAGGTAACTAGGGTTTCAAGCACGAAAGAAAACAATGTTTATCCTAAAGAATAAACAAAATAACAAAGAGCAAATAATAGAAACAATAATGACTTACTCGTGAGATTTCAACATCCAAAAAGCCGAGAATAAAATCCAGAGTAGGGGAATCGATCACGGTGATAGGGAGCGTGAAAATGCAGCAAAATAGGTAAAAAAAGATTAAAATGAAAACTACGAGGATTAAAACCTATAATAACCCGCCATTAATATGCATTAATGGCCGAATGTGTAAAGGGAGGAGTGTAGTTGCAGAGAATTTCTCCGCAACTACATGACACGTGTAGCTGTGGAGAAATTCTCCACAACTACACCTGCAGTTTAACACTCAAAAAATGTACAATTGCAGAAAAAAGGGACATTGCATTTTTAGGAAAAAATAGCTAAGTCTTTGTTATGTCGTAAAATGTCCCCCTAGGACTTTTACCTCCTAGTTTAGCTCCTAGGTCCCCTTAATTTAATCATGCATGTGTAAAACTTATCCCAGAACAATTTCCCCCGAAACCAATGTCAAATGGCGCCTAGGGCTCCAGTTGAATGCTTAATCAAGACCAATAATAGGCCCCTGGACTTGTACTGCCATGCCCTAGTCTAGAACTATTTTGTTGGGACCCAAATTTAAAAGTGTCGGTTAATGATAGTTAAAAGGTTTTTTTTTTGTTGGCCTTTTCAATTTGAATTACGAATGTTAGAAGGAATGCATATATAAACATGTTTAGGACTTCAATTTAAACTAGAGTTGATAAAGGTGAACTTATGATTATCAAGCAAAGAGAATTCAAGGCATTCATTGTGTTGAAGAGTAGAATTGTGTTGTGTTTGTATGTGTTTGTTGGAGATTTGGCTCCATCAACTCATCTCCTCGTGATTTGAAGGCACTTCATCTCCGTAAGGGTTTTCACCTCCAAAGTGATATCTATTTTGTGTTTCAATCAATCTATCTTATCATTTGATTCTACCTCTATCCACCAAGCACAGACACTTTATCTAACAATGGTGTTGGAAGGCTTGAATGCTATTTCTAGGGCTTGACTAAGGCAAGCTCCTAAACACCACAGCCCCCAACCCCTCTCTTGTGATTCTAGGTTACAAGTGTAGAATCATGCAGAGAGGAGTTGTAGGAGATCATAGCAAAGGATAAAGATTCAGGATCTAAAGAAAATAGCAATGAATATTCCTTTCTAGATAAGGGTGCCCACCCTTTTGTCCTCCCAATTGTCATTAGAAACTCTAAAGCAGGTTGCAATCTTCATCATCTTACAGTTCCAGATATATAGAAAAAGTGGCCTACTAGACTAGGGTGCCCGCCCCAGTGTCCTCAAAGTTTTAGCTTTCTGGAATCTGAAACCTTGTATGTTTCTAATCTGCATTTAGTGCCTTCCTATGCGATCTTTTGTCATGTTTCATCTGTTTGTATACAATTTCATATAATTAGGGTTTAAGACATAATTGGATTAGGGTTTAACAAATTTATCAATATATTCCAACTTTCCTTATCATCTCCTAGTGACACCAAACTTGTAGTTGAGTCCTCTTGCAAGAGAAGTGACTTAACTCAGTTTATGCTCTTGAATGATATATGTTAAAGGAGGGTTTCATTAAATCTATCTAAAACACTACCTCATTCATCATTCCCACTTTTCATATATAAAATTTTGGTGAACCTATGTTTTTTCTAAACTTGTACCTTGTTGAGTGTTGTAATCAATTTTGCATTCATTCATATCATATTCATCATCATACATTCAAAAATCTTGCATAAATTTGAAAATTTTGAAAAAAAATAGGCATTTTTGGCTTGCATTAAGGCGTAGTTTGCACTATTTTCCTTGCATATCATTGAAAAATTTAATTTTCTAATATTTACATCATACCTTTTATAAATTATAGCATTTTAACTTTTCATGATCATTTACCTTGCATTTGCATCTCATTTGCTAGTGTTTTGCTTGCAATTTGCATTTTTCATATAACCTAATAATTTCAAAAGCTAGGGTTTGTAATTAAAATCTTGTTTTGTATTTTATTACTCATTTAAACACTCTTTCAAATCTGATTTTTCACTGTATTGTGGTTGCATTGTGTGTATTTACGTTTACATTTGCATCATTAACACATTTACATCGAAAAAAGTGAAAAAATTGAGCATTTTAGGTGCATAAGCAAGCATAGTTTTGCTTTGTTTCATTGCATTTGTTATAAATTTCTCTCATTACAGATCTTGCATTAATTTTCAAGCATTTATTCATCTATAATTCAAAAATTTGGCATCATTTAATGTTCTAGATTGAAAATTGGCATATTTGCTAAATTACACATTGTGTATTTCAACAAGCATATCTTGCTCCTTTGGTTTGTTTAATTAGTTTGTGCATTGAGTGTTGTATGCTTTTGTATGAGTTCTATAACCTATTTCCCTAATAGAAACATACCTCTAAGGAGAAGTATTAGATTAATGGGTTCTAGTGCTCTCGATAGTAACGGTGTACCAACATCAGAAAATCCATTTGAACACTTACTTTACAAAAGGTGAAACACAAACTTTGCAAGATATCATACCTCCTACAACTACAATGGAAGAACAAACATTTCATGACTTTGAAGATCCTATTGATATAATAACATATGTACTTGAGGAGCAAATTCAACAACTTGATAAAGAACTAGCTAATTTTAAAGCATTTGTTGAAAAAGAAAGGATAGCGGAAGAAGATATGCATGTTGTTCATAATTTAAGAGAGTTGTTAAAAGGACAAGATGGTGTTAACATGCTCCGTGGCTTAGCTCATATAGTGAACCATAATGTTATGTCTGTGGAGAATTGTGCAAATGTCATCAATAATATGTCATCATCGAATCATACACAGGTATTGGAACCTATACCAACTACCGAAATGTCTACTTTCACATCATCAATTCTCACTACTAATGCACAAGCTTGTAGTGATGCTACCACTAGTATTGGAGTATCTAATGGCATTAATTCACATAATTACAAGGCTGTGGGATTCAATTATCAAAACTTAGCACCTAGGGTGACTTCTTATATGAATAATCACTCTCAACCACCTCTCCATTCCACCTATTCTCAACCACACTTCACTTATAATTGTTCTCAACCACTTTTCGCTTACAATTATTCTCAACCACCTTTTGTTACCACTCACAACCAATCACCTTAAAAATTCGTGACCATAGCTTCTAATTCTTCTCAACAACAAAATACATCTCCTAATGATGCCCTCTTAAACCAACTTTTGGAAGGCATGACTTCTTTACAACAGAAGGTGACAAACTTGACTAATTCTTTGCAACCTACTTTACCAACATATCATGCCCGTAGTCATTTATCTTATGCAATCCTGAGAACTGCTATGCCTGAAAAATTTGAGACTCCTTGCTTTGAAAAATATGGTGGCAAAGGTGTGTTGGTACGTGGCGACTAATTAGGAAAGTACTGTACACTAGCCATGTATCCTCGCTGGGGTTCGGGGTTGGGCTAGGCCCCGGCAGGGGTTGGGGGGTGGCAGCCCCTGAAAATATTTTTTGGACAGACATAAAAAACCCTATTTTGTAACTAACATAAGACTTGATAAAAGCAGCTAAGGGTTAGGGTTTTTTGATATATTGTATTGTAGCATTTGCAACAGTATTGAGTTGCAGGAATTGCTGGTTGTAATCGGTTTGATTTACTGGATAATAATATTGGACTCTATGTTGGTGGATGTAGCTCGAGTTAGGGTGAAGCATGTTAAAACTTGTCTCTCACTATTATTATTTTTGTGTATTTTTCATTCCTCTGTTTAATCTTTATTTGCATTTAATTGATATCTTCTACCAGTTAATCCTAACAAGTGGTATCAGAGCGGGTTCTGATTATCGTCTGTAGGAAGGTCTCATGGTTGAGTGGGAGTCTCACGGTTGAGTGCGAGCAATGGCGGACGAGGGTAAATTGAAGGTTGATAAATTCAATGGGCAGAACTATCAATTATGGAAGATGTAGATGGAGGATTACCTCTATCAAAAGGATTTATGGATGTCATTGGAAGGAGTAGCTAAAAAACTGGCAACAATGTATGATGAGGATTGGAATCTTCTTGACAGAAAGGCACTGAGAACCATTTGGTTGTGCCTGGCACCATCGGTGACATTTAATATAACAGAAGCAAAGACAATAGATGGTCTAATGAAAGCTTTGGCTAAATTGTATGAAAAACACTCAGCCTCAAATAAGGTATTTCTCATGAAGTGTTTATTTAATCTGAAAATGGTTGAAGGTGGATCTGTGATAGATCATTTAAATGAATTCAATATGATTGTCAGTCAATTGACTTCTGTAACTATAAAATTTGATGAAGAAGTTAGAGCTCTCTTGATATTATGTTCATTGCCTAAAAGATGGAATAGTTTGGTAATGGTGGTTAGTAACTCTGTTTCTGGTTCAAATACCCTAAAATTTGATGATGTTGTTGGTGTTATTTTGAGTGAGGAAATTCATAGGAAAAGATTAGGTGGATCCACATCAGGCAGTGTTTTGAATGCAGAAAGCAGGGGTAGATCAAAGGAGAGAGGAAAAGCTTCTGGAGGTCATGGGAAGTCATGAGGAAAATCTAAGGATAAGAGATCCCAAACAAGAGGACAAAAGGATTGTTGGTACTGTGGGAAACCAAGTCATTTGAAGAAAGATTATTGGTCTCAGAAGAATAAAGAAGGAGACAAACAAGAAGCCAATAAGGAGGCAAATGTGGTAAGTAATAAATCTAAAGATGATGCTTTGATTCTTTCCCTAGATAATGTTGATGATTCATGGGTTTTAGATTCAGGGGCCTCATTTCATGCTACGCCCCATAGAAGTTGTTTTCTTGATTATGTCCAAGGGGATTTTGGGCTACTTTATTTGGGAGATAACGAACCCTGTCCGATTGTTGGAAAGGGAAGAATCAAAATTAAGTTGTAGAATGGGAATCATTAACTACTATAAGAGGTAAGGCACATTCCAAGGCTTAGTAGGAATTTAATTTTAGAAGGGCAGCTAGCTGAAGAAGGTTGCATTGTTACATTTACTGATAAAAATTGGAAGGTTTCAAAAGGTGCCTTAATAGTAGCAAAAGGTGTGAAAGTAGGCACCTTATATCTTTGTACAGGTCATACTGTTCCTTCTACTTTAGCTGTTACAGAGAAAAAACAAACAGGTTCAGGAACAGTTGTTGGAGGTTTGCAAGAAGAGACTAAAATAGTTGTTGTAGGTTCTGAGACAACGTTGTGGCATAATAGACTTGGGCATATGACTGAAAAAGGTATGAAGGTACTTCATTCTAAGAAAGTTTTACTAGGTCTAAAATGTATTAATATGGATTTCTGTGAAAGTTGTGTGTATGGAAAACAAAAGAGAGTCAGTTTTCTCAAGGATGGGAAGCAAAAGAAAAATGAAAAGTTTTCCCAAGCTCACAAAACCATCAAAATGCACTGAGGGTACCTCCTTGTACCACTTCCTTCATAGACTGACCTATTTCCTTGTAGCCCTGTCTACAAGGTTTTTGAAGCATAACTTTCAGAAGACATACCAAACCTACAGAAAAAATACCTTTTCAAGTACCCATTACAGAGTTACATAACATACTGAACATAGAAGGTAGGTTGTTTTGTAACATACACCTCAAAATTAGACTGTCTCTGCTGTCCAAGAGGGCAATAAGCCCTGTTTTACAAAGGAAGTACACAAAATATCTAGCCCACAATCAAAATTTCACTTGGGTGAGCTTGCACACACTCCAACTTGACCAATTTCATAGGTTTTAGAGTTTTCAAGTATGGGTTACTTGTCTAGCCAATAACTACCTATGTAAGTTACCTTATGCATGAAGAAATGAGGCCTTCATGGCTTCAAACTCCACTTCACACTCATCCCCTACTCCTGCACACCACAGCCAATTGATAACATGCCAAACCAATCTCATTTCATCCATTTTATGTTCAAGGTGCTTGAGGATTAGGCTGCCAAACCATCAATTTCATAAAACTCTTAAAAACCCTCTAAACCCTAGGTTTAAGACCTCTACTCAGAAAAATGACTATAAGAAACTCCCTCGGCAATGCAAATTACTCTAACTAGGTCCAAATGGAAGGTATTTCAGTTCTTCAACCAATGACATGCATTAGAGCCTTTGACTGTACTGTACGGATAAGTACAGGATCAAAGAACAACAAGAAAATAGTAATAAGATAGGAAATAGAATAGAATGTAGAAAAATGTTTGATAAAATGCCTTGAGATTAATGAAATTTCTTCCAATATGACTCAACTGAAAGCTAACAACATCTATCACATGATTCCAAACACTTTTTTCTCTTGACAGTACAATACGACTCTTTGGGGGATGTGAAGAACAACAAAAAAATAGTAAAAAGCAGAAAACAGGATAAATTTCTATATTTTCTTCCAATAATCTTACCTATTATGTCCTCCTCTGAGTCATGAATGGTATATATTATGCGTTTACAAAGAGAATCCTTGTCCACGGCCACTCCTATCATGGGAAAAGCCATTATTAAGGCAAAAAACTGACTGTTGACTAAAAGAAGGCTGGATGCCCATAAATAGACTGTCCTATTCTTTTGGAAACTTAAGACTCCACTAAGTAAAATGACTATTCTAAGTCTCCACTACAATATAATGCCTTTAGAAGGCTTTAATACATTATTTTGAAAACTCCATCTAGTCTCCATCAAACAATATTTCACAAATTTGACATAAGAAATATCCTAGGTACACTGCACCATACACCCTAACTTGTAATTTTTCCAAGTCCCTTGCAAAGTTTGTTGTAATTTGTCCTCCTTTGCTTATCTCTAACCTATGTGTTTGTCTTCATCAGGTTCTTTTTTCTTTGATCCTTCACTGTCCTTGACATGTTTGTTGTTATCTTCCCTTGAAGTTTGTTTCACTCTGTCAGCAAACTCTGCTACCTTACTCTCCTTTGCCTTTGTTTTCAGCACTTCTTTCTTAGCTCCTTCCTCACACCACTGTCTCATACTCTTCTTGTCTCCATTCTTTCCACTGTCATTAGCCTTCTCAACCTTTATCAGGCCTACAACTAGTTGGTTCACTGTCCTTGGAACCTTGAAGATTGTTGCATCAGCTTTACTTGACTATCTCTTTATAGGACACTTGACTGTCCCAACCATGATTACTTCATGCATTTCTTGCTTTTTCACAAGCTCTTCACTCTTGCACTTCACATTCTCACTCACCTCCTTCTTCCACATGAAGACATTCCTCTTCACAACTAGCTTCAACTCATCTTCGCACTTGCTCTTTGCTATCTCAACAGTTTTATGCCTTGAAAAGGCTGCACACTCCTTGTTTTCACTCTCTTCAAACACCATTGGCTCCTTCTTGCCAAACATAATCATCTTTGCTGTTCTTGACTGCTCCTCTAATGGCAGTAGTACAAAAGTCTTCTCATCCTTCTTGATAGTGAAGGTATTGGCTCTTCCATCATAATGTATAGACCTATCAAACTGTTAGGGACTTCCAAGTATCACATGACAACAATCCATGGGTAGGATGTCACAAAGTACCTTATCCTCATATGCTCCAATCTTGAACTCTACTAATGCTTGTTCAGTCACCAAAATGGACTGATGATCACTTACCAAAGAGACTTTGTAAGGTGTGTCCCTAGGTACTCTCTTCAACCTCAGTTTGTCTACCATCTAACTAGACACCATATTATCAGTACATCCTGAATCCACTATCACTTTACATACCTTGTCCTTGCACTTGCAAGTTGTCCTAAACAATGCTTTCCTCTGAATCAACTCTTTCTCCTTGGAGGTCTTCAATAGTACTCTTTCTCTCAGCATCAATGTTTCTCCTACTTCACCAATACAACTAGTGGGGGTAGAACCACCACATTCTTCTTTTTGGACTAACTGAGTCCTCCTCTCATTCTTCCTTTCACCATCACTTGAAAACTTTTACTTCTAAGGACACTTATATGCTGGGTGTCCAAACTTTTGACAATTGTAACACTTACCCATAAAGGTGTTTGTACTCCTTCCACCACCAAATCTGCCTCTAGAATCTCTGCCTCTGAAATCTACACTTTGCCCTTGTTTGAAATCTACACCTTGTCCATGTGCCTTACTCATGTCTTATTGACTCTCATTGACTTGTTTTGTATTAAAAGATCCTCTGCCTCTAGAGGTGTTGCCTCTACCTCTAGCTATCTTATCTTGTCTCCTTTTCAGCCTCTCTTCAACTCTAACTACCATCTGATAACAGTCTTCAACATTCCTTGGATTTGTCAACACTAGTTCATCTTGCATGTTAAACCTCAAACCACCAATATACCTAGCAACTTTTTGTACTTCACTTTCATTTTGACCAGACCTTATACTCATCTTATAAAACCCTTTAGTGTATGTCTTAACATCCATATCCTTTTGTCTTAAGCTTTGAAGCTTCTTAAACATTTGAACTTCATAATCTTTAGGCAAGAATTTACCTTTGATTTTTGCTACCATCTTGTCCCATGAAACAATTTTTTCCTTTCCTTGCTTTCTCCTCTCTATTTGTTGATAATCCCACCATAACAAAGCATGAACTATCAACTTGGTCTTTGCAATCTTCACTTTCTGATCCTCAAGAACTTCACACTCAAAATGATTGTCCAATGCTGCAATCTAGTCTAACAACTCTTCATCATTCAGGCTTCCTCCAAACTTTGGCACATCTATCTTTATCTTGTGCTTGTCTTCTTTTACTACCCTCAGCAACTTTACCATCCTCTGATCCTTAGGGTCCAACTCTTCTTGCACATCTTCATACTCAACTTCCTCTTCTTCCTCATACTCATTATCATCACCTAGACCCACTCCTCTTCTCTAATTTTATTCTAGGGTAGCCATTCTTTCTTTCAGCTCCATCAACTCTCTAGCATGCTTCTCCTTCAACTCATTCATCTCTTGAGCCATGTTTCTCACCCTTGGAGGTATCTTGACAAACTGCCTCTTCAACTCAACACTTCATAGACCTACTAACCTGGCTCTGATACCAATTTGATGCAAAGCTAACTACTCAAAGACCACTAAGGTGTCACAACCAGCTACACAGGACAAAGAGGATACAAGGGATGGCAAGACAAACAACTCCTTTTAGGTCCTACTGGACCAAACTATAACACTTGGCATCAAATAGGTCATGACTATCCTCTCATTGTCCATGGCTTCAACACTACACAACATCATTTTTAGGTTCATACATATGGGGACTTTCTATGGACCCTAGACCTTCTAGGTTTGACTATCCCAAGTTCACAAAACCATCAAAATGAACTGAGGGTACCTCCTTGTACCACTTCCTTCATAGACTGACCTATTTCCTTGTAGTCATGTCAGCAAGGTTTCTAAATCATAAATTTCAGAAGACATGACAAACCTACAAACAACATACCTTTTCAAGTACCCATTATGGATTTGCATAACATATTGAACATGCAAGGTAGGTTTTTTTGCAACATACACCTCAAAATTAGACTGTCTCTGCTCTCCAAGAGGGCAATTAGCCCTGTTTTACAAAGGAAGTATACAAAATATCTAGCCCACAACTAAAATTCCACTTGAGTGAGCTTGAACACACTCCAACTTGACCAATTTAATAGTTTTTAGAGTTTACAAGTATGGGTTTCTTGTCTAACCAATAACTACCTATGTCAATTACCTTATGCATGAAGAAATTAGGCCTTCATGGCTTCAAACTCCACTTCACACTCATCCCCTGCACCTGCACACCAAACCCAATTGATAACATGCCAAACCAATCTCATTTCATCCATTTTATGTTCAAGGTGCTTGAGGATTAGGCTGCCAAACCATCGATTTCATAAAACTCTTAAAAACCCTCTAAACCCTAGGTTTAAGACCTCTACTTAGAAAAATGACTATAAGAAACTCCCTCCTCAATGAAAATTGCTCCAACTAGGTCCAAATGGAAGGTATTTCTGTCCTTCAACAAGTGACATGCATTAGAGCCTTTGACTGTACTATACAGACAAGTTCAGGATCAAAGAGCAGCAAGAAAATAGTAATAAGATAGGAAACAAAATAGCATGTAGAAAACGTTTGATAAAATGCCTTGAGATTAATGAAATTTCTCCCAATATGACTCAAATGAAAGCTAACAACATCTATCACATGATTCCAAATACTTTATCTCTTGACAGTATAGTACGGCTCTTTGGGGGACGTGAAAAACATCAAAAAAATAGTAAAAAGTAGAAAACAAGGTAAATTTCTGTATTTTCTTCCAATAATCTTACCTATTCTATCCTCCTCTGAGTCATGAATGGTATATATTATGTGTTTACAAAGAGAATCCTTGTCCACTCCCAATCCCATCATGGGAAAAGCCATTATTAAGGCAAAAAACTGACTGTTGACTAAAAAAAGGCTAGTTGCCCATACATAGACTGTCCTATTCTTTTGGAAACTTAAGACTCCCTTGAGTAAAATGACTATTCTAAGTCTCCACTACAAGATAATGCCTTTAGAAGGCTTTAATACATTATTTTGAAAACTCCGTCTAGTCTCCATCAAACAAAATTTCACAAATTTGACATAAGAAATATCCTAGGTGCATTACACCATTAGGGTTTAACAAATTTATTAATATATTCTAACTTTCCTTATTATCTCATAGTGACACCAAACCTGTAGCTGAGTCCTCTTGTAGGAGAAGAGACTTAGCTTGGTTTATGTCCTTGAATGATATATTTGAAAGGAGGGTTTGATTAAATCTATCTAAAACACTACCTCATTCATCATTCCCACTTTTCATAAATAACAGTCTTGAAAGCAAACTTTTACAATTTTTTCAAAAGACAAAAGATGACCCAAATCGAAAAAATTTCCTGAGGGGTCAAACCACACATGAGACCACTTAAATTCGTCTTGATTTGCATGCTTATAGGAAGTGGACTACCAAATGGACAAGTTTCGTAGGGTTTATCCCACAAAATGAGCAAGTGAAGTTCGAGGATAATAGATGGCACAATAGCCCTCATTGACAAGTTTGATGCAATGACTCATAGCACAAGAATCACATAATACACTAATAAACACTCAATACAACATATAACATAAGAGTCAAAAAGCACACCAAACAAACACTAGGGTAGGCATTACATCCTCCCCCCTTAGGATTAGGCTTACTCCTAGAAATCTACAAAACATAAGGATGAGGTACCCCTAGTACACCATCCTCCATAATCACAATAGATCTCAAAAGATGAACTCTCTAGACCATCAATAGGTCTAGGTCTCAAACCTGTTAAGAATAGGATCACATAGTGATATATAATAAATAAATGTAAAAATAAAATATAAAAACACAATGACACTGTAAATATACATGGTTCACCCAATATGGGCTACGTCCACAGAGAAACAGATAGTCCTTCCTTTATTCTGTCTAGCAAAATAAAGGGATACAACCTACAATACATCCATTACAACTTCTTCTTCACTCTCTCATAGTATCCTCTCACAATATACAATCGTAATAGAATGCCCTCGTGTAAAGAGGGTTTCCTTCTAAGGAAAATTTCCAACATAACCTCTACCATCAGATCTATGACCTAATAATGAACAATCCAGATTTTCTATGAAATTGTCGTTTTACAATTAAAATATGTATCTAAAATTTGGCTTTGGGGGCATTGCCCCCAAATCCCCATTGGGGGAATAGTTCCTGGACCCCGAAGGGAGGTAAACCCCCCTTCACTCCTGTAATGAAATAAATTGCACATAAGTATATAATAGGAAATATGCTGCAAATACTTGATAATAGTATGTCACTTCGAGGGGGAAACCTCTACAATTATCTAAATGAAGAATACAATTTGTAATATGATGATAACAAACTTGCCACTAGCTTCTTTATATACCTAATTATGCCTGGCTACCACCAAGGCCGACTTAGATACTTAAATATAACACATAGGATGACCTACTAACCTATAATTGACTATAATAATGATTATA
This sequence comes from Cunninghamia lanceolata, assembly GCA_027924645.1. NCBI lineage: Eukaryota > Viridiplantae > Streptophyta > Pinopsida > Cupressales > Cupressaceae > Cunninghamia > Cunninghamia lanceolata. Next base: position 17,065,077 of record BSBN01000021.1, on the reverse strand, counting down.
TATCATAATTAGGAGTTAAGGTAGCCACAACCCAACTACTCATAACATGATCACACATAGGATTAAGGGCATAGCATGCCCCCCTCTTCAAAGAAGCGTTGTCCTTAGTGTTGATTAAATGTGGATGCTTTTGCACAAAATCTTCATTTTCCCATGTAGCTTCTTCAACTGAAGAGTTCTTCCATTTTATCAAATATTCTGTGATTGCCCTTGTCCTCAGCCTCTTAGTTCCTGTTTGAAGAATTCTCTCTGGATCCAACACTATTCTTCCCTCCTCATCAAGCTTAGGTAACTCAGTCTATGCTACAACTTTTTTTCTAATAACCTTTTTCAAGCATGAAACATAGAAAACTGGATGAATTTTTATTGACATAGGTAACTCTAGTTTATATGCTACACTACCAATCCTCTGTAACACCTTATAAGGACCCTAGTACTTAGGTGCAAGATTGTTATCTTTCTATTGTTGCTTTAGAGACATTTTCTTGTATAGTTGTAATGGCACAAAGACCCAGTCTCTTATTTCAAAAAAAATTTCACTACTGTGTTGATCAACTTGTTGCTTCATTATGTTTTGTGTCATTGCCAAGTTCTCTCAGAGACTAGCTAGTACCTCTTGTTGATGTTGAATGTGTTCTTCAACTATGTGAACCTTTGTCTGTGACCTCAAGGAAGATGTGATTGATGGTGGATGGTACCCATAGAGTGCCAAAAATGGAGATATCTTGGAAGAGGTATGGAAAGAAGTGTTATACCACCATTTTGCTAGTGGTAGCCAGTGCACCCATCTCTCTTGTTTATCTGAAGAAAAACATCAGAGATAGCCTTCCAAGAATTTGTTGACCACTTCTATCTGTCCATCAGATTGGGGGTGATATGATGAACTATGAGCAAATTGGGTGCCCAAGAAAGAAAATAAGTCAGTCCAAAAATTACTTGTAAATATAGGATCATGATCACTTACTATAACTTTTGGAGTCCCATGTAATTTTTGAATAGTATTCATAAAGGCTATTGCTATAGTGTTTGCTGCCAATGGGTGTGCTAAGGCACAAAAGTGTGCCTATTTACTGAGACGATCTACAACAACCATGATGACATTTTTTCCTTTCGATTTGGGAAAACCTGTGATGAAATCCATAGATACCTCCTCCCACCTCTAAATTGGGATACACAAGGGTTGTAGAAGACTCGGAGTCTTAATTGTCTCCCCTTTGTTTTGTTGACACACCATGCATTCTACTACAAATTTTTGAACATCCCCTTTTAGCCCCTCCCAAAAGAAATTTTTCTTGATTCTATGATAAGTTTTCAAGAATCCTAAGTGCCCACCTATCAGAGAATCATGTAGTTCTTCCAACACCTTAAACTTAAGGGTTGAAGTCTTGCAAAGGTATAACCTATCCTTGTACCACAAAGCATTCCCTTTCCATGCAAATTTGTCATGCACACTTGAATCCTATTGGAGTTTTGCAATGAGAGTTTGAGTATCTATGGACACTTCTCCCACTCTTCTCTTGCCTCATTTACCCAGTCTACTTGTAATATGGAAATGGCATACAAATTTGACTCTGTGGGTTCATCCCTCCTTGATAGAGCATCAGCCACAACATTCTCCTTGCCTTTCTTATAAATGATCTCAAAGTCATATCTTAGCATCTTTGTGACCCATTTTTGTTGTTCTTCTGATGATACCTCTATTCCAAGAAATATTTGAGACTATCATGATCTGTCTTGACCTTAAAGTGTCTTCCCATTAGGTAAGTGTTGATACAACTATTAGTCATATTAACAAAGATAAAACTTCATACAACAAACCTTTATCCACTTGAAAGATATGACAAATTCAGCATGAATTTGTCATCCCAAGTCTCTTATAATTAGTACATAACCTTCTGAGAGTCACTTAATGGTTTGATGTGATGATGCTTTTAATCATTCAGGGACCTTACGCATGAAATTCAATACAATTTGCATCCAAATATGTGAATGTTTTCTCTGTTATACCTATTCTACATTAATCTCAACAAATGATGTTAAATCCTATTGTCTTTAACCAGAATATGCAGATATTTATGTGAATTTATTCTAAGTTTGATCAATTCTCATTATGTTCACTCTAATCAAGATTGTTCATCATGATTTATGTAACTTTGATTAGTTCTTCTAAATTTACTTAAATTTGAACTAATCTTTGCTTAATTCTGCTTCTCAACTTTGAATTCTTCTAAATACCATGCCTCTAAGCTGATATTTCCATGATCTTCATGATTATTTCAAATTATTTGCATGATATTTTTAATGTAACATGCAGTTTGTCTGAATATGCATAAGATGTTCGGTTATCTATGGATATCTACATATTTACTATGTTCTGCTTATCATGTATCAATATTTGTAGTTGATGATGATGATTTATGAAATTTAAAAGAAATGAACTAAAATTCTAAAATTATTTGAAATGAGTGAGTTTAAGCCATTGATTCATATGCACAATTCAATACTTCATGAAAAGAGATGAAATCAAAACATGCTTCACTAGGATTTTCCATAACTACACACAACAGATGCTAATCTTCAAAGGAATTGGATAACAACATTCACTAGTTGAAATGCACTCCAAGGGACACAACAAATCATAGTGATATGTCTAGATGACATCCACAAAAGATTATTCAAGATTTATAATTAATTTGTAATTTGTATCTCTATTTCATTCAGTATTTAAAATGTATGCATATTTACAATTGGTCTCAAGAAAGAACCTTGGGAAATGCTAAGTTACAAAAGTATACTTAGTGCTCACAAAGCTCAAAAATTCTCTCTCGATTAACCTCCTAATAAAAATGTACAAAGGGCAATCCACCTCCTTTTATAGAACAAGGAGAGGATGTGGTTACAATAGATCCAATGATCTAATAGTCAAGATGAAATGTGGCACATGATTACATTTAGCAATCAATCTAGTGGAGTCCAGCTAGCAAGCTAGAACCTTCCAAATCTTTGACCTGGTCAATGTGACCCCTCTACTCTGCATTTGCATCAGACTCTTCTTCTATTGATGGTCCCTCTGTTATCCAACATCCATCACCCTAGATTAGCTCATATGCCTGGATGGCTTTGTCTATTTCTGCTCTACCTGATACATTTGCCTTTGCAATAACATGTTCTTGTGCCTTCAGTTGTTCTTACAAAGCTACCCATCTATTTGTCTGACTATCCAGCTCTTCATTATATGTCTCTATTTTATCCTTCATCCGCATTGCTTTATCAATAGTAACCTTAGAGAAATGTCGAATAGGATCTTCTACCACAAGGCTGAAATTATCCCTGAATGCTTTGGTAGGAAAATCCTCATCTTGATTTTCTACTTTTCCCTCAACTTCTCCCTCAAGGACATCTAAAATTCCTAGCTCTTCTGCTAAGAGTTCATGTGCTTTGATACTGATATCTTTAGTCTTAGTATTACATCTCTTCAATATATCGACCTCAAACTTTCTATCTTCAAACCAATTATCTAGTTGTGGCAACATTTGAGGTGTCAATATATTATTTGTCATGAGGTTGACAACATCATCCTTCCTCATATCCTTTAATGTAGTCAAATGCTTACCACTCTTTATTAGTCTTTGGCCAACCTCTTTCTTCAATTTATCAGCCTTACCCTTTAAGTTGCTTAACATGTCCCAATTGGATAGTGAGGTCCTTATTACTTGTTCTCCCTCACCCAAAAATTTCATAAACCACTTATCCACTATATGTGCATGATGCTTTTGCACATCCAAAGCTGCTATCTCCTGATGAGATACCAATGTCAATGGTGTAGTAGTTGTGATTTGAATATTGGTTGGTGCTACTAACCATTTCACAAAATCCTGTAATTGGGCTACTTGCTCCCTATACATCTTCTTCTTAGCTTTTGCCTTCTTTATTCTAGCCTCCATCACATCAGTATGATCCCTCAATCCTTGAATCTCTTGTTCCTCGGTGGTGTGGCCCAAATAAATGGTAGCTATTTGAAATTCCTCATGCCTTACTTCTCCTATGGCCTTGTCTACTATTGGCACAAATATTTGCATTGTTCTTTTTCCCATTGTTGCATCCTTTTTTATTGTAGAGATTGTGCTTTCCCTCCTCTTTGGTCTAGTTGGATCCAATGTAAACAATGACTTGATGTCAAAGGGCTATGTCTCCTTTTGTGTATGTTCCACCTCTGATGACATCCATGGGAATACAAGTGGTCCTGACCCTTCTTGGTCTTGCTTCTCAATTTGAGCATCTTGTGTATCCTTATTCTTATCTGCTTCATAATTATCTATAGGGATCTGTACATTTTCTTGTTGATCTTTATTATGATCTTGTTGTGATGGAATGACCTCAAGATTTTCCATTTGTTGGTCCTTTTCTTGATCAGCCCTGCTATCCTCATGAACCTTTTCTTGCTCTGGCAGTGCTTGATCCAGATGTGATATGTCTATTGGTTCCTCTAGGAATATATAACGCTTGGGCCTATCCTCAACTTGTTCTTTCTGTATTGCTTCCACTTGGATGTTATCATGTCCTTATGTCTGATCATCTTGATGGGTCTCTTGTATTGGCTGCCTTTGATCACCCTCATCAACTTTGCTTCCTATATCCATGAGTGATCCTGACACAGACTCTTATTTAGGTTCATTTATCAAGATATTCTACTTCTCTTGTTCATTTTTATTCACATGATCATCCTGTTGTACCCCTTGTTGGAAAGAGACATTGCTAGGCATGTCAGGTGTTGTCATTGATGGTAACTAAATCCATCTTACATATCCGCATTACATCAATGAATCATACCGAAAGACAGAGTGAAGATTTGTCTAAGTTCGAGTAGTCAGAAATAGAGCATGTGACAGGGTCCAGTATCTTGGTCTGGATCTCTCTGGTGGTAAGTCATAGTGTGCTGTAGATTTGAGGGAGTGATAAGGATTGTCAAGATTATCTAAATCCATAAATTTAGCCTCCGGTGATGAAGGATTCAAAAGTTATAAGCATCTGAGTATTGGGTTCCACTTAGTCAGTACAGTCAGAAGAAGAACAGGTCGGCCTAGCATTTGATCTTGGTCCGGATGAAGAAAATTTGTTGGTTCAGCAATTTGTGATAATCAATGGTATTGGGCGACATGATTGATGATTTGAGAACAAAATTTTTTGGTCCACATTGTTGTTTGTGTATGGATTCAGCGAATGGAGCAGAGTTCTTAATAAATGTTCTAAGTTTTCTTGAAGCCAACTACAGTTGATTGAATTTCTTGATGTAGATATATATAGTTGATGGATTCGAGTGTTTTATAGTGTGTATGTGTGGTGTGGGAATGAAGTAAGTGTAAAAGGGCAGAAAAAAAGTGTGAAGGTGAAGATCTAAGCTCAGATTATGGCTAAAGAGTGAAGCTGGGCAAAGTAAGGATGAAGTGTGTAAGATCAATATTATGTGCTTAACCGAAACTAAAATTTTGTATTGGTAGATGCTATTCATTAGTTCAAACATTTTGTAATCTTCTTGTAATCATTTCTTGTAGGCAGTGAGCCTCTTTGAGCAGTGAGCTTTGGGTAGTGAGCCCAAAGGCATGTGCCTTCCCCATTTGTAATAATTTTAACCGAGTATAAATTCTTGTGGGTTAACCTCCACCGTGGTTTTTCCCTTAACCAGGTTTCCATGTAAAAATCTTGGTGTTCATGTGTTATGATCTTTATGTTTCTACTCTTGTGTTCATGCTTCTTTCTTTTGAATATATATGGTGAATTAATAAAGGATCATAGTAATAAGTTTTGCAGAACACTAATTAACCCCCCCCCTCTCAGTGTTCCTTAATTTGAACAATTGGTATCAAAGCAAGGTTCCTTGGAAGAAGCTTAACAACTTGAGGAAGATCTGGGAAGGAGTTTCAATGGGTTCACTCAAAGAACAACTTCAATTGGCTTTAGAAGATCTTCATCAATTCAAAGCAGAAGTAAGTTAACTGCAAGAGAACATTAAAGATGCTGATGATTACATTAAGATGTTAAAAGAAAAACTAAAAAATATATGGAAAAGAGGAAGGAGCTACTTCAGTAGCTACCTGATCTTACTGAAGAAAATGGCATGAATGAGGCTTTGGAAGAAAAGACAAAGGAATGTGAAAAGATGATAGAAGAAGTTTATGTTCTAAAACATGAGATGGAATCTGGGGTGATGAGGCTAACCAAAGAAATTGAGGAAAGGAAGAAGACTGAAGAAGACCCGAATCAAACTCTGAAGGAAAGAACAAAAGAATGTTGCAGAATAGACAAAACAATTGGCCACCTAAAATCTGATCTACAAGAATGCAGATATAATGAGGAGGAACTTGAAATTCAAATTGTCATTCTCTAACATGACCTAGAAGTTGCAAATGAATACAAGGAGAAGTTCAAGATAAGCTCAGCTAAACTTGAAGTGCTACTTGAGAGTCAGAAGAAGGTTAATGATAATCATGGTCTTGGGTATGAGAAAAGTGAAATCTCCAGATCCGGACAAAGAAATTCTCAATCAAGGAATGGGAGAAATAGACCTAGAAGACCTATGATAAGACAACCTGATGCTCAAAGGTATCCATCTTTCAATGGAAATTGTTTCAATTGCAATAATTTGGTCATAGAGCTACTCAATGCAGAAGCAGAGTAAATCAAAGTTGTCCATCCTTCTCCGGTCAATGCTTCAAGTGTAAGAGGTATGGTCATAGATCCAACGAATGCAAAAGTATGATAATGAATAACTCTAACAATAGAGGAAATGGCAATTCTTTCAATGGCAAATTCTTTACATGCAATATATTTGGACATATGGCTAATCAGTGTAGATCAAGATGAAATCAATTAAATGGGCAAAGAAATGTTGTGTGCTTCAATTATAACCGATCTCGTCATATTGCAAGATTCTGCAGAAGCAGGAATAATGAAAGAAGAGGTCCAGTAAATAGAAAATTAGATGACGTGAGACAAAACAAAGGCAAAATAAAAGTTGATGTAAATGAGATCCAGAATGAAATGAACAAGACATGGGTGAAGAAAAATATAAGAAATGATGGTGACGGGTCCGCACCGGAATCCAGTGTTGAGAATTCCTCAGGGAACTAAAATGGGAGCTCTAGCTAAAGGGGAACTGCATTGAAAATCAAATTCCCCTAGCCAGTAAGTGGGTGCCTAAATCTGGACCAATGAGAGAAGATAATTTGGGCTATTACAGATCATTTGAAAGGATTTCCAAAAAAAAAGAAGTGGATATGGCGATTTGTTGAATCATTCATGAGAAACTGCATCAGGAAATAAAGTAATCAGATGAAGTTAGGGCATTGCATTTATTAAAATGGTGAATTAGGTTTTACGGAGCATAAAAGGTCATTCTTTCATCATTTGGATCAATTTGCATTCGAAGAGAGCAAGCAGAAGAGCATCTAAGCTAAGATTTCAAGGATTTAAAATACGATCGGCAAATTCATTAGCTAACCCTATTTCCATAGAAGAAAAAGGTATTTTTCTGCAAAGCTTTGAACTTGTAATCTTTTGAGATGGCTACTCCTCTCGTTGTGAATATCACTGAGAGACCTAGGCCAAAATTCAAGAAACATCCATTCAAGTCCATCGAAGTCGACTCATTAGGAGCATTTTCTGGTGTCCCACACAGAGTGCTGCATGTTGAGGATATTAGGGCATACATACATGGTAGCATAGATGAATTTGAGAACCTGAAATTACTAGATTTGTTTGAGAACTACCTAAGTGATGATAACTATGATTTGAAACCGGAATACAAAGCCCTAGAAAGTAAATGTTTTCTACAGGTCATTGAATTTCCAACATTTGATGAGGGTGAGTGGATTCGATATGTCTTGAGCTGAATGCAAGATGAGTTTATGTGGCTATTGAAACCATTCAAGATTACAAAGGATGCTATCAGGATTATAACTGGGTTAAATTCAACCAGTGGTTTACCCATGCTGAAATCCGTGAAGAACCAGATTGTAATTAATGCAACTAGTGCCAAATTTGAAAAAAAGGGCAATGACTATCAATGACATTATTGATTTGGATGTTAAGTTTGCTTCAATGGTAATTGGTTACAAATTTTATCACTCTAGCAGGGAGAACTCTGTTTCTGAAATGACCATATATGTTGCATACCAAATGTTAAAGGAAAATGTAGATTATGACCTGTGTGAGTTATTACAAAACCAACTAATTGAGAACTTGAACAAAATCAAGAAAGACAAGAAAAACACCTGTAAATATGGTACTTTGGTTCTATGTTTATTTTTCTACTTCATGAATGAGGTGCCTAGAGTAAAGTGTGTGCACTGGACCAATGACAAGCCAGTTTCTATGCAGATAAGAAATTATCTACATAGCATTGGTGACTTTAATGCACAAAACAATGCAATCTGGGGATACTTCAAGAATTTTCAAAGTATGATGCATTCTAGGGAAAGAATCCCTAAATCGGTTGTTGAGAAATACAAGAATGAAATATTTTTCATGGTGGACACTGATTAGTGCTTAATGGAAACAGTAGAACCCAGAACTATTTGGATCATGCCCATGGGGTATGAGGTAGATGAGAAAATTTTGGATATGTATGCTCAACATCTCTTGAGTAAACCCAAGGATCTATTGAGAGATTCAAAACTTATAAAGAAATTTCTCAAAAGTTACCTATGGAGTTCAAGGGTCTTGAAATCAAAAGGACTGTGAGAAAAGAAGTGGAACAGTTGGTTGAGAAATTTGGCATCACCAAGGAATTTGTGAGGTAGAACAGAGAAAGGATAGAAAAAGTTGAGAAGGAGAAGCATTATAAGAAACAAGGAAGTGCTCCGGTAGAATCCTCCTCCACATCAAGGACTACTAGAAGCTCTGTTGCTGCCCCTGTTCCCCCAAAACCTGCCAAACCTGAGAAACCGGAAGGCAAATCATCTAAAAAAGAAGGGAAAAAGGTGAAAACTAAGGCCTCCTAGACATATGAGAGCATGAAAAATGATGAAGAAGAAATTGATTCTGATGTTGAAGGCCTCAGGTACAAAAGTAGCCAAGGTATCTAAAGAGAAGCCCTCCAGAAGCAAAAGGGAAAGTAAGAGGCAAAAGATTGAAACATATGTTGAAAAGCCTACTCTTTCTGTGGATGACATCATCAAATCAGTCACTATAGATGGAAACTTAAGGCCAATGACTAAATTTTATGATTATTACAATGATGCTGATAAGAGGGCTCTAGAGGAAGCAACAGTCAAATATCTGAATAACTACAATAAGGCCTTAATTGAAATAACTTCTAAAATTCCAATAAGTCTTGCAGATATTCTGGAGTTAAGAAAAGAAAATGCAAAAAGTAAAGACATTGAGCTAAGGCAGCATGTGCTGATAAAATTTTGCCCTCAGATTACTCCAAATCAAATGAACTTAATATTCAAAGAAGTGAAAGATGACTTCAGGAGTAAGAAAATAATGAATAAACTCCTGCTTGGTGAAATCGATGAGATAGTCAAAGAAACTCAGGAGATTCTTTTGAGTGCATTGAAAAGGCATAATATTCCCATTGGTTGAATAGGTGATTGTTGATGGGATTGATTCCTCAATTCTAGATGTTGAAGAATTGAAGACCAATGAGAAGCAAACTAAGATAGATGACTCCTCTGTTCTGGAAGAGGAAGCAATAAACAAAGAAGATGAAAAGATGATAGATAAAATTGATGATGCATGAGGTACTCAAACTCCTCTAGATCAATCTAGCAAAGAAGATACAAAGATGAATGTTGAAACAGATGCTCAAACTGAAGATGATTCATTGAAGAATAAAGAGCATGAAATTGAAGAAGCTAAGGACCAAGAAGTAGAAAAGGTCAAGGACAAAAATGAAAAGGAAGAAGAGATTGTAAAGGTTGATGAAGAGCCCAAGCAGGACAATTCAATTGACAGTACCGATAAGGATCAAATAGATACATCAGCATCTTGGGCAAGAGATGTTGCAGAAGTAGTGAAGGAAATTTTGGAAAGAGATAAACAAATTGAAGAAGATCAGGACATAATACAAGGTCCAATTAGTTTTGATACCTTATCACCAGTATAGATGATAAAATTGGCCTCTATTGCATAAGCTAAGGCTAGATAATAAATATTAAAGTCTCATATAGAAGATAGCGAGCTACTCGGCCTTACATCCAGAATCTTGGAGAAGATCATGCCCACCTTTCAAAAGGATTCATTAGCATCTACCTCCGGCCAATTAAAAGTCCAATAAACTATGTAAGTTCTCATTTTGAATCTCTGGAGAAGTTTACAGAAGTTAAAGCAAAAAATGAGTTTAAAGAGAAAAGGTTTTCTGAGATAAAGAAAATAATTAGATATGATAGATCTGAGCTTGATACTAGTGTAAAGAATATGCAAAATGCTCTATCTGAAGGAGCAGAGATCTAGAAGTTTTGTCTAAATAGATCTAAAATAGTTGAAGATATTGAGGAAAAGATTAACAACAAATAACTCAAACTGTCTAATATTTCTCAGTCACACAGTCCTTTAACTGAGTCAGTAACATCTAAAGAATGCCAAGTAGTGAGTCTCTGAAATGAATTGAGTGATTTGGAAAAGGAAAAGGCCAAATTTTTGGGCAGATTGGATGAGCTTCGGGGACTGATCTCCCCTAGATTGGAAACTATTTATGATATATTGGCAGAGTCTCAAACAACAGCAGCTACTAGTGATCCTACTGACCTTCAAAAGGAAGAATCAAAAGCATTTTTGTTCAATGGACATATATCTATTTTGGACAATACTAAGAAGAATTGGGACAATGAATTGGCAAAGTTGAAAAATATTTTTGGCGATATCATTTTGTTGATGAACAAAGCCTAAGAACAGTATGTTTATATGTGGAAGTATGAACACTTTTGACCCTTGTACATAAACTTTTTGTATGACCTTTAGTATGTGGATCCTAGCCTTTGTCATTGATGTATAAGGGGGAAAGGAAGATCAGTGAAAAATGAAGAATTAATCTAAGGGGGGGCATTGGAAATCATAAGTGCACATAGTAAGGGGGAGTTGTTTTAACACTTAGCCATTTTTCACTAAGTGTTGCCATCAATGCCAAAGGGGGAGATTGTTGACAAGAGACACTACTAGGCATGGCAGGTGTTGTCATTGATGGCAACTAAATCCATCTTACATATCTGCATTACATCAATGAATCATACCGGAAGTCAGAGTGAAGATTTGTCTAAGTTCGAGTAGTCAGAAATAGAGCACGTGATAGGGTCCAGTATCTTGGTCTAGATCTCTGCGGTGGTAAGTCATAGTGTGTTGTAGATCTGAGGGAGTGATAAGGATTGTTAGGATTATCTAAATCTAGAAATTTAGCCTTTGGTGATGAAGGATTCAAAAGTTATAGGCATCTGAGTATCAGGTTCCACTTAGTCAGTATAGCCAGAAGAAGAACAGACTGACCTAGCATTTGATCTTGGTCCGGATGAAGAAAAGATGTTGGTTAAGAAATTTGTGATAACCATTGGTATTGGCCGACATGACTGATGATTTGAGAACACAATTTTTTGGTCCGCATTGTTGTTTGTGCATGGATTCAGCTGACAGAGTAGAGTTCTTAATAAATGTTCTAAGTTTTCTTGAAGCCGACTACAGTTGATTGAATTTCTTGATGCAGATATATATAGCTGATGGATTCAAGTGTTTTAAAGTGTGTATGTGTGGTGTGACAATGAAGTAAGTGTGAAAAGACAAAAATAAGTGTGAAGGTGAAGATCTAAGCTCAGATTATGGCTAAAGAGTGAAGCAGGGCAGAGTAAGGATGAAGTGTGTAAGATCAGTATTCTGTGCTTAACCGGAACTAAAATTTTGCATTGGTAGATACTATTCATCAATTCAAACATTTTGTAATCTTCTTGTAATCATTTCTTGTAGGCAGTGAGCCTCCTATATGCAGTGAGCCTCTTTGAGTAGGGGGCTCTAGGCAGTGAGCCCGAAGGCATGTGCCTTCCCCATTTGTCACATCCATGTGCTGAAGTAGAGTCTCAATAGCATGATTTGTCACATCCATGACTACATCATCTTCAGTTAAGTCCACTATTCCACTCAATGGAAAGGACTTATTCGCCTCCTTTTCCAAGGACTTACTTATGGCATGTTGTGCCCACTAGGTCTTTACTTTTATTCTATTTTCAACAAGTACACCATGTTGAAAATCCTATACTATATTCAAAACTGGACCTAGATGTTCTTTTGTATGGATAGGGCATGGTATTGATCCCCTCATGGTTGGGATTTGATACCTTGAATGTCTAGGGATATTGACTCCTTTCAAGACATCCAACCCTTTCTCTATAATGGTCCCAATTGGACCTTGATCTCCTTCATCCAAAAGATCTTCCTCTATAGTTGATGCCTTAGGCACAGAGACTGGAATAGCCATCAGTGGTGTATCCCTAGGAGGTGAGAGTGGTGCATATACCGATGAAACTCCCTCATATGCAAGATGTTCTACAATTCCTGAGGAACTGGGCTACACAAATCTAGTTTCAAGGACATGCCTTTTATGTATTAGGAAGTCATCATAACATGGCCCTTCCCTCTCTTTCATATTTCTCTTCTTGTTATAGGTGATAGTAACACCTTTTTTCTTCAATTCATTAATTTTCTTATTTACCCAGCTCTTGGTCCTTGACATCACTTTGGCAGTAAGGACATCAATTAAAGTCTCATCTCCCTGGGTCCAATCTGGAGGCACCAATGCCTCATTATACACTTTATTGTCCTCATATTCTGGGTTCATGATGTCATCATCATCTTTCTTGATCTAAGGAGGGACTTCTAGTTGTTCGATGGTCCACATTTGATCTAGCATTAACCTTTGGTATTCTCTTTTCCTCACTTCATGCTCATTATCACAATCTGCCCAATAATCTTCTAGATGCATGATGTACCTGTATTTCTTATTGAAACATTTCTCAATCCTATGGTAAGGATCATAATCCCTTTCCAAAGACAACAGTTGTAAATTTAGGCTCTTCAAATCTGACTTAGTTGCCTTAGCATTATCCATTGATCCAACCATAAACTAATTGATTTCTATAGGAAATTTTTTGTATGGTTTTCCATGTTTTCTCTTAGATGTCTCAAATGCATGGATTTGTTGTCTAACCATTTCCATTAAGACCACTTTCTCTAATGGATATCTTGTAGCATGAAGGGATTCCCACTAAACCCTTCCATCCTGAGATATGAATATGTTTTGGCCTGTATAAACCAGGATCGATATGAACTAATCTTCTCTTTTGCTCCTACTGAAAATCTCTTGGCTCTATCTCCCTTCAAGAGTATAACTATATGCATTATGAAGCAATCATTTACAATCTTATAGTGCTGAATAGATTGTTTCCTCTCCAACTAAGGATAATGCGCTCCTAGGGAGTCTTCTCATGAGGCAGTCTATCCATTCTTCCTATTGTCTGCAACCCATCAAAGGTACCTTTGGCTACACATGCATATACCAGATATGAAGTCATTTTAAACACTTTATCTTTCACTCTTTTCCATCTCACTATTTGATTGTACATGGCATCGCTGATGATTTTGGCCCATTAGACCACCTACTTCTTCTTAATAACCATCTAGATCAGCACAAACATCCATGATTCAAAATTATCGAGATTTGGCTTTCCACTCATCCTATTGAGTAAGAAGATCGTATACTATACTTCTAGGCTAAAATCATACTTGTACAAGTGTTGTGACATCTTGGCCACTGCTCTGGCCTTATTATCTAGGTTTCTCCATCCCAAGAAGATAACCCTTCTACAATCCTTTAGGTTTCCATCATATTCCTTGGCCAGTGCCTCCAAATCAGGTACATGCATCCCTCTGTATGTAGGCAAGTTAAATGCCTCAGTGATGCCATCTATGGAAAGGTTAGCATATATTTGCCCCTACTTCTCAACTCTTCTTGTGATCACATTGTAATTATTAACACATTTGATCACAAGCTCCAAGGACTTGGCATCATATAGGAAACTAGCTGCATAATACATCCTCATGGTCACTATGTTCTTCAAAATGAGATGATCCTCTTTGCTATTAATTTTGGCTCTAAAAGGCTCAATGTCTGTATTTCCTGAATGGGTGTCCTCTGCAAACCCATGTTTGTTGTATACATTGTGTGCCTTCGGGAACACACTTTCTTTAAATTCAACATCACATTTGTCCATGCAAGGTTGAGGCATCTCGTCCTACAACTCCATGGACTCATCTTAATTAGGGCACTTGTAATGTTAGGCTTAACATTGCTACATCTATGAATCAACAAACATGGCATTCAAACAAAATACATTTAATCAAGATTTAACCCCAAATTCATTTCAACATTTCAAGTCCTTTTCAGTTCAAAAATCATGGAATATCCATATGAAATAACTAGCGAGGCCCCATTTCATACACACTTGGTTCACGGAACCTAAATTGAAATATGCAGATGAATACCGAGATTAGTATGTGCTCCTCTGTGCAATTGAAATCTAGTTGCAGGTTTACTGTAGCTGCTCTTGCCAACTTCTTAAGATCTCTGTGCAAATATATTTAGCTCTTTGAGTACAATTATGATATTATGAGAGAAATTTACCATTTTAATCCTGAGAACTCACAAATTTTGGGCATATTAATTACTTTTAGGAGGATTAAATGGACTTCAACAATGAAATCGCGAGGAATTGGGACAAGTGTTCATTGGCACAGGTTTGAATTTAAATGCCAACGACTTTTGTATGCATTAAATGTAAAAAAGGGTGTGCCAAGATGGAGTAAATTTCCATTTTGGAATATTCATATGGATATATCCATCCTAATATATCTGTATAACGTTAGCATAGGTGTCAGATCAACCATCTTTGACTGAAGATCCTCTATTGGGTTTCAAATCTGTTTGAAATAAGTCAGGATGTCCATGTGGACATGTGGCATAGTATCATTGGTTAGACCAAGGATATAGATCTTTAAAAGGTCTAGACATTACAAGTGCAAAATATCCATATCATCAAAATATCCGAATGAGAGGAGAAAGGTCCTCCATTGTAACATAATAGGGTGATGTCATCAGGATTGGGATATTATCATAAGATCGACAATAAGAATGTGAAATATCCCTATGGTAAAATATCCAAATGACATAAGCAAGATAAATCCTTTGTGTTAAGCTGGGAGAAGGTGACCTCACCAGGATATGGATATTAAGAATAAGGTGCAGATCTTTAAAAATTTAATATCCCTATGGGTTAATATTTAGATGACATAACCCTATTTAATGTTCTTCATAAAGTCGAGATGACATGATGTCATCAGGATCAGGATATTAGGCGAAGGGATGATATTCAATTAGGTTAATATCCATATGGTAAGAGATGTCCAAGTGACATCAGCCGTATGAATTAGCGATGGATAAATGACGTCATACAGACATGGATATCAGCTCAAGTGTGGATATTAAGTTAAGGTCTGGATATTAAGTTAATATACAGATGATAACTAATATCCATGCAAGCAACTTTTAACCTTAACTATGACTTAATTTTAACATCTGCATATTTTGTTAATGTCAGGACATTAAGCATTACTTAATAATTTCTCAAGTCGGGACATTAAAACAATATCCGGATACTAGGATGATGTGATTATACCCATGACCTGTTGACCAAACTTTTACTGGGTGCAACTTCTTTAATCTAAGGAATTTCAACATGCTTCAAGAGGCAAATCTGCTTAAAATTTTATTCTCTTTCATTTGGCAGGGTTTATAAGAAGAAATTCCAACCTTGGAAATTTGATCTAGATTTCAACATCTAGATGTGCCTAGAAGAGGATCTAGACATATATCTGATAATGATTTTACCATACCACCCAAAGCAAAGGGAAGCAAAAACAAGCCAAGCCAAAAATTTTGGGTCCCTGATTTGCTAAGGCAAAATGGGGCATGTTGTGTAACCACACAACAACTTGCCATCAAAGAAAACCACTAAATTCCAACAATTCTAGAAAGGAGGACAAATTAGAACATAGAGTTCCAACTCTTATCAGACATAAGCATCCTGAGCTTTCTAAATAAGATCAATATTTCATTAACACAACAATGTAATGAGAAGGAATCAAGTTTGTACATGTGATTCATTTCCTTCATCTTGAAGAAAGGTTGGAAACACCAATAGTTAGTGTTAAGCTACATAGTTGGATTTAACCCTCTAATCCAACATTGGATAGAGCCTTGCTACCAACAGGCGTCCATAGCCCCGGTAAGGTTATCTTTTCAATTCTCCCAAGTAGAGCCCCACTGCCAGTTAGGCATCCATAGCCCCGGTTGAGGTACTTGGATGACCTAAGTTATTATTTATTTTGATATTCAATATATTTCTTTTTTCTTTTGTTTTCAACATTCATATGATATGATCTTGTAAGCTCATTTGCAAGGTTTAGGCACTTGCTTGTTTAGGATGATAATTGCAATGGTAGCAAGGGAAACCTTTAGATTTTTCACTTAACACAAACACTAGTACTTTTAACCAATCCAAGGTTGTTAGGTGTATTCATGTGATGATCTCCTTGAACAAAAGAGTTACTATTGATGAATATGATTTAACAGACCTGATCAAAAGTACCTAAACTGACAAGAGTCACAACCTATGTAGGAATTTGTAATCTTTTCTTGAATTCTAACAATTTTACTAGTCTTCTAAAGTGAAAAGGTGCCCCATGTTGCTTGACCAAAACAAAGACTCAACATCACACAAACAAAGAAAAACAAACAAAGCAAGTTGTACAAGCAACTATACAATATTCACATATAATATAATGGTTCTGACCTAACCTACTTAGGCTTGGAAATCATGCTTGAGGAATTGTCCATTCATAGGCAATCAGACATCTTGACCTATTAAAGTCTTAAGCATGTAGGTGTTGTCACCCAATATTTCTGATATTTGAAAGGGACCGATCCATAGTTTATAAAACTTACCATGATCACCTTTCCTCTCATGAACTTTATCCCAAGTCTAAGATTTTAAACGCTTTTACCTTGGCTCTTTTGTCGAACCAGCATTTTACAATGGCTTGATGTTTGGCAAAATGATCAATTTCCCTATCTCTTTTCTCTTCTAAGTGCATCAATTGCAACAATCTAACTTCCATTTTGTTGTCTATGCCTAGATACTCTTGGGAAACCTATAATGTTGGGATTTTCAAGTTGACAGGGAGGATAGGATCTACCCCATACACCAATTGATAAGGAGAAATGCCTAGGGCAGCCTTAACTCTTGTTCTATCTACCCATAAGGTATATTTGAGAAAAGTATTCCATTCCCTAGTGTTCTTTTCAATTAACTTCTTAATGATGTTCAACAAATTCTTGTTAGTGGATTCAGCTAAGCCATTGTCCTGGGGATAGTAATTTGATGAGAATTTTAAAAATATACCAGGATCAAATGCCCAACTTGAAAATTTCATAGATACAAATGCAAGACCATTGTCACAAACTAAAGCATATGGGATTCCATACATTGTGATGATATTGTTCTCCAAAAACCTAATCACATCATCTGATGTGCATGTCTTGTTGCTGGTAGCCTCTATCCATCTGGTACAATAATCAGTGATGATTACTACATACATGTGTCCAACAAAAGATGGAGGATTGATAGTTCCAATGAAGTCAATGCCCCATTGTGCAAATGGGTGACTCTCCATCACAAGTTGTAGTGGTTGAGATGCATATTTCTCTTTGTTAGAAGCAGTTTGACATGTGTGACAAAACTTGATGTGCTTAGCTATATCCTTAAATATGGTGGGCCAATAGTACCCAGCTCTCAAGATGGCATGTGTGGTGGCCAGGTGTGATCCATGGGTAGTACCAAACTTGTCATGTAACTTAAGAAGAACCTTGGTAGCTTCTTGTTTGTCTAAGCATCTGAGATATATCCCCTCATAGTTTTTCTTGAATAGGACTCCTCCTTTGATCATGTATCTTTGCGATTTGATTCTCAAAGCTCTTCTCTGAGATGCCTACATATTAGGTGGACATCTCCCTGTGATGAGGACATGTCTTATATTGGAATACCAATCATCATGAATTTCTGAATCTACTACATACTGTTGACTTGTCAAGTTAGGATCCATCTCTACAATCATCTAACTAAGTGCTTGTCCCCTGACTAATTTCATGGGCGTGATATCCATATCATACTCTTGTAGTATAGTAATCCATTTAGCTCATTTCTCTCTTGGTTCACTTTGCATTAGGAGCATCTTCACAACTAAATCAGGTACTACTACAATGATTCAAATTCTCAGGATATAATGCTTAAACTTCTTTACGGCTCTGACTAAGGCAAGAGCCTATCTCTCTACATCTATATACCTTAGTTTGACATCTCTAAATGGGGAACTCATGAATGCAATTGGTTTTTCTTCCTTCACCTCACTCCTTTGAGTTAAGACAGATGCACATGTGTGCTCTGATGTAAAAGATATATATAAAAGTCCCTAGTGTAAGCAGGGCTGATCAGCACTAGAGAATCTGTTATTGCTTTCTTTATATCTTCAAAAGTTATCTTGGCCTCTGGAGTCCATTCGATCTTAGCATCTTTTTTCAACATAATGTTGAGAGGTCGCACTATCTCTGCAAATCTAGCGATAAACTTTCTGACGAAGTTAATATTACCAAAGTAAGACTTCAACTCTTTCTTACTTGCTAGAAGTTGCAACTTCATGGTTGAATCTACCCTAGCAGGGTCGATGGTTATTCCATTTTCTGATATGACGTGACCCAACAGTTTGCTTGTGGTCACCCCAAAAATGCACTTCTTTGGATTTAGGGATATGCCATACTGCTCACATTTCTTTAACACTTTTCTGAGGTCCTCAATGTGATCATCTCTCTATTTTGAAAATACTGTCAGGTCATCCATGTATATCGTAATGTACTAGCCTACCAGTCTGCTGAATGTAATATCCATGGCTCACTAGAAAGTTGCTCCAGCAATGATCAAGCCAAAAGGCATGCGCCTATAGGCAAAGATTCCCCACTTAGTGGTACAGACAGTTTTCAATCTATCAATTTTATCAACCATCACCTGATTGTAACCTAAAAAGCCATCCAAGAAGGACATCATCTGTGCACCATTCACTATTTGGAGGACTTCATCTAGAGAAGGCAAAGGATAGTTGCCCTTCTCTGATGTTCTATTTAAGTTTCTAAAATCCATGCACATGCGTATATCTCTATTTTTCTTCCTTACAAGGACCAGATTGGCAACCCAGGTGGAGTGTCTAACTGGAAAGATGATCCTTGTAGTGAGCAATTCCTTAACTTCCTCAAAAATAAAGGTTCCAGCAATGCATTCACTGGCCTTTATTTTTGCCTGAAGGGCTTGGCATCTAGTTTCAGAGAAATTGTGTGAGTTATGATTGATGTGTCATAAGTCTTCAAGTCATCATAAGTCCATGCTATGACATGAATGTAATCCTATAGGGCTTGGGCTATCCTTTCCTTTTCTTTTTCAGAACAAACCTTGCCTATCAAGACATTTCTTTTATCTTCACCTTGTCCTATATTGACAAGCTCATATTCTTCTCCATCTATTTTAGGGAGGTCTTTCTGCTTTTTCATATTATCCAGATCGAAAGCTCTTTCCAATTCGATCGTTCCCTTTGGAATCTTGTTGTTGGGTAGATCAATTATCTCTTCTTTGTCCTAGGTATGGTCCTCAAAATGAGCCTCATCCACTATTTAGGCTTCAAATACAGGGTCATCCCACAATAATGGGTTACACTTTTTGGCCAGACATGACATTGAAATCAATATTTTGAACTAAATATTCACTTTCTGACACCTATAGCTGCTAAACTGTTAGGAATTTGAAGATGATGTGAACTAGTGATTTGTGAGATTTTGTCTATAGATTCTAAATATATTTTTTTTTAAATGGAGTTAAATTGTAAATTTTTTGCATCTCCTTTGATAACTAGTTTTTAATAGTAAATGACATTTTTTTAAAGTGATGTGTATTCTGTAGCACATAACATTTTTTCTACAAAGGATTAAATTTTGATTCTTTTGAATTTAGATTGGTAACACCAATATATAAGGCATTCATTTGGTTTTAGAATGTTTTGTTGAATATTTTTTTTAATTAAGTTTTGAAGTCAAACCAGTTATAATTTAGACATAGGCGTATTCCATAAAACATAACTTTTTATGTATCTATCAAAATTCTTTTTTTTAATTGAAACAAGGACATCAATACCTAGGCCATAGATATTTTTCAGAATTTTTTTTCACTAATTTACTATTTTCCATGTGTGTAGAACAGAGAACTTGATGTTCAGTGAAAAACCTAAATTCACAAGAAATAAAAAATAAATATAATAATCAAATTAGATATATTTAATATTATACTTTTTGGGAAGGTTATAATAAGGACTACATACTTATAAAACATAAATTTTAAATGAATTCATTTGATCCCCCAAAAGGTAAATCAAAAGTGGGTTTTTATCAGCATTTTGATAGGTGTAGAGGAGACTCCATTATAGGTATGGTTTAAAACTAGCAGGATTCTACCCAAGGGGGTTTGAATCTAAGGGGATTTGATCAAACCCTCTTCAATTAAAATTATTTAAATGGAACCTTTCAAGGCTTAAATCATTATATTTTCTAAAAATATGTGATTTCAGCAAAAATCAGGATGTCCCAAAAAGTGTAACCCATTATTGTGGTAGCACCCTACATCCTTGTTAGCAATAAAGTCCAAAATATGTTGATCATCATCAAATACCTAAAAATTTGTGACGTTGTTTGGAATGGATGGTATTGACACTAGCTCCACTAAAAACCTCTTCATCCCTGATATGGATAAGCGCTCTAGTGTACTAGCAGCTTGTGCTAGTTCATCTGCATGATGATTGAGTTCTCTTGGAAAATGTGTGATGTTAAAAGCATCAAAACTCTCTATCAAGTCCCAGAATCTATATCTGTAGCTTGATAATCTCTTATAATTGCATGCATAAATGCCTCTTACTTGTTTTACTACAAGCTCTAAGTCTCTAAAGATGTCCAGTACTCTCACTTTCTTCTTTAAGGCAAACAACAGGCCATGGATCAAAGCTTCATACTCAGCCATGTTGTTTGTGAATGGAAATTGCAATCTATGCACTGCCAAGATGATTTTCCTTATGGATCAATAAGATCCACTCCTACTCCAGCTCCAGCTCCTTGCTCTGATTTGGAGCCATCAAACATCAATGTCCATGGTTTGTCTTTTGTCAAAGGTTTATCCGGACCTTCCTTTTTCCTTTTAGTACGCATAGATGATCGTGCGGATATCCATTTGATCTTAGGTGGTTCACTCCTTACTACATCCAAATGTTTCTATAGAAGTGAGACATCTACACTTTGTTCCTTTTGAGCATCACCTTCTTGAATATCTTTTCTTTTCATGGACTTGATGTCATCATATCTCTTATCAGGGGATATTACAACTCTTCCTTCTGTCTCTTCTAGAACATCCTTGATTTTATGCAATTTATCATTTAAACACAACCGTTCCTCTTTTCTCACTATGTGCAAACATAGACCACAAGTTTCTAAATGGGAAGCTTCATGTAGCCTGCACCATCCTTCAATTAGTACTTGACTAGGTGGGATTCCTTGGAGAATATACCCTTGGGTTCTCTTGGATAGAAACTCTTCAAAATGTGTCAAATGGATCCCATTGTCTTCATCAGACAATTAATAATCTAACTCAATAAAAAAGTTTGTCCCTGGTGTGGTTGTACTCACCTTGTCATCATTACCATGTTCATTGATGCATATCAAGACTTCTTCTGAGGTGTGAACTGGAACTTGCATATTGCCAGTTTCTTGATCATATCTCTCTGCATCCGGAGGAAATGACAAATGACTATAATCATCAACACTAACCACTTCACTCACCTTTGGCAACAATGACTTGTTCTCTATGCATGTTCTTTCTGCTTTCTCTATTATGTCCAGACATGCTTCATAGGTGGTTTCCAAGTGTGCATATTCATGCAGTCTGCACCAACCTCCCATGAGTATGTCTCTAACAAATGTCCCATGCAATTGATGTTTTTGGACCTCATTAGACAGATACCTTTCAAACTCTAGGAATCGATCCACTTCATCTTCATCAGGCGAACTATACTCAGATCCTATCATTGACCTCACTTTTGGTATAGTAACACCCTTTTCACTTTTTTCATGCATATGCATGCACACCAGTACAGCCCCATGTGGGAGAAATCCGTAGCCATATAACCATTTAAAGTCTTGGACTAGTCCCTACTAAGGAGCATGTCATATGCATTAGGTATGTCAACAACTTGAATGTCTATATAGTAATGCACCCTAGGATCATATGCCAACTGCATGTGAATGTATGTTAATTCTCCTATAACACTAACCTCAGATTTGTCTAGTTGAGTGACCTTCTTGAGTGACTTTGCAAGATGTAAACCTAGTGTCCTACATATGGACGAGGGCATAACATTGGTGGAAGCTCTTGATTCTACCAAGCAAATTTGCAAGTTCTCTCCAAAAATCCTAAATGTGAGTAGGAAGAGAGGTGACTCAAATTTCCATCTATATAATCTCACCTATGCTATACATCTATTGTATGGAATGTGGCTTTGTCTTTTGGTTTAACAACATTATCCCTGGATATAGGATCTCTGATAGGGATGTGACTAGGATTATGATCAGGATTATCTTCTTTTTCTATAGGCTCATCTAATGACTTTAGGAAATCTTTCTTGATAACAGGGGTCTTTAATAACTCTAATAAGCATAAACTAATCTTTATCCTCTTCATCTCATCAACAAAATAAGTAATGAGTTTATCAGATTTAGGTGATTGGTTCATACCTTGTGCTCCGCTGCATGTGGAGATGATGTAAAGTGTTGTGGTTCACCTTTGGAGGTCCATGATTATTACTGGCCTTGGGATCTAGAGGTGTGTTGAAATTGTTTGGAGGAATGGAAGAGGTCAAAGGACCTACATGGCAATTTGTATTGCTCCTCAGATTATAATTAAATGTCCTCTCTGATATTGCTGATATGCATGGACTTCTTCAGTCTCTTGTTCAGGCTCATTCTCATCTTCAAAAGAGAAGACATGAGTGGTCTCAAAGGTCATGGCTGACTCTTCACATGCCAAGGTGTAGTTTTCATGTATTGTGCTCATCTGCTAATTTTGATGATCATCCAAAGAACTCTCAAGTACTAAAGTAGACTCATATCCTAGAGGTACTATCTCATTACCTTTAGGAAAAGACACCTCCCCTATAGTGTTGGACACTTTTGCTTGGAAGATGTTGGCTACAATCTTGAACTGTGGACAATCCAACTCAACATGAGCATTGGTGTTGTGCATCCTACACCAATTATTGAGTACAGCCTCTGCCAAATTGACCCTTGTGGTCTATTTAGGTTTAGGAGGAAGTTGTCTATCCAGGGGTGAGGGTAAGGAACCATTACTAGGTCTAGTGTTCTAGATTCTTGGAGGCCTAGGAGGGTTATTGTTGTAAATCCTCTCATTGTTACTGGTGTTATTGTATCCCTTGTCAGGATATCTAGATCTTTCATTATTATATCCCCTATCAGGATATCCTCTATTCTACTGACCCTGTGAATTAGATTGAAAGTAGAAGTTCTGATTTCTCAAGTGTGTAACTTTTGTAGTCAATTTCCTTAGTTGAGTTGATATCTCCTTAATATCTTCTTTCTCTTCTTATGCTTTACCTACCACATTATCTTGACTTGGTTGAAAAAATAAACTATTATTTCCATTCTTTCTAGAATCCTGATGTGCATATCTAGGGTGTGGTACTATCTAACCATTTCCCTGAGGAGGCATGATGCTAAGGGGTGGCACTTGCAAAGGATTGGATACTGTAGTAGGAGGCATCAGAGCTCCATTGATTTGTGCCTTGCTGGGAAAGGAAGGATATCCTAAGTTAGGCATCATACCTGGTCCTACTGGCTTCATTTCTATGTTAACCTTTATTGCTTCTATAAAAGCACTAGACAAGGATGTAATGGTAGGATGTGCCCTTCTAATGAACATGGTTGTTAGGGGATCTAGAGTAGAATAATAAACTAGCCTAGCAGTTTCATCAAGAACATTATAGGGGGTGTCAACTTGGAATACATCTTCTAAAATCTGGCATTGAAATTTGAGATCCATTCCCTTTCACCTCTGTTGATAGTTGCAAAGCGATGATACATGGTGGTGGCATCTATAGGTATTCTAAACCTTGCTTTAAAAGCATCTTCCAACAACTGCCAGGAATTGATAGAATTTTGAGGAAGACTGACATACCAGCCATATGCTTCTTCTCCTAAACAATAAGGAAACAACCTACTTACAACATCCTCATGTTGTACCCTTGTCCTGAAGCAAGCTTCTTTGAAAGTCTGGATATGATCATCTGCATCTTCATATGGATGATACTTCGACCAATTTTTGTCCAAATTTTTAGGAAGATCATTGTATGCAACAAAGTGAAGAGGTGATTCCACAACAAAGAACGACATTGCAGGCTATACTACAGGTGCTATGGGTACTACTAGTGAATTAGGGGGAGCAAGTCTGGGTTGATTGGATGAACATGATCTTAGCCTGAAAATAGGCAATTCTTCTAAAGCTCCAGTGAATCTTGACCTTATGTTAGGTCTACAAGCCAATTTTTCTAAGTTCATAACAAACTTTGGATATTCAAACAGGGTCTTTGCAAAGATGTGGATAAATCCTTTGTAGAAGTGAATATTTATGGTTATGTATCTCAGATGATGAGGATTTCAGGGACTATTTGTAGAGAATACAAATCTTTGGTTCAAATTCCAAAATCTAGACAAAAACTGTTGATACAATTGTTAGTCATATTAACAGAGATAAAACTTCATAAAACAAACCTTTATCCTCTTGAAAGGTATGACAAATTTAGGATGAATTTGTGATCTCAAGTCTCTGATAGTTAGTACATAACCTTCCAACAATCACTCAATGGTTTGATGTGATGATGTTGTTAATCATTCAGGGGCCTTACGGATGAAATTCAATATGATTTACATCTAGATATGTGAATGTTTGCTCTGTTATACATGTTTTGCATTAATCTCAACAAATGATGTTAAATCCTACTATATTTAACCAGAATATATAGATATTTATGTGAATTTATTCTAAGTTTGATCAATTCTCGTTATGTTCACTCTGATCAAGATTGTTCATCATGATTTATGTAACTTTGATTAATTCTTTTGAATTTACTTAAATTTGAACTAATCTTTACTTAATTTTGCTTCTACACTTTAAATTCTTCTAAATATCATGCCTCTAGGCTGATATTTGCATGATCTTTATCATTATTTCCAATTATTTGCATGATATTTTCAATGTTACATGCAATTTATGTTGAAATTAGGGCAGACAACTGAGAGGGGGGGTGAATCAGTTGTCACAAAACTTTTATCTTTTTCTATAGTTAATCTTCTTTACCACTTATTAATAGATTAATGATATAACCATGAAAGTATGAATCAACAACACATGAGTAGAAACATAATCAACACACATAACACCAGGATTTTTACGTGGAAAATAGGTTAAGGGAAAAACCACAGTGGGGGTTAACCCACAAGATTTATTCTCAGTTTAAAGAATAGAAAATGGGAAGATACTTGCCTTCAGGTGCACTGCCCAGAGCTCACTACCTACAAGAACATTTACAATGTTAACACAGAAAGGTTGAACTGAGAAACAACATCTTCTTTATGCAAGATTCAGTTCCATTGAAGTGCATAACACCTCTGCTCTACCCCCACTCACTTCCTTGCTACATCCGCATCTTTGCTCACACCCACACATTTTCACGACTTCACAACACTTATTTATACAAGTCATCAACTTTGGAATGAACATCAAAGTCAGACAAACAATCATCTATCTGGAACATTCTCCAAGATAGGCATTACAAGCAATTACAATCACAAGACTTAAAATGCTACATGTGAATCACTACACTATCAACCAAACATAACTGGGACTCAAATCTTCCTTGAACATCATGCCACACTCCATAAAACTTCTCTTAGATCATCCCAACACGCATCATGCATTCGATCGGCCAAGACTGGAAAGAACAGCAACACCCAAAGAGAAATCTTCATCCATGAGCTCGATCCTTAATGCAAATCATCAACACAATAAGCATGATTCAGAGACCACCACAAGCACAATAAAATCAACATGAACAATCGCACCACCTCAGATCACCAGAAACACTTGCACCTTCATCCAAGAACTCAAGAACACCAATTGTCATGACTTTCACACTAGAAAGATTGCTTGCAAACCTCCAAACCATGAACCACTTTAGTTGAGGATACACACTGACATCCCAAACACACCTCTAGATCTGTAGATCATAATATTCCAATGTTGATCAATCTGGACCAAATTTCTGTCACTCTGTCACCTCTGGATAACCGCAAAACCTGGTTCTACTCATATAGCCATAACATCACCAGTTCTCCATGCGGACCTCTCAATTCTTGACTGGAGCAACTTTAGACAATCCTCTAAAAACCCTTTAATCTGCAAACTCTAATCTCCATCTTACTGGGAATGCGGAGTAATCTACTTTACTAAACTGTACTGTCCTCACTGTCTCTCATAGAGAGATATGTAACTCGCTTGTTTCTTCCAGAGAGGCTAATTTTCTCAATATCCTCAACGAACAAGTCTTCTAAACAAGCAATATAATAAGATACATTTGACACTAATGACAACAAGGATATGATGACATTAATCACAACACCGATTAGGCACATATTTGCAACAATTTATCCAAATATGCATAAGATAATCAGTTATCTACGGATGTCTGCATATTTACTATGTTCTGCTTATCATGTATCAATATTTGCAGTTGATGATGATGATTTATGAAATTTAAAATAAATGAATTGAAATTCTAAAATTATTTGAAACAAATGAGTTTCAACCATTGATTCATATGCACAATTCAATACTTCATGAAAAGAGATGAAATCAAACCATCCTTCGCTAGGATATTCCACAACTACACACATCAGATTCTAATCTTCAAAGGAATTAGATAACAACAACATTCACTAGTTGAAATGCACTCCAAGGGACATAGCAAATAATAGTGATATGTCTAGATGACATCCATAAAAGGTTACTCAAGATTTCCAATTAATTTTTAATCTGTATCTCTATTTCATTCAGTATTCAAAATGTATGCATATTTACAATTGGTCTCAAGAAAGAACCATGGGGAAACACTAAGTTACAAAAGTATACTTAGTGCTCACAAAGCTCAAAGATGCTCTCTCGATTAAGCTCCTAATAAAAATGTACAAAGGGCAATCCACCTCCTTTTATAGAACAAGGAGAGGATGCGGTTACAACAGATCTAATGATCTAATGGTCAAGATGAAACGTGGAACATGATTGCATTTAGCAATCAATCTGGTGGAGTCCAGCTGGCAGGCTAGAACCTTCTGAATCTTTGACTTGGTCAATGTGACCCCTCTACTAAGCACCTCCATCAGACTCTTCTTTTGTTGATGGTCCCTCTATTATCCTACATCCAACACCCTAGATGAGCTCATATTCTTCGATGGCCTTGTCTATTTCTACTCTACCTGATACCTTTGCCTTTGCAGCAGCATGTTCTTGTGCCTTCAGTTGTTCTTACAAAGCTACCCATCTATTTGTCTGGCTATCCAACTCTTCATTATACATCTCTATTTTAGCCTTCATCTGCATTGTTTTATCAATAGTAACCTCAGAAAAATGCTGAATAGGATCTTCTGCCACAAGGCTGAAATTATCCCTGAATGCTTTGGTAGCAAAATCCTCATCTTGATTTTCTACTTTTCACTAAACTTCACCGTCAAGGGCCTCCAAAATTCCTAGCTCTTCTATTAAGAGTTCATGTACCTTGATACTGATATCTATAGTCTTAGCATTACATGTATTCAATATATCTACCTCAAACTTCATATCTTTGAACCAATTATCTAGTTATGGCAATGTTTGAGGTGTCAGTATATTCTTTGTCATGAGGTTGCCAACATAAGCCTTCCTCATATCCTTTAATGTAGGCAAATGCTTACCACTCTTTATTAGTCCTTGGCCAACCTCTTTCTTCAATTTATCAGCCTCACCCTTTAAGTTTCTTAACATGTCCCAATTAGACAATGTGGTCCTTATTATTTGTTCTCCCTCCCCCATAAATTTGGTAAACCACTTATACATTATATGTGAATGATGCTTTTGCACATCCAAAGCTGTTATCTCCTGTTGAGATACCAATGTCAATGGTGTAGTAGCTATGATCTGAATATTGGTTGGTGCTACTAACCCCTTCACAAAAGCATGTAATTGGGCTACTTGCTCCTTATACATCTTCCTCTTAGCTTTCTCCTTCTTTATTATGGCCTCCACTGCATCAGTATGATCCCTCAATCCTTGAATCTCTTGCTCCTCAGTGGTGTGGCCAAAATCAATGGTAGTTATTTGAAATTCTTCAAGCCTTATTTCTCCTTTGGCCTTGT
Organism: Cunninghamia lanceolata; assembly: GCA_027924645.1. Lineage (NCBI taxonomy): Eukaryota > Viridiplantae > Streptophyta > Pinopsida > Cupressales > Cupressaceae > Cunninghamia > Cunninghamia lanceolata. The sequence goes on along the minus strand of BSBN01000021.1, from coordinate 17,036,387 downwards.
CTACTGTTGGCACAACTATTTGAGCTGTTCTATTTCATGTTTCTGCATCCCTTTTTATTGTAGAGATTATCCTTTCCCTCCTCTTTGGTTTAGTTGGATCCATTGTAGACAATGATTTGAAGTCAAAGGGCTCTATCTCCTTTTGTCGATGTTCCACCTCTGATGACATCCATGTAAATACAGGTGGTCCTGACGCTTCTTGGTCTTGCTACTCAATTTGATTATTTTGTGTATCCTTATTCTTATCCGCTTCATCATTACCTACAGGGATCTGTACATTTTCTTGTTGATCTTTATTCTGATCCTATTGTGATGGAATGATCTCAGGATTTCCCATTTGTTGGTCCTTTTCTTGATCATCCCTACTATCCTCATGAACTTACCTTTTCCTTCTCTGGCAGTGGTTGATCCAAATTTGATGTGTCTATTGGTTCCTCTAGGACCACATCACCCTTGGTCCTATCCTCAACTTGTTCTTCATGTATTGCTTCCACTTAGATGTTCTCATGCCCTTGTGTTTGCTCATCTTTATGGGGCTCAAGGATTGGTTGCCTTTGATCACCCTCATCAACTTTGCTTCCTGTATCCATGAGTGATCATGACATAGACTCTTGTTCAAGTTCATTCATCAAGATATCCTACTTCTCTTGTTTATTATTATTCACATGATCATCCTTCTATACCCCTTTGGTTTGGGCATCTTCACTTCTATTATCAACATCCATTGGGATGTTTCATTCCTGTAATTGATCATCCTTAATAGGTTCCTCCTCTTGATCCCCACCTTCAAGTTGATAGGTCAGATCAATTACCTTGGGGCTTGTCATTGTCTTAATAAGGACATTAAAGGGTCCCACTTGTACTTCAACATTAGGGGATTCTTCCCTGCTTGTACTTTTATAACGTTTTCCTGTAACCTCTCCTCCAACTCCAGCTTTAGTATGCTAAGTAGAGTCTCAATAGGATGATTAGTCACATCCATAACTACATCATCTTCAGTTAAATCCATTTTTCCACTTAATGGAAAGGACTTATTCACCTCCTTTTTTAGGGACTTGCTTATTGCCTATTGTGCAATTTCAGAATTTACTTTTATTATATTTTCAACAGGTACACAATGCTGAAACTCCTTTACTATATTCAAAACTGGACCTGGACGTTCATGTGTATGGATAGGGGTGGTATTTCTCCCCCCATGGTTGGTCTTTGATACCTTGAATATCTATGGATATTGAATCCCTCCAAGACACCCAACCCTTTTTCTACAATGGTCCCAATTGGACCTTGATCTCCTTCCTCCAAAAGCTCTTCCTCTACATTTGATGCCTTAGGCGCAGAGATTGGAATAGCCATCAAGGGCATATCCCTAGGAGGTGAGGGTGATGCATATACCAATGAAACTCCCTCAAATGTAGGTTGTTCTAATGTTCTTGAGGAGCTAGGTTGTGCCAATCTGGTTTCAAGGACCTATCTTGTATGTATTAGGAAGTCATCATAACTGGCTCTTCCCTCTCTTTCATCTTTCTCTTCTTGTCATAGGTGATAGCAACACCTTTTTTCTTCAATTCATTAATTTTCTTGTTTATCCAGCTCTTGGTCCTTGCCCTCACTTTGACAGTAAGGACATCAATTTAAGTCTCGTCTCCCTGGGTCCAATCTGGAGGCACCAATGCCTCATTATACACTTTATTATCCTCATATTCCGGTTCCATGATATCATCGTCATCTTTCTTGATCTAAGGAGGGACTTCTTGTTGTGCAATGGTCCACATTTGATCCAAGATTAACCTTTGGTGTTCTCTTTTCTTCACTTCATGCTCATCATCACAATCGGCCCAATAATCTTCTAGATGCATGATGTGCCTATATTTCTTGTTGAAATGTTTCTCAATCCTATGGTACGGATCGTAATCCCTTTCCAAAGGAAACAATTCTAAATTTAGACTTTTCAAATCTGACTCAACTACCTTAGCATTATCCATTGATCCAACCATAAACCAATTGATTTCTTTAAAAAAAAATTTGTATGGTTTTCCATCTTTTCGCTTAGATATCTCAAATGTATGTATCTGTTGTCTAACCATTTCCATTAAGACCACTTTGTTAGATGGATATATTGGTAGAATGAAGGGATTCCCATTGAACCCTTCCATCCTGATATATGAATATGTTTTGGCTTGTATAAACCAGGATCCATATGAACTAATCTTCTCTGTGGCTCCTACTAAAAAATCTCTTGGCTCTATCTCCCTCTAAGAGTTTGACTATATGCATTATGAAGAAAACATTTACAATCTTATAGTGCTAAATAGATTGTTTCCTCTCTAGCTGAGGATAATGCTCCCAGGGAGTCTTCTCATGAGGCAGTCTACCCATTCTTCCTACTGTCTACAACCCATCAAAGGTACCTTTGGATACACATGCATATACCAGATATGAAGTCATTTTAAACACTCTATCTTTCACTCTTTTCCATCTCACCATTTAATTGTACATGGCGTCATTGATGATTTTCACCCATTGGACCACCTGCTTCTTCCCAATAACTGTCCAGATCAGCCCAAACATCGATGATTTGAAATTATCAGCATTTGAATTGCCGCTCATCCTACTGAGTAAGAAGATCATATACTATACTTTTGGGCTAAAATTGTACTTGTACAGGTGTTGTGGCATCTTGGCCACTCCTCTAGACTTGTTATCTAGGTTTCTCCATCCCAAGAAGATAACCTTTCTACAATCCTTTAGGTTGCTATCATATATCTTGGCCACTGACTCTAAATCTGGTACATGCATCCCTCTCTGTGTAGGCAAGTTAAATGCCTCAGTGATGCCATCTATGGAAAGGTCGGCATATATTCACCCTTGCTTCTCAACTCTTCTTGTGACCACATTGTAATTATTAACACAATCGATCATAAGCTCCAAGGACTCAGCAACATACGAGAAACTGGCTGCATAGTACATCCCTGTGGTCACTATTTTCTTCAAAATGAGATGACCCTCTTTGTTGTTAATTCTGGCTATGAAAGCCCCAATGTATGTATTGTCGGAATGGGTGTCCTCTGTGAACCCCTATTTGTTGTAGACATTGAGTGCCTTTAGGAACATACACTATTTAAATTCGGCATCACGTTTGTCCATGTGATGTTGAGACATCTCGTCCTACAATTCCATGGACTCATCTTAACTAGGGTACTTCTAATGTTAGGGTTAACATTGCGACATCTATGAAATCAACAAACATGGCATTCAAACAAAATACATTTAATCAATATTTAACCCCAAATTCACTTCAACATTTCAAGTCCTTTTCAGTTCAAAAATCACAGAATCTCCATATGAAATAACTAGCTAGGGCCCATTTCATACATACCTAGTTTGTGGAACCTGAATTGAAATATACAGATGAATACCAGGATTAGTACATGCTCTGTGCAGTTGAAATCTAGTTGTAGGTTCACTATAGCTGCTCTTGCCAACTTCTCAAGTTCTCTGTGCAAGGATATTTAGCTCTTTGAATACAATTATGAAATTATGAGAGTAATTTGCCATTTTAATCCTGAGAACTCACAAATTTAGGGCATATTAATTACTTTTGGGAGGATTAAGTGGACTCCAGCGATGAAATCATGAGAAATTGGGACAAGTGTTCATTAGCACGCATTTGAATTTAAAAGCCAACGACTTTTATATGCATTAAATTCAAAAAAAGGGTGCACCAAGATTGAGTAAATTTCCATTTTAGAATATTCATATGGATATATCCATCCAGATATATCTATATGACATCAGCATAGGGGTTAGATCAATGATCTTTGACTGAAGATCCTCTATCAGCTTTCAAATCTGTTCGAAATAAGTCAGGATGTCCATGTGGACACATGGCATAGTATCATTGGTTAGACCAAGTATATGGATCTTTAAAAGGTCTACACATTACGAATGAAAAATATCCATATCGTTGAAATATCCAGATGATGTCACGAAGAGAAAGCTTCTTCATTGTAACATGATAGGTTGATGTCATCAGGATCAGGATATTATCATAAGATCAGGACAATAAGAATGTGTAATATCCCTATGGTCAAATATCTAGATGACATAAGCAAGATACATCCTTTGTTTCAATATGGGAAAAGGTGACCTCACCAAGATATGGATATTAAGAATAAGGTGCAGATATTCTAAAAGTTAATATCCCTATGGGTTAATATCTAGATGACATAACCCTATTTAACGTTCTTCATAAAGTAGAGATGACATGACGTCATTGGGATCAATATGCTATGTAAAGGTTTGGATTCTATGAAGTTAACATCCATGTCCTCTAATGTTTGGATGACATCAGCAGGGTTGAGAGTCCTTATAAAATCAGGATGACATGGCGTCATCGTGATCAGGATATTAGGCAAAGGGATGATATTCGACTAGGTTAATATCCATATGGTAAGAAATGTACAAGTGACGTAAGTTGTTTGAATTAGCGATGGATAAAAGATGTCATATAGACATGGATATCAGCTCGGGTGTGGATATTAAGTTAAGGTCTAGATATTAATATCTGAATGATAACTAATATCCATGTAGGCGACCTTTAACCTTAGCTATGACTTAATTTTGACATCTACACATTTTGTGAATGTCAGGACATTAAGCGCTACTTAATAATTTCTCAGGTTGGGACATTAAAATAATATCTGGATACTAGGATGATGTGATTATCCCCATGACCCATTGACCAAACTTTGACCAGGTGCAACTTCTTTATTCTAAGGAATTTCAACCTGCTTCAAGAGGCAAATTTGCTTAAAATTTCATTGTCTTTCATTTGGCAGGATTTATAAGAAGAAATTCCAACCTTGGAAATTAGATCCAGATTTTAACATCTGGATGTGCCTAGAACAGGATCTAGACATATATCTTATAATGCTTTTACCATACCGCCCAAAGCAAAGGGAAGCAAAAACAAGTCAAGCTAAAAAGGTTGGGTCCCTATTTTGTTAATGCAAAATGGGCAATGTTGTGTAACCACACAACAGTGAGGTCTCCATTATTTGACTGAATGTAATATAGCCAACATTTCCTTCTCATAAACTAGCCTCAACAAATTTTTACCTTTGATTTGGTAACTCTCGAATGCTATGGGTCTTCCTTCTTGCATGAGTACTGCTCCTATGCCATGTCTTGAAGAATCACATTCAATAATGAATGTTTTAGAAAAATTAGTGGTAGTTAGGATTGGAGTTGTGCACATGGCTTCCTTTAGTTGCTCAAATGCCCTTGTAGCTTCTTCATTCCATTGGAAAGAATCCTTCTTCAATAAAGTTGTGAGAGGAGATGTTATGGTACCATAACTCTTGATAAATTGGCGATAATAACCTGTAAGCCCTAAGAAACCTCATAAGTTCTTAAGGGTCTTAGGAATTTTCCACTCTACAATTGCTCAGATCTTATGAGGGTCCACCTTGACTCCATCATGTGACACAATGTGACCTAGGTACTCTACTTCTTTGACACCAAAGATGCACTTGGATGGTTTAGCATATAGTTGATTCTACTCCAAAATGTCCAACACTTGATTTACATGTTGCAAATGTTCCTCACATGTTTTTCTATATATTAAGATGTCATTAAAAAACACCAAAACAAATTTCCTCAAGAATTACCTGAAGATAGAATTCATCAAACTTTGAAATGTTGAGGGTGCATTTGTGAGACCAAAAGGCATTACCAAAAATTCATAGTGGCCCTCATGGGTTCTAAAAGCTATCTTATGTGCATCCACATCTCTAATTTTGATTTGATGATAACCCAAACAAACATCAAGTTTTCTAAAATAAACAGCACCATCAATCTCATCTAACAAATCATCAATTACTGGAACAGGAAACTTATCTTTTATGGTGAACTTGTTGAGCTCCCTATAATCTAGACACATCCTCCAAGTTTCATCCTTTTTGCACACCATTACCACAGGAGATGAGTAAGCAATCTAACTATGCCTAATAGTAGCAACTCCTAAACTATCTTCTCAATCTCACTTTTTTGTACATATGGATATCTTTAGGGCCTAATGTTGGGTGGTTGTCTTCATGGTACTAGTTGAATGGCATGATCATGATCTCTTTTAGGAGGCAACCTTTTTGGCATCTCCCCAAAAACTATTGAGTGTTTATGTACAATTGCTTATAGATCCATTGGTGTTGAAGCCATTAAGTGATATACTTCTAATGAAAATAATTGGGCCACAAATCCATCTGCTCCCTTCTTGAGTATCGTTTACATTTGGTAAGAACTTACCATCTGTGGAGACTTAGCATGCAACCCCCTTAGTTCTATTGCCCTTCCCTCTGATTTAAATCCCATGAACAATTCCTCAAAGTTCAACTCAATTGTCCCCAAGGTAGTAAGCCATTGAACTCCTAAAACAATATCAGCTGCACCTATGGAGATAGCATACATTGGGTAATCAAGATGATAATCACCCATGGATAATTTAATGCTATGGCATTTCCCTGAACAACTAATAGTACCACCATCTGCAATTAGGTCCTGAAATTATGGAGCTGGAAATATAAAACTATTTAGACAAGTAGCTAATTTTTTGTTGATGAAGTTATGAGTGTTACCTGAGTCTATCAACATTATTACTCTTTCTTTCTTTAAGAAACTCACTACTTTGAGAGTTTGTGGGATGATATAACCTGAGAGTGTATGACAAGAAATGATTGGTTGAAGATCTTCTAATTCCTCACCTAGCGCATTACCTGATAAATCTAATATTTCTTCTTCATTATCTTCTTCATCACATGGCCCTTCAATGTAGAATAATTTATTTTCTGCACATTTATGTCCCTTACTGTATTTACTATCGCATTTAAAACATAACCCTTTTGCCTTCTTTTCTTCAATTTGTTGAGGAGTTAGCCTAGTGGGTTGAGGGAATGGTTGTGCTAACCAACTCTTCTCTTTTATGCCATTAAACCCATGCCTTCTTGGAATTAAAAACTTTTCTTTTTCCTTACGTGCTAAAACAAAAGACTCAGATATGGAATTAGTGCTAAACATGCGTACCTCATACTGGATGTGATCCTTGAGAACACCCAAGAATAATTCATTCAAGTTCTCTTCTAAAATTGAATCAACTCTCACAGATAGGTTTTGGAATTACTGAATATACTCATTGATTGATTTTTTTTTGTTGTAATTTAGCTTGTTAGCTACAGTATTACCATATTGTTCTTGTAACTCCTCTGCAAAAAATGTCCGTGTGTCATTAAGACCATTTTTCTTCCATTGTGCACATAGCCAACGATACCAAATAAATTATTCTGGTTTGAGATATAAGGAAGCCATTGTCACGTTTTGTGCAATTGAAATTTGATTAACCTCAAAAAAATTCTTCATTTGATTAATCCAAGTCAATGGATCCTTGTCATCAAACTTGTGCATGTCCACCTTTGGTAACCAATTATTAGATCCCATGTGAGTGTGAGCATTTGGATCTATATGAAATGACCTAGATGATGCACCTTGATTGCTTGAAGCATCTAGTTTTGATCCTGAATGATTATGAATATAACTACTAAGACTAGCCAATGTGGTATTGATGCTAGATATATCTCTTGTAATAGAATCCAACCTTCTAGACAAGAAATTTATATCACCTTCATATTATTGATATCTTCTTCCATGGATATTTTCTCTAGTGATGAATCACCTTTGTCCGGAGTCTTACCCTGTAATGTCCCCTTCTAGACACATGGTTAGTCCATCATGGAGTTCCCGTGGGCTAGCAGTTTGGTTAAGGAACCATGGTTAGTTGACTCTAGAGGTCCTTGTCAGTGAGGGAGTTATGGTTTGCATTCAGTGGATCCAGTGGCACCCTCGTGGTCGGTTTAGTGGGCTCTTGGTCATTACTTACTATTTTTAGTAAGTTTGGGTACTATGTCGGTTTGGGATTTTTAGAGTTAGATCAGATGCATTTCGTCGAGACCTTTTCGGTGAGCTAAAGATCAGTGAATTCTAACACCGTCTTCATACTTATTTTAAAGTCCGAAGATATATTAATTAATATTAATATGGACTTTATTATATTTTGCGGGAAAAGTGAATTAATGGGAAATAAAGTCTTTTTGCAAGATGTGACCTTGGGCGCCCATCCTTAGGCAAGTAAAAAGTGTTTTTATATGATAAAACTCCCTCTTGAATTCCAACGCCATCTTGGAGGGAGAATATAAGGTGAATTGGGAGCTCATTTCATTTTATGCTATGTTTTGATATTTACTTGTGAGAGCTCTGCTAGGGTTTCTGGAGTTTAAGAATTTGCATCAGGCTATTGGAGACGAAAACTTTCATTAGTGACAGTATCCCACAGGTGTGAAAGACCACCCAACGGTGCCATTGATAGTGGATGTATTCGGCATTCACATATGTGCTGAAATGGAGACATTTGAGGTTGTTTCTTGTGCTAAGTGAAAGATCTTTTTCTATTGCTATTATAAGTTGATAATGGATGGTATAGAAGGCAGATATCAGAGTGTTTGAAGTAGTTCCTTGCTGATGTACCTTTCCATTGCTGGTCGTACTATCCAAGCTTGGTCGTACTGCATAAAGAGGAGTTTGGAGTATTGTAGGGAAGCTTTTCTCTTTGCTTCTACTACTCATTCATGGTCTTTGGGAGGTGTTTAGTGCTTCAATTGTTTCTCTTATGATTTGTATGTGTCATTTGTGACATTCTATAGAGATTTGATGCATTTCCAACCATACCCACTTGTTGGTCCATTTCTGGCGGCCGTACCAAGTTGCATATTTTCATATGGGTGTGTGATAGTAATTGTTTCCTGGCTATTTTACTATTTGGGTTGTCTTTAGTTTCTTCAGATTCATTGTATATTTTCTGGGTTTAGGTTATATGCTATATATTGTGTGCTCTGGCACTACATCTGCATGAAAACATAAAACCCCCTTCTGTATCTTCTATCTATCTGAAAGAACACACAAAAATCTAATAAAAATCATAGTGGTATCAGAGCTAAAGATCTTGCCATCCTGTGAGTTCAGTATTGACATGCAATCTATAGATAGATATCCTTTCAGAAGTACAAGGGCAAGGCAAGTAACACAGGTTCCACAATTGGTTAGTCCAGAGAATCTAGTACCTATAATAGATCGTTTTGAGCCAGAACTAGAAATAGTGGTAGCAGCTACTGAGTACGATTCTCAGGTATCACAAAGAAACCCATTTTCTGGAGAGCTTCCACCAGTTACAGGTCCTACAGGAGAGATGGATGACACGGAGGAACCGGAGCTTAGTGCTCATCATATTTTGATCACACTCACTTGAGAGATGAGGGAGTCTCGACAGGAGATGGTAGAGGTATAGGCCGAGTTAACACATGCCATCGAACGGTTGGGTAATGACATGGACAATCACCATGACAGGAACAGGTACAATGGAGGTGACAGGAACAGGTACCACAGAGGTGATAGAAACAGATACAACAGAGGTGACAGGAACAGGTACCAAGACAGTGATAGAAATAGAAATGATGGCGGAGAAAGGAATAGGAACGATGGGAATGATAGGTACAATGGTGACAGGAACCGGGGAGAATGAAATAATGAGGACAGGAATCATGATGATAGATGTAGGGATAGAGATGATGAGGATGAGGCTTCGGTTAACTACCGAAGGGCTCCACAGTCTACTATGGGAGATAGACCCAGCATTCTAATATTTGCTCCCAGGAACCAAGTTCCTAAACAGGATCCCACTCAGGCGGAGTTGCAGGATGAGATTTTGAGGGATTGGAGAGCATCCAGTGAGGCTTTCAGAAATGAGATGACATTTGTTGAATATTTTGAAATGAGGATTAGCTGTAAACCTTGGAGGGGAGGTAGATCACAGAACCAAGAATTGCAATGAAAAGTGAGTAAGATGACACTTCCTTACTTCAACAAATCGGGTAAGACCACCGCGAGAGCTTGGGTCCAGAAATTGGACAGCTACTTGCAAATTAGTCCCATGCCAGAGGAGGACACTATTACATATGCAACTTTACACTTGGAGGGGACTGCTCACAAATGGTGGAGTAACGGGAAGGTTACATTGGGTCATGATCAGGTCACTTCATATGTGGATTTTACATCTAGACTGATTGACAGGTTCGATAAGAAGGACCCATAGTTACAGTTCAAGGAGTTGACTCAGTTGAGACAGAGTGGATCAGTAGACTCCTACATTGCTGATTTCCAAGATATATCTATTATGGTTCTGGATATTACTGAGAGCAGATTGGTTGTTCTCTTCATTGATGGATTATCAAATCAACTTCATGGTTGGGTGAAGGGTTTTGACCCTACTACACTTCAGGAGGCCATGAAGAAGGCCCGGGACATGGAGTCATCAGTATGGAGGAATAAGTTTCAATCCAAAGGATTTCTACCAAGGAAAGATAAGGAGAGGGATAGGAGACCATTTCAGAGAGATGCAGGACAGTAGTATAAGAGTTCTTCTAGATTGGACAGTGATCAGCTGAATGATTTGAGGAGGAAGAAGCTTTGTTTTCAGTGTCGAGAGCCATGGGATCCTAAGCACAAGTGTGCTGCCCAAGGAAAGCCCAAACAGTTAGAGTACTTTTCTGCCAACGAGTCTGTTGATGGGGAGCCCCACTCTGATTACAATTCAGAGGCCGAGGGTGTAGAATCAGAGGGCTCAGAGGAAGCATCAGATAGAGAGGATGATCTAGCTCTACCTACAACACATATTACGAGTATTCAGAAAGAAGGATCATTTAGGATTCAAGGAGTACTGAGCAGGCAGCGATGTATTGCCTTACTTGACACAGGTGCCACTCATAACTTCATAGACGAGGGCTTGGTCGCCAAGAGAGGGCTGAAAACTAAGGAATTTGAGGGCTTTAAGGTAAAGGTTGTAGATGGTTTTGTACTCACCTGCACTAGGACGATACCCAATCTATCAATCTAGCTAAACAGATACACTTGCCAATTCGAGTTTTATGTTGTCGGTATGGGTGAGATGGATGTTGTGTTGGGTATGAAGTGGTTGAATGATATTGAAGAGTTCACTCTCAACTTGCAGACAATGGAAATGAAGTTTGAGGTGGATAGAGTTAGACATGTGCTCAGAGGCATTTCAGATGGTGGGTTGAGAGGTGTTTGTCTCAAGCAGATGGAGCGATTGATTCGTCATGATCAGGTGGAGTGGGCAACTGAGGTTATGGTGATGCCTCTAGTAGATCAGAAGAAGCATGTGTACCCTCCTGACATACAGTCTATACTTACTAAACACACCAAATTATTTAGTGATATTCCACCAGGTAAACCTCCTGATAGGGGTTTTGAGCATGTGATCGAGTTGGAAGAGGGTGCTAAGCCAATAATCACGACACCTTACAGGCACCCAAAGAGGTATAAGGATGAGATCGAGAAGGCTATCAAAGAGCTTCTCGAGATGGGTCACATTAGGCCTAGTAAGAGTTCGTTTGCATCATTTGTGGTATTGGTAAAGAAAAAGGATGGGACTCTTAGAATGTGTATCGATTACAGGGAACTTGATAAGAAAACAATCAAGAATAGGTATCTGATTCCCAGAATCGATGAGCTGATTGATGAGTTGCACGGGGCCTGTTACTTCTCTAAGATCGATTTGAGATCCAGTTACAATCAGATACGGGTCAGAGATGAGGATGTAGAGAAGACAGCATTCAGGTGTCATTATGGGTACTTTGAGTTCCTGGTCATGCCATTCAGTTTGACCAATGCACCAGCTACCTTCTAGTCCTGTATGAATAGGGTGTTTAGAGAGCAATTGAGGATATTTGTGCTAATTTTCTTTGATGATATATTGATTTACAGCAGGACATGGGAAGAGCATCTGAAACACATTGACATTGTTCTGAGCATCTTGGAGAGTGAGTCATTGTATGCCAAAATGTCAAAGTGTGATTTTGGGATGACTAAGTTGCTATACTTGGGTCATATCATCAGTGCTGGTAGTGTGAAGGTAGACCCGAAAAAAATTTGGGCAAATGTGGACTGGCCACCGCCAAAAAATTTCTCATATCTCAAGGGATTTCTTGGTCTCTGTGGATATTACCACCAATTTGTGAAGGGGTTCTCTCAATCAGTTGCTCCCCTTACTGATTTGACTCGTAAGGATGCTTTCAGTGGGTCTAATAAGGCACAGGAGTGTTTCGACAGGTTCAAGCAGATCATGAGTACTTGCCCTGTGTTAGCCATCCCTGATTTTAGCAAGCCTTTCGAGCTACAGTGTGATGCCTCAAGTGTAGGCATTGGTGCGGTAATCATGCAGGATAAGCACCCCATTGCATTTGAGAGTAGGAAGTTGAGGGCTGTGGAGAGGAGTTACAGCATATATGATAAGGAGATGTTAGCCATCATGCATACATTGGCTAAGTTCAGACAGTACCTGGTGGGCAACAAATTTGTGGTTAAGATGGATCACAACAGTCTGAAGCATTTCCTTGGGCAGAAAGATTTGAGTGAGAGGCAACAGAAGTGGGTCAACAAGTTACAGGCCTACGAATTTGACATTGTTTATGTCAATGGAAAGAAGAATGTTGTTGCCGACGCGTTATCCAGGAGGCCTTATTTGTGTACACTAGGTGCTATTGCTAATGATTGGAGAGAGTTGATTTCAGCAGAGTATGCCAAGGATGAGTGGGCTACTGGAGTGATTGATGGCACCATCAAAGATGACAGGTATATAGTGGTAAATGATTTGATCATTTACAAGGATAGAATCTTTTTGGTGTCTGGTTCACAGATGAAGCAAAAAGTTTGAGGGCATTTCATGACTTGCCTATGGCAAGGCATCCAGGATACTTCAAAACTTACAGGCAGGTCAAAGAGAGGTTCACCTGGAAGGGCCTCAAGACCGAGGTGATGCAGTATGTGAGAGAGTGCCCAATATGTCAGCAGAACAAGCAAGAGCACTCGCTTCCAGGAGGTTTATTGCAGCCCCTACCCATTCCTGACAGGAAGTGGGATAGCATTTCTATGGACTTTATCACAGGGTTACCTAGAGTCCAAGGCAGGGATTGTATTTATGTGGTAGTGGACAGATTGATGAAGTATGCACACTTCCTTGCTATTCCTACCACTTATACTGTAGCTCAGGTTGCAGAGTTGTTCTTTTGGGAGCTATTTCAACTTCATGGGTTGCCGAGGAGTATCGTCAGTGACAGGGACAGCAGGTTCCTCAGTAATTTTTGGCAGGAGCTCTTCAGGTTGTCAGGGACAGAGCTCACACCCAGTACAAGTTATCACCCCCAGACTAATGGTTAGATGGAGATAGTGAATAAGTGAGTGGAAGGTTACCTCTGGAACTATATTTCAGGGCACCAGAAGGCATGGGTTAGGTGGCTTCACATGGGGGAGTATTGCTACAATTCCACTTACCAAATGTCCATTCAGATGTCACCCTCCATGGCATTATATGGTTATGAGGCACTGAGCTTTGTTGATTTACTGTTTGGTGATAGCAAGGTGCAGAAGGCCAAAAACTTCCTTCAGGAGAGTCAGGATATCATGAGGGCATTGAAGGAAAATATACAAAAAACTCAGAATCAGCAGAAGCAGTATGCAGATCAGCAGAGGACTGAGCGAACATTTGAGGTCAGTGACATGGTTTACCTCATGCTGCAGCCTTATAGGCAATCTACTCTCAAGAAGAGTGGAGCGGAGAAGTTGAAGCCACAGTATTATGGACCCTTCAAGGTCACCAGGAGGATTGGTGAAATGGCTTATGAGTTGGAGTTACCAGCAGGAAGCAAGGTACATAATGTGTTCCATGTTTCTTGCCTCAAGAAGGCACTGGGGCACAATGTGACACCCTCAGTTGAGTTGCCTCCTCTTGATGAAGAGGGGAAATTGATATTGGTACCTGAGGTAATCATTGACACTAGGGATTGCAATTTGAGGAGGAGGATTATCAGAGAGTACTTGGTCAAATGGAAAAACCTGCAGGTTGAGGATGCTATGTGGGAGAACGAGCAGATTCTAGAGCATCCTGAGATGAGATTGCTTGAGGCAAGTAATCTTAGGGAGGGCAGACTGTAATGTCCCCTTCTAGAAACATGGTTAGTCCATCATGGAGTTCCCATGGGCTGCAGTTTGGTTAGGGAACTGTTGTTAGTTGACTCTGGAGTTCCTTGTCAGTGAGGGAGTTATGATTTGCATTCAGTGGATCCAGTGGCACCCTCGTGGTCAGTTCAGTGGGCTCTTGGTCATTACTTACTATTTTTAGTAAGTTTGGGTACTGTGTCAGTTTGGGATTTTTAGAGTTGGATTAGATGCGTTTCGTCGAGACCTTTCCGGTGAGCTAAAGATCAGTGAATTCTGACACCGTCTACATACTTATTTTAAAGTCTGAAGATTTAATAATTAATATTAATATGGACTTTATTATATTTTATGAGAAAAGTGAATTAATGGGAAATAAAGTCTTTTTGCAAGATGTGACCTTGGGCGCCCATCCTTAGGCAAGTAAAAAGTGTTTTTAAATGATAAAACTCCCTCTTGAATTCCAATGCCATCTTGGAGGGAGAATATAAGGTGAATTGGGAGCTCATTTCATTTTATGCTATGTTTTGATATTTGCTTGTGAGAGCTCTGCTAGGGTTTCTGGAGTTTGAGAATTTGCATTAGGCTATTAGAGACGGAAACCTTGATTAGTGACGGTATCCCACAGGTGTGAAAGACCACCCAACAGTGCCATTGATAGTGGATGTATTCGGCATGCACATATGTGCTGAAATGGAGACATTTGAGGTTGTTTCTTGTGCTGAGTAAAAGATCTTTTTCTATTGCTGTTATAAGTTGATAATGGATGGTATAGAAGGCAAAAATTAGAGTTTTTGAAGTAGTTCCTTGCTACTGTACCTTTCCATTGTCAGTCGTACTATCCAAGCTTGGCCGTACTGCATAAAGAAGAGTTTGGAGTATTGTAGGGAAGCTTTTCTCTTTGTTTCTACTACTCATTCATGGTCTTTGGGAGGTGTTTAGTGCTTCAGTTGTTGCTCTTATATTTTGTATGTGTCATTTGTGACATTCTATGGAGATTTGACACATTTTCAGCCATACCAACTTGCTGGTCCATTTTCGGCGGCCATACCAAGTTGCATATTTTCATATAGGTATGTGATAGTAATTATTTCCTGGCTATTTTACTATCTCGGTTGTCTTTAGTTTCTTCATATTCATTGTATATTTTCTAGGTTTAGATTATATGCTATATATTGTGTGCACCGGCACTACATCTGTAGGAAAACATAAAACCCCCTTCTGCATCTTCTGTCTATCTGAAAGAACACACAAAAATCTAATAAAAATCACACAATTAAGATTTTAAAAAAATACAAATAGGTACGACACATTACATACTCAGGGTTTTTGAATGATCTCCCTTAACCCTAGTCTGTGGTCCGGCCATATACTGCAAAATCTATAATTTTTTTTTCTATTTTTTTGGTGAGTTACTCCCAAATTAAAATATCAAAGAGAAGACCCCTACATATTTTCTACAATATTTCCAAAAATGTAAAGAAATCTAAAAAATTCCATAATTTTTAGCCTAAGTAGCAAATTTATGAAAAAACACTAAAATTACAATAACATACTAAAAACAACTCCAAATGATTCCAAATCAAGACTATAGGTGTATCAAATTGGTTTTGTTGAACCCTCCATAAATTAGGAAACAATTCCCTAAATTAAAGCCCTAAGAGTGAAAATGGTGAAAATCCTAATTCTATAATAAATACCTTAATTGTGATCCAAATGCACTTAAATTAGGACTGTAGTAGCTACAATATGCCCTTGAAAAACCCACTAAAACTCTTGCAAAGATTCACCAAATCAGAGAGATATGCACTTCCTAGAATGACCTCCAAAATAATAAAAACAATCACCTTGTTTTTTCCCTCACGGTGGCAAGATCATGCTCCGATACCACTTGTAATGAAATAAATTACACAAAAGAAGTATATAATAGGAAATATGCTGCAAATACTTGATAATAGTATGCTACTATGAGGGGGCAACCTCCACAATTCACAATATGATGATTACAAACTTTCCACTAGCTCCTATATATACCTAATTATTTCTGGCTGCCACCCAGGCTGACTTACATACCTAAATATAACCCCTAGGCTAGCCTAATAACCTATAATTGATTATAATAATGATTATATATCATAATTAGGAGTTAAGGTAGCCACAAGCCGACTACTCATAGCATAATTACACATAGGATTAAGGACGTAGCAACTCCCCCAAAATGAAATGGACTCTAAAAGTGGCTACAAAAACACCATAAAATTAGACCTTTTGTTAGAAATGAAAAGCAACACTACTTCAATGGAAATCTGATTCAAATAAAGTTCAGCAATCTTTAACTGTGTGTTATTAATGGAGATTATAACAAAACATAAAACCCACAATACATACATATACCAGAAGCAAAATGAAGCACATAACACAAGTTTTTAACATGGAGAAAACCCTTTCGAGTAAAAAACTCCACCAAGAAAAGAGCCCAAGTTGTATTATCTTCACAAAAAGATATTACAAACACATTCACCTCCTCTGTCCTCTAACCTTCACTTCGGCAGAACCTAGCTACCTGTAAACTGTTATATTCCTCTCATCTACTATGCTATGGTTTATATAGAATTTACACAACCTCAAGATATTAAATGACTTCTTACAAGCCCGTAACACTTGTCAAGAGTCAACATCAATACCTTGGGCGTCCATGGCCAAGAATAGGCTCTTACGGGGTCATCAATGTTGTCATAGATGCATTCTACACTTGGGAAAAAGTGCCCATGCAAGCTTGAACACCTTGGGGCTAAAAATAGCCACTTACAACATATTATGACGTGTCATATGCTATTATTAGTGTCATAGATTCATATGACAACTTACAATTGTCATAGAATCTCTTACACCTTCTTACAGCATCTATGACATGCATCATAACACTAAAAATAGATTATTCCTCCACATGTGTACCCCACTTTGACCAATTACCATTTACCATAGTAAATGACATCCTGTAACTACTACCGGTAACTCAGGGACTTACCGTGCAATAACTCCGTAATCACTATGGACAATAAATAATTTTTTACCACTGCCGGTGAAACTTGTACATCCCTAATGGGTAATTACAAATTACAAATAATAAATGGAATAAATACAATATTGGGATTTACAAGGTTAATGGCACCTTATCCCAACATTATCCCACTTGACATTATACATTGTAAATCAACCCATAGCAAATCAAATAAAAAATAATCAGACACTAGAAACAAGGTCCATGGCCTCTCTGCACCACACGAACTTCTCTGTGCCCACAGGCTTCATCAATGAATCTGCAACATTCTTCTAAGTGTCTATCTTCTTCAACTCAATCTCTCCATTTGCAACCAACTCTCAAACAAAGTGATACTAAACATCAACATGCTTAGTTCGAGCATGATACATGGGATTCTTAGCTAAACAAATAGCACTCTGGCTATCACAACCAATCTAAATATTCCTGCAATCAAAACCAATGCCTGTACACAGTCTCCTCAACCAAACTACCTCTTTAGAGACATGAGTTGCAACCATATACTCTGCTTCTATGGTGGACAAAACAACTGTGGGCTGCCTCTTACTCATCCAACTCATTGTACCTCCAAACAAAGTAAACACATAGCCACTAGTGGACCTTCGACTATCCAAGTCACCTGCCCAATCTGCATCAACAAAACCTTGTATGTCAAAAGATTTATCAGCACTATCAGTACCAAAATAAACCAAACAATGATCAAGAGTACGTGCAAGATATGTCCAAAGATTTATCAGCACTATCCATACCAAAATAAACCAAACAATGATAAGGAGTACCTGCAAGATATTTAAACACCCTCTTCGCATAGTTCCAATGTTGTCTACTAGGGTTAGACATAAATCTACTCAAAACTCCCACTGCTTGGGCAATATCTGGTCTAGTGCAAACCATTGCATACATCAAACTCCCTACAGCACTAGCATATGGCACATTAGACATATCCTCAAGATCATCCTCAGTCTTTGGACACATATCTAATGAAGCTTAGTACCAATGGGTATGTTGGTGCCTGAATTGACTGTCAGTTTTTGAGCAATTTTTCATGCAGGCACCTTCCCAAAAAATCCAAAAAGTTCTAAGTTTTGGCACCCCTTCAGTGTTTTGCAGCATCCACATCATCTTTCTTGAGGAAGGGGTCATCATGTTTTGTCCATCGGCATGACTTCGCATGTGTCTTCGCGATCATTTCAATAGCATGGTGTGTTCTTTGTATATCGCCAAGACCTTTGCCTATCGGCGAAGGAAATTTTTTGTTGTGCCGACGGTGTTGGTCGTGAGGGTAACTCAAGTGTTCATCGGCAAGAGTTTGCATATCAGCTAGGCAGAAGGGTGCTTCACCGATACATTGGGTCTTCCCGATGGAGTTTGGATTCATGTGCTGTCGGTGAAGCGGTTTCATGTTGGGCCGACAGTTGAGGGTCTCGCTGAAGAGGATGTGTTTTGTTTATTGGCATCAGAGTAACTTGGCGTATCGGCGAAAGTTTCCTTTTGTTGCTCCGACGATGTGTGTCTGGCCGATGGGAGCGAGGAGTTTGGCCGTCGGGGAGACTCTGTGTTTGGTTGGGCCAATGGAACTGCCATCGGTGTGATCTATGCTATCAGCGAGGGAAATTCATGTTGGGCCGATGGTGGATAGCTCGAGGGTGGCCATCGGGGTGACAAGTATGGTCGGCTAAAGGAGTTTTAGGTGGGCTGACAGTGGAGGTTTTGCCGATGAGGAGCCATCGGCGTATGTCTCACCAAAGACCTGGATGTGGTATGTTGTCAGCGTGACTTTGTGCATCGGGTGAACTGTGGAATGCTTGGCCGATGACCTATCTCTGGCCAATGGGAAGTTTTGAGGAAGATTGGGGTGTTCGTCGGTAGGACCTTTGAGATCGGCGAGCATCATTTTTGTTGTGCCGATGGTTTTTGTCTTGGCGACAGGTGTGTATGGAATGGTCATCGGTGAGAGTTTGTTTGGCTTGGCCGATGGTCTATGTCTGGCCGACAAGGGATTGCGATGGCTTCATCAATGTAACACATATGGTCGGCCAGAGGATTTTTGGATGCTCCGATGGAGGGAGTCACGCCGACGGAGGTGGGGAGTGTAGTTTGTGATCTTCGGCGTGACCTGTGTTGTCGGCGGGAGAATTAGTCGTTGGGCCGACGGTGTTGGTTTGGCCAATGGCAAAGGTGTCGTCGGCGAGACGATTGAGATCGGCGAGAGGTTTTTGGGGCGAGCCGATGGTGTAGGTCTGGGCGATGGGCTTTTGGCCGAGGAGCGTGTGTCAAGCATGGCAAAAGCACTCGACACCTATTATACATGCGGCTGTGTTTATAAAGTAATAGAGTGGTCTCGGCAGCATGCATGTGGGACTATTTTTCCTGCATAGTTTGAACTTTGAAGTGAAACACGTTTTGGCGGGAAGCTCCATTTTGAACGTTGCGACGGTTTTCTCAGTAGGCCGCGGGTGGTTGAGCCATCAATAGTGACGGTGCAGAGGTATGGGCGATGGTACAAGCTATTAAACTGCCCGATTGTGAATGAAGACTCCCAGATCGCAGCACAGGGCTCAAGGTCTCCCCTGTCTGTTGCAGTAATAACTTTTGAGCGCCATTCCCTCTGATGGATGCATCTAGCGGATTTTTGACTTCTGGCCATGTAATTAATTGCTGAATGTACACGGTTTTGTATAAAAGCAGGAAGTGTTACTCATTTTAGAGGTTGGAGGTTTTTGGGCTTTCTGCTCTGACTCTGAACATAAGGTGTTCACATTTTGAAAGGCATTTTTTGCTACAGACTCAGTCCTTAGTCTGGTGTACCAGTCTATTTTTGTCTTGTAAATGATAATTTTCTCTATGATGACTTTCTATGCAGATTGATTTTAAATGAAAAACACCTGTGTGTGTATTGTTTCTGATTGTCTCCTATATGTCATTTGCTTTCCTTTTCAAACAAGGTTGTCAAGGGCTTCTAAGTTTTTCAGTATATGCATACTGTGTGTCTGATTTATAGCATCTACTCAAGGAGTGGTTAAATAGGCTTTTGATCAGATACAAAGGAAAGTAGATTGCATCATAGGATCTGTTAAGTATGATCATTAGTAATACTCTTTCTTGGACATGTTGCTGTTAGGCAGTAGCATTCTTCTCAGGTCCTCTGGATATGAATTTATGTTGTCATAGGGAGACATTTACATTCTTAGATATGACTCTGTTGCCCAGATAAGGCACTGGTTTGGGAATCTGTCTGTTCAATGGATCTAGGAAAGTCCCATAACTCCAAACATCATTTCAAACCATTTCATCCTTTCACCTGTTAGTTGTAGGATTAGGAGTAGAAAACCCTTGCATGCTCTCATACCTAACCAGACATTATGTCCAAGAATGTTGCCAACCTTGTGATTTGTTACACAAATCTTGGTCCATACATGAGAGTATTCTGCCTGTTGCTGTCAAGTTAAATCCTTCTGTCATTGAGCTAGTCAAGGTCATACTTTTATCAAATAGGGACACCCCCCCTTGGTGCGGCAAAACCAGAAGTGAAGGGGAGGAGCTCACGCAACCTCCTGTATTTAGTTGGCTGAATCTGCCTGTGCATTAGAACTGGCAAACCCTAATGTTGATTCAGAAGAAAAACCAACAAGATGGCGACTCTGCTGGGGATGAACAGACAAAGTGATATCTTACAGCCTCTAGTGAAGTTTTGCCTGGCTCTGCTGGTGGTATGAACTCAGAAAAATATGTGTTGAGCTTTCAGCTGTTGAAAATTTGTCCTCTCTGGAGAGGTGGTGACTCTGCAAAAGATTCAAGTGCACATGAAAAGTTGATGTGTGTTGTGATAGAAAATTTGTTTTTCAGACTTCAGCATCTGTATGAGAAAAGGTACCCTGTTTCTTCCCACTTATATTTATTGTTCTACTGCATAAGTTAGATGCCAGGGGAGGTTACAGGTCTTAGGAATATTAAAGATGTCTGAAAATAGAAATTTCATGAATCCAAACATGTATTCACCCTTACTCAGTCAAAAGGGGGATGATGTATTGAGTAAGAGAATTGAAGAATTAACAAATAGATTGATATCTTTAGAGGCTAGGCAGGCTCAGTTGAATAGTGATAACCCTGTTGTGTCTGCCAGTCAGAAAGCTAAACTTCTGGTCAGCCCTTTTGATCCTTTGTATGACCAATTAGATTTGTCATGGGATGATTATAAAGTAGAAAATATGCCTGCTAGGATATACTGTCAGATGCCTAGATTTAGTGGTCACAGTGTGTGTGATGGGAATGCACATATCCAAAATTTTCATGAGTTCATGGGAAAAAATTCATTCAGAGATGAGGATATGTGGATGAGGTTTTTTGTTAGGTCCTTTGATGCAAAAGTAAAAGACTGGTATTTGAGCTTTCCAAAGAGATCCTTTGCCTGTTGGGATGAGCTTACTGACTGTTTCAAAAAGGAATTTGCAAAAGAACCTGCTGATCTTGTTGCAGAATTGATGAAAATCAGAAGACAAGATAAAGAGCTATGTATTGATTTCAGTCATAGGTTTGCAGTAGCCCTTTACAGATCCCAGAAGTCTTCAGACCTAATATTTTAGCCTGTGTTGGCATATTCTTTAAGGCTTTTGAGGAGGGCTCTGGTGCATTACTGAGGGATTTCAAGGTGACAAGTATGCAGATGGCATACAAGTTCGTAGAAAACATAGGAAAAATTAGAAATGAGCATATGCAGAAATCCCTGTCCTCAGGTTTTGGTGTGAATAATGGTTGTGAAGCTGCAAATGACCAATTGATTAAGGCATCATGTGCAGATAAAACTAAAAATGAAAGCATAGAGGTTGAGACTGCTGTATTTGAACATAATGCTAACAATACTGCTCAACTGGATTGTTCACCAGTTGAGGATGCCAATGAAAGGATTAGTGGTGACTCCCATTGCAACATTGAGGCAACTGACCATGAGAGCAACAATGAGGTTGTGGACAGTAATGAGCAACTTTTGGAATGGACCTGTGGAGACAATTGTGAGCATTGTACTCAAGACAAAGAAGATATAAGCAAACAAAGAAATAGTTCCATGTGTGAACCATTGCCTTCTTTCCAAACACATGGAGATCATGAAGAGCAGTTAGAGATTGAAACAAGTGCTAGTGCAGAGCATGATTGTTTTTCATTTCTGGTTGTTTTGCTTATGACACACAGGCTGATACTCCACAAAGGGAATCCATTGGTGATGAAGATACATGCTCTGCTGCCCATGAACAAATGGCATATTATGATCAAGCTGATGTACTTGGATCACCCATCTTTGACACATATGGTGATGAGGATCTATTTGAGTATGGTGAGGATCTAGACATTATTTTTGGTTTGGATTCTGTTTCTCATCCTGATGAAAGAGGAAACAACATACATCAAGTAAATGACTGTAAAAATGTGCCTGATTTGAAAGGGATGCTAGAGCCTGATCTTTTCCAGTTTGGTGCTGATGTTGGTTGTGTGCATGATGTGCACAACTATGATTTTGAAAGCTTTTCTTTTGATGTGCCAGCATATGAAGAGAGCCCTGTATTTCCTATTGCATGGTGGACTTTGAGTGTTTTCAGTTTTCAGTCCAGCTAGGAGATCATTTTGCAATGCATAATGCTGATACAAATGATAACATGTGTTATTTTTCATTTGAGTATGCATTGCTTGATAAATACTGCCTTCACTTGTTGCTGGATGCTGAGTGTTGTTTGCATAAGGGTGACAGTGACAAACTGAATCAGAAGGTTGAATATCCAGATGACAAGGTTTGTTTGTGCGTGGATCCTTGCAGTATCTCCAAGCTTGACCCAGTGCATGTAGATGAAAACAAGATATTTGACAAAGGGAAATATTGGTTTTCCTTTTCTTGGTGGCCTTAGGCCATCAAGAGTGTTTGGTGATGCAGATCATTATATTTTCATGACTCTGTGCCCAAAGGATAAGGGACTGGTCTGCATCCCAGAGTTCTGCGGTTCTTGCCATGCCTGCAGGAGGCATGCATCCTCAGACAGAGCCATTGTTGGTGCTTGAATTGACTATCAGTTTTTGAGCAATTTTTCATGCGGGCACCTTCCCAAAAAATCCAAAAAGTTCTAAGTTTTGGCACCCCTTCAGTGTTTTACAGCATCCACATCATCTTTCTTGAGGAAGGGGTCATCATGTTTTGTCCATCGGCATGACTTCGCATGTGTCTTGGTGATCATTTCGATAGCATGGTGTGTTCTTTGTATATCGCCAAGACCTTTGCCTATCGGCGAAGGAAATTTTTTGTTGTGCCAACGGTGTTGGTTGTGAGGGTAACTCAAGTGTTCATCGGCAAGAGTTTGCATATCGGCTAGGCAGAAGGGTGCTTCACCGATGCATTGGGTCTTCCCGATGGAGTTTGGATTCATGTGCTATCAGCGAAGCGGTTTCATGTTGGGTCGACAGTTGAGGGTCTCGCCGAAGAGGATGTGTTTTGTTTATTGGCATCAGAGTAACTTGGCGTATCGGTGAAAGTTTCCTTTTGTTACTCCAACGATGTTTGTCTGGCTGATGGGAGCGAGGAGTTTGGCCGTCGGGGAGACTCTGTGTTTTGTTGGGCCGATGGAACTGCCATCGGTGTGATCTATGCTATCGGCGAGGGAAATTCATGTTGGGCCGATGGTGGATAGCTCGAGGATGCCATCGGGGTGACAAGTATGGTCGGCCAGAGGAGTTTCAGGTGGGCCGACAGTGGAGGTTTTGCCGATGAGGAGCCATCGGCGTATGTCTCACCAAAGACCCGGATGTGGTATGTTGTTAGCATGACATTGTGCATTGAGTGAACTGTGGAATGCTTGGCCGATGACCTATCTCTAGCCGATGGGAAGTTTTGAGGAAGATTGGGGTGTTCGTCGGGAGGACCTTTGAGATCGGCGAGCGTCATTTTTGTTGTGCTGATGGTTTTCATCTTGGCGACAGGCGTGTATGGAATGGTCATCAGTGAGAGTTTGTTTGGCTTGGCCGATGGTCTATGTCTGGCCGACAGGGGATTGCGATGGCTTCATTGGTGTAACACATATGGTCGGCCAGAGGATTTTTGGATGCTCCGATGGAGGGAGTCACGCCGACGGAGGTGGGGAGTGTAATTTGTGATCTTCGGCGTGACCTGTGTTGTCGGCGGGAGAATTAGTCGTTGGGCTGACGGTGTTGGTTTGGCCGATGGCGAAGGTGTCGTCGGCGAGACGATTGAGATCGGCGAGAGGTTTTTGGGGCGAGCCGATGGTGTAGGTCTGGGCAATGGGCTTTTGGCCGAGCAGCATGTGTCGAGCATCGCAAAAGCACTTGACACCTATTATACATGCAGCTATGTTTATAAAGTAATAGAGTGGTCTCGGCAACATGCATGTGGGACTATTTTTCCTGCATAGTTTAAACTTTCAAGTGAAAAATGTTTTGGCGGGAAGCTCCATTTTGAACACTGCGACAATTTTCTTAGTAGGCCGCGGGTGGTTGAGCCATCAATGGTGACAGTGCAGAGGTATGGGTGATGGTACAAGCTATTAAATTGCCCGATTGTGAATGAAGACTCCTAGATGGCAGCACAGGGCTCAAGGTCTCCCCTGTCTGTTGCAGTAATAACTTCTGAGTGTCATTCCCTCTGATGGATGTATCTGGCAGATTTTTGACTTCTGTCCATGTAATTAATTGTTGAATGTACATGGTTCTGTATAAAAGCAGGAAGTGTTACTCATTTTAGAGGTTAGAGGTTTTTGGGCTTTCTGCTCTGACTCTGAACATAAGGTGTTCACATTTTGAAAGGCATTTTTTGCTACAGACTCGGTCCTTAGTCTGGTGTACCAGTCTATTTTTGTCTTGTAAATGATAATTTTCTCTATGATGACTTTCTATGCAGATTGATTTTAAATGAAAAACACTTGTGTGTGTATTGTTTCTGATTGTCTCCTGTATGTCATTTGCTTTCCTTTTCAAACAAGGTTGTCAAGGGCTTCTAAGTTTTTCAGTATATGCATACTGTGTGTCTGATTTATTGCATCTACTCAAGGAGTGGTTAAATAGGCTTTTGATCAGATACAAAGGAAAGTAGATTGCATCATAGGATCTGTTAAGTATGATCATTAGTAATACTCTTTCTTGGACATGTTGCTGTTAGGCAGTAGCATTCTTCTCAGGTCCTCTGGATATGAATTTATGTTGTCATAGGGAGACATTTACATTCTTAGATATGACTCTGTTGCCCAGATAAGGCACTGGTTTGGGAATCTGTCTGTTCAATGGGTCTAGGAAAGTCCCATAACTTCAAACATCATTTCAAACCATTTCATCCTTTCACCTGTTAGTTGTAGGATTAGGAGTAGGAAACCCCTGCATGCTCTCATACCTAACCAGACATTATGTCCAAGAATGTTGCCAACCTTGTGATTTGTTACACAAATCTTGGTCCATACATGAGAGTATTCTGCCTGTTGCTGTCAAGTTAAATCCTTCTGTCATTGAGCTAGTCAAGGTCATACTTTTATCAAATAGGGACACCCCCCCTTGGTGCGGCAGAACCAGAAGTGAAGGGGAGGAGCTCACGCAACCTCCTGTATTTAGTTGGCTGAATCTACCTGTGCATTATAACTGGCAAACCCTAATGCCGATTCAGAAGAAAAACCAACAGGGTAAAGGAATTCTAACTGGATTACAGTTCTTCAAACTAAACCTCTACAAAATAGTATTCACATACTTACTTTGTGACAACCAAAGCTTTCTGTTAACTCTGTCCCTCTTGATCTCCATTCCCAAAATATACCTTGCAGCACCAAGATCCTTCATCTCAAATGCACCTGAAAGTTGGGCTTTAAGCTCACTGACCATACCCTTAGTATTGCTGAAAAATATCATGTCATCAACATACAAAGCAATAACCAGTATAGAATCATCAACACAATGAATGTAAACACAATGATCCTCCTCGCTTCTAACAAAACCCAATTTCAAAACAAATGAGTCAAACTTTTGATACCACATTTTGGGGGACTGTTTCAAACCATAAAGAGACCTCTTTAACCTGCAAACCCAATGTTCTTTTCCTTTTACCTCAAAACCTGTAGGATGTTGCATATAAATTTCTTCTTCAAGATCTCCATGCAAGAATGCGGTCTTAACATCAATTTGCTCAATCTCCAAATCATAAGCTGCAGGAATGGATAAGAGAAATCTAATAGAAGTCAATTTAGCAACAGGAGAGAATATCTCACCAAAATCAACTCCCTCTCTCTCGGAGTAGCCCTTAGCTACCAGTCTATCTTTGTACTTTTCCAATGACCCGTCTGCTCCAAACTTCTTCTTGAAGACCCACTTACATCCTATGGCCTTTCTTCCTTTGGGCAAATAAACAAGATCCCAGGTGTTATTAGAGTCTAAAGCCATCATCTCCTCCTGCATGTCTAGTTGCAAAGACTCACTATCATCTGTAGAAATAGCTTCCCTATACTATCTAGGTTCATCATTAGTATTCAATAAAGCATATACACAACGAAAATCTAGTGGGCTATACCTATTAATTGGATTCTGTTGTCTTGTGGATCTCCTCAAGGGTGGAGTAAGAGACTCTACTCATTCTTCTGCATGATCATTTGTACCAACTTCTTCTGTCACAACAAATTCATCTTCATCAAAACTACTCGAATCTTCTTCTTCTTCTTCACCCCCTAATTCATCATTATGTTCTTCCTGAGGTGCATCTTGCTACTCTAACTCAAAGTGTACTCTCTTTACCTTTTCATCTTTTTCTTTTGGTTGCTCAAGTTCAGAAATAGCTCTAAGTTCCCTGAAAATTACATCTCTAGAAAAGATAATCTTGTGGGTTAGTGGATTCCAAAGCTTATAATCATTCACATTATCACCATATCTAATGAATGTACACTTTTTAGCCTTTGGATCCAACTTAGATCTCTTTTCCTTAGGCACATGAACAAAAGCCTCACAGCCAAAAACCCTTAAATGTGAAACAGAAGGTTTCTTACCTGTCCACACTTCATAAGGTGTCAAATCAAGAGCCTTACAAGGAGATCTATTTATCAAGTAGCAAGCAATACACACAGCCTCTGCCCAAAAGCATTTATCCAACTGTGCATCACTAAGCATACTTATGGCCCTTTCCATAATTGTTCAGTTCATCCTTTCTACAACACCATTCTACTGTGGTGTATACGGAGTTGTCTTTTGTCTGATCATATCTGCATGCTTGCAAAACTCATCAAATTCCTTAGAGTAATATTCCCCTCCATTGTCAGATCCTAATATTTTTATCTTTAAACCTGATTGGTTCTCTACTAAGACATTGAATTCCTTAAACTTAGTGAAAACTTCATATTTATGCTTCATAAAATAAATCCATGTAAATCTGGATACATCATCAATTAAGGTGACAAAATAACGAGATTTTCCAATAGATTCATTATCCATAGGTCCAAACACATTCATATGAATAATTTCTAATTTCTCTTTTGTTCTATTACTTCCTAAAGGAAATGATTTTTTGTTTTGTTTACCAAACATACAATGCTCACAGAAATCAAAGTGCTCATCAGAATAAGAGAAACCGTCCAACAAATTTTTATTCTTAATAGTTTTCAATACATTATTACTTGTGTGGCCCAATCTACAGTGCCACAACATACATGTATTTTTAGTAGTGGCCTTAGATACATAGGAGGCATTACAAACTGTAGCGGCTTCATGCTTAAACAAGTTCTCAAATCTCTTCCCTTTCGCTACCACCAAGTTCCCTCTCACCAATCTTTCCTTTCCCGACAATCAGATATGTAGAGTTGTCACCAAGGTAGATATTACCTCCATCATATTCTTCATATGTGGTGAACCATTCCTTATGCGGGGTCATATGAAATGAGCATCCTAAGTCAATCAACCAGTGATCATTAGAAACAAGATTACATGCAGAAAGTAAAACTTCTTCACCTGCATTTGAGGACTTATCTGAAACACTCTCCCACTATTTCTTGGGATTTATGCACTCCTTCTTCACATGTCCCCTTTTACCGTAGTTCCAACACTTAACTTTGTTCTTTTTACTAGGAGTCTTAGACTAGCCCTTGGACTTGTCCTTAGACCTTCCCCTGACACTGAGAGCATCCCTTGAACTATCTGAACTCTTCTTCCTCAATTCCTGTGACAATAGCATTGAAACAAGAGCATCCAACTTCGGATCCATGAGGTTAGCAGTGATAGCAAGGATAACATTCTCCCAAGACTCAGGTAAAGAACAAAGAAGTAAGATACATTTATCTTCCTCACTAACCTCAACATCTACTGAATCAAGCTGACTCACTAACAAATTAAAAGAATTTAAATGCTCTGCAACTGATTCACCTTCTCGCATTTTCATGGAAAACAATTTTCTTTTTAAATAAAGTTTATTTACCATACTCTTGGCTTGATAGATCTTACCCAACCATTTCCACAACTTGTATGCAGTCTCTTCCTTTGCGACATTCAAAAGGATAGAGTCTGAAAGACACAATCGGATGGTTCCCCATGCCTTCTTATCCAGTCTATCCCACTCGTCTTGAGAGACATCGTCAGGTTTCTTCTCTTTTTGGATAGCCAACCATTGGTTTCTTTCTTCCAACAAATCTTCCATTTTTAGCTTCCACAACTCATACCCTGTTCCATTGAACTTCTCAATGTCCATTCGAGAGGTTGATGCAATAGTGGATGCAGCCATAATAATAACACAAGATCTGCAAAACAAATACAACTAAATCTCCCACTGCAGCTAAAGCTTCCACACTACCACCCAAGAGTCAAAGTTGGCCAAGCTTTGATACCAAATGTTAGAAATGAAAAGCAACACTACTTCAATGGAAATCTAATTCGAATAAATTTTAGCAATCTTTAACTGTGTGTTATTAATGGAGATTATAACAAAACATAAAACCTACAATACATAAATATACTAGAAGCAAAATGAAGCACATAACACAAGTGTTTAATGTGGAGAAAACCCTTTTAGGTAAAAAACTCCACCAAGAAAAGAGGCCAAGTTGTATTATCTTCACAAAAGGAGATTACAAATGCATTCACTTCCTCTGTCCTCCAACCTTCACTCCAATAGAACCTAGGTACCTGTAAACTGTTATATTCCTCTTATCTACTATGTTGTGGTTTATATAGAATTTACACAACCTCAAGACATTAAATGACTTCTTACAAGCCCATAACACTTGTTAAGAGTCAACAACACAACCTTGGACGTCCATGGCCAAGAATAGGCTCTTATGGCGTCATAAATGTTGTCATACATGCATTCTATGCTTGGGAAAAAGTGCCCATGCAAGATTGAACGCCTTGGGGCTAAAAATAGCCACTTACAACATCTTATGACGCGTCATATGCTATTATTAGTGTCATAGATTCTTATGACAACTTACAGTTGTCATAGAATCTCTTACACCTTCTTACAGCATCTATGATGTGCATCATAACACTAAAAATAGATTATTCCTCCACATGTGCACCCCACTTTGACCAATTACCATTTACCATAGTAAATGACATCCCGTAACTACCGCCGGTAACTCTGGGACTTACCGTGCAGTAACTCCATAATTACTGTGGACAGTAAATAATTTTTTACCACTGCTAGTGAAACTTGTACATCCCTTATGGGTAATTACAAATTACAAATAATAAATGGAATAAATACAATATTGGGATTTACAAGGTTAATGGCACCTTATCCCAACACCTTTAACAAGATTAGACTCAATTACCAACAAAACCAACTTAACAAGCCTCCAAAGGTACACTAATTAGGTCAAAACCAATCATTATGCCAACCACCTACTCTGAGACTACACCACTCTATCCTTCAATAACCATTACAAATGAGGAGAGGATCTAGCCAAAGGCCCAATTGACCACAAGAAACTCAAATCCCTATAGCTCAAGACTATTACTATGTTGGTTAAATTCTCAAGCTCTATACTAAGCTAAAGAAAAAACCTCACTACACTACAAACTCCACTAGGATTAGGCTTACTCCTAGAAGCCTACAAAACATAAGGACGAGGTACCCCTGGTACACCATCCTCCATAATCACAATAGATCTCAATAGATGAACTCTCTAGACCATCACCAGGTCTAGGTCTCAAACCTATTAGGAATAGGATCACAGAGTGATATATAATAAAATGAATGTAAAAATAAAATATAAAAACGCAGTGACACAAATATACATGGTTCACCCAATATGGGCTATGTCCATAGAGAAATAGACAGTCCTTCCTTTATTCTATCTAGAAAAATAAAGGGATACAACCTACAGTACATCAACTAAAACTTCTTCTTCACTCTCTTGCAGTATCCTCTCACAATATACAATCGTAATACAATGCCCTCGCGTAAAGAGGGTTGCCTTCTAGGGAAAAATTCCAACATAACCTTTACCGTCATATCTGTGACCTAATAATGAATAATCCAAATTTTCTACTAAATTATCATGTTACAATTTAAATATGTAAACCCCCACTAGGGGAATAGTCCCCAAACCCCAAAGGGAGGTAAACCCCCTTCACTCCCCCAAAATGAAGTGGACTCCAAAGGTGGCTACAAAATCACCAAAAAATTAGACCTTTAACAAAATCAGACTCCATTACCAACAAAACCAACATAACAAGCCTCCAAGGTGCACTAATTAGGTCAAAACCAATCATTATGCCGACCAACTCATCTAAGACTACACCACTCTATCCTTCAATAACCACCACAAATGAGGAGAGGATCTAGCCAAAGGCCTGCTTGACAACAAGAAACAAAAATCCCTATAGCTCAAGACTACTACTATGTCGGTAAAATTCTCAAGCTCTATACTAAGCTTAAGAAAAAACCTCACTACACTACAAACTCCACTCTTAGAGAGATTTACCAATGCAAGGTCACACTCCCTATAGTCCTTAATATTGAGGACTCTACCCACAACACTAAAAATCAAAGGTCAGGACAAACCAACTCTCAAATGCTTTAGGCATCACTACCTCACCTTCATTCTCATCAAAAGCATGCTTCACTTCTAGTCATTGTTTCTCTCCATGAGGTCCTTCCTTACATTCCACTCCTAAAAAGAAAGGGTTTTATCTAACACTCTAGCTACACACCATAAACCTAGGATCAAACTTATAAGTTATCACCACTTCAGTGCTCAACTATTTTAGACCAAAAAGGTCAAACAACACAACAATATCAAGAATGCATGATCAACGAGGTAACATGAGACTTCCTCATGGCCTAAACACCAAGTATCTATAAAATGGAATACACAAGATAGCAACACCATGTTGGAAAATCTTGAAA
The DNA here is from genome assembly GCA_027924645.1 of Cunninghamia lanceolata. Lineage (NCBI taxonomy): Eukaryota > Viridiplantae > Streptophyta > Pinopsida > Cupressales > Cupressaceae > Cunninghamia > Cunninghamia lanceolata. Next base: position 17,004,858 of record BSBN01000021.1, on the reverse strand, counting down.
CTACCAAGGAGAAACTCATGAAGAAACTAATTTCACAAGCTATCAGCACAATAAGAGTAGGTAGGAAACTACAATACAATAAAACATAATAGTAATATGTGCCCATACACCATCATACCCTCTACTATTTTAGAACATGAGTGTAGTTATGCAATTCATTTCTAGACAACACAACGTGCGCCTTCATGTTATTTAAAAACATGGCCTTTATGTCTAAGACATGACATCGTACACTCCACTAATGTAAAATCATTAGGAGACATGGTATTATGATCATGACAACAAAATAGAGACAAACAAGAACAAACATAGTAGGTGGACTAAGTAAACACACAACCACAAACAAGCTACTAAAAGAAAGATATAATCTAAATGATCTCAACATAACCCATTCTCATTAACGAAAGTTAAAGAATAATATTTAAGCTCATACAAGAATTTAATATTACATCTTTCTTACTATCCAGGCATGAAATACATGTCAGTCAGCAAGATTATATTGCGATAAGGTGCCATTAACCTTGTAAATCCCAATATTGTATTTATTCTATTTTATTATTTGTAATTTCTAATTACCCATAAGGGAATGAGGTAGTTTCACTGACACCAGTAATTATTTATTATGGTGCAGGTTGTTGCAGAGTTACATTTACAGATTATTGCATCATGGTAAAGGTAAATAGGTGATTTAGGCAAATCTAGGTGCCACCTCTTGGAATATGTTGTTTTAGGCATGTGTCATACATTGTAGAGAATCTATGACAATGGAAAGTTGTCATAAGATTCTATGACAGCAATAATGACAGTGTAAGAGCTATTTTTAGCCCCAGGCCCATGCATGCAACATGCATTATGACAGGTGTAAGAGGTGTGTAAGAGGGCATTAATATCTTGATTGCATGCTAGATTCCTTGGTTGGTGTTGGGATTCCCAACTTGGATGACCATTTTGGGTTTCTTCACTATTTTTAGTGATGCATTTGTAAAGTGTTGTTAAGTTTTTGTAGTTTCATACTTGTACAGGTGCTGCCAGAATGCTATCAAGTTGAAGATTGAAGGGAAGATTGGTCTAGTTGATGTATTGTACACTCTTTTATAGATCAATACAAACTTGGGCCTCTTTCTTGTATGGATTTTTTTACTTGAAAGGGTTTTCTCCATGTTAAACAATGTGTTGTGTGATTAGTTTTTTAATTTGTTGCTTATGTGTTGCATAGTTTAATTTATGTTGCATTTTCCATTAAAATTTACATTGTTAGAAGATCATTAAACATATTGTAATCAGATTTCTGTTGAGTATTTGTTGCCTTAATTTCTAACATTTGGTATCAGAGCTTGGCCAACTTTGACTCTTGAGTGGTAGTGTGAAGGTTGTGTAGCTACAGTGGGAGGTTTGGTTGTTTGTGTTTACAAATCTTGAGTTGATATTATGGTTTCATAAACTGTTGCTTCAACCTCTCATTTGGAAATTGAGAAGTTCAATAGTATGAGGTATGAGTTGTGGAAGATGAAAATGGAGTATTTTCTTGAAGAAAGAAACTCGTGGTTGGATGTTTTAAAAGAGAAGAAACCTAACGATGTCTCTCAAGATGAGTGGGATAGACTCAATAAAAATCCATGAGGTACAATCTAATTGTGTCTTGCAGATTCCATCCTATTGAATGTCACAAAGGGAGAGACTGTACATAGTCTATGGAAGCATTTGGGTGAGATCTACCAAGCCAAGAGTATGGTAAACAAGCTTTACTTGAAGCCTAAACTATTTTCTAAGAAAATGAAAGAGGGTGAATAAGTTGTAGAGCATTTAAATTCATTTAATTTGTTGTTGAGTCATCTAGCATATGTAGATTTTGAAGTTACTGAGGAAGATAAATGTATCTTACTTCTTTGTTCTTTTCCTGAGTCTTGGGAGAATGTTATCCTTGCTATCACTGCTAACCTCACAGATCTAAAGTTGGATGCTCTTGTTGCAGTTTTATTGGCATGGGAATTGTGGAAGAAGAGTTTAGATAGTTCAGGTGATGCTCTCAATGTCAAGGGAAGATCTAAGGAAAGAGGACATAAAGGAGATCAAAAGGGGTCCAAAGACAAGTCAAAGGGCCATTCTAAGACGCCTAGAAAGAAGAACAGAGTTAAATGTTGGAGATGCGGTAAAAGGGGACATGTGAAAAAGGAGTGTAGAAACCCAAAGAAACAGTGGGAGTCCCCTTCTGATAAGTCAAATACAGGTGAAGATGTTTTACTTTTTGCATGCAATATTGTTTCTAATGATCACTAGTTGGTTGACTCAGGATTCTCATATCACATGACCCCACATAAGGAATTGTTTTCCACATACGAAGAGTATGATGGAGGTAAAGTGTACCTTGGGGACAACTCTACATATCTAATAGTTGGGAAAGGTAAGGTAGTGTTGTGTTTCAGTGATGGGAGGATTAAAACCCTCCCTGGTGTTTTGCATGTTCCTAGATTAGATAGAAATTCTATTTTAGTTTCAAAGTTGAATGATTTAGGAATGCATGTAACATTTGATAAGCATGGTTGCAGATTGGTGAGAGGAAACTTGGTGGTAACTAAGGGGAAGAGATTGGGAACCTTATTTAGGCTAGATGCCACTGCAGTTTGCAATTCCTCTTATGTTTCTGAGGCTTCTGAAAACACTTGTATGTTGTGGAACCACACAAGAAATAATGTTTTGAAAACTATTAAGAATAAAAATTTGTTGGATGGTTTCTCCTATTCTGATGAGCACTTTGATTTCTGTGAGCATTATGTGTTTAGTAAACAAAACAAAAAATCATTTCCTTTAGGAACCAATAGAGAAAAAGAGAAGTTAGAGATTATTCATACAGATGTGTTTGGACCTGTGGATAATGACTATTAGAAAATCTTGTTATTTTGTCACCTTCATTGATGATGTATCCAAATTTACATGGATTTATTTTATAAAACATAAATCTATAGTTTTCACTAAGTTTAAGGATTTTAAAGTCTTAGTTGAAAACCAATCAGGATTAAAGATAAAAATATTAAGATCTAACAATGGAGGGGAGTATTTCTCTATGGAATTTGATGAGTTTTGTAAGCATGTAGGTATAATCAGACAAACGACAACTCTGTATACACCATAGTAGAATGGTGTTGCAAAAAGGATGAACTGAACAATCATGGAAAGAGGTACAAGTATGTGGAGTGATTCACAGTTGGATAAATGATTTTGGGCAGAGGTTGTGTGTACCACTTGTTACTTGATTAACATATCTCCTTGTAAGGCTCTTTATTCGACACATTATGAAGTGTGGATAGGTAAGAAACCTTTTGTTTCACATTTAAGGGTTTTTTATTATGAGGCTTTTGTTCATGTGCCAAAGGAAAAGTGATCTAAGTTAGATCCAAAAGCTAAAAAGTGTACTTTCATTGGATATGGTGATAATGTAAAAGGTTATAAGATTTGGAATCCACTAACCTGAAATATTATCTACTCTAGAGATGTTATTTTTAGGGAACTTAGAGCTATTTTTGAACCTGAGCAACCAAAAGAGAAAGAAAAGGTGAAGAGAATTCACTTTGACTTAGAGAAGGTAGATGCAGCTCAGGAAGAACACAATGATGGATTGTGTGAGGCTGATTATTTTACCTTCTATATTTTGATCGTTATACTATCCAGTAGGTGACACTATCAGACCTTAGTGACTATGATTCATTTTGTAGACTTGATTTGATCCACTGATTATGTTAGGACTTTGATTTGACATATGCGATTCATTTTGATCATAGTGATGCTATTTGTAGAAATTGATTTACGAGTTTATATTTGATGATGTTTTGTGATGAGATTCTAGTTGTTTATGTGATATGGTCTAATTGACATGTGATTGGATAATACAGTTTAATTTGGATTAATGTATTGATGTTATTGCTGTATTCGATTGTGTGAATTTAATTCCAGTTGCTTCGGCTATCACTTTTCATGACAGAACTGACACTTGATCGAGATGTGCAGGTTTTACATTCCCTAGCCACGGGAAATTAGAGGTAGGATTCACACTATGTTATCCCCTGTTAAGCTGATCCATTCCCAAGAGGGATAAGGATCACATCTGAATTTGAGTGTGGATTGATTGTGCTTGATTTAATTTTATTTATTTTAGCCTTAGTACCCTTTTTTATTTAAATTGATTAATAATAAGTGTTGTAAAATTTTATTTGATTTATGTCACTTGGTATTTATATTTTTTTAGGCCATTTAAATGTGGATTTTTAACCCTTTCATGAACCCTAGGGTCCCAAAAGTTACCCTAGGTGGTCAACCATGAGTCTAGGGTCAACTTGGACTATCTAACCCTAGTTTTGACTCACCTTAGGTCACCCTAAACCATGGTTGAGTAAAAGTGACGAATTTAGAAAAGAGGGAAGATGGGGGATGGGCCTTGCCTTGGGAAGGACTCATCTCCCATCCCAAAGTTTTGGGAATCATTCCCAAGGAAGACTTGGGAGGTCTCCAAGAGTCCTCCCAAACTCCCAAGTGAGTGGGAGCACCACTCAAGACCCTTGTCTTGTTGAGGTGTGAGTGGGAATCTAACTCACCATTTGTCCCCCTCCCACTTGTATGGATGCACAAGTGGATGAGGTGGAGATGGAGGTGGAATGTGTTGGTGCCTGCATCTTTTTTTAGGTTCCAGGTTATTAGCTTGCAGGAACTTTCCCAGGATTTCATGAAATTTCTAAGTCTTAGGCCCTCTCTGTGTTTTGCTGCATCATCAGGATATTTTCAAGGAAGGGATCGTCATCATCATCATCATCATATTTCTATGCATCTGCCTGATGTTTCCTGCGAGGGTCATTTCTCCTCATGTCCGGATATCCTATGGGGATCATCATGCATTTGCCGACCCGACCTTTGCCGCGGGGTGATATTTTAACATTGGGTGATCTTAGTCAAGATCATCCTGATGTTGGCGCTATGAAATTTCTAAGTATGACCCACTTTTCATCGGGGTCATCATATTTGAATATCAGGTGATCTTTGTTAAGATCACCCTGATGTTATTTTGTCACCTTATGTTTGTCCAACATCAGGATGCTGCTGATGTCATGTTCCTGCGAGGTGATATCCGCTCGACCTTTGCCTTCATCTTTTTCTCTGCAGGATGATTTTCTCAATATCGGGTGATTTTCCAAATATCAAGTCATCTTCAGAATATCACCCTCGCTCTAAATGTGACGATGATGTCATCAAGATGTTCAATCGTCAGGGAGATATCAGCTTGTTTATCGGCTTCATCATATTCCAAGGAACGGGGTGATATTTTCAAATATCAGTCATATTCATACATCACCTTGATGTTACAATGAAGCTACAGTGCAGCATGATATTTGTGCATCAGGAGGATATTTCCAAATATCCGGTTATCTTCTGAATATCATCCTGATGCCGATATGGTGGTGACATCATCAAGGTCTAGAAGGTCATATTTCTAACACTAAGTCATTTTATGGAGATCCCCCGATGTTGCGAATATGACAATGACGTCATCCAGATATGCAGAGGTGTGCAGTATGCAGATATGCTGATAACGTCAGCAGGATGTGACGGTGACGTCATCAGGATTTTTCTTCGGCCAGACATTTGGTATCAGCAAAGCAAGAGGATCTTCCTCTGATGGATCAGGTTGTGCCGATGAAGGCGATTATCATGCAGATGATGAGGTTGGTCGTCAGGGTGATATTTTGAGCAACCGGATATCATGCCAAAGGATGATGATGATGAGGTTTATGCTGGCGTCATCGGGAGCACTGACATTGTATATGTAACCGGCCTAGCATATAAAATGTTAAAAAGAGTGTTGTAGGGTGAATGTGAGATAATACATCCTCATGATATTTAAAAGGAAAGTCAACATGATGTACCTGCAAGGCACGGATATCTTTGCTCGCTAACTTTGCAGCATGATCTACACCACAAATCTCGGCGGGAAGCAAGGTGATCGATGGCGACATTTGAAAGAAGGGTTTTTCTCGATGCATGAACATGCATTTTGGCGGGAGAAGGTTTGCAAGGCAAGCAATTGCTGCATCCCGAGGCTGCGAGTTGGTATGCCATTAATGGTGAGGTTGCACAGAGGTATGGGTCGGAAGGACACACCAGCTACTCGATTTAGACAAAAAATCATGACAAGGCAATGCAGGTCAAGATCTAACCTGCCCCTTCCTTCCTGTCTGTGTGGCTGCATTAAATGTTTTCTAGTGCCCCCTGGTGATGCGTTGCACCTGGTAATGTCTTGGGGACTACCCTGTGATTAATGAGGGAGTACATCCCCTTGCTTTATAAGTAGAGGATGTTACTCATTTCAAGGTTGTTGAAAGTTAGACATTTCTGGCTCTGTAATACAATACGACTGGTTTTGGTTTGCTCTGTGCAGGAATCCTTGTGAGTTTATGCATCTCCTATTGTATGTTTCTTGCATGAATCTACTGATTTCATGATTAATCTTATATGAGTAATGCTATTTTGCATGTGTCCTTCTTCTGAGTCCAGATATCTAAGGGGTGTCTAGTTTTCTAGAATACAAAATTCCTGTATTGAATGTTTGATCTTTTAACTTCTGCTCAAGGGGTAGATTAAATTGTTTTCAGATTGAATATTGGGAAGGGTATACTGCAATAGGGATGCCATAAGTATAGATAACTTAACACTCTGTATTGGGAGATATTTGTAAGGAAGATATCACATAAATCCCCTTGAAATCTAGTTTTAGTTGTTCATACTGACCACTCACATGTGTATGGCTACTGACTCCAAGCCCTGGATAGGCACTAATCTAGTTCTGTGTTGAGGTTATACACCAGGTCCAGCTCTGCATCCAAACACAAAATCAAAATCAAATTTCAAAACAACCATTAGGACAGTAGAATTAGTTTTAGGATCCCAAGTCCTCTGTCTACAACTGAAAATAGGCCCAAAGCTAGCCCCTTTGCTCTTATCTTGCAGTTTTGGTCTACTTATAGGAGGACTTATCTACTTCATGTCAGCATCGCAGCCTTTGTATGCATATTCTCATGGATGTTGAGTAGGGAATACCCCCCTAGGTTTTGCAGAGCCTAAAGAAGAAGATGAGAGTCTATCTCCTATACTGTTGGCCCCTGGCCCAGAGATCCTATTGATCATTGATGGCTACCTTGTAGGGAAATCTGGGAGTAAGCATCCAGTCTGGGAAAAAACCAACAGAAATTGGCAACTCTGCTGGGGATGTGATTGGTCAAGAGTAATATCTAGTCATCCTTGGTGATATACTTGTGGCCCATCCGAGTCGCAACAGAAATTGGCGACTCTGCTGGGGAGTTGATTTAAAAGAATAATATTTGTGTGCCCATCTGAGTCACCAACAGATTTTGGCGACTCTACTGGGGATGTGATTGATCAAGAGTAATATCTAGTCATCCTTGGTGATATAATTGTGGCCCATCCGAGTCGCAACAAAAATTGGTGACTCCGCTGGGGAGCTTGTGAAAGAACCCTGATTTTTAAAAGAAAATAGTTCCTAGTTATAAGTGGCGACTCCGAACAATCTCCCAAACCGGTAAAATAATAATTTGTATGCAAGGGAGAAGATCCCTGCGTAATCCTCTATTAGAAGAGTTACCTAAAAAGATGATGTATAGGAAAAAGGGAATTGTCTCAGTCAGTCATGAGGGTTCTCCCAGAAATAATGATGAGGCCCAAAATAACCTAAACCATCAGGACAGCATGTGCCTTACTTTTCAAATGCAGAAGCTGATATTCAAGGGGCATATGAAAGGCAACAAAGTGGCAGCTTAAGAATGAGGTCAGAGGTCTTTCAAGAATGCCCTTTCCTAGATCCTGGTGAAAGATTTGAAGAGGCAGAATCTCTGAGGGATGATGAAGATGATGATCAAAATGGTATGAGACCATCTTCTTCCATGCCCAAAGATGACCAATTAGTTGAAGAAATCAGGAATTTGAGAGTTGAATTTGAGTATCTTCAGGCTGTGAAAATTAGAGACGATATGAGACAAAAGGTACAAGCCCTGAGGACAGCTCGGTAGGACACGGTCCCCACTCTAGATAATGTAGACATCCTGAGGAATCAGCATATAAATGAAGTCCAATATCAACAAAATAATCAGAGACAGTGCAAACAATGCCAGAGTTCCATTTAATAATGTAAGAAATCAGAATGCTGATAGAAATGTTAATGCAAATCAGTTTGGTAGACAACCTATGCAGCTAGATAGATTTAGACAGCTTGTTTTTTATGGTATCTCGGGCTACCCTAACCCCATTAACAAGCATGTAAGGCTTCAAGTGCCAAAATTTTTAGGAAACAACACTGTGTCAGGGGAGGATCATTTAAAGGCTTTTCAAAATGTTATGGACAACTTTGAGGTTGAACATGAGGATGTCTTTATGAAGTCATTCATGCAATCTTTGGTTGATGAAGCTAGAGAATGGTACAAAAATCTGCCTAATCGGAGCTTTTCATCATGGGATGATTTCAAAAGGATGTTTAAGGAGTAATATGGTGACAAAATTGACCCTAGCTTTTTTGTAAATGAGTTCACCAGTATCACTAAAGGGTCAAATGAGCAGGTTGTAGATTTTAATGCAAGATTTACTAAAGTGTTGAACAAATTGCCACATCACATGAGGCCAAATGAACCAATTTGCATAATATTATATATTAATGCTTTTGATGCCAAAACAGCATATGGGTTAAGAGATAAGGGTCCCGCTACTCTCAAGGATGCTTTCAAGATAGCAATAAATATTGAGAATAACAGGAAAGCATTAGGCAAGACAAACAAAAGGGATGATGTGAAAATTCTGCAGAATCCAAACAAACCTCAAAACACTCAAGGTAATACATCTGCCCCTGAAGATAAAATAGATAAATTGGCAAATGTTGTTAAGGACCTAAGCTATAGATTGGCTAGAAGTGAAAAAGGGATATGTCCTGATAGGCAAGCTTACCAAAGACAGGAAAAGAGACCATCATTGCATGATATGCCATATAATACCAATTGGCATAATGGTAGACCTCTATTGCCACATAACAACACAAATCAAAGAGCTCAACATCCAAAGGAAACACCTGATCCTTTGAAGAAGGCTATTAATATTGCTGATGATACTCCATGGTGCATAATCTGTCAGATGCCACATTCGCAGTCCCAATGCATGATTGCTCAGTCTTTGTATGATAATGATGTGTCCTGTAATGAATGCAATGAGCCACATTATGTACAGGATGATGATGTTAATATGCTATCCATAAGTAGGGAGCATCCTTCTCATGATGCAGATGAGAGTACAAATGATGAAACTCAGGTCTGCCAATAGTTCCCATATGATGAAGATGAAGAAGACAGCTATGCATTTGTTCAGGGTTCACACAATTTTCTAAATAATCTGAGGAGACCTTCTGATGAAGAGATTAGGGCCCTTACAGCTGCAGCAGTAGCCCAAGTCAGGAGCAATTACAACCTTAGAGGTAAAGCTCAGGTAAGTGGTACACTTCAACTAGATAACACTTTTGTGGGCCAACCAATGCATAATCATAGAGGGGTTGAAACACAGAAGAAACAATGGAGTAGCAATAAACAAACCTCTAAGCAAAAAATAGTTTCTAACTCTCAAAAGGTAGAAAATATGGTTCCCCAGGTTGAGAATCAAAGTAGAAACTTTCAGAGTTGCAATGACAGTCAGGTAGCCATGAGACCTAAGGCTGGGTCATCTCAAGATAAAGGTAAAACAGTGGAGCAAGCTACAACTGTTATTCAAAATCATGCCCCATTTGATATAATTCAGATTTTATCACAGATAAAAGTCTCTGTTCCACTGATGGAACTAATGAAAGTAGAAGAATTCAGGGACAAGGCAGTGTCTCTGATTTTAGGAGTACCTTGCCAGGCCAAGCAGAATGGTGAGTCTTAGGGTAAGAAGCAAGCCCTATATATTGAAGAAGATGAAGCCCCTAAGGTATATCTAGGGATGACCATGACAAAATGTCCTTCACAAGTGGAACCATTTTATGTCTCCCTAGTTATAAATGGAAAAGTGATCAAAAATTGTATCCTTGATTCTGGAGCATCCACAAATATCATGCCTCTAGCCATTATGCAACAAGCATGATTAAAAATAGACAAGGCATGCGGAAAATGCTATGCCATGGATGCTAGAGAGGTACCAGTCATTGGAATCATAAAGGATATGGATTTCAGACTGGCAGCATATCCTGAAAAGACCTACAAAATGAATGTAACAGTGGTTGACATAAAGCCACAATATGGTATGCTGTTATCAAGGAGATGGGTGGCACTCATTGGTGGGAATATGCAATTGGACCTGTCATATGCCATGATCCCAATGAATGGCAGGGATGTCAAGCTGATCAGAGAAGAAAGATCACAGGAGTCAGTTGAAGATCAAGATTCAGAAGAACACATATATTTTGTAGACACTGACTATGAGAATTTCAGAGTTGTCTCAAGTAATCAAGAAAGCCAAAAGGAAGACCTTTGCATTCAAGAGTTGGACCAGCAGGGTCTATGGACTATGTATTTTGATGGAGCTTGTGCAAAGGAGGGCTCTAGAGCTCGAGTTGTATTCCTGTCTCCAACTGGTAAGCTTCTAAAATTCTCTATCTTGTTGAAGTTTGCCTGCACAAATAACATTGCAGAGTATGAAGCCTTACTCTTAGGCTTAAATATGGCTCTCAAACATGGAATTAAGATGTTAAGGGTATTTGGGGATTCTGAGTTAATTGTGTCCCAAGTTAGAGATAGGTATGCCTCAAAGAACAAAAGATTAAAACAATACAACCATGCTATCTGGGATACCATTGAACTGTTTGATGCATTTTCAATAGGCTGGGTAGAGAGATCAAAAAATGTCATGGCTGATTTCTTAGCTAACGTAGCAATAAGACCAGATGATATCACTTTGTCTGGTATTACAAATGTTGAAGTTAAAATCAGACCTGCAGTACCAGAAAACATATGCAGTTGGCAAGTTTTTGATGATGACAAGGACTTGTTAAGATTTTTGCACTGCATAGATGAATATGAGAACCAAGAAATTGATTTTCAAAACTTTGTAGAAATTATAGATGGAAAAGAAACTCTTATGGGGAAAGAAGTAATTCAGCTGAAGACTAACAAAATCCCTAGAGGGTTGGTAGCTTTAGAAAGATCTTTTGACAATAGAGACCAATTGGTCACAAAGACATCTCCAACAAATAAAGATGATTTAGAAGAGATAAATTTGGGGACATCTCAGGCCTCCAAGAAGGTATACATTGGCAAACAGCTCAAACCACACATTAGGAGTATGCTGATTGCATTACTGAAAAAGTATAAGCATGTTTTTGCTTGGTCATATGAGGACCTTAAGGCCTATAGAGAGGATTTATTCCAGCATAAGATCCCATTGAAGCTTGGAGCTAAGCCATTTAGACAGAAGCAAAGGCCTATTAATCCTACCTTGGCTCCAAAAATGCAAGAAGAACTCAAGAAAGGCTGGAATAATTGTGCCAATTAGACATTCAACCTGGGTGTCTAACCTTGTCCCAATCAGAAAAAAGAATGGTGATATTAGGCTTTGTGTTGATTTCAGAAATCTAAATGTGTCTTCTTTGAAAGATAATTATCCACTGCCAAATATGGAGGTCATGTTACAGAAGGTGACTAGTTGTGAACTCCTATCCATGATGGATGGATTTTCAGGATACAATCAGGTGAAGGTAAAGGAATCAGAACAATTTAAGACTGCTTTCACCACTCCATGGGGAACATATGTATATGTTAGAATGCCATTTGGACTGACAAATGCAGGTGCTACATTTCAAAGAGTAATGGATGTTGCTTTTGCAGGATTGATTGACTCAATTCTGGTAGTATATCAAGATGATCTGACTGCCTATTCAAAGAAAGAAGAGCAGCATTGTATGCACTTGGAGCAGATTTTCATTAGAGCACTAGAGTATGGCATTTCTCTTAATCCCAAGAAGTGTGCTTTTGGGGTAGTAGAAGGGAAACTCTTGGGGCATATTGTTTCCAAAGATGGAGTTAGGATTGATCCTTAAAGAGTAGCTGCAATTGACAGGATCCAGATGCCAAAAACAGTAAAAGGAATCCAGTCCTTCTTTGGACAAATAAATTTTGTTAGAAGATTTGTTCCCAACTTTGCAGAAACTACAAGGAACATCTCTAAAATGCTGAAGAAGGATGCAACTGTCAATTGGGAAAGTGAAGCAATTGAATCATTTCAGAGCATCAAAGAAGCAATAAAGATGGCTCCTGTGCTAAAGTCTCCTAATTTTTCTAAGCCATTTCAGTTGCTTTCATTTACTTCTTTCCATACTATTGCTACATGTTTACTACAGAAAAATGATGATTGTTTTGAGCAGCCCATTGCTTTCTTTAATATGTCACTGCAAGCTGCTGAATTAAAGTATGATATCATGGAAAAACAAGCATATGCACTAGTTAGAGCAGTCAAGAGTTTCAGGCCATATCTGGTAGGATCCCAGATAATTGCATATGTGCCTCATGCGGCAGTCAAGGACATCTTCACTTAGCAGGAGGTGACTGGAAGAAGGTACAGATGGATAAACAAACTGTAGGAGTTCAATATAGAGATACAAATTACCAAGTTGGTAAGAGGACAAGGATTAGCCAAGATGATGGCACAGTCAAACTTGGAAGCATGCCAAGTCAATGCAGTCCAAAATGAGAATGTCAATGTATCAAAATCTGAATGGTATAAGGACATCATATATTACTTGCAAAATTTGAATTGTCCTTCCCATTTCAGTGACAGTCAAAAGAGGACCTTAAAACTACATGCAATCAGGTATATTATTGTTCAAGGTGAGCTGTACTGGAAGAATCCTGATGGTGTATTACTAAGATGTGTGGATGAAGATGAAGCTAACAATGTTTTGAATGACATGCATAAAGGATTGTGTGGTGGACATAATACTGCTCAAACAACAGCTCATAAGATCCTTAGGGTAGGACATTGGTGGCCCACTCTCTTTTCAGATGCACAAAGGCTGGTAAGGAAATGTGACCCTTGCCAAAGGTTCTCAAGAAAGTTAAGGTATGAAGGTGCACTACCCCTTAGAACTGTAACTGTGGATGCTCCATTTCAGCAATGGGGAATTGATTTTATAGGGGAGATTACAGAAAAGTCAAGTGGGGGACATAGTTGGATTCTGGTGGCTACTAACTACTTCACCAAATGGATTGAGGCTATTCCAACTAAAAGAGCTACAAGTAAGATAGTGATGGATTTTATCCTAGAGAATATCGTCATCAGGTTTGGAGTACCATTCAAGATAGTCACAGATAATGCTATGTGCTTCAGATCTGGTGAATTTGTTGATTTTTGCAACAAGTATGGGATAAATTTATCATATGCATCACCATACCATCCACAAGGAAATGGTTAGGCAAAGTCAAGCAATAAAAGCCTCATGAAAATCATCAAGAGGATAGTGGATAAGAACAAGAGAGCTTGGGATTCAAAGTTGAAATTGGCATTATGGGCTAACAGGGTGACAGTGAAAAAAGCTATTGGAAGGTCACCTTTTGAATTGGTGTATGGTGCAAAAGCCAGGCTGCCTATAAACAATCTCCTCCCAGTTTACAAATTTATCCAAGAGAATGATAAGGAGATTGAAGACTCCATGACAAAAAGAATAAACCAGTTGGTTGCACTGGATGAAAGCAGAAGGGAGGCCCACCAAATCAATCTCAAGAAACAACAAAATGTGAAGTATTTGTTTGATAGGAGAGCTACAGAAAGGAAGTTCCAGATAGATGACTGGGTGCTCATCTGGAATGCAAGAAGTCAGGATAAGGGCAAACATGGTAAGTTTGAACCCTTATGGATGGGCCCATATCAGGTTTGCAATACTCATGGGGAGGATTCTTATATCCTCCAGGCCCTAGATGATGAGATGCTGGAATTGCCTGTGCATGGTCAATTCCTCAAGTTTTATTTTGCATAAGTGATCTACCTCTGTGCACATTTCTAAAAGTATGTGTATACTGTAAATATCTTGTACAGTTGGTGCTTTTTTGTGTTTTGTCTAGTCTGCCCGGAGGTCTGGTTCTCGCTACAGCCTTGTGCCTGCACGTCCCCAATCGGAGCCACTGTTGGTGCCTGCATCATTTTTCAAGTTCCAGGTTATTAGCTTGCAGGCACCTTCCCAGGATTTCATGAAATTTCTAAGTCTTAGGCCCTCTCTATGTTTTGCTGCATAATCAGGATATTTTCAAGGAAGGGATCATCGTCATCATCATCATCATATTTCCATGCATCCGCCTGATGTTTCCTATGAGGGTCATTTCTCCTCATGTCCAGATATCCTGTGGGGATCATCATGCATTTACCGACCCGACCTTTGCCGCAGGGTGATATTTTAACATCAGGTGATCTTAGTCAAGATCATCCTGATGTTGGCGCTATGAAATTTCTAAGTATGACCCACTTTTCATTGGGGTCATCATATTTGAATATCGGGTGATCTTTGCTAAGATCACCTTGATGTTATTTTGTCACCTTATGTTTGTCCAACATCAGGATGCTACTGATGTCATGTTCCTGCGGGGTGATATCCGCTCGACCTTTGCCTTCATCTTTTTCTCTGCAGGATGATTTTCTCAATATTGGGTGATTTTCCAAATATCGGGTCATCTTCGGAATATCACCCTCGCTCTAAATGTGACGATGACGTCATCAGGATGTTCAATCGTCAGGGAGATATCCACTTGTTTATCGGCTTCATCATATTCCAAGGAACGGGGTGATATTTTCAAATATTAGTCATATTCATACATCACCTCGATGTTACAATGGAGCTACAGTGCAGCATGATATTTGTACATCAGGAGGATATTTCTAAATATCCAGTTATCTTCCAAATATCATCCTGATGCCGATATGGTGGTGATGTCATCAAGGTCTGGAGGGTCATATTTCCAACACTAAATCATTTTATGGAGATCCCCTGATGTTGCGAATATGACGATGACGTCATCCAGATATGCAGAGGTGCACAGTATGCAGATATGTTGATAACGTCAGCAGGATGTGACGGTGACGTCATCAGGATTTTTCATCTGCCAGACATTTGGTATCGGCAAAGCAGGAGGATCTTCCTCTGATGGATCAGGTTGTGCCGATGAAGGTGATTATCATGCAGATGATGAGGTTGGTCGTCAAGGTGATATTTTGAGCAACCAGATATCATGCCAGAGGATGATGATGATGAGGTTTATGCTGGCGTCGTTGGGAGCAAAATCGTCGACATTATATATGTAACCGGCCTAGCATATAAAATGTTAAAAAGAGTGCTGCAAGGTGAATGTGGGATAATACATCCTCATGATATTTAAAAAGAAAGTCAACATGATGTACCTGCGAGGCACAAATATCTTTGCTCGCTGACTTTGCAGCATGATCTATGCCACAAATCTCGGCGGGAAGCAAGGTGATCGATGGCGACGTTTGAAAGAAGGGTTTTTCTCGATGCATGAACGTGCATTTTGGCAGGAGAAGGTTTGCAAGGCATGCAATTGCTGCATCCCGAGGTTGTGAGTTGGTATGCCATTAATGGTGAGGTTGCACAGAGGTATGGGTCGGAAGGACATGCCAGCTACTCGATTTAGATAGAAAATCATGACAAGGCGATGCAGGTCAAGATCTCACCTGCCCTTCCTTCCTGTCTGTGTGGCTGCATTGAATGTTTTTCGGCGCCCCCTGGTGATGCGCTGCACCTAGTAATGTCTTGGGGACTGCCCTGTGATTAATGAGGGAGTACATCCCCTTGCTTTATAAGCAGAGGATGTTACTCTTTTCGAGGTTGTTGAAAGTTGGACATTTCTAGCTCTGTAATACAATACGACTGGTTTTGGTTTGCTCTGTGCAGGAATCCTTGTGAGTTTATGCATCTCCTGTTATATGTTTCTTGCATGAATCTATTGATTTCATGTTTAATCTTATATGAGTAATGTTGTTTTGCATGTGTTTTGTTAATTCTGTCTCCAGTGTTGCATGTGTCCTTCTGAGTCCAGATATCTAAGGGGTGTCTAGTTTTCTAGAATACAGAATTCCTGTATTGAATGTTTGATCTTTTAACTTCTGCTCAAGGGGTAGATTAAATTATTTTCAGATTGAATATTGGGAAGGGTATACTGCAATAGGGATGCCATAAATATAGATAACTTAACACTCTGTATTGGGAGATATTTGTAAGGCAGATATCACATAAATCCCCTTGAAATCCAATTTTAGTTGTTCATGCTGACCACTCACATGTGTATGGCTACTAATTGCAAGCCCTGGATAGGCACCAATCTAGTTCTGTGTTGAGGTTATACACCAGGTCCAACTCTGCATCCAAACACAAAATCAAAATCAAATTTCAAAACAACCATTAGGATAGTAGAATTAGTTTTAGGATCCCAAGTCCTCTGTCTACAACTGAAAATAGGCCCAAAGCTAGCCCCTTTGCTCTTATCTTGCAGTTTTGGTCTACTTACAGGAGGACTTATCTGCTTCATGTCAGTATCCCAGCCTTTGTATGCATATTCTCATGGATGTTGAGTAGGGAATACCCCCTAGGTTTTGCAAAGCCTGAAGAAGAAGAGGAGATAAAAATAGAGTCTATCTCCTATACTATTGGCCCCTGGCCTAGAGATCCTGTTGATCATTGATGGATACCTTGTAGGGAAATCTGGGAGTAAGCATCTAGTCTGGGAAAAAACCAACAGAATGAGAGGATGACACTTTTCATCCTCACACTTTCTCACTCTTGCAAGTGGCTTTGGAGGAGGGAGGAGATGGTGACAAATGTCACCCTCTCATTCCATCAAGGCCAAGTTGATGGTCTATAATAGCTCCTCTTGTAGAGGAGTGGGGGTTCTTCTTTTGCTAGCTCTTTTCCTTGCAATTTTAGGTTCTTGCAATTTTTAGTTTTCTCTCTATTTTTGGAGGAGTTAGGAGAAGGTTGAGAGAAATTTTGGGAAGAAAGGAAGGCTTGGGAAGGCTTGGAACTCTTCACCAATTCTACTTCCATTGTCAGGGCCTTGAAGGTAGGCCTCTTAACTTGCTTCTTACCTTGCTTATTTGATGTTCAATGTTTTAGATTTTGGTTGTGTGTTGTTTGCATTGAGATGTTGGGATGGGTGTCATGGTGAGAGCACCTCCAATGGAGGTAATGCTCAACTTGTATGGGTAGGGGAAAGGAAAATCCTTGGGGGCTCTCCCACAGTTGTATTTCTGCCTTGAGGGCTTTTATTTGTGGAGGTTGGTGTTATGGAGGTTTTTGGCTTGAGGCCATGGGTTGTGATTTATTGGATGGCAAGAGTGCCATGGAGTATTTGTGATTTGGAGGATGGTGGTATTTTGATGATTTTGGCTTGAGGCCATGTGTTGAGATTTTTATCACTTGGGAGCCCTTTTAAGTTGAGGGGTCTATTCCCTACCCTCACCAAGCTCATTTATATGAGTTAAGTTATGTGTAAAACCTATGGGGTTGTTCTGTTTTTGTATTTTGGAAATGGCTTTTGTTATGGAATGAAACCCTGTGTGAATTCTTTATCTCCCCAGCTCGGGGGTGACCCACTTGCGGGTCTACGGTAGGGAGGAGAGCTTTCCTTTAGAAGTGGTTGGTTTGTTGTCCTTGCTATTGTGTACTATTGCAGGTTGTGAGAAAGAAATGAAGTTTATGGAGCTGTATGGGAGCTCTTTTTTTTGGTGTTCATTTAGTTCCCCTTGTGGCATTTTAGTGGCTTATTTAGCCATGGCCTTAGTGGCCTTGTTGCTTGATAAATTCTTGTAAAGGTTGCTATGATACTTGCCATGGAGTTGGCTGTGATAGAGTTTGAAATGTAAGCATTCTGTTAAGTTATTAATGTTGAATGAGAAATATGTGCTGATTTGGTTTTGTCAATGTTGTTATTCTCACAAGGGGAGTATGTATTTGTGGAATGGATGTGAGAATAGATACAATAAATTGTTGTCTTCATCCTTTCAAAAATAAATAATGCAATGAAGATATTCTGTCTTGTTATTTAAATATTGTCTACTTCCTATTTCTAGTGAGTTAAATTTTGTGAAATGCAAGTGAAGACATAAATATATTTCTGTTACTAAACTTTAAACAAAACAAAATTTATACATGGGTTGTTAAGGTTGTTAGAGTTATTATAGATGAAGAAAAAAAAAGAACACTTAGTTGTAAAAGTAGATTATTACATACAAAAAAGGGGGGTTAATCCAGTTTTTCTGTATTGCAATAGAAGTTAACCATATTTGTTGTTGTTAGACTAGGAGAAAAATGCATTCTTATATTGCATATTGTAAAAAAAAAAGGGGGTCTATGTTGTAACAAAGGGGATTCAAAGAATCATTTTTTTTCTGTCAAAATTTGCTTGAAAAGGTCTATTAAAATGTTACTGCTATTCCAAGTTGTTATATACAGTGTATATGTTGTTTTAAAAAAAAAGAGAAAAATATACATATATATATATATATTATATATATATGTATATATAAATATATTTCTAGAAAAATTATATATATAAAGATTTATATAAGTATATACCTGTGTATATATACTTATATATAAATATATATATATATAAATACTATGTATATTTTTAAAAAATAATAAAAAAACAAAAAAACAAAAAATAAATAAATAAAAAATAAAAAAAGAGGGAAGGCGGACTGTGGGCAGCGCCCTCAGTCCCCCGCGCAGTAGAAGAAGAAGAGGGTGTGGGGGGAGGCAGTGCCTTCACCCACACCCGTGGCTGTGGGTGGAGGCACCGTCTCCCCCACATCCCACCCATTACCCACAACCCTGAGCCAGTGCACACCCCGCGCCTCCATACACCCTCTACCCCCCCTCCACGGCCACACACCTCTCCCCTACGCGCAACGTAAACTTCTCACCCCACCCTCTGCACCTCGTCGTCGCGCCACCACCACCCAGGCTACCCTCCACCACCGGTAACCTCCACCCCGCGCCACCAGCTCCACATCCTCTCCTCCGTCCACCCCTTCCACTGCCCTCCTCACAGCAGCACCTCCACCATCTGCTTCCTCAGCTCCGCCCACTAACAACAGCGTCACCGTCATTCGGCCTCCTTCCATAAAACCTGCAACTCCATACTTTTAGTTTAGCACTACCAATAGCTTAGAAATTGATTTATGCTAAAAAAAATTTATTATGGTAACATTATTGTTGTATATACCTCCGTGGAGGTTGAGAAAGAAAACCATGGCTTCCATCTCCATTCAAAACCCTAACCTGCAAGATGGTTAGCAAAGAAAGAAAAAAAAATGAAAATAGAGAAAGAACAAAACATTATTATGAGATTGGGGCAACTCTATTTGTGAAACAATATAACATATAATTAGGGCACAATAGAAAATAGGAAAACAAGCAAAATAGGATTAGGGTTATCTTATTAGGAAGTATTATGATTTTTTTTCTTGAGAGGATAATCCCTTTGTGAGGAGTTTATTGAGGAAGTTTAAATTATTTCTTATTTAAAACCTCTTTCCTTCTATGTGTTTTTTTTAATTTTTTTCTTTTGGGTCCTTTTAAATAATTTTCGAATGTTCAAGTGGGTTTAATTTTTTTTTACCATTCTTTTTGTGCATCTATTTCATTTTGGGGGAAATTAATTTTATTTCGGTTGGGAGGGGTAATTTTCTTTCATGTGTTTAATTTCCTTAATGGGATTTTTGTTTCCTTTCCCTGGGCGAAAATTTATACATCGTTTAATTTTTGCCAATTTAAACATTAATTTTTACAGGGTGAATTAATTAGATTTCTCCTATCTCATCTATCTTAATTTCCAAGTGAGATAACAAACATAATGTCAAAATTATGTTTAATGACGAACTCGGCTTTCGGTTGAATTTTAATCGATGTCTTGTCGTTTTGATTAATTTTATTATTTAAATTTAAATCGTTGATTTTGCTTCTAAGATTATTTAATATTTAATCGTATATTTTATTTATTTTCTTTCCATTGATGTTTTATTTAAAATTTTTGCATTTATCGAAAACGCGATATGCTGCCAAAATTTTGTAGATTTTTAGGGCTTAATTTATGTGTTGTTTTGATTATTTTCAATTGCGTTCCATCCATCATTCCACCTTCAATCAAGCGCCATCATGTCTCCAAAATTAATCATTCCCTCCGTTCTGAGACACGTTAGGGTTTGAATTTGAAAACCATCTCACCTAGGAAAAAATTAGGGTTCAGATTAAATTAGTCTAACCCTATAAGCGACATCCCACTTGTCGCATAAACCCTAGACTGCAGTCACCATCACGGTCTCGTCGACATGCCTACGCCATTGGGTATAGCCACCGAGCACACAGACGCGTGCGAGGGGCTTCTTTAGGGTTAGGGAGAAAAAAATTTTGCAGTTTGTGTCGTGACCACATGGCAGATGTGGTCATGACAAGCGTTTTGCGCGGGAGATGCGGGCATGACAGATTAGAGGGTGAAGAAGAAGAAGAATATTCAAGTAGTTCTGATGAAGAAGAATCTGTTGTTACAGAAGAAGTTGGTGCAAATGAGATCATCTGAAAGAACAAGTAGAGTCTCTTACTCCACCCTTGAGGAGATCCACAAGACAACGGAACCCAGTTGATAGGTATAGCCCACCAGATTTCTATTGTGTATTTGCTTTATTGAGTACTGACAATGAACCTAAATCCTACAAGGAAGCTATTCATGCAAGTGATAGTGAGTCTTGGTAGTTATCCATTCAGGAGGAGATGATGGCTTTAGACTCGTGTAACATACTTGGGATCTTGTTCATTTTCCCAAAGGAAGAAAGGCCATAGGTTGCAAGTGGGTCTTTAAGAAGAAGTTGGAGCATATGGTTCATTGGAGAAGTACAAGGATAGACTAGTAGCCAAGGGCTACTCCCAGAGATAGGGAGTTGATTTTGGTGAAATTTTCTCTCCTGTTGCTAAATTGACTTCTATTAGATTTATTTTATCCATTGCTGTAACTTTTGATTAGGAGAATGGGAAAATGGATGTTAAAATTGCATTCTTACATGGAGATCTCGAGGAAAAAATTTATATGCAGCAGCCTACAGGTTTTGAGGTAAAAGGAAAAGAACATTGGGTTTGCAAGTTAAAGAGGTCTCTTTGTAGTCTGAAATAGACCCCTAGAATGTGGTATCAAAAGTTTGACTCATTTGTGTTGAAATTGAGTTTTGCCTAAAGCGAGGAGGATCATTGTGTTTACATTCATTGTATTGATGATTCTATACCGATCATTGCATTGTACGTTGATGATATATTATTTTTCAATAATACTAAGGGTATGATCAATGAGCTAAAAGCCCAACTCTCAGGTGCATTCGATATGAAAGATCTTGGAGCTGCCAGGTATATTCCATGTATGGAGATCAGGAGGGATAGAGGTAACTAAAATCTCTAGTTGTCTCAAAGTAAGTATGTGAATACCATGTTGCAGAGATTTAGTATGCAAGACTGTAACCTAGTTAGAGTTCCTTTAGCCATTGGTACTAAGATTTCATTAGATATGTGTCCAAAGAATGAGGATGATTTTGAGGATATGTCTAATGTACCATATGCTAGTGTTGTAAGGACTTTGATGTATGCAATGGTTTGCACTAGGCCATATATTTCCCAAGCAGTGGGAGTTTTGAGAAAATTTATGTCTAACCTTGGTAGACAACATTGGAATTATGTGAAGAGGGTACTTAAATATCTTACAAGTACTCTTGATTATTGTTTGGTTTATTTTTGTACTAATAGTGCTAATAAAATTTTGGACATACAAGGATTTGTTGATGTAAATTGGGTACGTGACTTGGATAGTTGAAGGTCCACTAGTGGCAATGTGTTTACTCTATTTGGAGGTGCAATGAGTTGGATGCATAAGAGGCAGACCACGGTTGCTTTGTCCACCACCGAAGTAGAGTATATGGCTACTACTCATGTCTCTAAGGAGTCAGTTTAGTTGAGGAGACTAAGTATAGGTATTGGTTTTCATTGCAGGGTCATTCAGTTTGGTTGTGATAGCCAAAGTGCTATCTGTTTGGGGAAGAATCCTATGTATCATTCTCAGACTAAGCATGTTGATGTTCAGCATCACTTCATTCAAGAATTGGTTGCAAGTGGATAGATTGAGCTGAAGAAGATAGACTCAGGAGAATGTTGCAGATTCATTGACCAAACATGTGAGCACAGAGAAATTTGTGTGGTGTAGAGAGGCCATGGGCCTTCTTTCTAGTGCCTGATTATTTTTCATTTGATTTCCTATGGGTTGATTTACAATGTATAATGTCAAGTGGAACAATGTTGGGATAAAGTGCCATTAACCTTGTAAATCCCAATATTATATTTATTCCATTTTATTATTTGTAATTTGTAAATTACCCATAAGGGAATGAGGTAGTTTTATTGACAACAGTAATTATTTAATATGGGGCAGGTTCTTGTAGAGTTACATTTATAAATTATTGGATCATGGTAAAGGTAAATAAGTGATTTGGGAAAATCTAGGCGCCACCTCTTAGAATATGCTATTTTAGGCATGTGTCATACATTGTAAGAGAATTTTTGACAATGGCAAGTTGTCATAAGATTCTATGATGGTTATGACAGTAATAATGATAGTCTAAGAGCTATTTTTAGCCCCAAGCGCCCATGCATGCAACATGCATTATGACAGGTGTAAGAGGTGTGTAAGAGGGAATTAATATCTTGATTGCATGCAAGATTCCTTGGTTGGCATTGGGATTCCTAACTTGGACACCCATTTTGGGTTGCTTCACTATTTTTAGTGATGCATTTGTAAAGTGTTGTTAAGTTTTTGTAGTTTCATACTTGCACAAGTACTGTCAGAATGCTGTCAGGTTGAAGACTGAAGGGAAGATTGGTGTAGTTGATGTATTGTACACTCTTTTATAGATTAATACAAACTTGGGCCTCTTTCTTGTGCAGAGTTTTTTATCCGAAAGGGTTTTCTCCATGTTAAACATTGTTGTGTGATCAGTTTTTTAATTTGTTGCTTCTGTGTTGCATAGTTTGATTTTTGTTGCATTCTCCATTAAAAGTTACACTGTTAGAAGATCATTAAACATATTGTAATCCGATTTCCATTGAGTAGTTGTTGCCTTCATTTCTAATAGATTACTCACACCAAGTGATACATAAGAACACAAACCCATTACAAACTTTCTCAAACACTTCACACAATATTTGTTGGAAAATTGCTGGTGTTGTCATTAATGTCAACCTCCAGTAGATGGTTCACTTGGTTTCCAAGTGCTTTTGAGAAAATTTGAATAAAAAGTTGTGTAGTGTGATAAAGGTGTGTTCAGTATTGTGATCCGCATTTCTTTATATTTGAAGATATGCTTGTGCGGTTTGGAAGTATTGATTAGAGGTGTTCAAAGGTGTTATATCCAGAGTTTTAGGTTCTAAATCATTTGGAAGTGGAAGATGTGTTTAACACAGTGTTTGCCTATATAGAAGACTGTATGTGAGAAATGAGATTGCTCCACATTTCTCTATATTGAGGTTTCTTGTCCTGTGGATCTAGGGATATGCATATACTGCCTATATCTACTTTCCCTTGAAGTTTCCAGTGTTGGGGTGCTCTGCAAGTTCAGTCCTTGTGTTGGTGATCAGTAGGAGTGTATCTTGAGGTGCAGAATGAAGACATACTTTAGTTTAGGTGGTTTTTGTATTTTTACAGAAGGTTATAATGATGCTTGAATATTCTGAGAAGATGTGAGGATGTTTTGGAATACTTCTTTGTGGTCTGCATGATGGTTTTGGACTTAGAGAAGCGTGGATGTGGTCATTAGTTCAGGTTTGGCCGACCTGACCTACTAGCACTATTTGCGGAGGTACCTCGTGGATTGTGGATATGATGAGCAGCATGATGATATAGATTTGAGTCATAGTTAACCCTTGGCAGGGTCCACTTTCACTTCTTTCCATTACGGAAGTGTTTAGTGCTGACCTAATTAGTGTTGCACGTTTGAGGTGCACACGCCTCATTAGGACCAACCTAATTGAGATGGTTTTTGGTTGTGGATGGTATAAATGCAAGATGAAGTTGAGTGGAGAAAAGTAGAGAAGATAATGTGAATGTGAATCAAGGGTGGTGAATTAAGTGCGAGATTAAATGCTTAGGACTCCCGGATGCAGTGAGCAGAAGGTGTCTACATTTTTAGTTTGCTTGAAGTTGCTAGAGGCAGTGAGCCAAAGGTTATGGATGGAAAGAAGTGGTAGTAGTGGATCTCTCCTATTGCTTTGAGATAGTGAATCTCTCTATGACAGTCTTCTTGTATTCTTCTCTCTTCTGGATAGTGAGTCCTTGCAGTGAGCCTTTTCTTCTAGGTAGTGAGCCTATTTGATTTTGGTGTTGCTATTCATATATATGTGAGCTAATCCTCACCATGGTTTTTCCCTTCTTGGGTTTTCCACATAAATTTGGTGTTCTTATATGTTTGAATGTGTTTGGATTGATGCTTAATATGTTTACATTCTACTAATGCATATTACGAGGTTGATGTTTGGAATTGCTTTGAGGGTTTAATGTTTTAATACACAACTGATGCAACCCCCTCTTAGTTGTCCTATGAATTCTAACAATTGGTATCAAAGCATGGTTCCTTGAAGAAGCTTAACCGGTTAGGGTAGATCTGGATGGTACACAGGAAAGGTATGGCGATTCTAGTGTTTGATGGAACAAATTATGCTTTTTGGAAGACCGGGATGGAAAACTTTCTTGTCTCATTAGGATATGGTGTATAGAAGATTGTTGAAAAAAATATACTATACCTACTAATGGTCCAGAGTGTTGGCACCCTCAAATTTTGCAAATTTGAAGTGCCTAACTCCTCTCGATATGTCGACAGAGGCTAGGTCGACATGCTGCTCAATCTAGCCCAAAGCCCACCTTCGTCGATTAAAATCTTGCAACCCAAAGATCATCTTGCAAATCCATATACTAGGAAATTTTTTGGTGCATGTGATAACATGCCTATTCAATTTCGCGCTCCCTAGATGAGTTTTGATGAGCTGTTTAATTCTTTTCTAACTGCGACCAGGCTAGATTTGGTGTTCTGGAAAATTCCAAATCTCACAATTCTGAAGGCGACCCATTTCTCATTTTGGTCTCAAACTTATTTAGTTCTATTTTCATCAAAATTAGAGACCATATGATGCATTATTTTAATGTGTTTTAGTTGTGGCAGACACATCCGGCAGGCCAGTTTACAAAGAAGGTCCCAAAAATCTTTCGGTGATGCGTGTTTTGAGAAAATGGGTATGTTCTAAATAATTAATAATGGACCTACACAGATTTTCATGGCCTTTTGATATCCCGTGTGCCCACAATGAAGATGCGTCATTTGCTGGGGAGGAGAAATTAAATAATTGTCATTTTTCCTAAGTTGCCAAACACATTTTTAAATGAAACATATTCACATATTTTAATTGGCAAGCATAAAGTGATAAATCTCTTAATATAAACATTTTTATAATGTTTATACATTATAAAATGGAAGGCGAAGGAAATAAAGCTGAATTTTAAGCTTGTCGCAACATCACACAAGCTTATTGCCTTCTCCCATGCAACTGTATGACGGTGTGATATGCCATTTCCTGAGCAGATTTTGGTCTGTAATCTCTTTTGTAGTGAAGGTTGGCACGTTTTGATCTCCAGGGAGGTTTCTTCTAAGCATTCTAAGCAAGTTTTGAGTAGAGAATTTTGGCTAAGTGGTTGTTGTTCATGTTTTTGGCTTTCTGGCAAATTTTTGGGGGTCCATTTGAGCTCAGAATTGATGATTCATGGTCTGAATTCATCCACTGACCATTCCTATTGCCTAAGAGGTAATTTTATTCATGTCTGGGATGGATTTTGAGTGCTGGAATGGCCAAAAACGCCCCTACATCAAGGAAAATGACCCAACAACTGATTAATGAATTGAACAAGTATGGTCTCCATGGTTGCTGCATTTTATTTTTATGTACTTTTGAAGGGATGAGTATGGTGGAGGGGCTCATTTTGCAGCATCGTACAGCCCATTCTATCTCCCCAGTTCTAGTCTACGACAATGCGAAACAATATGGTTTGGAGGCAAATGGTTCCAAGATTTTTTTTTTAATTTTTGTCTCCTCCTCTAAGGGGTAATTTGTTATTGTTCCCAATATCTGTTGATGGTGGTTTATAATGAAAAACTCACCTAGCCATTGTGTTTTA
Organism: Cunninghamia lanceolata; assembly: GCA_027924645.1. Taxonomy (NCBI): domain Eukaryota; kingdom Viridiplantae; phylum Streptophyta; class Pinopsida; order Cupressales; family Cupressaceae; genus Cunninghamia; species Cunninghamia lanceolata. The sequence continues at coordinate 16,978,543 of BSBN01000021.1, read as the reverse complement.
ATTAAATGCTAAGTACCATGTTCTTGCATCTATAAAGGAACTGGTAGACTCACTTTGTAAGGCGGTTGAGAAGATTGGGAAGCTTTTGAGGAATGAATAAAAAAACTCCATCTTTGACTAGTTGCCCTAGTTTTAGTGCTGTAAGTTTCATTTTCTATGTGTTGTATGCATTTTTATGAGAAGTTTATCATTTTCAGATTGTGTTAAATGAGTAATGTTGTGGCATGTATTTCTATTTGTTGTCTCTAGTGTTATCTATGTCTCTCTTTTGAATTGAGTTACTAAGGGTATCAAAGTTCTTGATGCACATTTGATGTATTGCATATTTGGTTTCTTACCTCTATTTAAGGAACAAATTAAAAGTTTTAAATCAAATATGGAGAGGAACGTTTGATAGTAGGGATGTTTGTATGAAGAGTCAATAGGAATACTCATTCTTGGGTGTTATTTGTAAGGCAGATGCAAGCTAAACCCTCTGAAATCTGTGTGTGTTCTGCTCATGGGAAATACTCTACATGCTAAAGATTGACTCTAAACCCAAAGATAGGCACCAATCAACAGTTGGACAAATTTTATGATTCAAACCCTAATCTTACAACCAAAAATATAAAAACATAATCAACACATCATTTGAAAACTTTAGAATTTTAGGAGTAGAATTTTAGATACCATGTTCTCTAACCTACAAATGAACAAATACCCAAAGAGAGCCACTTTATAATCATCATACAGTTTTGGTCTGCTCAAAAGAGAACATATCTGCTTAAGTATCAATACCTAGTTGAAGTCACGATTTATTAAATGGGTATTGAATAAGGGAATACCCCCTAGGTCTTGTAGAGCCTGAAGTGCAGAGGAGATGGAGAGTCAGTCTCATGTTCATTGGCCACTGACCTGAGGATCCTATGGATGAAAGATGGCTACTTTTTAGGGAAACTCAAACAATCAGCTGGGAACACCAATAGATTAGTGACTCTACTGGGGATATTGTCAAATTTTACTGTGGAGTCTCTGAAGGACCAGTGCTAACCTTTGTCATGGGTGTGTAGAGTTAGCACATAAACAATATTTTATCATTTGCTTTGGAGGATGGTGACTCTGCTTATTGTTGTTGCAAAATAATCAAAGAAATATTGTATGGTGCTCTGTTGGCAAAGTGAATCCAGAATATAAATGCCTTCTTGATGTTTTGTCCTCTTTGGAGAGGTGGCGACTCTATTGTTGAACCTGTTTGAAGCTGTAGTATATTTCTAGGTACTTCATCTTTTTCATTCAAAATGACTAGATTACAACAACAATATTGGTCATGTCCTCAAAAAAGGGTATTCTCTATTGAAAGATATAAAGCTCTAGATTTTGATGGGATTCATGGGTACCCAAATAGTGTGTCTAGTGAAGTTAGAAAGTTCTTGCCAAAATATAGTGGAAACAATTCCAAGTCTGCAAGCAAACATCTGCAAAATTTCTATGATTTGATAGAAGACTATGAGATTGAGGCTGAAGATATTGTAATGAAACTCTTTGTTCAGTCATTAAAGGATGATGCTAGGGTCTGGGTTTTAGATTTTCCTATGTGTTCAATTTCTTCATGGTTAGATCTAGAGAATGCATTTCTAGAACATTTTGGTGAGATGACTGATGTGGCCTCACTGATTACATAATTCATGAACATTCAAAAGGAAAATGACGAGTTGGTTCTAGCCTTTAATTTAAGATTCACAAAATTGCTCAAGCATATTTCTGAATGTATGAGACCAAATGATGTATTGTGCCTAGTAGTCTATCTGGCCACATTCGACAAAGAAACGAGTTATTTGCTGAGAGATAAGGAACCTGCTACACTTCATCAAGCTTATAAAATTTCAATGGATATTGAAAATAATCAAAAGTATGGAATGTCAATAGGATACATGACTGCATATTTTCAGAGTAATTTTCAAGATCAATGTGTTTCTGTTGCTCCAATAGATCATGAAGATTTTCAATTCATTAGTGAACAAGCTGAAAATACTAATGATCCTATGTCCATTGTTCAATCATTGCTTAACTTGAAGAGATAAGATGGGGAATCGCCCTATGCTCTATATACACAGTTCATGAAGACATTGTTGGAAATCCCAGAGCATTGTAGACTTGAGGATTCTTTGTGTATTGAATTATTTTGTGAAGTGTATCACTAGTACAAAAAGAGCAATATGTGATTAAAAAAACTACTAAAAATTGCTTATAAATGACTAAACTTGATTATGTGACCATTAGTAGTTTATTGCCAGTCATTTATAATGCAATCAAATTTATGACTAAACCAATTTTAGTCATTTATTTGGTCGACATGATTGATCGATTTGGTAGTATATTCAGTCATTATTTTAGTCATTGATTTAGTCATATTATTCACTAAGATTGGTCACGTGACCATTAGTAGTTTATTACTAGTCATTTATTTGGTTGTTTTGAATGATCAATTTGGTAGTATATTTTTAGTCATGTTTATTCACTGATTTCTATCAATTTGTAGTATATTTAATCAATAGTATATTTAGTCATATTTATTCACTGGTTTCTGTCAGTTGGTAGTATATTTAGTCAATTGGTAGTTTATTTAATTATTTTTGAGGTTTAAACATAAAACACCAAAAAACATAATCAATCATTCATTTGCACATAATGAAACAACTATTAAGAAGGCAAAATACTAAAATTTTATTGAGAAAAGGTGTTCTTATAGCAGATACAAGACTTAAATATGTCTTTTCTTTGAAAAATATGTTACAAAGTGTGTTTCTCAGTGTTGTGACTGAGAAAACTGGGTTACAATGCTCTAGTTTTTGCTTATACAACTCTAAAACATGAAATAACTACTTGAAAAATGAATCCTAAATATTTCATTTGCACATAATGAAACAACTATTAAGAAGCCAAAATACTAAAATTTTATTGAGAAAAGGTGTTCTTATAGCAAATACAAGACTTAAATATGTCTTTTCTTTGAAAAATGTGTTACAAAGTGTGTTTCTCAGTGTTGTGACTGAGAAAAATGGGTTACAATGCTCTAGTTTTTGCTTATACAACTCTAAAACATGAAAGAACTGTTCGACTTAGGGCAGACAACTGAGAGGGAGGGTGAATCAGTTGTCTAAAACTTTCTTCATTTTCAACACTTATATTCACTTAGCAATATAACAATAAATATAACATGAAACTTAATGCATTTAATCAAGAGCGGAAACACATCAACACATGAGACACCAAGATTTTGACGTGGAAAACCTGGTTAAGGGAAAAACCACGGGGTGACTAACCCAAGATTGTATTCTCTGTTAGAAGAATAGAAAAAACAAAATGGCACATGCCAATTAGGGCTCACTGCCTGAGCACACTACTCACAAGAGGCTCACTGCCTACAAGAGACACACTGTCTACAAAAGAATAAGTATCACATACTTGAACTGGTAAATAGCATCTTCACCATGCTTGAGTCAGTTCCATTTAAGCCCAAACCTTCTGCTCTACCTTTCGCTCTTCTCCTCACTACCACACACTCATCTTCACAAGTCACACTCTTAAATGACTTCGCAATCCCTTATTTATATATGACATCAACGTAGGAACAAACATCTAAGTCAGAAAACATCCACAAGAACATCTGCAAGATGTATAATTCATCCAATCGGCCAGTCACATAAAGAACACCATCATCCGGAAGTTATTCTTCATTTTTGGGACCCTAATTCTTATGCGGACCATAAACATGAACTGAGCATGATCCAAGGACCTCCACAAACTTGCCTAAAACACCAAGAACATCTGCACTTCCTCTACTTACTAAAATCCTTCTCTCCTTCATCCAGAACCTCAAGAACACAGTCTGCCATTACTGTCACAAAGGAATAGATACTTGCGAACCTTCAAACCATGAACCAATCTAGTTAACACACCACACAAACTTCCCCAACACTTCCTCAAATCCACAGAACCGAAGAATGCATTTCTGGATCTCACCGGACCTATCTGTATCATTCTGTCATCACTGAACATCTGCCGGAACCGGTTTCACTTGAACTGCAATAACTTCTTCATATCTTCATGCAGACCTCTGAAATCTCTACTGTAACATCTTAAGACACATATCTACAAACCCTTTAAACTGCATCCTTTGATCCTCATCCTATCTTTGTCTTTTACCTTATGTCATTACTGTTCTTCACTGTTCCCAATTGAGACTAATTTTCTCAATATCCTCAACACACAACTCATCCAACCTTATCATTAATGTAACAGGAGTATGTTGACATCAATGACAACACCGGTTAGGCCCATACTTGCAACAAGAACTACTCAAAAAATGAATCCTAAATATTTCATCATGGGATTTTACATCTCAAAATCTAAATAAATGTATCAAAACTCACTTAATATTGCTAATTGCTGCATTACTTCTTCTTTGTTGCATCTCTTGCCTTGGTCCACTCTCATGTTACAGTGTCTTTATGCATTGTTGTTGTAAGCCCAACTGTTGAGGCACCCTTTCTTGTCGTATATACAACCCTCTGAGCAGTTTTTTCCACATATCTGAGTTGACAAGATTTTATGAGAAATTGCATGTTCATTCCAAAAGTTCATGCATAAAAGAAGACACTAATTAGGTTCTATCATATTCTACATTTAATTTTGCAACATACACACAGACTAACTACACATGTTCTTGCTTAAGGAATTGAGATTTTGTTGTTCTCGGGTCACCAAGGAGGAGACAATTTATATCTCCTCTTAGATGATGCTTTCCCTTAACATTCTTTTCTTCCCCTTGATGCAGAGGCATCCACACTAAAACCTTAACATATAGCATGGATGTCCGCAACCCTTCATCATCATCATCATATTTCCCCTAACACTGTCAGCATCATCATATTTACTCTTCCGACCGATATCCTCCTGCAGACAAACCTTCGACTCTTCGTCTGTCAGCAGCATCATCATATTCAGCTATCGGCAGCATCATCACATTCGGCAAGCGCGATCATCCTCCTGACGATCACTATTCATCTTACCGCCAACCTCTTTCTTCATCATCATGATGTTCAACATCATGTTCATCAGCAGGATATAGAACATCCGGTTCCTCCCATATATCCTGATGACGACAACCTCATGCACCTTTCCTTCGATGCTTACGTCACCCCAATATCCTGATGACGATTATCCTGATGACGATGACGTCACATGCAGCTCCTTCGATATCCTGCTGCCCCGATATCCTAATGACGATTATCCTGATGACGATGACGTCACATGCAGTTCCTTCAATATCCTGCTACCCCGATATCCTGATTCTAACATATATTTTATCATGAATGTTTTTATAATTTGGATGTAGTCTCCATACAACATTTTGAGCTACTTCTTCCATCACTTCAAGCAAAGATTGAGGGGCATCAGCTAGCCAGATGGCAATATTTGGATGTGTAAAGATGAATTGTTTATAGTCAATCTCCAAGCTACATTTATTTGCTAAAGTCAATACCATAAAATATAAAGAAATTGTAAGTGGCACAAAAAAAATAGAGACATCAAATCACCAAATGTGATTATTGAAGTAATGATATAAATAATCACAAAAACTGGCATACGTGAAAAGAAAGGAAAACAAGAAATGCTGTGAAACTAAGAAAATAGTATAAACTGAGTAGCAACCATCTCATTGATTAGCCAAATGTACTCCAGTTCACCATTTCCACTCTTCTGATTCACATAGTTGTCTAGAAGTTTTCTAAACTTTTTAGCTATGAAATGTCAAACTTCATCTCTAGTCACCCATTCTCTTAAAGTTCCTTGAACATTGTACATTTTATATTCACCCTCTTCATCTTCTTCCTCCTGCAAAATTTATTACTACCAATCAGAAAAAAGAATCACAAAATAAATTTAACAATTCAAAAAAGAAAATTACCAATCTCTACACAAGGTAAAATGTAATATACTTACTTACCTACAAAAAGATATAACCAATAAAAAATGGGTCGATACATTCATGTTTGAAAGCATCCCAAAAGATCATTGAGAAATGGAATTATATCAAGCTATCAACTGGAACTCTTAAATAATAGAGAATGTTATCTTTGGGAAAAGATAATCAAAAGAGATGAAAATAATGCTAATGATTGGCAAAATGTCATTTCAAAAAGAATTGGACAATCTTTCACCCTTCAAAGCATAAAGTATCTAGCCATTTGATATCATCCCACATAAAGATAAGGAAGTGGTAGTCATATTAGCTGGTCAATTGGATGTTTTAAACAATTGATAACAGTGGCATTGTGTATGCTTGGGAAATATAATTCAGATGAGATACAAAATGTTAATGTTTGTCCAAAAGAATATTCAAACAAGATTTTGGCAATCTCCTTTGCCTTAATAGTATATTAGTGAATGATTTCCACTGTCAAGAACACAACCATCACATCAAAAAGGGCATATCATTTTCTAATGTATTCATTCAGATTGTGCAAGTAGCTAAGCATCACAAGTCATGAGCAAATTTTAAGTTCATATAGATAGAGTCTCAAAATATTTATTCTGAGATGAACAAAATAGACAACTACTGGATGTGATAATTGAGATGACAATGAGAGGAATTAAATGATTATGGAAATTTACCTGATAAGGCTCTTCCTCACTTTGGTCAGTGGTTGGATGCTTGACACGTTGTCTTCTTTGCAACCTGAAATCAACATCATCATCTGTGTCTAAACTACCCCACAAAAAATAAGGGTGTTAATCCTAACTTGATTATAAGAGACATCATTGTGTTACAAGAATTCACTAAATAATAGTTTACCTTGATCGCAAAGAATCCTTGGAAGCTTTCTGTTTACAGAAGCACCTCCCCTTGCATCAAGCACATCATTTGTTGCTCGATGATCTACCATAATTTGATCAAAACTTCTTCCATCTTGCAGTTCATCATCCAAATCCATAGACTCATATCGATCCTGGGCTTCTAGATGTTGGTAGTCCCTATAAATTGATAATTTAAATGCATGTACTCCCTTCTTTCATTGTGTCAGATGTTGTAGTTGCAACTGCCATGTTAGACATGTATGTAAAATGTGGAAGCATAGACAGGGCATGTGAACTGTTTGAAAGAATAGCTCAAAGAAATGTGATCTCATGGACTGCAATGATTGTAGGATATGCACAAAATGGATTTGTTGAAAAGGCTTTAGAAATTTTAGAACAAATGCAATGGGCTGGTGTAAAGCCAAATTCCACAACCTTTGTTAGCATCCTCCCTGCCTGTGTCAAAATGAGAGCTTTGGAATAGGGTATGGACATCCATCAAAACATAATGAAAGGGGGCTTTTTTTCAAATATTCTAGTTGGAAATGCTCTAGTAGACATGAATGCAAAATGTGGAAGCATAGACAAGGCACAAGAACTGTTTGATAGTATGCCTCAAAGAAATGTCATCTCATAGAATGGAATGATTGCAGGATATGCACAAAATGGATTTTTTAAAAAGGCTTTAGAAATTTTAAATCAAATGCAATTGGCTAGTGTAAAGCCAAATTCCACAACATTTGCCAACATCCTTCCTGCCTGCACCAAAATGGGAGCATTGGAACAAGGTATGGGCATCCATCAGAAAGTAATGGATAGAGGAATTTTCAGATGTTGTAGTTTCAACTACCCTGATAGACATGTATGCAAAATGTGGAAGCATTGACAAGGCATGTGAACTGTTTGGCATAATGCCTCAAAGAGATGTCATCTCATGGAAGGCAATGATTGTGGGGTATGCACAAAATGGATTTTTTGAAAAGGCTTTAGAAAATTTCAAGCAAATGTAATTAGTAGGTGTAAACCCAAATTCAACAACCTTTGCCAGCATCCTCCATGTTTGTGCCAAAATGGAAGCTTTGGAACGGGGTATGGACATCCATCATAACATAATGGAAGGGGGATTTTTGTCAGATATTATAGTTGGAAATGCTCTATTAGACATGTATGCAAAATGTGGAAGTATAGATAAGGCACGTGAACTATTTTATGGTCGACTGGCTCAAAGAGATGTCATCTCTTGGAATGTAATGATTGCAGGATATGCACAAAATGGATTTTCTGAAAAGGCTTTAGAAACTTTCAAGCAAATGCAATTAGTGGTGTAAATCCAAATTCGACAACCTTTGTGAACATCCTACCTATGATATCATGGATACCCACTCTCCCGCAAGCACTTCAAGTCATGCCTTTGGTGATACGGGGCTTTCCTGCATCACCGCAGGCATGACTTGAAGTGCTTGTAGGAGAGCGGGTGATGCGGGGCTTTCCACTAACAACTCACTATCTTGCACTTTGGTTTGAAGGCTCTCAATATTGTGTCTAGTTTGACAAAATGCCTCAAAGAAATGTCATCTCATGGAATGGAATGATTGCAGGATATGCACAAAATGAATTTTTTGAAAAGGCTTTAGAAACTTTCAAGCAAATGCAATTAGCAAGTGTAAATCCAAATTCGACAACATTTGCCAGCATCCTCTCTGCCTGTGCCAAAATGGGAGCTTTAGAATGAGGTATGGACATCCTGTTAGGAATTGCATGCAGAAGATATCAATTAAATTCAAATAAAGATTAATCAGAGGAATGAAAATACACCAAAATAATAACAACGAGAGATAATATTTAACATGGTTCACCCAAACTCGGGCTACATCCACCAACAGAGAGTCCAATATTATTATCTAGCAAATCAAACTGATTACAACCAGTAATCTCTGCAACTCAATACCACTACAGATGCTACAAAACAATATCAAAATCCCCCACCTACAACATACATCCCAACAGCTTATAACAAGCTTTTTGGAAGCTTCTAGAATTAGGGTTTTACAATGTCATTTTTTTCTTTTGTCAGTTAATCAAAATTAAAAACTGATTCTAAACAGGCAAAAAGAGGGGAAAAATTAACCCTGACGAGGATACATTACGGGTGTACAGTACTCGCATGATCAGTCACCATATACCAACAATCTCCCACTTAGAGATTGATCCTTGATGACATTGTTGCGCGTGCAGCTCCCACTAGAAATAAGCACCTTGGACTCTATTGTTCTAAATTATTGTTTTCAATCTTGAAGACCAACTGAAGCTGAAGAGGAGCTCAGCTTATCCCTTGTCACTACCTTCGTAAACATATCTGTTGGATTTTCATCTGTATGTATCTTTTCCAGCCTTAACTATCCATCATCCAACACTGATCGAATGAAGTGATACCTCAACTGTATGTATTTAGTGTTTGAATGCAAGGCATAATTCTTTGCAAGATGTATGGCACTCTAGTTGTTCATAAACAAATAATTGTTAGCCTATTGTTTGCCCAATTCTTCCATGAAAGATTGTAGCCATATCATCTCCTTGCTTGCCTTTGTGGTAGCTACATACTCTACCTCCATGGTGGATAAAGCAACCACCTTTTGCAACCGTGAGATCCAACTCACTGCTGTCCCACTGACAGTAAAGACATAAACTATAGTACTCTGCCTGATATCAATATCCCCTGCCAAATTTGAGTCTACATAACCTGCTAAATCAGTATTAGAGCCCCCAAAACATAAGTGTTTATTGGATGTACCTCTCAAATATCTGAGAATCCATTTTACCGCATTCCAATGCTCCAATCCGGGATTACTCATATACCTTCTTACAACTCCTACAGCATGTGCAATATCTAGTCTCGTGCATACCATGGCATACATTAAACTTCCTACAGCTAAAGCGTATGGTACCTTGGACATTTTATCTTCCTCCTCTTGTGTCTTTGGACACATCTCCTTAGTCAATTTCAAATGACTAGGCAAAGGTGTGCTGACAATTTTTGCATTCTCCATATGGAATCTCTACAACACCTTTTCAACATAATCATCCTGAGATAGAGAAAATTTCCTATTCTTCCTATCTTTGCAAATTTTTATACCAAGGATTTGTTTTGCCGCCCCCAAATCCTTCATAGCAAATGATTGTGCTAACTATTATTTTAACTCTCTTATGTGATCCATTTTAGACCCTGCTACAAGTATGTCATCAACATATAAACATAAAATAATGTATATGTCATTATCCAACCTCTTAAAATAAACACAATGGTCAGAATTACACCGACTGTAGCCTTGCTCAGCCATAAAACTATCAAATTTCAAATACCATTGCCAGGGTGCTTGTTTCAAGCCATATAAACTCTTATTCAATTTGCACACCAATTTCTCCTTACCTTTGACCTCAAATCCTTGTGGTTGTTCCATATATATCTCCTCCTCCAAATCACCATGGAGAAAGGCAATTTTTACATCTAGTTGTTCCAAATGCAAATCTTCAGCAGCCACAATACTTAAAACAGTACGAATAGAAGTCATCTTAACAACCAGAGAAAAAATCTCATCAAAATCAATACCTTTTTTCTGTGCAAATCCTTTTACAACTAACCTGGCTTTAAATCTTTTCTTACCTCCATCTTCCTCTTTCAGCCTATAAACCCATTTGTTTGGTAAAGCCTTTTTACCTGCAAGCAACTTACATAATTCCCAAGTCTAATTTTTTAGCAAGGAGTCCATTTCTTCTATCATTGTAAGCTCCCACTAAACCTGTGTATCCACCTACATAGTTTCATCATACCCTTCCAGTTCACCAGCATCTATTAACAAAATAGAATATAAAGATGGAGAAAACCTTTCAGGAGGTCTACTTAGCCTTGTTAACTGTCTAACATTCACTGGAGTTTGTGGTATTTCTTGTTGCTATTGTGGAGCATGAGGAACCACTACAACATCATTATCTGGAGTATCATCCAACACCACATAATCATTTTCTTTCTTCTCATGCTACTGCAACTAATTTTTGTACAACACCTTCTCATTGAATACAACATCCCTACTTCTCACAATTTTTAGATTTTCAACATCCCAAAGCCTATAACCAAATTCATCAATGCAATATCCAACGAAGATACACTTTTTTTATTTTACATCCAACTTGGTTCTATTTTCAAAATCTACATGTGCAAATGCTTCACATCCGACATTTTTGAGAAAATAGTAACTCACCTTCTTACCTATCCATGCTTCCTTTGGAATACCACAACCCAAAGGAACCGAAGGACCTCTATTAATTAAATATACAGCGGTATTGATAGACTCTACCCACATGTTTGAAGGCAGCCCAGTATGCAATCTCATGCTTCTTGCACACTCCATTATTGTCCTATTCATGCGCTCAGCCACTCCATTTTCTTGTGGAGTCCCTGGAATGATTTTCTGCCTATGAATTCCATCAAAGGAACAATAATCCTCAAATTCTTTGCTGCAATACTCACCACCGTTATTAGATCTGAGACATTTTAATCTTTTACCTGTCTCATTCTCAACCAAACTTCTCCATTTCTTAAATCTTTCAAATACATCAGATTTATGCCTAAGGAAATAAATCCAAACCTTCCTAGTTGCATCATCTATGAATGTAACATAATATTGAGAGCCACCAAGAGAAGATACCTGATTCAGTCCCCATACATCTGTATTGACAAGCTCCAAGTTTTCATCTTTCTTTTGCTTCCCATCCTTGAGAAAACTAACTCTCTTTTGTTTTCCATACACACAACTTTCATAGAAATCCATATTAATACATTTCAGACCTGGTAAAACTTTCTTAGAATGAAGTACCTTCATACCTTTTTCACTCATATGCTCAAGTCTGTTATGCCACAGTGTTGTCTCAGAACCTGCAGCAACTGTTTTAGTCTCTTCCTGTAAACTCACAGCAACTGTTCCTAAACCTGTTTGGTTTTTCTCTAAAACAACTAAAGTAGAAGGAATAATATGACCTATACAAAGATATAAGGTGCCTACTTTCACACCTTTTTCTACTATTAAGGCACCCCTTGAAACCTTCCAATTTTTATCACTGAAAGTAACTATGCAACCTTCATCATCTAGCTGGCCTGCTGAAATTAAATTCCTACTCAGCCTTGGAATGTGCCTTAGCTCTTGTAGTAGCCAGTGATTCCCATTCTGTAACTTAATCTTGATTCTCCCCTTTCCAACAATCTAACAAGGTTTGTTATCTCCCAAATAAACCAGCCCAAAATCCCCTTGGACATAATCAAGAAAATAACTTCTATGGGGCGTAACATGAAATGAGGCCCCTGAATCTAAAACCCATGAATCATCAGCATTCTCTAGGGAAAGGGTAGCATCTTCAGATTTATTGCTTACCACATTTGCCTCCTTATTGCCTTCTTGTTTGTCTCCTTCTTTATTCTTATGAGACCAGTAATCTTTCTTCAGATGACCTAGTTTCCCACAGTACCAACAATCCTTCTATCCTTTGGATTGGGACCTATTGTCCTTTGATTTTCCTCGTGACTTCCCATGACCTCCAGAACCTTTTCTTCTCTCTTTTGATATGCCCCTGCTTTCTTCATTCAAAACACTACCTGATGTGGACCCTCCTGAGCTTTTCTGTCGCATTTCGTTGCTAAGAATAACACCAACAACATCATCAAATTTCAAGGTATTCAAACCAGAGACAGAGTTACTTACAACCATTACTAAGCTATTCCAACTTTCTGGAAAAGAACATAAAACCAAGAGAGCCCTCACCTCTTCATCAAATTTCACTTTTACAAAAGTTAACTGATTGGTAATCATATTAAATTTATTTAAATGATCTGTCATAGATCCACCTTCAATCATTTTTAGATTAAAGAAACACTTCATGAGAAATACCTTATTTGAGGCTAAGGGTTTTTCATACAATTTAGCCAAAGCTTTCATCAGTTCATCTATTGTCTTCACTTCTGTTATATTAAATGTCATAAATGGTGCCAAGCACAACTGAATGGTTCCTAGTGCCTTTCTGTCCAGAAGATTCCAATCCTCATCAGTCATTGCTGTCAGTTTCTTGGCTATTCCTTCCAACAGCCTCCATAAATCCTTCTAATAGAGATAATCCTCCATCTGCATCTTCCATAACTGATAGTTTTGCCCATTGAATTTATCTACCTTCAATTTACCCTCGTCCGCCATTTCTCCCACTCAACCGTGAGACTCCCACTCAACTGCGAGACCTGCCTACAGAAGATAATCGAACACAACTTGGCTCTAATACCACTTGTTAGGAATTGCATGCAGAAGATATCAATTAAATGCAAATAAATATTAAATAGAGGAATGAAAATACACTGAAATAATAACAGCGAGAGATAATATTTAATGTGGTTCGCCCAAACTCGGGCTACATCCACCAACAGAGAGTCCAATATTATTATCCAGCAAATCAAACCGATTACAACCAGCAATCTTTGTAACTTAATACTACTACAAATGCTACAATACAATATCAAAATCCCCCACCCGTAACATACATCCTAGCCGCTTATAACAAGCTTTTTGGAAGCTTCTAGAATTAGGGTTTTACAATGCCATTTTTACTTTTGTCATTTAACAAAAATTAACAACCGATTCCAAATGGGAAAAAAGAGGGTGAAATTAACAACTGATTCCGAACAGGCAAAAAGTGGGTAAAATTAACAACCGATCCAAACCCCGGTGAGGATTCATTACGGCTGTATAGTACTTACATGATCAATCACCACATACCAACACACCCATCATAGCATAATGGAAGGGGGATTTTTTTCAAATATTATAGTTGGAAATGCTCTGGTAGACATGTATGCACAATGTGGAAGCATTGACAAGGCATGTGAACTATTTGGCAGAATGACTCAAAGAGATGTCATCTCATGGAATCCAATGATTGTAGGATATGGACAAAATGGATTTTTTGAAAAGACTTTAGATACTTTCAAGCAAATGCAATTAGCAGGTGTAAATCCAAATTTGACAACCTTTGTCAGCATCCTCCCTGCCTGTGCCAAATCTTAACGAGGGTTTAGGCAAAAAAAACAATAGGTCTACCACTAGAATAGTATGTCATGATGCATGATGGCACCAGCTACCATTTTAAGCATCAACCCTTTATTTTTAACATAAACCCTCTTAGATAAAAAGAAAACATATTTTAATAAACCCTCTTAGGTAGAAGTAAAATATTTTAAGTGCCAACACTTTGATTTTCCATATTATGTTTACTTATATCTCTGCAAGTGCACACTATATTTGACATGAAAGCTAACAAATCATATTTTTTCCCACATTACAAATATTACATTGTTCTTTAATTTTACCCACTTTAATTTTTGCAAACTTTTCCCCCATTTTAAACCTGGTTAATTTAGTTCCATTTACACTTTTGCTATATCATGTGAATGGAATGCTACTATGCTATAAAGATTTCTTACACTAGACGTGCAAACACAATCCTACTATGCTTTAAAATTTTAAATTTCAAAGACATCTTGCAAGGAAAGGCTACTAGTTTAAAACATTGTTTAGCCTCAACAAAACCAACATATATTTTTACTTTCGACAACTACAAGACCATAAGAGAGGATTAAACTAATAAACTCCTATTAAATTTCCCTTAATAAGGTCTAATTAGTAAAAAGAAGTTACCTTTGCCTTTTTCCGTATAGGGTACTCTATCATTGACTCAAGTAGCTGAGATGCAACAATAACTGGCTTGTTCAATTGCCAACATAGATGGACTATATGTTGTTGGATAGATGGAACCTATTCCAAAGGAATCTATACACCAAGATCTCCTCTTGCTACCATAGAAGCATCAAAGGATTGAATTATATCTTCTAGATTCTTCAAAGAATCAACACATACAATTTTAGCAATGACACCAATATCACTGTAGAGAATGGGGATCCAAAGCATACTCATGTCAAACTGCAAATTTGCTTGTGTGTGTATTAAATATGAGAGATACACATATTAAACTATAATAAAATACTACATCTAGCATATGTTAATGAAAACAGAACAAAACCATACTAATAGACAAGTATTATAGTTTTCTTGAGGATTAGTGAGATGCATAATTTAGAAATGTAGTCTTTACCTGTCACAAGATCAAGCAGCAATATAACTTTTCAAATGTCTGATTACATCTGTTGACTTTACAAAAGATATTGCAATGAAATCAATGCTCTCAGAAATCTCAAAATGTATATGAAGCAAATCTTGCAAGACAAAATGAACATTAGGGTCTACAAGAACTTAATCTCAACACAAACACTAGAGACATATAATTGAATACAAACCACCTTTGAAGAAATTGTCAGAAGCATAGCATTCCTTTTCGTGAAAACCCTAAACAACTTCCATGGAGGATTCCTGATAACCACTCATTAGTATTAATGAATGCCTGAAATCCCTAGACCTCTAAAACTAATAACTTCCTTCAAGCTCCCAATATCCATGCATCCTTCTCAGCTAGCAACGTGGTCCAAGAATCTCTCCTGAACTTCTGCAATGTGGTGACAAAAATGTTTAAACTCCTTCAATATCAACATTGGAGCTCCTTTCATACCAAAACTAGGAAACCCTAGCCCTTTGTGATGCATGGGTTTGCAAAAACTCCTTTTGGCGCCCATCCTTTTTCACTTTTGGCACCCATCTTTTCACTTTTGGCGCCCATATTCTATTTTAATTACTCACTTTAATACCATATTGTCTAATTTTTATTTGTGTGACTAATTATTTAGTCATTTATAGTTGTGATTTTACTTGACAATCAAATTAGTCATTTATAGTTGTGTTGCAAAAAACGATTAGAATTTAGTCATTTTTAGTTGTCGTGACTAAAAGTGTTAGTTACCTAGTCATTTATTTGCCAAAATTCTACTAGTGTATGAATCAGGTCTGAGTACTTTTCCAAAAGATTTGAAGCCTAAAAATCTTGATCAGATATTCGATTGGATTGGGATTATCGAAAGAGATAAAGGTGATTATGAAGAAAGAAGTCATGGTGTAATACATGAAGACAAAGAAATTGTTGCAGAAAATGAAGGCATGGCCTACAGTGATGAAGATCAAGATGGTAATCAGCCCATAGAAGAAGGATATGCAGATGCAGATTGCATACAAGATGAAATAAAAGATATATATGAAGATGTGTCTTGCAACAGTGTTGTTGAAAAATTAAAAGAATACACTTCTACCAGGTATGTTGCATTCATAAATCAGGATGTCCCTATTGCAAATATGTGCCTAAGTGGTGTTGTCATTGATGTCAACATATACTTGTTGCCATTGGTGTCAACTGTATCCTATTTTGTTGTCTGGTTAGAAGACTGGAATGTTGAGGATATTGAGAAAATTAATAAAGATCAATGTATGTGGACCATATGGCTATGTAGAGGATTGTCTGAAGTATCTCCAGTTAAGAGTTGAGAGGTTCGCATGAAGATCTGAAGAAGTTGTGGCCATCTCAGTAGAACTAGGTTTGTAGCATTTAGAAGAAACAGAGTGACAGGAAATGGGTCCAGATTGCTCCGCAAATGAAAAATTATGATCTCCGAATCTATAGGCATGTTTGGGAAGTTAGTGTGTATTCTCAACTCAAGTGGTTAGTGGTTTGGAGGTCCGCAAGCAATCCTTCTAGTTTGATAGTCATGGCAGACAGTGTTCTTGAGGTTTCGGATGAAGATGCAAGTGATTCCGATGAGTTGGAGTAGTGCTAATGTTCTTGTTGAGTTCAATATTCTTGTGAAGGTCTCTGGATCGTGTGATTGTTGTGTTGGAGGTCTGCTTTGAAGATTGAGCTCGTTGATGAAGATTTCCTTCTTGGTGTTGTTGTTCTTCCCAGTCTTGGCCGATCGAATGATTCAAGTGTGTTGCAGATGATCTAAGAACATTTCTCTAAAGTGAGGTGTGTTGTTTAAGAATGATTCAAGTCTCAGCTATGTTTGGCTGACAGTATAGTGATCCATGTTAAGTCAAGCTGACCTTGATGTTCATTCCAAGGTTGATGAAGCATATAAATATTTGTGGATGAGTTGTGGAATGTTATCCTTGTGCGAAAATGATAAAATCCTAAGAGAGGTATAGAGGCAGAGCAGAGAAGAGGAGGAACAGAAGAACAAGAGTAGTAAAGGATGAAGATATAGCGAAGAAGTGTTTGGGGGAAAGAGCAGAAGTTTGTGAGTTTTCAATGGGACTAAACCAAGCATAAAGGAGATGCTATTTCTCAGTTCATTATCTCTGTGTTAAACATAAATTCAAGTAGGCAGTGAGCCTCCTATAGGTAGTGAGCCTCCTGTAGGCAGTGAGCCTCTCTAAGTAGTGAGCTCTGGGCAGTGAGCCCAAAGGCATGTGCCTTCCCTTTTTATTTTAAGTACTTTTAACAGGGTACAAATCTTGTGGGTTAACCCCCACCGTGGTTTTCCTTTAACCAGGTTTCCACATTAAAAATTTTGGTGTTATGTATGTTCATGTGTTGATGGTTCATGCTTTAATGTTTACATCATTAATTTGTTTGTAAATGGTAAAGAAGAATTAATTGCAGCAAGTGTTAAAGTTTTGGGACAACTGATTCACCCCCCTGCCCTCTCAGTTGTCTAGCCTAATTCCAACAAGTGATATCAGAGAAGGTTCCTCTAAAAGAAGCTTGATCGCTCGAGGAGATCCATGATGTCGACATACAAGAAGGATAGTCTGAGATTTGATGGAACAAACTACACCCTTTGGAAAAGTCAGATGGAGTGTCATTTATAATGTATGGGCGAACAGTATTGGTCAATAACCAACAACAAGTATGTGCCTCCGTAGAATGGTACTACAACAATAGATCAAATCAGAGATGTTGAAAATAATATTCGGGCTAAAGAAGCATTGTTCAGTGTCTTGACTGATACAGAAATGACAAATGTCTTTGAACTAAAAATTACTCATGAAATTTGGAAGAAATTGGAAAATCTATATGAAGGTGATGAATATGTCAAATGTGCTAAGTTACAAATTTTGAGAGGTAGATATGAAAGTTTGAGGATGAGTGAAGATGAAAACATCACTTCCTACATGCAGAAGATAAATGACCTTGTGTGTGGTATCAGGTGTGCTAGTGGAACTTTGGAAGAATTAGAGATTGTTGCAAAAGTGCTCAGATTCTTACCTGATTCATACAAACATAAGGTTGCTGCTATAGAGAAAATCAGGACTATCTCAAAAGTTACAAGAGATCAGTTGGTTGGCAAAATTTCAGCATTTGAATTGAGTGAGTTTGGTGATTCTCTTCCTAAATCAGAATTTGCATTCAAGGCTAGTGTTTTTGGAAAACAAAGATTTGATCCTATTGAAAGCTCTTCAAGAAGATCAACCAGATATGAAAAGACAAGAAAGGAGCTTGATGAAGATGAATATGGGCTTGAACAACTTGAAGCCCTTATTACCAAAAGAGTACCAAGAGGAACAGGTAAGTATGAAGGAATGTTGCCCTTCAAATGTTTTGCTTGCAATAAGATTGGTCATTTTGCTTCAAGATGTCTGGAGAGGGTTTCAAAACCTAACCCTAACATAACTAGGGGACAGAAGAAATGCTACTATGTCCAAGAACCTGAAGGAGTCACAAATGATGAATCTGATAAAGGAAGTACCTCTGAAAATGACTGCGTGTTCATTCCTATCAAGGAAGAAGATCTGTTGTCTACAGAATCTACTGGCTGTATGAATGTGGATAGTGCTTTAGCTGCTCAGATTGAAGAAAATGATGAATAGGTGATTGACAGTGGATGTTCTCATCATATGATTGGTGATAAAAGCAAGTTTGTTAGTTTAGAAAGATATGAAGGTGGAATTGTGAAGATTGGAGACAACTCAACTGGTAGAATTTGTGGCAAAGGATCCATCTCTTTTGATGGTAAGAATAACACTAATGATGTTCTGTATGTCAAAGGATTGAAGCACAATCTTCTCAGTGTTGGATAGTTGGTTGACAAGGGTTATGATCTCTTATTCAAGGATGGAAAATGCATAATCTTGGAAAGCTCCAAAACTGAAATTACATCTGGTACTCAGACTAGAGGTAACATCTTTCATTTAAGTAGTTTTGGTAAAAGTTGCTTGATTGCTCAGGTTGATCAAAGTTAGCTCTGGCATAGGAGAATGTATCATGTGAATTTTGATAACATTGTCAATATAAGTTCCACTCAGGCTGTAAGAGATCTTCCAAGACTTGTGAAACTTGCTGATAGCATGTACAGAGAATGTAAATTGGGTAAATAGAATAGAACTTCATTCAAGAGTAAAGAATAGTCTTCAAGTGGATTGTTGGAACTTGTGCATACTAATCTTTGTAGTCCTGCTAGAATTAGGAGTGTGCAAGGAGAGATATTTTATGTTGCTGATTGATGATTACTCCCAGATGATGTGGGTAACCTTATTGAAAGAAAAATTAGAAGCTCTTGTCAAATTCAAAATTTTCAAGGTCATGGTGGAGAATGAGATTGGTGTGAAGATAAAGTGTCTGAGATCCGACAGAGGTGGAGAGTTTACCTCCAGTGAGTTTGATACATTCTGTGAAAAGCATGGAATTAAAACATAGTTATCTGCTCCTAGGAGTCCTCAGTAGAATGAAGTTGTAGAAAGAAAGAACCAGACCATTCAAGAAGCTTCTAGGACCATGATGATGGAAGTAAATGTTCCACAAGTCTATTGGAGAGAAGTTGTGAGTAATGCTATCTACACTCTTAACCGAGTACAGATCAAAGGCAATTCTCATAGGACCCCTTATGAACTATGGTTTGGTCATCCGCCTACTATGAAGTATTTCAGATTTTTGGTAGTAAATGCTATATCAAAAGAGATGAGGATCTAGGCAAGTTTTATGCAAGAAGTGATGAAGGAATATTTTTGGGTTACTCAACTCAAAGCAAGGCATACTGATGCTTCAACAAGAGATTGAAAAAGATTCTTGAAAGTGTTAATGTTAGAGTTGATGAAAGCAAAGAAGGACATTCAAGGTCTTGCAGATATGATTCAAATGATCAAGATGAAATTCAATATCAAGGAAGGTAAGTTCAAACCCAGACTCATATCCAGATTGATCCGAAAAATCCATTGACTCAAGAAGATAGTATAGATGTTGAGGAACAAGCTCAAGAAACAGAGGTTCAACCAAATCCCAAAACTCTTAGGTATCTAAGGTTGAATCATCCTGAAGATCAAATCATAAGAGATAGAAACAAAGGTGTTGGAACTAGGAGAAGAATTGTTGAAGATCAAGAGGAGATTTGTTTGATTTCAAAGATTGAACCAAAATCAGTAAGTGAAGCTTGCAATGATGAAAATTAGGTAAAAGCAATGGAAGAAGAATTAATGCAAATTGAAAAGAATCACACTTGGGATCTTGTTCCTAGACTTGAAGACAAAAATGTGATTGGAACCAAATGGGTCTTCCGAAATAAGATAAATGAAGATGATGAAGTTGTAAGAAACAAAGCAAGGTTGGTATGCAAAGGATATTCTCAAGTGGAAGGAATTGATTTTGAAGAAACTTTTGCTCCGATAGCAAGAATAGAAGTAGTTAGACTATTTCTTGCATTTGTTGCTTATAAAGATTTCAAGATATATCAGATGGATGTGAAGTCAACATTCCTAAATGAAGAGTTGGAAGAAGAAGTCTACATTGAGCAACCAGTAGGATTTTAGTTGTCTGATCAAAGCAATATGGTCTACAAATTAAGGAAAGCATTGTCTGGACTCAAACAAGCCCCAAGAGCCTGGTATGCAAGATTAGATAAGTATTTACTAAAATTAGGTTTTAGCAAAGGCACTACTAATAGCAATCTTTACTTTAAGATTGATTATGAGCACATCCTGATTGTTGAGGTATATGTTGATGATATCATTTTTGGTGAAAATGAGAGTATGTGCAAAACATTTGCTGATCAGATGCAAAGTGAATTTGAGATGTCAATGTTTGGTGAAATAAATTTCTTCTTAGGTCTACAAATCATTTAGTCAGATAAACGTATCTTCATATCTCAATCTAAGTATGTGAGAGAATTGTTGAAAAAGTTTGGAATGGAAGATTCAAAGCCAGTGGGTACACCTATGGTAACAGGATTCAAGTTGAGTAAAGATAATGACTCCCCTAAGGCAAATCAAAAAAGGTATAGATCAATGATTAGAGGACTGCTCTATCTAATTCAGACCAGACCTGATATCATGAATGCAGTTGGACTTATTGCTAGATTTTAAGCTGATCCTAGAGAATCCCATGTGGTAGTAGTCAAGAGACTTTTCAGATATCTCCAAGGGACACTTGATTATGGCTTGTGGTATCCAAAGGACAATGACTTCACTCTTCATGCATATATAGATGTTGATTGGGTAGGAGACGTGGATGACAAGAAAAGTACTAGTGGTGGTGCATTCTTCTTGGGAAGGAAATTGGTTTCTTGGATGAGCAAAAAGCAAGAGGAAATATCTCTGTCTACTACAGAGGCAAAGTACATACCAGTAGCAAGTAATTGTACTCAAGTTTTGTGGATGAAGCAAATGTTGAAGGATATCAAAATTATGTTTGAGGAGCTTGTTACAATCTTCTGTGATAATTCAAGTGCAATAAGCATCTCTAAGAATCCAGTGTTGCATTCAAAGACAAAGCACATATCCATCAAGTTTCATTTCTTAAGAGAGACGGTAAATAAGAATGAAGTTAGATTGGAGTTCGTTTCTTCAAAGGATCAAATTGCAGACATATTTACCAAGCCTCTGCCTAAGGACATATTTGAGTATCTCAGAGAGAAGTTAGGGGTTATTACCCCTCCTGATCAGAACTAAGATGCACTAGGATGCATTAGTCTGGTGAAATTCGCAGTCATATCTTGTGATCCAGATTGATGTTAAGGAGATACTACTCAGAGGGAGTAGTCAGTATACAAATTATTGGAGATCAGTCTGAAATAAAAAGGGGGAGAAAAGATTGTAAATATGTGCCCTTTGCCATTGATGTCAAAGGGCGAGAGAAGTCATGCGAAAAACTAGTTGCTAATGAAAGGGGGAGCAATGAAGAAAGTGGTTGCAGAAGTAATAAGAAAAAGGGGGAGAAGTTCGTGTCTTGATGGTTGAATCAGTTTTTCACATCATATGTTTCCATCAATGACAAAGGGGGAGATTGTTGCAAATATGTGCCTAAGCGGTGTTTTCATTGATGTCAACATATCCTTGTTGCCATTGGTGTCAACTGTATCCTATTTTGTTGCCTGGTCAAAAGACTGGAATGTTGAGGATATTGAGAAAATTAATAAAGATCAATGTATGCGGACCATATGGCTGTGTAGAGGATTGTCTAAAGTACCTCCAATTAAGGGTTGAGAGGTCCGCATGAAGATCTGAAGAAGCCATGGCCATCTGAGTAGAACTAGGTTTTGCAGTGTTTAGAAGAAACATAGTGACAAGAAATGGGTCTGGATTGCTCCGTAAATGAAAAATTATGATCTCTGAATCTACAGGCATGTTTGGGAAGTCAGTGTGTATCCTCAACTCAAGTGGTTAGTGATTTGGAGGTCCGCAAGAAATCCTTCTAGTTTGACAGTCATGGCATACAGTGTTCTTGAGGTTACAGATGAAGATGCAAGTGATTCTAATGATTTGGAGTAGTACAGATGTTCTTGTTGAGTTTAATATCATTATGGAGGTCTCTGGATCATGTGACTGTTGTGTTAAAGGTCTGCATTGAAGATTAAGCTCATTGATGAAGATTTCCTTCTTGGTGTTGTTATTATTCCCAGTCTTGGCTAACCGGATGATTCAAGTGTGTTACAGATCATCTAAGAGCATTTCTTTGAAGTGAGGCATGTTGTTTAAGAAAGATTCAAGTCTCAGCTATGTTTGGCTGACAGTATAGTGATCTGCATTAAGTCAATCTGACCTTGATGTTCATTCCAAGGTTGATGAAGCATATAAATATTTGTGGATGAGTTGTCGAATGTTGTCCTTGTGTGAAAATGATAAAATTCTAAGAGAGGTACAGAGGCAGAGCAGAGAAGAGGAGCAGAAGAATAAGAGTAGTAAAGGATGAAGATATCAAGAAGAAATGTTTGGGGGACAGAGCAGAAGTTTGAGCTTTCAATGGGACTAAATCAGGCATAAAGGAGATGCAATTTCTCAATTCATTATCTCTGTGTTAAACATAAATTCAAGTAGGCAGTGAGCCTCTCTGAGCAGTGAGTTCTGGGTTGTGAGCCCGAAGGCATGTGCCTTCCCTTTTTTATTTTAAGTACTTTTAATAGGGTACAAATCTTGTGGGTTAACCCCCACCATGGTTTTCCCTTAACCGGGTTTCCACGTTAAAATTTTTGGTGTTATGTATGTTCATGTGTTGATGGTTCATGCTTTAATGTTTACATCATTAATTTGTTTGTAAATGGTAAAGAAGAATTAATTGCAACAAGTGTTAAAGTTTTGTGACAACTGATTCACCCCCCACCTCTTAGTTGTTCGGCCTAATTCCAACAGTCCCAGTTGTTTAGGATGATGTATATGATGAAGATATGGAGGTTTCTATTTTGCATGAGCAAGATATTCATATGGACACTGCGATGGAAGCTACTACATGTAAGGAGAATAAGGTGGAACAAGTTGAGAGAACACAATATATGTGTAGTGGATGGTTGCAGAGAGCAAAGAAGGCAAAATTGTTGGTTGTTCAAGCAAGACAACATTTACAACAGGTCAAAGAATGTGTCAACCAGTTGGGTCATGCAAAACAACAAAGGGAGTTATACTTTGGATCTCTTTTTCTTCCAAAGGAAGAATGCATGGAAGTTGAGCAAGTAAAGGAAGAGCCTTTTGAAGCCATAGATAAGGATGAAATGGCTAAGCATGCACTTAAAGTTGTATCCACACATGAAGCAGAGATGGAGGTTTTTGTTGTACATCAACAGGATACTCACTTATTTGAAGATGAACAGGTTTGTATAGATGATGAATTTGTTGACTCGTCCCTTTATGTTGATCATGATCACAAGGTGGAAATGGAAGTGTTTACTTTTGATAAAAGTATGTACTCTGTTGAGGATAAACAAGTTTCATATATTTATATTGATATAACAGAGGATGGTATTGATATCCATAAGGATGAAGATTTTGATAATGAGCTTTACTTTGAACCTTTTAAGCCTTTTTCTGAAGCATCCCAAGAGGAATATAATGATGTAGGTGTCAAGAAAAATAATGAGGATGTTACTAAGAGTGAGCTCCTTTAGCCAACTGGTCATGATAACTATAAGTATGATCAGGTATTAGTTGTTTATAATCACTTATCAAAGCATGCTTTGTAGATCTTTTTAGGGTTGAAACAACAATATTCAACAAAGCAAGTGGAAGTATTGCTTGTGCCTGAGTATCACATGTTCACTATAGCAGGTGTCTCATTGCTTGAAAGAGGGCACGTTCCAAATACAGATTCACTAATTCAATATGACTCTTTTACTTCTTTTGATCTAAAGGCATGTGATGAAGATAATCTACAGTCATGGACATCAAAAATATATCAAGATTACTGTAGATTTGCTAAGAAAGTAAAAGACGAAATTAGTAGAGGCACAACTAACAGTAAGATGAAATGCTACAGTCAACATGGTGTTTCCAAATTTGACCTGAAATAGTTTGATGAAAATAGAGTATTTGATAGAGAAGAATGCTAGTTTTTCATTTTTGGGGGCCCGGGGCCACCCAATCAAGTATCAAGATATGATTTTAATGCAAGATGGAGCATTTACACAGCTACCCAATGGATCTGACACATGGTCAATCCTAGAGATAACTGGAATCTCACCATACCTATAGGAGGCATGTGTCCCCTAACATGAGCCACTATTGGCACCCTCAAATTTTACAAATTTGAAGTGTGTATCTCCTCTCGATGTGTCGACAGAGGCTAGGTTGACATGCTGCTCAATCTACCCCAGAGCCCACCTTCACTGATTAAAATCTTGCAACCCGGAGACCATCTTGCAAATCCGTATGGCAGGAAATTTTTTGGTGCATGTGGTAACATGCCTATTCAGTTTCGCGCTCCCTGGATGAGCTTTAATGGGTTGTTTAATTCTTTTCTGATTGTGACTGGGCTAGATTTGGTGTTCTGGAAAGTTCCAAATCTCACAATTCTTAAGGCAACCCATTTCTCATTTTGGTCTCAAACTTCTCTAGTTCTAGTTTCATCAAAATCAGAGACCATACGATGCATTATTTTAATGTGTTTTAGTTGCGGTGGACACATCCGGTGAGCCAGTTTACAAAGAAGGTCCTGAAAATCTTTCGGCAATGCGAGTTTTGAGGAAATAGGTATGTTCTAAATAATTAATAATGGCCCTACGTAAATTTTCACATCCTTTGGATATCCTGTGTGCCCACGGTGATTGCCAACGAGGAGAAATTAAATAATTATCATTTTTCCTAAGTTGCCAAACGCATTTTTAAAAGAAAAATATTCACATATTTTAATTGGCAAGCATAAAGTGATAAATGTCTTAATGTAAACATTTTTATAATGTTTATACATTATAAAATGGAAGGCAAAGGAAATAAAGTTGAATTTTAAGCTTGTCGCAGCATCACACAAGCTTATTGCCTTCTCCCCTACAGCTGTGTGACGGTGCGATATGCCATTTCCTGATTAGATTTTGTTGTGCAGGAGCACCTAAGGGAACATATTGGAACAAGGAGACACCAGTGACTAAGAGGAGCCCATGGAGTCGATCAAGTCAAGTGGAACATCCTAGAACCAATTATGGCATGTTACAATGGGCAAAATGATGTAATGATCAAATGTCCTGAGGGTCCTGGTAAGGACCCTAGGACCAAAAATAATGTAAGTTGGGCCAATAGTGCCTCTAGAGTCAAATATAGGTGTCTAAGGCTAGGAACAAGGTATAATGATCCTGAGAAGATCAATTATAATGGTTTGGTAGGGTAGAAATCCATTTAACCAAAGTTTAAAGCTCAAATTTTTGAAATAAGCATTTGGGCGGGAAAATTAGTTTTAAGTAGTTTTGGAAGTTTAAACAACTCCAACCAATGGGAATTGGTTGTGGGAGTTGAGGCAAAGGTTATGTAAGCCTGTCTAAGGCATGAGATGGTATGGAGGAATCCACTGGAAGCCTGGGTTGTACGGCAAACTGAAAATAACAGTAAAATTCAGTTTTTCTAGCATTTTCCTTCTCATTTCTGTTGATCCTTTGATTGTTGGTGTTTGGAAAATGTTTTATGTTCTCATCTAACCATAGTAGACCCTGTTTTCATGCTCTAAGAAGGTTTTGTAGGTTGTTTTATTATTTTTTATCTGACTACTACAAGGAACAGCAGACTGATCTGTGAGTTTTGAGAGGTTACAATGCCTCATAGGACATTTCCATGAATGTAGGATCCTAGTTCTCATGGAATAGGTCCTTGATTGCATGTATAATATGTTTTCTAACCCTAACAAGGCAGGAGGAGTGCAAAGAAGAAGGTGATCACCATTGGAAGTCAAGTTTGTATGTGAAAAGAACATGAGAATGATGGCACAGTTATAACAGCCAGAGATCTGCCTTAACAAGGTAATGGTTTTATGTTTGATGTTGTTTAATATGGTCAAGGAGATGGTGTTAGACCTTTGAATGAGGTCTGGAAGTGATTGGAAGTGGGAGATCTAGTAAACCCTAGGTTTTGGGTCCTAGAAATGGGGGTTTGGTGTTTGAACACTTGAATGAGCAAATCATTGTCTAAAACCTATAAAATCCTCTATTTTGGAACCTCTCCTAAGACTTTTTCAAGGTTTGGAGTGAGTATGACAAGTATCTAATAGGGTTCCTTTGTAAAGTGGGTGAATTAGGCCTTGTAGGAAGGCAGCAGGGTGTCAGGACAGTCAAGTTTGGTCCAAAACAATAGTATATGAGTCTTGGGTATGTTATAGAACTTGATAAAGGGTATTCATATCAACCTTTAGTTTTGAAGGTGCTTTGGGAAAGATTAGAGAAAATTGCAGTTTAGTCGCTGAATAGGGCTACTAGGATTAGACCTGGTTAAGGGGAGTTGTTAGGAACCAATCAAATTGTTTTATGAAACCTCTTGAATCTTGTTTTTTGTGGTATATTGAGACCCTAGAAGGTGGAATATTGTGTCTTAGAAGTTGGAAACAAGTTTGAGCCCTTTGGTGGAGTTTAGGGCAAGAGGAAGACTAGTGCAGTCTTATTGATTGAAGCCCACAAGCTATTTAAACCTTTTGATCTTGCTAGATTATCATTGGAGACCTAACACCTCTGCATCATAGTGGTATCAGAGCAGCAAGTAGGTCCTTGAGGGAGTAGTAGGATCTTGTGAAAGAGTTAAGGGTTGGTGAGAGTTGTAAGGATGCCCCCTAAGAATTAGATGGCTAGGGAGAATAATGAATTGAGGGAAGCCTTAGAGGCTAGAGAAAAAGAGTTGAGGGAGAGAAAAGAACAGGATGGTGCAAGGGAAAGAGAGTTAAGACAAATGAGAAGAGAGAATGCATCAATCTTGGCAAGGTTGGAAGCATTGGAGAAGGATCCTAGAAGGGATGAACAAAATGATCCAGAAGGAGATGAGGAGGCAAATGAGAACCCTCCTGAGGATGAATTCGATCCTAAAGAAAAGAAATTTGTGAGATTGCTTAAGGCAGTTCAAGGTAGTGGAACAAAGGCAAACATAGAGTTACCTATCTATCAGGGGAAGATGGATAGTGAAGAGGTATTAGGGTGGATAGATGCCCTTGAAAATGTTTTTGAGTATGAGGAAATAAGTGATGACAAGAAGGTTAAATTTGCAAAAACAAAGTTGAGAGGGACAGCACTTACTTGGTGGAGTAGTGTACAAATAGAAAGAGTGGCTAGAGGTGGAACAAGAATCACTTCTTAGGGTAGGATGAAGGATCTGATGAAGGATCAATTTCTTCCATCTAATTATTCTATTCAAACAAAGAGGATGAGGCAGAACTTGAAGCAGAAGGACATGGATGTTATGTCCTATACTGAGCAATTTCATAAGCTTAGTATTAGAGGATGATTGGAAGATGAAGAAGAGAAAGTTGCAAGATACCTTAATGGGCTGAGGTACAACTTGCAAGATGAAAGTGGTTTGACCATACCAAAATCACTGCGAGAATGTTTTCAATTAGCCATAAGGGCTAAAGAGAGAGTGAAGAGGAAGCAAGAAAGACAAGGAGGTAGTGGTAGAGGATATAGAGGTAGGGGCAGACCTACTAATGAAGGGCAGAGCAGCAATGAGAAAGGCAAAGAGTTTTCTGCAGATCAGAGAGGTGGATATAGAGGTGGAGGTAGGTTTGGATCAGGTAGAGGAGTATTCACAGGCAGATGTTATCATTGCAATGAAGTGGGACACACATCTTTTGATCTTGCTAGATTATCATTGGAGACCTAACACCTCTACATCATTTTGGTCTACAATCTTCTTTGCAGTGAAGGTTAGCACATTTTGATCTCCAGGGAGGTTTATTTTGAGCATTATGGGTAGGTTTTGAGTAGAGAATTTTGGATGAGTGGTTGTTGTTCACGTTTTTGGCTTTCTGAAAAATTTTTTGGGGTCCATTTGAGCTCAAAATTGATGATTCATGGTCTGAATTCATCCACTGACCATTCCTATTGCCTGAGAGGTAATTTTGTTCATGTCTGGGATGGATTTTGACTGCCAGAATGGCCAAAAATGCCCCTACATCAAGTAAAATGACCCAACAATTGATGAATGAATTAAACGAGTATGGTCTCCATGGTTGCTGCATTTTATTTTCTATACTTTTGAAGGGATGAGTGTGGTGGAGGGGCTCATTTCGCAGCATCGCACGACCCATTCTATCTCCCTTGTTCTGGTCTGCGACAGTGCGAAACAACAGGGTTTGGAGGCAAACAGTTCCAAGATTTTTTTTTAATTTTTGTCTCCTCCTCTAAGGTGTAATTTGTTATTGGTCCCAATGTCCATTGGCGGTGGTTTATAATGAAAAACTCACCTAACTATCATGTTGTAATTAAATGTTGAGTACCACATTCTTGCATCTATAAAGGAACTGGTAGACTCACTTTGTAAGGTGGTTGAGAAGATTGGGAAGATTTTGAGGCATGAATAAAAAAACTCCATCTTTGACTGGTTGCCCTAGTTTTGGTGCTGTAAGTTTCAGTTTCTATGTGTTGTATGTATTTTTATGAATAGTTTATTAGTTTTAGATTGTGTTAAATGAATAATGTTGTGGCATGTATTTCTATTTGATGTCTCCAGTGTTATCTATGTCTCTCTTTTGAACTAAGTTACTAAGGGTATCAAAGTTCTTGAATGCACATTTGTTGTATTGCATATATGGTTTCTTACCTCTGTTTAAGGAACATATTAAAAGTTTTAAATCAAATATGGAGAGGAATGTTCGATAGTAGGGATGTTAGTATGAAGAGTCAATAGGAATACTCATTCTTGGGTGTTATTTGTAAGGCAGATGCAAGATAAACCATCTAAAATCTGTATGTGTGTTCTACTCATGGGAAATACTTTGCATGCTAAAGATTGACTCTGAATCCAAAGATAGGCACCAATCAACAGTTGGACAAATTTTATGATTCAAAACCTAATCTTACAACCAAAAATATAAAAACAAAATCAATACATCATTTGAAAACTTTAGGATTTTAGGAGTAGGATTTTAGATACCATGTTCTCTAACCTACAAATGAACAAATACCCAAAGCTAGCCACTTTATAATCATCATATAGTTCTGGTCTACACAAAAGAGAATATATCTGCTTAAGTATCAATACCTAGTTGAAGTCAGGATTTATTATATAGCTATTGAATAAGGGAATACTCCCTAGGTCTTGCAGAGCCTAAAGTGCAGAGGAGATAGAGAGTCAGTCTCCTGTTCATTGGCCACTGACCTGAGGATCATGTGGATGAAAGATGGCTACTTTTTAGGGAAACTCAGACAATCAGCTGGGAACACCAACACAGAGGATGAATATGAGATTAAAGATATGAGAACAATGGCAAGGCAAGGAGTGCTCTTCTAAACAGTCTTTCTGATTTTGAATTGGTGAAGATACTAATGAGCTACAAAACTACACATGAGATCTGGAGGAAGCTGGAAAATATCTATGAAGGATATGACAAGGTCAAGCAAGCAAAGATGCAAAATTTAAAGGCCAAGTTTCAAACCCTAAAGATGTCAGAGGATGAAAATATTGTAGGCTACATGCAGAGAGTGGATGAAGTTGTCAACTCCATCAATGGTCTTGGTGGAAAGCTGGAGGAAATTGAAGTGGTAAAGAAGGTACTAAGAACTCTTCTAAAATCTTATAGTGCTAAAGTTTTTGCTATTGAAGAAACTCAAAATTTGGATAATTATTCTACGAATCAAATGTTTGGTACTTTAACTACTTTTGAGATAAGAGAATTTGGTCAAGATGATTCAAGAAAAGAAACTGCTTTTAAGGCTAACAAGACAGAAAAGAATGTTGAATCGGATCTAGATGACTTTGATGAAGTGGAAGCAAATTTTGTAAGCAGGTTGAAAAGGGCTCTGGAAAATACAAAGGTAGGTTACCCTTCAAATGTTGTAATTGTGGTAAGATAGGTCATTATGCTTCAAATGTCCAATCAAAATTTCAAATGACAAATACAAGGTTAACAAAGGTAAATCATTCAAGAGAAGTTATTATGTTAAAGAAGATGATAGCATATCTAATGATGAAAGTAATGAATTCTTGTTCATGGCTTTGAATGTTGGAACTAATTCTGAAAGGAGTATGAAGGAAATTGCTCTGGAAATATAGCAAATTATCAAAGGAGCTTTGGTAACTGCTTTCCATGCAAGAGAAGAGGATAACCACTAGTTAATTGATAGTGGATGTTCAAATCATATGACAGCTAATAAGAACAAGTTTGTGAAGCTTGAGAAGTTTGATGGAGGTTTTGTTAAGTTTGGAGATGATGCATCTGCTAAGATCTGTGGAAAGGGTTCAATCAGTTTTGATGGCAAGCACAATATAGATGATGTTATTTATGTCAAGGGTCTCTGGCATAATCTTCTAAGTGTAGGAAAAATGTGTAGCAGAGGATATAACCTTGTGTTTTAGGATGATGGTTGTGAAATCAGAAAAGAAAACTCTAGAACTCTAGTTGCTACAGGAACAAGGACAAAAGGAAATATATATTAGCTCAAACGTGATAATGGTATGTACCTTATGAACCAAATTAATGAAATTTGCCTATGGCATAGAAGAATGTGTCACATCAAGTTTGATAGCCTAGTGAGGATCATCTCTACTCAAGCTATGAGGGATCTATCAAGAAATACAAAGCCTATCAATGCAACCTATAAGGAATGTCAGATCGGGAAGCAAACAAGGAAGAGTTTCAAGATCAAAGAGTATTCTACCACTAGACCTATAGAGTTGGTGCATACAGATCTGTGCGGACCTACAAGAGTAGGAAGCTTTCAAGGTGAGAAATATTTCATGTTGTTGATTGATGATTTCTCTAGAATGACTTGGGTAACTTTTCTCAAAGAAAAGTCAAAATCTCTAGATAAGTTTAAAGCACTCAAGGTTATGGTTGAAAATGAAATTGACCTGAAAATCAAGTTTTTGAGGTCTGACAGAGGTGGTGATTTCACCTCCAATGAGTTCAATTGTTTTTGTCAAGATCATGGAATAAAAAGGCATTTGTTAGTCCCTAGGACTCCTCAACAGAATGGAGTTGTGGAAAGGAAGAATAGGACAATTCAGGAAGCAACAAGGACAATGTTGAAAGAAGCAAATCTACCGAATATCTATTGGAGAGAAGCTATCCACATTGCACTCTACATACAAAATAGAGTGCAAGCAACGGTCAATAGTTCAAAGACTCCATATGAACTATGGTATGGAAGAACTCCTACTGTAAAATACTTTAGAGTTTTTGGAAGTAAGTGCTACATTAGGAGAGATAAAGAAAACTTGGGAAAGTTTGATATAATATCATATGAAGGAATATTCCTTAGATATTCTACAAAGAGCAAGGCTTACAGGTGTTACAACAAGAGGCTGTAGAAATTAGTGGAAAGTGCAAATATCAAAGTTCAGTTCTAATAGAAGGATATGAATCTGATGAGAACCCTTGTAGAGAAGAAGAAAGAGAAGAAGAAAAGCAAAAGGAGAAGCAAGTTGATGAAGAAGATGCTCCGAAAAGGATTCCTAAGACCCCCAAGTATGTGCAGAAGAATCATTTTGAAGATTAGATCAATGGAGATAAGAACATAGGTGTTTTTTAACAAGAAGAAGTATTGCTATGGTAGAAGAATAGGTAAATTTGTGCTTATTGTCTAAAATAGAACCCAACATAGTGACTAAAGCATGCAAAGATGAGCACTGGATCAAGGCTATGGAAGAAGAATTGATGCAAATTGAGAAGAATCAAACTTGCGAAGGTGTCCCAAGACCAGCAGACAAAATGTGATAGGAACTAAATGGGTCTTCCGGAACAAGTTGAATGAGAATGGAGAAATAGTTAGAAATAAGGTTAGGCTTGTGTGTAAAGGCTACTCACAAGATGAAGGAATAGATTATGAGGAAACATTTGCTCTAGTGGCAAGACTGGAGGCCATTAGAAAGTTTTTGGCCTTTGCATCTCATAAAGACTTCAAAGTTTATTAGATGGTTGTGAAATCTACATTCCTAAATGTAGAGTTGGAAGAAGAGGTATACAATATTGAACAACTGGAAAGCTTTTAGTTGTCAGATGATCCAAATATGGTCTGCAAATTGAAAAAGGCATTGTATGCACTCAAATAGACTCCTAGAGCTTGGTATGCAAGGTTGGATAGGTACCTGTTGTAGCAAGGATTCAAAAAGGGAACTGCAAATAGCAATCTATACTTCAAAGTTGAAGAAGATCAAATCCTGATTGTGGAAGTGTATGTTGATGATATAATCTTTGGATGAAATCAAAGTATGTGCAAGAGATTTGCAGAAGAGATGCAGAAATAATTTGAAATGTCAATGTGTGGGGAAATGAATTTCTTGCTTGGGTTACAAATCAATCAATTAGAAAAAGGTATTTTCATTTCACAGTCAAAGTATGCTAAGGAAATGTTGAAGAAGTTTAGAATGGAAGACTCCAAATTGGTATGTACTCCCATGACTACTGGATGTAAGTTAAACAAAGATGATGAATCTCCTAAGGTTGATTAGAGCAAGTATAGATCAATCATTGGTGGACTGTTATACCTGACTACTACTAGATAGGATATCATGCATGTAGTTTGTCTTGTGGCTAGATTCCAAGCTGATCCTAGAGAGTCACGTGTTTCAGCAGTAAAGAGGATATTCAGATACTTGAAAGGCACTCCAAATTTTTGCCTATGGTATCCTAAGGATACTAATTTCTCCTTGAGTGCATATACAGATGCAGATTGGGCAGGATGTATAGATGATAGAAGAAGTACAAGTGGTGGTGATTTCTTTCTTGGAAGCAAACTTGTCTCATGGTTAAGTAAGAAGTAGGACTCAATGTCATTATTTGCTACAAAGGCAAAGTATATTATAGCAGCATCTTGTTGCACACAGGTGTTGTTGATGAAGCAGACATTAAAGGATATCAAAGTGTCATATGATGAACCTATTTCTATCTTATGTGATAATACAAGTGATATCAACATTTCAAAGAATCCGGTAATGCATTCAAGGACAAAGCATATTTCAATCTAGTATCACTTCCTAAGAGAGAAGGTTTTAGAGAATGAGGTAAAATTGGAATCTGTGCCTACTAGGGATCAAGTTGCAGATATCTTTACAAAGGCTCTTCCTAAGGATACTTTTGAGTATCTCTGGTAGAAGTTAGGGGTTATTGCCCCTCCTTTTAACTAGATACATAAGTGTGTGTATCTATCCAGGAAGTATTTCAAGATACATTCTTGGTCCTGGACTAATGTTGAAGGCTACCTCTTAAGGGGAGTAGGTAGTGATACTATTGGTTGGTACGGTCAAATGGAGCATATATTATGACCCCAAGGGGGGGAGTGCAAAAAAGTGAGAGCAGTAGAGATAGAGAAGGTACTTGCTAGTGTTGTAGTTGTTGCCCTTTGCCATTAATGTCAAAGGGGGAGAGAGTTGAAGTGATTGAAAAACCATTGTGTAGAAAGGTGTTTTAAGAGTAAGAGTTTCTTCTATCAAGGGGGTATTACTGGTTACAGAGTTGTTGATTGATTGCTTTAGGTCTTGATGGTTTTTCAAAAGAGTTGGTGTTGCCATCAATGAAAAAGGGGGAGATTGTTGGAAACATTTTGGTGTTGTCATTGATGTCAATCTCCAGCAGATGGTTCACTTGGTTTCCAAGTGCTTTTGAGAAATTTTGAATAAAAAGGTGTGCAGTGTAATAGAGGTATGTTCAGTGTTGTGCTCAGCATTTCTTCATATTTGAAGATATGCTTGTGCGGTTTGGAAGTATTGATCAGAGGTTTTCAAAGGTGTTATATCTCAAGTTTCAGGTTTTGGATCATGTGGAAGTGGAAGATGTGTTTGATAGAGTGTTTGCATGTATAGAAGACTATCTGGGAGAAATGAGATTGCTCCACATTTCTTCGCATTGAGGTTTCTTGTCTCATGGATCTAGGAATTTGCTTATACTACCTATATCTACTTTCCCTTGATGTTTCCAGTGTTGGGGTACTCCACAAGTTTAGTTCTTGTGTTGGTGATCAGTAGTAGTGTATTTTGAGGTTGAGAATGAAGACATACTTTAGTTTAGGTGCTTGTGGCAATGTTACAGAAGGTTATAATGATGCTTGAATATTCTGAGAAGATGTGAGGATGTTTTGGATTACTTCTTTGTGGTCTGCATGATGGTTTTGGACTTGGAGAAGCGTGGATGTGGTCATTAGTTTAGGTTTGGCCGACCTGACCTACTAGCACTATTTGCAGAGGTACCTTGTGGATTGTGGATGTGATGAGTAGCATGATGATATAGATTTGAGTCTTAGTTAACCCTTGACATGTCCACTTTCACTTCTTTCCACCACGGAAGTGTTTAGTGCTGACCTAATTGGTGTTGCATGTTTGAGGTGCACACACCTCATTAAGACCGACCTAATTAAGAAGGTTTTTGGTTGTGGGTGGTATAAATGAAAGATGAAGTTGAGTAGAGAAAAGTAGAGAAGATGATGTGAATGTGAATCAAGGGTGGTGAATTAAGTGTGAGCTTAAATGCTTATGATTCCCGGATGTAGTGAGCAAAAGGTGTCTACATTTTTAGTTTACTTAAAGTTGCTGGAGGCAGTGAGCCAAAGGTTGTGGATGGCAAGAAGTGGCAGTGGTGAATCTCTCCTATTGCTTTGAGATAGTGAATATCTCTATAACAGTCTTCTTCTATTCTTCTCTCTTCTGGATAGTGAGTCCTTTTGGCATTAAGCCTTTCTTTTGGTAGTGAGCCTTTTATTCTGGGTAGTGAGCCTTTTATTCTGGGTAGTGAGCCCTTGGCAGCGAGCCTATTTGATTTTGGTGTTGCTATTCATACATATGTGAGCTAATCCTCACTGTTCTTTTTCCCATCTTGGGTTTTCCACGTAAATCTAGTGTTCTTATGTGTTTGCATTGATGCTTCATATGTTTACATTCTGTTAATGCATATTAAGAGGTTGATGTTTGGGATTGCTTTGAGGGTTTAATGTTTTAATATACAACTGATTCACCCCCGCTCTTAGTTGTCCTGTGCATTCTAACAATATTTACTCATAGTCAATAGTGAACAAGGAATATAATTTACCATAGCTCTAATAACACACACACACACACACACACACACACACACACACACACACACACACTAAGAACTAGTATGTTCTCTTTACTCCCTTATATAGTTCATTAGAGGCTTGTCATGGATATGATAGAGAACATTACATGATACATGACAAACATTCAAAACATTTAAGCATAGCCACCATAATATTAAAAAGGAACACAAAATTTGAAGAGAAGTCAATTCCAACGATAATGCATAAAATACACTTAATTTCAACGATAAAACAAGTGTGACCATCAAATTCACAAGATAAACAAATATCAAAGTTTAGTGGATAGACTTACTCATAAAAAGAATAATAAATCAATGTTGGCCCTTACAAATATTTAGAGAATTCATCAAAACTGAAAGAAAGTATCAAATTTTTGAAGTTTCACATTACATGAACTACATGACTAATTATAGCCACAAGCAAGGGAGTACAATGCTACGCTACACTTGGATTTCAAAATCTAAGACGATTAAGAGAACATTCTCAAGAAACACCAAACAATTGAGTCTTCTAATACTCCAATCAAGACATGAAGCATTAGATCAATTGCATTTATCCAAATAGAACATAAATGAGGCTATCAAGCAATTGAAGCTTCATCCCATTTAAGGGAACTACAATCATCATGCAATGACGAATGTAGTCACACACTAGACATCGTCTCGTAAACCAAGATTAAGCTAGGATAAAATTAGGCTCACAAGCCAAGATATGGGAGAGGAGCAAGTAGTCGAGTGGGATCCAATTTTTTATATAGTAATCATGGGTATAGGATTTAGTCTTGCAAAATATTTATTCTATATATTGTAAATAATTATTCCAGATGTAAATAAAAAAATAACCAAATGTTTGTCAATATTGGACCACTATGTGATGACTTGAGAACTTGTGAATGTCACATAAAAATCATAAATAGATTCATTAACAAGTGTAATAAATATTTTTTTTGCTTTATATAAAATATCATAACTATCTCCTAGATAAGTGTATCATTTATTTTAAAATAAGGTGCTCATCTAAACAAATATTGTTATATGTGGACAAATACTATATTTATGTGTATAATTATTAGGGTGGCAATGTACATGCATTGGAATACTTCATTATTATATCTCTCCTATGACAAATGTAAAAGGTAAGTACAACAAATACGTTGTATCTTGTCATAAAATATAAAAGGTTGTCAAAAAGTTTAATGATCATTTAAAGTTGAATATAAGCTATACTTTATAATAATAAATAGTATTTTATTACACTAATAAGAGTTTCCTTAGTGAGGAGCACTGGATGAAATACATAGCTCAATGGTCAAGATTAAAAGGACTACCATTCAAAATCAATCTATTAGTTTTTCCAAATTATACCATAAATTATAAAAAACAAAATAAATAAATTAATATTTGATTGTGACATCAAAACTTTTAATTTTAAAATTCTTTAACATTTGAATGAAATATGATAAGCCCTCACACATGCCATAAATATCTCAATGAAGGCGGTTCAAAACTTGCAGTGTGATGATCTGATATTACATCATCTAGAAGATTAAGTAGCTTGCATTAATTGACATGACATGCATGTCTTAAATTTCTTTTACCAGCTTTGAGAAATATACAATGAAATCTAAACCCCTGTAGAATCCTCTACCTGCACACCACAATCTTGAGCCTAAAAATTAATACTTCTACCATTATTGGTCTCACAAGTGGAGAAAACTGGATGTAATACTCCTGTTTTGATAAAACTCACAAATTTAATCTAGACATAACAATCCATGCATACCTTCAATACCAGTGGTATTAACAACCATTGTCACTTTGGGTCTCCCATATTGCTGCTGCTCAGAACTAGATGGATCAAAATTCCTCCCCTGCAGCTGCTACTACCTACCAAATCTCATGTTGTATTCCATCAAAACATAAGTTGAAGCCCTACCATTCTACACGTAGTGAGATGAAATTCTAGAATTCAGAGGTAGCCCTTATCTATATAATTGACTACAAGAAGAGTGGGCGCCTGCATTCACATGCATTGAGATGGGCATGGAGAACTATGAGAAGTTGGAGAAGGTGGGAGAGGGAACATAGGGGAAAGTGTATAAGGCCAAAGATAAGAGTATGAGACAACTTGTTTCTCTCAAGAAGACTCACCTTGAGATGGATGAAGAAGGAATACCTCCCACTACACTTCATGAAGTCTCTCTGCTTCAGATGCTCTCTACCAGCATTTACATTGTCAGGTTAGTCCTCCAATCATGCCATTCTATGGATTTTCTATTGGTTATAATATTTTTCGGGAGGGAAAAGACTTTAATATCAGACGCACTTTTGAAAGCAATAGAGTCCTGTCAAAATTTCCTTCTCTATTGTCACGTCTCAGACTTTGATGCTTTCTGAACTTACTTTATGTGGAACTAAATTATGGATGATTATGTGTGGTTAAATAAATATTATGTTATTTTGAAAGATGGAATAATTAAATGATTAATTTATTATGGAAAAGATGAAATGGAATGAATATTATTTTATTCAAGTTATTTTAGAATGATAAATTATGGTGCTTCGGCTATGCTTTGGCTATTTGGACACTAACCTATTAATGGGAAATCTGAGTTTTCATGAGTTGGAGGTTGTCGAAGACAAGGGTGTGGTTAAGGTAGAGGAGGTTAGCAGCCTGGCAGGGTTAGGATGGAGTGGTCTCTCTCACACACACAACACTTAGAATCATATAGATGTATTAGAATTGCATTATATTGCTTCTTATTTTATAGTTGGTTATTTAATTAATTGGTGGTTAAAATTAAATGCTCATAGAAAAATAGAGTAAATAGTTTTAAATTATTTCTTGATTTTATTTGAAGAATGAAATTATTATTATTAATTGTTTTATAGATAATTGTGATGCAAACTAATAAATCATGTTTATTATTTAATATTAGTTTTGGATAAAAGAAAGCATGATTTAGAAAACAAAACAATGTGAAAGAAAACAAAAGAAAAATAGAAAAATAGAAAAAGAAGACTTAAATTTAGAAAATAAAGCAAAATAAAAATAGAAAAAATAAGAGGAAGAAAATAATAAGAAGAGGAAAGAAACTCTCATTATCACACACAAGTTTTCAATTTGTCTTTCAATATTCATTCTGGGAAATTAGAAAGAAAACATAGAGATTAATTCAAAAACACAGAAGTTTCCACAATATTCAATCTGAAGAAAAGAGAGCATAGAAAAGGATTTCAAGATCGGACAAAGAGAAGCCTTTTGAAGAGCAAAGGAAGGGAGGAGAACAGTGAAAACTCATCTACAAGAAAAGTATTTTTTAGGTTTTTATCCAAATCATTACACCTAATTGTGTGAACAAAGATCAAATGGATGATTTCTATTGTTATTACTGTTGCTGATTGAAATCATTGTATGTTTACTGTGTAAATATTAATATTTTCCTATGAATTTTTATTGTAATTATTACTATAAAAGATATATTACACTGTGTTGAATTCATACTGTATATGTAAATATATATTTATGTTAGACACAATGCTATCAAAATCCATATATGTATGTATATCTACTGCTGTAATTATACAATGTATATATCTCATTCCTGAATAAATATATGTATGTATTAATATTCTATTGTTATAAATATATTTACAGTGATACTGTAGTATATATATTATATGATGTATATAAATCTAAATCATAAAATACGGTGATTTAAAATACTGTATATACCATATATATGTATATATATAATTGGCATGATGGATGTTAAATTTTCTATGTATATTTTAAATTGCTTATCAGCGATCAAATCGTATTAGCATAGAATTTAATTTCAAAATTTATAAAACTAAAGGAATGGCACTAAGGCCAAATCACATATCTGACACCATGGTTGGGGCCGACCCATGAGAGTTGTCCCCATACCAGCAGCGAACCTCAATAATGGTCATCAACCCTTTATATACTTGAAACTGTTATTTTAGATCCTTCAAATTTTATGATTAGTGTTATAAATTATAAACAACTAAGTATTGTGTAATACTTGTCGACACATTTGATGCTGATCACTTTTTTATTTAATCATATATATATATATATATATATATATATATATATATATATATATGTCCGTGTATATTGATAGTTGTATGAGGTTGGGTTAAACAATTTTTGTAGGTAATTCACATTCTATATAATACACGATTATTTGTGAATAAGATCCGTCGACTAAATACTTTGGAATATGTATAAACAACACTACAGTATTCTAATAATCACTATATATATATATATATATATATATATATATATATATATATATATATATATATAGTTTATTACTGAGAAATCTTCATTGTTGTAATATATATATATATAGTTTACAACAATGAAGATTTCTCAGTAATAAACTATATATATATATATATATATATATATATATAGTTGTAACTATCATAAATAGAACTATTATATAAACTTGTTGATTAAGAATTTCTTATATAAAAGAAAATCTTTTTAAGATTAAATTTGACAAACCAAGCATTATATCAAAGCCACCTGAAATGAAAGCAAACCAACACTGAAGAAAACAAATGGTTTCATTTTTGTCAAAACTAGAAAATATTTTTCTTTGAAGACCATTACACATCACTAGTAATGAGAACATAACCAAACATGCCAATTAGAACAAAGATGTAATTTTGAGTAAATTTTATGTTCTAAAAGAACCTTTCATTAATGAATGCTTTTTCATTGGAATTAAGTGAAATGCTGTATTATTTTCTGTGTAATCTACTTCCGGGATAGGATGCTGAATGTGGGCTCCCAAATATGGTAATTTACTTTTTTAAATTACCATTTTGTTTATTATTGCTTGGCCAAGCTACTGTACCATTGAAATAGATGGATTAGAAAAAGCCTAGATTCATGTTATATATGTCTCTGCCACATCCTACTTGCAAGAGTTATGTCATTCTAG
Source organism: Cunninghamia lanceolata (assembly GCA_027924645.1). Taxonomy (NCBI): domain Eukaryota; kingdom Viridiplantae; phylum Streptophyta; class Pinopsida; order Cupressales; family Cupressaceae; genus Cunninghamia; species Cunninghamia lanceolata. Next base: position 16,937,825 of record BSBN01000021.1, on the reverse strand, counting down.
GTTAGGAATGCATGCAGGCATCAGGTACGCATCGAGAGATTCCCTCCTACTTACACTGTTCCAGGTTGCTAGGCTCCTTGTGCAGGGTTGGTGTTTTCTTCGAGATAGGAAGAAACCAAGGGAAGTCCAGTACTTCGTGGTTGGGTGGGAAAGTGCCTTAACCACACTCTTGGCCTCAACTTGCAAAAGACCAATGGGGTCATGGCGGTCAAGATCAGAGATTCTTATGTTATATGATTCATTATGGATATTTATTTCATTGTATTACTCTTGTATGGCTAGCATAGCCAATTTGTAAAATGTAATATTACTTTCATTGATATATTGATGCAATATCTTATTTGTAACATTGAAACAAATGTATTGTATCACCTTGATTGGTGTATATGTAATTGGAAATGTAACACTTTTTAGTGTATTAAATTTATACTTCATTATTGGAAACTTGCTATTTGTGCAATTATGAATATTTTAATAAATAAAATGTTTCACTTTCCATATTTGGAATAAGATTTGCTTTTTAGAATTTCTATTTTTAGTATGTGAGATTTCCGTAGTTTACATCTACAATTGTAGGGTCATACAAACAAATCCAAACTACTATTCTGCCATTGCTCTTACTGCTTTCAATTATAATTTAAGAGTTTGGTTGAGACTCAAAATGAGAAGCAATGGTCTTTTCTTTTGGGGAGGAGGAAAAAGAGTTTAAATTCGATCCTTTTATTCCAAAAGGGTGTTTGCATGAGATTGAGTTAAATCCTACCTACAAAATTTCCCCTATTATTTTCAAACGGTGTACCAGACTGAGTTGGATTATGACAAAAAAAATGATTACAAGGAAGCAAGGCAACTGTAAGAAAACTAATGGATTGGGAAAACTCATGCCCACAATTGTAAGAAAACTTTGCTGCTATTTATGTCTTTTGAATGAATGTGTGTGTCTTTTGAACTCTCTTGTGTGTGTGGGTGGGTGGTCAAGAAAGGATGTCGTGCTATATTCCTATTGCTTTGCTTTAATAAATTTCAAATCGATATTCATTGGGGATTTTGTTATGGCCAGGTGAAAGGGCAATGCCACCTTTTTCTTTTTAATTACGTGATTATTTTTCAAATGGATGTTTTTGTTTCTTTTTAAGCAAGAGACTCTGTTACTGCCAAATGTAAACAGTAATGTGTTTCTTTTTGTTGATGTTTATAAAAAATTAGTATAGGCATCCATAGGTTCAAATGTCATCTGGGACTTGTAGCTAGCATTATGTTTTTGTAACAAATTCCATCACCGTGTGTGGCAGAAGACGCCCAGGTGGTCTAAAACCCTGGTTGTGGTTGACATATGAAATCTTACAAACTTTCCACTAAACTAGTGAAAATGGGTATTTGCTCTTTTCTAATGCCTCACAAAATATTAATCTAGTCGTCCCTAGTTTTGGATGTTAGTTGGAGCTTACATCAAGCCTCATGCATTTGTAACACATAACATTTAGGTGGGTTAAATAATTAGATCACACCTATAATGAAACCTCGGTTGATGCTATGAATTTTAGGAAGAGAAGCCACTGATTACTAGCTGTATATTAATTGTTTTATTATAGAGTTTCATGTATTAGCTATGCAAAGGATGTTGGAAATACTCCAGACAACTGAGAGGGGGGGTTGAATCAGTTGTCCCTAAACTCTAATCTTTTATGAGCCTTTTAAATCTTCTTTGTAATCAAATTAATGATGTAAACATTTAACCATAAATCAACATATGAGCAGAAACAACATGAACACACAACACCAGAATTTTGACATGGAAAACCCAGTTAAGGGAAAAACCACGGTGGGGGTTAACCCACAAAATGCGTACCCTATTAAAAGTACTTAAGAAAATAGAAGGCACATGCCTTCAAGCGCACTGCCCAGAGCTCACTACCTATAATAAATTATGATTTATACAAAATTAATGAACTGAGAAATAGCATCTACATTCATGCCTGAATCAGTCCCTTTGAAGGCTCAATACTTCTGCAGTTATCTTTAAATTCTTCTTCACAGATTCTTCACTCTATACTCCCTTTGTTCCTCTTCTTCTCTACTCTACTTTTGATCCCTTCTTCGGATTTAACTCATTGTGTACAAGGATGATTTCAACAACTCTTCAACAAGTATTTATATGCTTCATCAACCTTGGAATGATCAACAAGGTCGGCTAAACTTGACGTGGATCATCACACTATCAACCAAACACAACTGATACTTGAATCTTCTTCTATAACCATGCCATGCTTCATAAAAATGCTCTTAGATCATCTGCAACATGCTAGGAACATCCAATGTGCCAAGACTGGGAAGAACATCAACCTCAAAGAAGAAGTCTTCAATCAACAAGCTCAAACTTCAGTGCGGACCTCCAACATAGTACCCACATGATCCAGAGACCTCCACAAGCACATTGAAATCACCAATAACATTCATTCTAAACCAAATTACCATAATCATTTGTATCTTCCTCTGAAAACTTAAGAACACTATCTGCCATGACTGTCAAACTAGAAGAATAGCTTGTGGACCTCTAAACCACAAACCACTGGAGTTGATGATATACACTAACTTCCCAAATATGCCTTCAGATCCACATATCACAATTTTATATTACCAGAGCAATCCGGACCTCTTTCCTATCACTCTATCTTTCTTGAGTATTGCAGGAATCGGTTCAACTTAGATGGCCATAACTCCTTCAAATCTTCATGTGGACTTCTCAAATCTTAACTAGAGCAACCTCTGACAATCCTCTACATAGCTATATGGCCCGCAAGAATTGATTGTTAATAATTTTCTCAATATCCTCAACAATCTGGTATTCTATATAGATAGCAATAGTTGACACTAATGGCAACAAGAATATGTTGACATCAATGACAACATCACTTAGGCACATATTTGCAACAATCTTCCCCTTTGTCATTGATGGCAACATATGATGTGAAAAACTAAATTTAACCATCAAGACAAGAAATTCTCCCCCTTTCTCTTCTCACTCTTGCAACTAATTTCTTTACTACTCCCCCTTACATCAGTTACTAGTTTTTCACATGACTTCTCTCCCCCTTTGACATCAATGGCAAAGGGCACATATTTGCATACTGACTACTCTCCCTTTGAGTAGTACCTCCTTAACATCAATTCAAATCACAAGATATGAATGTGAATTCCACCAGACTAATGCACCTTAGTGCATATTAGTTCTGATTAGGAGGGGTAATAACCCCTAACTTCTCTCTGAGATACTCAAAAGTATCCTTGGGAAGAGGCTTAGTAAATATATCTACAATCTGATCCTTGGAAGACACAAACTCCAACTTAACTTCATTCTCATTAACTTTCTCTCTCAAGAAATGAAACTTGATAGATATGTGCTTTGTCTTTCAGTCCAATACCAGATTCTTGGAAATGCTTATAGCACTTGAGTTATCACAGAAAATTGTGACTAGCTCCTCAAACACAATTCTGATGTCCAACATTTGCTTCATTCACAAAACCTGAGTACAATTATTTGTTGCTTCTATATACTCTGCCTCTGGAGTAGATAGAGATATTGCCTCTTGCTTTTTGCTTATCCAAGAGACCAATCTTCTCCCCAAGAAGAAAGCACCACCACTAGTACTTTTTCTGTCATCCACATCTCCTGCCCAATCTGTTAGGATTAGCTATGGAGGTAGCTATCCCAGGATCAAGATGTCTAAGAGCTAATCACAAGAATCAAAGAAGATCAACATGATAGAATAATATTCTATACACAAGATAATGACTTGATACAAGTTGAATTGATATGATACAATGAGAGGCCTTGGTTATATAGACCAAGGTTGAGAGCTAGGATGTTGTAGTCATGTGACAAGTGTCACATTCCTATGACATATGACAACTAGAGGATAGGATGCCAACTAGGTTACATGTGTAGGATAAGACAACTATCAATACCTAGCAACAACTAGACACAACTAGAAACAACTAGAAACATCTAGTAGACTCACTAAGTCAACTTAACATGTGAACATGTGTGTGAGTATTATTTAACTAATAAATAGTTAAATAATATGAATTATCCACACAACAAGGGTAAACCAGATAGGTAATAACCCTATTCACACCAACACCCCCCCTTAAGTGCAACTTAGGGAGGAACAAACAAATACAAACATGCAAAGATGGGTTCTGGCAACAAGGCCATGTTAGGTACCCATGTACAAAAGATCTCTCACAAGTAGAGAAAAGGAGAAAACCTCATGGGAAAAACTCCTCTCCAAAAGAGAGAAAAGTGAAGGAAGAAAGGAAGGAGGACTCAACATCCTCCATAGGAGATAAAAGAAGGACTAAGAAGCCTTCACAAAGGATGTCCCAAAAAGATCAGGAACTTAAATAACTCCACCGAAGCACAAAAAAGCTGCAAACAACTGCTGAAGAACTGCTACACTGCCAAAGAACTGCTACACTGCCGAGAAACCTTCATTGAAAATAGGATGAAGATCAAGATAAAAGAGACAAAAATCTGCATGAGTGACCCCAACGACACTACTCAACCAATTTGATAGTCGAAGATGCAAATGACACATCAATCTATACGAGTGACCCCAACGACACTACTCAACCAATGTGATAGTTGAAAATACAGGTGCCAAAAGGCTCAAGAAATCTGATCATCTGAATAAGGTAGAAGGTTGCCTCCACAAACCAGAATGCAAGAATGTCTATATGGTATTTGTTCCATCTCACCGAAATGCATGGGTAACCAGCTGCTGCATCCGCCTAGTATAGAGGAACAAAAACTAGACACATAGTTCACTCCAAGCGAAACCAAGGAAGCATTAGCACAAGTAGTATGATACCCCCCATAATGCTGACAAGGGAGAGGTATGGCAGCTCCACTGAAACTGTGTCACAATGTAGTGCAAGAAGGTGAAGAAGCAACATCAAAAGTTGCACAAAAGAGTACCTGCAACTTAGTAAAGGGTGTGCAAATAACAGGGCACACATGCATGAGGCTGAAAATGTTGTCGTGGAGGGACACTCACCGGACAAGATTGTGATGGCAAATAACAAGGCACTAACACAACCCCCCATGGCACTTTATAAAGTAGTATGAGTACAAAAATGGCACAACATGATGTGCAAGATCCCCAAACTACAAGTACAATATGTGGCACTTTATCTCAGTGCATTTACAAATCAACAAGTGCATTCAATGGATACATGCAATATCTAAACCAAGGACAGAATGAGTTGATGTCATGAGGTGAACAATGAAGACATTGACCATGCATGCCTTACAAACCTCAAACAAATGACAAAAAACTACAAATAATGAACCCCTATAACAAATAATGCTGCAGAATATGCCCCTCTAGAAAGAAATACAAGATTGAGTACAATGTTGTCAATGTGGAAGCCTAAATCGACCGTTTATAACATACGGCGATTGTTCAATTTTTCAAGAAAATCGGCTTGCCAAAACAAAAAATGACTAGTACCATCAAATTCCTTACATTTTTCTTATCAATTTTTTAAAAAAAATTTGCTCAATTTCGACATCATGAGCAAAAGTTATGCCTTGTCAAAAAAATCAAGCAAAAATGTCATTTGGAGGCAAATTCTGGAAAAATACAGCAATCTAGGGAAAAATCACCTACACCATGGCGAAGTACTCGAAACCACCTTTCCAACGACTATAAGAACTCAAAAAAACTGACTCCTCGGGTGCAAGTTGTGGCAAAAAAAAAATCTCCCTCTTGTCGAAATTGGCAAAAAATGGTCGACTTCGACTAACATGCGACAAAATTCAAGGTGCCACCCATCATCAAGCAAAGAGGTGAGAGATGAGTTTGTCGACGATGAAATTGTTTGGTTGACTGCAAAAAAGGCGTCGATGATATGAAGACCACGAAATGGTCGATGTATGCCACAAGAAAACTGGTAATTGTTTCCTGAAACCACCAAATATCAGGCTTAAAAATCATTTGTAGATTGTCACAAAACTGTCAATGGATATTGAAGACCGCCAATGGATTTTCTGACTGCCAACGGATATAGGTTATATATTGTGGATTTTTGATGTATAAAGGTCGATGGAATCAATTGATGCTTCTGTTGACTGGAAGGTTTGAAACCACTGAAATGACCGCTGGCCAGATCTAATCCGCCGATAGTAAACTGTCAATTGCAAGGAATATGCCGACGATTTGAAGATTTGAAAGTTTGTAGTTTATATGGAGATGACTACTAAGTGTGTTAGCCGCAGATCTAAAGACTGCCAACGTAAAATCTTTGACTGCTGATGGATGCTAGATCCCGTCTTAGCAATGAACCACCTTAGATTTGTGTTGACTGGGAGAACTAAAGATGGCCAATGCCAAAAAAAACACAACAGCTCGTCAAAAATAGAAGGAATCTGTCAATATAGTTCAAAGGACTGCCAATGGTGGTGTTGAAACCATCGACTACTCTAGTAATGTAGGTTGGTGGTAAAGATTTGAAGAAACTACTAGTAATGTCATTGACTGCTGGCCGATATGGATTCAAATGCCCGTTGTTATTAGACTATTGATCAAAAAACAAATCGACTGAAGATTTGACAGGTTGTTTATTAGACTGTAAGAGTTATGCCACCGTCATGGCTTGGAATGAAAAGACAATGAAAAAAATGATCGATGGAAATGTTGATCTAGCATGTGTTGATTGATGCAGTCCCTCAAACCACATCAAAGAGGCCGCCAAACCCTCTGAAGAAATCATGACTCTAATGGCCAAAGAATCTAGAGAAGTTCCATGGAATCGGTGCAGGACAGCAAATTAATGCTTTTCCAATACAAACATTGCAGAAGACACCAAACGTGTAGCGAGAGCGGTTACCATGACTCGCCTGAGAGGCTATCAAATCCAAATGAAATCACCTTGTAATGATTTACTTGTGGCCTGAGATCTGAATGACGACCAATATCTTGCAGGCTTGCGTCAAAATCTGCACACAAGACCAGAAGCCCGAGTGAGAAGATCTGAACAAGAACGCCAAAGCTAGATCAAAATGAGCGATATATGCCAAAAGACTTGGCCAATCTACACACCAGGAGTAGATTCCACGAAACAGGCCTATAGTTGTTACAGGTAGTCTCCAGAAGCCAAATCCTGTTGCAATTGTGTTAAAATCGTCGACCTTATAGCATTAGACCATCGACCCAAAGCAAAGAACAGTGATGAAGATGGGCTACGAGATCCATCCAAAAAAGGCAATGCAAACTCAAATACTAGTGAGTAATGATCACAGATAGAGATGGCACAGTTGTCTAGTCACCAAAAACGTGGCCAATCTGTAAATCAACGCTGATGCTATAGAGTGGATATACTTTTTGAGAGGGCCGAGTCAATGTTTTTTTAGAGCAGAAAAATATTGATCACTGCTGGAAAAAATGGCTAACAATTTGCCAAATAACGATCCAACAACAGACCAATAGGCCCAAAGCAGGTAAAAGCGACCCACAATTAGGTCAAACTAAGATCACAAGAACACTGGTCTACAACTATTGATCAGCCTATATCAAGCAATCACTTGAATTTACGTAGTGACGTAAACAAAGAGCATGCAGAGATGCTGATGTGGCCTAAATGTTGATTCAGAAGGCTAGTTCGAGTCTGATTGTATCAAGAACTAGAGATCCAAAAATCAGGTGTGATTCACAATCAGGTCAAAAATGGCCAAAAAGTAACCTGCACACCAAAAATATCTACCCACAACTGCAGAAATATTGTCTACAAAGGCCAGATCTCACCAAAATAGATAAAAAACCAATCGATCTGTTCTGGGAATCTAATAATGGAGCAGAAAATGCAGGGGGCAGAATGGCCCTCTGCTAAAAAAAATTTGCCTTTTCAACTAATAAATCTACACAGAGGGTAAAAAAATGTCAAATTTGACTGTGACCAAAGCATATTGAGTTTACAGTCAATCTTAGCAGATTTGACCCTTCTGATCTCAATGGTGAGGTCAGTTTTGCTCCAAATGCACCAAATGAAACTTGCAATTTTAAAATCACAAACAAGAAAGCCCCCAAAAATTGTTATTTCTTTCAACCTTTCTAATTCTCTAGTTCATCCAAGGATGCAAGAGAAGAGCATACTTGGTTTCAAGAAAGAAATAAATTACTATCTAAGATCTTCTAAAAATGAACTAACTCTAGACAATCTACTAGCTCTGATACCATGTTAGGATTAGCTATGGAGGTAGCTATCCTAGGATCAAGATGTCTAAGATCTAATCACAGGAATCAAAGAAGATCAACATGATAGAATAATATTCTATACACAAGATAGTGACTTGATACAAGTTGAATTGATATTATACAATGAGAGGCCTTAGTTATATAGACCAAGGTTGAGAGCTAGGATGTTGTAGTCATGTGACAAGTGTCACATTCCTATGACATATGACAACTAGAGGATAGGATGCCAACTAGGTTACATGTGTAGGATAAGACAACTATCAACACCTAGCAACAACTAGACACAACTAGAAACATCTAGTAGACTCACTAAGTCAACTTAACATGTGAACATGTGTGTGAGTATTATTTAACTAATAAATAGTTAAATAATATGAATTATCCACACAACAAGGGTAAACCAAATAGGTAATAACCCTGTTCACACCAACATAATTAGCATCTGTATATGCATGAAGAGTGAAATCATTGTCCTTTGGATACCACAGTCCATAATCAATTGTCCCCTTGATATATCTAAAAATTCTTTTGACTCCCACAACATGGGATTCTTTTAGATCAGCTTGAAATCTGGCAATAAGTCCAACTGCATTCATGATGTCAGGTTTGGTCTAAGTCAGATAGAGCAATCCTCCAATCATTGATCTATACCTTTTCTGATTTGTCTTTGGGGAGGCATCATCTTTTCTCAACTTGCATCCAGTTACCATAGGAGTACCTACTGGCTTTGAATCTTCCATTCCAAACTTCTTCAACAATTCTTTCACATACTTGGACTGAGATATGAAGATACTTTTATCTGACTGAACAATTTGCAGACCTAGGAAGAAGTTCATTTCACCAAACATTGACATCTGTAACTCACTTTTCATCTAATCAGCAAATGCTTTGCACATACATTCATGTTCACCAAAAATGATATCATCAACAAAGACCTCAACAATTAGAATGCCCTCATGATTTATCTTGAAGTATAAATTACTATCAACAGTACATTTGCTAAATCCTAGCTTAAGCAAATACTTATCCAATCTGGCATACCAGACTCTTGGAGCTTGCTTGAATCCATACAAGGCTTTTCTTAGTCTACAAACCATATCTCCCTGATCAGACAACTGAAATCCTTCTGATTGCTCAATGTAGACTTCTTCCTCCAGATCTCCATTTAGAAATGTTGATTTGACATCCATCTGCTAAACTTTAAAATCTTTGAAAGTAGCAAAGGCAAGAAATAATCTGGCTGCCTCTATCCTCACCACTGGAGCAAAAGTTTCTTCAAAATCAATTCCTTCCACTTGAGAATAGACTTTACATACCAATCTTGCCTTGTTTTTTACAACCTCACCATCTTCATTCAGTTTGTTCTAGAAGACCCATTTGGTTCCAATCACATTTTTGTCCTCGTGTCTAGGAACAAGATCCCAAGTGTGATTCTTTTCAATTTGCATCAATTCTTCTTACATTGCCTTAGCCTAGTTTTCATCATTGCAAGCTTCACTTACTGATTTAGGTTCTATCTTTGAAATCAAACAAATCCCTTCTTGATCTTCAGCAACTCTTCTCCTAGTTCAAACACCTCTATTTTTATCTCCTATGATTTGATCTTCAGGATGATTCATTCTTACATACCTGGGGGTTTTGGGAATTGCTTGAACTTCTATTTCTTGGACTAGTTCCTCATCTTCTGCAAAAATCTCTTGAGTTACTGGAGTTACCAGATCAATCTGGAAGATTGATCTGGGTCTGGAATTGATCTTGCCTTCCTTGACTTTGACTTTCATCTTGATCATCTGAATCATATCCGCAATACTTGAAATAACCTTCTTTGCTTTCATCAACTTTAACATTAGCACTTTCAACAATCTTTTTCAACCTCTTGTTGAAGCACCAGTAAGCCTTACTTTAAGTAGAGTATCCCAAGAATATTCTTTCATCAAACTTGCCTAAATCCTCATCTCCTTTGATATAGCATTTACTACCAAAAACTCTGAAATATCTTACAATAGGAGGATGACCAAACCATAGTTCATAAGGAGTTTTACCAAAATTTCCTTTGATCTGCACTTGGTTAAGAGTGTAGACAGCAGTACTCATAGCTTCCCTCCAATAAACTTGAGGAACATTTGTTTCCATCATCATGGTCTTGGCAGCTTCTTGAATGGTCCGGTTCTTCCTTTACACAACTCCATTTTGCTAAGGAGTCCTAGGAGCAGATAATTGTCTTTTTATCGCATGCTTTTCACAAAAAGCATCAAACTCACTGGAAGTGAATTCTCTACCTCTGTCAAATCTTAAACATTTCAATTTCCCACCAATCTCATTTTCAACCATCATCTTGAACACCTTAAACCTATCAAGAGCTTCTGATTTTTCTTTTAGGAAGGTTACCCACATCATCTAGGAGTAATCAGCAACATGAAATATTTGTCTCCTTGCACACTCCTAATTCTAGCAAGACCGCAGAGGTCAGTATGTACCAGTTCCAATCTCCCACTTGAACCTTGTTCCTTACTTTTGAATGAAATTTTTCTCTATTTACCCAATTGACATTCTCTACACATACTATCAGGTTTCACAAGTATTGGAAGATCTCTTACCGCTTGAGTGGAACTTATTTTGACAATGTTATCAAAATTTACATGATACATCCTCCTATGCCATAACCAACTTTGATTTGTTTGAGCAATCAAACAACTTTTCCCTAAACTACTTAAGTGAAAGATGTTACCTTTAGTCTGAGTACCAAATGCAATTTCAGTTCCGGAGCTTTCCAAGATTCTGTATTTTCCATCCTTGAAATGAAGATCATAACCCTTGTCAACCAGCTCTCCAACACTGAGAAGATTATGCTTCAATCCTTCCACATACAGAACATTATTGGTCATGTTCTTACCATCAAAAGAGATGGATCCTTTGCCACGGATTCTACCAGCTGAGTTGTCTCCAAATTTCACAAGTCCTCCTTCATAATTTTCAAAGCTCAAAAACTTACTCTTGTCTCCAGTCATATGATGAGAACATCCACTATCAATCACCCATTCATCCTTTTCAACAACCTGAGCAGCTAAGGCACTTTCTACATTTACATAGCTAGCAGATTTGGTAGACATTGAATCTTCTTCTTTAATAGCAATGAACACCCAATCACCTTCTCCATGATCAGATTCATCATCTGTGACTCCTTCTCCAGCTTCTTGGACATAGTAATAATTCTTCTGACCCTTGTACCTATTAGGATTTGGTTTTGAAAACCTTTCTAGACATCTTGAGGCAAAATGACCAATCTTATTACAAGCAAAACATTTGAGTGGCAACTTTCCTTCATACTTACCGGATCCTCTTGGCATCCGTTTGGCAATGAGAACTTCAAGATCTGTAGTTTCTAATTCAATATCTTCAAGATCCTTTCTTGTCTTCATAAATCTATTTGATCTTGTAGAAGTGCTTTCACCTGGATCATATCTTTGCTTTCCATACACACTGACCTTGAATGCAGATTCAGACTTAGGAAGAGAATCTCCAAACTCACTCATTTCAAATGTAGAAAGCTTGCCAACTAACTAATCCCTTGTGACTGTTTTTATTGTCTAGATTTCTTCAATGGTTGCAGCCTTGTGTTTGTAAGTTGTAGGTAAGGATCTAAGCACCTTGGCAACAATTTCTAATTCATCCAATACTCCACCTGCATTTCTGATACCAGTCACAAGTTCATTTACTTTCTGCATGTAGGAAGTAATGTTTTCATCTTCACTCATTACCAATCTTTCATATTTACCTTCAGGCTTTGTAGCTTGGCACATTTAACATATTTGTCACCTTCATACAGATTTTCTAATTTACTCTAGATTTCATGAGCATTTTGCAAATCTAGGATGTTTGCCAATTCGGTATTAGACAGGGCACTCAACAATGTTTTTTTGGCTCGAGTGTTGCATTCAGCATCTCTAAGTTCATCTATGTTTGAAGGTCCATTCTTTTGAATCTTATACGCATTCTTGGTAATTGTTCAAAAGCCATCACCCATACATTCTAGATGACACTGCATGCGTACCTTCTAGAGGGAGTAATTTGTTCCATCAAATCTTAGACTTTCCTTCTTGTAGATTGACATCTTGGATCTCCTCAAGCAGTCAGGCTTCTTTTAGAGGAACTTGGCTCTAATACCAATTGTTGGAAATAGTCTGGACAACTGAGAGGGGGGGGCGGGGTGAATCAGTTGTCCCTAAACTTTAATCTTTTATGAACCGTTTAAATCTTCTTTGTAATCAGATTAATAATGTAAACAATTAACCATAAATCAACATATGAGCAGAAACAACATGAACACACAACACCAAAATTTTGCCGTGGAAAACCTGGTTAAGGGAAAAACCACGGTTGGGGTTAACCCATAAAATGTGTACCCTGTTAAAATTACTTAAGAAAATAGAAGGCACATGCCTTCGGCGCACTGCCCAGAGCTCACTGCTCAAGAAGAGGATCACTACCTATAAGAAATTATGACTTATACAGAATTAATGAACTGAGAAATAGCATCTACATTCATGCCTGAATCAATCCCTTTGAAGGCTCAATACTTCTGCTCTTATCTTTAAATTCTTCTTCACAGATTCATCACTCTATACTCCCTTTGCTCCTCTTCTTCTCTGCTCTTCTTTTGATCCCTTCTTCAGATTTAATTCATTGTGTACAAGGATGATTTTCAACAACTCTTCAACAAGTATTTATATGCTTCATCAACCTTGGAATGATCAAATGGTCGGCTAAACTTGACGTGGATCATCACACTATCGGCCAAACACAACTGAGACTTGAATCTTCTTCTATAACCATGCCACACTTCATAAAAATGCTCTTAGATCATCCACAACATGCTAGGAACATCCGGTCGGCCAAGACTGGGAAGAACATCAACCTCAAAGAAGAAGTCTTCAATCAACAAGCTCAAACGTCAGTGCAGACCTCCAACATAGTACCCACACGATCCAGAGACCTCCACAAGCACATTGAAATCACCAATAACATTCATTCTAAACCAAATTACCAAAATCATTTGTATCTTCCTCCAGAACCTTAAGAACACTATCTTCCATGACTGTCAAACTAGAAGAATAGCTTGCAGACCTCCAAACCACAAACCACTGGAGTTGATAATACACACTAACTTCCCAAGCATACCTTCAGATCCACGGATCACAAGTTTATATTACCAGAGCAATCTGGACCTCTTTCCTATCACTCTGTCTTTCTTGAGTATTACAGGAACTGGTTCAACTCAAATGGCCATAACTCCTTCAAATCTTCATGTGGAATTCTCAAATCTTAACTGGAGCAACCTCTGACAATCCTCTACACAGCTATATGGTCCGCAATAATTGATTGTTAATAATTTTCTCAATATCCTCAACAATCCGATCTTCTATATAGACAACAATAGTTGACACTAATGGCAACAAGAATATGTTGACATCAATTACAACATCACTTAGGCACATATTTGCAACAAAGGAGTTGCTCATTGCCACAACCATGGATTGATGCATAGGTAATATTTGGTGAGAACACGTGTGTATATCATTTGTATGTTTACATATTATAGGTTTTAGACTTGTTTTTTGGGTTTCTTGATTTATCTTGTTCTGTCAAGAACCATGTGTTTATAAGTAAAATTCACCTAGTTGTGTAAGCCCAAATAATTGAATCACAAAAAATGATTGGTAGATGGATTATCTGATGTTGATCTTCAGTGGTATGTGATTTTGTCTAAAGATTTAAAACCACATAACCTATTGGAGGACAAGAACAAGGGTTTGCTCAAAGTTGGAGAACTTGGACTTGGGAGAGCTTTTACTGTGCCTCTAAAGAGTTACACCCATGAGGTCTTTCATCTTAAAACTGGATTCCACTCCCTTTATATATCTATTTCCTTGTTAAGGTATTAATTGTTGATAGATATCCTTACTAGACCTTTATCTGTATTCTTGTATATTGTTACTCTATGGTATAGCGCTCTAGAGGTATTACTTGGTTCAACCCACTATTCCACACCTGTTGATATTTGGTTGTGGGTTATATTTTTGTGAGTTTGGTATTAGACTAAAAAAAATCATATATTAGGTGTTATAAATGTTTTCTTCTTCTTAGTAAGTCATAGTTTTCTCTCACAATTACAAGATTCCCAATTTTTGCTTGTAAGCCCTGATGTTTTTCAATGGAAAACCTGTTTGCTACTTTGTTCCATTACACTTTAGCTGAAATGGTGAGAAGAAGGCCACTTTTCCCTGGTGATTCTGAACTACAATAGTTGCTTCATAGGTAAAATTCTAAAATCATCTAGAAAATACTCCTATATATTAATATTAAGGAAACTTTAGTTGCAAACTAAGCCAATTGCATAAGTAAATTAACAACATTGTTTGACATTTTGGGCTAAAAGGCTTCTTGGAACCCCAAATGAGGACACGTGGCCAGGAGTAAATATACTTAAGGGATTGAAATGAATATCCACAATGGAAGCCTTGGAACCTTGCTCATGCAATTCCCACTTTAGTGCCAAGTGGGGTTGATCTGCTCACTATATGTTCATCCTTACCTTGTCAACTCATGAAATTCAATCATCCTAACTTAAACTCTTATTAAGAATTAAGAGACTGATAAATTGTTATAATTTGCAGAAAATGTTGCAGTATGATCCTGCAAGGAGGATTTAAGCCAAGGCGGCCATGAACCAATCCTACTTTGATGATCTTGGCAAATCTTAGTTCTAAGTATTTGTTTGAGATTTCTACTATTTATGTACTATTCAAACGGGTTTAAAAACTCCTTGTTCAAAATTTAGTTGACTTATGATTGTTTATATGGAAGCATTGTCTGTTATCCTGGAAGCTCGAGAAGACATGTTGAATAGACAGCCTAAGTTGAGTCTCCTTGTTTACAAAAGCAAAACGATCAATCATTCCTACATTAAAAGTTAATTCATTTCTAACATTTTATTTGTTTGTTCAATAGTGATGGTGGGCTTCCTTAGCTCCATGTTGAAGGCAATAATTATAGACGAAAAATAATTTCATTTGCTGAGTTTAAATTTGGATAATCAAAATTGCCACTCATATGACTATTCTAAATTCTAGACAAGGCTATGTAATAATCTCATTTGTTGCTTCATTCATTGCATTTGATCTTTTACTTTTATTTTCACTGTACGATAATTACCCTAGTATTCCCCCAAAATTGTGCATAACTAAGCAAGTTATATTGTGTATAAAGCTGCCAGAGATGCACGCGTAGTACTTTCAAGATCAACGGGTCATATTCTGTCACGTCAAGGATTCGTCGACTGCTTTCGACAGCTCTCTTTCTTTCCTTGGAATATATAAAATGTGTAGAGACGAAAGATTTTTTTGGATGTAAAATATTATTGTTTGTCTTTTTTAATTAATTTGTTTGCTTTAAGTGACCAACAAAAGAAGAATTTATAATTATTAATCTATGCCCCAAAAAATATCTTGGTTTGTTCTATTTGGATGGTGGGGCCTGCAACGCCTAAATTTGATGGTTGTATGGTTGTATTTAGAGTTTTTAGAGTTTTTAACCATAAAAACTCTATATACCTACCACCTAATGTTTGTACTATTAATTTCAAACATTAAAGAGTTCATTAATTTTATTATTTATTTTTCTATATTTCAGAAATTGATTTTCTAATTAGGTTCCATCACATTAAATTAATGTTAGAAATTAAATTGTCTCATAATAAATAATTGAACATAGTAATTTCATTATATGATAATGTTTGTCACAATTTCATCATCTTGATATATGGATTCTATACTACAGTACCCCAAGTTTTTGGGACGAGAACAAATTTTTTTTGGGCTATTTTTTGGGGATGGTAGGGGACCACAAAGGGGATGGCTATATAGAATAGGGGAAATTTAAAATATATAGGAAAATTTTAAATATTCATATGATAACATTGATAAAGCATTCATCATATACATTATAATGTCATAGATCCTTAATATATAATATTTGTGTTGAATTGAGAGTTCACATGAGATTCAAACAAATTATCAAATGTCAAAACTTAATTATTTTCATAATTCATTGTCAATATGCATGTGATATTAAAAATAGTATACAAGTTACAACAAAATGCCCAAAGGTTACAAGTTTCACTTTCAAAGTTACAATATGAAAATACAAAAATAACGAAAGTATATTCCTGCTCCTAATCTACATTTGCCAACATTGCATCAAAAGCAGAGTCCTCTGAGTCATTGCCATTGTGAGGGTTTGCCTCATCCAATTAAATTAAAATAAAAATGAGGTTGTTTTTCCCCATTTAGGGCAAGCTAGGGTGTGGGGGCCCACCAACAAGAAATAAAATACCCTTTTTTTTAAACATTGTTTTTTTAAATGTTGCTTTTTTTTGTCGTCCCCTTTCATTTTTTGGGACGTCCCCAAGTTTTTGGGACATCCCCTACAATTTTCTAGTTTTTTGGGATGGCTTAGGGATGTCCCCTAGGCATCCCCACATCCTCAAAATGTTTTAGAAATGGGGATGCCCCATAAAATGCTAGTGACGCATCCCTGGGTTTCCTTGGTTCTATGTAATTAAGCTGGCCTTTAAATGGAAAATTTGTGTTGGTGTTCTATTACATTTTGACTTTTAGTTTGAAAGATAATCTCTTAAAATGGTGTTAGAATACAAGTATCTGGGCCTCAAAAAGGTAACCTCAAAATCTTATAACATGAAAAAAAATTGAAATATGATGATCAACTACTTAATACTCTTAAATAAAGGAGATCAATGAGGAGTTGGGTACTATTAATAAATTAGTTTAGTGCATGTTGATGGATTTTAGATAAAGGAGGTTTTGCCAACTTCCATTACTTAGCTTTCTTTGCTCTAAAATTTAATCAACATAAAAATACTGTTCATAAATAGAAAGATGTGATTATCAACTTGTATTGTGTAATATTTTTTTGTCATTGTGACTATTTTTGGATCCATATTACTAAGTTCATTAGATGTTCATTTAATCTACTCAATTACTATATGGTTTATTGCTCATCAAGATAAAAGATGTGATTTCCAATTTGTTCCATTTAGACTTATTATGCTCACTTAGTAGAGGGCAAGTTTTAACTAATTGTGATGGATGTGAAAACTTAAGAGGGGTATGATTAACCTTTGTGAGATTGGATTAATCTTAGATGAAACCATTTTTTATGATTAAATTGACTTATGAAGATTTGACTATGGGTAAATTACCTATTTCTAACATATGGAAAATATCTATGGATTATTCTCTCAATAATATAATTAGAAAATAGAATAAAAAAAATCTTTGACTTGATCTTATAGTAGTGGCATACCTTATTTGATCCTTATATTTAATGTCGGCATCAAAAAGTATTGTATTGTACAATTTTTGCATTACATGGACACTAGTGCAAAGAAAACTTTACTCTATAGTGAGCTATCAAAATATTTGTGTGATATTTGTCTCACTAACTATAGATTTATGTGGCAACTTAGCAACACAAAGAATTGTCATCCATGCTCATCCAATAGCATAAATCTTCCTTCTCCCACACATATTTTCACCAACACATATGTAAATATTGAATTGTTGAAATTTTGAATGGCTTAAAAATTGCATTAATAGTGGAATCAAATGCACAAAAGCAACAAGACTGTGGGTTGTTAGGAATGTTTGGGAAGAAGAAAGAGGAGATAAATAATCAGTAGCACAATGTGGATCCAAATAGTTACAACCACATAGGCAACACTCACCCTCCACCTTAGTAGTAGCACACTGTGGATACACAAGATTTTGGCTATAATAACCGTCCACCTTAATAGCAGTATATTGTAGATGTGCACCATTATGGACGCCTAGATGATGTTTTCTCTCCACCTCAGTAGTAGCAGACTATGGATCCGCACGGTTATGGCAATGTCAATTGCGCATAACCCCAACAAATGTGATCAAATTCTATAAATGAGAGAGCTAGCAATTTTTCAAGGACATAGCATGCCATTCCATAGATTTTGAAGGGATGCAATAGTTGTAGCTAACATTTCTCTAGCTTCTCCAAATATAACTAGTTGGCCTCTAATCAAATTAGTGTTACGTTTATGGTGGTAGTGTTGAATGCACAAGACAAATGAGATGGGGGGTGAATCAGTTGTAATTTATAATTCTAAAACCCTTACACACATTCAGGTCCACATTAATTCAATTAACCCTTAAACTGTTAGGATGGTTAAGCATGAAAGAAACTAATAGAAACTGAATCTAATCAACAACATGCACAAGAGAACACCAGATTTATGTGGAAAACCCAAGAAGGGAAAAACCACGATGAGGATTAGCTCACAATATAAAGTAATATCAAAAGTGAATATAATAGGGCTCACTGCTAGAGGGCTCAATGCCAAAGGCTCACTGCCAGAATAGAAAAAAAAATAGAGAAGAATGTTACAATGAGAAAACCATCTCAGTGCAACAGAGAAGTCCACCACAACATTACCAACACCTTCGCAGTCTCACTGAAGAATTGTAGACACCTTTTGCTCACTACATCCAGTAATCTAACACATCAAAGCCTCCACTGCACTTTACACATTCACACTTCACAACTCTAGAATGCACATCTCGCTCATCACACACATCTATCTTGGCATTCCTTAACAACTCAACACTTGTTTATACTATCATCAACCTTGAAAACATTATCCAAGGTTGGCAATACACCTTAACCATGTAAATTCAAATTAGGTCACACTAAAACATTCCTGCGGTGGAAAGGAATGAAAGTGGACCACAATACACCTTAGCTTGGACCTAAATTCATTCATACATGCCACGCCATGCTTCCATAATCACTGATGCAGATCCATAATTAGTGTAAACACCCAAGGTCGGTCGAACCTATTTTAACACCATAATCATTTAAGTACACGCTTCCTCAAAACCAAAGATGACTCATGGACCACACACCATGCTTGAATACAATCTAGAGTGTTCTATAAACACCCTAAAATCCAACAAATTCGTCCGCAATATCTTTCACCTGTCGAACAAACATATCCAGTTTACCCAATATACTCAAACATCTATGTTAATAACTGCAACTCAAGAAATCAACTTACAGAGCACCAAACCATAAACAACTTCAACTGAAGGTAGATATGAACCTTAGAAACATACTCCAGAACCACAAGACCTGAAACCATTTTGTAGAGAAATGCGGAGAAAAATATTTCTCCCAAACACCTTTGCTAAACACAGTTCACACACTGGTGAACACCCCTTCCTCTTCACAATGATCCAACACACCAAAATCTAAATACATCACCTCTAAACACCTCTGATTGACATATCCAAACCACATGAACATATATTCAACATAGAAGAAATGCAGAGCAAAACCAGAACACTACTCTATAAGCCAGAATACCTTTACAACACATTGTTTCCTCTTTTATTCAAATTTTCTCAAAAGCACTTGGACACCAAGCATCAGAAGCATATCATCAACATCTACAACACTTCCTCATCATCAGAGACAACATCAACTCAATACCAACTGCTCACACTCTTGCAATAATCCCTTGCTCATACAGTTGACACCAATGACAACACTAACTGCACATACTTGCAACAGATAGAGTCATGGCACAAAATCATTTCATGTGTAGAGGGTGATGCTTTCATAAGCACTTAGAAGTAGGGCCTCCCCCTCAACCCCACTATCAAACTCAACTACATGGTGATAGAATCAAAAAGTTCACAAATATGATTTTCAAGATGAAATATGTCTTGAAGGCTAATAGTGTTGTTTGGGGCTTCTATAAATGTTTTAGTTAGCTTTTGGTCAAATTATTAGTAGGCAAAAAGGTTGAGAAAGAAGACTCACTTTGGGTTGATGTACCTTCTATACTTGATGCTTAGGCTACAAAGCTCCATTTATTTTATTGCATTTGGGTTGCTGAACACCAACCATTTATGTTTGTCATACACTTATTTGTGGAAAATGCCAAATATTCTAGGGAATTGTTGTAAATTTCCACAAATGTTTTGTATTTATATTTATCATGTCTTTCATAAAAGGTTAGAAAGTTTTTCATATTTGTGTTTGAAAATGACTTGGGTAGCTCATTTGAGATACAATTAGCCCAATATTGAATAGTTCAAATATTTATCTAACAAATTCCACAAATTCTTTTGAAAGTTATCATTGTGTCCATTGAACCTATGGGTCCAATTGCAAGTGTTCAACTATTAGGGCATTTGTGTTGGATATAAAGTTTGGAGATATCAAGATTCATGGTGAGATTATTTAGGTTGCATATAAGTTATATTTTAAATAATCTAATATGATCTTTGTTCTAATAATAAAAGATATTTTTTTTCAGCTAGTAGGGATTCCATTATAAAGTTTTGGTCAAATATTTAACAATTCATTTTAAGGACACTTTTCACTAGATGTGTTGATGTGGTAAGTTGTGTCATGAGTCATACCTCCAAAATTTAGTTGTAGATAGATAAGAGTCCATATCATATTTCTAAAAAAATGGAGGTCCAATAATATTCCATGTAATGACTACATGGTCACAAAGTTATCCCGCTCAACTACTAGCTGCTCTCCCCTAACTCATCACATCAATCTTACAACAAGGAGTGATTAGAATTTCACACCATACATGTGTTGAAAGCACAAGAAAACTGAGAGGGGGGTGAATCAGTTGTATCAAAAACTTCAACCTCTCTTAAACAAAATCACATTCACATTCACTTGCTTTAACCACTTAGTCTGCTTTGAAGATTAAACATGAAATGCAGAAACAAAACTTAAGCAAATCAACACCATGCACACATGAACACCATATTTTTACGTGGAAAACCCTAAAAGGAAAAAACCACAGTGAGCGTTAGCTCACAATATAATGTAGTAACAATACCGAATTACAAAAGGCTCACTGCCCAAAAGAATGCTCACTACTCGCTGCCAAAAGGGTGGCTCACTGCCAAGGGGTGGCTCACTGTCGAAGGGTGGCTCACTGTCGAAGGGTGGCTCTCTACCAGGAGGAGTGGCTCACTGCCATGAACTGATTTGGTAGCATCTACAACATGCATGAGTTCAGTTCCATTGAAGCGTAATATATCTCTCCTTCGCTGCCTTTACAACACACACACTTTATCTTTGCATCTTCACACACTTTCACACTTCACACGAATTCATTTCATTTATTTATACCTATCATCAACCTTGGAATGTACATCAAGGTCAGCATTACAATCTACAATCTTTGGAATAGTCTCCAAGGTCGGTAAACATACATAAGTTGAATTAGGTCTAGACCTAAACAGACTTGCAGAACAAATGAATGAAGGAAGAACACTTCATGGATTAACTCGGACCTAAATACATCTTCACATGCTTCCTCAATCCATGAAGTATCACCACAATCAGTGTTAGCAACCAAGTTGGCCAAACTTGTGCAAACACTAAGAACACTTAGGCACAAGCTTCCACGAACACAACCAAGACTTGTGGATCAGGCACAACATTTTGAACTATTCTAGAGACATCCACAAACAACCTCAAGTCACCTTAGAATCATCAGAGTCATCCGCAACACTTTTCTTCTGGAGAAGGTTCATTGTCTGCTCACAATTAACATTATTAAACTTTGTTGCACAATAACTTGCTTTCCAGAGCACCAAATCACAAATCCTTTGGAATGAAGATAGCTAAGGACCTTGTAAACATATGTCTAGAACTGCAACACCTAAAACCATTCTACGGAGAAATGTGGAGCAAAATACTTTCTCCCAGACACCTCTGGTCAACTTAGAAACTCTGTCAAATGTAGTCTTCAAGATGGTGAATATAACTTCCACTACACAGTGATCTAGACCACCAAATTATGGATTTAGCATCTTCAAACATTTCTCTAAAACATATCCAAATGGATCAAATTTTCTCAAAAGCACTTGGAAACACAATATCAAGAACATGTTCTCATCATCTTCAACACTTATACAAAGCAATACAAAACAACTAACTCATCACAAGCAAGAAACAAAACAAGAGCACAGTTGACACCAATGACAACACAGACATGTTGACATCAATGACAACACCGATTAGCACATACTTACAACAATCTCCCCCTATGTCATTGATGGCAACATATGATGTGAAAAACCATCAAGACAAGATTCTACACTAATTACATTCTCCCCCTTTCTCTTTACACATCTGAACTCTTTCTCCCCCTGATTTTTCCACATGATCTCTCTCCCCCTTTGACATCAATGGCAAAGGGCATCACATCTCTTTCACTACACATACTTGCACACTGCTGCTCTAATCAATCTGGAATCATTCTTTAATCCCCTTGACTACAACAATCATCTCAAACCACTACATGCTCCCCCTGAGAGGTAGCCTCCAATATTAGTCCAAAAAGAAATGTACTTTGAGGCACACTGGACTGATGCATCTAGTTCAAGGAGGGAGGGGCAATAACCCTTAACTTCTCCCTTAGATGCTCAAATGCATCCTTTGGAAGAGCCTTAGTGAATATATCAGCAACTTGATCTTTCGTAGGCACATACTCAAGCTTCACTTCAATCTCTGCTACTTTCTCTCTCAAAAAGTGATAATTAAAATATGCTTTGTCTTTGAATAAATCAAGTTAGATTCTTTGAAATATTTATGGCACTTGTGTTATCACAAAGAATAGGAATTGGCTTATCATACTCAACTTTGATATCCTTCAAAGTCTGTTTCATCCACAACACCTGAGTGCAACACGATACTCCAACAATATATTCTACTTCCGTAGTAGACAAGGAGATTGATTCTTGTTTTTTGCTATGCTAGGACACTGCCCTATCTCTAAGGAAGAATGCACCTCCACTTGTTCTTTTCCTGTCATCAACACATCTAGCCCAATATGCATCTGTATAGGCACTTAGGGAAAAGTCATTGTTCTTAGGATACCACAAACCATGATCTAGAGTGCCCTTCAAGTACTTGAATATCATCTTTACTACCACAACGTGTGATTCTCTAGGATCTTATTGAAATATGGCCACATGACAAACTGTATGCATGATATATGATCTAGTAGCAGTCAGGTAAATCAATCCTCCAATCATTGATCTGTACTTGCTCTGATCAGCCTTAGGAGATTCATCATTCTTTCTTAACTTATAGTCAGTGACCATAGGAGTACATACAGGTTTAGAGTCCTCCATTCCAAAAATTTTCAAGAATTCCCTGACATGCTTTGATTGAGAAATGAAAATGCCCTTATCAGTCTGATTGATTTGCAGTCTAAGAAAGAAATTCATCTCACCACACATAGACATATCAAACTCCTTTTGCATTTCATCTACAAAATTCTTACACATCCCTTCATTTACACCAAATATGATGTCATCCACATAAACCTCAATAATTAGGATTTGATCTTTGCTTGCCTTGATATATAAATTACTATATGCGGACCCTTTACTGAAACCCTTCTATAACAAATACTTGTATATTCTTGCATACCAAGCTCTGGGAGCTTGCTTCAATCCATAAAAAGCTTTCTTCAACTTTCATACCATATCTAGTTTGTCTAATAGTTGGAACCCATCCGATTTCTCTATGTATCCCTCTTCTTCTAGCTCAACATTCAGGAAAGCAGACTTCACATCCATCTGATATACATTGAAATCTTTATGTGCTGCAAATGCCAAAACAGTTTGATATCTTCCACTCTTGCCATTAGAGCATAGGTCTTTTCATAGTCTATTCCTTCCACTTGTGAGTAGCCTTTACACACAAGTCTTGCCTTGTTTCTCACAACTTCTCCAACTTTATTCAGTTTGTGGGTCAGTGCAAGAAGTTGGGTCCATTTTTGGCCAAAAAGTGCAAGTATTTTCCCTGATTTTTAGAATTTGTCACATTTGACCTAAACATTTGAGGCACTTAAAGATTGAATCTTAAAAAAAGTTAGTAATATGAAATGTAGTAATCAGAGTCTAGTTTCTAAATATGTAATTTATTTTAATACCCAGATGATACAAATTGATTTTCAATAGGCATTTCTAAAAACCACTATTTAAAAGTCACTTTTTTATATCATACCATGCACGTGTACGGCCAACATAATTTGACCTAAATAAGTATTTTTTTAAATCATTTTGGGGAAAGATGTGTAGTACAGTGAAGTTTGATGGGGATATTTTTTTATAATTTTTTTCCATATATTTTTTTAATTAATTTTTATTGGCCCTAATTGCTGTTTTCGAAAACCCTCATGTATGGCCAACATAATTTGAGAAAAACTAATCATAAAATTTTTTTAAAAAAATTCATTGTGTAAAGAATGATGTGTAGATTGATGACATATAATTTTTTTTTTAAAATTTAAAAAATTAAAAGTTATTAAAAAAATACAAACACCTGTCATTTCAAGTTTTTGGACCAATTTGCTCATAAAATAAATAATAAATAGAAAAACAAGTCCAATCAAAAAAAAAAAATCTATATTTGAAAACTAGACACTGTCATTTGTAATGGGTTTTAATTTCGTAAAAAAAATTAGAAAAAAATGTTGTCATCCATATAGGTAAAATCAATCTTTCCTCTTATTTTGTACTTAGAAAAAATGTTGTAGGTCCAAGGCTCAAGGTCGGCTACCCATGCCTTTCCCAGACCTAAAACCAAACCAAAGGCAAGGGAAAAGGCAGTCGACCATTTCAAATTTCTTATAACGGGTACCCATTCTAAAATGAGGTACTCGTTATAAAACGGGTACCCGTTATATTTAAGAACGGGTACCCATTTTAAAATGGGTACCCACTTCTTTTATATCTGTTATTTCCCATCATCAGGGAAAAACATACTATGACTGTATCCCTACAACTTGCAAGTCTGATGTACAAGCCGACAACGATGTTTTCTGCATTTTTTTCCTTACAGGTGTCTTGTGGAATCTCTTGGCATATCATATTCTATTCAGATTTTGAAAGGAATCAATCATATGAATAATTTTCAGGTGGAATCAAGTGCAGGAGCTATTTTCAAGAGGAATAAAAAAAGAGGGTTTTGGTTTTTTTCATCTACTTTTACTTCAAAATCTATGCAACAAAGGATCTACATCTAGTTGTACTTCAAAATTTCAAAGAAGTAAATCAATCTGAAATTGGATTAATTATCATTTGTTATTTTATCAAGAGGATTTGGTAATCATGGGATCAAATCAACGTAAAAAAAAAAAAACAGAGGGTCATGACACCTCAAGAAATTGAAGCAAATAGAGAGAAGGAAGCAAAAAGGCAAAGAGCTAGAAGAAGAAGGATTCAAGAGATGAATATTGAAGCATCTAGTTCCATGACTATTGAAGAGAAAGACATTCAAGAGACTACAAAAGATGGGATGAATGTAGATGATGAAAATGTGGAAATAGTGAATTTGGAAGAAAATGTAACTATAAAAACAAATGCATGTATGTCTTCAAACCCAACTTTCAATGATATGGAAAATGCGACTATACAAACAAATCCAGGTATGTCTTCAAAGCCAAGTTTCAATGATATGGAAAACGCGACTATAGAAACAAATCTAGGTATGTCTTCAAACCCACCTATCGCTGATATTGATCGAATTGGTTTATTAAATGAAGCTGGATATACCAATGATGAGCTCAATTATACTACTGAAAAAATGGAAAGAGAAAATGAGAATGAAATCCCTTATATGAGTGAAAATGAAAATATTTATTTTTTTAAATTGAAAGAAATGTCTTGGATAATCTTCCTAGTAAGATTTCTTGGAGACAAATGAGAACCCATGCAAATAGATTATATAGAATATTTTTGATGAAGGGGGTAAATCATAAAACACACAATAATAGAAATTGAACACAGAGAATAGAACTTTCTTTTATTGATCTGGGCAACTCATTACATTATAGAAGCTTAATTACAATCAGAGGAATCAGTCCTCTACAGGCTGCAACACACTACAGCTACTATCACCAGGCTCTGGAATCTTCCGCCTTCTGTAACCCCCAAATCAGCTAGGGTTTCTATTTTCCTGCCTATTCTTGACTCTACACTTGCCCCCTTAACTCTCCTACTACCCAAGGTTCCCAAAAAGGGTTATTAATAACCTTTTTGGCGGCCAACAACCTAATTTTAAATTTTGCATCTCCCTCCAAAAATAGGTCAACTTCCGGGAGCCATAACTTTTGATCTGGGACTCTGATTGACGAACCGTTTTATGCGTCGAAAATCTTGCGGAGTGCTCTACGTGCTAAGAACTAGCTCTACTAGTTCCGGCCATTTTCAGGCCCGTACAAGGCCGTTTAGTGCCTCAAACCTTTTTTTTTAATTCATGGGTAAACGCTTTTGACCGGAGCTATGAACCGGTTACAATTATCAGGTGGGCAGGGGGGAAACTGGACCTCGTGACCATCTTTACCGCAACAGAATTACTTAGCCAATCGAGCCAGGGCCCCTGCCCAATTTAGTGCCTCAAACCTGAGTTTGAATAATTTTTAAGTATTTTTTGGGAAACGGAAACTTTAATATATTTAAGCTCGCAAATGATCTTCGTATGATTCCTTCACCAAAGGTATTATATTTCCGTTATGTAACTTCCTGTAAATTTTGACTTCATTCCGTGCCCAAATGCAAACTTTCTAAAAATAGTAGTTTACTATTTTTAGCAGTTTGGGAAAACTGAAAGTTCTACATTATTATTCAAGCGATTATGGGACCAGAACCACAGATTTTGAGAAGAAATGGGTAGAACATCAACAATTTTGAAACACTTTTTTTTTTGGGTGATGCAAGATTGCCCTTACACCACTGGATGCTCCTGCATCAGACACCCAGGGTAATTTGAGAAGTGACCTTGTCACGTCTCAGGTGTTTGTGTGAGGAAAACCCAAATGGTCAACCTCTGCCTTGACAACCAAGAAGAATTTTGAACAGGCCTTCCTTTCCATTTCACTTGATATTCTTCATATTGCCTGTTTCGAGTACTCCTTCCCACATGGCTATCCAAGATCTCTTCTATCTCCTCTATTGAAGTAGATGCCAGAATACTCCACTGTACTTCTATTGGTCCATCCTCTGTTCCACCTTTATGATATTCTGTTAAATCAACAATGTTGAAAACAGGGGTAATGTTGATCCCACTCGGCAACTCTACCTCATATGCATTTCCGGAATCATGCTTCTTCAAGATTCTACATGGTCCAAATTTCTTCATTTTTAATTTATGGTATGTTCCAATAGGGAACCTTTCTTTTCTCAAGTGAACCATGACTTCATCTCCCACCTGGAACTCCTTATACCTCCTCTTCTTATCTGCCTTAGCCTTGTACTGAGTAGTCATCTTATTAATGTATTTTCTCACCTCTTCATGCAAATTCTTCATATCTTCTGCAAAGTCTTCAGCCTCGGCACTTGTCTTTTCTCCCGTATCCAGATTCCTTAACTCTAAAGCATTTCTTGGACTATTGCCATATACAATCTGGAATGGTGATTTACCAGTACTCCTATTGATAGAATTGTTGTAAGCAAATTCTGCCTGTGGTAAAATCAAATCCCATCCCTTGGGCTTATCTTCTACTAAGCATCATAGTAGGTTACCCAAACTCCTATTCACCACTTCAGTTTGTCCATCAGTCTGTGAATGGTGTGCAGAACTGAACTTCAAGTTTGTCTTCAACTTCTTCCACAATGTCCTCCAGAAATAACCAACAAACTTGGTATCTCAGTTTGAAACTATGCTTTTTGGTAGACCATGTAGTCTCACCACTTCCTTAAAAAATAACTCTGTAATATGAACAGCATCATTAGTCTTCTTACAAGGAATAAAATGTGCCATTTTTGAGAATCTGTCCACCACCACAAAAATAGAATCATGTCCTCTCTGTGTCCTTGGTAAACCAAGAACAAAATCCATATTGATATCATCCCAGGGCTTCTCTGGTATAGGTAATGGGTGATACAACCCTGTATTCTGACTTGTTCCTTTTGCCATCTGACATACTCTGCAACTTTGCACAAACTTCCTCACATCCTGCTGCAACTGTGACCAATAACAATTTTCACCAACAATTGAAATGGTCTTATCTCGACCAAAGTGTCCAGCCAATCTTCCACTATGCTTCTCTTTAATTAGGTTCTCTCTCATGGAACTCCTCAGAATGCACAACTGGCTTCCTCTAAACAACATGCCATCTTGGATTATGAAATCCAACCATCTTGTCATGTCTAAAGTAACAGGCTCCAGACAAGCTTTCCAAGCCTCTGCAAAATCTGGATCTTTAGGATACAAACTTTTGAGCTCATCGAACCCAACAACCTCTATCTTCATTTCTATCAACAAATTTTGCCTTCTGCTCAAGGCATCTACAACTCTGTTGGACTTCCCACTCCTGTGCTTCAAAACAAAGGTATAACTCTACAAAAACTCAACCCATTTTAAGTGCCTTTGGTTCAACTTTCCTTGACTATTAAGATACTGCAAAGCCTGATGATCAATATATAAAACAAACTCTTTTGGTAACAAATAATGTTTCTATTTCTTCAAAGCTTGAACTATTGCATAAAATTCCTGATCATAAACAGAATACTTTTTCTTGGCATCATTTAGCTTCTCACTAAAATAGGCAATGGGCTTACCTTCTTGGCTCAAAATAGCTCCTATACCACTACCACTGGCATCACAATCTACCTAAAATACCTTATTGAAATCTGGAAGTGCCAAAACAGGTTGTTCTACGACTTTCTGCTTTAATGTATCAAAGCTCTTGTCTGCCCCTTTAGTCCATCTAAACTCTTTTCTATCCCCTCTCATTGTTTTAGTTAGGGGTGCACAAATGCTACTGAAATTCTTGATAAACTTTCTGTAAAAACTTGCCAAACCATGAAAAGATCTTACCTCCGTTGCACTCCTTGGTGTAGGCCACTCAATGATAGCCTTTACTTTTTCTAGGTCCATCTTAAGGCCTTCCTCTGAGACAACAAATCCCAGGTATACCAACTCCTTCTTTGCAAAACTGCATTTCTTCAGATTAATCAACTTCTCCTCCCTCAGCTTCTCTAGAACTCTTCTGATATGCATCAAATGCTCATCCCAAGTCTTACTAAAAATTAAAATATCATCCAAATAAACAATAACAAAACTTTCTAAAAATTCTTTCAATACCTCGTTCATGAGCTGCATGAATGTGCTCGGTGCATTGGTTAGCCCAAATGGCATGACTAACCACTCATACAAACCTTCCTTTGTCTTGAAGGCTATCTTCCATTCATCCCCTTCTCTAATATGGATTTGGTGATACCCACTCTTCAAGTCAATTTTTGTGAAGTACTTGGCTCCACTCAAACAGTCCATGATGTCATCCATTCTTGGCAATGGAAATCTATACTTGATCGTTATCTTATTGATGGCTCGAAAGTCTGTACACATCCTCCATTCTCCATCTTTCTTTGGTACTAGTACTGCAGGTACCACACATGGACTTAGGCTCTCCCTTATCAGTCCCTTCCTCAACAACTCCTGAACTTGTCTGTTTAGCTCTTCATTCTCTGCAGGGGTCATTCTATGGGCTGCCTTGTTTGGCAAAATGGCTCCTGGTATCAAATCCATTTGATGACTTATCTTCCTTACTGGTGGTAAACCTTCTGGTACATTATTAGAGATAATGTCCTGGAACTCTTCCAACATATCTGAAACTTCTGCTGGTACATCTTCACATTTCTCTTGACTAATCTTAGGAATCAATGCAAAGCAATGACGCTCATGCTTCATACCCTCCAAAAATTTCCTACCATCTACCAAACAAATTCTGGCAGTACTACATACCTTTTCTTCCACCTCCTTCGAGAGCTTCAACTTATGACGAACTCCATCCTTTGTTAGGGAATATGTGTTTGCACGGCCATCATGGACAGCGCTCCTATCATACTGCCATGGCCTCCTCAACAGCATATGACATGCATCCATCGGTATGATATCACACAGCACCTCATCATGGTAGTCACCAATCTTGAACTTCACTAAACACTGCTCATTGACCAAAGCTCTATGGTCCTTCTGTAACCATGCAATCTGATATGGATGTGGATGCTTTCTTCTTGTCAACTTCAACTTGTCAACCATCTCTTCTGAGACCAAATTATCAGTGCTTCCACTGTCAATAATAATATCACAACACTTACCCTCACATTTGCACCTTGTGCGGAATAAACTCTTCCTCTGATTGGGTTCTTTCTCCTCATTCAGCAAGGTTCTTCTGACAACTAGGGTTTCTCCCCTTTCAGCATCTTCAGAATGCTCAGAATGTACATCTTCATCTACATGTGCAACTTGTGCATTACCTTCAGGTCTTCTATTTGTCCTTCCTTGATGTTGCGGACACTCATATGCTCGATGCCCTTCTTCTCCACATTAGAAATAGGCTCCTCTGAAACCTCCTGTTCCAGGTCCTTGCCCAGGTCTGCCTCTTCCTCTTCCTCTTTGATCACCATTGTTCTGGTCACGAGGGCGGTAGGTATTATCCCCTCTTTGATTTCGACTGGTGCCTACTTCTTTACTTTTCTTTTGATATTCATTACGACCTCCATAGGGTCTTCCACCAGTCCTTCCACCTTGACCTCTTCCCCTTTGCTTGCTATCAAATCTTTTGTTCAGCTTTTCTTCCACCTTCAGGGAAAACTAGTGCGCATCTTCTATGGTGGTCATTCTGACTAGGCTCAACTCCTCTTGAATACTCAGCCTCAACCCATTAATGTAATGAGCTACCTTCTCCTTGTTGGGCTCTGCATGACCTGTCCTGATAGTAATTTTATAAAACTCTTCTGTATACTTCTTAACAGATTTGTTACCTTGCTTCAGTCCTTGCAACTTCTTCAGCAACTCCATCTCATAGTCCACAGGAATGAACTGCTTCTTCAGTTTCTCCACCATCCGATCCCATCTGGTGATCTTTGCTTTTCCTCTTCTATTCCTCTCTAATTGGACCTCCTTCCACCAAATATTGGCGTGGCCCTTCAACTTTGTTTTTGCAAACTTAACCCGATCTGGGTCCTCCACATCTTCATACTCAAAATACTCCTCCATGTCATTGATCCAATCAATAAGCTGTTCTGGATTCAAATCTCCAGAATATGTAGAAACTTCGATCCTGGGCCTCTTTCCGATCTTTGAAATGACCCTCAACAACCTTACTTCTATAGCATCTTCGGCAGCTTCTTGTTCTTCCTCAGATAGTTCTTCTTCAACTTCATCTTCACTTTCTTCTCTTGTCCTCGGCTCAAACCCTCTTCGTAGCTCCTCTTGCAATGCATCGATTTGCCTTTGTAGGGCTCTAAAACCCTCTTCTGTCAAAGCATTCCTCCCAACACGATTTCTTCGTGGAGGCATCTTGGTCTCCGCAGCAAACCCACAACCTCAGGTCCTGGTGCAAACTGCCTCACGGTCGGCGATCTGTCTACACACTCAAAAACCCTCGCTCTGATACCACTTGATGAAGGGGGTAAACCATAAAATACACAATAATAGAAATTGAACACATAGAATAGAACTTTCTTTTATTGATCTGGGCAACTCATTACATTACAGAAGCTTAATTACAATCAGAGGAATCAGTCCTCTACAGGCTGCAACACACTACAGCTACCATCACCAGGCTCTGGAATCTTCCTCCTTCTGTAACCCCCAAATCAGCTAGGGTTTCTATTTTCCTGCTTATTCTTGACTCTACACTTGCCCCCTTAACTCTCCTACTACCCAGGGTTCCCAAAGATGGTTATTAATAGCCTTTTTGGTGACCAACAACCTAATTTTGAATTTTGCATCTCCCTCCAAAAATAGGTCAACTTCTGGGAGCCATAACTTTTGATTCGGGACTCTGATTGATGAACTATTTTATGCGTCAAAAAGATTACGGAGTGCTCTACGTGTTAAGAACCAGCTCTACCAGTTCTGGCCATTTTTGGGCCCGTACGGGGCCGTTTAGTGCCTCAAACCTGAGTTTGAATAATTTTTAGGTATTTTTTGGGAAACGGAAACTTTAATATCTTTCAGCTCGCAAATGATCTTCGTATGATTCCTTCGCCAAAGGTATTATATTTCCATTATGTAACATTCTGTAAATTTTGACTTCATTCCGTGCCCAAATGCAAACTTTTTAAAAATAGTAGTTTACTATTTTTAGTAGTTTGGGAAAACTGATAGTTCTACATTATTATTCAAGCGATTATGGGACCAGAACCACAGATTTTGAGAAGAAATGGGTAGAACATCAACAATTTTGAAATACTTTTTTTTTTGGTGATGCAAGATTGCCCTTACACCACTGGATGCTCTTGCATCAATTTTTGTATAGAAAAACTCTTGGATTTCAATGTCAATGCATGATGCAATTGATGAAAATGTGGAAATTGGGAAAAGTAATAAAAAAGTTAGGCATTTTTGTAAAATCTAAAAAGAAAGATGAATCAATGAAACAAGTTTTATCTAGTGTTGCTAATGCTATTGATTCTATTGGTAAAAAGAGTCGAACTAAAGATAGCAATGTAGCACGAAGAGCTATAACAATTGCTTTAGTCAATAAATCATTTTTGAATAAAAGAATGATGAGTAAGACTAGTGAATTTCTAAATATAAATCCTAAAACTTTGAGAAGAGCAGTAAAGAGAAGAGAATCTATTGAAAATGATCCAATTAACCAATGTTAGAGTTTTAGTGGTAGACTCCCGAGGTATGACATGAAATTAAATAGTGAAAGCAAATCTTTAATTGAAAAATATTGGCATGATAATACAAGGGTATCATCTAATGTTACAGATGTTTTAAAATTAAGAGTGGGGTCAAAAATTTGTGATCCTCATCCAAAACATTTATTAGACATGACTCAAACTGAATTGTATAAAAAATTCTTAGATGATTCAATGTTAGTACCATTTCATATTACCATAAGTCAAAGGTCTTTCAAGAAATGTACACCTTGGTATGTGAAAATTAATAAACAACGTATCTCTTGTTGTAAAACTCATGTTCAATTTTGTTATTATTATGATATTTTTCAATATATACGTTCTAGTTTGCATACTAACGAAATTATTCAGGAATGTGGTATTAATATGCCACCTCAAACAATTGAGTTTGTATCAAGTTTATTTTGTGAGGCATCTAATGGAAAGTTATTTTATTCAAAAGCATGTATTTCTGGACAATGCAATAGATGTGGCAACTTTTCATTGTTAGGAGAATGTATGCATGAAAATATTTCACATGAATTTGGACAACAATTAGTGGATGTGAAAAGATTCAAGAATGTTAAATATTCTTTAAAGGATGGAAAAATTGGAAAGCGTTGCGAGTTAGTCACAGAAAAAATTTGCGTGCATGCATTCATCAAAGAATTTAAAGATAATATTGTATCCAAATATGTCAAACACTCCCAATATGCTTGGTGGCTTGATGGACAATTTCGTACATGTAAAAAAAATTTCCAATTGGAACTATCCTATCAGTGGTTGACTTTGCAAAAAACTGTACTCTTGCTCCACAAGAGGAAATTCAATCTTAGTATTATAATTCAGTGTAGGTGGCCATCTTTGTTCATATTGTATACAGACATGTAGATGATAGTACAGAAGATAATAGAAAAATTTTGAGGGAGTATCATTTCTATTTGAGTGATAACCAGTTACACCCTTCAGAGTTTGTGCAATATTGTTTCAAAAAAATTTATGAAAGTTTAAAAGAAAGAGAAATCCAGATGACACAACATTTCATATGGTCAGATAACTATACAAGGCAATTCAAAAATACTAGAATGTTTTATTGGCTATGTAGGGAGCACAAATAAAACAATATCCAATATATGTGGAGTTTTTTTTAAGTTGGACATGGTAAAGGAGAACATGATGGAGCTGGAGCATGTGTGAAAAGAGCTCTTTCTAGAGAGCAACTAAAATTTAATGATGCAGCAAAATTTAGAGATGCACATGCAATTGTGGATTGGTGTAATAAAAAAATATCTACGGGATCAAGTGAGAACTCTACAATTACATGATTCTTTTGGTTAGTTGAAGGAGAGAATATTCCTACTCGACTTGATTGTGAGACAATAACTGGATCAACAAAATGGCATTCATTTAAGAGTTTAAATGCAAGCACATGGAGTATATGGACTAGGGAGCTTACATGTTTTTGTCAATTTTGTATTACAGGTGATTGGGGAGAATGTGAAAATACAGAATGGGTTGAAGAATGGAAACAAAGTTCCTTAACATCTACAGAAACACATGATCAACTTGAAACAACAATTGAAGATGATAATCAAATGTTTGCATCAGATGACTATGATCGTGTTTCAGATCTTGTACAAGAAGGTACTTTAATTTTTAATATTTTTTTATTACATTTTTTTGTAATCTATATAATTAATTATATATGTATGCATGTACATATTTATGTGATTTAGTTGTGTATGACACACTTTATTGAATTAAATAATTTTTTTTTGCAGGCCATGTGTATGTTGTTGTTGAACCTGAGGGAAATGAAGAGGAAATTGAGTATTGGTTGGCTCGATATGTTGAGACAAAACAAAAGTTGTTACATCTTAGAGAAGATGATGATAACTCTGAGTATCCAACAGGTTCTATGGTTGTTGTTGGCACCTAGCTACAAAAATATCTAATAAGAAAGAATGGTTTGCCTGCATTTGAAGATTATGAAACACATAAGAAGATCATACACTACTCACATTTGCTTGTGACAACAAATATAAAACTAGTCAGATATCAAGGGAAACCATTTAATAAACAGTTATGGACACTTTCTATGGAAGAACATGAGTCAATTATAGATGCATTACAAAAAAGAGACTCAGATGTAGATGGTACAATGAAATAATTTTCTAGGTATGTTTCATGTTTTTGGTACATATTCTTTCGTTCTCATTTCACCTTCTATATTATTCCATTTATCGTAAAATTTGTATCGACTCATGTAAATATATAGTTAATTTGTACTTGTACATTTGAACATTATTTTTGTAGGTGTACCCTACAAGTAGCTATTTGGATGATTTCCAATAGAAGTTTTCACCATACAAATATGTGAGGTCAATTTTGTATTCTTTAACTAGAATGTGAATGCATTAGGTAATTGTATATATACTTGTATATTTCATATTCAACATGTTATCTAGTTACATATTGCATCAATGTAACTTTATGTTTTTAGTATATATTCTTTCATTCTCATTTCACCTTCTATGTTATTCCCTTATCTTAAAATTTGTATCGACTCATGTAAATATATAGTTGATTTACTTGTACATTTGAACATTATTTTTGCAGGTGTACCCTACAAGTAGATATTTGGATGATTGTCAATAGAATTTTTCACCATACAAATATGTGAGGTCAATTTTCTATTTTTTAACTAAAATGTGAACGCATTAGGTAATTGTATATATACTTGTATATTTCATATTCAACATGTTATCTAGTTACATATTGCATCAATGTTTTGTGTTTTTAGAATATATTCTTTCATTCTCATTTCACCTTCTATATTATTTCCTTTATCTTAAAATTTGTATCGACTCATGTAAATATATAGTTGATTTACTTGTACATTTGAACATTATTTTTGCAGGTGTACCCTACAAGTAGATATTTAGATGATTGTCAATAGAAGTTTTCACCATACAAATATGTGAGGTCAATTTTCTATTCTTCAACTAAAATATGAATGCATTAGGTAATTTTGTCATCCTCTTACATCCCCTTAAGCCATCAAGTTTTATCTTATTTAATTTGTAAATTGACTCGTGTACGTCTCCCATTAATCCATCCTCTTATGTATCCCCTTAAGACATCCTCTTAGGTCCCCTTAAGTCATCCTCTTACATCCCCTTAAGCCATCAGGTTTTATCTTATTTAATTTGTAAATTGACTCGTGTACATCTCCCCTTAAGCCATCCTCTTATGTATCCCCTTAAGACATCCTCTAAGGTCCCCTTAAGCCATCCTCTTACATCCCCTTAAGCCATCAGGGTTTATCTTATTTAATTTTTAAATTGACTCATGTACATCTCCCCTTAAGCCATCCTCTTACATCCCTTAAAGCCATCCTCTTATGTATCCCCTTAAGACATCCTCTTAGCTCCCCTCAAGCCATCCTCTTACATCTCCTTAATCCATCGGGTTTTATCTTATTTAATTTATAAATTGACTTGTTTACATCTCCCCTTAAGCCATCCTCTTACATCCCCTAAAGCCATCCTTTGTGTTATCTAGTTACATATTGCATCAATGTTTTGTGTTTTTAGTATATATATTATTTCATTCTCATTTACTTGTACATTCATTATTTTTTACAGGTGTACCCTACAAGTAGATTTTTCCATGATTACCACTACAAGATTTCATCAACCTGTAAATGCTAGATCAATTTTGTAGTCTTGTCAAACTAATAATGGACCAATGAGCTAATTGTATAGATACTCATATGTTTCATCATGAGCACTATAGTTGCATTGTATCTTGATATTTTGTGTCTTCAATATATTCTTTCAAATTCAAATTGCATAATTTTTTGAGCTCTATGTATAGTGGTGCTATTAGTTCATTATTATTTTTCTCCTAATCTATATTTTTAAATTTGAGACTCTTTTTATGATATTTCTATGTAAAATGGATTATTATTTTTCTCGTAATCTCTATAGTAGCCATATTGTGTTGATTATGCCACAATCTACTTGAAACTCTAATCTTCCTTTGCAAAGGCATTCTCATCTAAACCCTAACATGGATACTAATGAAAATGAAATATTTTAAGATTCTCATATTGAGGATCATGAAATACCAACAAGATTTTTATCACTTGATTCACATATAGCTAGGAAAGAACTTACACTTACTAGATAATTACTTGTAGATGTAACTACGAATACTTGTAATATACCATCTTACATCATAAATTAGTGGATGCCCCATTTTGCATGGATATCCTTTATGACATTTACTCTAAATGATGGTTTCTTCTAATGGTGTATTGAATCCTAACTTGTTATGGCTTGCACAACATGCCCTAATCTTTTTGAATTTGTGACCCACTCTTGAAAATTCAAAAGGTTTGCTTCTTTAATTTTGGTTCTAAATATGATTTGTTGCCCATAGTAGTTGCTTAATGGCCTTGTTTATTATCACTTTAAAATATTCATTTGCATATAGGCTTCTCATATGATTTCCCCTAGTTGTAATGTTCATATCAAACCCTTATGTTATCATATTCAACATCTTTGGTAGTCTATCTTAGTTAGATTAGCACATGTGAAACCTTTAAAATATTTGCTTCATGCCTAAGTCTTTGTATTGTATTGTGAACTCCTGCATTTTTATTTTTATTTTAAGATGATTATGATTAGGGGCAAATTGAGGCAACATGCATCTTTCCTTTGGCCTCTTTGGGCCCACATTAAATTGATCCTTATTTATTTTTATTGTTCCATTGGATTTTCATGCACATTAGCACATAGGAAAAATGGGCCTCAATTTCTATGGTTTTATATTAATATTTGGGTACGTAGGAGCTAAACATGACACACAAGAAAGCATAGTTACTAATCATAAGAGCAATTTAAAAAAGATACCCTTGAAGTGGGAAAAAAAAGCATGAGTCAAAATGTAGAAGGTGAAAATGAGAATCGATAAACACAACAAACATGGGATAAATAAGAAGCCATAGTGTAAGGACACACAAGGTAAATGGATGAATAAGGAAGGAGGATCAAACACATATGCATAATAAAAGAATAAATTAGAAATGATATGTAACACAAAGAAGAAGTGACATGAACAACACAACACATGTTCAAGTTATTTGTGTTCTAGCATGCACCACTAAGGAAAAGTGAAAGAACCAAAAATGGCAAGTGATAAGAAATATAGATGAGGATATGGAAGCAATGAAGTCATCCCCCATTAGGTGTGTCTATAATATACTCAAAATATATGTCACTATTAAAACCAATCCTCTCAATGGGTTTTATCCATGTATGATGAAGTGTACTCACATGAACAAGAGTGGGATGTAGGGATACCAAATGTTTATATCTAAAAGTACTACTTTAGATGTTGTATCACTTGGTTTCTCATATATTTTGTGTAAATTCAACATGTAGGGTGTGTTATAGTGAATAAGACTAATTTATTGGTGACCATTATGAAAACCTTCACCATTTACTTTCATATAGTTAGCCTCATCAAGTGAGAGAGTTCCATGCTCATGAACTTATGTCCAAAGTTTATCTTCCTTTTATCTATAAGAGTTAAGGTAATTTAAGATTGTGTTTTAAAAATTATTCTAAAATTTACCATATATGTAGGCTTATCTTATGTATTGAATTTTAAATTTGATTGGTTTGAGAAGTGTATTATTATCATCATGAATATATCATTAGGTACATCCTCATGTATGTCTAAACCATAGATAGAAAAATACATGGATATTTGTGCATACTAGAACTATTTTAAACACATTAGATAGTTTTTCATTTTAAATTCAAAAATGTATTAGAGATTCTAACATGTCTTGATAATATAATCTAGAAGTGAACAATAAAGCATAAACATACTAGATCTAACATACTAAAATGTACAAGCATATATTCAATAATATATATATACACGTAGATCTATAGATAAGTCCATGAAATACTAAAATATAAGTAGGACCCATGAAATGTACTAAGACATCTACTCATAGTCAGCATATAAATATTAAATGCAAATCATAGTTTATGAAATACTGAAATATCTCTAAGTCCATGAAATATCAAGTTCAACATATATAGTCATAGTCCTGGTGGCATATATATAAAACAATGAATCTAAAAGTCCATGAAATAAATATCTATGTCCTATGATCATCACTCAAGTTCAAATCTGAAAGAGGCCTCTTTCTTCCTCGTGAAATAGATGGATCTACCTCATGCTATATAGAAGAGAAAGAAACTTGAAATTAGATAAAAATTTTAAAAAGCATGATGCATACATGTGCATATGAAATTTAAATTTCATAATTTCATTTAATTTGATTTAATTTAATTTAATTTAATTTAATTTATAAAATACTCATATTAAAAATATTCAAATATAGACTAATGTATGCACAAATTACCGTATGATGTTTGACATCTCCTCCCACATTTTGTTGCCCAGGTGATTGTATAGCTGTTGGTCCTGAACCAAAAGTCTCAACTACTAATTCCTGGATATTCAAATATTTAGCACTCAAGAATTGGGTTAGCATCTAAACTTGATTTAATTTATAAAAATATGAAATTAAATATTTAAATCTAGGCCTTAAAGTGTGCATGAATTACCGTGTGATCATGCTCATGTACTCCCACATTTTGTTGTCCAGGTGGTATAGTTGTTTCAGCTTCTAGACCAAAAGTCTGAGCTGCTAATTCCTAGAAATTCAAATAAAGCACGTTTGAAATATAGGTTAGAATATTTACCGAAACATGTAACCATATTATATAGCATATAAAGACTTAGAAAGTTTAGCAAAGTTTAGGACCTAAAAATGTGTGGATGACTCATGAAATTGTCCCTGATCAGTATCTTGACCAGTCGCTATCCTAATGGCACTCCTATCATCTTGCACTTGCATGTATGGGCATATATAAATTTATATAAACTCAAAAAATCAAAGTACAAATTTAGTACAATTTTTGAAAACACACACCAGGGAATACTCAGGAATAACAGATGATGATGGAGGAACATTGCAAGCAACACCTTTAGGTGGTCGGTCAGACATGGAAACTGCCACGTGACCTCCTCGCTATAACAAAAATGTTTCACATACATGTATATTAGAGTTAAATTTAATTATACACTTGTTTCACATACTAGACATGTATATGGTTTTAGGGTTAATATATATTGGTTTACCTCGTAAGGTATGCTGGTCTTTATAGCTGCCGATGCAAAACTCAATGTATCAAATCGTTTTGAGGCCCTGGAGCGACTTGAGATCTACACCAAATAGTTCACAATATATATTTAAATCATGATTAAATATAAATTTTGATACATTCAAATTAAGCATTTGAAACAAAATAAAATGTTCAACCTCCATGTACCTGTGTAGGATGATCATTCGAATATAGTAGATCCAAGTATGACTCCACATCTCCTGTAGCTGCATCTGATGTGGATGTAGGAGCAGGACCATAACATGGTTGATTGCAATTTTGACACAAATGTGCCCCTGACATGTGTGAGGCTCTATGATGAGATGCATTAACTACTCCATGATGCTTTCCACCACTGAATTCAGTTGCCATGTGGGCAAATTGTTCAGTGAGATTACCCGAGAGTCTACTCAATGCCCCTAATGTCGACAACACTGCCTCGTGCTGAATGGGTGCAGGAATCATGGGCAAAATAGGAGAAACCATAGGAGCAGCAGGAACGGGTTGATTGGAATCAATTTGTGCCCCTGCCCTGTGTTGTGGCATGCCACCACCAACACCCTGGAATGGTCTAATATCAAAATAATTAGGTTTTCGACCCAATTGAAACTCCACCCATAATTTTCTCAAAAAATATAGTGGTACCTCAAAATTAGCGTGTGGTGGCTGATCAAACACCATCCACCACCGCTCCCAAAAATGTCTCAAGATCGCCTCATGCCTACACCACTTAATTGATATTCTTTTTTTTGTTGCAGGTATAGGTTGATTAGTTGTGGGGTGAACAAAAAATGGGGCTAATGTTTGTTTGGTAATGTGAAGATCAAAGATGTCTTTATATGAAAGACCATCCACATAGAATTACCTCCTCTCCTCTCACCAACGACAGAATGTATCTAGGTCTGCATCAATAGACCTAACAGAATCAATAATGGTTTGCATTGAAGATGCAAACCGAACTACATGTGGGGGCATCAAGTGAGGCTGATTATTAATCAAATTAAGTTTTTCCTCAATTGCATTAATATTTTCATTAATGCTTTGTTGCAATTTAGCCTCATTAGGTGGAGGCGGGGGGGGGGGGGGTTTGGAGGTGGAGTGGGTGGGGGATTTGGAGGTGGAGTGGGTGGGGGGTTTTCAGGTGGATGGGGTGGGGGGTTTTGTAAAATAATTTCATCTATTAAAAATTCATCCACTCCTTGGTCTTCTATTGGATCCATGTCACCTACATTACCAAATATATCCATATCAAAAACTTACAAACTTACTCACAAATATATCCATGTATTGAAAACTTAGAAACAAATATCTAGAAACAAACTTAATCTAATATCTGGAAATGTAAGTTTAAAATATCCATGAATAGAAAGCTTAATACTTGAAAATCATGCACAAGTTCAACTGGTCAAGAAAAATATGGACCTGATTGTTGAGAGTACTATGTTTTTACTACATTTGACTCAAGAGATATGTACAGATATAAACCATAAACGTCAAAATTTATATTTCTAAAATTGATCCATGTTTCCATTTCTTACCAGTTGTTATAAACTAACTAAAGTATGAATTATTTCAAATTACACGCTAGGGTGATGTATAGTGCATATATAGTAGTCCTATTACATCAACATCAAGCATCAAAATCCTAGGAGCATATTGCATGACTACCTACAATCTTCAATCTTTGTTCATTGATATTAAATCTACCCACCTAGGGGTTTGACCAAGGGAGAAGTCCCTACTTCGAAAACTTGTGAATAATGTTCATAAATTCTACTAGTCAGCTATTACAAGTCATATATGTAGAGGTAAACATATTCTAGAGGCCCAAAATCATAGAAGTTCATGTCTACAACCTCAAGTTTATTTCTACACTCATGAAATTGAATCATATAATTGTACAGTCAATATTTTACTTCTACAATAGTCATTTGACAAGTCTTGACTTTCTTATACATTAACAAATCAGTTTGTGACACCTAGCATAATAAACAATCCATAGCTAAGTAAACTTATTTTATTCATTTAATTTATACATCAATTGTAGTATTTATTACATTATCAATTATCACCCCCAACTCTACATTATAGGGTTCTTTGTTTATTGTTGTTTAATTAATCTACCCTAGGATATTTATGTGATTTGCTATTTTTCCTCACATAAATTGGTTAACCTCACATTCCTTCATGATGCAAGAGTATCCTAGGTTGAAGTGGGCTAACCATAATTGAGGGATAAGGGGAGAGAACGAGAGTGCAAAAATTAAGGGGCACTAGAGGAAGGTGCACACAGAAGAAGAGAGTGTAAGTTGAAAATGTAGTTGGGGATGGGTGGCTAAGGAGAACAAAGGTGCCTTGAAGAATGGAGCACATAGAAGGCATGCACAAGCTTCCCTAGGGCATGATGAAAAGGAAAGAGTAGGGTGGAGAAAGATGGTCCTAACATACAAATGAGTAGAAGCAAGTGTTGAACCATTTGAATAATTGGTCATGAGATAGTTATAAAGATATAATGAACCATAGATAGTTAGGTAAATTCTTAAGCCCAAAGATAGGAAGGCACAATGGCTAGAACATGAGAGAAAAATGAATATGTATAAGAAGTGCAACCACAACTCTAAGGAAAGTAAGAGAGTGCAAGGTTGAGAGTGACCACACTTAAGAGGTGAAGAGGCATTCTGAACTAAGAATGAAGGGACCATAGAAAGGAAGCTGTGTAAAAGGATGTTGAATAAGTAGGACAATGTGGAAGATGAAGTGCACAAGAGG
The DNA here is from genome assembly GCA_027924645.1 of Cunninghamia lanceolata. Lineage (NCBI taxonomy): Eukaryota > Viridiplantae > Streptophyta > Pinopsida > Cupressales > Cupressaceae > Cunninghamia > Cunninghamia lanceolata. The sequence continues at coordinate 16,894,748 of BSBN01000021.1, read as the reverse complement.
ATAAAGAAAAGGAACATGCAAAGAAGACAAGGTTGATGCCTATATGAATTTGACATGTAGTTGAATTGATGAAGCTTATGAGAAAAAAGTAAGTATATGAGTGGAAAATTATTAGGGTCTATTGTAGATGAATAAATTTATTTCATGCATCTATCAACCATTGGATAGTAGGGTATTATTATTGGATCAGTGATGTTATTATGCATCATAGAAGTATCACTCACTACCATACCAACAGAGGTCACTATTATACTATATATTTAAGGGAAAAACCCTAGGAGTGCATGAAAACAAAGGTTATCATGAGAACAGTCAAAAGGTTAGGCTAGAGATGGTCATGGTTTCTAGAGGATAAGGTTTTGATAAGGTGATTTGGATAGCTTGAAATTTGATTTCCTTTAGGAAATCCATGAAATTTTGCTAATTGAGTATCCATGGAACCCTATACAAGTCATACCAAGGTAGCTATTTGGAAGGTTTGAGGATTGTGAACTGAGTTAGGAGATTTTCTATAATTATATATCATGTCTCAACACCATTTGTAGACATGAGGGAGTGTGGTCATGATGTTTTTCTATTATGTACTAATGGACTATCTTACCCATAATGTTTTCATATATAAACATTCTCATTTAGATGACTTCCATAACTCGTGAAGTTAGTTCCATTGAGAAGGGGTTGTCATATGCAAGACAAGGGTCATTGTTGAAAGGAAAGGGTTCCATGAGATACATGAGGGAAAACATAGCATTTTTGTGGACATCATGACCTTAGAATATTCATATTAAAGGAGGACTAAGGAGTGTTGTTTTTGATGTCTCATAGTGCTCAAGCCTTACTTGTGTTGTTTTAGAATGAGTGCTTTCAAGTATGAATAAGGTTCTAAGAATGTTTGGTGATGGCTTTAAGGATTGAGGTACTTCAAGAGGATAATATGGCATCCATAAACCACATAGAGAGTGTTTCCATTGAAATACCTATGCATGGTTATCATCCCACCCTATCAAGAGTTGCGTTGTAAGCATTCCTCTATCTATTAGGGCTAGATGTTGTGAACATTGAAAGTATTTAAAAGTTATGGTAACTTTCAATAAGGGCTTATTTTATGGTAATTTATTTGTATCACCTGAAACAAAGAATATTACCTCAACACTTTAAGATCTAAATCTAAAAGAAATTTTGAACAAAGTTCTTTATTCTTTCTCCAAACATGACATTCCCCTTATACAATCTCTAAAAAGCATTCCAAATCTTAAAATATTATTTCTAAAACAATAAATCTAGCTCAAACACAATACTATCTTCAACTTTTCATCTCCTATTCTAGCTCTCTAACTCCAAACATGCAAGTGAATAATGAATCCAAAACAAATGAACCCCTATATCCTTATACTATTTCCAAGTTTTTGGAAGACCAAGTTTGATCTTAAGTTATCCTTTGAATGTTGCTCATCCTTGTGCTAGGTTGCAAGAAGTTATGACAAAGAGGTATGGTAGTTTGGTGGCTAATTACTGGACAAATGCTAGTGGCAGTAGGGAATGGAAAATGTTTAATGAATAAATAGATTATAAGTTACTGATGATTGATTATCTGTGCATAGATTGTGTTATTTTCATCCTTATGAGATATGTTACTTATGGTTGGGATGTAATAGGTAGTGTGTCTCAAGTTTTAAGGTTTATAGTTTAGTTTTAGGGTTTATCAAGTTCATATTTTTAGGGTTTATAGTTTAGTTTTCTAGGGTTTATCAAGTTCATAGTTTTAGGGTTTATAGTTGTTTATTGATCATAGGTTTAGGGTTTATAAATGTTTATTGATCAGCATTCTAGCGTTTATAGTTATGCTTAGCATTTTAAGGTTTATAATAACATATTTTTAGGGTTTATCAAAACATACATAGCATAATTTTACTTAAACCCTAATTTTTCAATTTAAACTTACAAACATAAAAAAATGCATAAAAACAAGAAAGAAACCAACCTAGAGGTCTTTAGAACTAACGAGGTGGTGGGAGGAGGTGAGAAGGCAAAAAACACACTAGATTTGTGATAGCAGGTGATTTAGCAATGCATACCCATTCTTATAAGTTGTTGTCCCTATCGCCCTGCTGAAGAAAATGAGCTTGCAGGGGCTTTTTTTTTAAAATTATATACATGTTCAAAATGGGTACCCATTTAGAAACAGGTACCCATTCTATAACACGTGCCCGTTTACTAACAGGTACCCGTTTAGGCTCAGGCACCCGTTACTAAATGGGTACCCATTTAGGTTTGGGTGCCCATTCCTAAATGGGTACCCGTTCCTATCAAGAATTTTTTTTGCCCGCACGACTTCCCCTACATGTGGACCCAACTTCTTGCTTTTACCCTTGTTCCAGAATACCCACTTTGTTCCAATCACATTCTTGTCTATAAGTCTAGTGACAAGTTCCCAAGTATTGTTCTTCTCAATTTGCATTAGTTCTTCTTCCATTGCCTTGACCCAATGTTCATAATTGCATGCTTCATTTACTTTTTTAGGTTACACCTTTGAAAGTAAATAGAAATTTACTTATTCTTTTGCAGCTCTGCTTCTTGTCAACACACGTTTCCTTTTGTCACCAATAATCTGATCTTTAGAGTGATCTCTTTGCACATACCTAGGGGTTTTAGGAATTCTTTCCGGAGCTTCAACTTGAACTTCTTTTGGAGCAGCTTACACTTCATTCTAGACTTCCTTATCTTTGTCTTCAGCTTTCTCTATATCAGCAGACCATCTAACTCACATCCATTTGGCTCTAAGGATTTCTAAATATCTTCATCTACCTTCACATTTGTACTTTCAATGATCTTTCTCAATCTTTTGTTATAGCACCGGTAAGCCTTGCTCTTAGTAGAGTACCCAAGGAATATGCCTTCATCACATCTAGCATCAAACTTTCCTAATTCTTCATCTCTTTTGATATAACATTTGCTTCCAAACACTTTGAAATATTTGACAGTAGGAGTTCTTCCATACCTTAGCTCATAAGGTGTCTTTGTTCCTTTTGCTCTGACTTGCACTCTATTCTAAATGTAGACAGCAATGTGTATTGCTTCTTTCCAATGTACTTCCGGTAGGTCTACTTCCTTCATCATTGTTCTAGTAGCTTCTTAAACAATTTTATTCTTCCTTTCAACCACTCCATTTTGTTGAGGAGTCTGGGGGGCAGACAATTGTCTCTTTATTCCATGTTCTTCACAAAAAGCATTGAACTCATTTGAAGCAAACTCACCACCTTTGTCTGATCTCAAACACTTGAATCTCAAATCCATCTCATTTTCAACCATAGCTTTGAATGCCTTGAACTTGTCTAGGGCTTCTAATTTTTCTCTAAGAAAAGTAACCTAAGTCATTCTTGAATAATCATCAATAAGGAGCATGAAATACCTATCACCTTGCAGACTTCTTGTTCTTGTAGGACCACATAGGTCTATATGCACCAACTCTAGCAGATCCGTAGAAGATTGTTCTTTTCTCTTGAAAGTAGTCTTTGTCAACTTCCCATATTGACATTCTTTGCACATAGCATTAGTAGGCTTTACAATCTTAGGCAGGTCTCTTACAACTTGAACAATGCTTATTCTCACCAGATTATCAAAGTTATTGTGACACATTCTCCTATGCCATAGCCAACTTACATCTGCTTAAGCCAACAAACAACAATTATTAGTACCTTTCAAATGATAAACATTACCATGAGTCTTCTTACCAGTAGTAATTATGGTTCCAAAGCTTTTCCTTATCTCATACCCATTGTCCTTAAACACCAAATTATACCCTTTGTCACACATTTGTCCAACACTTAGAATATTATGCTTTAAGCCTTTGACATAAAGAACATCATCTGTATTATGCTTGCCATCAAAAGTAATTGATCCTTTTCCACAAATCTTTCTAGCTGCATCATCACCAAACCTAATAAGTCCTCTATCATACTTTTCAAAATTAAAATACTTACTCTTATCTCCTATCATGTGATTTGAACATCCGCTATCAATGATCCATTCATCTTCCTTTTCAGCATGAAATGTAGACAACTCTCCTGGACTTCCTTCCTTCACATAGCTTGCAAGGTTAGCAAAAATAGGTTATTCTCTTAGTACAATAAACAATCATTCACTAACATTACCATCTCTAGAATCAGATTCATCATCAGTTATACCTTCATCATCTCTAACATAGTAACTTTTTCTTACCATCTTACCTCTGCCTTCTTTGTTCTTGATCTTCAAAGTTCTATCAGGACACCTTGAAGCATGATGGCCAATTTTACCACAGCTAACACATTTGAAAGGTAACTTACCTTTGAACTTTCCACTGCCTCTTTTCATTCTACTTGCAAATTTTGCCTCATGCTCATCAAAGTCTTCTTCATCTGATTCCACGGCATACTTATCTAATCTATCAGTCTTTTCTTCCTTGGCTTTAAAAGAAGTCTCAATTTTCACAGGGCCATCAGTAGTGCCAAATTCTCTCATCTCAAAGGCAGTCAGTTTACCAAGCAATTGATCTTTTGAAATCTTATTCATATCAAACAATTCTTCAATGGCAGATGCCTTGTGACTATAAGATTTGGGAAGAGTTTTGAGTATCTTATTTACAACATCTGCATCATCTATCTTTCCACCAAGACCCTTGATGTTGCTGACAATGTCATCAATCTTCTGTATGTAACTTGTTATGTTCTCATCTTTAGACACTCACATGGTGTAATATGTGGTCTTCAAGTTCTACAACTTATCCTTCTTGACAGATTCATCACCTTCATAAATGCTTTTCAATTTCTCCCAGATCTCATGAGCAGTTTCCAGATCCACAACTTTCACCATTTTAGTGTTAGACAAAGCATTTAATAGAGCATTTTTAGCTTTGTGATTAGTCTCATAATCCTTAATCTCTTCATCAAACTGCGGACCACGTTTAGGTACAATGTATTGATCTTTAACCATCTTCCAAACATTATAACTAATAGAAATAAGATAACTTTGTATTTGTACCTTCTAGTAGGCAAAGTCAAATCCATCAAACTAAGGAATGTCTTTCTTGTGTGCCATCCTGAATCTACCTTAAGCTATTAGGATTTCTTCCAAGGAACCTCGCTCTAATACCAATTGTTGAAAGCACAAGACAACTAAGAGGTGGGGTGAATCAGTTGTATCAAAAACTTCAACCTCTCTTAAACAAAATCACATTCACATTCACTTGCTTTAACCACTTAGTTTGATATGAAGATTAAACATGAAATGCAGAAACAAAACTTAAGCAAATCAACACCATGCACACATGAACACCATATTTTTATGTGGAAAACCCAAAAAGGGAAAAACCATAGTGAGTGTTAGCTCACAATATAATGTAGTAACAATACCAAATGATAAAAGGCTCACTACCAAAGGGCTCACTACCCAAAAGAATGCTCACTGCAAAAAGGGCTCACTACTAAAAGGGTGGCTCACTGCCGAAGGGTGGCTCACTACCAAAGGGTGCCTCACTTCTGATGCAGAGGCATCCACACTAAAATCTTGACATACAACATGTATGTCTACAACCTGTCATCATCATCATATTTTCTGTTAACATTGTCAGCATCATCATATTTTCTTTGCCGACCGATATCCTCCTGCAGACAAACCTTCGATCTTTCACCTGTCAGCAGCATCATCATATTCGGCTATCGGCAGCATCATCATATTCGACGAACACAATTATCCTCCTGACGATCACTGTTCACCTTAACACCAAACTCTATCTGCAGCATCATGATGTTCAGCATCATCTGCACCTTTTCTCAGCAGGATGTAAAATATCAGGTTCCTCCCATATATCCTGATGACGACAACCTCATGCACCCTTCCTCTGATGCTTACGTCACCCCGATATCCGACCCACTTAAACAAGCAGCATCAGGATATGACTTATCAGGTCATATTGAAACATCCTGATGGTGATACCCAACTTTATGCAGACGACAAATATTCTGCCGAATATTCCTTCCGCGACCCACCTAGTGTTAATTCCCTATCAACCCGATGCACATACGCAACATAACCCGATGTCCACTATCGGGATATACATAAGCTGATGCCTGATGTAAGTACAGGATATACGCAGAAATATCCTGATGATGCAGATGCGATGAATACACCGATCTTAGCGGATTTTCACCGTTCTGACCCGCTGAACTTCCTAGGATGACCTGATCTGCTTCCTGGATGATCTTCTAGACTCTAACAACCAGCATGACCTAGCACATACCCATGCTAGGGTTCTCAACGCCTCTCGACTGCGATCCTGCAAACATACATGTGAACAAACAGAAAATGCAAACTAAATCCTAAACTATTGTACATAGCCATTCCACCGATTCGACGAATCAACCGATGGAATGGATTAGCGAATCCATGCAACCACCAGAACAATAATTCGATTACACAATGGAATCCAAACAGAGAATTGACACAAACAGGATCTCTTTATTGATTTCAAAGGATGCAAATACAATACTCTGTTCTAACACAATCTAACTCCTTAGTATGTCTCACTCTCTGTCTCACTCTGTCTCTCCCATTCTCCTCTAATGACTCGATTCTGGGGGTATTTAACTACTCATAGTAGTACTATTTTTGCCTCCAAGCGGCTGGGAAATCTCTCCAGGCGGCTGGGAGATCCAACCGAACTAACAAACTAAACAACTATCCAAACAAACTATCTAAAAATAGTAAAGCATGGTCAACTTAGACCTTATTACATGCATTGGTCTTATAAGACCTTCTTGGAAACATCAACAAGACTTAATGCTAACTAACTAACTAACTAACTGCCTCATGGAGGCCAGTTGTCAGGTAGGTGCTCCTGCACCATACTCCCCAACAGAAAAAGAACTCATGTCCCATGAGTTAGGTTGTGGAGGAATTCCACCTTTATGCTTTGCCATCTCAGTGTTCTGACCTGTTCCAGCTTTATCCTCTGCTGTCTCTTGGCTGCTCCAAGATTTCTGAACTGTAACTTGCTGTCTTGCAAGTAAACCCTCATGCCTATCAATATAGGCCCTTCTCACACATACCTTGTGTTTGTCAGGTTGTCTTACCAAAACCTTTGTCTGAATACCTGGTTGAATGACCTTAGTAATTGCCTCTTGAATTTCTGCAATGTTCAAATCTGTCTTTCTTTCAACCTTTATAGGACAAACAATAGTCCCAACTATGACAACATCCTTGTCATTCCTCTCAACTGGTTGTTGTTTGCAAACCTGTTTCTGAACCTGCTGCTGACCTCTATCAGTCAAAACTGAAACTGTCTTCAAACTGTTGTCCTTAACAACTTCTTTTCCTGTAATGTCCTCAACTGCCTTTATGCCTGCTGCTATAGGCATATGCACAAATTCCTTCTTTCCCACTAAAATGATTTTTGCTGCCTTTTGTACTGCAGCTGCTTCCCGTAATGGCATCAACATAATAGTTTTCCCATCTTTCTTGATGGTGTAGGTATTAGCATACCCATCATACACTACTCTCCGATCAAATTGCCATGGCCTACCCAATAATAGGTGACAACATTCCATGGGCAAAATGTCACACAAAACTCTATCATGATATGCTCCAATCTGAAAATCAACATATGCCTGTTCATATACAAAAAGTGATTGACTATCACTCACCCAAGATGCCTTGTAAGGGTGTTGGTGTGGAATCCTTTCCAAATTTAGTTTATCCACCATTTCCTGAGATACCATATTGTCTGTTGAACCAGTATCAATGACAACCTTACATATTTTACCTTTGCTCTTGCATGTGGTCTTGAAAAGAGCTCTTCTTTGCATCATATCCTTTGATGTCTACAAACTAGTTCTCCTTAGCATCAATGCTTCTCCCTCCTCAGGATATCCATAATTGTCAGGAGCTCTATCTCCTTGATAAGTGTTTGAACTTTGTACACATTCCTCTACTTTCTCTTCTTGCACAAGTTGTACTCTCTTGTCATTCGTTCTATCATTTCTGGATGATGAACCTTTGCTTTCTGGACATTTGAAAAATGGATGACCAAACTCACCACAGGTGTAACACTTTCCTGAAAATGTAGTAGAACCTCTACCACTTCCAAATCTGCCTCTATTACCTTTCCATCCACCTCTGAAATCAGACTGTCCCTATCCTTTACCAGTGTCTTCTTGACCCTCATTGGTTTGCCTTATTGTAGGGGCTGATCCTCTTCCCCTCATATTGCTGCCTCTTCCTCTCATGGACTTATCTTGTCTTCTATTCATCTTTTCTTCAATCCTGATTGCCATTTGATAACAATCTTCCACACTCTTAGGGTTAGCTAAAACTAACTCATTCTGTATGTTCAATCTCAAACCAGCCAAGTACCTATCCACCTTTTCTACCTCATTCTCATGATGACCAGATCTCATACTCAATTTATAAAACTCCTTAGTGTATGCCTTCACATCCATTTCCTTCTGCCTTAAAAATTGCAGCTTCTTAAACATCTAAATCTCATAATCCTTGGGCAAGAATTTACCTTTGATCCTTGCTACCATTTTATCCCATGAAGTGATCTTTGACTTTCCTTGTTTCCTTCTCTCGGATTGTACATAATCCCACCATACCAAAGCATGACCTCCTAACTTGGTCTTTGCAATCTTTACCTTCTGATCCTCAGCAACATCCTCACATTCAAAGTGATTATCAAGTGCAGCAATCCAATCCAGTAACTCATCTTCATTCAAACTTCCATTATACATGGAAACATCAACCTTTACCTTAGGTTTATCACTCTGCACTGCCTTTAACAGTTTTGCAAATCTCTGGTCTTCAACATTCAGATCTTCAGCTACCTCTTCATACTCTTCAATAGCATCTTCATCTTCTTCTAATTCACTATCTTCCACTTCCCTCTTTTTGTTCTTCTCCAAGGCTACAAGCCTAGCTTGAAGTGCTTCAGCAAGCTCCTTCATCTTCCTCATCTCTCTGGCATGTTTTTCCTTCATCTCCTGCAACTCCCTTGCAGTACCATTACCTTTCGGAGGCATTTTGTCAACCTCTCACTCCTCTACCTCTGTCTTTTCAGTGACAAAATCAACACACAACAGCCCAGACCTTTTGCTGAGCTCTGATACCACTATGATGCAGAGGCATCCACACTAAAATCTTGACATACAACATGTATGTCTACAACCTGTCATCATCATCATATTTTCTGTTAACATTGTCAGCATCATCATATTTTCTTTTCCGACCGATATCCTCCTGCAGACAAACCTTCGATCTTTAACCTGTCAGCAGCATCATCATATTCGGCTATCGGCAGCATCATCATATTTGACGAACACAATTATCCTCCTAACAATCACTGTTCACCTTAATGCCAAACTCTATCTGCAGCATCATGATGTTCAGCATCATCTGCACCTTTTGTCAGCAGGATGTAAAATATCAGGTTCCTCCCATATATCCTGATGACGACAACCTCATGCACCCTTCCTCTGATGCTTATGTCACCCCGATATCTGACCCACTTAAACAAGCAGCATCAGGATATGACTTATCAGGTCATATTGAAACATCCTGATGGTGATACCCAACTTTATGCAGACGACAAATATTCTGCCGAATATTCCTTCCGCGACCCACCTAGTGTTAATTCCCTATCAACCCGATGCACATACGCAACATAACCCGATGTCCACTATCGGGATATACATAAGCTGATGCCTGATGTAAGTACAGGATATACGCAGAAATATCTTGATGATGCAGATGTGACGAATACAACGATCTTAGCGGATTTTCACCGTTCTGACCCGCCGAACTTCCTGGGATGACCCGATCTGCTTCCTGGATGATCTTCCAGACTCTAACAACCAGCATGACCTAGCACATACCCATGCTAGGGTTCTCAACGCCTCTCGACTGCAATCCTGTAAACATACATGTGAACAAACAGAAAATGCAAACTAAATCCTAAACTATTGTACATAGCCATTCCACCGATTCGACGAATCAACTGGTGGAATGGATCAGCGAATCCATGCAACCACCAGAACAATAATTCGATTACACAATGGAATCCAAACAGAGAATTGACACAAACAGGATCTCTTTATTGATTTCAAAGGATGCAAATACAATACTCTGTTCTAACACAATCTAACTCCTTAGTATGTCTCACTCTCTGTCTCACTCTGTCTCTCTCATTCTCCTCTAATGACTCGATTCTGGGGGTATTTAACTACTCATAGTAGTACTATTTTTTCCTCCAAGCGGCTGGGAAATCTCTCCAGGCGGCTGGGAGATCCAACCGAACTAACAAACTAAACAACTATCCAAACAAACTATCTAAAAATAGTAAAGCATGGTCAACTTAGACCTTATTACATGCATTGGTCTTATAAGACCTTCTTGGAAACATCAACAAGACTTAATGCTAACTAACTAACTAACTAACTACCTCATGGAGGCCAGCTGTCAGGTAGGTGCTCCTGCACCAACTTCCAAGAGGGGTAGCCAACTGCCATGAACTAATTTGGTAGCATCTACACCATGCTTGAGTTTAGTTCCATTGAAGCGCAATATATCTCTCCTTTGCTACCTTTACAACACACACACTTTATCTTCACATCTTTGCACACTTTCACACTTCACATGAATTCATTTCATTTATTTATACCTATCATCAACCTTGGAATGTACATCAAGGTCGGCATTACAATCTACAACCTTTGGAACAGTCTCCAAGGTCGGTAAACATACATAAGTTGAATTAGGTCTAGACTTAAACAGACTTGCAAAGAAAATGAATGAAGGAAGAACACTTCACAACTTAAATCAGACCCAAATACATCTTCACACGCTTCCACATGCTTCGTCAATCCATGAAGCATCACCGCAATCAATGTTAGCAACCAAGTCAGCCAAACTTGTGCAAACACTAAGAACACTTAGGCACAGGCTTCCACGAACACAACCAAGACTTGTGGATTAGGAAAAACACTTTGAACTGTTATGGAGACATCCACAAACAACCTCAAGTCACCTTAGAATCATAAGAGTCATCTGCAACACTTTTCTTCTGGAGAAGGTTCATTGTCTGCTCACAATTAACATTGTTGAACTCTGTTGCACAATAACTTGCTTTCTGGAGCACCAAATCACAAATCCTTTGGAATGAAGTTAACTAAGGTCCTTGTAAACATATGTCCAGAACCACAACACCTGACACCATTCTACAGAGAAATGCGGATCAAAATACTTTCTCCCAGACACCTCTGCTCAACTCAGAAACTCTGTCAACTGTAGTCTTCAAACTGGTGAATATAACTTCCACTTCATAGAGATCTAGACCACCAAATTCTAGATTTAGCATCATCAAACATTTCTCTAAAACATATCCAAATCTCATCCTTCGGTCTTCAGTACAGAATAAATGCGGAGCAGAAACTTAGACAGTATCCTGTGAGTCAGAATACTTCTTCACAACTCTATCTTTAGTGTGGATCAAATTTTCTCAAAAGCACTTGGAAACACAATATCAGGAACATGTTCTCATCATCTTCAACACTTATAAAAAGCAATACAAAACAACTAACTCATCACAAGAAAGCAACAAAACAAGAGCACAGTTGACACCAATGACAACACAGACATGTTTCAACATCAATGACAACATCAATCAACACATGCAACAACATGGATTCACCAATCATATGGGTAATACATTAATGCAACAAGATTAATCACACTAACATAATTCATAAAGAATGGCAAGTAGTTGGGGGCTCTAGTCCACACCAACCCAATAAATCCTTTAATGAACCATTCCTCACAAGTTAAAATGCACACTATGTAATAGGGGAGAACACAACTTAGACTCACAAGATGTAGGCTTCACTAATGTACTCATTATCCAAACACAACATTAATCACAATATACATGCATATGGTCCATTGACAACCCCTTTTATTCAACTTTCCATTAATATGTACAATGTAACTACACACCTAAGATCCTACATGAATCCTAGAGAATAATGCAATTTGGGGACATAAGTCATTACCCAAATGATCTATTCTAAAAATTTAACATTTTTATTTCATTCAACTACATAATCAATTCACAAAAAATGACATGCACTCATAGAAAACAACTGCAAGATGCACTTCATGCAAGCATTTCTAGTCACTATACAAAAGGGGGAAATAACAATTCCAATTACAACAAAGTGGTTAAGAAGGCATGCTATTATTTTAATAAGGCATGCACACAACACAGGTACATAACATGGGCTTCATTTACACAAGAAAAACCACATCACTTTCCTTCCAATATTAGTCATATGGACAAAACATCATCTCTTTCACAACCACATGCATAACTCTTAAAAGAGTACATTAGGTTCAATCAAACATCTAGAACATGGAATTTATTCTCACATATAGGTTTACATATCCACACTATCAAAAGTGGTCACAATAGCACCAACGTGGCCTCACAAAGGTCACTCTTATACCCAAACACACTATAAAGATTCTTGAAAAGCATTCAATACATCAAGAAGGAAATCACACAAAAGCAATTTCTTGGAAACCACAAGGATCTAACTAATCTCATGATATTATATTCCTCCACCGACCACATGCAAGGAAGATATATCGGAAGACAACACATGCAACTCATAGTACACAACCACACAAGGACCCCACACATGCCAAAAATTAATGAGTAGAACTTAAAACCTAGAGCTCCCAATGCTACAACATGAGTTGTGATACCAAGTGTAATGCCCCATGCTTTCACCCTTGACATTAATTGAACAAATACTAGAAACAATTGTTTTGTGTTTTCAAGTGTGACATTTGCATGTCACATTACACTCACACACACAAAAGGTGTCGTAACAAACACAACAACACCTAAAATCACATCATCATTGCACTTGGTAAGGTGGCACAAGCAAGCAACTTCACTCATTATCATTTCACACCATACATGGATTCACCAATCATATGGGTAATGCATTAATGCATCAAGATTAATAACACTAACATGATTCACAAGGAATGACAAGAAATTGGGGGCTCTAGTCCACACAAACCCAATAAATCTTTCAATTCACCATTCCTTTCACAAGTCAAAATCTACATTATGAAATAGGCAAGAACACAACCTAGAGTCACAAAATGCAGGGTTGACTAATGCATTCATTATCCATACACAACATTTATCACAATATCCATGCATATAACCCATTTACAACCCATTTTATTCAACTTTCCATTAATAGAATGCAATTACACAATCAATATCCTACATGACTCCTAGGGAATAATGCAACTTGGGGACATAAGTCATTAGCCAAATGATCTATTCTAACATGTCAACATTTTTCTTTCATGGAAAAACAAAATCAATTCACACACAATGACATGCACTCATAGAAAACAACTACAAGATGCACTTCATGCAAGCATTTCTAGTCACCATAAAAAGGGGAAATGACAATTCCAATTACAACAAAGTGGTTAAGAAGGCATGCTATTCTTTTAATTTAGTGCATACACACAACATGGGTACACAATGCAAGCTTCATTTACACAAGAAAAACCAAATCATTTTCCTTCCATGTATTAGTCATATGATCAAAACATCATCTCTTTCATAACCAAATGCATAACTCTTAAAAGAGTACACTAGGTTCAATCAAACATCCAGAACATGGAATTTCTTCTCACACAATCTACACTATTAAAAGTGATCTTGTAGGTTGCATGTGTGAGGAGAGGAAGCATGGATTGGGATGTGTGGTTACACGATTCTCAATTGCTTGTTCACATGGAGTACAATTAGTGAGCTTGATGATTCAACAATATTTATGGAGGCTATGTATTGTAATATTTGTTCATGAGATAATACAATGAATATGAATGCTTTTGGCAGCTAGGTTTTTTCCTCATGGAGGGTTTTCTTGAGGATATATCTTGTGTGACCTTGATGGTATGTTTTCTTATTCTTTTGCATGTGGATTTTTGAATACTATATTTTGCATATTAATCTCTCATAGGGTTATGAGGAAATTGTCTTTATGGTTGTATATTTCCATCATAACTCACATCACACAACTACACAAGGAACCCACACATGCTCAAACATAATGAGTAGAACTCAAAACCCAGAGCTCCCAATGCTACAACATGAGTTGTGGTACCAAGTGTAATGCCCCATGGTTTCACCTAGGACATTAATCAAACAAGCACTAGACAAACATTGTTTTGCATTTACAAGTACAACATTTGCATGTCGCATTACATTCATGCGCACACAAGGTGTCGTAGCAAACACAACAACACCCAAGATAACATCATCATTTCAATGGCCAAGGTAGCACAAACAAAATACTACACTCATTGTGTGACAAAGTCACCATGATGACCATGTCAAAGAATGGAGCTCCCTCCATGATGATGATTAGACACACACCCACGACCTTGTTTCCTTGAGAACACGTGGAGTAGGATGAGGGGACAACTACCTTGAATCCATTCATGATGACATGAAACATCATCCCAACACAAGGGAAAAATCATACAAGAGATGGATCAACTAAGAGGTATAAGCCCTCGACCAATTGGAATGACCACCAGTTGATTTCATGCAAAGACATGCTTACCAACACAAAAGAGGGAATAATCTCCAAACTAGGACACCTATCAACAAAGTTTTGACATGTGAAGACTTAGTATAGCAAGGTTAATAACTTTCATATACAAAGTTTCTTCAGGAAAAGTTAGGAAGTACTCGTTGTCCAAGACTACATGGATTCCCATGTAGTTCAAAGGACTACAACGCCCTAGGAGGAATCTAGCATGCTAGGGGGACCACAATGTGTCCCTCTTGTGTCCATTTCTGGTGCTAATGTCTAGTTCTAGTGCTAGTGTCCAAGTTTAGCATTATAGTCCTTTCACAATGTCTGAATGAAACATTTCCTCAGGAAACCGACTCAAGACTTTGACCAAGGATCCTACAAGAACTCTATTGCCAAGGAATCCATCCCTAGGCCTCCTAAAAATGACAAAAGATAGAACAAGTGAGCCACAAGATAATTCCAAGGTCTCTAAACTTGTCGATCTTCGAACAACACAAAACTAACACTCTCCAACAAGAGAGAAGGTTGACTTGTGGAACATTCTCAAGATAAGATAGAATGTCACAATACACCTAACCAAACACAATCGGCTCATGTGAACATACCCACACAAAGAGGATACAATAGATGATTCAAGGGTACAATCCACCCTACACAACCGTCGACAACCAAATAAAGATGATTCAACATGCCAATTCAACATCATAACCAAATTACAATTTATGAAATAAGGCATTTAGCCAACAACATCCATATAAAGAAATATGATAAAAGCATTACAATTTAACACTATGCCCATTTGACACCAAAGTTGACATGCACTAATAGCACTAACATGATCCTTGGCACCTATATGGGCAAAATTCAATCCAACACTAATACATCCAATATCATCAATTACAACCTTTAATAACTTGAGGCTAACATACATAATTATCATGATTTCAACATTCTACACATGCTAACACTTTTACAAAATGAGGTGTAGAAAATATAAAATGATATCAATTATTTATTACATTTAAAGGGTCTCATTGTAAACATAGATGGATCATAACCCACATCATGAAATAATAAAAAGCCTAATCATAAGCTTATCACAACGGTCTCAAAGACCCACTTTACAAAGATTACCAATATACAACAATAAAATGGTACAAGAACAAATATAAAAAATAGTCTAGCACGCTCTCCAAGAGCATCCACCAAGCTGACCGATCTCCAACATTGGTTTAGCACCACCCAACCATGTGGCACTCTCAGGCCCACCCCACTGTCCTAAGAGACGGTTGAATTGGGTACAAACACACTCGCACAATCAAGGGGTACATGACAACACTCATGTCATTCAAAGCTTACACAAATACATGTGACATCTCATTCCAATGCATTTATGTCTACTACTCTCACTACAATACAAATACAAACTAAAAGATAGGTTAGATACTAGGCACTACGTGGCACTTGTTAAATTGGCCTTGATGATCCTTAAGGAAAATAAAATTTCCTTTACACAGACCATTTTTAAACATCATTATCAAGTCAACAATATAAAAAGTAAAATTTAACCAGTAAAAAATAACTATTTACCACTTTTTGATATGGATGGATTATAAAATTATAAAATTACTTTTAACTTTTTCACTATTTAAATAGAGTGAAAATATTTAATATTTTTTCATTTAATTAGTTGATAGTTAGCTGATAGGCTTTTATAGGCCAGCATTGGTGCTCGAAAAATTGTCTCACGCTGTTTTTTTCCCGTTGATTTAAAAACATTCACGCTGGCAAATTTTATAAACTCGTTTTCACGCCGGAAAAACATCGTGCCAGAAAAAGTCTCATGTCATTTAAATGTCTCCTGCCAGAATTTTTGTTTTTTTCAAAGGATAAACATCGTTAAATGGTTTTCATCTACCTGTAAACAGGTGTAACCTGCCTGTAATTTGTTTGCATTGAACCTGCAGCTTTCATGTCTCGAAATATGCCTTGGAAACTACGTAAGTAGATGGAATGATATTCGAACACCTGGTATTGATATGATATTTGTGGATTTGATTTTCTTTCTAAGATCTTATTTTTCAGCTACGGGACCTGTCAATGTACCAAACATTGCACTCGAAATTTATTTATCTAGATTGTTATAAGGATAGTCATGATTTTGATTGTGATTTGAATGCAATCTTCAATGGTTTAACTGCATATCTCTTCCACCGCCATAAATCTGTCTCTTTCCCACCGCTCAACCATTCCAATTGATTTATTTTACAAAAGATTTATTACAGCCCAACAAAAACATTTGAAAGAAGAACAAATTTATTGAATCTTTTATGGCCGCCCTGAACCAGAGGATTTTCAGAATTTTCTTTTCTATATTATTTTAATATTTCTGCAGCACCTGTCTTTGTCATTCACTTTTTCTAAAAAAATTTATATTTTACCCATTTTTAATAATTTTGTTTAATATTACAGCTTCGTCGTTTACTACAGGTAACTTGGTGCACCTTTAATTATCCTACGTGGGATTGCTTTAACGAAATTGATTTGTTTGGTGATAGTGTGTGTGGCCATGCAGATGACTGCGATCTAGGAGCCTAGCCATTGTGGGGAGGTCCACAAGCCATATTGGTCCTACTTGGGCTAACATGCAATCTCACAGAGTCTTACCCTGCCTCAAAAAGTTGTATAAATAGTAAGCAATCTTAGCCTGCTTTACAAATATGTTTAAAAATACAAAAAATCATCTAAAAAGTTATTTATACAACTTCATAGCATGTCTCATAGATTTTTTGGCTCAAAAAATTGGCCTAAATGTAAGTATATGCCCCTGAAAATAGCTCTTTCAGAGCAATTTGGCTTAAAAATTTGACCCAACTAATGTTAGAAGCCATCTTATATGATGAAGAATCGGTTGATGATGTATACCAATGGATTCACTCTAGTAAATTGGGGTCACTTGGGTTAGGAGCATATGGGTTAGTCATCCCCTGATCAATGCATGCATCCACACAAAAGCACCAAGAAACTTATACACTTGTTGTGTGAACATAATGATGTTAACACAACAAAATCTTGAATCAATCAAGTATGAAGAATTTTGTTTTAGAAAATATGTTTACATAAATCCCATAGACCAATTCAGTCAAAGCATAAACAAACAATATAATGATTTACCAGAGTGTAGAGACTATCAGCATGGTATCTTCCATCAATTTGAATATTGGAGTGGTTAACAGTAACAAAGGGTTTCATCTCACAACCATTGGTGTCTTGCTTTGTTCCATAGTAAATTAGCATATCTAAATTAAAAAATATATCTAAAATATGCCCTTCTAGAGGCGTCTATTCCCTTACCATTGGAATAAGATTGTTGAATATACTTTGCTCCTTTTTATTTCATGTGATAAAACCCTAGTTTAATAAAATTTAATTTAAATTTAATTTATTTATAAAAATAAAGTATCACTATATTTTATTAGGGTTTCCTTTTGTTTTCTGCACAATCAATTAATATGTTATTTTATGAGGGTTTTATCATATAAATAAAAAAGGAGTAAATTATATTTAAGAGGAGAAATTATATTTTATAGATTTTACTATGGAGGCATCAATTTAATTTAATTTAATTTTCTACATAATAAAATTTAATTTATTTCTTTTTCACCAGATTTATTAATTTATATTTTATTATAGATTTTACTATGGAGGCATCAATTTAATTTAATTTAATTTTCTACATAATAAAATTTAATTTATTTCTTTTTCACCAGATTTATTAATTTATATTTTATTAGGGTTCATTTTATTACATGATAAGCAAGTGCCACATAGTGGCCAGAACCTGCCTTGTAGTGTTGTTATTATAGTATTTGATTAGTTGTAAAAATTTTTTGTTGATTAGCTATTGGTTGTATATAGCATTTGTTTAGTTGTAATTTTTTTTGTTGATTAGATATTGATTGTATAGACAAATTGCATTCCAATAATTGAAAAATTAATTTTTGAAGAGTGTTGAAATATCTTGGGTAAATAAAATTGAAATCTCAAAAATAATCAAATTTGGTAAAAATAAAATAGGACTAAAATATTTCCTAACTAAGCTTTTACAAAGTCTATTAAATAACACAAATATTTCCTTAAAATGTAATAATAATAAGACTTTTATAATTTAAAATGCATTAAAATATTGTAAATTTGAATAATAGATTAAAATGAAATATTTTTTGTGATACTGTAGATTTTTAACTTTTGACTAAATAAAATTGAAATCCTAGATTTTTAACTCTTGACTAAATAAAATTGAAATCCCAAAAATAATCTAATTTCATAAAATAAAATGTGTAGAACCCTAACCCTAAATAGATTTCAAATGTCCCCCTAAGATATTAAAATGTAATAATATTGAATATATTACAATTTAAAATGCATTAAAATATTGTAAGTTTGAAGAATAATTACATAATATAATAACAATAACATATTCATATTTACATCACTACAGTATTTTATCTTAGTCACTTAATTTTTTATTTAAGTAATAATAGTAAGTAGTTTTAGAGAACATGATTTTAATTATTTTAATTAATCTAATATTGTGGTTTAGTAATAATTTTGGGTGCATTCATTTAATAAAAGTATGTGGTTTAGCTCCATTTAATTAGACATGGTTAAGATCAAATGAATAGTTAAGAAATATTTTAGTGAAATTAGGTTATTTATGTGTAGAACCCTAAAGTATAGTTATAAAACAAATTTAAACCCTAATAATTTTTTTATAAAATAGTTGTGAAAAGAAATCAATAAATAAAAATATGCATGCTTTGTAAAGAAAAAATTTAGTGTTATTTTATTTTACGAAATTAGATTATTTTTGGGATTTTAATTTTTTTTCTCAAGAGTTAAAAATCTAGAGTGTCATGAAAAATACTTTTATTTTGGGGATTTCAATTTTATTTACTCAACAGTTAAAAATTTAGTGTGATGGAAAATATTTAAATGAAGTGATGCCATGTTCCTAAATAGAGTTAGTAAAATCTTAAAAATATAATGCACTTGCTTATCGTATATTTGATTTGATAAAACCTAATAAAATATAGTTATACAATATTATTAATAATGAAAAATAATTTTTTAATTTGTTATAATATTTGCATGTATACAAATACAATAGTAATAGCTAAATATTTTTTAAATAGAAAAACTATTTCATTTCTCATTGGTTGCAAAAAGAATTATTAATAACTACTTAAGAACATGTCTGCTTATAATTTCCTTGGCACAAGCTCATTACCTACAGTGAATTTGTTTAAAATTTTCAAAGCACTATAATGTTCACATACAAAAGATTATTGGCTTAGGATTTGTTATTTGAAGCATTCAAAAACCATAAAGATTTAAATGTCAAGATTAAAAACTTTGGAGTAAAAGCAGTTTGGGTAATATAATTTCAATTTAATATTTACGATTTAATTAAATACAAGCAAGTAACGTCACTATTATTTTATAAAAAAATTATTAGGGTGTATATTTAATATAATAGGAAGTTTCCTATCTATTAAATATTCAATGTACATATTTTCACTTAAAATTTAAATATAAATTTTCAAAATTAAATATTAAATATTTAAATAATATAATAATAATGATTAAAGAATTAATTAATGTAATAATACTAATACTTTTATAATTTAAAATGCATTAAAATATTGTAAATTTGAAGAATAAAATAAAAAATGTAATTAAATTCGTGATACTATAGATTTTAAAGATTTGACTAAATAAAATTGAAATCCCTAAAATAATCTAATTACATAAAAAAAATGTGTAGAACCCTAAAAACTAAATTAAAATTAAATTACTTTTAGCTAATGAAGCAAAAAATTAATCGCCATCCATTTAGGCATGACTTAACTAGTGGGAGATAAAATTTGTGTTCATAATTTGTTTACTTGCCACGTGCTCCCCTCAAACTAAAATTCTCTCTGCATTTATAGCTTGTTGTTGCACTCTCCCGACAATCCGATGGCAGAAAAGAGGTCTTTTTTTTTCAGCCAATGACAATACAAATAAATCATTTCTAAATAATTTTTTGTTAAAAATTTATCATGTTGACATAAGAAAAGTACAAATTTAAATCAAATTTGTCCGACAAGAAAAATAATCCTATCTTTTGATTGGTTTGCAATCAATAGATTAATGACTAGATAAGTGTGAACTCATTGCAATAGTACCAGCCGAAGGCAGGTACTAATAACATTCCACTCACAAATAATATAAAATAATCTCTATAAAATGTAGCCAATAAATTTTAGGGTTTAAAATTACTTGTAATTTTATGTTATAAATTTATGACTTCATAAATTTAATTATAGAAAAATCTTGTTTAAAAGTGAGGATGCATAAATTTTAAACCTATATAGTTGAGTGAATTCTAAACCTAATAAACTATAGTGCCATAAAAATAATATTTATTATTCAAGCAAAAATCACAGCAAATGTTTTTTTTAACACCATTATTCCAGCAAATTCATACCTATGATTTTCGTTGATTCTTAATGTTGTCCCTTCTTGTTTTTATTTTCTACTTCTAGTTTTGTAGTGATTTTATTTTTGGTTGTTTTTCCAGACATTCAAACATTTATGTTTTATATATGTTTTAATTATTAATGATGCATTTGTTGCCTTTTAATTTTTTTAATATTTTTAAAGTTGTTTTTTTAACACCCTCACGCCATTTCACCCCATGCTGCCACTATAGTTGTGCCTTTAGGCGTAACAACCAAATCTACAGAGGGCATAAACAAGTCTATAATGTCCCATATGACTCTCCCTACTACCAGAGGATCTATTAAACAAACCATTTGCCACATAAATTCCTTCTTTCCTTTCTTTAAAGAAAAATAAATAAAAATCTCTCAGATGGTTAGATTTGAGAAGAGGGGGGTGGAGGTGCAGTTCTATATAAATGGTGGCCAACAAATTTGTTGGCATAATTGGATTGAGGAAATAGCAGATTTATGAGATTTTTTACTTTTGTTGGGTTGTAAATTTGGAGGTATTTGCATATCTAAATGCTCTTCAATAGGGAATGAAATATTGACACGTTGTAATGATCTTTTGTGGACAACGAGACTCTATGAGGAAACTACCACATACGTGCCACATCTAAAATATTCCTTTTGATATGTGTCTTCCTATTAATAAAAGATTCACCCCCTGACCCCTCGGTACCATCTTTATTCAGTCCTCAAACCTCAGTCCTGACACCTCCCCCACCAAAGGATAGGAGAAAACCTTGGTTGCATATGCACTGGATTATTTTTCAATCTTTTTTAGCTTATAATATTTCCCCTTCGAAATCAGAAAAAAGTGTGGCCTAAAAATGAGATGTATATATTTTCCTATCCATTCTCTACAGCTTAAGATTTTGTGTTTATTGAAAATGCCTACTCATGGAGAGTTATGCTAGGATTGGTTGATGATGTATAACCCACGTGGCCAAAATCTTTTGTAAAGAGAAAAAGCTACCTCTACAATACAAACCAGTCGACTTCAGACTTTAGGTATACAAGGAGCTCATAATGAAATATTTGATATGGATTTATTAATTTAATTTATATAAATGTGTCAAAATGAAATTGAGAGAGATTAGGATTTATTTTCAATTTTATATGTAGATTTTCACTATTGTGTTGTTGAGGCAAAGTCTTGAAATTTGGAAATTCATATTGGATATATGATAAGTGTATTGAGATGATTGAGAGCCAAGAATATGAGGGCTCAAGACAAGGCCACGTCCATAATATGGTCCATATGGAGTTCTACCTTGATGGCACAATTTCCTTTTAGATAGAAACAAACCTTTAGTACTTGCAAAAGATGTTCCCCTATTTCTATACCTAGATTGGGTGATGTTGAGAAGCATTATTAGGACTTTCTATGATAAAGAGAAGAGCATTTGACTTTCTATTTATCTAACTATCTATTCATAGATATAGTCTATGAAGACACCAATTATACCTCAAAATATTGGGGAAGATTAATGTTAAACATTCATTGTACAAGGAAAGTAGGGGATGCACACAATTAATCTCTGGGTGTGCTTTGAGATGATAAAAATACACTAAAATTTAAAAAAGTCATTGATATTTTCATACATCAACTACATTGACTGTTGGAGCAGCAAAGATCAACAAGCACAAAGAATAAAACCTTCCACAAGTGAAAAATGAAGCACAAGAGCATATCTATCATATGCAATGAGAGTGTGCAAAATACAATGAGAAGCCTTGCATAAATAGGAAAGGAGAAGGAGGTAGGAAGGTAGGACTGAACTACTGACTACCCTACAAGCATGCAACACTTCTCTAACTCACATGACATGTGTGAGGGCAAATGGCAAGCCAAAATTAAAGAGGTTTCTCATATAGCTAAGGACACATGTAGAAGTGAGACAAACTCCTAAAAGACTAAGTAAACTTAAGCCTATGTGTGAATAGGTAGAACCTTTAAAGAGGTGATATCTAAACTAGTTAGATAATGACACTATTTACACTAACATTGACAACTGGTAAACAATCAACTCAATAATTATGCTCCACACATTTTCATGGGATTGAGTTTTTTTTATTAAAACATTTTATATGATTGAGAAGGTGATGTATGAGACTTGATGGGTATGTGGATACCCTTGCTATTTTCTGGTAAGCTAGGTTTTGTTTTTAAATTGATAGAATTGTAAGGCAACAATCACATTGCTAAAGACTTATTTGTATTGTGTCATAATAACCAAACCCTGTGTAAGGCTACAAAGATTGTGAGATTAAGATTATTCTAAGAAATGAATAAACAAACAAATAAAGTAGAACACTCATCCATGTGGAATTGATCAATAATGAAACCTAGACTTGCATCTACATCTCACTTTGTCAAAAACAGTGGCCTACATTTAATTTGATTTTTATGATCTTTCATCCCTCAATAAATAAATGAAGTATGTTTAATCTAATTTTTAGAGTCTTTATCTGATATTCAAATGCAAATAAAATGGTTGCCTCCCTTTCATTTAGTGTGTAGCTTTAAGTGGCTAAATTTACTTATACTAATGCGAGATTATGTGTCAAATGACCAGAAATTGATTTACTTGTCACCAATAATTCTTTTGGTAATGAGACAAGTATGCCAAATCTACATCAATAACACCAAACCTGAAGAAGCAAGTTACTATGTTGTAGTTATTTGTGAAGAAGAGGTCATCTTATTTCTGGAGGATATGAAGGAGGAAGTATTTAAGAAGACCAACGCTAGATCATTGAAGAAGTTTTGATCTCCATAGAAGAACATGTTTTAGGAATAATGTATTTTTCTACAAAGACTATAATCATGCGTGAGATATCAAGTCAACCCCATAAAATACTACCAATTCACCACTTTTACAATCATGGAACAAAACAAGTACTATATGACAGAAGTTCAAAGTTTGAAGTCACAATAATAGTCAATAGTTTAAACTTTGAAGTCACAACTAATAGTGTTATAGTATTAAAATAGAATAGTCTTTTAATGATTAGATTCCCAAGTGGATAAAAGGACAAATCTATAAATTAACAAGATATCTAGAATATTCAAATAAAATCCTAGATTAGAACGCAAATGAACATTTGAAAAGAGCGAAAGACATTACAATATAAATGTATTGTATTAGAAAGAAATGTATATTGCACAATGACTTGTGTGCAACGAAGTTGTTGGCTAGGTTCTTGTCGGATTATACCTTATATAGGGAAAATATTTATACAAGTGGTCATCAACTAAGCTCTCAACAATATGTTGATACATGTCACACATGTATGGTGCACTTTACATGTGAACATGATGGTGCTAAGTGTTGAACTCATATGGTGTCATTCGTAGCGTAGATTTGCTAGTTATATCACTTGGAACACAAGATTAGGTGACACGAAGGTTGTCACATGTTGGATATGTATGGTGTTAAACTAGCCTATAATTGGGTGAGCACATGTGTGCCCATGTGTATGGTTGCATTATACAAGTGAGTAGCGTTATTCTTTAATTTGGCATTCCTTGTGACTAAATTGTTGGTTAGAAGATTAATATTTAAAATTAAGTCTCTTGTTCAAAAGACAAATAATCATCACTTTACATTATTATTTTTGACAAATGTCTACATCACTTTACATTGTTATTGTTTGATTTCTTGATTTTGTAAGAACAAATTATTGTTACAAAGTTAATAACTATAAATATTGTGCATTATTTGTTAGATATTTGTGTAAAATACTTGTACCATGTTGTGGAACATTTTTCATGTCACTGGAAACATCTTGAAAAAGTAATAACTCTAGGAAATATTTTGAAAGAGATCAAGTTTTGGGGAAGCAATGAATGACCATATCAATCATTATCCACCTTTGCATCATCAAGCTTGTTAGTAGTTTTTCTAATTATAGCTACATCTATTTTTTACTTCCATTTGGGAATGTGTCTCTTTTACATCACATTCTTTGTTGAAAACATGACATTTCTACTTGGAAGAACCTCTTATGAGTAGTACAACTTCATTATCTTTGGCAATGTATTAGATTCTCATTGTCTTTAGATATTGATTTTATATGAATGAATGAATTGTGCCAAAGAAGATATTTAAGATTGACCCTAATAGAGGAGTCAAATAGACACATCCACATGTATATACTGTTGGCAAAAGACACTGCTACGCATGACATGTGTTGTCATTGATGGAAACTTAGTCTACCTTACTCATCTACATTACATAATTTGTTCATACCGAAAGTCAGAGTGAAGATTTGTCTAAGATCGGGTAGTCAGAAACAAAGCATGCGACAAGGTGTAGTATCTTGGTCCGGATCTCTCTGGTGGTAGATCACAGTGTGCTGCAGATTTGAGGGAGTGATAAGGATTGTCAGGACTATCTAAATCTAGAATCTTAGCCTTCGATGATGAAGGATTCAGAAGTTATAAGCATCTGAGTATTAGGTTCCAGTTAGTCAGTACAGTCAGAAGAAGAACAAGCCGACCAAGTATTTGATCTTGGTCCGGATGCTGAAAAGTTGTT
The DNA here is from genome assembly GCA_027924645.1 of Cunninghamia lanceolata. NCBI lineage: Eukaryota > Viridiplantae > Streptophyta > Pinopsida > Cupressales > Cupressaceae > Cunninghamia > Cunninghamia lanceolata. The sequence goes on along the minus strand of BSBN01000021.1, from coordinate 16,868,990 downwards.
GGATAAGCAATTAGTGATAATCAGTGGTATTGGCCGACATGATTGATGATTTGGGAAAACAAGTTTTTGGTCCGCATTGATATTTGTGCATGGATTCAAATGACAAAGCAGAGTGCTTAATAAATGTTCTAAGTTTTATTGAAGCCGACTACAGTTGATTGAATTTCTTGATGTGGATATATATAGTCGATGGATTTGAGTATTGTGGTGTGTGATTGCAATGTGGTGATGGAGTAAGTGTGAAAAAGGCAAATAGAAGTGTGAAAGAGAAGAGATCTAAGGTCCAGATCATGATAGAATAGTAAACAGGGTAGAGTAAAGATGAAGTGTGTAAGATCAGTATTTTGTGCTTAACCGGAACTGAACTCTTGCATTGGCAGATGCTATTCATCAGTTCAAACAATCTGTAATTTTCTTGTAATCTTTCTTGTAGGCAGTGAGCCTCTTTGAGCAGTGAGCCCAAAGGCATGTGCCTTCCCCATTTGTAATACTTTTAACAGAGTATAATCTTTGTGGGTTAACCCCCACTGTGGTTTTCCCTTAACCGGGTTTCCACATTAAAAAATCTTGGTGTCAAGTGTGTTATTCAAATGTTTATGCTCATGTGTTATTGATTCATGTTTTCATGCATATATCATTAATTTGTTAATAAGTGGTGAAGAAGAATTAATTGTAGAAAGTGTTAAAGTTTTAAGACAACTGATTCACCCCCACCCCCCCCACCCCACCCTCTTAGTTGTCTGCCTTAATTCCAACAATTGGTATCAAAGCAAGGTTCCTTGGAAGAAGCTTAACAGCTCAAGGAAGATCTAGGAAGGAATTTCAATGGGTTCACTCAAAGAACAACTCCAATTGACTTTATAAAGATCTTGATCAGTCCAAAGCATAAATAATTGATCTAAAAGAGAGCCTTAAAGATGCTGACAATTGCATTGAAATTTTAAAAGAAAAACTAAAGAAATCTATGGAAAATAGGAAGGAGCTACTTCTATAGCTAACTAATTTTACTGAAGAAAATGGCATGAATGAAGCTTTGGAAGAAAAGACAAAGGAATGTGAGAAGATGACAAAAGAAGTTTATGTTCTAAAACATGAGATGGAATCTAGGGTGATGAGGCTAACCAAAGAAATTGAGCAAATGAAGAAGACTGAAGAAGACCTGAATCAAACTCTGAAGGAAAGAACTGAAGAATGTTGTGCACAGAATGGACAGAACAATTGGCCATCTAAAATCTAATCTACAAGAATGCAGATATAATGAGGAGGAACTTGAAAGGCAAATTGTCATCCTCAGACATGACCTAGAAGTTGCAAATGAATACATGGAGAAGTTCAAGATAAGCTCAACCAAACTTGAAGTGTTGCTTGAGAGTCAGAAGAAGGCTAATGATAAGCATGGTCTTGGGTATGAGAAAAGTGAAACCTCCGGATCTGGACAAAGAAACTCTCAATCAAGGAAATGGAGAAACAGACCTAGAAGACCTCCGGTAAGACATCCTAATGCTCAAAGCTATCCATCATTCAATGGAAATTGTTTCAAATGTAATAAGTATGGTCATAAAGCTAATCAATGCAGAAGTCAAGTGAACCAAAATGCATCATCTTTCTCCGGTCAATGTTATAATTGCAAAAGGATAGGTCATAAGGCTGAGGAATGCATAAGTGGGTCAAGGAATCCTCCCAATAACAAGCAAGTGTTAAATGGAAGATGTTTTACTTGCAATAAGTTTGGGCATATTGCAATGCAATACAGATCTAAACTTGCTCCAACATGTGATTGTCAGAAAAATAAGATTGTATGTTTTAACTGCAACAAATCTGGTCATATTGCAAGATTCTACAGAAGTAGGAATAATGAAAGAAGAGGTCCAGTAAACAAAAAACTAGATGAGCAGAAATAAGACAAAGGCAAGGACAAAGTTGATGTGAATGAGATCCAGAATGAAATGAATAAGACATAGGTGAGAAAAGGTGCAATGAACAATGGTGATGGGTCCACACGAGAATCCGGTGCTGGTAATTCCTCCAGGAATTGAATTAGGAGCTCTAGCCCAAGGGGAGTTGCATTGAAAATCAAATTCCCCCAGCTAGTAAGTGGGTGTCTGAATCTAGCACAATGAGAGAAGATATTTTGGGTTATTGTAGATCATTTGGAAGTATTTCTAAAAGAAAAGAAGTGGATATGGCAATTTGCGGAGCGATTCATGAGAAACTGCATCAAGAACAAAGTAACCAGATAAAGTTAGGGCAACACATTTATTACAATGACAAATTAGGTTTTGCAGAGGATAAAAAGTCACTCATTCAAGCATTTGAATCACTTTGCATTCAGAGAGAACAAGGAGAAGAGCATTTGAGCTGAAAATCCAGAGATTTAAAGCACGAAGAACGAATTTGACCGGCAAATTCATCAGCTAACCCTAACTCCGCGGAAGAAAAATGTATTTTTCTGTAAAGATTTGAACCTGTAATCTTTTTAGATGGCTACTCCTCTTGTTGATATTACTAAAAGGCCTCGTCCAAAATTCAAGAAGCATCCATACAAGTCTGTCGAAGTCGAACCATTAGGAGCATTTTCTGGTGTCCCATACGGAGTGCTGCATGTTGAGGATATTAGGGCATACATCCATTGTAGCGTAGATGAATTTGGGAACCTGAAATTGTTGGAATTGTTTGAAAACTACCTAAAGGATGATAACTATGAATTGAAACTGGAATACAAAGCCCTAGAAAGCAGACATTTTCTACAGGTCATTGAATTTCCAACATTTGATGAGAGTGAGTGTGTTCGATATGTCTTGAGCTGAATGCATGATAAGTTCATATGGTTGTTGAAACCATTCAAGATTACAAAGGATGTTATCAGGATTGTAACCGGGTTAAATTCAACCTGTGGTTTACCCATGCTAGAATCTTTGAAAAACTAGACTGTTACTGATGCAACTGGTGCCAAATTCGACAAAAGGGCAATGACTATCAATGATATTATTGATCTGGATGTAAAGTTTGCTTCAATGGTAATTGGTTACAAGATTTATCACTCCAATAAGGAGAATTATGTCTCTGGAACTACCATATATGCTGCATACCAAATGTTGAAAGAAAATGCAAATTATGACTTGTGTGAGTTGTTATAGAACCAATTGATTGAGAACTTGAGCAAAATCAAGGACAAGAAAAACACCTTCAAATATGGTTCCTTGGTTATATGTTTATTTTTCTACTTCATGAATGAGGTACCTAGAGTAAAGGGTGTGCACTAGACTAGTGACATGCCAGTTGCTATTCAGATAAGATCATCTACACAACATTGGAGACTCTAATGCACAGAAAACTGCAATCTAGGGATACTTTAAAAAAATTTAGAGTATGATGCATTCTATTAAAAGAATCCCTAAATCAGTAGTAGAGAAATACAAAGATAAAATCTATTTTATAGTGGACACTAATCTATGCCTAATGGAAGCTGTGGAACCCAGAACTGTTTGGATTATGCCTATGGGTTATGAAGTTGATGAGTAAGTATTAGATATGTATTCTCAACATCTTTTAAGCAAATCAAAGGACACCTCTATTGAAAGATTTGGAACGTATGAGGAGCTAAGTGTGAAATTGCATGTTGAGCTCAAGCAACCTGAAATCAAGAGGAAAGTTTAGAAGCAAGTTGAAAGGTATGCTGAAAGCATTGGCATAACCAAAGACGCTGTGAAGCAGAGAAGAGAAAAAATAGAAAAAGCTGAGAAGGAGAAGCAGGATAAGAAACAAGGAAATGCTTCGGTAGAATCCTCCTCCACATTAAGGACAACTAGGAGCTCTACTGCTACCCTTGTCCCCCCAAAATCTACCAAGGCTGAGAAACCGGAAGACAAATCATCTGGTAAGGAAAAGAAAAGAACAAAAGTAATGGCAAAAAGGCCATATGGCAGCTTGGAAAAGGAGGATGAAGAAAAGATAGATTAGATGATGAGCTTAAAGAGCTAAAGGCCACAAGCACCAAAGTAGTCGAAGTGTCTAAAGAAAAGCCTTCCGGAAGCAAGATGACAAGTAAGAAGTAGAAATCAGAGGCTGATGTTGAGAAGATAATCCCTTCTGTGGAATATAGTGTCAAAATGATCACTGTTGATGGCAATCTCAAACCAATTATTGAGTTCTATGATCTTTACAATGATGCTGACAAAAGACTTTTGGAGGAAGCCATTATCAAATACTTGAATGTATTCAATCGGGAACTGGTAGAAATTTTGTCAGAAGTTCCAAAAGATTTGAGAGACATTTTGGAAATTAGGAAAGAAGCTGCCAAGACAAAAGATATGGCGCTGAGGGAACATGTGCTAGCCACTCTATGTTCGGTGATCTCTAGCAGAGAAGCAGACAAAATTTTTAAAGAGGTCAAAAATGAATTTAGAAGCAAGGAAAAGATGATCAAATTGATGATTGGAGACATAGAAGAAATTGTCCAAGAAACTGAGCAAATTTTGAGGAAAGCACTGGACAAAAAAAAGTTCTTTGTGGTTTCAGATGAACCTGCTAATGACACATTAGTTCTGGATGAAGAAGAGCAGCAGAAAGATGAGCAACAATTTGGAATAGACGACTACTCTGTCCCAGAAGAGGAAGCAATAAACAAGGAAGATGAAAAGATAACAGATGAAACTATTGATGCAGGAGGTATTCTAACTCCTCTGGATCATTCTGACAAAGAAGATAGAGAGATGAATATAGAAACAGATGATTCATTGAAGATTGAAGAGCATGAAACAGAAAAGGCTAAGGACCAAGAAGCAGAAGAGGTCAAGGAGAAAAATGAAAAAGAAAAAGAGATTGCAAAGGATGATGAAGATCCCAAGCAAGACAATCTGGTTGACAGTACCAGTAAGAATCAGATAGACATATCATCATTTTGGGCAAGAGACACTGTAGAAGCAGTGAAGGAAATTTTTGAAAGAGACAAACAAATTGAAGAAGATCAGGACATTATACAAGGTCCAATAAATTTTGATACGTTATCTCTGGTGCAGAAGATAAAGCTAGCTTCTATAGCTCAATCCAAAGCAAGAGAAGAAATTTTGAAGTCTCACATAGAAGACAGTTAGCTACTTGGTCTAACATTAGGGATTTTAGAGAAAATCATGCCAACATTCTAGAAGGATTCTTTAGCATCCCCCTTTGGACAGTTAAAGAACCTGATAAACTCAGTAAGCTCTCATTTTGAATCTCTAGAGAAGTTTGCAAAAGTCAAGGTTCAAAAGGAATTCAATGATAAAAGATTTGATGCTTTAAAATGATTGATTGGAGTAGATAGAATGGTATTGGATGCCAATGTAAAGAGTATTCAAAATGCTCTTACAGAAGGAGGAAATATATACAAATTTTGCTTATCTTGTCCTAAAGTTATAGAGGATATTGAAGAAAAAATAAAAGTGTCTAAGCAAAAACTATCGAGTGTATCCAAATCTTTTGATCCTATGACAGCATCAGTTGCAAGCAAGGAGAGTCAGGAAATCAATTTGATTGAAGATATGAAGAAATTGACAAAAGAAAAGGAAAACATAGAAGCAAGGATGAGTGAGCTCTGGGGATTAATTTCCCCCAAAATGGAAGCAATGTTTAATGCCTTGACTGAAGCCCAAGCTGCAGCTCAGTCAAGTGACCCCATTGATCTACGAACGGCAGAATCTCAAGCATTTATTTTCAGTGGCCACATTTCAATTTTGAACACTATAAAGAAGAGCTGGGATAGTGAGATGGCATAGTTGAAGAAAATTTTTGGAGATGTACTCAAGTATATGTAAATAGGACTTAAGGATTGTTTGTACATATGCGGCCTAGTATGTAAAATTTTTGTGTAAATCTTGATTTGTGGATTCCATCCTTTGCAAAGGGGGAGTGAAGAGCAGTGAAAAATGAAGAATCCAGCAAAGGGGGAGCATTGGAGATCAGTGAAAAGCATAAGTGTACATAGTAAGGGGGAGTTGTTCCGACACTTAGTCATTTTTCACTAAGTGTTGCCATCAATGCCAAAGGGGAAGATTATTGGCAAGAGACACTGCTACGCATGACAAGTGTTGTCATTGATAGCAACTAAGTCTACCTACTCATCTGCATTACATAATTTGTTCATACCAGAAATCAAAGTGAAGATTTGTCTAAGTCTGGGTAGTCAGAAATAGAGCATGTGACAGGGTCCACTATCTTGGTCCAGATCTCTCCAGTGGTACATCACAGTGTGCTCCAGATCTAAAGGAGTGATAAGGATTGTCAGGACTATCTAAATCTAGAATCTTATCCTCCAATGATGAAGAATTAAGAAGTTATAAGCATCTGAGTATCAGGTCCCAGTTAGTCAGTACGGTCAGAAGAAGAACAGGCCAACCTAGTATTTGATCTTGGTCTGGATGCATAAAAGTTGTTGGATAAGCACTTAGTGATAATCAGTGGTATTGGCCGACATGATTGATGATCTGGGAACAAAAGTTTTTGGTTCGCATTGATATTTGTGCATGGATTCAGCCGATAGAGCAGAGTGCTTAATAAATGTTCTAAGTTTTATTGAAGCCGACTACAGTTGATTGAATTTCTTGATGTGGATATATATAGCCGATGGATTTGAGTATTGTGGTGTGTGATTGAGATGTGGTAATGGAGTACGTGCAAAAAAGGCAGATAGAAGTGTGAAAGAGAAGAGATATAAGGTCTGGATCATGACAGAACAATAAACAAGGCAGAGTAAAGATGAAATGTGTAAGATCAGTATTATGTGCTTAACTGTAACTAAACTCTTGCATTGGCAGATGCTATTCATCAGTTCAAACAATCTGTAATCTTCTTGTAATCATTCTTCTAAGCAATGAGCCTCTTTTGATGAGTGAGCTCTAGGCAGTGAGCTCGAAGGCATGTGCCGTCCCCATTTGTAATACTTTTAATAGAGTATAATCTTTGTGGGTTAACCCCCACCGTGGTTTTCCCTTAACCAGGTTTCCAGGTTAAAAAATCTTGGTATAGTCAAGTGTGTCATTTGTGTTTCTGCTCATGTGTTATTGATTCATGTTTTAATGGTTATATCATTAATTTGTTAATAAGTGGTAAAGAAGAATTAATTGCAGAAAGTGTTAAAGTTTTAAGACAACTGATTCACCCCCCTCCCCCCCCCCCCCCCCCCCTCAGTTGTTTGCCTTAATTCCAATGTATACATGTGCCCCCCTAACTTTCCTATCGGCTCATCCCTTATACCATTAGGCATTCTCATCCCAATCATGAAATTCAATAGTCTCTTGTTCTATCATCAAATTCTCAAGTAGATATCCCTCATCACAATGCAAAGTAGTAATCTTAATAAATATACTTGAAAGAGGGTCATTTTTTAATTTTTCTTCTCCGACTCATTGTTCTTATTTCTTTGAAGGTGCTTCCACATGTAGACTTTGAATTTGTTTAGTATATGTATTCTTTGGCACCCAATTTTGAAGACCCTTATAATGAAGCAAATTTAGATCTTTCTTTCATAATTCCTTTATTCTTTTCCTCTTTCCTTAGTACACATGGTTGCTCATATGGATCATTTCTAATCATGCACATATCCAAACCCTTATGCTTATGTATCGGATGCTTTTCAGGGAGTTTCCACTAACTACCATAACAATTTATTACAGCGAAGAATATTGGCTTTTCTTAAAACAAAATCTTGCATGTTTACAATGTAGAAGGGAAGAAAGAAGTGGAAATTTGTTACACAATCAAACTACCATGACCTAAAAAGTAATTTATCACAAGTAAGAATATTGGCCTTTCTTGAAACAAAATCTTGTATGTTTCCAATGTAGAAGGGAAGAAAGAAGTGGAGATTTGCCACACAATCAAACTATCATGACCTAAAAAGTATATAAATGGAGATTTTGATGCCTATAGATGAGAGTATGTCGAGCATTTATAATAGTTTAGATGCACATTTGGGACACCTCCTATGATAACAAAATTTGAAAGACCTTTAGGAGTTTTCTGTTGAAACTGCAAATAATAGCTTGTTTGGGGGTATGCTAGCCAATTTTAAACCCTTAGAAGAAAGAATAAGAGTAGAATATTTCCAAGCAAACATCTTGAAGGATTAGTTTGTAAGTAATTTGCATCATATAAAATTATTATTGAAGTTAATAAATGTGGAAAATATAAATTTATTAAAATTAGGAAAAGAGTGAACCAACTTTGATCTTCTTTATTCTAATTATTATTTTAAATTAGATTTGTTTGAAATTTTTGAAAAATAATGATTACAAATAAATCTTAAAAATTATTAAATACCATCTTTATTTGTATTTATTGTTATCTTACTATTTATATATTATTAGATTCATTGATTTTTGCCCTGAATTTCCTATGAACGTAGTCATGTATACCTTGAACCTCCAAGAGTGCAAGTGCTAAACAAAATTGAGAGTAAAAGTCGAGTGATAATACTACTTACCTACACTATTCCACTAATGTCACGGCCAACTCACATTTCCGAAGACTTTCTACAAGAAAAAGAATAAATAATGCAAAGCTGACCAAATGGGCTAGCTTTGTCACGATGAAGATAGACACGCAGATTCCACAAAGATTTTTTTGGGTACTGTAGGTACCATTGAATAATTCTGTCTTGTAAATTTCAATGAAGGGAGAGAAACCGCGTAAAGAAAGAAATCTGTGGGCTCTTTTACAATGGTGCGTCCATCGAAAAGAAGTTCGAAATGAAAACTCGTAAAGAAAATTTAATGGCCTTCTTTACACTTAGGCCTGTGCTTACTCGTTTTCGTACAAACTCGTTCCCGGCCTTTTAAATATCAATATATATCTTCCTAAAATTTTAAAATTTTAATTGTATTTTATGGCTAAATGATTAAATACGGCCATACAATGATCAAATTTAAGCCTTTATCTTTGATTCTCATTATATTTTCCATTTTAACAACATTTAGAATCTTAAAGCTTTTGTTTCTTTGAACTCCAATTGGTTTTATTGTTTCTCCTCCTAGACATGCTTTAACTCCATTAACATTTGTTGTTGCTTGCACTCTTCTCTATTTTCCCAACTCATAAGTGCTAGTGTATAATACTTCTTACCTAATAAAAAATAAAAATAAAATATTTTGAGAATAAGAGAATGAATTTTTATATTTGAAGGATATATCCATACCATTTATGATATATATTTTAATTATCAAATGTAGATATATTAGTTATAAATTTTTATAAAAATTATCATAACATTTTTTAGTTTATGGAATTTATTTTTAAAAATAATATTTTAGTTCTATAAATTATTTATTATTAGTTTGTATTTTTAAAATAATTAAAGATTTTTATAAATAAACTCATACAATTTTAAAGTTGAGTTGATGCTATGTTTCTTTTACAACTTGTTTTATTTATTTTTTATAATCCTTAATTTTTGTAAAAGGAAGATTGCTTTCTTACTTCTATACAAATATGTATACATTATAAGTGAGTGCCTCATGCAAGTGAGTACCTCACAAGAGAAGTAAAGAATCAAATACAAATTAGCAAATTAGTGGAGAAAGATAGTCACTATTTATAATGTAGTAATCAACTTTCTGAATAGAACAACCAATCCACATAAGGCCAAAGTTGCTATAAGGCCGGGGTTTATTTATATTCAAATGTCTTTTTAAGTCATATTTTAAATTTTCCTTTAGGACAATATTTGTAATTTTGGCTTTCGGTAAGTTTTTTCTATTCTAAAAATTTTAGTTGTGTTATGGCAACAGTCATTGATAGAAATAAAAGATTCAAGTCTTTGTCCACATTTAGTAAATTTTTACTATAATATAAATATATGAAACTATATTATCATTTTTATAATTAATAAATTTAAAGGAAATGAATGTAATAAACATGGTATTTGATGATATCTTAATATTTAATGGATAAGTTTGAATGTAAGATACTTATAAAGATTTTGTGTAATTGTGATTGTTGGGTGTGTGCTATAAGGCTATTCAACCTTTTTGATGCATTTTAATACATAAATTCCATTAAAAATATTTCCTACCATTTTTTCATTTACTCATAGTTTTTATAAGGTTATAGGTAGGGTTTTTGAAAGAGCCCAAACCTTTTTTACATAATAAACATGATAAATTGATGAAGCCCAACCAACAAGGACCAAACAACACTACGACTGCAAAACATTAAAAAACAAACAACCTCACTTCAAAACGAACTGAAAAATAAAACACATAAGGCATACTACCCAAGGACCAAAGGAGACAAGTCAAATCAAGATGGTTTGAAACCAAATGTTACATCCCTCTTTTTGGAAACAATTATGCTATTTACTTTCTTGCAAATTTCAGTGATATATTATGTTGTGGACGACATGGAAACTGATGATTTATTTTACAAAGTTAGTTCTATGAAATTATAAAAGTCTATTGATTATGATCAATGTGATATTGTAGACTAAATGTCTTTTTGATAAATGCAATGATGTTTTGGATATATTATGCTTTGATTTGGAACATAGGTGCTTTGACCACAAAATTGTATGTGAGACTGTCGTTGCAGGAACAGGTGGACCGAGTTCAACGGGGAGAGAAAATATCTTCGAGAGAGAGTATAGACTCTGGAAATTAACCATGGGTGTTTGTTAATGAGAACGCCAAACAGGTAGATAAACCTTGGAACCATCAAGTTAGTCTTGTTTGTCGGTTGGGTTAGTTAACTAGATGTCGACATCAGAGGATAAAGTAAAACATCCTAGTTGAAAGTCGTCATATAGAATCTTGGAGTCGTCGATGGCATCGTAAGTCCATAATAGCAAGTCGACTTATTTAGACGTTTATTGTTTTCGTATACAAGTATTTATTGAACCATCTTGTGGCAAAATTGTAAATCTTGTCTTGTAGTCGAAAGATGCGAGAAGTCGGCTTGGTGCGTCTAACGTTGTAAGAAACTCGTTTGCGTTACGATCATTCGTCGTGATTGTCATGAAACGCGTCGAACTTGTGTTGTGAATTTATTCTTTTCTTGTAAATCGACGAATGTCGATTTGAAGCCATAGCGTGAAATAATTTATTATGGATGTCATTTAGCGTGAGTCTTTTCTTCTAGCTTTGACCGCGATTTGTTGTCAATCTAACTTTGAGTTTTCTTAATTAGATAGTCTTTGTCTCTCTTTCCTTCTCGACCCCAACGATGTTCAAACCATTTCGTAACCACCACCGTGTCGAGCTTTAACTCCTCAAATCAATCTTTAAGTTGGTCTTGGAAGGTTGATGCCTTTTGTTTTAGTAAGTATTGAAGTCAGTTTAACTTCTTGTGGTCGTAGTAAGTTTTGAAGTCGATTATACTCAGTTAAATTGATTTCCCTGAGTTTAGGCTTAATTCAGTTGTCATTTAATGCCTAACTACCTTCACCATGGCGTGAATAGGGAGGTGGCTACGGTTGTGAAAGGGGATAACCGTAAACTTTATGGAGATTCCACGGGAGCTTAGTGGGCGAGGTGATTTGTTGGGAAACAAGAGAAAAATCGCAGGCAGAGCAGAGCTTTTGCTGGGCGGTTGAGGATTAATGTTGAGTGGGAATAATGCTGAGGAAATGGAGAACGTAGTGGAAGGTTTTATGCGGTGATGGGAGGAGGAAGTAGTGTGTTCTAAGGCGTCGGAGCTAAAAAGGAAAGAGAGGGAGAACGGAGTAGAAAACTGGAGGGAGGTTTGGGGTTTGAGGAAAAAAAGTGCAACTGGAGAGAGAGGAGATTGAAGGCATCGTGGTGCACAGCAGAGAGGGAGTGTGGATAGTCATTGTTTAGAAGCGGGAGGTAGGAGATTACGTGTGGTTCGTCGAGAACTCCATCAGGTTCATGATTCTTCTTTAAGACTGAATTTGGTATTAGTATAGTATCAAAACAATGTACAAATCTTTTGTCATGCAGATATTCGAATGATAATCATTATTTGCAGAAAAATTACAACTGTGTGGATGCACATGCCATAGAATCTTCTGTTTAAATCAGTTTTGATTATTTGTGTCTGAAAATGATGGTGAGTTTTTGTAGTCTTGTTTCATGATGCGCATAGACTATTAGAATACCGAATTATCATGAAAAGATGGGAGCCTTGTTTTGAGCTAGGAGTCTTAGTATCCAGTGTTTTATTGAGGATTAATACCCTGTAGATATAATGTGGATAGTCATTTTTGCCTGATATGGTATTCCCCGCGAGTGAAGGGAAGATAGTTGTCCAAATGTAAATTTGTTAAGACTTTAAACTATTGCATAGGATTCCGTTGACTGTGCTAAAGATATAAACTTTCTCTTGTTTGAGAGATGTCTAAGATAGTAAATAAGGGTTCGAAATGAATGAATTAACCTTGCTCTGTATAGAGTATTGGATTTAAATCTTCTTGAGGATTGTTTTGAAATATTGCAGCCATCCATGGAATCATAGGAGTTAAGAATCTTAACTTATAATGATATCGACTGTGTCTCGTTTAGATCCAAGAGTTTTATTTATACAATGGACAGCAATGATATTACATTGAATTAAGAAATCCATTATGTATAAGTTCTAGTTTCCTTTATGACTGAGTTACCAACATCAAAACATTTTTAATGCACTGGGAAAGATAGTTCCATAGTGAGAAGATACATTGTTCCACGTACATGTGTGTAGGAGTTAAAAGCCTCAGATTTAAAACATGTTCTGACGTAAACCTTCACGTGTATGAGAGCCGATGATGTAATTATAACTAGCTAGTGTCATTTCATCTTATATCTTTAGTTAGAAGTCATGTGAAACAATTGACTTGGAAAGGGGAATAGGGAGTTAATGTTTTCGTGTTGATCGAAAACCGTCGTAGTTCTGAAATGAACAATTAGAGTTGAAAATCCGCATGTGAGTCAAGATTACGTTGCATGCGATGGTACTAGTAACATTTTACCTTGTAGACCATATGAGTCTAGAATCCTCGAATTTCGGGATAACGGGAAATGGTTTTAGATATTTGAGTATGTTGTGCAAATTTGGAAACCAAGTAAACAAATATGAAACCACTTAGGAGTGGGCGCTTATAAGCAATGTTTTTACATGAAAATGGATTATGAAACTCTGAACTCGAGATTAGAGTAAAAGTTGCGCCACGCGCTATTACAGGAGGATATCCTAAACCCTTGAGGTCATCAAGGTCGTCAATTAGCTCAAACTATACAAATAGGAAACTGTAGGATTTCAACCAGTTCAAGTCGAGTAGGGTGGGTGAACCAAGTTCATGCGTTCTTAGAACGCTAATTTAAAAACAAATCCTTTGGCCAAGGTGGTGTACTATCCTCAAGTGCATCGAACGTTCACCGTAACTGGATGGCATTTCTTGTGGAGTGTCGTGCATGACTAGAGGGTATCTAGGGATTTGCACGATAACAAGACACGTAGGTTACAACACCAGAGCTCAGATGGCAAACACCGATGGTTATCCTAAGTCTATCCTCTTGAGTAGGGTAGGGCCACTTCTGGTTAGGAAGGAGTGCGGGAGACCGACGGTCTGTGGTTGGAGGTTAAGCTCCTTGAAGATACTTTCTCTTCCAAATACTGAGGAATGCCGAGTCTTGAATGTGATGGGTCGACAATCGAGATGCATGTTAATCGTATGTTTCCAATATTTGTTATTTCAAGAAAATTTCATTTGTTAGAAAACAAAGTGTTTAATGTATATCATTTCTTTCAGCTTTATGAAAATGAGATCATGTTTATGATAAAATGAAAAATGTTGTATTGGATTATAGATGAGTTACTTTTGTATTTGATTACCTAGTAAAAAAAAAATTACCGTTGTGAAAACTTAGTTACCTCTTGTCATTTCGGTTTTGGTTGTTACATATGGTATCAGAGCCAACCAGGTTCAGCACTAGGGCTGATGAGTCCACTAACCTGATTAAGAAATCATCATTATGCGGGTAGCTAATGATTTGGTTTATTGTGCCAGGATGGTATACACCAAGAAAACCGTAAGAAAATCCTTCGCGGGTAAGAAGCGTTATCTACAAGCTAAGCAGAAACGACTTGCGATGATCAAGACCATAGAGAAAACCAATGACGAAAATGACATTTGGCTTGATGATGTGGAAACCTTAGCCAATGCAATGTCACGACTTAAGCGAGTGAGGAGAGAACTCCTAGAGGGAGCAGCGATGGCGGCTCGAATCATGATCAACCGCTGCTCTTGGATTGAAACTGATAGTGTACCTGTTAGTGTACCTGAGAGTGTACCTAGTACTATACCCATGATCACTAGAGATCCACGTGTAGTACCTAGAGCTGAGATTATTGAGTTATCTTCTGATAGTGAGTCTGAGGGGTATACACCTCGTGATTATGTGCCGGACAATGAATCCGAAGGTTACACTCCACTAGTTAATACTGAGTAAAAACATGAGATATGTCTATCTCTAATGATGTTGAAAAAATATTGCAAAATGAATAAAGACAAAATTTTGGTTTGAGAACAATTATGATTATGATCAAATGTTGTGTTCTTTTGATGATATTTAATCTAATAAGCGTAAAACTGATTAGTATATGTTTAAACAGGTGTGAGATTAAACTAGCATGGACCAATTAGGGTTTAACGAGGGGGAGGATCAGGAAGGTCATAACTCTTGGGAAAACTCCACTGACAAGTTGGATAGGATTCTAAACATGCTCACTGAAACCAAGGAAAGGTTGAACAAACTAGAAAAGAAAATGGATGAAACTGGTAATACAGAGGGTGGAAACGAGAACTCACATTATACAAGCAAGAGTAAACATTGGGATAATGGGACGACAAGTGAACATCCTGATGACAGTGAAGCCCAAAGAAAAACTAGGGATAAACTTGCATTAGAGTTATCCAAGGATATGAAGAAGGTTAACCCTCCAAAGTTTGATGGAACGAAAACTAGAGATGCAGCTGAAGCATGGTTGACTGAGATGGAGAAATATTTTGAGATCAGAAACTACTCTGAGGTTACTAAAGCCGTGTGGGGAGCCTATCAGTTGTCTGGGGAAGCGTCCACTTGGTGGATGAATAAGAAAATGGAGTTGGAATTAAGTCCCTTGAAAGTGACATGGGATGAGTTCGTGGAACTATTCTGAAAATGGTGGTTACCTTAGTTATACTTTGATCAGAAGTTAACAGATTTCCAAAACCTCAGGCAAGGTGAACTATCTGTGGTCGAGTACGCAGAAAAATTCACTAGGCTACTGAAGTATGTTCCCCAATACCAAAAGGACGAAAGGTTCTGAATCAGAAAGTTCATCATGGGACTCAATCCTCAGATCGGCGGTGAGGTGGAGGTACATGGCCCAAGCACAATGGATCAAGTTTATGAAAAGGCAATAAAACAAGAGCAGAAGATCAAATCTATCTCTGCCTACCGTGACAAGAAACGCAAGAAGTTTGATAAGAACTACAATGATCAGTCTTATAAAAGGAAAAATGAGAAGGGATATGGAAGCAGAAGGTTTGATAGGGGAAATCGAAAGAATCAAGGAGGATTTCTTAATGAGCGAAGAGGTGAAGATTTTAAGAGAAATGCAAATTTTAAGAAGAATGGTGATTCTGCAAGTAGGCCATCTGAGAAGCGAGGACCTATAGGAGGATGCTTTTCTTGTGGAGGGGATCATTATGCCAACCGTTGCCCTAATAAGAAGCCGAATGGGAGGCCTAGGAACACGGAGCTTCCTTCACAGCAGGAAGCCTTTCAGCAAAGGATTCATGCCACTCTTGACAATCGGCAAGCGGAGTATCAGATCACTCCTATTGAGATGACAGGTACCTTATTTGGAGTTCCTGTTTCTATTCTATTTGATACTGGTGCAACAGAAAATTTTGTGTCACCTACAGTCTTAGGTAAATTTTCTAGAAAAGCTGGCTTTATGTCAAAACCTTGGACAGTAGAGTATGCAAATAACTCAAAGGCTCAGGTAGAGCAATGTTTGTTCAAAGCTAGGATTGATGTTTCTAACTTCACCACTGAGGCAAACTTATACGTAGCGCCTTTAGGGTCCTACGATGTCATCCTAGGAATGAGTTGGTTGTGGAAACATCGAGCCAAAGTAGATTGCTTTCATAAAACCATTGAGTGTCTGGATGAGACGGGCAAAACTGTAAATCTCCAAGGAATACAGAGGGAAATAAAGGTTAGATCCATTTCATCAAAACAACTAAAGCGGGCTAGACGAAAGGGATGTCAACTTTTTGCGGTCAAGATGGACCTAGTAGAGGAAACCTCGGAGAAACAATCATTTGAGGAAAGATATCCATATCTATGCAACTTCAAGGATGTATTTCCTAAAGAGTTACCAGGCTTGCCTCCGAAGAGAACATTTGACTTTGGCATAGATATTAAACCAGGATCGGAGCCAATCTCTAAAGCTCCGTATCGTATGACTACCACAGAACTTATGGAATTAAAAGCTCAGTTGCAGGAGCTTTTGTCTAAGAATTTGATTAGGCCAAGTGTATCACCATGGGGAGCCCTGGTTATCTTTGTCAAAAAGAAAGATGGAACTCTAAGGCTGTGCATAGATTATAGGATGCTTAATAAGGCAACTATAAAGAACAAGTATCCCTTGCCACGAATTGATGATCTATTCGACCAAATGCGTGGCGCATCGATCTTTTCTAAGATAGATCTAAGATCTGGATACCATCAGTTAAGGTTGAAAGACAAAGATATTCCCAAGACAGCATTTAGAATGAGGTATGGTCATTATGAGTTCACGGTGTTGCCGTTTGGATTGACCAACGCACCTGCTGCTTTCATGAATCTCATGAATAGTGTATTCAGAGATTGTCTTGATAAGTTTGTACTAGTCTTCATTGATGATATTCTGATCTATTCCAAGGATGAAGAGGAGCATGCACGACATCTTCAAATAGTGTTGCAATGATTAAGAGAACATAAATTGTATGCGAAACTCTCCAAGTGCACTTTCTTTCAGAAAGAAGTACAGTATTTAGGGCACATAATATCAGCCGATGGGATATCAGTTGATCCGACCAAAATAAAAGCTATTATGGAATGGCCTGAGCCTACTACTGTGTCAGAGGTACGAAGTTTCATGGGATTGGCAGGGTATTACAGGAAATTTGTGTTGAATTTCTCAAGCATTGCTAGCCCTATTACCTCTTTGCAGAGAAAAGGAAAAAGGTTTGTTTGGACGGATGAATGTCAATTGGCTTTTGACTTGTTAAAAGAAAAATTAACAACCGCTCCAATTCTGAAAGTTCCTGATCCAGAGGGAGAGTTTGAGGTTATCACTGATGCCTCGGGGGAAGGATTGGGAGGTGTGCTTATGCAAGATGGCAGGGTAGTAGCTTATGAGTCAAGGAAGCTAAAAAATTATGAGCAGAACTATGCTCCTCATGACCTAGAGATGGCAGCAGTGGTACACGCCCTTCAGATGTGGCGACATTACTTGTTGGGAAGGACTTTTATTTTAAAATCTGATCACCAAAGCCTTCGCTACATATTCACACAACCTAATCTCAATGCAAGGCAAAGGAGATGGCTGGAACTAATATCAGATTATGACTTTGAAATTTCTTATATCAAGGGCAAGGAAAACTGAGTAGCGGATGCCTTAAGCAGAAGAAGGCATATAGCCTTTATAATCTCCGTACATGCTAACTTTAAAGATTTAGTATTGCAAAACTTATTTGGGGATGAGTATTATGAACAGGTGAAACAGGCTCGGTACTCAAACCCTAAGGACCCAAGATATGATGGATTCAGTTTTGAATCCAATGGATTGCTGAGATTCAAGGGAAGAATATATGTTCCTGATTCAGTAGAACTTAGGAACCTTGTGTGGAAGGAAGTTCACTGTGCTCCTTACTCTGGACACCCTGGTGTAACAAAACTGTTAGCAGATGTCAAGCTGCTATATTTCTGGAAAGGAATGAAAAGCGACGCTGCAAAGTTTGTAGCTAGTTGTTTGGAGTGTCAGAGAGTTAAGGCAGAACACCAACATCCTACTGGGTTGTTGTACCCACATGATATTCTGAAATGGAAATGGCAAGTTATTAGTATGGATTTTGTCCAGGGGTTACCAATGTCTAAGAATAGGCATGACACAATATTGGTTGTTGTGGATAAACTAACCAAGGTCGCACATTTCATACCGAGAAATTTGACAGATGGAGCACATCTTTTGGCTCGAAAATTTGTGCAAGAAATTTTTAGATTGCATGGGGCACCTGAAAAGATAATATCTGATAGAGATGCTTGGATAACTTCACGGTTTTGGCAAACCTTATTTGCTGCATTAGGGA
Source organism: Cunninghamia lanceolata (assembly GCA_027924645.1). Classification (NCBI taxonomy): domain Eukaryota; kingdom Viridiplantae; phylum Streptophyta; class Pinopsida; order Cupressales; family Cupressaceae; genus Cunninghamia; species Cunninghamia lanceolata. The sequence goes on along the minus strand of BSBN01000021.1, from coordinate 16,850,683 downwards.
CTAAACTGAATGTAAGTACTGCTTATCATCCCGAAACTGATGGACAGACAGAAAGAGTGAATCAGGTATTAGAAGACCTTTTGAGAATGTATTGCATGGATCAGCAAAACAGATGGGAGGAATATCTACCTCTTGTCGAATTTGCCTATAACAACTCCTATCATTCTGCCATTAAGATGGCGCCATTTGAAGCATTATATGGAAGGAAATGCAGAACTCCTATAAGCTGGGATAAGCTGGAAGATAGGATAAGCATTGGACCTGAAATGCTTGCTGATATGGAAGAAAAAGTTAAAGTGATTAGGAAGAGGTTGGCAAAAGCCAATGACAGGCAAAAGAGTTATGCAGATCACAAACGAGTGCCTAGACACTTCTCTGTTGGCAAGAAAGTGCTATTGCGTGTGAAACCCCAAAAGAGTTCTATAAAATTTGGTAAATCTTCGAAATTGGCTCCTCGTTATGTCGGACCTTTCGAAGTTCTTGAGATTATCAATCCGGTTGCCTACAAAGTTGCTCTACCTCCAGCCTTGTCTAAGATGCATAATGTTTTTCATGTTTCGTATTTAAAGAAATATTTTGTAGGTAATAACCACATCCTTAACTGGAATTCCTTACAGATACAAGAACCCAGGGTGCTTGTGATCAAGCCACTCAAGGTGCTCGAAATGCGTAAACTTCGTTTACGTAATCGAGAATTTTTGCAATGCAAAATACAGTGGGACCAATATGGCGAGGATAGCGCCACTTGGGAAGACTACAAAGACATTTATCAAAGATTTCCAAAACTGTTTAAAGACATTAATGTTGCATTATAGAAAGTTTGTTTTAAGTTTAAGATTTTGCTTGATAAACTTAATCATCGGGGATGATGATTTTTAAAGGGGGAGGATATGTTACATCCCTCTTTTTGGAAATAATTATGCTATTTACTTTCTTGCAAATTTCAGTGATATATTATGTTATGGACGACATGGAAACTGATGATTTATTTTACAAAGTTAGTTCTATGAAATTATAGAAGTCTATTGATTATGATCAATGTGATATTGTAGACTAAATGTCTTTTTGATAAATGCAATGATGTTTTGGATATATTATGCTTTGATTTGGAACATAGGTGCTTTGACCACAAAATTGTATGTGAGATTGTCGTTGCAGGAACAGGTGGACCGAGTTCGACGGGGAGAGAAAGTATCTTCGAGAGAGAGTATAGACTCTGGAAATTAACCATGGGTGTTTGTTAATGAGAACGCCAAACAGGTAGATAAACCTTGGAACCATCAAGTTAGTCTTGTCTGTCGGTTGGGTTAGTTAACTAGATGTCGACGTCAGAGGATAAAGTAAAACATCCTAGTCGAAAGTCGTCACATAGAATCTTGGAGTCGTCGATGGCGTCATAAGTCCATAATAGCAAGTCAACTTATTTAGACGTTTATTATTTTCGTTTACAAGTATTTATTGAACCATCTTGTGGCAAAATTGTAAATCTTGTCTCGTAGTCGAAAGATGCGAGAAGTCGGCTTGGTGCGTCTAACGTTGTAAGAAACTCGTTTGCATTACGATCATTTGTCGTGATTGTCGTGAAACGCGTCAAACTTGTGTTGTGAATTTATTCTTTTCTTGTAAATCGACGAATGTCGATTTGAAGCCATAGCGTGAAATAATTTATTATGGACGTCGTTTAGCGTGAGTCTTTTCTTCTAGCTTTGACCGCGATTTGTTGTCAATCTAACTTTGAGTTTTCTTAATTAGATAGTCTTTGTCTCTCTTTCCTTCTCGACCCCAATGATGTTCAAACCATTTCGTAACCACCACCGTGTCGAGCTTTAACTCCTCAAATCAATCTTTAAGTTGGTCTTGGAAGGTTGATGCCTTTAGTTTTAGTAAGTATTGAAGTCGGTTTAACTTCTTGTGGTCGTAGTAAGTTTTGAAGTCGATTATACTCAGTTAAATCAATTTCCCTGAGTTTAGGCTTAATTCAGTTGTCATTTAATGCCTAACTACCTTCACCATGGTGTGAATAGGGAGGTGGCTACGGTTGTGAAAGGGGATAACCGTAAACTTTATGGAGATTCCACGGGAGCTTAGTGGGCGAGGTGATTTGTTGGGAAACAAGAGAAAAATCGCAAGCAGAGCAGAGCTTTTGCTGGGCGGTTGAGGATTAATGTTGAGTGGGAATAATGCCGGGGAAATGGAGAAGAACGTAGTGGAAGGTTTTACGCGGTGATGGGAGGAGGAAGTAGTGTGTTCTGAGGCGTCGGAGCTAAAAAGGAAAGAGAGGGAGAACGGAGTAGAAAACTGGAGGGAGGTTTGGGGTTTGAGGAAAAAAAGTGCAACTGGAGAGAGAGGAGATTGAAGGCATCGTGGTGCACAGCAGAGAGGGAGTGTGGACAGTCGTTGTTTAGAAGCGGGAGGTAGGAGATTACGTGTGGTTCGTCGAGAACTCCATCAGGTTCATGATTCTTCTTTAAGACTGAATTTGGTATTAGTATAGTATCAAAACAATGTCCAAATCTTTTGTCATGCAGATATTCGAATGATAATCATTATTTGTAGAAAACTTACATCTGTGTGGATGCACATGCCATAGAATCTTCTGTTTAAATCAGTTTTGATTATTTGTGTCTGAAAATGATGGTGAGTTTTTGTAGTCTTGTTTCATGATGCGCATAGACTGTTAGAATACCGAATTATCATGAAAAGATGGGAGCCTTGTTTTGAGCTAGGAGTCTTAGTATCCAGTGTTTTATTGAGGATTAATACCCTGTAGATATAATGCGGATAGTCATTTCTGCCTGATAGGGCATTCCCCGCGAGTGAAGGGAAGATAGTTGTCCAAATGTAAATTTGTTAAGACTTTAAACTATTGCATAGGATTCCGTTGACTGTGCTAAAGATATAAACTTTCTCTTGTTTGAGAGATGTCTAAGATAGTAAATAAGGGTTCGAAATGAATGAATTAACCTTGCTCTGTATAGAGTATTGGATTTAAATCTTCTTGAGGATTGTTTTGAAATATTGCAGCCATCCATGGAATCATAGGAGTTAAGAATCTTAACTTATAATGATATCGACTGTGTCTCATTTAGAACCAAGAGTTTTATTTATACAATGGACAGCAATGATATTACATTGAATTAAGAAATCCATTATGTATAAGTTCTAGTTTCCTTTATGACTGAGTTACCAACATCAAAACATTTTTAATGCACTGGAAAAGATAGTTCCATAGTGAGAAGATACATTGTTCCACGTACATGTGTGTAGGAGTTCAAAGCCTCAGATTTAAAACATGTTCTGACGTAAACCTTCATGTGTATGAGAGCCGATGATGTAATTATAACTAGCTAGTGTCATTTCGGCTTATATCTTTAGTTAGAAGTCATGTGAAACAATTGACTTGGAAAGGGGAATAGGGAGTTAATGTTTTCGTGTTGATCAAAAATTGTCGTAGTTCTGAAATGAACAATTAGAGTTGAAAATCCGCATGTGAGTCGAGATTACGTTGCATGCGATGGTACTAGTAACGTTTTACCTTGTAGACCATATGAGTCTAGAATCCTCGAATTTCAAGATAACGGGAAATGGTTTTAGATATTTGAGTATGTTGTGCAAATTTGGAAACTGAGTAAACAAATATGAAACCACTTAGGAGTGGGCACTTATAAGCAATGGTTTTACATGAAAATGGATTATGAAACTCTGAACTCGAGATTAGAGTAAAAGTTGCGCCATGCGCTATTACAGGAGGATATCCTAAACCCTTGAGGTCATCAAGGTCGTCAATTAGCTCAAACTATACAAATAGGAAACTGTAGGATTTTGACCAGTTCAAGTCGAGTAGGGTGGGTGAACCAAGTTCATGCGTTCTTAGAACGCTAATTTAAAAACAAATCCTTTGGCCAAGGTGGTGTACTATCCTCAAGTGCATCGAACGTTCACCGTAACTGGATGGCGTTTCTTGTGGAGTGTCGTGCATGACTAGAGGGTATCTAGGGATCTGCACGATAACAAGACACGTAGGTTACAACACCAGAGCTCAGATGGCAAACACCGATGGTTATCCTAAGTCTATCCTCTTGAGTAGGGTAGGGCCACTTCCAGTTAGGAAGGAGTGCGGGAGACCGACGGTCTGTGGTTGGAGGTTAAGCTCCTTGAAGATACTTTCTCTTCCAAATACTGAGGAATGCCGAGTCTTGAATGTGATGGGTCGACAATCGAGATGCATGTTAATGGTATGTTTCCAATATTTGTTGTTTCAAGAAAATTTCATTTGTTAGAAAACAAAGTGTTTAATGTATATCATTTCTTTCAGCTTTATGAAAATGAGATCATGTTTATGATAAAATGAAAAATGTTGTATTGGATTATAGATGAGTTACTTTTGTATTTGATTACCTAGTAAAAAAAAATTACCGTTGTGAAAACTTAGTTACCTCTTGTCATTTCGGTTTTGGTTGTTACACCAAAACACTTTAGGGAGCACTGGACAACCCCTTATGTCCTTTACTTCACCAAATTTCCTTCTCGGTTGTTCTCCCCTTTTTAATTGCCATTCTTGAATTAGAAAGATATGAAGGACAACTAGACAGGCTCTTTGTAGACTCTAACTCTCTTTTTTATTTATTTGGGTTGGTGACCTCTATGTCTCAACATTAGTATCTCGAATATCCTCCAAACCCCTACTTTCTTCAAATTATGTCTGCACATCTGGAAGGGCCTTGCTAACATCATTCACTCATTCTTTTGACCAATGCTCTTACCACTAATCTTTTTTTCTCTCATAGTTTATCTTTATATGTTTCCTTTGTAGAAATTGACCTATTTTAAAAAATCCACTTCCAATTTCCTTGTTTATGTTTAATTTAATTCAGTTGAATTCCATGGAAACTAGTAGTGAGATTAGATTCATGTCTGAGAGGAAAATGCACTATCACATACATCTATAACACCTTAGAATCACTATCAAAGAAGGTTCCTAGTGATGTGTTTATCAACCATCATAAGATTGACATCAAACACATATTGGTTGTCTATCTATCATAGCTTTGATTGCATGAGACTTAAAAAAAATTTGGGCGCTAAAGTGCTTGATCAAGCAATTTCATACCATCCAAATTCAAGGCATGACACATATTTTTCTGTTATATTGCATTTTTTTCTCCAACCATGCATAATATCCTTACTTTTTGGTTCAGTTGTCACTTGTGCTCAAAGCTAACAACATAATTGTTCATATCTTCTATTATGTTCAGCCTAATGATCTTCAATAGGCATATTAACGAGTAGGTATCTATATTGACGTGTTGCATGAAATTGGATCACACAATTAAAAAACACTTTAATATTGAAAAATAATGCTTTACAACATTTTCATTACATTATGGAATTTTTCTTATGAAGAATGAGTAACTATCAAAGAATACCTCCCTTTTCATATCCAATGAAAATATGTATCACATTTTATCATTCTATTTAATTAACATGAGACCAATAAAAGATCTTTACGAGCAAACACACTATAAATCACCTATGGAAAACCAAGAGTCACTACTTAGAAATCCACTTTATATAGAAACCACATACACTTTAGAAGCCAACTATGGAAGACCAAGAATCACAACTTAGAATTCCACATTAAATGTCCCTATAAGGGTTTGAACTTGAGTCTCCACAATGAGAACCCAATGTTTTAATCATTTAAGCTCAACCCCTTAGACACTTAATCACTCTATTGATAATACACTATAGGTTTATACAACATAATATCATTAAAATAGATAGAATGGGAATTCAATATCGATAATATTTTCCAAAAAAAATGCTATTTTAGAAATATTTATAATTTTGACTTTATTTTTTGTTTAACAATAAAACTTATTCAAATATTAATATATATCCATTAGAAAATAAAAATAAAATTTATTTATGCTAACTCCATCAAAATCCTAATAGGATTCCCCCACCATATTAATATAGTAGTTAAATTAAAAAATCAACAAATATAAACAACAAAAAACAAATAGGCGCCATAGGCTCCCGTAGAAGCCAACCAAGAAAAACTTGTTGTAGGGAATACATATCCAAGATTTACATTCCTTCATGGTATGGTATGCAACAACAACTTCAAGGATAGACCATGTTGCACACACAACTCCTAAACAAGGTGCTTCGTTGAAGGATTATACATGACCTTGGATGTTTTTCTACACCACAGTTTTCCTAAGTGCAACAACAGAAAAATGCTACTAATGTTTTAGTATAAATAAATAAACAAAACAAGAGTAAACCCAACAACAAGCATGAAGAGAAGAGCATGCATTGTGCTATGTGAAGGTTTGTTATTTTCCCTTTTATCTTAAGTTGTATTAATTAAACTAAATCAAATTATTTTTTCCTTTTAAATGAAAATTAGAAATAACAAGTAAATTAGAAATAACAAGCAAATTGAAATTAGCTTAGCTAACACTGTAGCTTTGCTTTTCTTTGCTCATAAGGAACTAATTAAGATTTAAAAGTAAGCTTAAGCTATTAAAGGAAATTGCTTTTAATAAAGAAAAAAATAATTTACATTGTTAGTTATATAAGTGGATGAGTTGGATGCCAAACAAGTACTTTGTAGATTAATATGATAGAGAGTGGGTTTTGATAGGAAACAAGTACACATGACACCTTTTTAAATGCGGTAGAATCTGTTGAGTTGTGATCACATCTTTTGATTGGACAAAATTTGAACATCAAGAATGGCGATGTCTTGAATAGTAGAGTATCAGGGTGTGTGTAGAATAGAAATCTAAACATAGAAGAAATAAATATGTATCCAAAATCTCTAGGACAAGGGGAAAGGTTGGGACCACTTGACAATTTGTCTTGGCTAGATCCTTTATTCGTATATTTTAACCCTACATGCAGTCTAGAAATGTTGGAAGTGTGTGTTTATCCTAATGTGCTTTGTGTTGGAAACATAAACATTACATGTAGAGAAATATTGTAAAAGAATCTAGAAGATTTTATAGTGCATGGGAAGTGTTTTATGTGAAGGGTTTTTCATAGAAGTAATAGATTGCCAAGGGATAGATGTCAAGATACATAAAGGAGATAAAAAGTGGCTTAAATTATAAATTACAAGAAATAATAGGAAAATAAGCTTATAGAAAATATTGTGGGGAGGAATGAAAGAAGCAACATAGAAGAAATTTGACTCTTCTAATAAGGGAAAAAAGGAAATAAATAATTGTCAAACTATAACTTAGAGGAGATAAGTAATATTGCTAGAAAGGTGGTGCAGGAGCACCTCGAGACACTGAGAATATGGAGGACTCACTACATTTTCTGTTTTGTCCAAGTGTCATATTGTAAGGCCTTCATGCCATGTTGAGTCATAGTTAGCTGAGTAATGGCATAACCTTAAGTCTGTATACATGTCATTCAAAATTGTAAATGAACTGAAAAGATTGTAATCGAATGGCAGAGGTGGTTAAAGGCAGTTCGCCTTCCATCTTGTGTAACTGCCTGTATGAGTCTATATACTCGGTCTGTATTCGTTGAGGAAAGAAGAACTAAAGTGTGTGTGTAGACACAGATGGAGAAAAGATTGTGTAGATATATTTCTGAGAAGGAACAATAAAAAGTTTTGTTTGGCGTAATTGCAGAGGTGTAAATCAGAAGCATTCCACTGGTTGAGGTTTCTTCGAAACCAGTGGAATGACTTCCTTAGAGTAGATTGTTTTTCTGTTCTATAGATTTAGTGTTTCTATGCATAGTTGTTCAGTTGCAGAGGTTGTCATCGTTGTTCTACATAAGTTGCAGTTGTTCGCGTGGTTGCAGAGTTGTTGAAGTAGACATCGGTGCGAGAGAGCCCATCGGGAAAGTTTTTTAGAATTACACCGATCAACGGTGTTAGGCCGATCGAAAGTGTATTGGTAAAGGATGAAGGGAGTTACACCGAAGACAATCCCATCGGTGCATCGGTCAGAGACTATAGGCGTTGGCCAATGTTGAGAGTTACAGCAATGAGAAGTGTCATCGGTATATCAGCCTAGCTTCTTTAGTGTTCGCCGATGATATTTTGTCTGGCCAATAGGAGACAAGAGGTGTCGGTCAGCTGGGAGAGGACGAAGCTTGGTGTTAAGCATATCGATAAGAGATGTAGATCGATGGAAGGGTTTTAAGTTATACTGACGGAAGTAAGTCTCAGTGAAGGAGATATCGTAGACACATCGGCATGAGGAAGGTCTACGGTAAGACTTGGGAAGGTCTTTCCTGTTGAATTTGATGATTAACTCAAGCCACAAAGATCAGGTCTGCAAAACCTAAGATTTACCTTCCACAAGAGAAAAGCAAAGAGAAATAACTTGCACAATATTGGATGAATTAATGAAATGGATTAATGAATTCCATGTGAGAACTTGCTTTTATATTTGCAAGTTAGAGAAAAACCCTAATATGACTTAAGAATAACCTAAGACTAAAATTAGCCCTAAGTAAACTTAATAAAGTGTAATTAAATATTTAATTACACCAACACCCCCCCATAAGTGCAACTTAGGGAGAAATGAAAAGCGTGCAACTAATACAAGAATGGGTCCCGACTACAAGGCCATTTTAGGTACCCATGAACAACAAGAATCTCTCATAAAGTGGAGAGAAAGGAGAAAAACCCAGTGGGAGAAAACTCCTCTCCAAAAGAGAGAAAAAAACAACAAGTACATGAACATGTGATGGAAGAAGGACTAACACTAAGACCCCCTAAGAAGTGAATCCATCACAAAAGTACAATCAAGAATGCCCCCCATAAGAGAGGAAGAAGAGAGAAGGTCTGATGACCCCCCAGAAGTGAGAAGGATGAAACCCCATGCGAGGAAATGCTCCCTCCCAAAATAGAGATGAGAAGAGAGACCATGCAGCCACTCCTCAAGATGACTCCTGCAGTGCCGGAAGATGCTTGACATAGAATAAAGATGAAGACCCATGAACGTCGAACAATATTCCTCCCCTTGGGAAGAAATAGAACTACAGATGTGTGCATAATGTCTTCCCATTCCATATAGGAATATACAGGAAGAAGAACAAATGTCTCTGAACTCTGCACATGATCCAAAGACAACAATGATGCTCCTAAAAACTGCTCAAATGTCTCCAATCCATTGCCAAACTGTGACTGAAGAAGAGAAGGATGAAGAACAATCTTTGAAGCAGATGATGGTGATGCAACTCCATCGAAGCTGTCATCAAAGAGAAGACAAATGTCCTCAATGTGGTCCTCCAAATCTATAAGATGGGACTCTACAAACAAAGATGATATGTCTGCAAGATAGGAATCCCAATGAGGTGGATCAGGAAGACTAATATTGACCTGCTGCACAGAATCACTAGAAGCCAATGATGATGCAACACTAAACTCTGAAGTAGCAGTAGGTGATGGTGGAGCAATGATCTCATTAGGAGGAGAAGCGATTGAAACAAGCATTTCAAAGAGATGATGTGAGAAATGAGGACACATCTCTTTCTCATGTTGATTACTTGCACAATATCTACAATTAGATTTATGCTGATGGTAGAATCCCATCTCCTTAGATGATTATAGATCAAAATATGCAAATAGATTTATGCTGATAATAGAAGTCTTTCAAAGTAAACAGAACCTTTCAAGGAGGCAGCATGTCCAGGATATCCAACAAAAGCCATAAAATTGACAAACTGATCTAAAATATACCTTGGGTTGAATCTAAATAAATTATATAGGTGTCTGTGTAGAGCTCTCTGATACCTTTCCAATGCCTATTTGTTTTTGAAAAATAGAGATTCTGGGTGCAAGAACGAAGCTCGAAAGCAAAAAATGATGCCTTGACTTCAAACAGTAATAAATTGTACTAATTAGCAAAACCTAGAAAAAATATCTACACCACTGGATTATGCTCGAAACTAGCTTTTCGACGCCTTTTTTTTTTAAAATCTGACTCCGTATGCTTAAGATATGCCCGATTTACAAAACTTGCTCCTTTAGGACAAAGAGGCCCAAAAAAAGCACTATTGAAGCACCTGGGCGCCCATGTGACCAGGGGCTGAGTCTTTGGGGGCTGGCGGCTAGGGCAGTGGTCCCTCATATGACCAGGAGTTGAGTCTCTGGGGGCTACTGCTTGGAAGCTAGGGACTGGTCCCCCATGCGACCAAGGGTTAAACCCAAGGGGCTAGCCCTCCAAAATAAAAAATTCTTTTTTATTAAGAAATTAATAAAAAACTCAGCTGTACTTGTGCACAGAAATTGAGATGACATAGAAATCGAGGCGGCACAGAAATCGAGATGGTGCGCAAACTGAGGCAGCTCTAAAATCAAAATCAACTCATATGAGAATGGCACAGAAATCAAGGTTGGCATAGAAATCGAGGCACAGTACGGCAGTACGGATTCTGTACAGTTCGTACGGATTTCACATAACCAAATTTTTGAAACCCTAAAAAAACACCCAAAAACTTTTTTTCAGCAAAATATAGAGTACCTTATATGAAAATAGGGGTTTTTGGGCCTTTTGAGCGCAATGGTGAGGTCTATTTTGGCCAAAAATACACTGAAACTTCTATTTTTTTCAGATCTAAAAAAAACACTCGTAAAACCTTCACAGATCTGGCTTCCCCAGACCAAATTTAGCCAACCAAAAGATAGATCTACCTTTTCCAGCTGCTCTGAATCCAATGGAATACGTTGTTTTACACAATAACACACCTAGCAAATGACTCTTGCTATAAATTTTCTCCAAATTTGAGAAGGGGCTTGCAGATCCGCTCTGATACCATGTTGAATTTGATGATTAACTCAAGCCACAAAGATCTCCTGCAAAGCCTAAGATTTACCTTCCACAAGAGAAAAAAGTAAAGAGAAATAATTTGCACAATATTGGATGAATTAATGAAATGGATTAATGAATTACATGTGAGAACTTGCTTTTATATTTGCAAGTTAGAGAAAAACCTTAAAATGACTTAAGAATACCCTAAGACTAAAATTAGCCCTAAGTAAACTTAATAAAGTGTAATTAAATATTTAATTACACCAACATTTTCGACATTGGTTGTCTTGCTGATAGTGAAGAATACATATGGTTCGGTCTTGTTTGGACCTTAAGAAGGATATTTAACGTTGTTTGATCATTTAACTCCCTGTGCTGCTGGTTCGAAGGGTTCAAAGAATCTAAAAGTTGAGAAGAAAGTGTTTTCCGCTATGCGCTCTGCATCAAATTGGTATCAAAGCTAGTGAAAGCTCTAGGTGAAGATGTTATGTATTTGATTTCTGTCACTAAGAAGGCAGATGAAGAGTTAAAGCAAAATCTTTGGTTAGTGACCATTTTGAAAATAGAGATCTTAGGAAGTATTTTGAAGGCTGACAGTAGTTGCTAGACTATTGCAGATGCTCATGCCATCTAGTTGCGAGAAGGAATAGGATTCCTGTAGTGTGGGTAGATGATGATGAGGTCTGTCAAGACCATTCACCAATGGAGATTTAGCTGGAAGAGGGTGCAGAGTGAGGCCACTAAGAGAGAGAGTGGTAGTACATCTCCAGGATCTGCTGTTGGATGAGAGGAATGGGTCTGTAGCAGCGTGTAGGATGGACATTTGATTAAGCATTGTGTTGTAGTTGTTGAAGCTTTGATCAGTCTAAGAATGCTCCATTTCTAGGAGTAGAAGGAGCCTGAAGCTAATCTAAAATGTTGATGGTAGTTTGCCATTGTTGGTTGGTTGGTCACTATTCCATTGATGTGAAGATTTGAAGCCTGAAACTGAAGAGACAGAGTGAAAGATGATGATAGACAGAGATGCAGGAAAAGGTAGTTTTGTTTTTGCAAATACATTTCCAAGGGACTTGGAAATCTTTGTTGGTTGGTTGTATGGTGCAGGAGCACCTCGAGACACTGAGAATCTAGAGGATTCATTGCATTTTCTATTTTGTCTAAGTGTCATATTGTAAGGCCTTCGCGCCATGTTGAGTCATAGTTAGCCGAGTAATGGCATAACCTTAAGTCTATATACGTGTCATTCAAGATTGTAAACGAACTGAAAAGATTGTAACCAAACGGTAGAGGTGGTTAGAGGCGGTTCGCCTTCCATCTTGTGTAACTGCCTGTACGAGTCTATATACTCAGTTTGTATTCTTTGAGGAAAGAAGAACTAAAGTGTGTGTGTAGACACAAACGGAGAAAAGATTGTGTAGGTATATTTCTAAGAAGGAACAATAAAAAGTTTTGTTTGGTGTAATTACAGAGGTGTAAATCGGAAGCATTCCACTGGTTGCGGTTTCTTCGAAACTAGTGGAATGACTTCCTTAGAGTAGATTGTTTTTATGTTCTATAGATTTAGTGTTTATGTGCATAGTTGTTCGGTTGCAGAGGTTGTCATCATTGTTCTGCATAAGTTGTAGTTGTTCGCATGGTTGCAGAGTTGTTGAAGTAGACATCGGTGCGAGAGAGCCCATCGGGAAAGTTTTTTAGAATTACACCGATCAACGGTGTTAGGCCAATCGAAAGTGTATTGGTAAAGGATGAAGGGAGTTACACCGAAGATAATCCCATCAGTGCATCGGTCGGAGACTGTAGGCATTTGTCGATGTTGGGAGTCACAGTGATGAGAAGTGCCATCGGTATATCGGCCTCGCTTCTTTAGTGTTCGCCGACGATATTTTGTCTGGCTGATAGGAGACAAGAGGTGTCGGTCAGTTGGGAGAGGATGAAGCTTGGTGTTAAGCATATCAGTAAGAGATGTAGATCGGTGGAAGGGGTTTAAGTTATATCGACGGAAGTAAGTCTCAGCGAAGGAGATATCGTAGACACATCGGCATGAGGAAGGTCTACGGTAAGACTTGGGAAGGTCTTTCCGACATCGGTTGTCTTGCCGATAGTGAAGAATACATATGGTTCGGTCTTGTTTGGACCTTAAGAAGGATATTTAACGTTGTTTGATCATTTAAATCCCTATGTTGCTGGTTCGATGGGTTCAAAGAATCTAAAAGTTGAGAAGAAAGTGTTTTCCGCTATGCGCTCTACATCAAAAGGTGTAAAGGAGTAATAGAAAAATAAATCATATAGAGAATGTTGTTGAGGGTAGAGGAGGTTGCAAATAAAAATAAGGTAGAATAAATGAGGCATCGTAGTTCAACTATACTTGGATAGTTCATTATGAGATTGTAAAAGAAGTATTGCTTCAACGAATGTTTGATTGTGAGCAGGGCTATTAGAATACCAAAAAGAAAATTTTATAGAAGAAATATTGCACCACCAAAGATTGATGAAAAATTGTTTATTGTGAGATCATCATCAATAGGAAGAAGAAGAATAGGGTTAATAGAAAAAAGTTAGGTTGATTTAGCAATGGTGCAAGTATAAGAGTTCTTTGAAAAGAAAAATTGTAAGATAAGGTTGATCTTATAGGTGCAAAGTATTTTGGTGGGACCCTTAATCTCTTTGTGTTATGATCCTAATATGATATATTCCTAATTATAATAAGTTAAGAACTTGTGGCATGCTTAACCTTAATAGATTAATTTATTAGTCTTAGTTATTTTTTAAGATAACTTAGTTAGAATGAAGGGGTGTGTCCCTACATAGTTATGCATATAAATAAGGAGACAGAGACTCTCTGAAACCATCATATCTTCTAATATTGAATTCACATAGTATTTTCTTGTACTTGGAGGTCACCCCCTTGAAGTGGTCTGTTATTTTAATATTTTTTACATTTATTTCCAAGAAATATCATAACAAGTGGTATCATAGCTATGATTTGGGCCAAGATTTTTGTTTCTACCATAACTTTCAAAAAATTATGAATTTGGACCTGATTGTTTGTGGGTTTTGAGGTAAGCACCAAATAAGGTTCCAGATAAAAACTTAGATTTCTATCATAATTTTTGCACAAATTATTTTAATTTTATATTTTTTGTTAATTGACTCTACAGTTTGCAATTTTCAAAAAATTTAAAATTTCTTACATTTATGGAAAGCTTATGAAAAATTAGGTTGGGTTAGTTCTTTGTAATTTATTATTAGAGATAAAATATAGTTTGTAATTTAGTGGTAAACGTTAGGTCAAAATATTTTATTATTTTGATCTATAGGCCATAATTTTTGAAAATTTTGGAATTTTTTAAATATTTTTGCAAAGATATTGAAAATCTAGAGTTTAAAATACATACACATCAAAATCCATGTCATTTTTAGGATTCAAAGACTTTTCTAAAAAAATTGTATCCAATGACCTTTATTCTCCACCACCTAAATTTGAGGGTAAACTTCCTCCTACATGTGAAACAATGGTACATTTTATTAAGGATAATTTGATTGACCCTTTGCATCATCTTTCAATAAAGGTCTAGATAGGTTTAAACAAGAATTATTACATGAATTGAAGTCCCAACAAAACCACCTAGGTAGGTATAACCCTAATAGACAAAATCAAGGGATAAAACAACCTTTTCAAGATCCAAAATTGAACATATCCAAAATAAATATCCCTAAGTTTGATGGTACTTATGTAACTTCATGGAAAAGTCTCATGGAAAAATACTATAATTTTCATAATATAAAATCCAATACAATAGTTGACATAGCCTCACTACATTTATAATATGAACCTCATCAATGTTACCTATGGATGATGAGTAAAAAACAAGGGCAAATGCTTAGTTGGAAAGAATTTACAAATGACTCAGTATCCCATTATGACCAACCATGGAAGGGAAGCTATTTTACCCAACTAACAAATTTAAAAAAATTGGGTTTTTAGTTGTTCATATAATGTTGAGCATTTGAGATTAGCAATTTAAACTCAAGATGTGACACCTTATCAGAGGGTACAACTCTGTACATCAATGGACAAAATGACCAAATTAAACATGATGTTCATTTTTTGGAACCTTGGACAATTAGGAAATCTATGCAATAAGCATTGCATATTGAGAGACACAAATCCACCACCAAAAGTTCCATACAAGGTCAAACCACAGTATTGGAAGATAAAATTGTGACTAATCCTATTGATAGAAATTAGGACAACTTACTTAATCTTAGAAAAATTAGTAAGAACTCTCCTCAACAAGAGGAAACCAAAAGAGAAAAAGATCTATGCTCAAATTGTGATAGCAAATGGTCTGGGGGTCATAACTATGCCAATAGTGATAAAATACTAACAATTATCAAGAATGAGGTTGAATAAGAAAAAGAAGTAGCTACATAGTGATAAAATACTAACAATTATCAAGAATGAGGTTGAATAGGAAAGAGGAGTAGCTACAAAAAAGCCAAATGTGGAACTTGAGAAAAAAAGATCCACCACTAGAAGTTCCACACAAGGTCAAACCATGGGATTAAAAGACAAAAATAATTCTATTGAAAGAAATGTGGACAACTTATTTAACCCAAGACAAATTAGTAATCTCTCTACCTCTTGTTGGAATGGTGATAGAAAATGGACTAGAATTCATAAGTGTAATAATAGTGAGGAAATAGTAATGACTATCAAGAATTAGGTTAAACAAGAGAGAGAAGTAGTTACAAAAGAACCAAATGTGAAACTTAAGTGTGAGAATTCTAAGGAAGTAGAATGTACTACTATCTCTTTACATGCATTGAATGGCACAAGTGCACCACAAACACTCAAGGTAATTGGTTATATCAAAAAGAGAAAGGTGACATTGTTGGTTGATTTAGGTAGTACACACAACTTTATTGATAGATGATTAGCTAATGAGCTCAATTGTTTTGTGTATCTAATATCTAATTTTTAAGTCATGATAGATGATGAGAAATAAATCTCTTCTGGTGGTAAATTCCATCATATAAAACTCTCAATGGAAAATTATCAAATTATAGATTTAGAAATGTTTGCTA
Source organism: Cunninghamia lanceolata (assembly GCA_027924645.1). Lineage (NCBI taxonomy): Eukaryota > Viridiplantae > Streptophyta > Pinopsida > Cupressales > Cupressaceae > Cunninghamia > Cunninghamia lanceolata. The sequence continues at coordinate 16,834,808 of BSBN01000021.1, read as the reverse complement.
TCCCAATTGGGAGAGTACATGTAGTTTTGGGTGTGCAATGGCTTAAACAGTTAGGAATAATGTATTTCAATTTTCAAGACTTAAACATGGATTTTAGTACACATGGGGAAAACTATAAACTTATAGGGATACAATCACCACCAAGAGAAAGTATTAGCTCCCATAGGATGGAGAAATCGCTTAAAAAAGGTTCTTACAACACAGGAGTACAACTACATTTTATAGAAACACAAATCATGAAAATTCAAGAACGACCAAAACTTAAAAAGATCATTCAACACCATCAACATGTTTCTCAAGAACCTAAAGGTCTACCTCCAATAAGAGACCATGATCAAGCCATTGAATTAATACCAAGATTTAGTGTTCATTCCAACAAAAGTGCCTATTCTTTCCTAATGATTACGGTTAACAAGAAGGATGAGTCATGGAGAAAGTGCCAAAATTACATGGAGCTCAAGAAGATCACTCTTAAAGATAAGTTTCATATTATTGATGAATTAGTAGATGATTCTAATATTGTAGTTTTACTAAAGGAAGAGGATATACATAATACTACATTTAGAACATGTGAGGGTCATTATGAGTTATTATTTATGTCATTGGGTGTCACAAATACCCAATCAAAATTTCAAATCCTCATAAATTTAGTGTTTCGCCCATTTTTTCAAAAATTGGTGTTAGTATTTTTTGAAGACATCTTCATCTATACTAAAACATGGAATGATGAACAATTCAAAGAAAAAATTCTAGGGTTACTAAGCGTTGAGGGCAACACTTTTCTGAAGGGGATGGGAATGTTATGATCCTAATATGATATATTCCTAATTATAATAATAACTAAATACTTGTGGCATGCTTAACCTTAATAGATTCATTTATTAGTCTTAGTTGTTCTTTAAGGTAACTTAGTAAGGATGAAGGGGTGTGTCCTTACATACTTATGCATACAAATAAGGAGAGAGAGAGATAGACTCTACCAAATCATCTTATCTTCTAATATGATTGAATTCACATATTATTAGAGGTCACCCCCTCAAAGGGGTCTGCTATTTAATTGATTTTTGCATTTTTTTCCAAGAAATATCATAACAATTTGTGTTATCGTAATGTCATTAGATTTGTGGGACATGAGATTTTTGATGAGTTGGATGATCAAGGGCCCTTGCATATTTAAGGGGAAAATCATCTTTGTGTTAAAGTGGGATCCCTCATGGCAGGTGTGAGGGTTGTCCATCTCAATTAACCCCTTAAAAGATGCCAGATGGATGATCCTTGCACCTTTTGTGAGTAATCCTACTCTGACACATTAAGAACTATCCCTTTAAGGACATGGGGCCCTTGGATCATATATCTCATTGCAAGATCGCATGGCCCATAAATTCAATAACATCATGGTCACACACAACTTAGGGGTCCCACCACAATACTTTGTGACAATGGAAACATTTGTGAATGACACTTAGCATACACGAGAACATAAAGTTAGTGGGTATATTGCTAGTGATGTATCCCTAAATTGACCTTGATGGTGCAATTGATCTTTGACAATATTATAAATAACTTGTGATATATGTGAATTGTAGGATGCTCTAGCATATCCTTTAGATTTTGTGTTAGACCAATAGTTCAACATGCTTACGATTCTCTCATATAAACGCTTGAACCAATGTGAACTAGTTATGATCTCTTGGACTTGAGGCTACCTTTACCTTTAGAGAACTTGAAATGTCAATTCTGTTAGAAGCCTAGATTGACTTACCCAAGAAATTATTGCTGCCAATAGTCCACATTTCCCTACTAATTTGATAGAGGCTAAGCTGTAAAAAAATTGGATCTATTTTTTGGTTGCTTGAAGGAGTTGTCACAATCTACTACTTTATAACAACTGTTATTTTTTTATTAATTTATATTATTTTGTGTCACTATGATGGTGTTAATTTTCTTATAACCACTTTGTTAATTAGTATTTTGATATCTATGGGTTGATGGGACATAATAACTTATACTATGCATATCAATTTTTCTAAAAGTTTATGATGGGTGTTGAACTTGAGTACTAATTTTCCAACAAATATTCATCATTATTTTGTATTCCTATGATATAATCAGAAGTTCTCATCCATTTTAGTAAATATAGATCATTTTTGTCTCATTTATTTGGTTATTTGATCTATACTGGAGTTATTATTATTAGAGGAACCTCAAGTAGAATACTAGATTAGTTGTTTGATTTCGTAGTTCCTAACTAGTTTTCACTGAAATTTTGGGTTGTTACGAGAATTTAATGAATATTTCTAACTAAAATCTATGTTAGTGTAAATTAAGCTCACTTAGGTATGACTATATTTAGTTGTGATTTCTTGAATTGGGCACATGTGTTAAAATTAGGTGTTCTTGTGCTTTTATTAGCATGCCTATGATTAGCTAGGTGTTTAGGTTATCTTATCCTAAGTCAAGTAGTTACATGCCTATCTTTGGGCCACTACTATTCTTAGGTTTGCTTTTCCTATTCAGGCACGTCTATTCTAAGAGATTGGATGCCTATATGTACTTGATCGTTGATCTAATTTATTCATTCAGTATTTTTCTTTACATATTGCTTATGTCTTTGACAGTGTTGAGTGTGTGATTGTTTAATCTCTCGTGATTCCTTGTGCCGGTACTCGTAATCTTCCACAATAGTTCCTAATTTCTACATGGTATCAGAGTGGAATTGGGTTAGGTTGCAAGTCTGGTAAAGTTTGCATTGTTGAAATATTGAGCATAACATTTACTAAAATTTACCAAAATGAGATTAATCAAATGCATTTGTTTTATATAGTGAAAAATCTTATGAAAATAAACTATCTAAATTAATAAAAAACACAATACTTAATAGATATAATATTCTAAACATATATTTCATATAACTATGTTCTATCTGCGTAGAAAGATTGTGATAGTAGGGAGGGGGAGGGCCTTATAAAATATCAAATCAAATAATTCAAATAGAAGTTACACCATAATCACTAATTGATTAAGTGAATATTTTTTAGCTTTTAAAGTGTGATTTTTTCTTTAAAATGATCAAGGCAAGGGATATAAGACTTGAAAAGAAACCCTAAAAGATAATACTCACGTATTATACAACTTGTTGGTATTGCAAATTATTCCTTATGATTCGAAAGCTAAGTTACTGATCGTGATACTGATGTGGATTCAGATTCATGGGTTCGATTCGTGGATTTGGTAAAAAAAAATTTGGAGTGGATTCATTTTAGATTCGTTAATACAAAAACATATAAAAATTAGAACTATATACATATTTGTAGTAGTAATTAAGTTCATAATACCACATAGCATCATGATCATTTAATTATAATAAACAAAACCTCCATAAAACATTGAAATAATATAAATTAAAAATACTATAATGTCAATTAGTCAAACTTGAACGTCATGATATATATTAAAATTAAAAATAATAATGTCAAGTGGATGTCGATCAACCATCACTGATCATGCATCAGTGTCATATGGGTCTTCAAAAAACTCATCATCATCATCATCATCATCCATATTAGATGACATAGGAACAAAATAAGGTGGTCAAACTATTAGCTAATTGTTAGTGGATCCATCACCTTTCACATCCTTAGAAAGTGCTAATTTGTTTTACTAGGATGGCCTTCATAAAGCTATTGAAAATGATCTGCCACCATGATTGGATCCCTTTGTCACCATAACCCTAAATTTGTTTTATGGGACAATGATTAATATGCGTCATGAGAATTTGATTGAGGTTGCTGGGTCTTAACTCTTAACATGTGTGGGTAATGATAATGGATCATGGCAACTCATTATTTTGGTTGGTGGTTGTTTCTTAAGAGGCTATTGTGGTTTGGTACACTGCTTGTGGTGTTGTGTTTCCTTAGATTTTTGGGTTTCCCTCTAGCTATGTTGGGTGGCTTCTTCATGACCCATAAGTATGTTGGCTTACCTAGTGACCCTTTGAGACATGGTTGTCATTGATCACCGCGTGAAGAAGATATTCAAGTGCCCAAATTTTATATTGCTAATTCTTGTGAAAAGCATCTTTGGGGAAGATGGGTTGGCTAACAACGGATCTATCCATTCTCGAGCAATGATTTTAGCTAACTTTTAGGATCAACTCTCTCGTATTGTGCCATTTGAAGAGGTAAGGGGTTGGTTAGAGCTTCTTTTATTGCTCTTGATTGATGCATCAATCAAGGATGATGAGATAGTGGCAGAGGAAGCAAGTCTTGACCCAGTTGAACAAGTGGCCAAAAATGATAGATAGGCTAGAACGAATGAAAATCCAAGCATCTTGACTTGCCCTAACGGTGGTCAAAGAAGTTGTAATACTAAAAAATTGCAAAAAATTAAGTGTTGACCCGTCAAAAAGCATAGATTCTTCCCTTCTTTTGAGATCTATTGTGAGTCATATTTGCAAGTTTTCCATCATTATTAGGTGCATCACCAACTTTTACAATTTTCATTACCTTTAGAAAATCCTTTTTTCCCCTTTTCCAAACCTAAGTCATAGTTTCAAACTGAATATTTTAAGGGAGCCAGCCCATAATCTAGAGGTTCAAACTCAATATAGGTCATTCACAGCCTGAGTTTGTCCCCATGTTTCGAAGGATTGCGGAGTTTCACCACTTTGCATAAGGGTGCAATCCTCATCAACAACAATTTTTGGCATGCCCGGTGGGACTTTGAACTGATTTTCAATTCAAAAAGAACTTATATATTATTGTTGTTTTGGTATGATCAATAGTTAATATAGCCTTTTTAGAGGTGTTATTTCAAAACACCTGGCGACTCTATCTGTCTAGTTTTATAGGTCAAATTTTGCAGCCTATGAGAAGAATTTCACAAGATCAGGTTTCAGTTGTTTTCCAACTTTTGAATGAGTAAACATGTCTATCCTGCATGTAAACATGTCATATCATCCATCATATCATGAAAATGCTGCTAATCCATCATCTTATCAGCCATATCAGATCAACCATGTTGTTGGTTTTATCCCAAGCAGTCATGCAATAGCAGTATATCAGCATGCATAGTACTCTTACCTCCCACCCACCCCAGTTCAGACTTGTTGGCAGTCTATACATGAACCAAATCAGCTTCAAGAGTATATGAAGGAAGAGATTGCAAGCATAAAGAGTATGTCACTTGATCTCAATAATAGCATGAATGAAACAAAAAACACATTGCTAGAAATCACAAAGCAGATAGAGGAGATCAAGAGGTAACAAGAATATGAGCATCAACAAGAAGAGATGGATTATCAAGCCTATCTTCATAAGCAGGAGTTGGAGGCACAAAGGGTATAGTTTGAAGAAGGTCTCAGAAGGGAGATAGCAGCAAAAGAGGAGCAGATGAAGTTTTTGCTTGCACAAGTACAAAGGCAAGCAATCCAGATAGTTGCATTCATTCTGGATCAACCTGTTCAACATGAGGTTAGTAGGTATCAAGTTTCAAGTTTTAGAAGTTGTGATTTTGATCAGGAACCCATTTACATTCAAAATTAGTGTATTAGCCCTCAGTATCAGTCACATCAAGTACCTGAACCAAGTCATCACAACCTTGAGCAACCATGGCAGCCTTCTTGGACCAAATATCCTGATTATAAAATGCCAAATCTTATTAAGGCTACCCCTTCCATACCAATCTAAAATTAGGAAGAGGAAAAGGTAGTAGTTTATGAACCAATCAAGATTCCCAGTTGGTATGGTGAATAAGAACAAAAGGTTTTAGAGCCGAAGCCAATAAAAATTCTAAGTTTCAGTCTAGTAGTTGAAGGTGCTGTTAGCTAAAAATCAGCATAATTCATACAAAGAGGATGCTAGTTCAAATTTGACACTCAATCCTTTGTATTTTGATTCATTTGAGAAGTTTTCTAATTTTGTTTACAATATAAATGAAAGTAGCACACAGATATTGGAAGGGGCAAAATCTTCAATTGCAAAGATAGGTTGCCCACATTTCGATGGAGAAAGCCCTGTGTGAGGAGGAAGAACTAGTTTCTTTGTTTGACTAGTTACCTAGTTTTGTTGAGCCAGATGGAGAGCTCATACCACAAGTAGAAACAACAAAACAACAAAAAGATGTGAACAATTGTGATGGTTTGCTAATTCCTCAAGGACAGAATGAAGGCAATCTTGATTTAAAAGATGGAGAGATTGAAATACATGAGAAAACTGGGAGTTTGGATTTTAGATCAACTATTCTACTAGTTGTCCCTAAAAGCCTTCAAAGATCTGATAGTTTTGATGAGTTATTGGTTGTCCTAACAGAAGGAGATGATTTATTAGCCATGGAAGAGGAATTGACATGGCAGGTTATCATGCAAGATGAAAGCTTTTAACAGTAGAAGGATGAAATTCATATGGTTTTAGTGCAAGATTATCAGTTGGATGAGAGCATGTTTTCAAGTATCATAGAGGATTTTCATTCTAACATTGATAATGATCTGATACCATGTGAATCAACAATATGTGATCACTAGGATCAAATCAAAGAGGCAAGTATTTTTTCATTTCAGTTATGTGAGCTAACTTTTCCAATTACAACTGATCATATGATAGTAGATCTAAATCAAGACATCAGGAGTGTTAACCAAAAGTTTATCATTGCAAGAGGTTGTCCCATCAGGGATTTAGCCGTCAAAGGGCTAAATAAGGAGGTACAGATTGGTGTTATTCCCATAGAGCAGTTTTTAGCCTTAGAACAACAGAATGAGACCATCCAGTCACACCATAACAGTAGTATATCTTATCAAGTTTGGATGATCAGTGATTTTGTTTTCATTTTTCAGAGAGTTTTGCAACATTCTACAAGGTATGTCCTTATCAGTCATATCATGTTAGTAGCATATCACATTGCAGAACATCCTTCCTTAATCAGAAAGGGAAGTTATTTCACAAAGCCAGTTAATGGATTTGTTTGACCAGCACTTTTGGCTAGCTAGAGTAGGGTAGAGTAGAATTTAAGTTCAGTATTTTGTTTTCCAAGAAGTGTACATGCACATTTTGTTGGCCATGTCTTAAGCAAGCCAGATTAGTTTTAGTTTCAATTTTTGTTGATGCTGTAGTTTTCTATCAGTTTGAGTTGCAGAAAGTTTTTCAAAGTTCAAAGCAGAAGAAGACTCATATGCCCAATGGAATTGCAAGACTACTGGTTCTAAGTTGTTTAGCAGGAAAACACCCCTGAGAGGTCACTGGAAATGTTACTAAATTTTGTTCACACCTAATTTAGTTGGATTAAATTTGCAATTGTTTCAAAAGGAGTAAAAGAAAACTTTTAAGTTATTGCAATCAGTGAATGTTTGATGTCTTGACAAGAGGAAAACAATGATCAATTGTCATGATAATCCAACAGTCCAATCAGGACTGTCAAACCATCATGACAAGTGAATATCTAGTGGCAAGATATCAGACAGTCAATGAAAGATAGATAATCTAACTGATTTTATCTTGCAACGTTATAAGACAATTTGATTATTCAAGTGATCATAATTTAGTGTGAAAGAAATGTATTCATTTAAACTATCATTTCATATGATTTTTTGAACATACATCAATTTTAGTTTTTCTATCCTATGCATTTGATTCAAAAAGGGAAACGTACACAAATCAATTGCATAAGGTAAAGTAACTGATAATGTTTAAAAGAAATGTTTAAATATGTCCCACACAAGCCGTGGGAGTGACTAAACTGAGCAATGCAGACATATGCAAGCTATACATCTGATGATAAAAGGAAAGGAGAAAGAACTTATGAGAATATCAAATATCCATCATTGCCTTTTTGTTTGAAGGTTGATGTCCTTTGTTGATGGCTGGTCTTCATATCCTTTTCTTCAACTCCAGACCATACCAAGTGTACCTACAAAAAATGGGGAAAAAGTCCTGTTAGAAGCTCTGGATATTTAAGATTATCATATGCTTTTATCAATAGACATATCAACTTGCAAACATGATGTATCTCATGTGAATGGATCAAATCAAACATGTGCAATAAATCAGATCATCATGAGAAAGATCAATCAACATCAAGAGGTATATTTTTATGCTAACTTGTTTGTTCACTGTGCAGTTATAGGAAAAGTAATGTTGCTGACTTGAAGACATTAAAGCATGTGGAGAAAATGTGGCTCCCACAAGGGTTGAGCCTAGCATGCTCAATGTAATGCCATTATATACAGATATTCAATTGAACTAACAAACAATAGTATTACATCATGTTCCTATTATGCCACTCATCAATGATCAAGTGCAAGAGAAGAGGTACACTTATATAGGATGGAGTAGCATTTAATAATAGGTATTTTACCAACTCTTGTTATGTACAATTGCTATTGAACTCATTAAGCAATCATTAGAAGTAGTATATGCTACTATGAATCATATAAGGGCATCCACCTGAATGAACACAGTTAAGGATCTCAGTCATATGCAGTCATAACAGTAAGAGGGAACAACAAACTGCCATAAGTTAAATGCATAATAGCCAATCAATAGTTTTTAAAGAATTCCATGAGCTTCATGCAATAAAGCAATAACAAGAGTCAATAGATGATAAGAATATCAATAATTTGCTTGCATCCAAGGAGTTTCATTAGAGGTTAGGATGTGACATGAGTGAATGATAGTAAAAGAGAAGTAAGAAGTTGTTTTGGAGCTTACATAGGATATAGTAAACTGTTATGCTAGAACGTCACAAAGCCTACCTTGATAAGACCATAAAAGGTGATCTCTGTACTTTTAAAAGTAATTAGAAACAAGACCAAGATACAAGGAGTAGAAGAGTCTTCAGAGAACCATGAATAGAAAAGAGATAGTCAACAACAGTTATTGTAGGCAACAAGGGGACTGTGCCCAAATAAACCATTAAAGTCATTTAAAATGATTGTTTTAGATCATCAAAACAGCCATAAAAATGCTTGTCTTCTCATCATAGAAGAAAGATTAATGATGGTTGTTCTGAGCATCTAAAAAGGGTAGAAAAACTATCTTCATTTTGATTATCCATCAACAAGTAAAGACAATAAAAGAGAAATCAATCTATATATACTATGACACCATCCATGATGTGAAAAAGCATTCCTCATCACAAGGAGATAGAGCATTATACATATGTTGCAAGGAATTAAAGACAGTCATCAATAGATAAAAAATGCCAGTCTCCAAGACAGGACAATCATTGAATCATGAAGCACTATCAAAGATAAAGATCAATCACATCAAGATCCTGGCAGCAACTACATCACAAAACAACATTTAAGAAAATGCTAAAAGTATAAGATTCAGCATGATATAGTAGAAGCAAATACAAACAACAAACTAGGGTGCAGAGTATGCAGAGGCATATCAACTAACCATGGTAAACCAAGAGGATAGCACAAGAACTTAACTTTTTTGTTGTGAATGATGTGTAAAATTGCTATGGAGACAGCCAACTGTACCCCAACAACAACTAAATAGAAGGAGGACAGTAACATTAAATGCATACATAGCCACCATGAAGATTTAGATGAACCAGAAGGTACAGCCCAAGGAGAAATCCATCAATCAAGGAACAGTCAAATAGATGGAACTCATAATGTCAAATCGAAAGAGAAACAGCCATAAGATGCCAAGCAAAGAATAGTTCATAAGGCACAGTCAATAAACAAGATACAATATGTTGATGAGATGTCTATTATCAAAGTCAAGAACATGGTGATCATATGTATACCTGGTGTTCATTACACAGTCACCTTCATAATAGTAGGATAGTCACAAAGGCAAGATCATGTGAAGATATAAGCATTTCATATGTCAGTATAGGTCTCATGGAGTCAACATTATACAAAATGTCAGAAGAGTCCCAACAGCCATGGATAATGATTGGACAGTCAAATATGAACAACAGGGTTATGAGATCGTAATAATGTAGTCTTAAACAAAAGGTATCTTTAGCTTTCATAATGTCTTTCACTCCAAGCAGCCAATAGAACTCATAAAAAGTAGAACAAATATTTACCACTTTTTGTTGTGAATGAGGTGTAAAAAATTGTTGTTACAGTCAATTGAATTGGTTGTAAAAAAACAAACTAAATGGCTGTAAAAAACAAACTAAATGGCTGAAAAGTAATCTCAATTAACCGTAACAGCAAGACATATGAGTATGACAGGGAAGTATAGTGCAAAGAGGGAAATAAAGACACAGAGGCTCTCAATACCACTGCCCTTGTTCATTTTCTAGTGAAAAAGGAGATACAAAGATCAAGATAGTGAAGGTCATGGCTAGAGAAGATCTTTGCTCTAAAAAATGTCAAAACCCTCTTTATATTTTTTTGAAACCCTTGTTTCATTTTTTATCTGTAGAGTAAAGAGAATATACAGGATGCAAAATAAGGAATAGGCAACTATAAAGGACCAAGGAACAGCATAGCAAAGTCATGGATAGATGCTATAGTCATGATCTATCTTGGAGGGATTTTCATACAAAAGATAGAACACACACAGGAAACAGGAACAACAAATGGAGCCGAGGAAATGTAAGAATAGTACATATACAACCACGACCATGGCAGAAAAGATATTTTCTTCAAAGAAAATAAATACCCAGTTCAACCTTCGAGCTCTTATCAATAATATGCATGCACAGTTGAAAAGAACTAAGATAAAGGGCCGAAAAGGAGCTCGCCTCACATTTGGCAGAGGAAAGAAACTAACAGAGGCCGCAGGTTTTATTGTTTGAAGCTTCTCAAGGATAAATTACAGTTGTAGATGAAGAAGCATATAAGACAAGAAGAGCTTGTTAAGTTATTGATAGTCAATGTTAAACACACAGCCACAATCAAATGAACAAAAATCACAGCAAGATCAATGAGAAGTTCATTAGTATGCACAAAGTAACACTCACCTTGTTCCTACACCTTGTTCCTGCATCAAAATACCATGGAAATCATGAAGAATCGACTGATGATAGCTAAGGAAACCAGAGAAAGAGGCTTATTTCTATGAAACCCTAGCCGTCGAATTGAGGTTGCAAAGCAAGATGCAATTGAAGGATAGAAGTGAAATGACCTTTTAGGGTTTGTGAGGTGATTTTGTTTGATGACCTTTTGGTATCTTTTTCTCATATTTTTTACTTTACAATAAAAAAAATCATTGCCTTATCCACCGGGGTTAAGACTTTAGTCTTGAGAGATTCCTAGTCATCATGCCAAGAAGGGGCCATGGGCCGACAGCATATTTCTTTTTGCATTTGATTTTTGATGAAGTCAAAGGTTGACATCATAAGAAGGAAAGGCTTGATGCCTTATAAACTCTTATTTCCTTTATTTCTATGTGGTCAACAACATGGTCGAAGACACCTTGAAATCATATGCAACATGGCTAAGAGTCAAAGATTCCTCTCACATGCATGGAGACCAAGTGTGGTCAATAAAGGGGCATCATTTAAAGACAAGGTAATGTATGAAGAGATGGCAGGATTGGGGATAAGGTAAATTTTTGCATGGTGGTATTTGTATGGTGAGACAAGGATATTTGCATGAAGATTTTGAAGACAATGCATGTAATTGCCTTGGGTGATAAAATGCAACTAGGAGATTATTTCTTGCATGGAGACATAAGGGAATATTTTTTTCTCTCTCACATATTAAGTCCTAATTTTGACATCAATCATGCAAATTTGTGCAAATTAGGCAAGTGTAATTAGAGAGATAAGGTGTTTATTTTCTTTTCATCTATCATGCATGACTTTACGACTAAAATCAATGTAAGTAAATAATAAGTAGTATTTTACAAATTACATTATTATTTTTTACAAGTTGTAAAATCATAGGTTAGTACAAACTGTAACTAATAGTAAAGTAATTAAACACCTAATTACTTTATTCTTTGCTCACTTCAATTTTGTAATGCAAAATCATGCAAAATGGATGAGTTGAGTTAACTAAGGCTATTTGGAGACTTTTGCATGATTTGAAGGATAAGTTGGAGAGTTTTGGTCAACTTCTTCGTCAAACACATGGAGAGGAGCAAATTGGAGCTATTTTTGCTCATTTTGAGGCAATTTTGGCCCTTATTTTTAGGGGATTTCTTATTTGCTCGAGAGTCAACTTGGAGAGCTTATTTTTAGAGAGACAATTAGCTGCAGTTATTTTTTCATACCTCTTGGAGAGAGCAAACTATATATTGTAAAGAAAAACTTAGTTTTTTCCAGTTCTGGCATTCTTTCTCTTTTACACATTGAGAGACAAAGTTTGTTTGTAACTTATTTTCCAGTTCTTGCCTTTTTGCTCTTTATACTTTGGAAGAGAGAAAGAGGTTTTGTAACTCATTGATTACAGAATATATAGAGATTACAGTAGGTTACAGGTTCATATTCTTGTCTTTTATGCAATATTTTCCTTTATTTTTCATTGAAATCAAGTGTTTTCCTTCCATTAATGCTACTTGTATGAGTGATTTGATGAAATTTTATTGTGTTTAATTATCAAAACCTTTAAAATTATTGTCTCATTCTTACTTGCAAGTGTTAGACATAGTGATATCACAGGTCTTAGGTTGTGCTACTGAAGTCTGTTTTCCTTCATGTTGTGAAAAATCTCTTTTCCTTCATAAAGAAGATAATTTCCAGCCTTCCTTAAAAATATTTTTGTGATTATTTTGCCAAAAGTGGATTGTGTAGATAAGATTTCTAAGATCTATTGTGAGTCAGATTTGCAAGTTTTCCATCATTATTAGGTGCATCACCAACTTTTATAGTTTTTATTACCTTTAGAAAATCTTTTTTTCCCTTTTTCCAAACCAAAGTCATAGTTTTAAACTGAATATTTTAAGGGAACCAACCCATAATCTGGAGGTTCAAACTCAATATAGGTCACCCGCAGCCTAAGTTTGTCCCCATGTTTCGAAGGATTGTAGAGTTTCACCACTTTGCATAAGGGTGCAATCCTCATCGACAACAACTCCAGGATGATTTGGGTCACTTTTCTAAAAGATAAATCAGAAGCCCTAGACAAGTTCAAAGCCTTCAAGGCTATGGTTGAGAATGAGTTAGAGTTTAGAATCAAATGCTTGAGTTATGATAGGGGAGGTGAGTTCACATCAAATAAATTCAATATTTTCTATGAAGAACAAGGGATAAAGAGACAAATGTCTGCACCTAGGACTCCTCAGTGGAATGGAGTTGTTGAAAGAAAGAACATGACAGTTCAAGAGGCTAGTAGGACTACATTAAAGGAAGCGAACCTACCAGAAGTGTACTAGAGAGAAGATATACATACTACTGTGTACATCCTAAACATGGTTCAAGTTAAAGGTAACAATGCTAAAACTCCTTATAAATTGTGGTATGGAAGAGCTCCTATAGTGAGATATTTCAAAGTTTTTGGTAGCAAATGTTATATTAGAAGAGAAGAAGATCTAGGCAATTTTGATGCTAGGTGTGATGAAGGAATCTTCCTTGGATACTCTACCAAGAGTAAGGCCTACCGGTGCTACAATAAGAGAATGAAGAAGATCATTTAGAGTGTTAATGTAAAGGTTGATTAAGATAAGGGAAGAATATTAGATCTGAGTGGCTATGAATCAAATTAACCTGCTGCTATAACAAATGAAGAAAAAGTTGAACAAGAAGATAGTCAAAATGAAGAAGAAACGACTCTGAAAAGTGCTGCTAAGACTCCCAGGTATGTAAGAATTAATCATTCTAAAGATCAGATTATAGAGGACAAAAACAAAGGGGTATTGACAAGGAAAAGAGCTACAGAAGAACAGGTGAATTACTATTTGCTTTCAAAAATTGAACCTAAAACTGTGAATGAAGCTTGCAATGATGAAAATTGGGTAAAAGCTATGGAAGAGGAGCTGATGCAGATATAAAAGAATCAAACTTGGGAACTGGTTCCTAGACTTGCTAATAAGAATGTGATTGGCACCAAATGGGTATTCAGAAACAAGATGAATGAGAAAGGAGAAGTACTAAGGAACAAAGCAAGTCTAGTATGCAAAGGATATTCTCAGGTTGAAGGGATAGGTTTTGAGGAGACCTATGCTCTTGTGGCAAGAATTGAAGCAATCAGAATGTTTTTGGCAATTACAACATTTAAATATTTCAAAGTGTGTAAGATGGACGTCAAGTTTGCATTCTTGAATGGTGAGTTAGAAGAAGTCTATATTGAACAACTAGAAGGATTCAAGTTATCAAACCAAGATGACATGGTGTGTAGATTGAAGAAGGTCTTGTATGGACTGAAACAAGCCCCCAGAGCATGGTATGCATGGCTAGACAAATATTTTTTGCAATTAGTGTTCAGTAAAGGCACTTCATACAACAATTTCTATTTCAAAATCAATGATAATCAGATCATAATTGTTGTAGTCTTTGTTGATGACATTATCTTTGGAAGCAATGAAGTTATGTGCATGAAGTTTGCAAGTGAAATGCAAAATGAGTTTGAGATGTCTATGTTTGGTGAAATGAATTTCTTTTTGGGTCTACAAATTAATCAATCAGATAAATTAATCTTCATATCTTAGTCTAAGTATGTGAAAAAGTTGTTGAAGAAGTTTGGGATGGAGGACTCTAAACTGGTATGTACTCCCATGGTGACTAGCTACAAGTTGAGTAAAACTAATGAATCACCTAAGGATGATAAAAAAAGGTACAGATCTATGATTGGAGGATTACTTTATCTAACACAAACCAGACCTAATATAATGCATGCAGTTTATCTTGTGGCAAGATTTCAAGCAGATCCAAGAGAGTCACATGTGATGGCAGTTAAGAGAATCTTGAGGTATTTAAAAGGCACACTAGATCATGGCTTATGGTATCCAAAGGATAATGATTTCACTCTCAGTGCTTATACAGATGTAGATTGGGTCGAAGATATTGATGATAGAAAAAGTACAAGTGGAGGCGCTTCCTTCTTGGGTAATAGACTAGTTTCATGGCTAAGCAAGAAGCAAGATTCAATCTCTTGTCAACTGTAGAAGCAAAGTATATTGTAGCAACATGTTGTTGTACTTAGGTATTATGGATGAAGTAGACATTGAAGGACATAAGAGTTGTGTATGAAGATCCAGTTGCAATCTTTTGTGACAATACAAGTGCTATAAACATTTCAAAGAATCTAGTGATGCACTGAAGAACTAAACATATATCTATAAGGTATCACTTTTTGAGAGAAAATGTGATAGAGAATGAAGTAACGATGGAATATGTGTCCACAAAAGATCAGATTGTAGATATTTGTACTAAGCCTCTACCTAAGGATACTTTTGAGTATCTCAGATAAAAGTTAGGGGTCATTACCCCTTCTAATCTAAACTAAGATGCATAGGAATTGTGAGGCCTATTATTTCACTCCCTTATTTTGCTCGTTTCATATTTACTATTGGAGACATTTTTGACATTTGGGGACTGTTGATCCCGTTATGCAGATTCTAGACTACAATCCTTTATTTTAGTTAGCTATGCTTAGTATGTTGTAATCAGACTAGATCTTGATTTTTGATTCATTGATGATGATTAGACATGTGATATGCATTTTGATATTATTGGAGATACTAGTTGTGAAATCATATTATGGATTTACTATGTGATTTTTATCTTGAGATGGTATATAGAAATGCAAATTATGAATCTAATTATGATGTGATTTTTATGATATTTTAAATGAATATGCGATGGCGTGAGTGTATGCTTTTCCTTACTTCGGCTATGATATACATGTTGGATTAATCTGTTTGTTTAAGTGCGCAGGTGATTTTCCCAAGCCACAGAAAATTGAAGATCATCCCACACATTTGTGAATCCCATGTTGAACCGATCTAGTTCCAAGAGGAACCAAGATCAACTGTGTATTGCATGATGAATTTTTATAATGTTTGCATATGGTATCTTTTGGACTAGGTCTACCCATTTTTAGTTGATTGTATTATGGTGTTGTAAATGTGAAAAGTTTATTTCACTCAATTTTTGTATTTTAATTTTTGTGACCCCTTTTCATGTGATTTTCTACATCCTAAGGTGCTAAATTTGGGTTAAAAGTGACCCTGGGTTGTACCCCTAGGGTCTAGGGCCCATTTGAGGATATCAAACCTTAGGTTAACTCCCATATGGTCACTTAAACTTCACCCTAAGGTGAAGTGACGAAAATGGAAGTTTGAGAGGAGTGGAAGGATGGGTCAAACCTTTAACCTTATCCACACCTCATTCCAAGGCATTAGGTACCATGTGTAGAAGGCTTGGGGAGTCTTCAAGACCCCTAATTGTGGTGAACCCAACTCCAAGGCTCTCACACATGTGTGAGGGTACCTTGGAGTTTTGTGGGCTTCTATGGGAGGAGAGGATATTGACACATGTCGTACCCTCATCCTCTTGAGCTCCACCTTCCTCTCACACATATGTGAGAGAGCACAAGTGGATGTGAGGAGGAAGGAGAAAGTGACATGTGTCACCTTCTCATTCCTCAAGGCTCATGAAGAGAGCCTATATTACTCCCTCTTGAAGAGAGGGAGAGGGTTCTTGATTTTTTTTCTATTTTCATTTTTATTGAGGCTTTGGGGAGAGTTGGAGAATTTTTGGAGGCACATTTGGAGGAAGGACTTGGAAGTGGAGTTGGAAGGCTCTACTTCAACTATCTTTCATTGTTGGGCATTTCAAGGTAGGATTCAAGGCTTGAATCCTTTCCTTATGCATTTATTTTGTTTGTGTGCTTGTATTGTGGGTGTTTTACATTTTTATGTTGTGGGGTTTGAGGGAGTTTTGTAAGAGCCTCTCCATTTGGAGAAGAGCTCAACATGTGAGGGGTGGGAGAGGAGTGAGCCTCCTCGAGGTCACCCTCTTGTTCTACTTGAGGTATTTTGGCCATTTGAGTATTTTGGAGGTGCATGAGATTATTATTGAAGGCAAGAGTGCATTGAGAAGTTTGAGTTGAGTTTATTTATTTGGGCTTGAGGCCTTGTTATTCTTGAGTTTCATGAGGTTGAGTTTATTTGTGGTGTGCACCTTTTGAGTAGAGAGATGTCCACTCTCCTACCCATTGAATCCATTCCCAAATGGATTTCGTTGTTTGTGAAGCCATGGGTTGGGTGTTCTATTTGTTATGTGTGTTTACATTGTTGTGGAGTGAAAATCTCGTGTGTGGGTGACCTCCAAGTTCGGGGGTGACCCACGTGTGGGTCTATGGTAGGGAGGAGAGTTGTTTTTGTGGCTTGGATGTCCCTCCTTGGTTTTAGTCTTGCATGTTTTATTGTTGACAATGGAGTTTAGTAGAAATGAATTTAAATTCATGTGTATTGTTATTTTGGCTACTTGAGAGCTATGGCCAAAAATGGTCTGTGTAGTTGTTCAAGTGGAAAGAGAGAAAATACTCTCTCTAATATGTATTGTATAAATAGATTTTTATGTCACATTCTATTTTGTTGTAGCTGTTAAAAAGAAATATATGTATATGTTGCTGGTTTTTGCTATGAAGTTGTGGGAAAGTTGTAATGGAAAATATACATTTGATGTTTACTCTTTAATGTAGTAAAAAAAAAATAGATATATTGATGTTTAAATTTCTATTTTTTTTAAAAGGCAATTAGTTGTTGGTTATTCCAAGGAAAGAAAATTAATATAGATTGAGCTGCTATTTTTACTTCAAAAAAATATATATACATGGATAGGTTGTTGTTTTTAAATCTCTTTTTTAATTAATTAGTTGTTGTTTTGTATTATAGTTTCAAAAAATATTTATATATAGAGTTGTTTAATTTTTTTTTAAAAAGGCAGAAATAAAATCTATCGTGCTGTTAGAAAATGAAATATATTTATGGGAATGTTATATGCTTGCTCAGTTTGAAAATACATACATACATACATACATACATATATATATATATATATATATATATATATATATATATATATATATATATATATATATATATATATATATATATAGTTTTGTATTATAGTTTCAAAAAATATTTATATATAGAGTTGCTGTTTAATTTTTTTTTTAAAAGGCAGAAATAAAATCCGTCATGCTGTTAGAAAATGAAATATATTTATGGGAATGTTATATGCTTGCTCAATTTGAAAATACACATGTCTTATATATATATATATATCATTTTTTTTTATGCTGGAAATTATAGGGTAACTGAGAAAACTGTGAGTATCCACCTTTCTATATATATAAACTGTTATGCATTGAAATTTCTGTATAGAAAAATAATAAATATACAGCGTCGAACCCTAAGCGGAATTGTAGAAGGCCGCTTTATTTTTTTTGTTTCTCATGTTTAACGACTTCTTTTAACAGAGGGTTGTGTATGGGAGGGTGGCGGCATAGTTGTTTTATCCGGGGGTTTGGGTGGGCAGGGTCTGTTAGACCCCATCCATCGGCCCCTTTCTGCTACCGCCACCCCCAAACTTTCCTTGTCGGTCCGGCCTGTATTCCGTCGCTCCCCTCAAGCGGCCATTCAACCCTTGCTTAACCTGTAATTTTTGCTCTTATATATATATATAAACAAGGGGCTTTCTATCTTGAATATATACAGTAAATATACCTCTGTAGGAGGTCATCCATTGCTGCCCCATCTCTCAACCTACAAGCCAAACAAGAAAAAAAAAAACAAATGAGAAGAAGAAAGTATGAGAAGAAGTAGAAATAATAGAATAGAGTTAAGGAAGAATAGGGTTAGGGTTCTTTTTTCCCATAAGGATATTATTTTTTTTATTAGTGGGAGCTTTTAGGGCTTGTGTAGGAATTTTAAAATTTGGGATTTAATTTTGCTCTTTTATATGAACGTGGAGTTATTGGTTTTCTCCCTTTTTGACTTGGGGATTTCTTTTAATTTTTCTTTTATGCTTTGGCCTTTTGGGGAATAAGGGTATAGCATTGTATTTCATTTATTTATGGGTTAGAATATTGGTTTAATGATTTTTTTGACTTTGGGAAGATAGAAATCTTTTAATTATGGAAGTAGTAAATCTTTTAATATTCATAGGACACTATAGTGAACTTTATTAATAATATTAGAGAATTTAATTTTATTATTGTGACTTGAGAATTATTAATGTAATATTATAATAGCTAGTCAATTTAATTAATTTAAGCTTATGTTTGGGAATAATCGAAGTAGGTTATTATTTTGATTGTTATTTAATTATTAATTTTTATTTATTTTATTTTTTAGAATAATTCCTATATATGCCCTAGAAGCGTTATGCTGCCAGAATTTTAACCTGCAAGGCAAACCAAAAAAAAAAAACAAATGAGAAGAAGAAAGTATGAGAAGAGGTAGAAACAATAGAATAGAGTTAAGGAAGAATAGGGTTAGGGTTCTTTTTTCCCATAAGGATATTATTTTTTTATTAGCGGGAGCTTTTAGGGCTTGTGTAGGAATTTAAATTTGGGATTTAATTTTGCTCTTTTATGTGAACGCGGAGTTATTCTTTTTCTCCCTTTTTGACTTGGGGATTTCTTATAATTTTTCTTTTATGCCTTGGCCTTTTCAGGAATAAGGGTATAGCATTGTATTTCATTTATTTATTGGTTAGAATATTGGTTTAATGATTTATTTGACTTTGGGAAGATAGAAATCTTTTAATTATGGAAGTAGTAAATCTTTTAATATTCATAGGAGACTAAGTGAACTTCATTAATAATATTAGAGAATTCAATTTTATTATTGTGACTTGAGAATTATTAATGTAATATTATAATATCTAGTCGATTTAATTAATTTAATCTTATGTTTGGGAATAATCGAAGTAGGTTATTATTTTGATTGTTATTTAATTATTAACTTTTATTTTATTTTATTTTTTAGAATAATTCCTATATACGCCCTAGAAGCGTTATACTGCCAGAATTTTCTAGGAATCTAGGGTTGACTTCTTAGGAGATTTAACCCTTGTTTTGTTTAATACTTGAATGTTTTCGCAAGTTAATGATGTTTTGGTAAGTTGTTATTTAATCCTTTTATGCTCTAGTATTAGAGTTTGGATTTTGACACATGTCAAAATTCTGCCACTCATTTAGGAAACTTAGGGTTAAAATCAAATTGATCCTAACCCTAATTGCAATGCTCATTACGTCGTATAACCCCCTAGTCAGCTATCATCACGCAAGGGAATGTGCATGTAATCGCACTATCCTGAGATTCGATTGACATGTTTATGCCCTATGTGTATTGCCACCGAGCACGCTGACATGTGCGAGGAGGTTTCTAGGGATGCGTGGAAAAGTTTTTTATATTTCGTATCATGACAACATGACAAATGTGGACATGACACGTGTGTTGCGTGTCGTGACTGCATGAGAAATGTGTGCATGACATTTGGTATCAAAGCCCAAGTTTAAACACTGGGCTTGTTTGGGCACATTATTTTTTTATAAATTCATTTGATTTGTGAATACCTTGTTTTTGTAGGATGCCTCCCAAAATGAGGTGAGCACATTCATGCACCACTGCATCCATCGAGATACATAGCGACTCATCAGTCAAGGGTCAGGGACCACCAGTACCACCGAAGCAATCGACACTGCAGACACCACCCACACCTGATTTAGGGCCACACATTCTTCAGGCTTTACAAGTAGTCTTAGAGAGGTTACAATTGTCTCTCAGATTTGCACCCTTGTTGAGTTGTAGAACTTGGCAATCTGGAGAAACATGGGATCTTTCCAGGTCTGTGGGTCACCTGTGATGGAAAGAACCTCCAGAGAAGGTCGGCTTCCTGCTGATACTCCACCTAAACTACTTATACTAAGGTCCTTGCAGAGAAAAGAGTAAGAAAGATTACATAAAAATGAAACCTACTGTCTAAGGTGATGCACCAAAAGATCATCAAGAAATACACATGAAATGACACACTTCAGAAACAGTAATAATAAGAACCCTCACACAACCTAGCAAGATTCATAACCCTTGCATCAATGTTTTGTAAGAAAGCTAAATAATAGCAGTCTTGTTAAGGAGAAAGAGGTTTTCTCACTACCCACAAACTGATTGTTATCCCTTGCACATCTCACAACCTGCAAAAATTATAAAAGAAACCCCTGTATAAAGGCACCAACATGAAAGATAGCTTCAAGGACAGAGAAACATCACCAGAATCTGTACTAACACTGAGGACACACAATATCAGAAGAAATAGGAAGGTATGAACTACTTATTACTGCCAAAAGAGTGTTACAACACTGTATATCTCTGAAAAATGTGTTACAAAACTGTTCACATCTGCAAAAGAACTCTAAAAATTACAATATACAGGATAGTGAATAGCAAGAACCCCTGAAAAATGAATAAGGAAGAAGGATATATACTTCCTAAACAACTGTAAATAGATAGACATCCACCACCTCCATTCCCATGCATCTCATAAATGCCCACAAAATATCTCTCTAAAGTCCTCCAAAGTGTGCTCACAATGCAGAAAAAGTCAAGGGATGCCATCTGCAATCATAAAGGCACCTGAAAATGTCATAAAATGCCTTTAAATGCCCTCTGTGGTTTCTGACATACGTCAGATCTGTGTCATAAGTCCTGCAGCATCATAAATAACTGAAAAATATCCAAATAAAAGACATAATTACATATTTTCTGCATCTAATAAACATTTAACTAAGAGGTTTATAACTCCACCACCTTAGTAAATGTTTTTTTACAATTTATAATCAAGACCTATGCAGAAAATGGCATTATGACATAACAAGGATGTCCATACCTCCTAGGAAAAATAACACGACATATCACATCATCTCGCATCATGCCTATACACGGTTTGAAGCAATATATTTTCAATGACCTTTATACCTCCATATGCATCACCATGCCATTATTTTACTTTCAAACCACCCTGTTACCCGGCAACATCAAGCTTACATACATCATTATTCACCTTATATCTCCTATGGGATGTCTTCACAAACTAAGGCATCTGACCTAGTAAGAAAAAGATATTACCAATCTTATATCTCCCAACACCAAACACTTAGCATATTACACCCTCGACCTTGATGCCTTGGCAAATTCTATCATTTTATTCCATGTGACTTGGCTTTAAAACATAACAAAAAGGCACAAAGGCCGCGGCCCCACCTTGCATCACTAGGCTTGGACGACTTCACAAGTGTTTACCACGTCGCCATATGAAGGAAAATAATGTTTTCAAAAAACAAAAAAACATAATGCAAAGGCTTCCATCGAACCCTAAAGAGGAAGACCTAAACACATTTCATTTGCATTTTGCTCTCTGTGGTTTGCCCTAGCCGCCGTAAGGGTTTGAAGGTCGAAAACACATCATTTTTGGTTGATTTCTAGCAGATATGGGTCGATTCTTTGGTCGATTTCTGAGGTAAATGGCATTTTTTGATGTTACAACTCCTTTGAAGTCATTTTTTAGCTGATTGGGGCCGATTTTGACTGTAAAATATTGCTTTTTCTGCCATTTTTTACTGTGAAATGATGCATTTCTGTTGTGTTCCTTGTGTTGGCCACCCTTGTATCTGTTGTTGGCATGTGTCGAGGCCGTTCTTGGAGGAAAATGACCAAAACTTGTTGATTTCGGCCACAAAAATGGCGAAAACAGAGGTACTGCTTGTGTTTTGTCATTTTCTGAACTTGCTTGCTGCCTTAAATCGCGATTCTGAGCATTTCTAAGATTCTTCCCTTTACACCTGCATTTGGCTGTTCGAACCTAAGCTTATGACAAAGATTAAAAAGCGTCTATGACCATTTTGCAACGTGAAAAACTGTCTTTTCTGCTTCTGTTGTTGGCGAGTACTTGAAACATTTGCATCTTTTCTGAAAATTGCATTTTCTGTGTCTAATCACTGTTCACGGGCTGCATCTTCGCTGTTCTTCATGCGATTCTGAGCATTTTGTAGCGTTTACACTTTGAGAAGAGCTGAAACTTTGTATTGCTTCTCTTTGCTATTCGTAATATGAAGAAAATCATTGCATTTTTTGACTGTTATAACTCCATTCAACTGCCTTTTGGGTGATTTGAGCATAAGTTTGGAAAAGAATACCAAAAAAAAACCCTTGCATTCTTCATTTTCTACTATTTTTTACTATTCACGGGTTCAGACAATGGAAACAGACCTTATGAACTTGAAAGAAAAATGCATTTTTCTGCCCAAAATGCCATGTTACTGCCTGTGCTGTCTTCTCTTGCATTCGAACTTTGAAAAAATGTAAGAATCTGAGTATTTTCTGTCAAAGAGAAAATGGAAGGTTTTGTCTCTTCTGTTGTATATGCTGCTCGGAGGCACTATTTTGAAAAGAGTATAAAAACCCTTCATTTTTCTTCATTTTTTGAACTTGTTGTTCACAAAAATCTGAAAAGAAAACTCCATTTTTCTGAGTTGTCAATTCTGTGGCATTTGATCTTTTCCAAAAAAATTGAATTTTTTATGTCTATTTGCTGACAGAAGACACTTCTGATGTATTGATACCATATGTGTCTCCTTGCTTTTCTGAGTTACCATGTGACTTCTCCATCTCGCCATGACATGAGCTGCTTCCCATTTCATTAACTGACTTTTTTTTTTGTAAGCCTTTATTCACAGAAGTTTGGCAAGTATTGGCATGTTGTCAAAAAGAAGAATGATACAACTTGCAAAAAATGAAAATTTACCTATTCCATTTTTCTCTCAGCTGTAGCAAATCCGCATATTCCATTATTTCTTTGTCGGGAACAACATTTTGCATTTCTCTTTACCCACTTAGAAGGTACTATTGGATTTTTCTGAGTAGTAATTCAAAAAATTAGTGTTAGAACACTTACTTTTCCTTCCTCTTCTGTTGGTTTCCTTTTTGGCCGTAAACTGCAGTTTTGACAACAAAACTTGAAAACAAAAATGACATCTATGAAATTGGCAACTCAACAACTGAAATTTCTGTGAGGGGTTTCAACAAAACTTGCAACTTCTTTGTCTTGCTGCTTTTGAAAATTGTATCTGTTTTTCTGAAGGTCTGAGTTAAAAAAAACTCCATTTGTAATGATTTTATGTCAACAGGTTTTTAAAGCATTTAAACTTTGAACAATTTGTATTTTCCTCTGGCCGTTCTGATCTTGAACTCCATTGTTTAGTGATTCTTAGAGGATTCTGTTGAAAGATATTTTCTTTTGTCTATTGCTGATAACTGGAAGAAATTCTAAACATATTACTGCTAGCATATTACATGATTTCTCCCTTTCATGCCTTGCTGTCCTGCTCTTGACTTTTGACTGTTGGCTGTCCTCTTTTTTACTGTTTGCTCTTGATAGTTGTAACTATTTTTCTGAGTTGTTACTGAGCTGGGCTCGACCCTTGTGGGAGCCACATTTCTTTCACTCATAACGTAACTGAATGAGTCAAATAGAACATAATGACATCTGTCTCTGCACATGAAACAAACTTGTTAGCAAATAAATGCATGCTTGCAGTCGATATTTTTTTTATTTTCCCAAAAGCTCTTGTGACGCTAATTGGTTCAGTACATTTGAAAACGCAAATTGTATGTTTATGTGTGCATATCATGTGATGTATGATGCCCCACCATTGCTCTAACATCATTTTTTCAAAATTTTACGCAGATGACGGGGTAGCAAGGAGACAGCGGCTGGATGGGAGGGCAAGCCGACAATCTAAGACAACACAAGACATGGCGATAGTCTGAAGGCTCGTCATTCAGGCAACGACAAGTCACCCTACCTCACATGCTATTTGCTTTTTGGTCTTTCATAAATGTACAGTTTGTCCTTTTCATTTTGCAATTGAATCAGTTAGTCTCACGGCTTGTGTGAGAAGCTATACACTTATTTCTTCAATATATATTGTTGGTTTTTTTTTTCAAAAGATTTGTACAATCTCTTAAGCTCTGAAATATATCTGAATGCAACAATACAATTTCATATCAATTTGTATCAAATGTGCTTGGGTTTAACACAGCAGCAATAAAATGTACTTTCTTTTCCTCTAAAAAAAAATGGAAAGCTCTGCTTGATTTAGCTAGTAGTGAAAACTAGGTAACATCTTTGGCGACATCTGCTATATGTTTGCTTGCTAAACATCAGACCAGTTGCCTGAAGCTTATCCATTGGGCATAGAGTCACACACGCTTGACAAAAACTGGAAAACACTTCCTTTACAAACTGCTGTGAATTATTATAGCTCTATGAGGACAGGGATGGTGTGTGACAGTGAATAGATGCATTTACCATTTACTGTTTCACATGATGGCTGTCCTTTCATACAGCTGTAGTACATTACAACAATTTCAAACCCTTCCCAACCAGACTGAAGAAAACTGACAACTGTGCAGAAAAGCACTTAGGGAAAAGAAATCTGCAACTAATCTATGGTGCAGCAGCACTTATTCAACAACTGAAACCTCATGAAATATGTACAAACAAGTCTAGATCCTACCTCAGAAGCAATGTTTGAGCTGAATCCCATTGACTGGGATTGGCTCGACGTCACCATCTAGCTTAGATAGATGGAAAGCGTTATGCTGTTTGCATTCTGAAATAATGTATGGCCCACTCCAAAAAGCGTCAAATTTGGAGTGCTTCCTAGGTTTGCTTTTTAGCACATCCCACTTCAGCACTATGTCGCCCTCCTGGAATGTTCTTGGAGAAGCCCTTTTGTCGAAAGACCTTTTCATTTGGGCTTGATGATGCTCTATGTTGCTCATAGCATCATTTCTAGTTTCTTCAAGCTCAACCAGTTGAGCTAGCCTTACCGTCATAGGGCCTTCCTCTAGCATGTCCAGCTGGTTTACCAAATCAAGTGCTAGTAACTCAAGTGTAATAGGAAGCCTAGCTTCCTTGCCATACACTAACATGAAAGGCAAATGTCCTGTCGACTGTTTGGTAGTGATTCTATCAGCCCATAGTGCTGATTTGAACTGTGTGTGCCAGGATCTTTGGTTCCCCTCCATGGTCTTCTTGATGATCCTGATCAGGTTTTTGTTTGTAGATTCCACTTGGCCATTGCCTTGTGGATAGTAATTTGAGGACGTATTGAGATAAATGCCACTCCTCACAGCCCAATCAGAAATTTTGGAACCAATGAAAGCAAGGGCATTATCTGAAATGATGGACTCAAGCACCCCAAATCTGATGATCAGCTCCTCATAAAAATTAAAAACAACAGACTCATTAGCTTCTTTAAGTGCGACTGCTTCAGTCCACTTAGTGAAATAATCAGTGGCTGTAAGAACCCACTTATGGCCAGCACTGGATGAAGGGTTTATAACCCCAATAAAGTCTAAACCCCACCTCATAAAGGGTTGTTCCACCTAAATTGGCTGCAAAGGCAAGGCTGTCATCTTTTCTTTTCCGGCGAACAGAGCACATTCCTTGCATTTTCTAACCCATAAGTGTGCATCTTTGAACAAACTAGGCCAATAATAGCCACCTTTCATTACCTTAAGAGCTGTTGCTCTAGGTGAGAAATGGCCTCCAACTGACCCTCCATGAAACTCATGCAAAATCTTCTCCACTTGGTTAGATCCAATGCATCTCAGCAATACTCCATTAAAATCCTTCCTAAACAGCAAGTCATTAATGAGCACATAAGGTATGGACTGCAGTCTGAAATACCTTCGTTTGGCTCTATCCAAACCTTGAGGACACTCACCGGTCTACAGGAAATGAACCATTTCTTGCACCCAATCAGCAACAGGATCTGAAACAACTGCCTGTTCCTCTTCTTGCATTGATAGAACAGCCTCTAGATCATGTTCCTCTTTGCTGATAACAGCATCAGCAAGTTGTTCGCACAGCCCTTTTCCTCTAACCAGCTTGGTAACCTTAATGTCCACGTCATACTCCATGACCTTAGTCACCCAACCAGCCCTCTTATCACTGAGATCTCTACTTAGCAGAAATTCTTTCACACTTGGATGAGCAACCATTAAGTTAATCTTGTTATTTGATAACATGTGTTTAAACTTTTTCAAACTTCTTATAACAGCAAGTACATGCTTCTCAACAAAAGTGTACCTCAGCTCATAGTCCTTTAATGCCTGGCTGAAAAAAGCTAAAGGCTGTTCCATTTCTTGCTCATTTTTTTGTACCAACATGGCTGAAACAGAATCAATGTTACCATATGCATACAAGGTAAAATCCTTAGAAAAATCAGGATTCAGCAGTGTAGGTGCAGCAGCCAAAGACTCCTTGATAAGTTCAAAACTTTGTTTTCCATCTTTAGTCCAGCTGAAAGACATGTTCTTTCTCAACATAGCAGTCAATGGGTTTAACAAATCAGCAATATCAAGGATGAATCTCCTGACGAAGTTGATCCTACCAATGAAACTTTGTAGGCCCTTCTTGTGTGCTGGTAAAGGTAGAGCCAAAGTTGCACTTATTCTCTCAGGGTCAATGGTGATACCTTGCTTCGACACCACATAACCAAGTAATCTGCCCTCATGGACAGCAAACACACATTTTTTGGGATTAAGTGATATCCCAAACTCCCTACACCTTTCAAAAATCTGTCTTAGGTGATTGAGATGATCCTTGGCCTCCTTAGAGAAAACAGTAATGTCGTCCAGGTAGACTAGGATGATCTTGTACATCAGCCCCTGAAAGGCCATATCCATTGCCTTTTGAAAGGTTGCTCCAGCGTTGGATAAACCGAAAGGCATTTTTTTGTAAGCCATAGTCCCCCACTTTGTGGTGAAGGCCATTTTGTATTGGTCCTCCTCCTTGACTAAAATCTTATTGTAACCAAAATAGCCGTCTAGCAAGGAAAACCTTTCTGATCCTAAAACTACATGGAGTATCTGCTCCATGGAAGGTAAAGGATGACGGTCCTTCAAAGAAGCTCTATTTAAGTCACGGAAGTCCACACATAGCCTTATCTCCCCGTTTTTCTTCCTAACCGGCACAAGGTTGGAAACCCATGAGGTGTGCTTTATAGGAAAAATTATGCAACTCTCAATCAGCTTATTCAGTTCTATCTTCATGAGAGGCTCTAATTTAGGATTCAAAGGCCTCTGTTTCTGCCTTACCGGCTTAGCATCAGGTTCCAACTCAATAGTGTGTTGAGCAAGATGGGGGTCAAACCCCTTTAAATCACCATATTCCCATGCAAAAATGTCACTAAATTCTTGGAATAGCTGAATAAATGCACGTCTTTCCTTTGCTGTACATACCTTGCCTATTTTAAGTAGTTTGCCCTTAAAAATCTCAAATTCTTCATAATGGTCTTGCTAGACCTGTAGGCTGGACCTGGGCTTTACAACTTTATCATCCGTGTTAAAGATGGATTCTAAGGTGACCAAACCTTTTGGCATCTTGTTATTTTTCAGCTGAATGATTTGGTCACCATACTGGTGATGTAGCTTCCCCTGATTTGCATGAGAAAATTTAGCCTCCTCTCTCAAGAAGTTTACGATTTGCTGATCACTATCAAATACCTGCCAATGTATGTTATTATCTGGCACAGCAGGCCTAACAACAATTTTGATATGCTATTTTTTCTTACCACTACTGATTTCCTTGGGAATGTCAAATTCTGCCCCTACAGCAGCCAACCTATCAACGTTTTTATTCTGATTTCTGGCTATGGAGATCAAATTGAAAGCATCAAAACCTTCCAAAAGGTCCCATACTCTGTGCTTGTAAGACTTGAGCAGATCATTTTTTGTGACATTGAGCTTTCTGACCTGATTTACAACCAATTCGCTGTCCCCATAAACTTTCAGACAGCCAATACCCTTTTGTCTGGCCCATTCTAGGCCTTGAATCAGAGCCTCATATTCAGCCATGTTGTTAGTGCAGCTGAAATAGAATCTAAACACTGAATAGTACTTCTCAGCCTTAGGGGAAACAAGCATGCATCCACCTCCGGCACCATTTCTACTCCTTGAGCCATCAAAAAATAGCTCCCAGACTTCATTTTCTTGCTGCCCATTCTGCTGTTCTGCACTTTTTTCAATGTTGGGCAGAAATAAATCAGCCTCGTGCATCATATACACCCCCAAACCAACCTCGTCTAGGTGTTCACATGGTTCAACCACTTGAGTCTGGTCTGCCCATTCATCAAGAAGGACCTCTGGTATGCCTTCAATCAGCGTATTTCCTTCTTGAACAGCAGGCTGTTCTGTTTCTGATTCGCTTACAACCAAGTTGGCATTGACGGGGCGTGTAGTGTGGGGTTCAATATGGTCTTTGGCAATGGGCTCCGACTTGATAGTCACCTTAGTGCCGTACCTGGTTCTGAACAGCATATGAGACCAATCTGAGGATAGGTAACCTCCTATCTTTGCTGTAAAATCCCTTGATAAGCAAATGGCAAAATAAGGCGGTAAGTCAATAACATATATGTCCTGCGGGATAGAAAAATTTGGGCAGACATGCAGAGTTAAACTTAGTCCTTTGATGACACCAACTGTGTTAATAGCAGTTCCATCCAGCTAAACAACTCCTTTTTCTAATGGCTCATATTCAATGCCCAGCCTGTCAACAATTTGTTTGGGCATTATGGAACTGCTAGCACCTGAGTCTATCATGCAGTTATGAACTAGATGATCCCCTATGATCAAAGATACGTAAAAGGGCGGGGGTTTGACTTCTGAAGCTTGCTGTTCTACATTTTTCTCAAGGTTATTCGTCAAAACAGCCTTGGATTTACCTACATCAGACTCCTGAGATAACTTTAAATTCGACAAGGCTGATTGTAGCAGGTCTTTTTGGCCAGGGATACTCAGGGAATCCCACATAGTCATAGATATATTTATTTTCTTCATATGTTCAAGTATATTGAAAGCAGATGTACCTGTTTTAGCTTGGTTTTTAGGGGCAGCCACGTCACCTTGAGCACAAGTTGGTTGTACTGATGGATTAAGTTGTTCCTTGCCTATCAAAGGCTGATCCTTTGATAGGACTTGAGTTCTTTCAGCCTTTGATGGGTTAGAAACACCTTGATTGACGTTCGGCACTTGACGCCCATGAATCTGGACTTTATCAGCTTGCTGCCCCTCATCAATAGCCCTTTTCTTGCTGCACGTATTATCTGCAATTGAAGCACCAACCTGGTTCATACCGCAGAATTCTTCTCCCTGCCAGTTTAAGAGTGTTGTTTCATGTGCCTGTTCTCCTTGCTACTGAATAGTAGGTTCTACAGGCACATTAGATTACATTGTTGGACTGTTCTGAACCATTAGAGCTTGGTTAATCACCCCATTCGCACATGTATTCTGATTATGGGGTTGGTTACAAGGAAAGCACTAGTCATATTCTTGGGCAAAATTGTTTTGTATGGGCACAACCTCCTTTGAAGAACTGACAGCGTTTGGATTGTAGGCCTGATAAGGTCTAGAGTTAAAGGCTGGCCTTGGACCTTGATTAACAGGCTGATAAGGTGGCTTATTTTGCTGATTTTGCTGATAAGTGGACTGGAAAGGGGGCTGATAAGGTCTGAAATTTTGACCTTGCTGCCTCTTGAGGTTCACAATCTCATTACCAAAAGACTGCAGCAGTCCTTTGATTTCCTGTAATTCAAAAGACTGATTTTGGACAGCATTTTCTGACTTATTTGGCTGTGCATTAGGTG
The DNA here is from genome assembly GCA_027924645.1 of Cunninghamia lanceolata. NCBI lineage: Eukaryota > Viridiplantae > Streptophyta > Pinopsida > Cupressales > Cupressaceae > Cunninghamia > Cunninghamia lanceolata. The sequence goes on along the minus strand of BSBN01000021.1, from coordinate 16,804,240 downwards.
CTGGTAATGCTGGCACAACAGGTATAACAGCTATAGGAGGCACATGTATTGGCATTGGTAGCTGAATAGCTGGAAAAATTGGCAAAGGCGGTCTAGGGGCGATTTTACCAGCCTGTATTAGGTTGTTTTCAGCTCTTATGGCTATGGCATAAGCCTGAGGTAAGGAATTTCCTCCCATAGATTGAATCATAACAGAAATATCACTGTTTAAGGCTCTTAAATAATATAAGAAGGCATGGTCAGCTGTAGGCCTTACCGTTGGTGGGATTCTATCCCACGTTTTCTGAAAACGGTGATTGAAGTCTGACATAACTTCGTGAGGAGCTCTTTTTATTGTGGACAGCTGCTCCACCAATGACAAATGATCTGATTTGTCTTCAAAGAAACTGCACAACTCGACTCCTAGACCATCCCATGAATCTATGGAGTTCACCGGCAAGCTTCTGAACCATTTCAAAGCCTTGCCTCTGAGAGAAGATGCCAATAACCTGATTGCAACATTCTCTTCTGTCACATGATGGACAGCACATAGGTTTGCAACGTCTTTTATGTGTTCAGCTGAAGTGGTCTGACCTTCACCATTAAAATATGGTAAACTTTTCAAGGCAGCAATAGGAATAGCATCATGCTGAGTTAAATTCAGGGGGCTGCCCTGGTTAAATGCAACAAAAGGCTGATATCTGACTGCAGGAATCATTGTAGCTGGGATTCTTGTGACAGTATGAATTCCAACAGCAGGAGGAGTAGACTTGGCTCTTCTTGAATAGACACGAGTTGTCTTGGATTTCTTAGTGGTTATCCCTCTTCTCCTAGGTGGGGATAATTGTAAATATTCAAAAGATGAAGAACTGCTTCTGGTTTGTATCCTTCTCATAAGCAGAAATATACTGATTTGCTGAACCAAAGCTTAGAGTCACCAGATATGCAGGTTTTTAACCTCTTACAGGTCTGAAAATCACTGGTTGTACATCAAAACCAGCAATAACTGAAGTATTTGAACTGTTTCTAATTCCACAGTCCCACCGGGCGTGCCAAAAACTGTTGTCTCTCAGATTTGCACCCTTGCTGAGTTGTAGAACTTGGCAATCTAGAGAAACGTGGGATCTTTCCAGGTCTGTGGGTCACCTGTGATGGAAAGAACCTCCGGAGAAGGCCGGCTTCCTGCTGATACTCCACCTAAACTACTTATACTAAGGTCCTTGCAGAGAAAAGAGTAAGAAAGATTACATAAAAATGAAACCTACTGTCTAAGGTGATGCACCAAAAGATCATCAGGAAATACACATGAAATGACACACTTTAGAAACAGTAATAATAAGAACCCTCACACAACCTAGCAAGATTCATAACCCTTGCATCAATGTTTTGTAAGAAAGCTAAATAAAAGCAGTCTTGTTAAGGAGAAAGAGGTTTTCTCACTACCCACAAACTGATTGTTATCCCTTGCACATCTCACAACCTGCAAAAATTATAAAAGAAACCCCTTGTATAAAGGCACCAACATGAAAGATAGCTTCAAGGACAGAGAAACATCACCAGAATCTGTACTAACACTGAGGACACACAATATCAGAAGAAATAGGAAGGTATGAACTGCTTATTACTGCCAAAAGAGTGTTACAACACTGTATATCTCTGAAAAATGTGTTACAAAACTGTTCACCTCTGCAAAACAACTCTGAAAATTACAATATACAGGGTAGTGAATAGCAAGAACCCCTGAAAAATGAATAAGGAAGAAGGATATATACTTCCTAAACAACTATAAATAGATAGACATCCACCACCTCCATTCCCGTGCATCTCATAAATGCCCACAAAATATCTCTCTAAAGTCCTCCAAAGTGTGCTCACAATGCAGAAAAAGTCAAGGGATGCCATCTGCAATCATAAAGGCACCTGAAAATGTCATAAAATGCCTTCAAATGCCCTCTGTGGTTTCTGACATACATTAGATCTGTGTCATAAGTCCTGCAGCATCATAAATAACTGAAAAATATCCCAATAAAACACATAATTACATATTTTCTGCATCTAATAAACATTTAACTAAGAGGTTTATAACTCCACCACCTTAGTAAATATTTTTTTACAATTTATAATCAAGACCTATGCAGAAAATGGCATTATGACATAACAAGGATGTCCATACCTCCTAGGAAAAATAACACGACATATCACATCATCTCGCATCATGCCTATACACGGTTTGAAGCAATATATTTTCAATGACCCTTATACCTCCATATGCATCACCATGCCATTATTTTACTTTCAAACCACCCTGTTACCTGGCAACATCAAGCTTACATACATCATTATTCACCTTATATCTCCTATGGGATGTCTTCACAAACTATGGCATCTGACCTGGTAAGAAAAAGATATTACCAACCTTATATCTCCCAACACCAAACACTTAGCATATTACACCCTCGAACTTGATGCCTTGGCAAATTCTATCATTTTATTCCATGTGACTTGGCTTTAAAACATAACAAAAAGGCACAAAGGCCGCAGCCCCACCTTGCATCACTAGGCTTGGACGACTTCACAAGTGTTTACCACGTCGCCATATGAAGGAAAATAATGTTTCAAAAAACAAAAAAACATAATGCAAAGGCTTCCATCGAACCCTAAAGAGGAAGACCTAAACACATTTCATTTTCATTTTGCTCTCTGTGGTTTGCCCTAGCCGCCGTAAGGGTTTGAAGGTCGAAAACACATCATTTCTGGTTGATTTCTAGCAGATATGGATCGATTCTTTGGTCAATTTCTGAGGTAAATGGCATTTTTTGATGTTACAACTCCTTTGAAGTCGTTTTTTAGCTGATTGGGGCCGATTTTGACTGTAAAATACTTCCTTTTCTGCCATTTTTTACTACGAAATGATGCATTTCTATTGTGTTCCTTGTGTTGGCCACCCTTGTATCTGCTGTTGGCATGTGTCGAGGCCGTTGTTGGAGGAAAACGACCAAAACTTGTTGATTTCAGCCACAAAAATGGCGAAAAGAGAGGTACTACTTGTGTTTGTCATTTTCTGAACTTGCTTGCTGCCTTAAATCCCGATTCTGAGCATTTCTGAGATTCTTCCCTTTACACCTGCATTTGGCTGTTCGAACCTGAGCTTATGACAAAGATTAAAAAGCGTCTATGACCATTTTGCAACATGAAAAACTGTCTTTTCTGCTTCTATTGTTGGCGAGTACTTGAAACATTTGCATCTTTTCTGAAAATTGCATTTTCTGTGTCTAATCACTGTTCACGGGCTGCATCTTCGCTGTTTTTCATGCGATTCTGAGCATTTTGTAGCGTTTACACTTTGAGAAGAGCTGAAACTTTGTATTGCTTCTCTTTGTTGTTTGTAATATGAAGAAAATCATTGCATTTTTTGACTGTTATAACTCCATTCAACTGCCTTTTGGGTGATTTGAGCATAAGTTTGGAAAAGAATACCAAAAAAAAACCCTTGCATTCTTCATTTTCTACTATTTTTTACTATTCATGGGTTTAGACAATGGAAACAAACCTTATGAACTTGAAAGAAAAATGCATTTCTCTGCCCAAAATGCCATGTTACTGCCTGTGCTGTCTTCTCTTGCATTCGAACTTTGAAAAAATGTAAGAATCTGAGTATTTTCTGTCAAAGAGAAAATGGAAGGTTTTGTCTCTTCTGCTGTATATGCTGCTCAGAGGCACTATTTTGAAAAGAGTATAAAAACCCTTCATTTTTCTTCATTTTTTGAACTTGCTGTTCACAAAAATTTGAAAAGAAAACTCTATTTTTCTGAGTTGTCAATTCTGTGGCATTTGATCTTTTCCAAAAAAATTGAATTTTTTATGTCTATTTGCTAACAGAAGACACTTCTGATGTATTGATACCATATGTGTCTCCTTGCTTTTCTGAGTTACCATGTGACTTCTCCATCTTGCCATAACATGAGCTGCTTCCCATTTCATTAACTAACTTTTTTTTTTGTAAGCCTTTATTCACGGAAGTTTGGCAAGTATTGGCATGTTGTCAAAAAGAAGAATGATACAACTTGCAAAAAATGAAAATTTACCTATTCCATTTTTCTCTCAGCTGTAGCAAATCCGCATATTCCATTGTTTCTTTGTCGGGAACAACATTTTGCATTTCTCTTTACCCACTTAGAAGGTACTATTGGATTTTTCTGAGTAGTAATTCAAAAAATTAGTGTTAGAACACTTACTTTTCCTTCCTCTTCTGCTGTTTTCCTTTTTGGCTGTAAACTGCAGTTTTGACAACAAAACTTGAAAACAAAAATGACATCTATGAAATTGGCAACTCAACAAATGAAATTTCTGTGAGGGGTTTCAACAAAACTTGCAACTTCTCTGTCTTGCTGCTCTTGAAAATTGTATCTGTTTTTCTGAAGGTCTGAGTTAAAAAAAACTCCATTTGTAATGATTTTATGTCAACAGGTTTTTAAAGCATTTAAACTTTGAACAATTTGTATTTTCCTCTGGCCGTTCTGATCTTGAACTCCATTGTTTAGTGATTCTTAGAGGATTCTATTGAAAGATATTTTCTTTTGTCTATTGATGATAACTGGAAGAAATTCTGAACATATTGCTGCTAGCATATTACATGATTTCTGCCTGTCATGCCTTGTTGTCCTGTTCTTGACTTTTGACTGTTGGCTGTCCTCTTTTTTACTGTTAGCTCTTGACAGTTGTATCTATTTTTCTTAGTTGTTACTGAGCTGGGCTCGACCCTTGTGGGAGCCACATTTCTTTCACTCATAACGTAACTGAATGAGTCAAATAGAACATAATGACATATGTCTCTGCACATGAAACAAACTTTTTAGCAAATAAATGCATGCTTGCAGTCGATATTTTTTTGATTTTCCCAAAAGCTCTTGTGATGCTAATTGGTTCAGTACATTTGAAAACACAAATTGTACGTTTATGTGTGCATATCATGTGATGTATGATGCCCCGCCATTGCTCTAACATCATTTTTTCAAAATTTTACGTAGATGACGGGGTAGCAAGGAGACAACGGCTGGATGGGAGGGCAAGCCGACGATCTAGGACAACACAAGACGCGGCGATAGTCTGAAGGCTCGTCATTTAGGCAATGACGAGTCACCCTACCTCACATGCTATTTGCTTTTTGGTCTTTCATAAATGTATAGTTTGTCCTTTTCATTTTGCAATTGAATCAGTTAGTCTCACGGCTTGTGTGAGAACCTATACACTTATTTCTTCAATATATATTGTTGGTTTTTTTTTTCAAAAGATTTGTACAATCTCTTAAGCTCTGAAATATATCTGAATGCAACAATACAATTTCATATCAATTTGTATCAAATGTGCTTGGGTTTAACACAGCAGCAATAAAATGTACTTTCTTTTCCTCTAAAAAAAAATGGAAAGCTCTGCTTGATTTAGCTAGTAGTGAAAACTAGGTAACAGTTACCACCGGCACAGCAGAGCCGCGTGTAGAGCCACATGTTGAGTCACGAGAGGTGCCACATGATGAGCCACATGTCAAGACCCGTGTAGAGCCGTGAGTGGAGCCACGTGTTGAGCCGCGCATGGAGCCACGTATTGAGCTGCATATAGAGATACTTGACACCACAATAGAGGAGGTCATTTCAGCACATAGAGCTCGTAGTAGGAGCCCTCCGCGTCATGCATGGCGAGAGGAGGCTATGAGGATAGAGCAGGTTTATCACAAACGTTATGATTATGGACGGCGAGAGGAGGTGGATGAGCCTTTCAGAGGACATAGAGACAGAGGGGACCCCATTAGAGATTTGTTTAGGTTGAGTCCACCCACCTTCGCAGGGACCACAGTGGGAGCCGAGGCTGAGGCTTGGCTTATCAGTTTGGAAAGGTGCTTTGCGTTGCATCCCTATGGGAGCAACACAAAGGCATGCATGGCAGTTCATCTTTTGGGAGACGTAGCGATGACATGGTGGCACACTAAGGAGTGTAAGCATCACCTATCACTAGATACTCTTACATGAGACACCTTCATTGAGTGCTTTAATGCACATTATCTTTCAAATAACTACAAACAGCATCAGATTAATGAGTTCCATGACTTGTAGCAATGAGGTTCTACTATAGCACAGTATAAGAGTAGGTTCATTAAGCTGTCACTGTATGCAGAGTACCTCCATGATGAGAAACTTCTAGTTCACAAATTTATCAGAGGTTTGAATCAGGGGATATTAGGACCAGTGCACATGACAGACCCCCAGACCATGAGTGAGGCTGCCAAGAAGGCTTACATCACAGAGGAGATTTAGAGTCGAGTTTAGAGTTCATGTCCTCAGTATTAGGATCATAGCCAACAGCAACACGGTTTCCACTGACCACCACCACCACCTCAGAGGGGAGGATTTAGTTTTGCACCGTTACCTCCTAGACCTCCACAGCAGCAACAACAACATCAGCAAAGGTACAGGCCCCAGCAGAGGGCACAGGGGGGTCATAACCACGGTTGGTAGTAGCATGGCCCGTGTAGGGACTAGAGACAACAGGGACCACCAGCGGGGCCCGCTAGATCATAGCAGTCATACAGAGATTCTCAAGGCTCCACGAGTCGATCTAGAAAACAACAGAGTAGTAGGACACAATCTGGATAGGTACAGGCTCGGGGGCTATGCTATGTTTGTGGTGGAGCAAGACATTTAGCCAGAGAGTGCCCACAAGGATTTATGGTAGGGGGATAGCCTCGTATAGGAGGATTAGAGCAAACAGTTAGAGATGTGGGTAGGTCTCACAGTATGTTTGCAATAGTTGATAACCGCTAGGCCAACTTCCAGGCCTCAGTGATCAAGACCGCATGTATGATTGGGGATGCCCCCATTGCTATTTTATTTAACTCTGGCGCTATTGATTCACTTATATCTCCATAATTAATGGAGCGTTGCAGGCTGGTGGCCTTTAGGTAGGGTGATAGGTGGGAGGTTGAGTTGGCCACAAGGACCAAGATGGCAGTAGATGCTTTGGTTCACGACTGTGAGGTATCTTTAGGGGCCTTCACTACATTATGCGACCTTAGGGTTATGCCCTTAGAATCTTATGGTGTGGTTTTAGGCATGGATTGGCTTGCAGCTCATAGAGCCAAGCTAGATTATCGCCAAAAGGTGATTGGTTGCTTAGACGACCATGGCACGTCAGTCAAGATAGTGGGCATTCATAAGCCCACAATAGTTTGCATGATATCTACTCAGTAGCTTAATCGTTGCATGCGAAAGGGATGTCAGATGTTTGCCATCACTATTAGTGACAAGTCAGGGGATGAGCCAGAGGCATCTTTAGATGATCATCCTATTTTGAAAGAGTTTGCCGATGTTTTCCCACTAGAATTACCAAGGATGCCACCTCGTAGAGAGGTAGATTTCCACATTGATCTTGTGCCAGGTGTCGAGCCAGTGTCTCGTGCAACCTACAAGATGACTACTCATGAGCTCACAAAGCTCAAGTTGTAGTTAGAGGAGTTGTTTGAGAAGGTACACATCCGACCTAGTGTTTCACCTTGGGGCACACTAATCATCTTCATGAAGAAGGATGGGTTTCTTCGTCTATGCATGGATTATAGGCAGCTTAATAAGGTGACGGTGAAGAACCGTTATCCTCTGCCTAGGATTGATGATCTTTTCGACCAGATGCAAGGAGCAAGATTATTCTCTAAGATAGACCTGAAGTCTAGATCTATCACTAGTTGTGCATCAGAGAGGTGAACATCCATAAGACCACCTTTTGGACTCGATATGGCCACTATGAGTTCACTATGGTACCCTTCAGCTTGACGAACACCCCTACAGTGTTCATGAGTCTCATGAACGGGCTGTTTCATACTTACTTGGATCGGTTCGTGATTTTTTATCTTGATGATAATTTGATCTACTCGTGGACTGAGGAGGAGCATGAGGATCACTTACGTTAGGTTTTGCAGTGCTTGAGAGAGTAGCATCTTTTTGGCAACTTGTTGAAGTGTGCCTTTTTCAGATACAAGGTGTAGTATTTGGGACACATCCTATCTAGCGATGGTATCTCTGTAGATCCATCAAAGATCAGGGCTATCAGAGATTGGCCAGCACCCACCAGCATGACAGAGGTCAAGAGTTTTATGGGGCTAGCAGGGTATTACCACAGATTCATTGAGGGCTTCTCTAGGATAGCACACCCCATCACTTCCCTTCAACAGAAAGAGAAGAGTTTCACTTGGACTGAGTAGTGTGAGAGGGCCTTTGGGATCCTCAAGGAGCATCTTACCAGCGCTCCCATCTTAGCGGTTCCTGATCCAGAAGCGGATTTCATAGTTTTTATTGATGCATCACTAGAGGGTTTGGGAGCCGTACTTATGTAGGGTGGTAGAGCAATCACGTATGAGTCGTGAAAGCTCAAGACCCATGAGCTAAACTACCGCAGTCATGATTTAGAGCTCGCAGCAGTGGTTCATGCTCTAGTTCGTTGGAGACACTTCCTATTAGGTTGTCACTTTGAACTTCATTCAGATCATGGCACAGTTTTTAGAACATATTCACACAGTTGAATTTGAACGCCTGCTAATGATGTTGGATGGAGTTTCTTTGCGAGTACGACTTTGATGTCCACTACATCAAAGAGAAGGAGAACGTGGTTACCGACGCATTGAGTCAAAGGTGCAACAAGATCCTAACCTTGACTTTGAGTGTGGACTTGAGAGGGCACATTATACAGCATCTACTTGAGGATGAGTGGTTTCTGGAGGTTCAGCAAGAGATCCAATCATAGAGGGCTCTTGTGGGCAAGTTTGTAGGATATTCCCTAGAGGCAGATGGGCTACTTAGACATCAAAAGTACATCTATGTACCCCATGTAGGCGACCTACGTGTAGTTCTTTCAGAGGCTCATAGAGCACCTTATGCAACACACTTGGGGGTGAAGAAGATGCATGCCAACTTGTGACAACTATACCATTAGGCGGGTACGAGACGAGATATTGCAGAGTTTGTTGCTTGATGCCTTGAGTCCCAGAGGGTCAAGGCCGAGCATCAACATCCAGCAAGTCTTTTATACCCTCACGAGATACTAGAGTGGAAATAAGATACCATTTCCATGGATTTCATTGTTGGCCTTCCTATGTCAACTCGCCGCCATGATGCCATCATGGTGATGGTTGACAAGTTGACCAAGGTGGCGCATTTCTCACCTGTACGCACGACGTACAATGCACCATCAGTGGCGAGAGTATTCTTGGATGACATTGTGATACTACATGGGGTACCTCACCGCATCATTTTTGACAAGGACTTAGTGTTCACATCAACCTTTTAGAGGGCATTGTAGTAGGCGTTGAGCACCCAGCTCAACTTTAGTTTTGCTTATCACCCTGAGACAGATGGTTAGACGGAGAAGGTGAATCAGGTATTAGAGGATATGCTCTGCATGTACGTTATGGATCACCAGTCTATATGGGAGGAGTATCTGTATCTGGTTGAGTTTGCCTACAATAACGGGCATCACAGCTCGTTGGGTATGCCTCCTTATTAGGCCTTGTATGGTAGACCTTCCTTGTAGGACACCATTGAGTTGGAATCGTATAGAGGACATGGTTACCATTGGGCCAGAGCTGGTGCAGAATATGGAGCAATAGGTGACCTTGATTAGAAAGAGACTTCAAGAGGCGCAGGATTGACAGAAGAAGTATGCCGTGTTGCAAGGTGTGACCCTTGGTCTTCTTGTTCAGTGCTATGCTGCAGTGGTTTGTGACAAGGGCTTAACTGCCTCCTGTGCTTGTTAAGTCAAGTGGTTGTATCAGGCATTAATAGGTCGATCTTTTGGTGCAACGGCAACTAACAGTTGGTATCAGAGCCGAGGTCATGGGTTCAAACCCCGCACTTGCGCTGGGGGGATTGTTGCAAGGTGTGACCCTTGGTCTTCTTGTTCAGTGCTACGCTATGGTGGTTTGTGACAAGGGCTTAACTGCCTCCCGTGCTTGTTAAGTCAAGTGGTTGTATCAGGCATTAATAGGTCGATCTTTTGGTGCAACGACAACTAACATGCCGATGCTAAGAGATTAGATCGGAGCTTCTCAGTTGGTGATAGAGTATTCTTGAGAGTGCGGCCACACAAGAGTCCAATTCATTATGGAAAGGGCTCTAAGCTCGTACCACGGTTCGTTGGGCCTTTCGAGATCTTGGAGTTGATAGGACCCATAGCCTACAGTCTAGCCTTGCCACATAACTTGTCGTGTATCCATGCTATTTTTCATGTATTTGTATTACAGCGTTATATATCTAATTTGTCTCATGTATTGGACTAGAGTGCTCTACAGGTAGAGGCGAACGGGTAGCTGGCTTTGGAGCCAGTTCGCATATTATCTCGTTAGATGCTGGGCCTTTGAGGTTGAGAGCTAGATCAGGTTAGGGTTCAGTGAGACAGGTATGATGATGTCACGACAACATGGGAGGATGCTGCTAGATTGAGGACACATTATCCTCACCTCTTTAACAACTTCCAGGAGGAAGTTTAGTCTTAGGGGGGAGGATGTGAGGCCTATTATTTCACTCCTTTATTTTACTCATTTCATATTTACTATTGGAGACATTTTTGACATTTGGGGACTGTTGATCCCATTATGCAGATTCTAGACTACATTCCTTTATTTTGGTTAGCTATGCTTAGTATGTTGTAATGAGACTAGATCCTAATTTTTGATTCACTAATGATGATTAGACATGTGATATGCATTCTGATATTATTAGAGATACTAGTTGTGAGATCATATTATGGATTTACTATGCGATTTTTATCTTGAGATGGTATATAGAAATGCAAATTATGAATCTAATTATGATGTGATTTTTATGACATTTTAAATGATTATGTGATGGCATGAGTGTATGCTTTTCCTTGCTTCGGCTATGATATACATGTTGGATTAATCTATTTGTTTAAGTGCGCATGTGATTTTCTCAAGCCACAGAAAATCAGAGATCATCCCACACATTTGTGAATCCCATGTTGAACCGATCTAGTTCCAAGAGGAATCAAGATCAACTATGTATTGCATGATGAATTTTCATAATGTTTGCTTATGGTATCTTTTGGACTAGGTCTACCCATTTTTAGTTGATTGTATTATGGTGTTGTAAATGTGAAATGTTTATTTGACTCAATTTTTATGTTTTAATTTTTGTGACCCCTTTTCATGTGATTTTCTACATTCTGACTTTCTAAATTTAGGTTAAAAGTGACACCGGGTTGTACCCCTAGGGTCTAGGACCCATTTGAGCATGCCAAACCCTAGGTTAACTCCCATATGGTCACTTAAACTTCACCTTGAAGTGAAGTGACGAAAATGGAAGTTTGAGAGGAGTGGAAGGATGGGTCAAACCTTCAACCTTTTCCCCACCTCAGTCCAAGGCATTGGGTACCATGCATTGAAGGCTTGGGGACTCTTCAAGACCCCTAATTGTGGTGAACCCAACTCCAAGGCTCTCACACATGTGTGAGTACCTTGGAGTTTTGTGGGCTTCCATGGGAGGATAGGATATTGACACATGTCGTACCCTCATCCTCTTGAGCTCCACCTTGCTCTCACACATGTGTAAGAGAGCACAAGTGGATGTGAGGAGGAAGGAGAAGGTGACATGCGTCACCTTCTCATTCCTCAAGGCTCATGAAGAGAGCCTATATTACTCCCTCTTGAAGAGAGGGAGAGGGTTCTTGATTTTTTTTACATTTTCATTTTTGTTGAGGCTTTGGGGAGAGTTGGAGAGTTTTTTGAGGCAGATTTGGAGGAAGGACTTGGAGGTGGAGTTGGAAGGCTCTACTTCAACTATCTTCCATTATTAGGCATTTCAAGGTAGGACTCAAGGCTTGAAACCTTTCCTTATGCATTTATTTTATTTGTGTGCTTGTATTGTGGGTGTTTTGCATTTTTATGTTGTGAGAGTTTGAGGGAGTTTTGTAAGAGCCTCTCCATTTGGAGAAGAGATCAACATTGAGGGGTGGGAGAGGAGTGAACCTCCTCGAGGTCAGCCTCTTGTTCTACTTGAGGTATTTTGGCTATTTGAGTATTTTGTAGGTGCATGAGATTATTATTAAAGGCAAGAGTGCCTTGAGAAGTTTGAGTTGAGTTTATTTATTTGGACTCGAGGCCTTGTTATTCTTGAGTTTCATGAGGTTGAGTTTATTTGTGGTGTGCACCTCTTAAGTAGAGAGATATCCACTCTCCTACCCCATTGAATCCATTCCCAAATGGATTTTGTTGTTTATCAAGCCATGGGTTGGGTGTTCTATTTGTTATGTGTGTTTGCATTGTTGTGGAGTGAAAATATCGTGTGTGGATGACCTCCAAGCTCGGGGGTGACCCACGTGTGGGTCTATGGGAGTGAGGAGAGTGGTTTTTGTGGCTTAGATGTCTCTCCTTGGTTTTAGTCTTGCGGGTTTTATTGTTGGCAATGGAGCTTGGTGGAAGTAAATTTAAATTCATGTGCATTGTTACTTTGGCTACTTGAGAGCCGTGGCCAAAAATGGCCTATGTGTAGTTGTTCAAGTGGAAAGAGAGAAAATAGTCTCTCTAATAGGTATTGTATAAATAAATTTTTATGTCACATTCCATCTTGTTGTAGTTGTTAAAAAAAATATATATGTATATGTTGTTGGTTTTTGCTGTGAGGTTGTGGGAAAGTTGTAATGGAAAATATGCATTTGATGTTTACTCTTTAATGTAGTAAAAAAAATGTAGATATATTGTTGTTTAAATTTCTATTTAAAGAAAAAGGGGATTAGTTGCTGGTTATTCCAAGGAAAGAAAATTAATATAGATTGAGCTACTATTTTTACTTCAAAAAAAATATATGCATGGATAGGTTGTTGTTTTTAAAACTCTGATTTAATTAATTAGTTGTTGTTTTGTATTATAGTTTCAAAAATATATAGAGACAGAGAGACAGAGAATTGTTGTTTAATTTTTTAAAAAAGGCAGAAATAAAATACATCATACTGTTAGAAAATGAAATATATTTATGGGAATGTTATATGCTTGCTCAGTTTGAAAATACATATATGTCTTATATATATATATATATATATATATATATATATATAAAAACATAAATATACATAATAATATATCTGCATTTGTTCTTTCTTTACAAAAAAAATACATTATGTGGGATTGAGAGAAGTGTATATATATATATATATATATATATATATATATATATATATATATATATATATATATATATATATATATATATATATATAAACATAAATATACATAATAATATATCTACATTTGTTCTTTCTTTACCAAAAAAAATACATTATGTGGGATTGAGAGAAGTGTATATATATATATATATATATATATATATATATATATATATATATATATGTATATATATATATATATATATATATAACATATCATTTTTTTATGCTAGAAATTATAGGGTAACGGAGAAAATTGTGAGTATCCACCTATATATATATATATATATATATATATATATATAACATATCATTTTTTTATGCTAGAAATTATAGGGTAACGGAGAAAATTGTGAGTATCCATCTATATATATATATATATTAACTATTATGCATTGAAATTTCCTTATAGGAAAATTATAAATATACAGCGCCGAACCCTAAGCGGCACTATAGAAGGCTGCTTTATTTTTTTTGTTTCTGATGTTTAATGACTTCTCTGAATAGAGTGTTGTGTATGGGATGGCGGTGGCCCATTTTATCCAGGGGTTTTGGGGGGATAACCCCCCCCCAACATTAATACTTCTCTGCCGGTGGGTGGGGTCTGTTAGACCCTGTCCATCAGCCCCCTTCCGCCGCCGCCGCCAAACTTTCCTTGTCGGTCTGGCCTGTATTCCGTTGCTCCCCTCAAGCGACCATTTGGCCCTTGGTTAACCTAAAGTTTTTGCTCTTATATATATGTGGGTAAGTGCAAGAAAATGAGTTCACTTTTTGGCCAGAAAGTGGAAGTGTTTTCCCTGTTTTTCAAATTTTGTCGTACTTGGAGTGACAATTTGAAGCACTTGCACATAACATATTAAGATGATGTAAAAATAAGAAATGTAGGATTTTATTTATAGTTTTCAAATATGTAATTTTTTCTAATACTCAGATGATGCAAGTTGGGTTTTTATTGGATGTACAAAAAGTGGCTTTTTAAAAGTCCCCTATTTTTTGCAAAAGCATGCATGTGTACGACCAATATAATTTGACCTAAATTAATGTATTTTTCTAATTACTTTTATGGAAAGATTCTTACGATGTTGAATTTTGGTTAGGATATTTTTTTTGTAATTTTTTGATAAATATTTTTTTTATTAATTTTTTAATGAGCCTAATTAGTGTTTTTTAAAACCCCTTGTGTACGACCAACATAATTTGAGCTAAACTAATCAATTCAGTTAAAAAAAAAATTAAAATGTAGAGAATAATGTCTAGTTTGGTCAGACATAAAAAAATTTTCAAAAAACTTCTAAAATCAAAAGTTATTAAAAAAATAGTAAGGTATGTTATTTCAATTTTATGAGTTAATTTGTTTAGAAAATAATTAATAAATAGAAAATTATGTTCAATAGTAAAAAAAATTACATATTTGAAAACTAGACTTTCAGATCTATAATGGGTTTTAATTTTGTTAAAATATTCTGAAAAAAAAGTTGGCAACCACAGTGGTGAAACTGGTTTTTTCTCCCATTATTTTCATGGCTTCTTAGTTGCAGGTCCAAGGCTTAGGTTCATGCTTCCAAGCCTTTACCAATCCTAAAACCAAGGCAAATTGGTGGGTGTAACATTTCAAAAAACAAGAAATGGGTACCCGCTCATAACAGGTGCCCGTTACAAATGGGTACCCGTTTTATTTTCCTTTTTAAAAAATGGGTATCTGTTTTAAAACGGGCACCCGTTTCTATTTTAGCCGTTATTTACTTTTTTTTCATAAATTTGTAGTATGACTGAAACCCTCCAACATTCCTTTTTACCAGTACGGTGGACATCGACAGATTTTGCAATTTTTTTATATGCAAAGTGTTGATTCGAGCTCTCAACGGGGCATATCTTATGCAATTTTTACAGGGATTCAATCCTAAGGAGAATTTTTAGATGAAATGAAGTAGAAAATTTATTTTTTATAGGCATTCAACTTCTTAGAGAGACATTCATTTTTACTAATACACCAACAACGACAAATTATGTGACTTTTTCATATGCAAAGTGTTAATTCAAACTTTTAAGAGGACATATTTTGTGCAATTTTTATAGGGATTTAATCATTAAGAGAATTTTCAGATGTGATGAAGTAGGAAATCCATTTTTTAGTAGGATTCAATTTCTTGGAGAGATCAAACAAATATCAAGCAACTATCATATTGAACAAAGTATCTATTTCTATTTGTATTTCATACATTTTTTAAGAAGAGATCCAACACATTTTGATAATCATGGGATCAAATAAACGTCAACAAAAAAAGAAGAGGATGATTATGACAATTGAAGAAATTGAAGCACATCGAGAGAAAAAGACAAAATGACAAAGAGATAGGAGAGAGAGGATTAAAAATATGAAGAATGATGTAGCATCCAGTTCGATGACTATTGAAGAGGAGAACATTGAAGAGGAGACCAATTTGAATGAAATGAATGTAGAGTATGCAAATGTGGAAGAGGTCAAGAACATGGAAAATGCAAATATAAGAATGAATCTAGGTATGTCTTCGAATGATCCATTCAATGATAATGAGATTAAAGATTTAAAGCAAGCTAGATATAATGTTGATGAGATAAATGCTTCTACTAGAAACAAGACAATAAAAAATAAAAATGAAAACCCTTGTATGCATGAACATGAAAACCCTTGTATGCATGAAAATGAAAATATTTTTTTTTAAATTGAAAGTAATGTTTTGAAGGATCTTCGTGATAAGATATCTTGGAGACAAATTCGAACAAATGCAAATAGATTGTACAAACAATTTTTTTATAGAAAAATTCTTGGATTTCAATGTCAACTTGTATTACAATTGATGAGAATGAAAAAAATGAGAAAAGTAATAAAAAAATTAGACATTTTTGTAAAACCCAAAAAGGTGGATGAATCAATGGAACAAGTTATATCTAGTGTTGCTAATGCTATTGGTTCTATAGGAAAAATTAGTCGATCTAAACATAATAATGTAGCACGTAGAGCAATAACAACTGCTTTAGTTAATAAATCAGTTGTGAGCAAGAGAATGATACGTAAAACAAGTGGATATTTAAATGTGCATGCTATAACTTTAAGTGTTGCAAGTATGGGTTTAACCGGTGTTGTCATTGATGTCAACATACTCATGTTGCATTAATTTGAAGGATTAAATGAGCTGTATGCTGAGGATATTGAGAGAATTAGTCTCACTTAGGAACAGTGAAGAATAGTGGTGACAACAAGGTAAAAGTCCAAGATAGTTTGCGGAGCAGAGGATGCGGATTAAATGGTTTGTAGATATGTATCCTAAGATGTTCCAGTAGAGATTTTAGAGGTCCGCATGAAGATATGAAGAAGTTATGGCAGTTCAAGTGAAATCAGTTCTGACAAATGTTCAGTGGTGACAGAGTGATACAGATAGGTCCAGTGAGATCCAGAAATGCATTCTCCGGTTCTACGGATTTGAGGAAGTGTTTTAGAAGTTTGTGTGATGTGTCACCTCAATTGGTTTGTGGTTTGAAGGTCCAGAAGTATCTATTCCTTTGTGACAGTAATGGCAGACTGTGTTCTTGAGGTTCCGGATGAAGGCTATAAGGATTTTAGTAAGTAGAGGAAGTGCGGATGTTATTGGTGTTTCAGGAAAGTTTGTGGAGGTCCTTGGATTATGTTCAGTTTGTGTTGATGGTCCGCATTAGAGTTGGAGCCCAGAATTGAAGAAATACTTCCGGATAAAGGTGTTCTTTCTTAGGCTGGCTGACCGGATGATTTACTCATCTTGCAGATGTTCTTTTGTTAATTGCCGACTTAGATGTTTGTTCCTAATTTGATGTCATGTATAAATAAAGGATTGTGAAGTCTTTTCAAAAGTGTGTGTGGAGATGAGTGTGTGGTAGCGAAGAGAAGAGCGAAAGGCAGAGCAAAAGGTTTGAGCTTAAATGGAACTAACTCAAGCATGGTGAAGATGCTATTTACTAGTTCAAGTATGTGATACTTATTCTTTTGTAGATAGTGTGTCTCCTATAGGTAGTGAGCCTCTTGTGAGCAGTGTGCTCAGGCAGTGAGCCCTAATTGGCATGTGCCATTTTGTTCTTTCTATTCTTCTAACAGAGAATATTATCTTGGGTTAATCACCCTGTGGATTTTCCCTTAACCGGGTTTTCCAGGTCAAAAATCTTGGTGTTATGTGTGTTAATGTGCTTCTGCTCTTATCTTGTTGCATTGTGCTTTCATGGTTGATCTTCTATTATGCTGCTAAGTAATAATGTGGAGTTGAGTGTTTAAGGAAAGAGAAAGTTTTGTACAACTGATTCACCCCCCCTCTCAGTTGTATGCCCTAAATCTAACATTTGGTATCAGAGCCAAGTTCCTTTGAAAGAAGCATAACCGCTTGAGGAGATCTAGGATGTCATCCTACAAGAAGGATAGTCCGAAGTTTGATGGAACTAACTTTGCTCTTTGGAAAGGTCGCATGAAATGTCACTTGTAGTGTATGGGATTTGCATACTGGTCTATGGTTGTAAAAGCTTATATGTACCTCCACAGGGTGGTCTGACAACCCTAACTAAAATCACAAATGCTGAAAATAATCTACGGACCAAAGAGGCTCTTCTAAGCGCATTATCCAACACAGAGCTCTCAAATGTAATTGATCTACCAACCGCCTTTGAGATTTGGAATAAACTGGAACTCTTGCATGAAGGAGACCAGTATGTCAAATGTGCAAGGCTACAGAGTCTAAAAGGGAAATTTGAAAGATTGAAGATGAGAGATGATGAAAATATTACCACTTTTATGCCAAGAGTGAATGAGCTGGTGTGTGGAATCAGAAATGCAGGTGGAACATTGAGTGAAGATGAAATCGTTGGCAAAGTTCTCAAATCCCTTCCTGATTCTTATAAAATGAAGGCTTTTGCAATTGAAGAATTTAGAGCTCACACTACAGTCACAAGAGATCAATTGGTTGGTAAGTTGGCTGCTTTTGAAATGACCGAATTTGGAGATGATTCTCCAAAGACTGAATCTACATTCAAAGCCAGTGCCTCTGTAAAAGGAAAGAAAAGGTTTGATCTAGGAGAAAACTCTTCAAGAAACCTATCATGGTATGGAACAGCAAGAAAAGACTTAGAAGAAGAAGAAGCTGAAACTTCTCATCTTGAAGCTCTTATTGCAAAAAGACTGCCAAGAGGATCCAATAAGTATGAAGGAAAATTACCTTTTAAGTGTTTTAACTGCAATAAGATTGGTCATTTTGCCTCAAGATGTCTGGAAAGATTTTCAAGACCAAATCCTAATAGACCAAGGCTTCAAAAGAATTGTTACTATGTTCATGAAGAAGATGATAATGAAGGAGTAACAGATGATGAATCAGAGACAAGAAACAAATCTGGTAATGAATGGGTGTTTATTACCATCAAAGAAGAGGAACCAATATCCTCTATATCTGTCAATCATAAAGTTGAAGAAAAAGCTCTGGCTACTCAAGTTGAAGCAAAGGATGATTGGGTCATTGATAGTGGATGCTCTCACCATATGACAGGTGACAAGAATAAGTTCTTAAATTTGGAAAAGTATGAAGGAGGAATTGTAAAGTTTGGAGATAATTTTGCTGGCAGAATCAGAGGTAGAGGAACTATTTCTCTTAATGGAAAGAACAAAACTGGTAATGTACTATATGTTGAAGGATTAAAGCACAATCTTCTCAGTGTTGGACAGCTGGTGGACAAAGGCTATGATCTCAGATTCAAGAATAGAAAATGCAAGATCTTTGAAAGTTCCAGAACAGAGATTGCATCCAGTACTCAAACTAAAGGTAATATCTTCCACTTGGTTGGTACTGGTAAAAATTGCTTATTTGCTCAAATTGATCAAAGTTGGTTGTGGCATAGGAGGATGTGTCATATGAATTTTGATAATATCATAAAGATAAGCAATACTCAGGCTATAAGAGATCTTCCAAAATTAGTGAAACCTACTAATAGCTTATGCAAAGAATGTCAGTTGGGCAAACTGAGCATAGTCACATTTAAAATTAAAGAATTATCTTCTACCAGACTGTTGGACTTAGTTCATACTGATCTTTGTGGTCCGGCAAGAGTTAGGAGTATCGAAGGTGATAGATACTTTATGTTGCTAATTGATGACTATTCCCGGATGGTATGGGTAACCTTTCTGAAAGAAAAATCAGAAGCACTTGAGCAATTCAAAATATTCAAAGCCATGGTGGAGAATGAAACTGGATTAAAATTGAAATGTCTGAGGTCTGATAGAGGTGGAGAATTCACATCCAGTGAGTTCATAGACTTCTATGAGAAACATGGAATAAAGAGACAGTTGTTTGCCCCTAGAACTCCACAGCAAAATGGAGTAGTTGAGAGAAAGAACTAGACCATCCAGGAAGCATCCAGGACCATGATGATGGAAGCAAATGTTCCTTAGATCTATTGGAGAGAAGTTGTCAGCACTGCAGTCTATACTCTCAATTGAATTTAAATCAGAAGCAATATCGGTAAGACTCCTTATGAACTTTGGTTTGGCATTACTCCCACTGTGAGATATTTCAGAGTTTTTGGTAGCAGATGTTACATTAAAAGGGATGAAGATCTAGGAAAGTTTGATGCTAGAAGTGATGAAGGAATATTCTTGGGTTACTTTACTCAAAGCAAAGCATACCAGTGTTACAACAAGAGACAGAAAGATTGTAGAAAGTGTAAATGTGAAGGTTGCTGAAGAAGTTGAAAAACCCCCAAGAATTCAGGAGTATGATGAAGATGATCATAATGATGTTTAGATTCAAAGTGCCCAAGCCCCTTCTGAGAAACCAAGTCAAGTTGATCCAGTAAGTTAGGAAGAAGAGATAAATGAGACTTATCAAGAGTTAGAGGTGCAAGAAACTCCCAAAGTTCCAAGGTATGCAACTCTAAACCACTCTGAAGATCAAATCATAGGTGACAAAAGTAAAGGAGTACAAACAAGGAGAAGAATTGCTCAAAATTCAGATGATTATTGTCTAATTTCAAATATTGAACCTAAGACAGTGAATGAAGCTTGCAATGATGAAAATTGGTCAAAAGCAATGGAGGAAGAACTAATGCAAATTGAGAAAAATCACACTTGGGATCTTGTTCTCAGGCCTAGAAACAAGAATGTTATTGGAACCAAATGGGTCTTCTGGAACAAACTAAATGAAGTTGGTGAAGTAATTAGAAATAAGGCCAGATTAGTTTGCAAAGGTTACTCTCAAATAGAAGGAGTTGATTTTGAAGAATCTTTTGCTCCGGTGGCAAGAATTGAAGCAGTCAGATTATTTCTTGCATTTGTTGCCTTCAAAGATTTCAAAGTGTATCAGATGGATGTCAAGTCTGTCTTTCTGAATGGTGATCTAGAAGAAGAAGTATACATTGAACAATTGGATGGATTTCAATTATCTGAGCATGGTGATATGGTCTACAAGTTGAAGAAGGCATTGTATGGACTAAAGCAAGCCCCAAGAGCATGGTATGAAAGATTGGACAAACATCTCTTGAAGATTAGCTTCAACAAAGGTACTGCTGACAGCAACTTATATTTCAAAATTAATCATGAAAATATTTTGATTGTTGAAGTATTTGTTGATTATATCATCTTTGGAGGAAGAGACAGTATGTGTAAAATCTTTACAAATCAAATGAAAAGTGAGTTTGAGATGTCAATGCTTGGTGAAATGAATTTCTTCTTGGGTCTGCAAATTACTCAAACAAAGAAAGGAATCTTCATTTCCCAGACAAAATATGTGAAAGAATTGTTAAGGAAATTTGGAATGGAAGATTCAAAGCCAATGCATACCCCCATGGCAATCGGATGTAAGTTGAGCAAAGATGATGACTCTCCTAAGGTAGACCAGACAAAGTACAGATCAATGATTGGTGGATTACTGTATCTCACTCAAACTAGACCAGATATAATGTAGGCTGTTGGTCTTGTTGCGAGATTCCAAGTTGATCCCAGAGAATCTCATGTCATGGCAATCAAAAGGATTTTTAGGTATCTAAAAGGAACAGTTGAGTATGGTCTGTGGTATCCTAGAGATCATGATTTCTCTCTTCATGCATATACAGATGCAGATTGGGCAGGAGATCTGGATGACCGGAAGAGTACCAGTGGTGGAGCATTCTTTTTGGGAAAAAGATTGGTTTCTTGGCTAAGCAAGAAACAAGAGGCAATATCTCTATCTACAACTGAAGCAGAATACATTGCAGCAGCAGGTAGTTGCACTCAAGTTTTGTGGATGAAGTAGATGCTAAGAGATATTAAAGTGGAATATGAGGAGCCTATCACAATTTTCTGTGATAATTCAAGTGCCATAAATATTTCTAAGAATCTGGTGTTGCATTCTAAGACTAAGCATATATCTATCAAGTTTCACTTTCTGAGAGAGCAAGTGAACAAGGATGAAGTCAGATTGGAGTATGTGCCCTCCAAGGATCAGATTGTAGATATCTTTACTAAACCTCTTCCCAAGAACTCTTTTGAGTATCTCAGGGAGAAGTTAGAGGTTATTGCCCCTCCGGTGATGAACTAGGATGCACTAATGTGCATTAGTCCGGTGGATATCACAGTCATATCTTATGATCCGGATTGATGATGGGGAATTGCCACTCAGGAGGAGCAGCAGGTGTGATTATGAAGTTGCAAGTATGAGCCCTTTGCCATTGATGTCAAAGGGGGAGAGAAGACATGTGAAAAACAAGTGGTTTATGATCAAAGGGGGAGCAGTATAGGAAGAGAAGACATGTGAATAGTTGTTGTTGATAGGGGGAGTTGTGACAGTAAGGAGAAGTTCTTGTCTTGATGGTTTTTCACATCATATGTTGCCATCAATGACAAAGGGGGAGATTGTTGCAAGTATGGGTTTAACCGGTGTTGTCATTGATGTCAACATACTCATGTTGCATTAATTTGAAGGATTGAATGAGCTGTATGCTGAGGATATTGAGAGAATTAGTCTCAATCAGGAACATTGAAGAACAGTGGTGACAACAAGGTAAAAGCCCAAAATAGGTTGCGGAGCAGAGGATGCGGATTAAAGGGTTTGTAGATATGTGTCTTAAGATGTTCTAGTAGAGATTTCAGAGGTCCGCATGAAGATACGAAGAAGTTATGGCAGTTCAAGTGAAACCGGTTCTAACAAATGTTTAGTGGTGACAGAGTGATACAGATAGGTCTGGTGAGATCCAGAAATGCATTCTCTGGTTCTGTAGATTTGAGGAAGTGTTTTGGAAGTCTGTGTGGTGTGTCACCTCGATTGGTTCGTGGTTTGAAGGTCCAGAAGTATCTATTCCTTTGTGACAGTAATGGCAAACTGTGTTCTTGAGGTTCCGGATGAAGGCTATAAGGATTTCAGTAAGTAGAGGAAGTGCGGATGTTATTGGTATTTTAGGAAAGTTTGTGGAGGTCCTTGGATTATGTTCAGTTCGTGTTGATGATCCGCATTAGAGTTGGAGCCCAAAATTGAAGAAATACTTCTAGATGAAGGTGTTCTTTCTTAGGTTGGCCGATCGGATGATTTACTCATCTTGCGGATGTTCTTTTGTTAATTGCCGACTTAGATGTTTGTTCCTAAGTTGATGTCATGTATAAATAAAGGATTGCAAAGTCTTTTCAAAAGTGTGTGTGGAGATGAGTGTGTGGTAGCGAAGAGAAGAGCGAAAGGCAGAGCAAAAGGTTTGAGCTTAAATGGAACTGATTCAAGCATGGTGAAGATGCTATTTACCAGTTCAAGTATGTGATACTTATTCTTTTGTAGACAGTGTGTCTCTTGTAGGCAGTGAGCCTCTTGTGAGTAGTGTGCTTAGGCAGTGAGCCCTAATTGGCATGTGCCATTTTATTCTTTCTATTCTTCTAACAGAGAATATTATCTTGGGTTAATCACCTCGTGGTTTTTCCCTTAATCGGGTTTTCCACGTCAAAAATCTTGGTGTTATGTATGTTAATGTGCTTCTGCTCTTATCTTGTTGCATTGTGCTTTCATGTTTGATCTTCTATTATGCTGCTAATTAATAATGTGGAGTTGAGTGTTTAAGGAAAGAGAAAGTTTTGTACAGCTGATTCACCCCCCCTCTCAGTTGTATGCCCTAAATCTAACATTAAGAAGAGCAGCAAAGAGAAGACTAAGTATTGAAGAAAATTTAGTCAACCAATGTTAGATTTTTAGTGGTAGAGTCCCAAGGTCTAACATGAAATTAAACAATGAAATTAGGTCTTTGATTGAAAAATATTGGCATGATAATACAAGGGTTTCATCAAATGCTCGAGATGTTTTGAAATTAAGGGTGGGGTCAAAAAATTGTGATCCTCATCCAAAACATCTTTTAGACATGACTCAAATAGAATTATATAGAAACTTTCTAGATGATTCAGTTATAGAAAATTTTAGTATAAGTCAAAGATCATTTGAGAAATGCAAACCTTGGTATGTCAAGATTAATAAGCAACGAATCTCTTGTTGTTGTAAAACTCATGTGCAATTTCATTATTTTTATGATATTTTTTGAAATATACGTTGTACTTTGCATACTAAACACATTATGCAGGAATGTGGTATTAATATGCCACCTACAACAATTAAGGATTTTATAACAAGTATACATTGTGAAACAACTGAGGGGCAATTCTATTTTTCAAAACCATGTGTTCTGGACAATGCAATAGATGTGGTAACCTTTCGTTGTTAGGAGAATGCATGCATGAAATTAGTTCACATGATTTTGGACAACAGTTAGTGGAGGTGAAGAGGTTCACCAATGTTCAATATCCATTAAAGGATGGAAAAACTAGAAAGCGTTGTGAGTTAGTCACAAAACAAAGTAGTGTAGATGCATTCATCATAGATTTCAAGAATAATATTGTGTATAAATATGTCAAACATTCTCAATATGCTCGGTGGCTTGATGAACAATTCTGTAGATGTAAGAACACATTTCCTATTGGAACTATACTTTTAGTGGTTGACTTTGTAGAAAACTATACACTTGCTCCACAAGAGGAGATTCAATCACAATATTATAACTTAGTACAAGTGGCCATATTTGTTCATATTGTATACAGACATGCAATTGATAGTACAGAAGATGACGGGAAAATTTTGAGAGAGTACCATTTCTATGTGAGTGATAACCGATTACATTCATCAGAGTTTGTGTAGTATTGTTTCAAATTATTTTACAACTTATAAGAAAGACAAATCCAGATGACAAAACATTTCATATGGTCAAACAATTGTACATGACAATTTTAAAAAAATTGAATGTTTTTATGGTTAAGTAGGGTCCATAAAGAAAACAATACCCAACATATTTGGAGTCTCTTTGAAGATGAACATGGTAAAAGAGAACATGACGGAACTGGATCATGTGTGAAAAGGGCTCTTGCTAGGGAGCAACTAAAATTTTATGATGCAGCAAAGTTTCAAGATGCACGTGCAATTGTGGATTGGTGTAATACAAAATTGACTACAAGATCAAGTGAGAACTCTAAAGTTCAATGCTTTTTTGGTTGGTTGAAGAAGAAAATTACATTCCTCCCCGATTTGATTATGATACAATTAGTGGATTAGTAAAATGGCATTCATTTAAGAGTTCAAATGCAAGCACATGGGCTCTATGGACTAGGGAGCTCACATGTTTTTGTCAGCTTTGTATTCCAGGTGAGTGGGAAGCATGTGAAAATACATATTGGGTTGAAGAATCATAACAAAAGTCCTTAACACCTCTACAAACACATGATCAAAATGAGATAACATTTGAGGAGGATAATCATTTGCAAGCATCAGATGACTATGACTGTATTTCAGACCTCGTACAAGAAGGTACAAATTCATTCAATATTTCTTTCCGATACATTTTTTGGAGATATATATTTAATTGTACATACGTATGTATGTATATTTTTGTGATTTATTGAATTTGAAATGTTTTTGCAGGACATGTGTATGTTGTTGTTGTTCCCCAGGGTAGTGAAGAGGAAACATAGTATTGGTTGGCTCGATATGTTGAGGCAAAACATAAGTTGTTACAACCTAGAGTAGATGATGATAACTTTGAGTGTCCAATAGGTTTTGTGGTTTTTACTGGCACTTGACTACGTAAATATTTGATGAGGAGGAATGGTGTACCTACATTTGAAGATTATGAAAGACATAAGAAAATTTTGCACTACTCGCATTTGATTGTGGCAACAAATATACAATTAGTGAGATATAAAGGGAGACCTATCACAAAAGAATTATGGACACTTTCTATGGAAGAGCATGAAGCAATCATAGATGTAATATAAAAGAGAGAGGATGCAGATGGTACAATGGAGTAAATGTTTTAAATAATTAACAGGGATGTATAAATTTTTAAACTTTTAATCTTTGTTTAGGATGTGAGTTTAGGATTTAATATGATTGATAACTTAACTAATTGATTGCATCTCCCCTTAAGCAATCCTCTTAAGTCCCCTTAAGACATCCCTTAGTTATGTTCCATAAGTTAGGTAAGTCATATCCCCTAATTGATTACATCTCCCCTTAAGACATTATCTTAACTCCCCTTAAGCCATACCCTAGCTAAATGATATAAGTTAGTGCAGGTACCCTTACCAAAAATACTATAGTTGATTGGACCATCTCCCCTTAAGACATTCTCTTAACTCCCCTTATGCCATCCCCTAGCTAAATGATATAAGTTAGTGCATGTACCCTTACCAAAAATACTATAGTTGATTGGACCATCTCCCCTTAAAACATTCTCTTAACTCCCCTTAAGACATCCTCTAGCTAAATTATATAAGTTAGTGCATGTACCCTTACCAAAAATACTATAGTTGATTGGACCATCTCCCCTTAAGACATCCTATTAACTCCCCTTAAGTCGTCCCCTAGCTAAATGATATAAGTTAGTGCATGTACCCTTACCATTTAAATACTACAGTTGATTCCATCTCCCTTTAATCCATCCTCTTAACTCCCCTTAAGCCTTCATATTAATATTCTTAATTCTTTTAAAGATCATTACACATTCTAACTTTTTTACAATACATTATATGGTGCAGGAGATTTTTTTGCAGTCATAATAGAGGCTGGAAACATATAACATGTGTTAAATTTCACTTACACTTTATTTCAGGTATTCACTAGACCTATACTATTAATTATTTTAATTTATGCTTCAATAGTTCTTTCCTTTCATTATAATTTCAATGGAACTTCTTAACAAATTCTATCTTTAAATAAAATAATCTCTAGAGACGTTCTAAATTTTTATATATGTTTCATCGTGGCCTGACCTCTATATTTGTTTTTGCAATTTTTCACATGTAGTGTTGAAAGGATTCAAATCTATTGTTTCTTGTTGCACAGGTATGATCTCTACACATGTTTCATAGCTAGAGTCTTCAACTTCTAGGTGTCAAAGTATAAAATCTTAGATGATCTAGACTTAAAGAATAACATTGTATAAAATCTAGGTGTCTCTAGGTGTCTTGGGTTCTAACTATGTCTCTACCTATGTCTTAGGTATTCTATATGTCAACTAGGTAGACAAAGACTAGAAAAAAGATATTTAATCTAATCTAGGTGTCTTGGACAGATACTATATATCAACTACCTGTCTAGAGATATAATATGGAATCTAGGCATGTCTTAGGTAGATACTATATATATCAACTACTTGTCTAGAGACTAGAATAAGGTTTTAATTTAATCTAGGTGGCTTAGGTAGATACTAGATATGTCAACTAGGTCTACCATGTAATAGGTGTCTAGAGCCTGTATCTTAGGTAGAAAGTTATAATTTCTAGGTGTTTATACAATATGTGTCTCAGGTGTCCTACATAGAACTAGAATACATGTGTCTTAGGTGAGGCCACATGAGCTTCCACCTTCACGTGGTTGGCCTTGTCAGTATAGAATATTTATATTTATTGAAGCTAAGGGGAGCTCTTGTTATTGTACATAGAAGTTATGAAAAACTAACTAATGCAAATTGATTAAAAGTTATTATTTAGTGCAAATTGATGAAATTACATACAAAATGCTAATTTTTGAGTTTGTTACTTTCTTTGACATGAATAAGCTGGTTAAAAGTATGATTAGAGAATTCCTATGATGTCCCAATATTAAAGCATGATTTAAATTTAAACATCATGTTAAAACGGTGAAATCATTTTTTTCAAAATGCATATATAATATTATTAATATTTAATATTTAATAAATAATATTATATAATATTATTATATAAATATTTTAATACAATATATATTAGTTTTAAGATATATTATTATATTTATAAATGGCAAATATAAATATATATATAAATATAAATATTAATATTAATCTAAATATTAAATATTATTATAATTATAAAACTAATATAAAAATAAATATATGTAGAATTATAAAAGTAATAGCGATATAGGATAAAAGACAAAAGTCTTTAATAAAAGACAAAAGTGCTATGATTCATATATAGACAAGCTATTAGTATTAAGCCAAAGGGCTGCATATTAAAGGCTGCGATTTATATTTAAGGAGGATACTTAATACTTTAGAATGCAATGATTAATGTATATATATATGCAGTCAATATGAATGCTACGTATATGATAAAGGTGCAGCCATTTAATAAAAGAATAAGATAGCGATTGAATATAAATTTAAGTGATTAAATTTTAATAAGTATAACAATGAAAGGAGCAACGATTACCATATACACATAAGGTAGCGATCAAGCATTAACTAAAGGGCAGTAACCAAGCATTAATAAAAGGACATGTAATTAGAAGAAGAATGCATCCTTTGAAAAGTATGGGACACCTCCCTTCATAAGGCATACTATGGATATATAAAAGGAAATCACTTGTGTTTAGAGGGGGAAAACACAAGACAATATCATTCAATTTATAGAAGATGAAAAGCAAATTTAGAGATGATGAGGAGCAGATTCGGAGCAGAGATAGAAAGGAAGAGAAAGGAATAGGACTGGAATAAAAAGGAGTATGAAGAAGAATGATCATATTATCTGAGTTTAATATATATTCTATATATATATATCAGCAGGCAATAATATAAATATTCTGATTTGTGAACTGTTTATACGTATATAATTCTAAGAAGGAAGGTAAGAAGAATAAAAGATTTCTGATTTAGATACAGAAATAAAGTATATTTCAGAGTTGGGAAAAAGTATACTTGAGGCAGGATTAGAATATAAGGTACAATAATATGTTGGGCTGCAAGGAAGAAAATCATTAAGAGTTCTCAAGATACAAAGGCAACAGTGATATACTTGGTAAGATGTATCTAACCCTATGTTTCTTATGATGAATGTCATATGATAAATAATGACAAATGCATATAATAGAATGGTTATCATTAGTGTCATAAGCATTGTGAAACTTGCTATAAAATATAGATTATTGTAAGTATTTTCTAACTCGTTGCAGGAATTAAATCAAGCCAAGGTATGCTCTAAATCCATTGTTATTTAGAAATTGATAATTTAGGGTAAAATTAGTATTGCTCCTAAAAGGGACATTACAAGTGGTATCAAAGCATCTTTCCTGCCATCCTGTGAGTGATCGTTGACTTACATTCATTTAAGTGTTTACTACATGATTATATTTGTTATTGATATTGTGGATAAAGATCTGAATTTGGTAATAATTGGTTAAGGAAAGGATGAGGTAGGATTGCAAGGAGGGGGAACGGTGAATGAGCCCTCACTAGGTACGCCACCTCATGATGATGGTTAAGGACCATCAATTAAGGACCACATGAGGACAATGGAGGATAAGGTCTTACTGTTGGGCCTAGGGTTGAGGATCTAGGACACCCTATTGCAACCTCCCGGGCTATTCCCACTTAAATCAATTATTGAAATAAATAAAAGGAGATCTTCAATCATAAAAGGAAAGGATGGTGTGATGGAGGGGAACGGTGTAAAGCCCTCACTAAGTATGCCACCTCATGATGATGGTTAAGGACCACACGAGGCCAATGGAGGATAAGGTCTTGCTGTTGGGCCTACGGTAGAGGAAACTTGGGACACCTCATCACGTTCCACTCCCCCCTCCTTATGGTTGAACCCACTTGTTACATTGCTATATATTATCTTTGTTTGTTGTGTATAATTTAGTATTACGTGTACTCACGTGTATACTTGGGGACCTTGGGATGGTGGACGAGTCCACGGTGTAGTATGGGATGCACCGAATCCCCTTTCCAATTGTCTGACCGTATACTTACATGTATTAATGCAACTTACGTGTATTCATTCCTTGTGACTTATTTGTATTCAAGTGTATTCAAGGGTATACCTTGTGATTTATGTGTATTTAAGTGTATTCAAGTGTATTCAAGTGTATACCTTGTGAATTATGGGTATTTGAGTGTATACTCTATGACTTTGTATTCAAGTGTATACTTCATGACTATGTATTTGAGTGTATACTCTATGACCTTGTATTCAAGTGTATACTCTATGACTTTGTATTCAAGTGTATACTTCATGACTATGTATTTGAGTGTATACTCTATGACCTTGTATTTGTATTCAAGTGTATACTCTATGACTTTGTATTCAAGTGT
Organism: Cunninghamia lanceolata; assembly: GCA_027924645.1. Lineage (NCBI taxonomy): Eukaryota > Viridiplantae > Streptophyta > Pinopsida > Cupressales > Cupressaceae > Cunninghamia > Cunninghamia lanceolata. The sequence continues at coordinate 16,774,441 of BSBN01000021.1, read as the reverse complement.
ATACTTCATGACGATGTATTCAAGTGTATACTCTGACTTTGTATTCAAGTGTATACTTCATGACTATGTATTTGAGTGTATACTCTATGACCTTGTATTTGTATTCAAGTGTATACTCTATGACTTTATGTTCAAGTGTATACTTCATGACGATGTATTCGAGTGTATACTTTATGACTTCATGTATTTGAGTGTATACTCCATGACTTTGTTCAAATGCATACTCCATGACTTATGTATGTTCAAGCGCACACTTCATGACTTACTTGTATCCATGTGTACATTTCATATTCATGTATTGCGTGCATATACTTTGTGAATTACGTGCATCCTTCATGCTTTATGTGTTACATGCGTGTATTGCATGTATGCTTTATGCTTGTTATTTGTGTATTCTTCATGCTTTGTGTATCAAGTGTATGCTATTTGTGTCATGTATTATGTGCGTATACTTGTGTATTACATACTATGTTCATGCTTCATGCTTTGTATACTTTTGTGTATTATGTGTATGTTCCATACTCCATGTATTAAGCATACAAGCTTGTGTATGCTTCATGTATTACATGTATTTATACTTTGTGTTTTACATGTATACTTCATATATCACATGTACGATTCATGCTTATGTGTATACTTCGCATATTCCATGTATCTATGTATATGCTTCATACGCCTATACTTCGTGTTTCACGCATACTTATGTGTATGATTTATGCCTCGCATGTATTTAGGGTATACTTCATGTCTTACGTATCACGTATTACATATATCTATGTGTGTGTTTCAAGTCTATTAACAAGTTTAAACAAGAGAAACTTGTCTTAAAGTTACGAACATCACTAGTTACCAATTCTCATTAGCGAGAGATATTGGAAAATATAAATACACGAACAAAATGGAATGACAAATTACCTCATACTTTGGAGAATGACTAACGTTGACAGTTGAGTTGAGACAAGAACTAACAATAATTCTTGAAGAGATTAGTTTAATGGTTTTTAGAAGTATTCTAATTATGATTGCTTGAGGACAAGCAATCTTGGGCAGGGCGGACTGTGATGTCCCAATATTAAAGCATGATTTAAATTTAAACATCATGTTAAAATGGTGAAATCATTTTTTCAAAATGCATATATAATATTATTAATATATAATATTTAATAAATAATATTATAAAATATTATTATATAAATATTTTAATACAATATATATATTAGTTTTAAGATATATTATTATATTTATAAATGGAAAATATAAATATATATAAATATTAATATTAATATTAATCTAAATATTAAATATTATTATAATTATAAAACTAATAAAAAAATAAATATATGTAGAATTATAAAAGTAACAGCGATATAGGATAAAAGACAAAAGTCTTTAATAAAAGACAAAAGTGCTATGATTCATATATAGACAAACTATTAGTATTAAGCCAAAGGGCCGCATATTAAAGGCTGCGATTTATATTTAAGGAGGATACTTAATACTTTAGAATGCAATGATTAATGTATATATATATATATATGCAGTTAATATGAATGCTACGTATATGATAAAGGTACAACCATTTAATAAAAGAATAAGACAGCGATTGAATATAAATTTAAGTGATAACATTTCAATAAGTATAGCAATGAAAGGAGCAGCGATTACCATATACACATAAGGTATCGATCAAGCATTAACTAAAGGGCAGTAATCATGCATTAATAAAAGGACATGTAATTAGAAGAAGAATGCATCCTTTGAAAAGTATGGGACACCTCCCTTCATAAGGCATACTATGGATATATAAAAGGAAATCACTTGTGTTTAGAGGGGGAAAACACAAGACAATATGATTCAATTTATAGAAGATGAAAAGTAGATTTAGAGATGATGAGGAGCAGATTTGGAGCAGAGATAGAAAGGAAGAGAAAGGAATAGGACTGGAATAAAAAGGAGTATGAAGAAGAATGATCATATTATCTGAGTTTAATATATATTCTATATATATATATATATATATATATATATATATATATATATATCAGCAGGCAATAATATAAATATTCTGATTTGTGAACTGTTTATACGTATATAATTCTAAGAAGGAAGGTAAGAAGAATAAAAGATTTCTGATTTAGATACAGAAATAAAGTATATTTCAGAGTTGGGAAAAAGTATACTTGAGGCAGGATTAGAATATAAGGTACAACAAGATGTTGGGCTGCAAGGAAGAAAATCATTAAGAGTTCTCAAGATACAAAGGCAACAGTGATATACTTGGTAAGATGTATCTAACCCTATATTTCTTATGATGAATGTCATATGATAAATAATGACAAATGCATATAATAGAATGGTTATCATTAGTGTCATAAGCATTGTGAAACTTGCTATAAAATATAGATTATTGTAAGTATTTTCTAACTCATTGTAGGAATTAAATCAAGCCAAGGTACGCTCTAAATCCATTGTTATTTGGAAATTGATAATTTAGGGTAAAATTAGTATTGCTCCTAAAAGGGACATTACAATTCCCTAGTGTCAAATAGGACCCAAATGAGTTAGTGGCCCATTTCATAACTAGGTGGAGACTGGTGCTTTACTCTTCAACTAGTGTGCCACACATGGACCACATGGATCTTTGTGATCTTTTCTTGCATGCCCTAAATAGGGACACACAAGAGGAGGTTCAAAATCTCCCATATAAATCCTACAAGAAATCTTTTGAGTGCATTTTGAGAATTGATGGGCGTATAATCATCAAAAGAAAAACACTTATTCATGGACGTATAATCATCTCTAGGACACCCCGAACCATAATTTCCTATAGCCCATCACCACTCAAAACTCCAATTTGTGGATCTACCAAAATCGCTTCCCACCATGTAAGCACAAGAACACATTGAATCATCCCAATCATCCTAATCCCTCCACATCTAGATCAATAGTCGCCTCTCACCTAGAAGGATCTAACACCCCTTAAATGGGGATAAAGGGAGAGACCAAAATGTTCGGATTAATTGAATTAGTTCAAAATGATGAAAACCAAGAACCTTGGGCATCTCCAAAAGTGGAGTATCACATGCACGCAGTCTCCATAGTTGACCCCACTCCTAATTCTATTGATCCTTGCAACTTGGTGGATGATCTCAAAAAGATGTTCACAAAAATCTTGTTCATTGAGAGAAAATCCTCATCATACCATGTATCCCTTCTAGAGGCCATCGAATTGAAATATGTAAACCATATAACACCACCCCCAAAAGATCATATCAACCAAGTTGACCTAATTTGAGCCCACCCAACACTGAGTTACAAACCATAAGAAAATCCCTACAAAGGTTGAGCTAGCTAGAAGAGGAGACCCCTCAACCTATATTTACAAGTATGGATCTATGATAATTGATTTAAGAGGATCCTCATGCATGATGGGGCCATGGTCAACATCATTCTCTTATCCCTCTTGGAGAGTGGGATATTGCCACACCAATATCACTGCATGTAGAGAGACCTTATGTGGCTTCGACAACCTAAATATAATTACTATTGGTAAAATTAGGATTTTGATTTCCACTTTGATGGAGCTAGATGTAGGACAAGAGCTGAGTTCGGGTAGTTCTACCTTGATAAAATGGGAGAGTAGAACTCCCATTCCCATTTTAATTAGACTTCCAAAAATGTTGTTGACTAAAAAGATCTTTCCTTGGAAGTCATGCTAGCTTTACAATTGAGAACTCGAAACATTTGCCTTTGAAGATTCTTAGCTACTAATAAATTAGGTTTCTGAGAACTATGAGATGAAGTTGGAATGATTACAACCATACAAAGACATGATTTAAAAGCTAATCCAGTAGTTTATCTACTTCAGGAATGTTATTATTTAATGTTATTGATGAAATTGTTTAAGTTATTAAGAGCTTGAATTGATTAAGTTGTTATTATGTTACATGTAAATTGCTCTATTTTTATTTTGATATAATTTAGGGTAGACTTTAATTTCTCTAATTTTTAAAATTTGTTAAATTTTAAATTTAAACGACACGGGTATTTCTCTAATTTTATTTAATTTTTTTTCGTAAATTTATAGGGAAGGTATTGATCTATGAAATGTTTAATCTAGAATTAAAAATAAATTGATTAAACATGGTTAGTAGATTGAAAAATCTAATCAATAAAATTTTCCTAAATATTAACTCAATTAAAATTTAACACAAGTGTCCCACCATTTGACTCATGTAAATCCAAACATATTCATTCTAGTTCAACAATTTGTTAATTTTCATTTTATTTTAAAATTTATTTAGGAAAGGTACATTTAGTCTATAAACTATCCAACCTAGAGTCTGTATCTAATAAATGTTTAATAAATTAAATCAATTGAAATTTTTCTCTTACTCTAATTAGAATTAGTAAATTTACAATTTTATGTAATTAAACACGTGATTTAATTTGAAGTGTTAAATATGAGATATATGAAATTAAAGTTTGAATATAGATGTATATAGTAGAAATTCAATAAATAGCAAAATCTAATCTAGATGAAATAGTCTACGAGATATAAATACTGACATAATAACAGTCCATGTAAAAATAGTGAAATAGTCACAAAACATATACATGTCTAGTCAATACTGAAATAGTCATGAAATAATCAATACTAAAATAGTCATAAACAATCTAATACATCATGTCATCATCGCCATCCATCGTCCATCCATCAATCTAAAACATGTGTGCACACTAATTTTGATCATCATCCATTTCAAGCCGCCTTTTGGTCCCATGTGGCTGAGAGGGCAACTCATGCTATGTACAAGAAAAAGAAGGTTCAAATCAATTTTAATGTCAAAACTGCATCCTAGATAAATTTAAATCAAATATTTAAAACCAAACCATCAAATTAAATGTTTAAATCTAAAATTCAAAGTGTCTAAGCATACCACAACAGGCTCATCATCTCTCCTGCCATGCTCCTATGCAACAGATGGTGCCGATTTAGATGACAGATTGAATGTCTGTGTCGCCAATTCCTATATTTCAATAAAACACTTGATTGAACTAGCTAGGCGCTAGTGAATAGATACAACATGCAAGGTTGAATGATACAAAAGACTTTGAAATCACATAGGATTTAACTATAGGACCTGAAAGATGAGAGATGACTCATGCATATGTGTAGGCTCATCAATGATACGGTGAATTGAGCCTACACCTAAACTAATCTCATCCTACATATATATGTGTACATGTATATATAAATTCAACTTTAAAGACATGAATTTAATAAAATCATGAAATTACATTGGAAATTCAAATTTAAACTAAAAATGTACAATTTTAAGATACAAACCATGGCATATGAAGTAGGCTCTTCTATAGATGATGTTGCCACTGGTCCTGGATGACTAGGTTGGTTTGACACAAGAGTGTCATGACCTCTCATTTGCTTTAAATTAAAATGTCACATTTCTGAATTAAATCATATATTATTAAATTAGATATATCCAATTAAATAATCTTTAGAGGTCCTAATTTTATACCCCGTTCCTTATAAGGTCTACCCAACTCTACTGTCATTGACATTAAATGGTCCAGCCGTGATGAAGTGGCAGCAACTAATGGAGTCATCTTTACCAATCAACATGAACATATATATTTATTAATATATATTAATTTTTTTTTAAAAGATTGATAATTAATAATTGTCTAAATCTATATTAATTTGTATTAATTTTATTAAATGTGGCATACATACCGAGTCCATAGGAGCAAATAATGTAGCCAAAAAGGACTCCTCCTCCGAAGCAGATGTAGGACCAAAACATGGTTGATGATAATTCTTACAAAAATGTGGTGTGGACCGCAATGGTGTCAATCTAGGTGATGCATCAGGACCAGCATTAGATGCTCCTCCAGGCTGTGCAGGCTCTCCAGGATTGACTTCATATGCCAAGCGAGTAACTTGGTCAGTTAAGTTTCCTGAGAGCAATGATAACACTTCGAGTGCTGAGATGACCATCTGCTGGTGAAAGGGCATGGGAACAAAGGGTGGAGAAGGGACAATAGGTGCAAGGGAAAAACTTCAATTTGGATCGACATGTACTCCTGGTCTATGCTATGGCATTCCACCACCCACGCCCTAAAATGATCTCATATCAAAATAATTGGGCTTTTGGCCCATCTCAAACTCTACCCATAATTTCTTCATAAAATGAAAGGGAACCTCAAAATTAGCATGAGATGGATGGTCAAAGACCATCCACCATTGATCCCAAAAAATTTTAGCTATTTCCTAATGTGTGCACCATCTGATTGAAATTTTCTTTTTAGTTTGTGCTATCTGTTGACCTATGGAGGGATCAATGAAATATGGGGCAATTGTAGCTTTGGTAATATGTAAATCATTGATCTGTTTATATGAGAGACCATCTGAATAAAACTGTCTCCTCTCTTCCCACCATGAGCAAAATCTATCTAGAGATCCGTGTGGATAGCTCTCACTGAATCAACAATAGTTTGCATCATAGATGCAAACCGTGAAATGTGTGGAGGGTTTTGGATTTGGCTTTGCAATAAATTGATTTTTTCTTGCAGAACATGTATGTTTTCATCAATTGTGGCTCACAAATGAGCCTCATCATGCAGTGGTGGTGGTGGTGGTGGTGGTGGTGGTAGTGGGGGGGGATGTTGGGGTGGGCGTTCCAGAGGGGGGGGTCATAGGCTAGATTGGCCATGCGTAGAAATAAGGTCTACAAGTAGAGCTGCAATTACAAAAAATATAGATTAAATTGCATGCACAACATATGTTTAAATATATACATATACATATAAATTGAAAACTTGGAAATATAAAAATTTGCGTGGTTTAAACAATATACATTAAAACATTTAATTTTACATTTAATTTAACATATACATGCATTCAAAATTTAAACTTACATTATAAAATGTTTAAAATCAAAATTTATACATTTAAGAATCATGACATGAGTAAAGATTTATGTCCTAGTATCTAGTCAAAATTTATACGCTCATGTATTACATTCAAACTCCTAAACATGTCACTAAGTTCATGACCTATTGGCTATGTACAACTACTCCTAAACACATGTCACTAAGTTCATGTTGACCTATTGGCTACAACTACTCCTAAACATGTCACTAAGTTCATGTCGACCTATTCAATCTTTGAATCCATTCTATCTACACTCAACATTATTTTATTTTATTTTTGGATTGTTGTTGTCTCCTTTAACCCCTTTGTTAAGCATCAAGTTGTCATAGATATATGGATATATGTTTAAATTAAAGATTTAAACATAATAAAATGACTTCTAGTTTTTAGGTTTAACGTTTTAATATAAGTCATTTAGGTTAGGTCTACAAAAAGATATATTAGGGTCCTATCATGTCTAATGTGTGGTTTTTTAGCTTCATGTGAAAAGAGTTTTGCAAATGGTTAATTTAGGATTATGAGACGAGGATCAGGAATATTAAAAGCCATGAAGACTAAAGAATAAGGGGAAAAGACCTAGTAGGTGAGATATAGGGGAAGAACATTATAAGAACGTATAACTAGTTCAAGGTCTAGATATAGGGGAAAATACCTAATAGGTGAGATAATATATGTGCATTTAATGCCCAATATTTTTAAAAGTTTAGAAGAGTAGTTATGACTTTAATCTTGTTAGTGAATTGTACTATATAACTACTAAATATTTAATGTCTAAATAACCAATCATACATGGTATCAGCCCACCAACAAAGTCTTAATTTAGATGATTAAATTCAGAGTTCCTTTCATTCCACAAAGTCCTGATAAATTTTAAGGAGGAGGCCTCTAAAGGGAAGAAATTTATTCCTAGTCAAAAGGCCAAGAAAACATACAAGAGGAAAACTATAGGAACATAAGGAGATGTGGAGGAAGAAGAAATTCCTTTGAGGAAGAAGATGAGAGGGAGAACCAAGCCACCTCCTTAGAAACCTTCCACTATTGAGAACCCTATCTAAGTTCTATCGAACTAGGTATATGAATATTGAACATTTAAATTAAAGATTTAAACGTAATATATATGTCCATATGTTTAAATTAAAGATTTAAACTTAATAAAGTGAAGTTTCTAGGTTTTAGGTTTAGGTTTAATAAGTCATTTAGGTTTTAAAGAATAGGTCAGTTTAGTTTATGAAACCCTAATTTATGAATTAGGCTTTTATGTTTTATAATTTTTGAAACCCTAGTTTATGAATTAGGGTTTTACAATTTAGTCAAGTTATGAAATAGGGTTTACCATTTCTAAATTAAAGGTTTATAGTTTATGCATTAGGGTTTACTTGTTTTCGATTTCAGGTTGAATATATATAGCTAAACATTGCAAAAACAACAAAATACAAAGCAAAAAATAACGAAAATCAACAGAAATGGACGGGCAACCAACCTGGGGCACTACTGAATCGATCTGAGGAGGCAGGGATGCTATGGAGGTTGAAAGTTGGGTCAACAAACGCGGGTACCTAGTTTTTTGCATCGCTTTCCCTGATGTCTCGCGGCCTATAGCTGTTAAAATGAAGCTACAGACTTGTTTATTAAAAACATTTATACTTTTCAAAAATGGGTACCCATTTTATAACGGGTCCTCGTTTGAAATGGGTACCCATTTCAAAACGGGCACTTGTTTTGGCTTGGGCACCCGTTCCAAGTGGCATTTTTCATCTGCGGAAGACTTACGCGAAATGTATACTAATCTTCTTGCTTTCACCCATATATATATATATATATATATATATATATATATATATATATATATATGGGGCTTTCTATCTTGAATATATACAGTAAATATACCTTTGTAGGAGGTCATCCATGGCTGCCCCATCTCTCAACCTGCAAGCCAAACAAAAATAAAAATAATCAAATGAGAAGAAGAAAGTATGAGAAGAGGTAGAAACAATAGAATAGAGTTAAGGAAGAATAGGTTTTAGTGGGAGCTTTTAGGGCTTGTGTAGGAATTCTAAAATTTGGGATTTAATTTTGCTCTTTTATGTGAATGTGGAGTTATTCTTTTTCTCCCTTTTTGACTTGGGGATTTCTTTTAATTTTTCTTTTATGCCTTGGCCTTTTGGGGAATAAGGGTATAGCATTGTATTTCATTTATTTAAGGGTTAGAATATTGGTTTAATGATTTATTTGACTTTCGGAAGATAGAAATCGTTTAGTTATGGAAGTAGTAAATCTTTTAATATTTATAGGACACTATAGTGAACTTTATTAATAATATTAGAGAATTTAATTTTATTATTGTGACTTGAGAATTATTAATGTAATATTATAATATCTAGTCGATTTAATTAATTTAATCTTATGTTTGGGAATAATCAAAGTAGGTTATTATTTTAATTGTTATTTAATTATTAATTTTTATTTTATTTTATTTTTTAGAATATTTTCTATATACGCCCTAGAGGCGTTATGCTACCAGAATTTTTAAGAATCCAGGGTTAACTTCTTAGGAAATTTAATCCTTGTTTTGTTTAATACTTTAACATTTTTGCAAGTTAATGATGTTTTGGTAAGTTGTTATTTAATTGTTTTATGCTCTAGTATTAGGGTTTAGATTTTGACACATGTCGAAATCCCACCACTCATTTAGGAAGCTTAGGGTTCAAATCAAATCAATCCTAACCCTAATGGCGATGCTCATTATGTCACATAACCCCCTAGTCAACTATCATCATGTAGGGGAATGCACATGTAATCGCACTACCCCGAGATTCAATTGACATGTTTACGCCTTATGTGTATTGCCACTGAGCACGCTGACACATGTGAGGGGGTTTCTAGGGATGCATGAAAAAGTTTTTGATATTTCGTGTCATGACCACATGACAAATGTAGACATGATATGTGTGTTGTGTTGCAAATATGTGCCTAAGCGGTGTTGTCATTGATGTCAACATATCCTTGTTGCCATTGGTGTCAATTGTATCCTATTTTGCTCCCTATATAGAAGACTGAATTGTTGAGGATATTGAGAAAATTAAAGGAGATCAATGTATGCAGACCATATGGCTATGTAGAAGTTTGTTTGAAGAAGCTCCAGTTAAGATTTGAGAGGTTCGCATTAAGATTTGAAGAAGTTATGGCTGTCTGAGTAGAATCGGTTCTTGCAATATTCAGGAGAGATAGAGTGACAGGAAAGAGGTTCGGATTGCTCCGATAATGTAAAATGATGATCTGCAGATCTGAAGGTAGGTTTTGCAAGTCAGTGTGTATCATCCATTCAAGTGGTTCATGGTTTGGAGGTTCGTAAGCAATCTTTCAAGTGTGATAGTCATGGCAGACAATGTTCTTAAGGTTTCGGATGGAGATGCAAGTGATTCTGATGGTTTGGAGGAGTACAGATGTTTTTGTTGAATTTAATGTACTTGTTGAGATCTCTGGATCGTGTAGCTGTTGTGTTGGAGGTCTGCATTAAAGTTTGACCTCGTTATTGAAGATTTCCCTTTTGATGTTGTTGTTCTTCCTAGTCTTGGCCGATTGAATGATTCAAGTGTGTGGCAGATGATCTAAGAGAAATTCTATGAAGCGTGGTATGTTGATCAAGGAAGATTTGAGTCCTAGTTATGTTTGGCCGATAGCTTAGGGATTCACATTAAGTTAGATGTTTGTAGTGCCGACCTTGATGTTCATTCCAAGGTTGATGAAGTGTATAAATATTTGTTGACGAGTTGTGAAAAATTATCCTTTTGTGAAAACAATATAATCTAAAGAAAGGATCAAAGGTAGAGCAGAGCAAAAGAGTAGCAGAAGAACAAAAGTTATTTTGATGAAGAGTTAGAGAAGAAGTGTTTGGGGTAAAGCATAAGTTTTGTGAGCATTCAATGAAATTGAACCAAGCATGAAGTATATGCTATTTCTCAATTAATTCTTTATGTTCCAAAATAAATTTTGTAGGCAATGAGCCTCTCTTTTGAGCAGTGAGCTCTAGGCAGTGCACCTGAAGGCATGTGCCTTCTATTTTTCTAAAGTACTTTTAATAGGGTACAAATTTTTGTGGGTTAACCCCCACCGTGGTTTTTCCTTAACCGGGTTTCCACATAAAAATCCTAGTGTTCTCTATTCATCTATTTGTACTCTTGTGTTGTTGATTCATTATTTAAATGTTTATATCATTAATCAGTTTTGTGTGATAAAGAAATAGTTGCAATTGTTAAAGATTTGGGACAACTAATTCACCCTCCCCTCTCAGTTGTCCAGTCTAAATCCAACAATTGGTATCAGAGCTAGATCCTCTACAAGAAGCTTGACCACTTAAGGAGATCCAAGATGTCAACTTATAAGAAGGAAAGTCTGAGATTTGATGGAACAAATTACTCCCTTTGGAAGGTATGCATGCAATGTCATTTGGAATGTATGGGTGATGCCTTTTGGTCGATAACAAAGAATGAGTATAAGATTCTAAAAAATGGCCCTACAACTTTAGACGAACTCATGCAAGCTAAACACAATATTCGAGCCAAAGAAGCATTATTGAGTGCTCTGACTGATATAGAATTTGCAAATGTCTTGGAATTGAAAACTACATATGAAATCTTGATAAATTTAGAAAATTTGTATGAAGGTGACAAATATGTAAAATGTGCCAACCTACAAAGCCTAAAAGGTAAATATCAAAGGTTGGTGATGAGTGAAGATGAAAACATTACTTCTTACATGTAGAAAATAAATGAACATGTAACCGGTATCAAGAATGCTAGTGGAGTATTGGAAGAATCAGAGATTGTTGCCAAAGTGCTCAGATCCTTACCTGCAGCATACAAGCATAAAGTTGCTGCCATTGAAGAAATTAGAACTATGACAACTATTACAAAGGATTAGTTAGTTGGTAAGATTTTAGCATTTGAAATGAGTGAGTTTGGTGATTCTCTTCCCAAGGCATAATCTGCATTTAAGGCCAGTGTTAATGGAAAGCAAAGATATGATCCGGGTGAAAGTTCTTCAGGAAGGTCAAACAGATTTGCAAAGGCAAGGAAGGATCTTGAAGATGATAAATTTGAGACTTCATATCTTGAAGCCCTTATTGCCAAAAGAATGCCAAGAGGATCCGGTAAGTATGAAGGAAAGTTATCATTCAAATGTTTTGCTTGTAATAAGATTGGTCATTTTACCTCAAGATGTCCGGAGAGGGTTTCAAGACCAAACCCTAACAAATATAAGGGTTAGAAGAAATGCTACTATGTCCAAGAAGCTGGAGAAGGAGTCACAGATGATGAATCTGATCATGGAGGTTCCACTGAAGGTGATTAGGTATTCATTTCTATCAAAGCAGATATGGTGTCTACTGAATCTGCTAGTTGTGCAAATGTGGAAAGTGCCTTAGCTACTCAGGTTGTTGAAAAGGATGAATGGGTGATTGATAGTGGATGTTCTCATCATATGACTGGTGATAAAAGTAGGTTTGTAAGATTTGAAAAATATGAAGGTGGAATTGTGAAATTTGGAGACAACTCAGCTGGTAGAATCCATGGCAGAGGATCCATCTCTTTTGATGGTAAAAACAACACCAATGATGTTCTGTATGTGGAAGGACTGAAGCATAATCTTCTTAGTGTTGGACAGTTGGTTGACAAGGGTTATGATCTTCGATTCAAGGATGGAAAATGCATAATCTTGGAAAGCTTCGAAACTAAAATTGCATCTGGTACTCAAACTAGAGGTAACATCTTTCATTTAAGTAGTTCTGACAAAAGTTGTTTGATTGCTCAGACAGATCAAAGTTGGTTACGGCATAGGAGAATGTGTCATGTGAATTTTGATAACATTGTCAAGATAAGTTCTACCTAGGCTGTAAGAGATCTTCCAAAACTTATGAAACCTGATAGCATGTGTAGAGAATGTGAATTGGGTAAACAAAAAAACAATTCACTCAAAAGCAAAGAAAAATTTTCAATTGGACAATTGGAACTGGTACATACTGATCTCTGTGGTCTTGCTAGAATTAGGAGTGTGCAAGGAGATAGATATTTCATGTTGCTAATTGATGATTACTCCAAGATGATGTGGGTAACTTTCCTAAAAGAAAAATTAGAAGCTCTTGACAAGTTTAAGGTGTTCAAGGTGATGGTTGAGAATGAGATTGGTAAAAAATTAAAATGTCTGAGATCCGACAGAGGTGGAGAATTTACTTCCGGTGAGTTTGATGCTTTCTATGAAAAGCATGGAATAAAAAGACAGTTATTTGCTCCTAGGACTCCTCAACAAAACAGAGTTGTGAAAAGAAAGAACTACACCATTCAAGAAGCTGCCAGGACCATGATGATGGAAACAAATGTTCATCAAGTATATTGGAGAGAAGTTGTGAGTACTGCTGTCTACACTCTTAACCGAGTGCAGATCAAAGGCAATTCTGGTAAGACTCCCTATGAACTATGGTTTGGTCATCCTCCTACTATGAGATATTTTAGAGTTTTTGGTAGTAAATGCTATATCAAAAGAAATGAGGATTTAGGCAAGTTTGATGCAAGAAGTGATGAAGGAATATTCTTGGGATACTCTACTCAAAGTAAGGCTTACCAGTGCTTTAACAAGAGGTTGAAAAAGATTGTTGAAAGTGTTGATGTTAGAGTTGATGAGAGCAAAGGACATTCGAGGTATTGTGGATATGATTCAGATGATCAAGATAAAAGTCAAAATCAAGGAAGGCAAGTCCAAACTCAGACTCAGATCCAAATTGATCTAGAAACCCAAGGAACCCAAGAGGATAGTACAGATGTTGAGGAACAAGCTCAAGAAATAGAAGTTCAAGCAATTCCCAAAACCCCCAGGTTTGTAAGGTTGAATCATCTTAAAGATCAGATCATAGGAGATAAGAGTAATGGTATTCAAACTAGGAGAAAATTTTCTAAAGATCAAGAGAAAATTTGATTGATGTCAAAGATTGAACCTAAATCAGTAAGTGAAGCCTATAATGATGAAAACTGGGTAAAATCAATGGAAGAAGAATTGATGCAAATTGAAAACAATCACACTTGGGATCTTATTCTCAGACCTAAGGACAAAAATGTGATTGGAACCAAATGGGTCTTCCAGAATAAACTAAATGAAGATGGTGAAGTTGTGAGAAACAAAGAAAAGTTGGTATACAAAGGCTATTCTCAAGTGGAAGGAATTGATTTTAAAGAAACTTTTTGTCTGGTGGCAAGAATAGAAGTAGTCAGATTATTTCTTGCATTTGCTGCCTTCAAAGATTTTAAAGTTTATCAAATGGATGTCAAATCAACATTTCTGGATGGATAGTTAGAGGAAAAAGTTTACATTGAACAACTGAAAACTTTTCGGTTGTTTGATCAAAGAAATATGGTCTGCAGACTGAGAAAAGCTTTATATGGACTCAAGCAAGCCTCATGAGCTTGGTATGCAAGATTGGATAAATATTTGCTTAAGATAGGATTTATCAAAGGTACTACTGATAGTAATCTTTACTTCAAGATTAATTATAAGGACATCCTAATTGTTGAAGTCTTTGTTGATGATAACATTTTTGGTGGAAATGAATGTATGTGCAAATCATCTGTTGATCAGATGCAAAGTGAATTTGAGATGTCAATGTTTGGTGGGATGAATTTCTTCCTAGGTCTGTAAATTGTTTAGTCAGATAAAGGTATCTTTATATCTCAGTCTAAATATGTGAAATAAATATTGAAGAAGTTTGGAATGGAAGATTCAAAGCCAGTAGGTACACCTATGGTAACCAGATGCAAGTTAAGAAAAGATGATGACTCCCCCAAAGTAAATCAGGAAAGATATAGATCAATGATTGGAGGATTGCTCTATCTGAGTCAGACCAAACTTGACATCATCAATGCCATTGGACTTGTTGCTAGATTTCAAGCTAATCCAAAAGAATCCCATGTTGTGGTAGTCAAAAGAATATTCAGATATCTCAAGGGGACAATTGATTATAGATTGTGGTATCCAAATGATAATGACTTCACTCTTCATGCATATACAAATGCTGATTGGGCAGGAGATGTGGATGACATCAAAAGTACTAGTGGTGGTGCATTCTTCTTGGGAAGAAGATTGGTCTCTTGGATGAGCAAAAGGTAAGAGGTAATATCTCTGTCTATTGTAGAGGCAGAGTATATAGCAGCAGCAAGTAATTGTACTCAAGTTATGTGAATGAAGTAAATGTTGAAGGACATCAGAATTGTGTTTGAGGAGCTAGTCACAATCTTCTGTGATAATCCTAGTGCAATAAGCATCTCAAAAAATCTGGTATTGCATTCAAAGACAAAGCATATATCTATCAAGTTTCATTTCTTGAGAGAGAAGGTAAATGGGAATGAAGTCAAGTTAGAGTTTGTCTTCCAAAGATCAGATTGTGGATATCTTCACTAAGCCTCTTCCCAAGGATACTTTTGAGTATCTCAAAGAGAAGTTAGGGGGGATCACCCCTCCTGATCAGAACTAAGATACACTAAGGTGCATCAATCCGGTGGAATTCACAGTCATATCTTGTGATCCAGATTGATGTTAAGGAGATATTACTTAGGGGGAGTAGTCAGTATGTAAATTTTGGGATTAGTCTAAAACAAAAAGGGAGAAAATATTGCAAATATGTGTCCTTTACAATTGATGTCAAAGGAGGAGAGAAGTTCATGTGAAAAACTAGTTGCTGATAAAAGGGGGAGTAGTGAGGAAAGTAATTGCAGAAGTAAGAAGAGAAAGGGGGAGAAGTTCTTGTCTTGATGGTTGAATTCAATTTTTCACATCATATGTTGCCATCAGTGACAAAGGGGGAGATTGTTACAAATATGTGCCTAAGTGGTGTTGTCATTGATGTCAACATATCCTTGTTGCCATTGGTGTCAACTGTATCCTATTTTGCTACCTGTATAAAAGACCAGATTGTTGAGGATATTGAGAAAATTAATGGATATCAATGTATGCAGACCATATGGCTATGTAGAGGTTTGTCTGAAGAAGCTTCAGTTAATATTTGAGAGGTTTGCATTAAGATCTGAATAAGTTATGGCCATTTGAGTAGAACTGGTTCTTGCAATATTCAGGAGAGATAGAGTGATAGGAAAGAGGTCAATGTAAAATGATGATCTGCGGATCTGAAGGTAGGTTTGGCAAGTTAGTGTGTATCATCCATTCAAGTGGTTCATGGTTTGGAGGTCCACAAGTAATCTTTTAAGTGTGATAGTCATGGTAGACAATGTTCTTAAGGTTCTAGATGAAGATGCAAGTGATTCTGATGATTTGGAGGAATGCGGATGTTTTTGTTGAATTCAATGTGCTTGTGGAGATCTCTAGATCGTGTAGCTACTGTGTTGGAGGTCCACATTAAAGTTTGAGCTCGTTATTGAAGATTTCCCTCTTGATGTTGTTGTTCTTCTTAGACTTGGCCGATCGGATGATTCAAGCGTGTTGCAGATGATATAAGAGAAATTCTACGAAGCGTGGCATGTTGATCAAGGAAGATTTGAGTCCCAGTTATATTTGGCTGACAGCTTAGGGATCCGTATTAAGTCAGATGTTTGTAGTGCTGACCTTGATGTTCATTCCAATGTTGATAAAGTGTATAAATATTTGTTGATGAGTTGTGGAAAATTATCCTTGTGCGAAAATAATATAATCTGAAGAAAGGATCAAAGGTAGAGCATAATAGAAGAGTAGCAGAAGAACAAAAGTCATTTTGATGAAGAGTTAGAGAAGAAGTGTTTGGGGAAAAGCATAATTTTTGTGAGCATTTAGTGAAACTAAACCAAGAATGAAGTAGATTCCATTTCTCAGTTAATTCTTTCTGTTCCAAAATAAATTTTGTAGGTAGTGAGTCTCTCTTTTGAGCAGTGATCTTTGGGCAGTGCACCCAAAGGCATGTGCCTTCTAGTTTTCTAAAGTACTTTTAATAGGGTACAAATCTTTGTGGGTTAACCCCCACTGTGGTTTCCCTTAACCGGGTTTCCACGTAAAAATCCTGGTGTTCTATGTTCATCTATTTATGCTCTTGTGTTGTTGATTCATGCTTTAAATGTTTATATCATTAATCAATTTTGTGTGATAAAGAAATAGTTGCAAGTGTTAAAGATTTGGGACAACTGAATCACCCCCCTCTCAGTTGTCTGGTCTAAATCCAACATGTTGAGTGTTGTGACCACATGGGAAATGTGGGCATGATAGGAATGCATCAGTCCAGTGGTGCTCAAGGTCTCATTCTTTGATCTGGATTGATTTTTGAGGGCTACCTAACAGGGGGAGTAGCCATATGTTCATGATAAAGAAAGTGTTGATAACAAAGAAAGTTTGGTTGGATCAGAGCATTAGAGTGCAAGTATGTGCCATTTTCCATTGATGTCAAAGGGGGAGAGAAATCATGTGAAAAACTCAAAGAAGAAAAAGTTCAGATGTGTAAAGAGAAAGGGGGATAATCTTATCTTGATGGTGTATACAGTTTTTCAAATCATATGTTTCCATCAATAACAATGGGGGAGATTATTGCAAGTATGTGCCTAACCGGTGTTGTCATTGATGTCAATATATCAGTGTTGTCATTGGTGTCAACTATGCTCTTGTTTTGATGCTTGCTTATAATGAGTTAGATGCCTTCCATTGGCTTTCCAAGTGCTTCTAAGAAAATTTGCCCCTCCGGTGGAAACAATGTATTGAAGAGTATCTTTGTTCACAGCAGAATAGTCCAATAGTTTGCTCCGCATTTCTTGTAGAATGAATATCTTTTCTTACAAACTGGAAGATATTTAGATGCATATCTGAAGATGCTATGTTCCAAGTTTGAGCCTCCAGTATGAAAATTTGAGTGAGATATTCACCAAAATGAAAACTGCTTTTTATGTATGTTTGGTGGTGACAGGGAGAATGTATTATGCTCCGTATTCCTCTGCATTGAAGTATTTTGGTATGTGGTTCTAGAGTTAAATTTGTGATGATGATAAGTGCCTTCAACTCCAATGGTTCATGGTTTGGTGGTTCGCAAGTGATCTTTTCTTTATGACAGTGGTTGATAATGCTGTTTAAGTGCTCTAGTTTGAAGAATCTTCTTGACAAAGTGGTTAGAGGTAGTGCGGATGTTCTTGGTGATTACAATGTGCTTGTGGATGTCTCTTGATTATGTTCCTACCTTTGGATTGGTTCACCAAGAGAAATTTGGATCATAAATGAAGAATGTTCTTAGAAGACTTAGTGTTAACACCAGTCTTGGTTGACTTGGTTGTTTTCACTAATTGCGGAGATGCATTGAAGATTGTAGTAGCATATTGTGGCATGGAAGATTGTATTTGAGTCCCAACTAAGGCATAGCATGATCCACATACATCTTTTTTCTTAGCTAGTTTTGTATTAGGTCCAGACCTATTTCTATGTATGCCGACGTTGGAGATTGTTTCAATAGTTGATGAATGTAATGTCGACCTTGATATTCATTCGAAGGTTGATGAGTTGTAAAAAAACATGTAATGTATTTGCAAAAAAGAGATCCTTGTGCCAAAATGCGAAGATAAGTGTGAAATGTAAGAAGAGCAGAGTAGAGGAGAAGTATTGCGCTTTAATGGAACTGAACTCAAGCATGGAGTAGATGCTATCAAATCAGTTTGCAAATCCTTGGCAGTGAGCCACCCCTCGGTAGTGAGCCCTAATTTTTACAGTGAGCATTTTGGGCAGTGAGTCTATAGGCAATGAGCCTCTATTTTCTGGTATTGTTATAACATATATATTTCTGTGGGCTAGCACCCACCGTGGTTTTTCCCTTATAGGGTTTTCCACTTAAAAATCTAGTGTCTCATGTGTTGAATGTGTTATTGTGTTGAGCTTCATGTTTCATGCTTTCATGGTTAAATCATAATAACAATGATTGAACATTTGACGTATTGATAAGTGATTAAAGTTTTGTGACAACTGATTCACCCCCTACCTCTCAGTCGTCCTGTGCATTTCAACATGAAATAACCTATGAAAAAGATGAAACAAAAACCTAAAAAAAATAGAAACCCTAATGAAAATTAAATAACCCAAGATTTATCTATGGCACTGAAACAACCAAAAATATTATTTGTTTCTATAATGGATTAAACACATAAAAGTCAAAAAAATAAACACAAAGATAGAGTAAACAAGCAAAAATTGAATAATGGTGAGGCCTTAGTGAGCTTGCTCACCTAGGTCAAATGGATTGCCACCGCGCACATTGACGAGCATGCAACCGTCTTGAAGCTTCATCACCTGCATGGAAACCCATTAGCAGAGACCTTGGGGGAAATTAATAAGCTAGAATGGAAACACAAGTTATTTTCCTTCACCTGCATGGTGCCGACGAACGTGAGGCATTGCATGGGGGAGCTAGAGCTGGACTTCACATTTGAAAACTGGTGCCTGGCATCGCAATATCTAGAGTCCGAGCGTAGCATGTTGTGGTGGCGGGATGGAAGTTGTTGAAACCTCAACCGAGCACCTTTTGGTGGAAAAGTTAGGAAAATTCAATAAGATGGTAGATTGAAAGTCTCTAAAGTTGGCGAGTCATGCGAGGCACTAGGAGAATTGAATGCTGCTTGGATTGAAGTTTACACAAGATGTCGTGGAGGCAGCAAGAGGGGACGTGTAGTAAAGACAAGTGTACAAAAGAGTTGGAAGGGGTGGCACGAGATTAATGTGAAGTAGTGGAGTGATATGGTGGCTGAGTGTTATTTGGCAACATGGCAGGGCTTTCCACTTTGGACGTCATTCCACGCACCAACTGGCACTCTGACCACCTACATTTCTGTCACATGGCAAAATTTTGGTTTTTTTATTTCAACAAATCCCATCGTCCCATGTGTCAAATGTAGCCAAAATTTTTTAAAAAATTATATAGTTTATTATTACTTTATTTATCTGAATAAGTTGTAAAAAAAATTAGTGGTCCACATGGCACTCCACGTGGACCATGGAAAATTGAGTGCACACGTTCCTCCATCAATTTTACCTCCACTTCTACCAACTCCTAACATCCCCATCATCAAATCCCCTTATCCTTCCATCCTTCCAAATCCTACAATTAAAACCCCTTATCCTCCGATCCTTCCAACTCCTAACATTAAATCCACTTTTAACCCCTCCACCCATAAATCCCCTAAAATCCGCAATCAAGACCAACAAAAGCACATATCATCCAAAATAGAAGCTACCAACACACCCATGGGATTCAAAAATAAAAATTTGGATGTCTCTCTACATAAATGAAAACACAAAAGCCTAAAGATGCTATCTCTCCCAAGCAAAATCAAAAATCCAAAAGGCTGCCAAAGCCCACACCATCAAAAGAAAAAGCAAAAACAAAAATGGTATGGGTCCTTAAACAAAAAGTAAACAATCAAAATGAAGCATCCACCTCCAACCCTCAAAAATCCCAAACATCCCACTCCCCATATAAAAATCCCATAATTCCTAAGTCCATTTGGGTCCCTAAAATCCCAAATCGACCATCCAAAAATCCCCTATCCTGATCCCCATTACTCTCAACTCCACATCCAAAGTATAAGCTTCCAAATACATCACGATGTGTGCAACCATTGGTCTTGGTTCCCCTCCACCACATGGCATTCCCACATACCCCCATCTCTCCATCTTTCATCCACTATTGTACAATCTCCCCCATCATACCCTTTGGTACATGTTTTTGCATAAACCTTACATAATCCACATAATCCACATCATAGTCCACTATCCATCTTCTCCTATCTACTAACATCCATGCACATAATGCTATCTCCATCTACCTCACAACTATCCAACTTGGGACCATCTTTCGCTTGCTATGGAAACAAACACTAGAGTCCCCCTTCCATCAAAAATGCAAAACAAAAATTGTCCAATGGTGAAAACCAATCCTTGTGGCACCTTGGGCAAGTACCATGATGAAAACCCCTTGTGGGTGTCATGCATAATCCCTTTCCCATCCATCTGTACCTTATACTTGGGGGCAAAATCATATCCTTCATCCTTTGCATATCTTACCCATCATCCATCCTTACCCTATCATATTCCTATCCACCATCCTCTTATTTATCCTATCATTTCCCATCTATCCTATCTACTATATCTTCCTCCTTAGATCTTGATAAAGACAAGTGGCAAAATATCAAAATATGCTTTGGACACCTCTCAACATACGTCCCTTTACAAGCATATCCTCCATCCATCCAAACATAAGTCCATCATGCATGGGGGAAATGATTCCTTGCAAACTAGCCCTTGGAAAAAATCCTTATCCCCATCTTCCATCTATCTAACATGCATCCCTATCACTTGTCCATTCATCTATCATGAATCACCTATCCATCACCATTCATTGCCAATCCCCTATCCAACCCCATCACATTCACCTTTAGACTTGGTGTTCCCTTGTCATTGGTATATAGCACAAATGTTATCCAAATGCAATCCAATGCAACCATCTCATAATAAACCATTCCCTATCCAAAAAAAAACCCAAAAAAATTAGAAAATCTAGAAAGTCCAAAAAAATCAAAATATCTACAAAATCTCAAAAATACCAATCCCAAAATCAACATCATCACCAACCTACACATCTTATCACCAATCAATAATGCCCCATCATCATCCCACTCAATGCATCATCTTACACCATCATCACATCCATCCCGAACCATTCCCACATCATCAAGTCAAATCAGAACTACATATCATTACCACCTGCATCTTAAGGTGCCTTGATCCTATGGATATAGGGTATGTAGGCAGTCTAGAATACGAAGGAAGTTTCCAGTACTCAGGTACATAAGATGCACCCATCCAATCCGTTTGGATGGCCCCTATCCCCTGAGCTTACACTAAATCCAAACGCAATATCCAAAGCATATCAACACCTATGAAAGCAATCATCCCATAACCAAAATCATCAACTATCAAATCAACATCAACCACAACTTGTAACCATCATATCTTGCACCAATCTTATAAACATCAACCATCAAAACCATGCCCTAGAATATATCTTTCCTACAATGGGCATGATCTAATCATCAACCGATTCCTGCCTTAGGATATATCGTTCCTACAATAGGCAGAATCTATCTTATCATCATCCATCTTGGCAAGAGATACAATGGCTATTTGTTTGGTTCATTGGTTTTTTGGTTTCCTTATTTTTATCTTTTGTCCTATTTGAAGATCACATCAAAACTACCTTGATCTCACTATATCATGGTATGTGGCGAAAACATCTAGAATGGGGCATAGACTTTATTTCGTATGTTGTGCTTGTGGGTTAGTCTCATTATTCCAAGCTAGTATTCGTATCTTGTGGATCGGTTCTCGCATATTGATATCATTTTGCATCTAAGGTTCTTCATACCTTTTGTGTATTAAGGGCTTATACTATGAGTCCCCTTCCCTCGTCTAGACAAGGTTGTACTATTTTGGGCATGCATGGGATCATCCCTTTGTCTGCGTGTCTAGTCCATGCAAATGTTGGATAAACATCATCACCCTGGTCTTTTATACCTTGGTGAAAATATCCACTTTGCTATAACAAACCTAGGATTGCTCTAAATAATTTTTTTGCATAATAATCATCCATCAACCAATCTACTCAAAATCATCAATCTTTCATCTCACCCCTTATCCTCCAAATCACTTCAATCAATTTGTTTCATCCATTTTGAGAGCACACCATGTTCTTGCAACCCGCCTATCCTCTCGAGGGGGCATCACCCTTACCAATCATCCCTAAACCTTACCCTATTCTTCTAAGCCAAAATCTTTTTCTATCCAATCCAACTCTAGATATATTTTAAACTTCTTTGAAATAATGTTAGTCAATCACAACACCATTTCAAAGAGGGGAAAATGCAGACAACTAAAAATGTATTAACCCTTCAACCACCATTTGACATCTTCACATGACTGACTATCCCTTCCAATTAATTAAATAAATTCATTTGTTTAATTAATTTATCCCTAATCATCTACCCTTAGCCATTTATCCATCCTTTGTGATCAATTAATTCATTTAATTTATCACTAAACCTTACAACACTATCCCTCATTGATTAAATAAATATTCTCAATATTTATTTTGTTAATTTCTCCATCTCTTAAACCAAATTAATTAGATAAATCATGCTTATCAGATTAATCAGCCCTACTAATCAGCCTACACCTAGCCTAGTTGTTTAAATATCTATTATTTAATTAGCTACCCTAACCTATATGACCCCTAGACCTAAAATTAATTAAATAATTAAATGAACCCTTATTTAATTAATTTTAACCCCTAATTAATCCATCTACTAATTTTCTCTAGCCATATTAATTAAACTAATTCTTTTGATTAGCTTGGTCAAACATCATTTAACACACATTCCCACACCCCACAAATAATAAATTAACTTTTATTCCACATAGGGTAATTTTTTATTCTCACTTGTCCTAAGCTCCATTAAATGAGCTCTTACACACCTAACTTGTCCTAGTCTCCATTAATGGAACTCTTCCCCATGTGACTTAAAAATTCACATTTTATCCCCTCCATCTAACTTGTCCTAGTCTCTATTAATGGAACTCTTCCCCATGTGAATTAAAAATTCACTTTTATTTCCATCCTCACACTCTCCCATGGAAATAAATTTTTTATTCATTCTTCATCCTTCCCAATGTGAATTTAAAAATTCACAAATAATGGGAGCCATCCAATCTTATTGATCAAATCATAGTCTTTGATCTCTCTTATTCAACCCTCTTGTGACACTTGTCACAAGACTACAACTCCAATCCAAACCCTAATCCTCAAGCATCCCTAGCCTTTGATCTAAACTTTTAACCCTCACCCTCCATCCTTTTACCAAAAATCTATAAATAGAGCCCTCATCTAAGCCATTCTCATCACTTCTTCATCATATCAAAATCATGCCAAAATTTCTATCAAATCTCCTAATCTTACCATCATAATGCCAAAAATCCCTCTAGCCTTCTATCTCATTCATCCATAGACAAATCCAATTCTCATCATATTATGTTGAAGAACAAGGAGCAATCCACATCTATACTACATCTACTTGGGTAAAGCTAGGAGATTCAAGGGTGCACTTCTCAACCTTATCAAGGAGTGAGGGAGACTTTCAAAGGTATATCATTTGTGTTTTGTTGCATTTGGTTGTATTATTTCCTTTGATAATTTCTCTCATCTTCAAATATATATAAAGGAGATATAAGGGTTCTGATATATGTATGTGTATCTTATGAATGTTTTACATGACTTACATCGTACTATATAACCTTATTTCCTTAATGCTTATCTATAATTCTCTCACTTTATGACTCAGGTAAAAATTGACATTAGAGACTTGACTAAGGACCAGATCTCTGGACTAGTTCCTTTCCATTTCTTTCCAACAAATGCAGCTAAAAACAAAGGTGTTAGACAATACCCATAGGGTCATTACAGTGTACAAATAATGGAACTAAACTCCAAGCAATGTCAATGGCTTGGAACATTTGATACATTAGAAGAGCTTACTTATGCTTATGATATTGCTACCATATCATTGAGAGGGATCAAGGCAATTACAAATTTCATCCATATGAATTTAGATCTATGTAAGTTCATTGCTAACCAACCTATTTTTACCTTCCCTGCTTTGGCATCTTGCTCCAAATTGCATGCAAATTATATTGACCCTACCAACATGTTGTAATCTCTAATGGAAATGATAGAGAAGAACCATCAATTTCTTGGAAGTGCTTCAAGCAATTTGCAACCAACCATCTCTCTTCATAGAGATCCTACCAACATGAACACCAACATTACAATTGAAAGGCCTCTATAAGAATATCTCTCAACTAGTTGTAGTCACAAGCCTAAAATCTATCCTTTAGATCTACAACTAATTTCCACAATCTTATAATCCATGGTAGAAATGCAAGTATTGATGAATTGAACATTCCATGCTTATTTTCATGTTCCTAGCCCTCTTGTGACTTTGCACCATCATTTGAGATTTTTGGTTCACTACCATATAAACAATTGACTTTCAATGTTGAAAGTCCTATTGCTAAGAATTTTGCTACATATTTAAGTTTGTTGGATTAACTAATCCAGAAGTTCCTTCCTCAATCCAAACCCAAAAATAACAACAAAAATAGTTGCAACAATAATGACTGTGATATTAGCCTTCCATTAATGGTTAGTACTAGTATTCCCATTTAGCACTAACAATATTATTTCTCGTTTTGTAATCTTCACATAAAAAATCAATACACAAAAGTATCAATGGATGTAGTAGATTCAACAACTACTACTACAAATGGAGAAATATACAATGCACATTGTTGATTATTGATGCTCCAGTTCCTCTATTAACAACCTAGGCATTCTTCTTGAAGTGATTCTGCAAGAAAATATTTCAAAGGTAGTTGACATGGCCACTTGAAAATACTTTAGTCACATTGAACAAGATTCCCTTCTTGTCCATTTCAATTTTGTTTGTCAATAATTATACATTGGAAGCACATACATAGGACATTTTCCACCATGATGTTTTAAGACAAGACAATGTTTCATGTTTGCAAGCTACATGCTTTTTACGGTTAAACAATATAATGTCTCATCCCAATGCATTCATGTATGCTACTCTCACTACAATACAAATACAAACTAAAAGATAACGTAGGTAGTAGCCACTACGTGACACTTATTAAATTAGGCTAGAGGATTCTTAAGGAAAATAACATTTTCTTTACACAAATATATATGAAAACTTTGGTTAAAAATAAATAAATTTTAATTTAATTGCATTAATGGAACCTTATAATTACACTTTAAGATAGGCTTATAAATATCATACCATTTTTAAACATCATTCACGATGTCAACAACACTGAAAAGAACTATTTACCACTTTTGATGTGGATGGAATATAATATTATAAAATTACTATTAACTTTTGATCATTAAAAAATAAATAAGGTCTAAATAAAGTGAAAATAGTCTTACATTTCGTCCTATTAAACAAAAATAAGAGTAGAGTGATAATACCTACTTACCTTCTTTATTCCACTAATGTCACGTCCAACTCACATTTAGAAAACTTTCTCCACTAATAGTGTTGTTGTACGGTACCTATAAACAAGGAAGCGGCTATCCAACCCAAAAAAACGTATGGGGCATGGATAGCCGCTTCCATGACCACACATCGAAGTACTTGTCTTTTTAACTACATGCACTCAACATATGACAGTCCCACGTGTAGAGAGAAATCCATCAAATTTTGAAATGTTTTATATGAAAAGGAGGGATGTGTGTTTGATGAGTGATGTTTGTTTTAGTTTGAATCCTCCTTTCCACAAAACATTCTAAGGGCTTTTCAACCGAGTGCTTCTCCTATCAAGAGAAGAGTTAGCTATCAGATTTGAGTTTCCACTTGGTTTTTTGCTGGGAAATTCAGATGTGATCACACAAAACTGCCAATTAATGCTTTTATGCCCTTAAAACCCTAATTTAAGCAAAATTGTAATCAAATCTGTGAATTACGACAAATGCTACAAGAAATAAGTAGAGGGCAGAGAATCTTAACTCACTATTTTTCATAGTCAGAAAATGGAAAAATCTAGGATAATGGTGATGGCGCCCTAGTCCAATGTGCCACTTTTCCACATAGTCCCAATCTCCTTCCGACACTTATCCCTGCTATGTCTTCCATTTCCCGTGATCTAAAAATGGAGGACAAGGTTGATGGCATCCTTGCCCTGAAATGTTGAATAGTGTCTACTTCTTTTTAGATCTAGAATCTTCAATGTCTATCTTCTGTCTCTGCAACTCCACTTTCTCTAGATCTGACACCTATAACCTGCAATCACAGGGAGTGTGGGAGGGGATTGTGGTATTTAGAGGCTTACCTCAGTCAAGCCCTGGAGAGACATTCAATTCTTCTGAACAACATTTTAAGAGAGAGAGTACATGCCCTTGAGAGGCAGAGAAATGATAATGATTGATAAAGCACAATAAATGATACCTTGATGATGAAGCTCTCATGGAAGGAAGAAGCTCCTCAATGCCATGAGGAGAAGATGTAATCCAACCTGCAAACAAACATAATAACAATGCTATGCTCTGAAACACAATGATAATCACAAGTATGCCAATAGCTCATGAAAATAAAATTGCCATCTAGTAATCTTCTAGTTTCTAAATGATAACCTAATCATGCTTATATATGCAACCACTAAGATTCCCGCCAAGAATTTCATATTTGAAACTTATGATGTTGGCTTGGAGACCAAATAATAGTCACAAAACTGACATTTCAAATTAGGGTAGACCTAAAATAGGGCTGGACTAGGGCATTAGCGCCCTTGTCTACCCCCCTGTCTTTGCTCATTGATCATCAACATAGTTCCCCTTAGGTCCAAATTACCACAAGACCCATGGTTTTCTCATCGGGAGTATGATTTAACATCCAAAATGCTCTAAATGCAAATCTAAAGACCCAGGAGCTAAACATTTAGGAAAAAGTCCCCAAGGGTGTATTTTTCTGAAATAACATTTAGCCCCCACTTTAATGTATGCATTAAATGCAAGGCCATTACATGCATTAAAGTAGGTCAACAAACACAGCAAACATGCCAGGCACGGAGAAGATAATATTGAAGACACACAGAGTACAGAGTGTACAATGAATGCAGTGACTATTTTCTTTTTGATTTTCCCATATGAAATTCATAATGCAAGTACAAGGAAAGTAAACAAACAAATCCAAAAAAGTGTAGAGGAGTTGTTCACCACCGGTCTTGCACTTTTTGAGAAAAAATATGCCAAACAAAATCCCAAGGTGCAGAGGAGTTATTCACCACCGGTCTTGCACCTTGAGAACAAACACATCAAACAAATCCCAAAGTGTGGAGGAGCTCATCACCACTGGTCTTGCACTTTGAGAACAAGCACGCCATACACACACATGCTGAAGACACAGAGAAAACATGGCAAACAAGCGATGGAGTGTTCCTATTGCTAGGTTCATCACCATCTCAGGTACATTATAGGCACACACTGACAATTGGGCTTCGCCACAACAACCACTGAAAACATGCTTAAGGGTTGAGTTAGTCATAGAACCGCTCCTCGCCTTGCGATGAGGACTTTCCAAAATGACGGGATGATGCAATATCTCTGAGAAGTACACCATCCCTGCCTCGCAATGAGGGCTTAAGAAAAAGGATATGCTCGATATCTTACCTCCGCAGAGGGCTTACATGATTGATTGATTGATTTTAGATTGTTCAAACACACTTTGCTATGATCTAAAGTAGACATCTTACCTTATATATGCCTCCACCTTAAGGTGGTTGATATTGCGTACCGATATCAAGCACGTTAAGGTAGGAAGAAAACACACAAGTGAACATGAGCTCTCGCAAGGCCCATGCCCCCCATAGGTGACATGTATTTTATGATCGCCAAATGTTCCCACAAAGACATCCCTGCAAGAAAAGTGTTAGTGCCCACATAATCATGATAAACAACAATGCATATGATCAACTACATGAAAAAGCCAAGCAAGCGATATTCATGATAAATAAAGTGCACAGAGTAGTAGTATTGTTAAAGTGTTGTTAGGAAGATAAGATAACATCAACATCAACATCAACATCAAGATAGAGAAATCACAAAGTGATTCCACTAGCCAAGTGTTGGATAATTTGTTACAACCCCATCATCATATAGGAACTAAGTCCATTTTTTTATTGCTCTCGAAAGGGACACTAGGTCCACATCAGTATAAATATTTTTTGTCATCCACCAAATAGATGGAAACACTAGAGGAAGGTAAATAATAAATTAGAGAGGAGAACAAGTGTCTTAGGGACAATCACATAGGAGGGTGCCCCCAATTCACCAACCACAATGCTATGTCTGTAAGACACAACACAATAATGAAATTAGAGGAGAGGAGATATAGAAGAATGATGATACTGTAAATAGAAGAAGGTCACAATAGAGGTGGTCTCCTAGTATCCTTGACCTTACGGGAGAATCAAGGGTCATCCTAGGAGGCCTAACAACACATAGTTCACATCACTGGGGAAGCACATCACGAAGAGATAAAGGGTTAGAGATACTTACCTGTCAGAGAGGTCCATGCTAGAAGTCGTCATCGAGGAGGTCATCATCCTCCCTATTTCGAATGCTAGATGAAAGAGGTGTGTAAGGTACCAAAGCCCAACTATTGTTTTTATTCTTTTGTTCATTCTTAAATGCTTCTTGGTTTGATTCAATGTTGGGTGGAATGTTTTCTTGTTGAATCTTACTATTCAATCAAAGGAGGAACATTAAAGGTCTTCTCTTCCTTAGTGATATCCAAGGTCTGTGAACAATCAACTAAAGGAGGGAGGTTAATGAGATGATCCGTTGAAGTTTCATACAATAGGGTAGAGTTTTTGTTTTTGTTAAATGAATTATCATTATCTAACCATGGAATGTTCTTTGTTAAAGGGAGCTCCTCATTCACTAATGCTTCATCTTGGCCAGAGAGAGCATTGGACTGGGGAGACGGTGGTGTCTCTTCATTTACTAATGCTTCATCTTGGCTAGAGTGATCATTAGAATGAAGCTTTGGTGGTATGATTTTAAGAGATGTGTCAATTAAACCACCCTCTTTCATCGAAGTATCCTCATGAGGAGGAACAACTTTGGGAGAGGGATCATAAGGTAAACCTGAGTTATCATCACATGTTTTAGCAATAGGTGTTGTAGTGGAATGTTCCATAAAGTCATCTAAGGCTTCATCTAACATTTTAAGATCATCACCAGTATATATATTATTGATCATGAATCTAGTGAGATCATCTAATATCCAAGGATATATTTCCATGAGGTTTGTGAAGCTATCAAAATTAGATATATAACAAATGATTTCATATGTGGAGCACATAGAGACATTTGTTAGCATAATATTACATTGTTTAATATCTACTTAGTTTAAACAGTGGTTACCAGTTATGTGGTTATGTCTAGTTACATCTTCTTAACTACATTTCTCCTTGTATAAATTCTTTTGTAGTTCATAGAATAAATCAATCAAGCATTTTTACTCCACTTTCATATGGTATCAGAGCATTGCTAGTTCTTGTGCTTGTGAGAAAGGAAGTTGAAGGGTTGTGCGTTGTTAGAGGAAAAATGGTTGCAAGTCTAGAAGTTCAATCAAATGTTAAAAGGGGAATACAAATTGAGTTTCTCCCTCTATGTGGATGCCAGTTGCGATTTCATCGTAGTGTGAGAAAGAAATAGAGATTTCCACTCCCATATATCTAATGGAATCGGCCTTGTCTGTAAGCGCATGTGTATAATTCCTACGTATCTGTGATGGCATGAGAAATGTGAAATTTGTTCAAGTGTTGTTGAGAAAGGCACTTCAGATTTTTGTAGAAGAGGCGTTTAAACCTATTATAAAGGCTATGTCTCAAAACAAAAGGAATTATAGAATGTTTTGAGGGTGTTGGAGTATGTCAAAACCCAAAGGTGTATTACTTATTAATATTTCAAAGGAAGACTAAGTAGAAATAAAAACTTGCAAAGGAAAGATTACATATGTGATCTGCAATCATCATATGAAATATCAAAAAGTGTGCGTATATAGAGAACGTGGAAGATTTTTTGGAAGATCCAATTTCCTAATTGTCCATCCATCGCCAGATTCAATCGAATGCCATCATAGCTATTTGAAACAGTCTAATCCATTTATTGAAAGGTGTTGAATAGCTTGCCCCAGAAAGGAAAGGTCAGTCGAGAGTGAAAAGGAGTAAAACGGCTTAGGTAATGTACAGTTTTTACTGCGTATAAGGAGTAAGCATTTTATTTTTTCATTAGTGTGGGAGTTGGTAAATATATTTGAATTCATGTTGTTTATGATTCTAATTTCATTTCAAACTGAGCATCAAAATCATATCTCATAGATGAGTTGGAAGAATTTTATTATCACTAAATGAATTTGGAGCAATAAGGGATTCGATACGAAGTTTGACTACTTTGTAAGAAGTTTATCATTTGAAACTTGTATGCATCCCAAAAAATATATAGAAGATATAAGTTTTTATAAGAGGATAAGGAAGATAAGGGTGAGTTTTGTTTTTGAAGGTAAAAACTTTCACATTGATCACAAGTTTAATCTCATGTATGTCAAGCATGCTTTTGTGAACTGGTATGTTGATGAGGGTATGGAACAAGGAGAGTTATCAAGAGGCCATGAAGATGAGGAATCATCAAATGATGAAGCTTTTATTAATGACTCTTCTAGTGGTGTTAATAATGCATTAGTACTATAAGCCTTCACTTTATTGGAGGCAGGCGGCATCGTAGGATGGAGGAATTTTCATTATCTCAAGTTAGCTTCTCGCTTTGAGATGATGCTTTGCATGAGAAGAATTTTTGGCTTTAGTTTTTTATTTTTTCCTTGTTGTTGCTGACATATTTGAAGAATACATGTTTTGTAAAGACTATGTTCTGGAGACAGGTTTGGGATTTGGTGTTGAGCTCAATGTGGATTGTTGTCAAGCGAGCTTTAGAGTATATGATCGAGAATTATACACTTTCACGATCACTAGACAATGATAGAGATCTATCGTATCTCTTAGGAATTATTGTTGAATAATTCAAGACTCTGTGGTTTGAGAGTTTGGGACTAAGAGCTCAAGAACACAGCTTGAAGCTACACCTTTCCGAGGGTCAAGAGACAACTTGATGGAGCCCCACTTGGTTCAAGGTTTGTTCTTTTAGGAAAAGATCTTCTATAAAATATGTATTCATATTATGTAATTAGCTTTGTTGAGTATATTAGCATTCAGGGGGGTTCCTTTGTACTACTGGTACTATTGTAGGAACAATGTAATAAGGGGGGGAATGTTAGCATAGTATTACATTGTTTAATATCTGCTTAGTTTAGACAGCGGTCACCAGTTATGTTGCCGGTTATGCAGTTATGTCTGGTTACAACTTCTTAACTGCATTTATCCTTGTATAAATGCTTTTGTAGTTCATCGAATAAATCAATCAAGCATTTTTACTCCACTTTCAAGATCAACATCATGAATGTATGCTATTTGTTCCAAAACTTGAGGATGTTTATCAATGAATTTAGAGAAATGATCAATTCCTATGATGTATGCAAATAGAGATTCTAAGGAAGTATCCATTATATATGTTTTCAAATGAGTTCCAATTAAGATTTTAAATGTTTTCAAAACTTATGCAAGAACAAATACAAAAGTGTTGGCAAATATGCTCTAAAATGCTTGATTTTTCGACTTTTCTCAATGCAAACAAGTGAAAGAAGAGGTGTTGTAAATATTTTCAAGAGGGAAAACAAATTATATGCCTAAAAAAAGTCCTCTAATGTAATAATACCTTTCACAACATGTTTTTGAAACAATTCTAGAAAGTCGATAAGCCAAAACCTAGTGAAATTAAGCCAAAATATGCAATTTTTTGCCAAATCTTAATGCAAAAGGCTAGGGCAATGGGTGTTGTAAGAAAAATGATTATGGAAAACAACATATAATAGTACTAATAGCCAGATAATGCTAAAAAATCTGTTACAACACACGTATAGTGCCTCTTTAGACCAAACCCTAGTGTAAAGATAGCAAAAATACACTGATTTCACCAAAATTTCAATGCAAAGGCTCAAAATAAAGGGTGTTGTAAGGAGATTGAGAAGGGGCACCAGATGATAAGTCTAATAATAGCTAATTAGTGCAATAAAATCCCTTACAACACACTTGGAGCGCAAATCTAGCAAGATGATAAGCTCAAATCTAGTGAAAAATGCAAGTTTTCAAACCCTAGGCATAAAATTTCACAAGGAGGACTCTATAATGAAACACTATGATTAGAAATCATACCTAATGAGTGTTTTAACAAGGTAGTAAAATCTAAGACAAGATTTTGACTACAACCCTAGCTCATGCAAAACTAGGTTTTCATGAAAAATACAAAATTTCAAGCAAATTTTGACAAATCAAGCATGCAAATGCAATGCAAATGAATGATAAATGGTAAATTTCTATATCTTGGATCAGATCTAATGCAAGTTACAGAAATTAATTTAAATTAGATGCCAATTAATTCAAATTTCACAAAAATGCAAGCTTAATATGCCATTTTTTGCAATTTTTTCAATTTTTTTGTATATTTTCGAATGTAATATTGAAAATAATGAATTGAATGATAATGAATTTCAGATCTGATGTAAAAATCAGAGAATTAATTAAATGCAATTGAATGAATGCAAACTATGTCAAAAATCAAACCCTAGAATGCAATTTTTTCAATTTTTCCAAATATATCAATTTTTTTGTAAATTTTCAAATGCAATAGAATGAATGGATGCAAATTTGTCAAACAACACTCAGCAAGATGCCAAAAAGTTTAAAACACGGGTTCACCAAAATATTTTATGTGGTAAAAAAAGGATGGATGGTGTTGATGGGTGATGTTTGTTTTAGTTTGAATCCTCCTTTCCACAAAACATTCCAAGGGCTTTTCAACCGAGTGCTTCTCCTATCATGAGGAGAGTCAGCTATCATATTTGAGTTGCCACTTGGTTTTTCTGCTAAGAAATTTAGATGTGATCACACAAGATTGCCAATTAATGCTTTTATGCCCTTAAAACCCTAATTTAAGCAAATTGTAATCAAATCTATGAATTGCAACAAATGCTACAAGAAATAAGTAGAGGGCAGAGAATCTTAACTCACTATTTTTTGTAGTTAGAAAACTAAAAAATTCAGGACAACGGTGATGTTGCCCTAGTCCAATGTGCCACTTTTTCCGCACAGTCCCGATCTCCTTCCAGCACTGATCTCTGCTATGTCTTCTGTTTCCCATGATTCAAAAATAGAGGACAAGGTTGATGGCACCCTTGAAATGTTGAATAGTGTTCACTTCTTTTTAGATCTAGAATTTTCAATGTCTACCTTTCGTCTCTGCAACTCCACTTTCTCCAAATTCGACACCTGTAACTTGCAATCACAAGGAGTGTGGGAGGGGGTTGTGGTGTTTAGAGGCTTGCCTCAGTCAAGCCCTGGAGAGACATTCAAGTCTTCTAAACATCGTTGTCAAAGAGAGAGTATGTGCCCTTGGGAGGCAAAGGTAAAAACCAAATGATAATGATTGATAAAGCACAATAAAAAATACCTTGATGATGAAGTTCTCATGGAAGGAAGATGCTCTTCAATTCCATGAGGAGATGTAATCCAACCTGTAAACAAATATAATAACAATGTTATGCTCTACAACACAATGATAATCACAAGTATGCCCATAGCTCATGAAAACAAAATTACCATCTAGTAATCTTCTAGTTTCTAAATGATAACCTAATCATGCTTATATATGTAACCACTAAGATTCTTGTGAAGAATTTCGTATTTGAAAGTTATGATGTTAGCCTGGAGACCAAATAATGGTCACAAAACCGACATTTCAAATTAGGGCAGACCCAAAATAGGGTTGGACTAGGGTGCTAGCACCCTTGTCCACCCCTGTCTTTCCTCAATGATCATCAACATAGTCCCCCTTAGGTCAAATTACCACAAAACCCATGGGTTTTCTCATCAAGAGTTTGATTTAACATGCAAAATGCTCTAAATGAAAATCTAAAGACCCGAGAGCTAAACCTTTAGGAAAAAGCCCCCAAGGGTGCATTTTTCTGACATAACAGGAAAAAATAGGGAATGATGAAGAAGTGTCTTATGTTAGGAGATTTCGTAATGTAAAAAGAAATTGACATGATTGAATAGCTAGGAAAATAAAGGAGACAATACTATTTCTTTGTAATGCATGGTGAATTGGTCAATTAATATTATATCCATAA
The DNA here is from genome assembly GCA_027924645.1 of Cunninghamia lanceolata. Classification (NCBI taxonomy): domain Eukaryota; kingdom Viridiplantae; phylum Streptophyta; class Pinopsida; order Cupressales; family Cupressaceae; genus Cunninghamia; species Cunninghamia lanceolata. The sequence goes on along the minus strand of BSBN01000021.1, from coordinate 16,739,563 downwards.
TTAATATTATATAATATATTTTTCTAAACTAAAAACAAATGAAACCAACATATATTGTTCAAAAAATTATATATAATAATGTACATATAATTATATTAAAATATATTTATTATTGTATATAATAATATAATAATAAACATAAATATAATATAATAATTATTATAATATTATAATAATGTAATAATACAAATATAATTATGAATGAAGTTGATGTTCAAAATGATTCAGCTTCGGGCATTTCTCAAACCCCTCTGGATACTCCTATGGTTATGCCTTCTCCTCCTAAGACTAGAGGTAGGAAGTCGAAAGCTAGGGTTACTCAGGCAGAAATAGAAGTAGGTGTTCAAAATACTCTTGAGAAAATGTTAACAAGGTCTACGTTGAGGAGAACTGAAGGCTCTCCTCAGGATCAATGAAAATTATTTCTTGGAATGTTAGGGGCATTAATGCCCCTAACAAAAAATGCCTGATAAAACATCAAATTGATTTATCAGGTGCTCATTTAGTTTTACTTCAAGAGTCTAAGTTGTCTAACCAATCAGCAGAAAATTCTCTTAAATTATGGAAGAAATGGAATTTTTAATGTTCATCCTCAGTTGGAGCTTCAGGTGGCCTAGTTATCCTTTGGGATAAGCGGTGTGTGGAGGTGACTCTCATTTCTAAGTCTACTAATTGGCTTTTTGCTGAAATCTGTTTTGAAAACAATCAGAAATTTAGACTAATTAATGTGTATGGACCAACTTCTTCAGTAGACAAAAAATGTTGATGGGATTCCTTATTAGATATTGTTCAATCTTTACCAGAGGAGAAGATTATATTAGGAGGGGACTTCAATGCTATTCTAAATCTGAATGAGAAACAAGGTGGCATTATTCCCCCTTTGAAGACAATGTTAGATTTTTTAGAGTTTGTTAGTGATAATGGCTTGATCGATTGCCTTCCTTCAAATGGGAGGTTTACCTAGTTCAATAAGAGGAAAGACTTCCTTAATATAGTTGAGAGGCTTGACAGATTTCTTTTGTCTTATCCATGGTTATCTTTCAATGGTTCTTTTTCCTCCTCGATTCTTTCTTTTTCAGGGTCTAATCATTTTTCTATTCTTTTAGAAATTAAATTTTTGGATCCGCTTCCAAGTTTGAAAAGACCTTTTAAGTTCGAAGCTATGTGGTTCAGAGATCCCTCTTTTCTTCCTTTGTTAAAGTCTTGGTGGGCAACTATGCCTTTTGTTGAAGGTTCTAGAATGTTTCATCTTATTAGAAAACCGTAATTGTTAAAAAAACTTATTCGGTCTTGGAATATTTCTCATTTTAAAAATATCTTTAAAGAGAAGAAGGTTATTGAAGGTAAGCTTCAATTGTTAAACTCTCATATAATTAACCATGGGTTGGATAGCTCAACTTTTGATCAACAAAAATTATTACAGATGGAATTGGATGAGATTTTGGCAAGAGAAGAAGAGTATTGGAGACAAAAATCAAGAGAAACTTGGTTACAAGCTGGGGACAAAAATACAAAGTTTTTTCATGCTTCTGTCAAGATGAATAGACAATTTAATAAAATTCACCAAATTTTTTATTCTAATGGGTCCCTAATTTCGGATCCTCTCCTTTTACAAAAAGAGGCCATTTCTTTCTTCTCGAATTTACTTGCTAAAGATTTGAATAAGCTCTCAGAGGATTTATGCAATTCTCTGTTAGATAATATTCCTAAGCTGATTAATGATGATGATAATGATTTGTTATTGAAGGAATTTTCTTTAGAAGAAGTCAGGGGAGTAGTTTTTTCTTTGGATCCAAATAAATCTCCTGGTCCGGATGGATTTACTCCTTTGTTTTTCCAGAAATGTTGGGACTTTATGGGTAAGGATATTCGGATGGCCTTGGAAGAATCAAGGAAAAATAGTAATATTTTAAAAGAGATGAATACAACTTTTATTGTTTTAATCCCTAAGACTTCTACTCCCTCTTCTTTTGCTCGATTCAGACCAATCTCTTTATGTAATACTATTTATAAAATCTTCACAAAAGCCATTTTTATGAGGTTGGCTTTGCTTATCCCTAGAATTATTTCTTCTAAGCAAGGAGGTTTTGTTCCTGGTAAAGAAACGACGGATGGTGCAATTTTGGCTCATGAAGTCTTGCATTCTATTAAAGATCTCAAGTTACCAGCTATGATGTTGAAACTAGATATGATGAAAGCTTATGATAGGGTTTCTTGGAGTTTTCTATTAAAGGTTCTTTTCAAATTTGGTTTTGACAAAAAGTCGTGCAAATGGATTCAATCTCATATATCGGGTGTTAGATCAGCGGTTATTATCAATGGTAGTCCTTTTGACTTTTTCCCAGTTTCTCAAGGTATTAGGCAAGGGGATCCCTTATCTCCTTTTCTTTTTATTTTAATGGCTGGGTCTTTTACTAGAGAAATCTTGTTGCAGAATAGTCTTTCCAATTGGAAGGGGGTTCAGATTCCTGGTATTCCTTTCTCTGTTACTCATACACTTTTTACAGATGATACTCTCTTGTTTGGGTTTCCTTCTATCAAAGAGGCTAAATGTATTCAAAAGGTTATTTCTAAATACAGTTCTGCTTCAAATCAAGCAGTTAATTTGGATAAATCCAAAATTTATTTCTTTAATACTAAACCTTCCTTGCAAAGCAAGATTGTTTCTATCCTTAAAGTTAAATTGGAAAGTTTACCAAGTCTTTATTTGGGAATTCCTTTATTTTTTGGTGCACAAAAAGTCTTTTTGGGCAAAGGTTTCTCATTCTATTCATAATAGAATTGCACTTTGGAAGGCTAGATGGTTAACTTTGTCAGGAAGAATTACTCTATTGAAATTTGTTTTAACTGTTGTTCCTATTTATATGCTTTCTGTTCTAAATATTCCCAAAGATGTCATTCAAGAGATTCAGAAATCTTTGAATTCTTTTTTATGGAAGGGCTCTGTAGATGAAGGTTACAAAGTGTCTTTAGTAGCTTGGAATAAGGTTTGTGTTCCTAAGATTTTTGGTGGTTTTGGTATTCATAACATTTCTATTCAAAATAAAGCCTTGGGTGTTAAGTTGGCTTGGAAGATGTTTTCTAATCCTGATCTTAAATGGTGCAAATTCTTTCAATATAAATATCTGGATTCTCTCTCTTCTGATAGGATTTTTACAGTTGCTAACCCCCCTAAGGGATCTTCAATTTGTAATTTCCTAGTCTCTTGCAGAGAAGTTCTCTTACCTCACCTCTCTTGGAAAATTCATAATGGCTCTAAAGCCTTCTTCTGGGAAGATTCATGGAATGGTTATTCTCCTCTTTCCTTAATTAAGGACTTAGAGGAGGCTAAGGTTTATCTTTTTTCAGCCTGGGGTGTTAGAATTAGGGATTATCTTTCAGTTTCTAAAGTAGGATCTTTCTACAATTCTGCTTGGAAAGACTTTTCAAATTGTTCTTTTCCTGAGAATCAGAAAATTCTCCTTGGCAATATTTTAAGTAATAGAAGGGTTTTTTTTTTCCAAAAGAAGATGTTTTGTTTTGGTCCTTCTCCAATAATGGTTCTTACTCTGTCAAGGATGGGTATAGATATTTATCCTCTTTAGCTCCTTCGTCTATTTCTGATTGGCCACATTTGCTTTGTTGGAATGTTGCTTGTCTTCAGAAGGCATGGGCTTTTGCATGGTTAGCTCTAAAAAATAAAATTCTAGCAGGTCAGAGATTGGCTAGATTGGGGATTATGGATTCCTTTAATTGTGTTTTTTGTGGTAGTTGTGAAGAAGAGGTAGACCATTTGTTTATTTCTCGTCCTTTTGCTTTGTCGTGTTGGAATTGGCTTTTTCTCAAATTAAGCCAGTTTTCTCCTCTTCCTAATTCTTTGTTGGATCTTTTTCGTGGTTGGCATATCTTATTTAAAGGTTCTACTTTTGCTTCTATTTGGATTGTTACGCCTTCTATTGTTATTTGGAGCATATGGCTTGAAAGGAATAGAAGGATATTTAGAAAAGAAAGCAAGGATTTTGAGGCTATCTCCTTTATAATTGAAAAGTCTATTTCAGAGGTTGTCCTGAATTATCTTCAATCTTTAAAAGTCTTTGATCTTCATTTCTCATCTTGGGATAATTTAATTTTGAAAAATTGGCCTACTTTAGGTTCTTTTCCAATTATAAATTCTAATGCAATATTTAAACAAGATAGAAATTTAGTTTCTTGGTTGCCTCCTTCTGTAGACTATTTTAATTTCAATTTTGATGGGGCCTCTCACGGCAACCCTAGCCCTTCTTCCATTGGTGGGGTCCTTAAAGATATGAAAGGAGAAGTTTGTAAAGCCTTCTCTGGTAAATTTTTTGATGGAACTAATAATCAAGCTGAGATTCTTGCTCTTGTTGAGGGTCTAAGATTGGGTAATGGTCTTAAGATCCCTAGACTCCATATTGAGGGTGATTCTTTAATAGTTATTAATGCTCTGAAGAAGCATCATATACAAAATTGGAAACTTGATTATCTTCTACAAGAGGCATGGTATATTCTAGATTCTTTTGAGAGTTTCATTATTTCCTATACTCTTAGAGAAGGCAATAAGCTTGCTGATGCCTTAGCTAATTTGGGGTTTGATTTAGATTCACCGATAATCACTTTTGATGCAGATGTTTTTGGTAAGTATCCACATTTGGAGGAAATCGTACGCCTTGATTCTCAAGGGTGTGTGGTTTAACTCTCACTTGTGTGGTCATTTGTATGTGGCATCAAGGCGTTATTTTATCTGTACAGTCATTATTTTTGCATGTTTCAGTATTTTGGTTTTCAAATTCAGTTGTCCATTTGATCATATCTTTCGTAAGTATTTATGTCCTTTTATTCCTTCAGCGGCGGCTCGCAGCATGCCTCATTAATTTCCTTCATGAGAGATGATGTTATCTAATTATTGTTATTCGATCCTTTCCGGTTATATATTGGCATTTGCTTCTGTGATTAACCATACTTTTTATAACTTTGCTTGCTCTATGTGATTGCTATGGAAGTTTAGCTTAACTACAGGTTGTTCTTTCCAGTCTCAAAGTGGGAGACTATTTTCATTGGTTCTATTTTTTCGGATGGTTTACGGACTGTTTTTGCTATAGACGGCCTGGAGGTGGAGGAGACGATTAGAGATGTTGTGGGTAGAGATATTCTTCAAGGCCATGTTTGAGTCTTATATCCTTCTCAGATCTTCATGGCTTTTGTTTCTAATTCAATGGATTTATCACAAGATGTTGGTTTGGTTCAGTAGCTAATTGATAAGTATGTTAATCGTTTTCTTTTTTCTGATGATAGTGTTGTTGAAGCCTTCCAGAACTATGATCTCTTTAGCTCGAAGGCTCTTATTGCTGGACTTTTCACTAAATGCCAAGTTCTTCATTCCCCTGCTCATATTTGTGTTTTCAATGTTGTTCGTTCTTCTCTGTTGAACGAAAATGAAGATTTTCTGCATCTTTCTATTCATGCTCATGTTAATGAGATTGTCTAGAGTTTTGCTAACAGAGTGGATGAAAAATTCCAAGCTTTGTTGTTTTTGCTTCAGTTTCAACCGCTTCTTCCTCCTCCTCTGGGCTCGCCTATTGAAGAAAATGTTGTGGGGGAACCGAATTATCTTGTTCAGGACCTTAATGCTGCAGTGAATCCATGATAGGCTGTTGGGGTGGATCTTGGTTTTGTTGTCTCTTTTTTGGTGGAGCCTCTATTTTTTCAGTTGTTCTTCTCAGCTCAAATGTAATATTTTGAAGAAATTTTTGTAACCCTTGCTCCTATTTTTGTGAAGTGAATGGAGCTTTTTGTATTTTTTTTGTAAATTCAAGCTACAACTGGAGGTTTTCTTCCCCTGGTTCTTTCTTGCCAGTATACTCGTCGAACTAGGGTTTGTAATTATTTTTATTATCTAATATAATTACAGTGGCTTGCCACTTTTGTCAAAAAAAATACAAATATAATATTATAATATAATTGTAATTATAATATAATATTATAATAATATTAATTAAAGCTTAATAAATTTCTTTATTGTATTTATGATTATATTTATTATTATAAACATTCTCTATAATAATCTATAATATTATAATAATATAAATATAATATTATTAAATTTAATAATGTTTTACGATATAATTATATATTAATATAATTAACGTTTTATTGTAATGTAATAATAATATAAATTTAGTATTATTATATTTGATATTGTTCTGATATATAATTTTGATTTAAACTAATTAGGGTTTTTAATAATTATTACTCTAAAATAGTTAGGATTTATAATAATTAATATAATATTATATTATAATTATCATGTAACAATATAAATAAATATTATTATATTTGATAATGCTATACTATATAATTATATATTAATTAAATTAATGTCTTACATCTACTACTAGCTTACATATATTAAATAATAATATATAAAATAATAGAGAGAGATATACACATGCCTAAAAGTTTGACCAACTACATGTTACACTTATCATCAAGATTTGCATCTCCCTGCAACTGACAATGATCATCCTTGAGGCTAGAGCTCATTATATAAGCACCACTCATGATCATTTGAAAGTAGTCTTAGCATAGTTTTGGTCCTTAGTTCCAAGTTCATGGATATTGGAAAGTGTTATATTTATGTCGAGAAACGTTCCTACATTCACAGCACAGATGGGAACTGAAAGATTCTTGAATTTCTATGTAAACTTATATGATTCCAATCTAGAATCTTTATTAAAAAACCAAATAGTCACTCCACAAATTAAGAAAACCAAAAAAAGAAGGTGAAAGGAATAACAAAAAGAAAAAAAGAAAATACATGCAGGATGTAAAGAAAGGTGGATGGCAGTTTCAAAGAAGCCATCACTATGCACTAAGATGAAAGAAAGAAATGTTACGAAATGGCATATGAAAAGGCACACATTCAATCTATTTATATTGCCTCTTTAATTTTTTTCCACATGTAGAACAAACATATCAATTTGTAGGATTTGAGGTGAGCTTGATAAAAAAAATAGGCACTTGGAGAAGGTATCTCTCGGCGTACTATATATATATATATATATATATATATATATATCATTCAAAAGTTCTATAATTTGCACATAGTTGTGTGCATTGATCTTTGAATGATAGACTATAATTCAATTGTGACTGTGAATTAATAAAGATTGTGTTGTTTCATTGAATTTCATTGTCTATTTGATTATTTAGCTACATGGTTGGATATTCCTTCATTGGATCCACTAACCATGACTGCATCAATAAACTTCAACTTCCCATAATTTTATTTCTTAAATAAGGACTATGTTAAGATTAAAAAGATGAAGTCTAGTGAATACTTCTCCAATACCCTCTAGAGCAATATCCTTAAATTCAGCCAATTAAGTTCTTCCCCCTCTTTTGTTAGAAATTTGAGTCCCTACATTCAAATTTCTCTTGGATTGGGAATTCCCCTATTTCCACTAGAATATCTTTAATATCTAACCCAAAGAATCACATCTTCCACCCCATCAACAACATCCTACACTAATTTTCCAAGTCATAAAATAATTTACAGTAAATCGAAGAGAGATACAAGAGAGATATAAAATAATTTATGAAAACGCATGAGCACAGGCATAAGTGTAATCAACACCAACGAAACAACTTTCCATTTCGATCTTTACCTATTTTTTTGCCCATAGAATTTCTTCTTTACGTGGTTTCATTGAAATTTACAAGTGAAAACATAATCATTGCTACATGACAAACTTAGCCCCGCAGTACCAAAAAAATCTCTGTGGAATCTACGGGATGCACTAGATGCGACCTCTCCGGCACGTGTTGTACGGCCACGAATTGGCGGCAATGAGCACGATATCATCGCCCTCATCCCACACGTTCAGAGAATGGAAGAAATTGAAGCCTAGGACATCTAACCACTTCATCCCTAAATCATCTGTTGCATAGCGTGGAATGATGCCCAGTCGCGCTACTTTACCGATGTCGTAGCCAATGGGTGACCCCTCGCCGGAAATCATGTCTAGCAGCTTCGCCATGATCTACGTGTCAGGGAAAATGGCATACTTTCCCGTGATGGCGAAGTCGTGAATAAATGAATGGTGCTGCAGGGACAGGATTCCGACGTCGGACTTCTTCTCCCCGCTACACACCACCCTAAAGTAGTTAAGAAATGGCGGTAGCTAAAGATAAAGATAACCCTAAGTGGTTTAACAAATGCGATCAGGCATATGGAACATTTTTCTTGTCTCTTTTGATTTGCTCTTTCACATTGAGTCTTTAAATTCACCAAATGAAATCTGGACAAAGCTAGAAACACTATTTGGCACACAAGATTCAATGAGGGGTCATATGTTGGAAAACGAACTAATTAGTTTAAGTCCAGGCAATTTCAACACAATCCAAGATTTCTTTACAAAATTGAAATCACTAAGGCTACAGTTAAAACAATGTAGAATTGAAAAGAAAGATGAAAAATTGATTCTCAATATTCTCTCTAAGCTAAGTTCAGAATATTTTGTATTTGTTTCTACCTTCTATGCTACTAAGGGTGCACTTGGTACAAACTTTACCGTGCCATCTTTAGATGATTTTGCTATCTCTCTCACTTGAGAACATGATAAGCTAATTCAGATGGGCACTCTTAAGTCCTCTAAGTCACATGCCTTGGCTACCAACCAAGGCACAAAATAACAGAAAGGACAAAGTAGTAGTAACAAGAACAAGGATAAGAAACAAAAGAATAGCAAGGAGAAGAAGGATCAAACCCTAGTTGCTTCAAAAGCAAGTAATGAGACCCAATCTTCCAACGGCGACAAGCCTAAGAAAGAGAAGGTCCAATGTTCCTATTGTAAAATACTAGGTCATGATGAACATAAATGTCTGAAGAAACAAATTGATCACTTGACACACATTCTTGAGAAGAATAATATCAATGTTCCCAAGTCTATCAAACAGCGTAGTATCCCATCATATTGTTTGTTGGCTCATGGATATTCCTTGGAAAACATGTCACACTTGGAAATGATACAAAACTCCATTTGGGCTCAGAAAAGCTACCTCTTCCTGCAGTATGATAGGGTGTAGAAATGAGATAGATTGTTTCATCTTTATTTGTAGGTCATTAAGAACTTAGATAAGAGAATTGGGGAATACCTTTCAAAAGTTCCATTAGATTGCATAGAATGTTGCATTTCACATTGTAGAATTGGGATGAGTATTGGACTATCTTTTATATGTGTAAGAACAAGAAGTAAATTTTTAAAATATGTTTAGATAAACCATGAAATTTAGTGTAAATTGAATATAATGAGAAGAGCAATAAAATTGACTATTTATTCTATGTTTAGTTTGAAAAAATTTGCACGTGAGTAAAGTAATATGTTCTAGACTTTGTTTTTTTATTTTAGATCAATGAATGGTGTGGTTGGATGAGTATTGAGTCTAATACAAGTTAGCAATACTTCTCTTTGAATTCCATAAAACCCAACTATAAAATTAGCTTGTTGAGGTTTGATGTCGAGATCCATTTTGGGTGTTATTGGTAAAGTATTTGAGTTGGGTTTTTTTTTCAGTTGTAAGAGTGAGTCTTGATATATGATTAGGATGGGTTTTGTCTCATATGTTGAGCCTATTAATGGCATGATTGTGGTGTTTAGTTGCAAAGGGAAGGCTACCCTTCATTGGCTTCCTATCCTTGACTACATCAAATTATTTGACTCAAACCTTATTATGAATGGTAAATTAAATTCTACTAAAATAATCAACCACTTGCTCTAGCATTCTCCTAGTTCATTTTTTCATAAGCATAAACTTCACAATATAGTCCAATATAACATCAAAATTTTAGTTTATGATTTTTTTAACCACATTTACCATAGTGAATTCTTGCTTGTCCAACATAAAATATCTCACCTCAACATTTTAGAGTAGTGAACTCATGAAAACAACTAGTAACTCACTCTCCTTCCCCCTTTGTCTCAGTCAAAACTCATACAACAAAGTTTTCCAAAGGGAAAGAATAAATTTATAAAATGGTATGGAGTAATCAAGGCTAACTAAGACAAGAGTATTAACAATGAATTTTTTACTATCATGAAACCTAATTTGACCTTTCGAAGTCCAATCTACACTCTCGTATCCTTCTTCTACATGTTATTTAGAGGATGAACAATCTCTACAAATCCTTATAGAAACTTCCAAACAAAGTTTATCTTCCCAAAAATGTTTTGTGCCCTTTCTTTCTTCTAAGAAGAGGAACCCTGAAAATAATTTTGATTATGTTTGTGTCTATTAAAAAATATCCTTCTTAGATATGATATAGCACAAGACCTTGCCTTTGGTAACATAGAAGATTTGAGATTCAATGCTATCTCCTACTCTCTGCATGTTTAAAATACTTTTCTTAGGTCTTTTGCATTGTTTGCTCTATTTTTAAAAATGAAGGTAAGGACAAATTTGTAATTGTAGACTCAACCTTGCATAGTGAAAGAGGAATATTTTGATTCTAAGGTGAATATCAGTCTTAGATTCTCTATTACAAATCCCATAACACTTCAGATTTCATAACATTTACTTTGGATCACTTACATCAAGCTAAGTACCATTATTTATATTTATAAATTTCTGTATTTAATTATCAAAATAATTCATAAGATGGATGCCCTCAACTTATTTATTTAGTAGTTTAGATTAATACCTATTTATGTATATACATATTATTAAATTAGCCTGAACGATCTTTAAGAAAAACAAATTCTTTACACAAATATATATGAAAACTTTGGTAAAATAAAAATAATCATAATAATTACACTAATCAATACCTTTAGTTACACTTTAAAATAAAATTATAAATATCAATATATTTTTAAACATTATCATAGCTTCAATGGAAAGTTATATTTAACTTATAACAACTAAAATTATAAAATTACTCTTACATTTAATCGTATTAAACAAAATTAGAAGTAGAGTGATAATACTGTCCACCTATTCTCTTCCACTAATGTCACGTCCAACTCACATTTCTGAGAACTTTCTCCACTAATAGTGTTGTTGCACAGTATTTGTATTATAAGAAAAAGAATAAACAATGCATATCTGACCAACTGGGCTAACTTTGTCACGATGAAGATAGACACGCAGATTCCATGAGATCTTTTTTGGTACTGCAGGGCTAACTTTGTCTTGTCTTCTGACAATAATTTGTTTTCTCTTGTAAATTTCAATGAAAGGGAGAAACCACGTAAAAGAAAACAATCTGTGGGCTTTTTTACAATGGTGTTTGTCACTTGTCAGTTGTCATTCACAGAAAAGTAGAGTTTGAAATGACAACTCGCACAGAAAATTCATTGGTCTTATTTACACTTATGCCTGTGCTCACAAGTTTTCATACAAACGCCTTCCATTGTTTCCCCGCCTGAGCTCTTCAACACATTATCATGACTTTTGTTTATTCACTCAATGACCAGTTGTTTTATCCTTTCTCTGTCTCTCTTCTACACATTCTTGGCTTCGCCATTCTGATCACTTATCGATAAAACCCAAACCCACTTCCATTCATTAGTCTTTGTTTGTTTCACTTCTTCCATTTTATTCCAATGGCAACAGCTAAGCATCGAAGAAGTTGCCCGGCAAAGTAGTCATTAATGATCGTGGTACTAACACCAGAGTATCCTATAGTAAGCTAATTCAAAGTACAAGTAACACCCTGACAAGCATTGGTCACCACACGTCGTTTAGGTTGATGATCAAAGATTTTAAGACCTTTCTACAAGCTTGGTTCATCACCAAGCAAGTAGTAGAAAACGCATTCAAACTTAGTTGATGTAGAGACACTTAGTTGTATTAAGTCTTTAATGTAAGACTCTTGTGCCATTACTTCCCACCTCTATTGGATACTTTAGATGATGTAGAGACACATTAGCAAATAAAGAGCAATCCATAATACATAATATAGTGGCGCCCATAAATTAGATCAAACTATTGATGTCTGTTAGATTTAGGGCAGAGAACTGAGAGGGGGGGTGAATCAGTTGTCCAAAACTTTCTTCTCTTTTCAGCACTTGCATTCACTTAGCATTATAACAATAAATCAATCATGAAAACTTAATGCAATTAACCAAGAGCAGAAACACATCAACACATGAGACACCAAGATTTTGACGTGGAAAACCCAGTTAAGGGAAAAACCATGGGGTGACTAACCCAAGATATTATTCTCTGTTAAAAGAATAGAAAGAATAAGATGGCACATGCCAATTAGGGCTCACTGCTCACAAGAGGCTCACTGCCTACAAGAGACACATTGTCTACAATAAATAAGGATTACATATTTGAACTGGTAAATAGCATCGTCACCATGCTTGAATCAGTTCCATTAAAGCCCAAATCCTTCTGCTCTTCCTTTCGCTCTTCTCCTCGTTACCACACACTCATCTCCACAAGTCTCTCTTTAACATCCACAAGAACATCCGCAAGATGAATAACTCATCCGGTCGGCCAGCCTAAGGAAGAACACCTTCATCCAGAAGTATATCTTCAATTCCGGGCTCGAACTCTAATGCGGACTAACAACACGAACTCAACATGATCCAAGGACTTCTACAAGCTTTCCTGAATCACCAGGAACATCCGCACTTCCTCTACTTACTGAAATCTCTCTCTCCTTCTTCCGAAACCTTAAGAACATAGTCTGCCATTACTGTCACAAATGAATGGATGCTTCCAGACCTTCAGACCATGAACAAATAGAGATGACACATCATAAGGGCTTCCCCAACACTCCTTCCAATCCGCAGAATAGGACAATGCATTTCTGGATCCCACCGGACCTTTCTGTAACACTCTGTCACTCCTGAACATCTCCCGGAACCGGTTCTACTTGATCGATCACAACTTCTTCATATCTTCATGCAGACCTCTGAAATCTTAACTGGAACATATTAAGACTCATATCCACAAACCCTTTAATCCGCATCTTCTGATCCTTGACCTGTCTTGAGCTTTTGCCTTGCTGTCATCACTGTTCTTCATTGTTCCTGACTGAGACTTATTTTCTCAGTATCCTCAACATATAACTCATCTAATCCTTATCACTGATGCAACAGAAGTATGTTGACATCAATGACAACACCAGTTAGGCGCATACTTGCAACAATCTCCCCCTTTGTCATTGATGGCAACATATGATGTGAAAAACTGTTTTGACCATCAAGACAAGAACTTCTTCTCTACTGTCACAACTCCCCCTATCAGCAATCACCATTCTTCCCATTTCTTGTCTCTCATTACTGCTCCCCCTTTGATCAGCAACCACTTGTTTTTCACATGTCTTCTCTCCCCCAATGGCAAAGGGCTCATACTTACAACTTTACTACTTCAGAATCATATCTACTGCTCCCCCTGAGTGGCAGCTCCCCATCATCAGTCTGGACCACAAGATGTGACTGCGATATGCACTGGACTGATGCACCTTAGTGCATCTTAGTTCATCACCGAAGGGGCAATAACCCCTAGCTTCTCCCTTAGATACTCAAAAGAGTCCTTAGGCAGAGGCTTTGTAAAGATGTCTGCAATCTGATCCTTGGATGGCACAAACTCCAATCTGACTTCATTCTTGTTCACTTGCTCTCTCAAAAAGTGAAATTTGATGGATATATGTTTAGTCTTTGAATGCAGCACCGGATTCTTGGATATGTTTATTGCACTTGAATTATCACAGAAAATTGTGATAGGCTCCTCATACTCCACTTTGATATCTTTTAACATCTGCTTCATCCATAATACTTGAATGCAACCACTTGTTGCTGCAATATATTTTGCTTCAGTTGTAGATAGGGATATTGCCTCTTGTTTCTTTCTCAGCCAAGAAACCAATCTCTTTCCCAAAAAGAATGCTCCACCACTGGTGCTCTTCCGTTCATCCACATCTCCTGCCCAATCTGCATCTGTATATGCATGAAGAGAGAAATCATGATCTCTAGGATACCATAGACCATACTCAACTGTCCCTTTTAGATATCTAAAAATCCTCTTGATTGCCATGACATGAGATTCTCTAAGATCAGCTTGGAATCTAGCAACAAGACCAACAGCCTGCATAATGTCTGGTCTAGTTTGAGTGAGATATAACAGTCCTCCAATCATTGATCTATACTTTGTCTGATCAGCCTTAGAAGAGTCATCATTTTTGCTTAGCTTACATCCAGTTGCCATGGGAGTGTTCATTGGCTTTGAATCTTCCATCCCAAACTTCTTCAACAATTCTTTTGCATATTTGGTCTAAGAAATGAAGGTACCTTTCTTTGTTTGAGTGATTTGCAGACCCAAGAAGAAATTCATTTCACCAAGCATGGACATCTCAAACTCACTTTTCATTTGATTTGCAAAAGTTTTATACAAACTATCTTTTCCTCCAAAAATGATATCATCAACAAACACTTCAACACCTAGGATGTTTTCATGATCAATTTTAAAATATAAATTACTGTCAGCAGTACCTTTGTTGAAACCAATCTTCAAGAGATGTTTATCTAGTCTTTCATACCAGGCTTTTGGGGCTTGCTTCAGTCCATATAGTGCCTTTTTCAATTTGTAGACCATGTCACCATGATCAAACAATTGAAATCCATCCGGTTGCTCAATGTACACTGCTTCTAAATTACCATTTAGAAATGTAGATTTAACATCCATCTGATATACCTTGAAATCCTTAAAGGCAGCAAATGCAAGAAATAGTCTAACTGCTTCAATTCTTGCCACCGGAGCAAAAGTCTCTTCAAAGTCAACTCCTTTAATCTGAAAGTAGCCCTTGCAGACTAATCTGGCTTTGTTTCTGATTACTTTATCAACTTCATTCAGTTTGTTCCGGAAGACCCATTTTGTTCCAATCACATTCATGTTTCAAAGTCTGGGAACAAGATCCCAAGTGTGATTCTTCTCAATTTGCATCAGTTCTTCCTCCATTGCTTTAGTCCAATTTTCATCATTGTAGGCTTCACTTACTGTCTTAGGTTCAATCTTTGAAATCAGACAATACTCATCTGATTCTTGAGCAATTCTTCTTTTGGTTTGTACACCTTTGCTTTTGTCACCTATGATCTGATCTTCAAAATGGTTGAGTCTCACATACCTTGGAACTTTGGGAGTTTCTTGCACTTCTAACTCTTGACTAGGCTCATTGAATCTTATCTCTTCTTCCTGATTTACCAGATCAGTTTCAACATATTTTTCAAAAGAGTCTTGACCACTTTGAGTCAGACCATCATTCTGATCATCTTCTTCATACTTATAAAATCTTGAGGGTTTTTCAATTCCTTCATCAACCTTCACATTAGTACTTTCTATAATCTTTCTCAATCTCTTATTATAACACCGGTATGCTTTGCTTTGAGTAGAGTAACCCAAAAACATTCCTTCATCACTTCTAACATCAAACTTACCTAGATCTTCATCTCTCTTGATGTAACATTTACTACCAAACACTCTGAAATATCTTACAGTAGGTTTAATACCAAACCAAAGTTCATAAGGAGTCTTACCGGTATTGTTTCTGATTTGAACTTGATTAAGAGTATAGACTGCAGTGCTGACAGCTTCTCTCCAATAGATCTGGGGGACATTTGCCTCCATCATCATGGTCCTAGATGCTCCCTGGATGGTCGGTTCTTTCTCTCAACTACTCCATTCTGTTGTGGAGTCCTAAGAGCAGACAATTGTCTTCTTATGACATGCTTCTCACAAAAGTCTATGAATTCACCGGATGTGAATTCACCACCTCTATCAGACCTCAGACATTTCAGTTTCAATCCGGTTTGATTCTCTACCATAGCTTTGAAGATTTTGAACTTCTCAAGGGCTTCTGATTTCTCTTTTAGGAAGGTAACCCACATCATCTGAAAATAGTCATCAATCAGTAACATAAAATATCTCACCTTGCATACTCTTGATTTTTGTCGAACCACAGAGATCAGTATGAACTAATTCCAATAATCTGGTAGAGGACTGATCCTTGCTTTTGAAAGAGACTCTGCTCTGTTTACTTAGCTGACATTCTTTGCACAAACTATTTTCAGGTTTCACCAATTTTGGAAGATCTCTTACAGCTTGTGTATTGCTTATCTTGATGATGTTATCAAAATTCACATGACACATCCTTCTATGCCATAACCAACTCTGATCAACTTGAACAAACAACTTTTATTAGAACCAACTAGATGGAAGATATTACCTTTTGTCTGAGTATCAGATGTAATCTCAGTTCTGGAGCTTTCAAAGATCCTGCATCTTCTATTTTTGAACCAGAGATCATAACCTTTGTCCACCAATTGACCAACACTGAGAAGATTGTGCTTCAATCCTTCAACATACAATACATTACTGGTTTTGCTCTTTCCATCAAAAGAAATAGTTCCCCTACCTCTGATTCTGCCAGCAGAATTATCACCAAATTTTGCCATTCCTCCTTCATACCTTTCCAAATCTAAGAACTTATTGTCCCTGTCATGTGGTGAGAACATCCACTGTCAATAACCCAATCATCCTTTTCTTCAACTTGGGCAGCCAAAGCTCTTTCCACAACCTTATGATTGACAGATTCAGAGGATATTGAATCTTCTTCCTTGATGGCAATAAACACCCATTCATTTCCGGATTTGCTTCCTATTTCTGATTCATCATCTGTTACTCCTTCATTATCATCTTCTTCATGAACATAATAACAGTTCTTTTGGAACCTTTGTCTGTTAGCATTTGACCTTGCAGATCTTTCCGGACATCTTGAAGCAAAATGACCAATCTTATTGCAATTGAAGCATTTAAAGGGTAATTTTCCTTCATACTTACCGGATCCTCTTGGCAGTCTCTTTGCAATGAGGGCTTCAAGATGAGCTATTTCTACTTCTTCTTCTTCTTCCATGTCTTTCCTTGCTTGATCATATCATGACAGCTTCCTTGAAGAGTTCTCCCCCGGATCAAATCTTTATTTGCCTTTCACATAGGCACTGGCTTTGAATGCAGATTCAGTCTTGGGGTGATCATCTCCAAACTCGGTCATTTCAAATGTAGCCAGCTTGCTAGCCAATTGCTCTCTTGTGACAGTTGTATGGGCTCTGAATTCATCAATGACAGTAACTTTGATTTTGTAGGCAGCAGGAAGGGATTTGAGAATTTTGCAAACAATCTCATTTTCATCCAGAATTCCACCAGCATTCCTAATTCCACATACCAGCTCATTCACTCTTGGCATAAAGGTAGTGATATTTTCATCATCTCTCATCTTCAATCTTTCAAACTTCCCTTTGAGACTTTGCAACCTTGCACTCTTAACAAACTCATCTCCTTTATGCAGAAGTTCCAGTTTAACCCAGATCTCATATGCAGTTGGTAGGTCAATAACATTTGAGAGTTCTGAGTCATTCAATGCACTTAAAAGAGCTTCTTTGGTCTGCAGATTATTTTCAGCATCTGTGATTTCATTCAGAGTTGTCGAACCACCCTGCGGAGGTACATATGCTTTTGTGATCATGGACAAGTATGCTTTTCCCATACACTCCAAGTGACATTTCATGTGACCTTTCCAAAGCGAGAAGTTGGTTCCATCGAACTTCGGACTATCCTTCTTGTATGACGACATCCTGGATCTCCTTAAGCGGTTAAGCTCCTTTCAGAGGAACTTGGCTCTGATACCAATTGTTAGATCTAGGGCACACAACTGAGAGGGGAGGTGAATCAGTTGTATAAAAACTTGTTTCTACTTCAAACACTTGATTCTTCTTTGTTAGTTAACAGCATATCAATTAACCATTCATGAAAGCAGAAAGCATAAACACCGGAGCAGATAAACATCAACACATTAGACACCAAGATTTTTGACGTGGAAAATCCGGTTAAGGGAAAAACCACAGGGTGATTAACCCAAGGATTATTCTCTGTTAGAAGAATAAGAAAAATAAATGGCACATGCCAATTAGGGCTCACTGCCCGAGCACACTGCTCACAAGGAGGCACACTACCTACAGGAGACACACTGTCTACAAGATCATAAGTATCACCAACTTGAACTGGAGAATGACATCTTCACCATGTCTGGATCAGTTCCATTTAAGCCCGAGTCACACCTGCTCTTCCTTTTGCTCTTCCGCTATACCACACTCATCCGCTCCACGACACACACCAAAATGAATTCTCAAACCTTCATTTATACAAGGCATCCACTTAGGAACAATCATCTAAGTCGGCAATCACCCATAAGAACATCCGCAAGTCGGAAATCATCCACAAGAACATTCACAAGATAAATAACTCATCCGGTCGGCCAGTCTGAGCAAGAACATCTTCATCCGGAAGAATATCTCCAATTCCGGGCTCTACCACTAATGCGGACCAACGACACAACCTCAACATGATCCAAAAACTTTCACAAGATTGCCTGAATGACCAGGTACATCCGCACTTCCTCTAGTCACTGGAATCTCTTCTCTTTCTCATCTGGAACTTCAAGAACACAGTCTACTGCCACTGTCATACTACAAGAGGTGCTTCTGGACCTCCAAACCATGAACAAATTGAGATGACATATCACAAGGACATCCCAAACACTCTGTCCAATCCGCATAATAGGACAATGCACTTTCGGATCTCACCGGACCTTTTTGCAACACTCTATCACTCCGGAGCATCTCCCAGAACCGGTTCTACTTGATCTATCACAACTTCTTCATGTCTTCATGCGGACCTCTGAAATCTTAACTGGAACATCTCAAGACTCATACCTACAAACCCTTTAATCCGCATCCTCTAATATTCAACCTATTGAGTACTTTTGCCTTCTTCTCATCACTTTTCTTCACTGTTCCTGATTGAGACTAATTTTCTCAATATCCTCAGTACACATCTCATCCAATCCTTCTTGTCAATGCAATATGAGTATGTTGACATCAATGACAACACTGGTTAACCTCATACTTGCAACATCCTCAACCTTGCTTCTTTTTTAACAGCCTTAACTAATTCTTCATCAGGGTTTAATGAAATTTTCCTGGGTAGTAAGAGGGACTCACCTTGACTCTATCCCACAGTCTCACCTCTCCCTGCCTTTTCCTTAGTGATTGTATTATTTCCTCCGATCACATCCTCGACCGCGAAGCCATCATCTTCGGGTGTAGCTTCGGCATCTTTAGCCCTTAAGATTTCTTTGTATGACTTTTCGGTTCCCTTCTGGCTATTAATCTCTCCTTCCGAGGCTATATTCATTTCTAATTGCCCTGCAATAAATGCTTGCTTTCAAATCAGTACTTTTACATCCCATCCAATAGCCCACTTGGGGATTCACTCTATCTATTTGGTGAAAAATAGCAGGAAACAAAAGGCTTTTAAATTCAAATAAATAAAACAAGAATAAGGCTGAAGCCTGCAATACTAATAACAAACAGCACAAAGAAAACAAACAAGAAAGACTAGCAGGGACATCGCACATAAACCCAATAACAAACAAGACACTGGCAAATTCTAACAGGAATGCATTGAAGATTCAAGGTGAAGAAGAGGGCCCCCAAAAGGGAAGCACCAGTGGGCTCAGCAAAACCCTCGTGTAGGCCCTCCTCTCAAGCTTTTTCTGAAATGCAACATTCTATGCAACCTCAAGGAATTTTTGAAAGAGTTTACCCATACAAAACTCACTTTCCAACCTTACAAAACTAGAAACAACCTCATTATAATCATCAGTTCTCTATAAAAACACTTTAATGTTGAGTCCTCTTTAATTTATTATCTTCTAGAGATACCCCCAATTCTCTCATTTGAGCTCCTGATGACCTACAAACAAAGATGAAACACTCTAGCTCCTTCCTACACCCTCTCATACTTCTAGAAGAGCTAATTTTTCTCAATTTGAAAGGGGTTTTCAATCATTTTCTAGGTGTGGCATGCTTTCCAAGGCATGTCTGTGGGCCAACCAACAATGCGACATTGAAAGTCTAACCCCCTTTAATATGGAGCCCAAGAGAGGACTCGTTGGATAACTCAATTAAATGAATTCATTTAAGTTGTATGAGAAATGATTTGTGTGCATGATAGAGGTTAGAAACATGTATAGTAAATTGAACAATGAAAATAGAGAAGACAATTGACAACATGTGTAGAATTCAATAACAAGGTTGTATCATGCTAGTTTTTTTACACTATTTATGAGAATAGACGAGTGATGCCTCTCTTCTCCTAATCTCTTACTCCATAGAATGTCTACATTAATATACAAAGAGAGAAGGTGAAATACTAGGTCAATCAATCCATTTCACAACCACCCAACGACAATCCCCAATCACTCACAATTGTGAAAGTAGACTCAAGACTTGTGGTATGACATGTGGGTTTTGAATAGGATGGGGATCTTGCTAACAAAATTGCAAGGGGATCTTGGTTTTATGAATTTGATGAAGATGATCAGAATGATTCTCTGGTGCAAAAAGCTCAATCCTCCTCTGAAAATCAGATTCAGACTGATCCGGTAAATCAGGAAGAAGAGGCTGGTCTGAATGAGCCTGATCAAGAAATAGTAGTGCAAGAAACTCCCAAAGTTCCAAGGTATGTAACTCTAAATCACTCTGAAGATCAGATCATAGGTGACAAAAGCAAAGGGGTGCAAACAAGGAGGAGAATTGCTCAAGATTCAAATGAATTCTGTCTGATTTCAAAGATTGAACCTAAGACAATTAATGAAGCTTGCAATGATAAAAACTGGATCAAAGCAATGGAGGAAGAGTTGATGCAAATTGAGAAAAATCATACTTGGGATCTTGTTCCTAGACCTAGAAACAAAAATGTGATTGGAACCAAATGGGTCTTCCAGAACAAACTAAATGAAGTTGGTGAAGTAATCAGAAACAAAGCCAGATTGATCTGCAAAGGCTACTCTCAAATAGAAGGAGTTGATTTTGAAAAAACCTTTGCTCCGGTGGCAAGAATTGAAGCAGTCAGATTATTTCTTGCATTTGCTACCTTCAAAGACTTCAAGGTATATCAGATGGATGTCAAGTCTGCCTTCCTAAATGGTGATTTGGAAGAAGAAGTATACATTGAACAACCGGATGGATTTCAATTGTCTGATCATGATGATATGGTCTGCAAGTTGAAGAAAGCACTGTATGGATTGAAGCAAGCCCCAAGAGCATGGTATGAAAGGTTGGATAAGCATCTTGTGCAGATTGGTTTCAACAAAAGTACTGCTGATAGTAATCTATATTTCCAAATAGATAATGAAAACATCTTGATTGTTGAAGTATTTGTTGATGATATCATTTTTGGAGGAAAAGACAGTGTGTAAAACCTTTGCAAATCAAATGAAAAGTGAGTTTGAAATGTCAATGCTTGGTGAAATGAATTTCTTCTTGGGTCTGCAAATTACTCAGACAAAGAAAGGCATCTTTATCTCTCAGACCAAGTATGTGAAAGAATTGTTGAGGAAATTCGGAATGGAAGATTCAAAATCAATGAACACTCCTATGGCAACCGGATGCAAGTTGAGCAAAGATGATGTCTCTCATAAGACAGATCAGACCAAGTATAGATCAATGATTGGAGGATTATTGTATCTCACTCATACTAGACCAGATATAATGCAGGTTGTTGGTCTTGTGGCAAGATTCCAGGCTAATCCAAGAGAATCTCATGTTATGGCAATCAAGAGGATTTTTAGATATCTAAAGGGGACAGTTGAGTATGGTCTATGGTATCCTAGAGATCATGATTTCTCTCTTCATGCTTATATATATGCAGATTGGGCAGGAGATGTGGATGACCAGAAGAGTACAAGTGGAGAAGCATTTTTTTTGGGACAAAGGTTGGTTTCTTGGCTAAACAAGAAACAAGAGGCAATATCCTTGTCTACAACTGAAGAAGAATACATCACAGCAGCAAGTAGTTGCACTCAGATCTTATGGATGAAGTAGATGTTAAGAGACATTAAAGTAGAATATGAGGAGCCTATCACAATTTTCTGTGATAATTCAAATGCAATAAATATTTCTAAGAATCCGGTGTTGCATTCTAAACCAAGCACATATCTATCAAGTTTCACTTTATGAGAGAGCAAGTGAACAAGGATGAAGTCAGATTGGAGTATGTACCCTCTAAGGATCAGATTGCAGATATTTTTACTAAACCTCTTCCCAAGGACTCTTTTGAGTATCTCCGGAAGAAGTTAGGGGTCATGGCCCCTCCGGTGATGAACTAGGATGCACTGATGTGCATCAGTCTGGTGGGTATCACAGTCATATCTTGTCTTGATAGTTTTTCACATCATATGTTGCCATCAATGACAAAGGGGGAGATTGTTGCAAGTATGAGGTTAACCAGTGTTGTCATTGATGTCAACATACTCATATTGCATTGACAAGAAGGATTGGATGAGCTGTGTGCTGAGGATATTGAGAAAATTAGTCTCAATCAAGAACAGTGAATAACAATGATGAGAAGAAGGCAAAAGTACTCAATAGGTTGAATATCAGAGGATGCGGATTAAAGGGTTTGTAGGTATGAGTCTTCAGATGTTTCAGTTAAGATTTCAAAGGTCCACATGAAGACATGAAGTTGTGATCGATCAAGTAGAACCGGTTCTGGGAGATGCTTCGGAGTGACAGACTGTTGCAAAAAGGTCCAGTGAGATCCGGAAGTGCATTGTCCTATTCTGCGGATTTGACAGAGTGTTTGGGATGTCCTTGTGATGTGTCATCTCAATTTGTTCATGGTTTGGAGGTCCGGAAGCACCTCTTGCAGTATGACAGTGGCAGTAGACTGTGTTCTTGAAGTTTTGGATGAGAAAGAGAAGAGATTCCAGTGAGTAGAGGAAGTGCAGATGTACCTGGTCACTCAGGCAATCCTGTGAAGGTTCTTGGATCATGTTGAGGTTGTGTTGTTGGTCTGCATTAGTGGTAGAGCCCAGAATTGGAGATATTCTTCCGGATGAAAATGTTCTTGCTCAGACTGGCCGACCGGATGAGTTATTTATCTTGCGAATGTTCTTGTGGATGATTGCCGACTTGC
This sequence comes from Cunninghamia lanceolata, assembly GCA_027924645.1. Taxonomy (NCBI): domain Eukaryota; kingdom Viridiplantae; phylum Streptophyta; class Pinopsida; order Cupressales; family Cupressaceae; genus Cunninghamia; species Cunninghamia lanceolata. The sequence continues at coordinate 16,716,523 of BSBN01000021.1, read as the reverse complement.
GGATGTTCTTATGGGTGATTGCCGACTTAGATGATTGTTCCTAAGTGGATGCCTTGTATAAATGAAGGTTTGAGAATTCATTTTGGTGTGTGTCGTGGAGTGGATGAGTGTGGTATAGCAGAAGAGCGAAAGGCAGAGTAGGTGTGACTCGGGCTTAAATGGAACTAATCCAGACGTGGTGAAGATGTCATTCTCCAATTCAAGTTGGTGATACTTATGATCTTGTAGACAATGTGTCTCCTGTAGGTAGTGTGCCTCCTTGTGAGTAGTGTGCTCGGGTAGTGAGCCCTAATTGGCATGTGCCATTCATTTTTCTTATTCTTCTAACAGAGAATAATCCTTGGGTTAATCACCCCATGGTTTTTCCCTTAACCGGGTTTTCCACGTCAAAAATCTTGGTGTCTAATGTGTTGATGTTTATCCGCTCCAGTGTTTATGATTTCTACTTTCATGAATGGTTAATTGATATGCTGTTAACTAACAAAGAAGAATCAAGTGTTTGAAGTAAAAGCAAGTTTTTATACAACTGATTCACCCCCCCCCAGTTGTGTGCCCTAGATCTAACAGAGGAATGTGGCAGTGTTTTTTACTTGCATAAATGTAGACAAACTTACTTCTAGGAAATTTTTTGATAATTGGATGGTTTCAATTTGGTGCAAAAAATTAGGGATTCAATTTTCCTTCTGCAGAATGATCCAACCAGGATTGTTTGTAATTTTTTAAAAACCCATAACATGCAAAAAGGGTTGTGGACAAAATCTATTGGAACATTGGGCCTGCATTGTTCAAAGCCTTTCCTTAGGCACCTAATACCTTGCATAACAAAATCTAGTTCTGCTCTATGCCAAGATGGGTGTTGATTAGAAATGTTCTGATGCAATTTTGGAACTTCCTGCCCCAAATTGTCAAATCTTTTGGAACGATTCTAAAGGTGGACGAAACTAGATCCTCCCTACCTCACCTAGATGCAAGGCTCTTGGTATCTTTCAATACCGGGATTCAGATTCCCAATGTGTTAGAAATAAATTGGGAAAATGAGATTTTCCAATGTGAGTTAATTAGTCTGGGTGGCTTGAACTCATGCTTCCTCTACAAGAGGGATGGTCATCAAAGAAAAACTACCCTAACATCAATAAAAGAGTGAACATGAAATTTGAAACTAATGAAAAGAAACCTAACATGGAAAAAACAAACTTGTCTTCTCCAAGGAACTCTGCTGGTCAGGAAGAAATGGGTTCCTCCCCATTGGGGGATATAATTAATTAGGAATCCAAACCTATGGCTACCCATATAGATAATTCAAATTTGGATGGTGGTCTTTCAGACCTACCAAAGGACATTGACTCTATTGATCCTATTGGTGACCTTCAAGACATAAGTGATTCAGATAATACCCAAGATGATTCTATAAGCCTTTTCTCTTTAGAGGCTCGAGAAGACAGAACTGATATGGAGGAGGACCCCATTCTGGTATCTCAAATTGAAGAAACCCAATTGCATGAAAACCTAGAAAGAAAAGAAGACTATAATAAGATCCTCCCATTGGATAAACCCCTTAAAGTAAAGGAAGGCCAACATCTAGGGCATACATCCGATGATGGATTTATCACAGTTAAAAAGAAAAAAATGCCCAACAATTGGCATTGGATAAGATAAGGGAAGGGGCTGAATAGAGAGCTAAACTAGATAAGCTCAAAGAAGATTTAATCAAGAAAAAAGAAGCAGACTCCCATGGGGTAGATTTAGAATTCTACAAGCAAAGCCTCTAGAGAGATAATTCTTTCCCTGAGGGAGATAATGAAAGTAGAATTAAAGAGTTTGATGAATCTGATGAGGAGGGAAGGAAAATAAAAGATATGAGTAGAACAAATAGTTCAGTTAAGCCTGGGAAAAAAGGGAAAGAGGATTCAATTGCTAAATTTTTTGGTATGACTGTGTTGAGGGAGCCCCCCTCTTCCTCCTAAGTTCAACTGTAATGCATTACATTCATTGTTATTCATGGAATGTCAAAGGTCTTGAATCTTCTGACAGGAAATATGTTGTTAGGGATTTTTGCAATAAAAACAAGGATATGGATGTGTTGCTAATTCAAGAAGTCAAAGCAATTGGGTTTATGTTAGATAACACCCTAAGATTCATTTAGAAAAATGCTAGTGCCTTCTCCTCTAAGCATGATAAAGGGAGAGGAGGGAATGCCATACTGATCAACAGGAAATGGGAGAAATATATTTAGAACTCTGGTCATTCCTCTTGTAACAGGTGTGTGTGGATTACATTGGAATTAGAAGGAAAAGAAGTGAGAATTTTCTCTGTATATGCTCCTAATGAATATGGTAGAAGGGCATAAATTTGGGATTGGATGGCCTTAGGTCTGCCTAAAATCCCTTGGATAGTAGGTGGTGACTTCAACATGATTGAATATTCAGAAGATAAAATAGGTGGAAAAGTTATGAATTGGAAAGGCAATGAATTTTTTTTTTTGGTTAAGGATACATAAATCTCTCAATTTGGTGGATCCATTAGAAGGACAAAAAGGAAATAGTAGAGGTATATGGTACTCTTGGTTTAATTGCCAAAAGGGGAGCAATAGAATCTACAGCAGGTTAAACAGATTCTATATGGAAAATGATGCAGCACACAACATACACTCAATACAATTTTGCCATTAATCATGTGAGAGCCAAAGATTTGAAGGCTGGAACATAAAAAAACTTCTATTCATCAACTCTGCTACTACAATGAGAGAAAACTCTCTTATATCTAAGAAAACAAAAAAATCAAAAAATTACCTTTTTATCAGATTTCGACAATTGTCAAATTTTGCCATTTTAGGTAATTTTACAATCATATCTTGAGAATCCAATTTTTTCCCAAAAACTTCCTAAAGCTAAGGTAGGATGAAAAGCCAACTAACATACCAAATTTGAAACATGAGTTTTGAGTTATTAAAAAAAGCAACTTTTAAAAAAGTAGAAAAAAACACTAAATTGTCATTTTGAGGGCCAAGATGAAAGTTTCAAGCCTCGAAAAAGTGCCAAGACGAGGTCTAACTGACTAGGGTCAGTTGGGAAACCACTGGCCACCTCATAATGCATCCACCTGTAAACTTTCGTAGAAATTCTACATCCAAGTCAAAAGTTATGACCTCCGGAAGTCCCTGCATCATTCTCCTTTGGTTGAAAAGAACGCAGCTCCTGCAAGTGAGTGTCTTCAAACAACTGCCATTTGAATGGATCTAACCTCTACACTTCCCACTCTATAATCCATGTGCTATCTATTGGTGGCAATCCTTCCCACTGTACTAAACACTTGTTGTAATGCCCTTGCCGAGTGTAAATAGTTTTCTTATCAAGAACCTGTGCAATTTTTTCCTTATGGGGAATGTGGTTGTGCCATGCCATTTCTGGTTCACTATCTTCAGCATCATCCTCACCATGGAATGCATATAAATTAGAAATATTAAATACAAGAGAAATATCGAGATCATCTAGTAAATTGACCTCATTTGCATTATCATTGATCTTCTTTATAATTCTGCAAGGACCAATTTTCATGTACTTCAACTTGTGGTATGTTCTAGTAGGAAACCGCTCTTTTCTCAAATATACCATCACTAAGTCACCTTCACTGAATGTCTAATGTCACCTAATAGTATCCACTGTATTCTTGTACCTCTTATTACTATCTTGCAACTTTTGTCTCACTTCTTTCTGCAATAGTTGAAGGTGTTCTGCAAATGTTTCCCCATCATCACTAACCCTATCTCTCATTGGTAGATGTACCAAATATAGAACACCCTGATGATTCCTGCCATACACAATCTGGAAAGGGGACTTTCTTGTTGATCTGTTAACAAAACTATTATAGGCAAATTCGGCCTGGGGTAATGCCACGTCCCATTGTTTTGGATTTTCTCCAACAATATACCTCAACAAATTTCCCAAACTCTGATTGACTACCTCTGTTTGCCCATCCGTTTGAGGATGATTAGTACTATTAAACTGTAACTTAGTCCCTACTATTCAACTTTTTCTGTGTGTTCAAGTATCTCAGTGCAATATGATCTGTAAACAATACAAACTCCTAAGGAACTAGATAATGTCTTCAATGCCTCAATGCTTGAACAATTGCATAAAATTCCAAATCATAAGTAGAATAATTCTTTCTCATGTCATTCAACTTTTCACTAAAGAAAGCTATTGGTTTTCTAGCTTGGCTAAGCACAACACATTTTCCCACATGGGAGGCATCACATTCTACTTCAAATACCTTATCAAAATTTGGCAATGCAAGTATAGGTGCTTCTGTTACCTTTTGCTTTAAGTACTTAAAGCTCTCCTCAGCATCCTTGGTCCATATAAACTCCCTTCCTTTGGTGCAATCTGTTATAGGAGCAACAATACTACTGAAATTTCGAATGAACTTTCGATAGAAAGTGGCCAAGCCATGAAAACTTTTTACCTCTGTGATGCTGCATGGACTAGACCATTCTAGAATTGCCATAACCTTTTCTGGATCCATTCTATCACCATCTTTAGAAATGACAGCCTAAAAAAAAAATTGTCTTGCATGAACCTACACTTCTTCAAATTGGCATAGAACTTCTCCTTCCTTAACACACCAAAGATGATCCTCAAGTGTTGTAGGTGCTCTTCTTTGCTGTTACTAAATACCAAAATATCATCAAAATAAACTACCACAAACTTACCAATGTAAGGTCGTAGTATAGTGTTCATCAATATCATAAATGTGCTAGGTGCATTTGATAACCCGAATGGCATAACCATCCACTCATATAATCTGTCTCTAGTCTTAAAGTCTGTCTTCCACTCATCCCCTTCTCGGATCCGGATTTGGTGGTAGCCACTTCGTAGGTCAATCTTGCTGAAATATTTGGCCCTTGCAAGGACATCCATAATGTCCTCCATACGAGGTATAGGAAACTGATACTTGATGGTAATCTTATTAATTGCTCTGCTATCAGTGCACATCCTCCATGTTCCATATTTTTTTGGGGTCAACAATGTAGGTACAACACATGGGCTCATTCTCTCTCTCACCACACCTTTACTTATGAGTTCTGTTACTTGCTTATTCATCTCTGCATGTTGTGTTGGATTCATCCTATAAGCTGCTTGGTTGGGTAGAGTTGCTCTTGGAATCAAATCAATATGATGCTGAATATCTCTCTTTGGCGATAGACCATCAAGCAAAACATCAACAAATTCTTCCAATAACTCTGCTACTTCTAGGGGAACTAAAATGTCTTCCTCTTCACCTTTTTTCACTACTAATGTGTAGCAACAGCACGTCACCTTCATTTCTTTAACAAGATCTCTTTCAGACAACATGGTCTCACCTTTTCCTTCATCCTTGAGAGGCAATAAAATCACCTTAGAGCCATCTTTCCAAAAGGTGTATGTGTTTTTCTCTCCATCATGCATAACTTTTCTATCATACTGCCATGGCCTTCCCAACAACACATGACAGGCATCCATTGGGACAACATCACACCATATCTCATCTTGATAGATCTTCCCTATGCTAAACTTAATTAGGCATCTTTTATCAACAATGACTTCACTTCCCTTTTTAAACCATGCAATGTGGTACGGATGAGGATGTTTTTCACAGTGTAAATTTAATTTTTCTACCATTTATTTAGAAACCATATTTTCACAACTACCTCCATCAACAATAACTTGACATACCTTGCAACCCGAAGTGCATCTGGTTCTGAAGATATTGGTTCGAAGCCATGAACCATCAGAGCTTTTGGCTTGTGTTTTCTCCTTCTCTGGAATCACCATTGCTCTTCTCATCACGAGACTTTCTCCCACATCTAGTGGAACCTCTAGTTCCATCCCTTCCACTTCATGTTGTGTTTGAATCAGGTTCACCCTAGGTTGTCCTCCTTGATTTCTTTCTTGCATGTTATAATTTGAGCATTCAAATGCCCTATGACCTTCTTCTCCACATCTAAAACAAGTGAAAGGCCTTCTCTGGTTTTCCCATCCTCTGCCGCTACCATAACCTCTACCTCTTTGAAATCCCCTTCCTTGTTCTTGATTCGGAGGATCTTGTCGAGTGTCTACTTGTTTTTCCAATCCATGGGATGACTCTCCCCTGCCATAATTCAAACCTCCTCAAAATGGGGTTGATGTATCCCTTCTTCCTCCTCTATTCCTCTGATGGTACTATATGTTTTGTTTTTCTTCAGCCTTTAGAGCTAATTGGTAAGCCTCTTCCATACTATTGAGTCGATGCATGCTCAATTCATCTTGAATAGAGAATTTCAGGCCATTCACATATCTAGTAGCCATATGTTCATCAGTTTCTTGATGCTCTATACATATAGACAACGTATAAAACTCATTTGTATAATCTTGCACAGAAGAGAGGTTTTGCTTAAAATTTTGAAACCTACGAAAAAGGGTTTGCACATAATCTATGGGCAAATTTTTTTCTCTCAACTTCTTCTCCATTTTATTCCATGTCCTGATCTTATCCTTGCCTTTCCTTGCTCGTTCCTTTTGAAGATGATCCCACCAAATCATTGCATGACCCTTTAATTTGGTGCATGTGAATTTCACCTTCTTTTCCTCTGTCATGGATTTCCATTCAAAAAATTTTCTCATGTCATTCAACTAGTTTATCAACTCCTCTAGTTTAAGACTACCTGCATAATATGAAACATCTACCTTGATCCCTTCATTTTTCCCTTCTAAGGCCCTGAGCATCCTCTCTTCAAAACTCATGCCTTCTAATTCTTTTTCTTCATGTTCTATATTTTGATTTGCACCTTCTTGACCTATCTCTTCATCAGATTCGTCTCCTCCTCTACCCAGTCTTTGGTTTTCCATCCGTGTTGTAAGTTCTGCTATTTGCCTTTGCATATTTTGCATTTCTCTATGCATCTGGGCAAGACTGCCTCTTCCTCTTCCTCTCCCAACCATCTTCTTGCTCTGATACCAGATGATGCAGCACACAACATACACTCAATACAATTTTGCCATTAATCATGTGAGAGCCAAAGATTTGAAGACTGGAACATTAAAAAAATTCTATTCATCAACTCTGCTGCTACAATGAGAGAAAACTCTCTTATATCCAAGAAAACAAAAAAATCAAAAAATTACCTTTTTTGTCAGATTTCAACAATTGTCAGATTTTGCCATTTTAGGTAATTTTACAATCATATCTTGAGAATCCAGTTTTTTCCCAAAAAATTCCTAAAGCTAAGGTAGGATGAAAAGCCAACTAACATTCTAAATTTGAAACATGAGTTTCGAGTTATTAAAAAAAACAACTTTTAAAAAACTAGAAAAAAACACTAAATTGTCATTTTGAGGTCCAAGATGAAAGTTTCAAGCCCTGAAAAAGTGCCAAGACGAGGTCCAACTAACTAGGGTGGGTTGGGAAACCACTGACCACCTCATAACGCAATCACCTATAAAATTTCATAGAAAACCCACATCCGAGTCAAAGGTTATGATCTCTGAAAGTCCCTACATCAGAAAAGGACTCTTTCCTAGCCATGAACATTAAGGATTAAAACAAGGTCCAAGTAATCCCCAACCCTCTCTCTGATCATCACCCAATTAAAACAAATTTCTCTATTAAATCTCAAAAAGAAGCATGCAGGAAAATGAATTCCTCATCTTTCAAACTTAATTGTGACCTTTTGAAAGATCAAGATTGTGATGATCGAATTAAGGCTCTAAGGAATATTTGTAAAATGAGATATAAGGACCAAGATAGAATCTTTTATTGGAATAAGGTGATTGAATCATGTAAATCAGTTTTCCAAATAGTGGGAAAAAAAATATGCATTAGACAGGAGAAAAGAAGAGTTATTTCTCCAACAAGAATTCCTTCAGCAAGAGGAGAAAACTCAAGGAAACCCTAGTGGTGATATTTTGATAGCTAAATTGGGGGATGTAAAACACAATTTGAGGAAAATCCAGATTAAGAAGGCTTAAGGAGCCAAAATAAGAGCTAAGCTTAACTAGCTTGAGGATGGGGATAAGGGAACTAAGTATTTTTTTAACCTTCTTAAATACAAAAACATCAGAGAAAATGTCCAAACAATTATTGAAGATGGAGTAGCCTTGAACAACAATGATGAGATTTTGGAGGTCTTTAAAAGATTATATGAGAACCTGTTTAAAGTATATGACAAGAGAGATGGGTGTTTTGAGGCTCAGGAACTGTGTGCTAGGATATGCAAGAAAAAAATAAACCTTGAAATGAGAAATGTTTTAGATAGGAGAATAGCTAAAGAAGAAATAAGGAATTCCATTAAATCTATGAGTAATGGCAAGTCTCCAAGGGCTGATGGCCTCCCTATAGAATTCTACAAGGCTAATATGGACTGGATAGTGGAAGATTTATTTGATGTGTACAATGAAGCCACTGAAAGGGGGTCTTTGGGAAAAGATATTAGCAGAGGAATCATTAAGCTCTTACCTAAAGAGGGGGATAAAACAGAGTTGAAAAACTAGAGACCTATTACCTTATTAAATGTATCCTACATAATCATTGCTAAGATTTTAGCCTTTAGGCTCAAGAACATTCTCCCAAAAATAATAAATCCAACTCAGATAGGATTCATTAAAGGTAGGTATATTTTAGATTTAACCTTATCACTAGTTGGGAAGCCCTTCGCTGGGCTAGAGAAACCAACCAAGAAGCAGGTATCCTCCTCCTAGATTTTGAAAAGGCATATGATAGGGTTGAATGGTCTTTCATTTTCGAGATCCTTAGGGCTATTGGATTTTCATATTTCTTCTATAGAATGGTGGAAATGTTGTTTGTGGATGCCTCAGCTCAGGTGGAGGTAAATGGTATCCTATCTACCCTATTTCTAATGAGCAGGTCTATTAGCAAGGGATGCCCCCTTTGTTAGTTGCCGTTGCACCAAAAGATTGACCTTTTAATGCCCGATACAACCACTTGACTTAACAAGCATGGGAGGTGGTTAAGCCCTTGTCGCAAACCACTGCAGCACAACGCTGAACAAGGAGACCAAGGGTCACACCTTGCAACAATCCCCCCCAGCGCAAGCGCAGGGTTTGAACCCATGACCTCGGCTCTGATACCAATTGTTAGATTTAGGAAAGACAACTGAGAGGGGGGTGAATCAGTTGTACAAAACTTTTCTTCCAATTAAACACTTAAAAGGCAATTTCCCTTCATACTTACCGGATCCTCTTGGCAGTCTTTTTGCAATAAGGGCTTCAAGATGAGCAGTTTCAGCTTCTTCTTCTTCTAGGTCTTTTCTTGCTTTTTCATACCATGATAGTTTCCTTGAAGAGTTCTCTCCCGGATCAAACCTTTGTTTTCTATTTACAGAGGCATTGGCTTTAAATGCAGATTCAGTCTTAAGAGGGGCATCTCCAAACTCAGTCTTTTCAAATGTAGCCAATTTACCAGCCAATTGATCTCTTGTGATAGTTGTATGGGCTCTGAATTCTTCAATGGCAGCAACCTTGATTTTATAAGAAGCAGGAAGGGATCTAAGAATTTTGCCAACAATCTCATTTTCATCCAAGACTCCACCAACATTTCTAATTCCACAAACAAGCTCATTTACTCTTGGCATAAAAGTAGAGATATTTCCATTTTCTCTCATCTTCAGGTTTTCAAATTTTCCTTTCAGACTCTGTAGCCTTGCACATTTAACATACTTGTCTCCTTCATGAAGAAGTTCCAATTTTTTCCAAATCTCAAAAGCAGTTGGTAGGTCAACAACATTTGAAAGCTCTGAATCAGATAATGCACTTAGAAGAGCTTCAATAGTTCGCAGATTGTTTTCAGCATCTGTGATTTCATTTGGGGCTTTCGAACCACCCTGAGGAGTATACTTTGTTGAAGCCATGTTCCAGTACTGCATTCCCATACATTGCAAGTGACATTTCATGCGACTTTTCCAGAGATTAAAATTGGTTCCATCAAACTTCGGACTATCCTTCTTGTAGGATGACATCCTGGATCTCCTCAAGAGGTTAAGCTCCTTTTAGAGGAACTTGGCTCTGATACCAATTGTTAGCTGTCATTGCACCAAAAGATCAACCTTTTAATGCCTGATACAACCACTTGACTTAACAAGCACAGGAGGTGGTTAAGCCCTTGTCGCAAACCACCACAACGCGGCACTGAACAAGGAGACCAAGGGTCACACCTTGCAACACCCTTGCCCCAGCCCTGTTTGTTATAGTATCTGAAGCTATCTACTATATTTTAAGAACTAATCTGATTGATGGCAAACTGGAAGGTATCTCCTTACCTAATGGGGATAGACTATTGAATGTTTAATTTGCAGACGACATTGCTCTATTTCCCAGAGCTTCTAAAAAGGAATTAGAAATCTTAGAGAGGAGGTTGGATTTTTTTTGTTTACCCTCAGGGGCTAAAATTTCTTATTCTAAATCTATTTTGCTGACATGGGATTTATCAAAGCCAGATTGGTTGGGGAATGACAAATGGTAGTGCGGAGGCCCCATGAAGTAAGTCAGATTTTTGGGGATCCCCTTTGCCATTTGCCCATCTCTCAAGCATATGTGGGAGTGGATTTTTGCTAAATTAGAAAAGAAATTAAGGAACTGGGATAGAATGCATTTATCCTTAGCTGGCAGGACTCAGGTCTGCCATTAAATCCTCTCTGCTTATTCCACCTATTACTCCTCTATCTGGCTCTTTGTAAAATTTTAGTTTAATATTATTCACAAGGTAATTCGAGATTTCTTGTGGTCTGATGGGAAAGGAAAATCTAAAAGGCACCTTGTCAAATGGGAATGGTGCTATGTTAGTAAAGAGATGGGGGGCCTGGGTCTCAAGGACTTGAGGCTTCAAGGTATTGCCTTGGCTGCTAAATGGATTCTTAACTCATTAACGGGTGATGAACCATGGAAAATCCTAATAAAAAATAATATTGAAAATCTTGTCCCTAACAAAAAAAAGGTCTGGGGAAAGATTTATTTCCAAGATGCTTTGCTAGGGGAGTTTAAATCTAAACCAAGGGGGTTTGCTATCTTCCATAGCATATGGCAAGTCTGGGAACATGCTAAACCCTTCATTAAGGACAAAGAAGCTATAAATTTGGAAAGGGGTACTATTTGGATCCATAGATCAATATGGTGGAATGTAAACCATAATGGAAAATGCCTTGCCCTAATCCAAGGCTACTCAGCTAGGAAATGCAGTAAAAAAAGGGTTGGATGATAAAAGAGACTTATTTGAGGAGGGTTCTCCCAAATCTTGGGAACTTATAAAGGAACAATTTCAGTTGGATGGAATATATGCAAGAACTTTTACAATTTTAGACAAAGCTTTGTTAATAAGTATCTCCTCAAAAATATCTTTCTTTGGGGAAGAGAATATTAGAAATTTGAAATGGGAAGATGGAACAACATTTTATAATATGAGGCCTAAGGTGATGTATAAGATGTTCACCAAAGATATTGACATATTTCATCATATCAGTTCTACTTGGGGAAGCACTCTGGACTATAACTATTTATCCAAAACTTTTAAAAACCTATGGTCTAATGTATTAGAACAAAACAAGGCTTGTTTTAGATGGCTATTAATTTTGAATAAATTGAATGTAGGGTTTGAGTCTCCTGTTTGTCCATTATGTGATATGCCTGAGTCAGTTGCTCATATCTTTTTGGATTGTAGGTTTGCAAAAGCAGTCTGGGCTCTGTTCATGGGAAATATTAGGATGTGGTCTACCACTGTGGATAGCAATAAATATGAAATTATTTGTGGATTTAGTTGTGGTTTAAATGCTAAATCTAACTCTTTTTGGCTTATTTTTTCAATTGAAGTTCTTTGGTTCATATGGAAAAAAAGGAATGCTAAAAGATTTTTGGGCAAGAAGACAGATCCCACTGAGATTCTTGTGAATCTCATGACATTAAATTTCTTTGAACAGGTTTTAGTTACTTTGGAGATCTCATTTTCCAGATTCAAAGAGTTGATGGAAAGAGGGGTTACTTTCTACAAGGAAGACATAAAAGAATCGGACTTCTGTGCTAGAAACTCAAGGAAAATGGACACAAGATTCTTCAACTCATACAGTGATTTTCAGAAGGTATACAATAAGCTCAAACAGAAAGAGGTACAAGAAAGTGAACTAGCAAAAGTCTGGGAGGACTCTTGTCAGAACTTTAATGTAAATGTCGACCAACTAGGGGCTTCTCTAAAGCTAGGGGCCTTTCTAGGAACTGATGCATGTGATTATAGTGATAATAGAGCTCATATTTGGAACCATGAAGTTCCTTGGCATAATGATCTAGGCTAGAAGCTCAGGAAAGTTAACTCAGAGGAATCTAAACAGGGAACAAATTTGGATGACAGTCTAGGTCTGTATTATCAATACTTGGATGTGAAAAAGATGTAGGTTCAGTGAATGACTATGAGGAAGCAGAAGGAGATCCAATGGAAACATATGAGAAAAAGAAAACAAATAATGTTCAAGTTGCAGAGGTTCAGCAAGATGGTAAAGGAAGTTTAGTCTCTGATAGCGTAGAATAGGAAGCCCCAAATACACGAAGAAAACACAATAAGGATGAGGAATAAGGGATACAAGTGTAGTAAATAGGATGATAAAATCAGAGGCAGTTTATTCTCTAATACTTCCTAAAGTTTTGAATTCGTTAAAACTTTTTGATCTTATTAGGGAATAATTGTGTTTTTTGGATTGAAGAAGTAGCGGTTTAATGTATTTTGTGGTGGTTTGCTTAACCACTTATATGTAAAAATTTTCTACTTGGAATATAATATTAGTGCTAGATTCTCAATCCAAAAAAATGTTGCATTTCACATTGTAGGATTGGGTTGAGTGTTGGATTATCTTTTATACATGTGTAAGAACAACCAATAAGGTTTTGAAATATGTTTACGATCAAACATGAAATTTAATGTTAATGTTATGAGAAGGGCAATAAAACTGAGTATTTCTTCTATGTGTTAGTGCCACTATTTTGGTTCAAAAATTTGTATGAGTAAAGTAATATGTTCCAAAATTTGTGTTTGAATGAGTATGAGTTCTAATATTAGTTAGAAATATGTGTCTTTAAAAGCCCATAAAAACTAGCTCTAAAATATATTGTTGGGGTTTGATGTTGAGATCCATTATGTGTGTTATTGGTAAGCTATTTGAGTTGGATTTTGTTTCAACTATGGGAGTGACCTTTTTATATAATTAGGATAGGTTTTGTTTCATATGTTGAGGCTAGTAGTGGTTTAACTATGATGTCTAGTTGTAAGTAGAAGGTCTCCCTTCATTAGGCCCATATCCTTGACTACATCAAATTATCAATGTAACTTTTGACTAGCAACTCGAAATTGAGTGTTATTTTTTTGTAAAGTGATTATTTTTCTGAACTTGATCCATTACATACGATTTCATACTATCATTATAAAGTGTAATTTTTTTGTTCTAGTTGGACATGCCTATGCACTAAAAATTATAAAGTGGCAAAATTTAGGGGGATCCCCAATATTGAATCACAGGAGGGTATTTTGTGTTGTGTCTTGTACATTTCCACATTTCCTTCCATATTTTCAGTTTGGGGGTAATTGAGCAATTTGGGGGTTATTCATGCATATGGACTCAACTTGTAAAGTGTCACCCTTTATGTATCATTCTTTGGGGGGATTATACAATCATTTTGTAATAAATGAACTAACATAAAGTTCCAAATTTGCTAAGGGGGTAATCTATCTAATTCGCTAAAATGGGTAAACAAATCATCCCCCTATCATGACTTTGGCAAAAGGAAATTACAAGTCCTAGCGCGATGACATCCGAAAGCATTGGCAACAGATTCATTTATTGCCTGGGCTTATTCCTAAACCAAGTACATGTTGGTAGAAATCTGCATGGGGGATTATAAATGATCATGTATTAGGATTAATTGGTTTAAGCATTGCGAACCACACATCGTGGACTTTATCACACATTGAGTGCCCTCAACTCTCTAAACCACACTATGGGAAATGTATGCAGAACCCAATGAACCTCCATTCCCAGATGATCCCATTATAAACATATGTCTTTCCCTTGATGATATTGATAATACTTTGTATGACGATGATACTAAAGAGGAACTTGCTTATTGGGGAAGTCTTGAATGTGTTGATGACACATATACATCTCCTCTTTCTTCTCATTTGTCTACACCTCTAGCATTGGCAGTTATTCTACCACCTCCATCATCACCTATTGCTACTTCAACGTTCTGTGTTGCTTCCTTGAGAACTTCCAACGATTCTAGATCATTGGGATACATTTCTACTTGACATCTCTTGCTTTTATGTAGAGTCATGTATTTTGGATCTTGATAACAATATTGAGGACATATGTCTTCTCTTTGATGAGAGTTCTTTTGCTACTATAGAGTTCATAGAGGCTTCACTGAGGGCTTCTAGAGATTCTTTGCAGCAGGACTTCAAATGGGATTTAGATTATAGCCACATGATATGTATTGACATTCCACACATCACTTCTTTGGATCCTGTTTTGAACATTGGTTCTCACATGACTCTGAGAGGTCACTTATTTCAATTAGGTCTGAGACACCTGATTTGGTTGTGACTCATTTCAACATCAACATTGGGAAACATGAATAGCTTCTAGAACTATACATCTTGATTCCTTCATACATTCCACTTGAGTGGAAATTTATTAGTTTTACAGATCAAAGTATCTATCTTCCAAAAGGAAGAGGAATCATTTGTTGCAGAGGGACCTGCTACAACATTCGCCATATGATATTTTGTGTTGACTTTCTTTCTCTTTTTTTGTGGAGGCACACATGGGCCCTATCTTATAGGAATTTTAGGACTATCATCTTCGGGTATTTTATGTCATGTGTCTAGTACATTTCTGCATTTTTTCTCTCTTTTGGAAGGAAGTTTTTCCCACTAGGTTTTCTTCCTTCATTTTATGAGAGATTGCATTGTACATGGGTACCTCATCAGGCCTAGTTGTTGGGACCCATTTATCTTTGTGCCCACCTAAGGTATGCTTAAGAGGGGGTGTTAGTGTAGAAGATTATTTTATTTCTTATTAAGTAATTATGCATGCATTTCTACACTTGGCATTAAGCCATCTTATGTGGCTATGTGGTGACTTGGAGATTTGGTCAAACTCTTCCAAGCTATGTGGCAACTTGGAGAGTTGGTCCAACTCTTCCAAGCTATGTGGCAACTTGGAGAGTTGTTCAAACTCTTCCAATGTATGTGGCATGACCTCTTGCTACTTTGGAGGGGCAAACTAGTCACCACTATTAGTGTGTATAAGTCGACTTCTTATGTGACTTAACCACGTATCACCTATATGTATAAACATTATTCATAATATTAATAGTTTAAACCATTCATTTTTGGTGATTATCTTGTTTGTATTGCATACTCTGTTTCTCTCTTTTGCGGGCGTGAAATTGCTTGTCCTTCTTGGCCTATTGAATATTACAATTTTGTCCAAAAGCTCCTATACTCTAATAGTAAGTTCATTTCTAACCAACATATTGTTACCTTCCTTGCTTTGGCATCTTGCTCCAGATTGCATGCAAATTATAGTGACCCTACCAACATGTTCCAATCTCCAATGTAAATGATAGAGAAGAATCACCAATTGCTTGGAGATGCTTCAAACAATTTGTAACTAACCATCTCTCTTCCTAGATATCCTACCAACACCAACATCGCTAGATTGAAATGCCTCTACAAGAATATATCTTGATTAGTTCTAGCCATAATCTTGAAATGTATTCTTCATCTACAACTAATTTCGGCAATCTTATAATCTATGGTGGAAATGCAACCATTGATGAATTGAACATTCCATGCTCATTCCCATGTTCCATCCCTCTTGCAACTTTGTACCATCATTAGAGATTTCTAGCTCGCTACCGAATAAGTAATTGACTTTTAACATTGAAAATCCTTATGCTAAGAATTTCGATACATATTCAAGTTTGTTGGATCGAATAATCAAGAAGTTCCTTCATTAATCCAACCCCAGAAACAACAAAGGTAGTTGCAAGAACATTGTCTATGATATTAGCTTTCTATTGATGGCTGGTATTGCATTCCCATTTAGCACTTATAATGTTACATCTCTTTTTTGCAATCCTCACATAAAAAATTCAATACATGAAAATTATCAATGAATGTACTAGATTCAACAACAATTGAAAATGCAGAAATATGCAATGCATGTTGTTGATCATGAATGCTCCAGTTCCTCTATCAACAACCTAGGCATTCTTTTTGAAGAGATTTTTGCAAGAAAACAAATTTAGAGGTAGTTGACATGGCCACTTGAAAAGATTTTAGTCACATTAAACAAGATTGCCTTCTCATATATTTCAATTTTGTTTGTCAATATTTGTATGTTGGAAGTGCCTACACATGGCATTGTCCACCATGACATTTTAAGACAAGACAATGCTTCATGTTTGCAAGGTACATGCTTTCTATAGTTAAACATTATAATGCCTCATTCCAATGCATTCGTGTTTACTACTCTCACAACAATACAAATACAAACTAAAAGACGAGGAGGTACTACGCTTATTACATTAGCCTAGAGGATCCTTAAGGAAAATAAATTTAATAAAATTTTCTTTACACAAATATATGTGAAAACTTTGGTAAAAAATAAATAAAATTTAATTTAATTGCATTAATGGATCTCTATAGTTATACTTTAAGATAGGATTATAAATATCATGCCATTTTTAAAAATCATCATCAGATCAACAAGTAAAAAGTAAAATTTGACCACTAAAAATAACTATTTACCACTTTTTGATATAATAGAATATAAAATTATAAAAATACTGTTAACTGTTGACCATTAAATAGGCAATGTTTAATAAAGTGAAAATATTCCTACATCTAATCATACCAAACAAAATTAAAAGTAGAATGATAATACCGACATACCTACTCTCTTCCACTAATGTCACGTCCAACTCACATTTCGAAAACTTTATCCACTGATAGTGTCGTTGCACGGTATTTGTTTTATAGGTAAAAAAATAAACAATGCAAATCTGACCAACTGGGCAATACCGTCACGATGAAGATAGGCCCGCAGATTCCACAAAGATTTTTTTGGGTACTGCAGGGCTAAGTTTGTCATGTATTCTGGCAATAATCCCGTTTTCTCTCGTAAATTTCAATGAAAGGGGAGAAAGCGCGTGAATAAAAAATTCTGTGGGCCCTTTACAATGGTGCGTCTCACTTGTCAGTTGTCACTCCCACAAAAGTAAAGTTTGAAATGAAAATTCGTAGAGAAAATGCCTTCCCTGATGCTCACGCGTTTTCGTACAAACGCCTTCCCTGATGTTTCTCAGCCGGAGCTCTTCAATCCATTATTTCTACCCATTTGCTCGCCATTTTCCTCATTCACTCACTGTCTTACCAGCAGCTTTATCATTTACCCGTCTCTCCCTTTTACATATTCTTGGCTTCGTCATTCTGATCAAAACCCAAGCCCACATCCATAGACTGTCTTGTTTGTTTCATTTCTTCTTCCATTTTGTTCCAATGGCAACAGCTAAGCAGCCTAGCTACCATGCTTTTGAGGAAATTGCACCTCCATCTACATCTGCATCCAGAAATGTGCCCTGTGAAGTATTCATTAATCATCGTGGTCCTGACACCAAAGAAACGCTGGCCTCCTCCATTTATAACGTCCTGCATGACATGGGAGTTCAAGTCTTTTTAGATAAAGAAGTTCTTGATCTGGGCGATGTGATACCATCTGCAATAGAAGAGGCCATGCGTACTTCTTTCCTCCATATTGCCATCCTTTCACCCAAATATGCAGAATCTCGCTGGTGTTTGGACGAGCTCTCATTTATGCTCAAAACCGGCAGCAAAATAATTCCTGTGTTCTACAATGTTGACCCCACTGATGTCCGCTACCTGAAAGGACCCTTTGCTGATGCATTTGCCGAGCATGAAAGGAAGGGGAGATATTCTTCGGAAAAGCTCCAGGAGTGGAAAAATGCGCTCCAAGAAGTTTCACTTCGTTCTGGCGAAATCCTGAAGAATAATGAGTAAGTACCTTAGACATACCTTGTATTTTTCATTTTTACGCCATTTAGAATCTCAAAGCCTCTGCTCCTTTAAATTTCTACCGATTCTATTGTTTCGCCTCCTTAACATGCTCTAGCTAACTTAATATTTGTTGCTGCTTGCACTCTTCTCTGGCTTCCCAAACTCCTAAGTGTTAATGTTTAGTACGTCTTAACCTAATAAAAAATAAAATATTGTTAATTGACACCATGTGAAAATAAGAGAAGGGTTTTGTGAGAACAAGAAGACTTTTTATATTTGAAGGATCTGTCCGTATCACATAATATATTTAGATTTACACGAGATATTATATTATATATGCGAAATCCTGAAGGGGAAAGAGTAAGTACCAAGCATTCTGTACCCTTTGTAAATAAGTGTGGATAGACATAAATTTGAATCTTCTACATTCATATTTAATCTGAGACGATCTTAACATATTTATTTTAAGTTTTTTTTAGGGGTACTTTTGTATAGTTTAGTTCTTTTATAAAATTTTAATTTACTTATAAGTATTTTTCTGTAAAGTTTTTGGAAAAACTCTGTTTAATTTAATAATAAGTTTAATGGTATATATATTTTATTATATGGAAGGGAGATATAAGGTTATTTGTAAAATTTGTAGATGTTATTGAGTAATAAGTGTAAATGATAAAAATATTTAGTTCATATAAGTTTTATTGGAGTTTCATATGTGATGACAATATGTGATGATTTGATAAATGATGAAAAATGCTTGATTTATATCAAATTAATTAGGGATTTTCAATATAAGTAAAATATTTTGTTTATATAATATTTATTAAAACTTTATTCTCCCTAAATGTATAAGCTAAATGATTTATTAAATATACAGATAAAATAATAAAACAAATTTATTATTTAAAATATTATAATTATAAATTTCTTTTAAAAAATTATATATTAAACTAGTTGAGGTATCTTAAATGCAAATAGATATTAAATGAGAAATGCCTTTTTAATCCATCCTATTTTAAGTTAACTTTTTTTTTTTTTTTTTTTTCCTACATCGCTACCTTGGTTCTCATTGTACTTCCTACTGCTTCTTCATCTCCTCATTCTTTTATAATATAAGGGTAAATGTAGGGTATTTGAAAGGGCCCAAACCCTTTTTACAAAATAAGAATTATAAATTGATGAAGCACAACCGACAACTAAGAACAAGAACGAGGATCAAACAACAAACATCACTTCAAAAGGAACTAAAAACAACACATAGGGCATGGTACCCAAGGAACAAAGAAAATCTAAGGAGCATTGGACAACCCCTTCCGTCTTCTCCTTGACCAAATTTACTTCTCAAAGGTGCTTTATTGATACACCTTTAAGTACAAAGTATGATAAACCTAGTTGCACACAACTCCTAAACAAGGTGCTTTGTTGAAGGACTATACATGACCTTAGATGTTTGTCTATGCCACGGTTTTCCTAAGCAACAATAGGAAATCTAGTACTAATGTTTTCTTAAAAATAAATAAACAAAATAAGAGTAAAGCCACCGACAAGCATGATAAAGTTTTATTAAAAATAAATAAACAAAATAAGTGTAAAGCCACCAACAAACATGAAGAGAAGAAAATGCATTGTGCTATGTGAAGGTTTGTTCTTTTCCCTTCTACCTTAAATTGTATTAATTAAACTAAATCAAATTAGTTTTTCCTTTAAAACAAAAATGTAAAAATAACAAGTAAATTGAAATTAACTCAATTAATACTATAGTTTTTCTTTTCTCATAAGGAATTAATATAGATTTTAAAGTAAGCAAGAAGCTATGAAAGGAAATTGCTTTTAATAAAGAAAGAGAGAATTTATGTTGTTGGTTACAATTAGAAAAGTGGATGATCTGGATGTCAAATAAGGACTTTGTAGACCAATATGATAGAGAATGGGTTTTGATAGGAAATAGGTACACATGACACCTTTGCGAATGCGGTAGAGTCTATTGAATTGTGGTCACATATTTTGATTGTTAAAAATATTAGGGTGTGTAGAATAGAAATCTAAACTCAAAAGTAGATATGCAATCAAAATCACTAGGCTAAGGAGGAAAGGTTGGGAGTACGTGAGAATTTTCCCTAACTAGGCCCTTGATCGGTATATTTCAACCCTACATATAGTCTAGAAATATTGAAGGCGTGTTTATCCTAGTGCACTTTGTGCTTGAGACATAAACATACATGTGAAGAAATATTGTAAGAGAACATAGAAGTTTTTATAGTGCATGAGCAGTGTTTTGTGTAGAAGGGAAAAATGATATAGAAGTAATAGATTATTAAGAGGTAGACTTCAAGACTACACAAAGGAGCTAAAAAGAGGCTTTAGAAGTTACAAAAATAATAGGAAAAAAAGCTTATAAAAAAAATAGTGAAAGAGGTAATAGAGAAAAAAATTGATTCTTTGAATAAGGGAAAAAGAAAATAAATAATTGTCAAACTATAACTCAGTGGAGGTAAGGAATATTACAAGAAAGTTGTAAGAGGTAACAGAAAAATTAAACCTGCAAAGAATGTTGTCAGGGATAAAGGAGGTTGCAAATCAAAGTAAGCCAGAAGAAATGAGGCACCCTAGTTTAATTTTACTTGGATGGTTTGTTGTGAGGTTGTAAGAAGAAGTGTTGCCTCAATAAATGTTTGATTGTGAGTAGAGCTATTAGAATACCAAAGAAAAATATCTATAGAATAAATATTATAGACAATTGATTGATGAAAAATTGATGATTGTGAGATCATCATCAATATGAGGAAGAATAATGGGGTGAATAGAAATAAGGTTAGATGCATTTAGCAATGGTGTAGGTACAAGAGCTATTTGAAAAGGAAAAATGAAAGATATGGTTGATCCCTATGGTATAGAGTATTGAGGTGGGACCCTTATGCTCTTTGTGTGATCATGATGCCATTATATTTTTGGGCCATGAGCTCTTGTGACTAGTTAGATGATGCAAGGACACTTGCATGTATAAGGGGAAAATCCTCATCATGTTAGAGTGGGATCCCTCATGGGAGGTGTGAGGGTTGTCCGTTTCAACACTCCCCTTAAATATGCAAGATGGATCCTACTCTGACACATTAAGGACTTGCCCTTTAAAGATGTCGGGCTCTTGGATCGTCTAGCTCATTGTAATATCTTATGACCAACAAATTCGATAACATTATGGTCACATAGTGCTTAGAGGTCCCACAACAATACTTTCCAATAACGAAAATATTTGTGGATGCTACTTAGCATACACGAGCACATAAGGTAGGGGTGTATTCTTTGTGATGTAGCTCCAAACTGACCAATGGTACATGAATCTTTGACAATATTGTACGAATGGTAGGATGCTCTAGCATATCCTTTGGATTTTGTGTTTGACCAATAGATCAATATGTTTAGTATTCTCTCATACGATATCTTGAATCAATGCGAATTGGTTATGATCTCTTGGGCTTAAGGCTACCTTTACCTCTAAGGAATTTGAAATGTCAACTCTGTTAGAATTCTAGAGTGACTTACGCAAGAAATTATTATTGTTGGTACACCATATTTACTTGCTAAATTGATAGAGGTTGAGTTGTCAAAAAAAGTTGGGTCTATTTTTTGGTAGCTTGGAGGGGTTGTCACAATCTACTACTTTATGACAACCTTTCTTTTAAATTTATATTATTTTTTTATTATTCTTGTGTTACTATGATGGTGTTGATTTTCTCAAAACCACTTTGTTAATTTGTATTTTGATATCTATGGGTTGATGGTCTACATAATATTTATACTATGCATGCATGCTAATTTTGCTAAAAGTTTATATGATGGGTGTTGAGCTTGAGCACTAATTTTCAAACAAATATTTGTCATTTATTTTTTATTCTTAAGATGTAATTTTAAGTTCTCATTTGCGTTAGTAAATAGATCATTTCTCTCCCTTTTATTTAGTTAATTGATCTATATTAGAGCTAGTAAAAAGTCATATTCTTAGAAAAACCTTATGTAGAATAGTGGATTAGTTGCTTGATTCCCTAGTTCCTAACTAGTTTTGGTTGAAATCTTTAAGAGAATTTAAAGAAAATTTCTACTAAATCAGATAGATTGAATGCATTTATTTTATATATAGTGAAAAAACTTGTGAAAATAAATTATCTAAACTATAAATTTTTTCTATACAATACTTAATAGAAATAATATTCTAAACACATATACCCTAAAAAATATCAAATCAAAGAATTTAAATAGAAGTTTGTTTACCCACTAGGTGTTTTATTCAGAAAACATAGAGTAAACTAGAATATGCAATAACAATAATAACACATAATAGAACTTGTACGAGAATTGCACAGGTATAAGCATTGATTGCATTCATGAATATCTCAATATTACATCAAGCATTACCATGACCATGACAACAATATTGGACAATAAGATAACATAACACACACACACATGTATATATACATATGTATGTATATATATATATACACATATATGTATACATACATATATATGTATATATATATACACACATATGTATACATACATATATATATACATATATACAATATATATATACATATGTATGTATGTAGATATGTATATGTATATATATACATACATATGTATATATATACATGTATATGTATGTATGTATATACATGTATACATATGTATGTATGTATATACATACATATGTATATATATACATATATATGTATATATAGATACACATGTATATATATACATACATATGTAAACAAATGTATGTATATATACATATACATATGTATATACATACATGTATATATGTATATAAACTATAAATTTTTTCTATACAATACTTAATAGAAATAATATTCTAAACACATATACCCTAAAAAATATCAAATCAAAGAATTTAAATAGAAGTTTGTTTACCCACTAGGTGTTTTATTCAGAAAACATAGAGTAAACTAGAACTTGTACGAGAATTGCACAGGGATAAGCATTGATTGCATTCATGAATATCTCAATATTACATCAAGCATTACCATGACCATGACAACAATATTGGACAATAAGATAACATAACACATATATATATACATATATACATACATACATGTATATATACATATGTATGTATATATATACATACATACATATATATACATGTATATATGTATATATATATATGTATGTATACATGTGTGTATATATATATGTATGTATATATACACATACATGTATATATATACATGTGTATCCATATAATATATACATACATATGTATATACATGTATATGTATGTATGTATATACATATGTATATATATACATGTGTATCCATATAATACATACATACATATGTATATATGTATGTATATACATGTATATACATACATACATATACATGTATATACATATGTATGTATATATTATACACATGTATATATATACATACATATGTTTACATATGTATGTATATATATACATATACATATGTATATGTATGTATATATATACATATACATATGTATATACATGTATATAAATACATATATATACATACATATGTATATGCATATATATACATGTATGTATATACATATATATATACATACATATGTATATGTATATATATACATATCTATACATGTATATATGTATATAAACTATAAATTTTTTCTATACAATACTTAATAGAAATAATATTCTAAACACATATACCCTAAAAAATATCAAATCAAAGAATTTAAATAGAAGTTTGTTTACCCACTAGGTGTTTTATTCAGAAAACATAGAGTAAACTAGAATATGCAATAACAATAATAACACATAATAGAACTTGTACGAGAATTGCACAGGAATAAGCATTGATTGCATTCATGAATATTTCAATATTACATGAAGCATTACCATGACCATGACAACAATACTGGACAATAAGATAACATATATACATATATATACATATATACATGTATATATACATATATATGTATATATACATACATATACATATATATATATACATATATACATGTATGTATACATACGTATGTATGTATACATACACGTATGTATACATACACGTATGTATACATACATACGTATGTATACATACGTGTATGTATACATACGTGTATGTATATATACATGTATGTATAAATACACATATGTATATATATACATGTGTATGTGAGTGTAATCAAGATGTAGTGGTTATCACTTATCAAGTTTGCCACGCCGAAGGCATTCCCTCAACGAAGCGGACTTATTTAAACTTTATACATATATGTGTATATATACATACATATATACATATATGTATATATATATACTTATGTATGTATATATATGTATACATGTACATATATGTATATATATGTATACATGTATACATATATGTATACATGCATATATGTATGTATACATATATGCATATCATATGTATACATATGTATACATATATGCATATCATATGTATATATATGTATACATGTATACATATATGTATACATGCATATATGTATGTATACATATATGCATATCATATGTATACATATGTATACATATATGCATATCATATGTACATATATGTATGTATACATATATACATATATGTATACATATATACATATATGTATATATATACATATATGTATATATGCATATCATATGTACATATATGTATGTATACATATATACATATATATATGTACATATACATATATATGTATATACATACATATATATATGTATATATGTATATATATACATACATATGTATATATATGTATATGTATGTATGTATATACATATATATACATATATATACATATGTATCTATATATACATGTATGTATACATACATATATATACATACACATGTATATATATACATATGTGTATTTATACATACATATATATATACATACACATGTATATATATACATATGTGTATTTATACATACATATATATATACATACATGTATATATACATACATATGTATGTATACATACATACGTATGTATATATATGTATATATACATACGTATGTATGTATACATATATGTATGTATATATACACATACATATGTATATATATATGTATGTATAAATACACATATGTATGTATATATATACATGTATACATACATGTATATATAGATACATATGTATATATATGTATATACATACATACATATACATATATATACATATGTATGTATATATATACATATATACATATATATATGTATGTATATATATGTATATGTACATATATGTATGTATACATATATGTATACATACATATATGCATATCATATGTATACATGCATATATGTATGTATACATATATATATATACATATATGTACATATATGTATACATGTATACATATATGTACATGTATACATATATATACATACATAAGTATATATATATACATATATGTATATATGTATGTATATATACACATATATATGTATAAAGTTTAAATAAGTCCGCTTCGTTGAGGGAATGCCTTCGGCGTGGCAAACTTGATAAGTGATAACCACTACATCTTGATTACACTCACTCAAACACGTCAAGCGGAGTGGCTTCGGAATGAGGAGGTTGTAACAGTTATTGGTATGTACATATATGTAAATATACATATGTATTTTTACACATACATATGCATATGTATGTATATATATGTATGTATACATATACACACATGTATATATACATATATGTATGTATATATACATATGTATGTATATATACATATGTATATATATATACATACATATATATTTATGTATACATATTTACATATTTACATATGTATATACATATACATATATACATATGTATACATATCTACATGTATACATATGTATACATATCTACATGTGTACATGTATACAAACACGTCAAGCGGAGTGGCTTCGGAATGAGGAGGTTGTAACAATTATTGGTATATACATATACATATATGTATATATGTATATACATATATGCATATGTATGTATGTATATATACACATACATATGCATATGTATGTATACATATATACACATACATATGTATATATGTCTATGTATATATATATGTATATACATATATGTATGTATATATACATATGTATATATATACATACGTATATATATACATACATATATATTTATATATACATATATATATGTAAACATATTTACATATTTACATATGTATACATATCTACATGTATACATATCTACATGTGTACATGTATACACATGTATACATATATACATATATGTACATACACATACATATATGTACATATATGTATGTGTATGTACATATATGTATGTGTATGTATGTGTATATGCACATGCATATATGTATATATACATATATGTATATACACATACATATGTGTATATATACATGTATGTGTATATACATATATATGTATACATGTATATATGTACATATATGTATACATGTATATATGTATGTATATACATATATAATCAGCGAAGGTTGGTTAGGATACCAATCGTTGGTAACTACTCCCAAACCGTCGGACTATGACTAACAATTCCCTGACTACAGCATCCCCCCAAAAAATAAGTCATCTTCTAGACAACTGAAAAAATGATGTTCACCAGGTTTTCAACTGTGATGACTCGTACGGTCCGACTTTAGACTCCATTGTTCATTCACTTCTCTTTGTTCCAAAAATAATTTCTTTTGCCTGTCAGTCAGGAAGCTTATAACTCTTCTCAAGGGAGGAACTGGCCTTGCTTGTCTTAAGCTCCTGCTTCTATTTGTCGATGACACCTTTTGTCCTATTTTTTTACATACGGTGTAGGGTGACTTTATTCGTATGACTTAGCACAACTCTTTGAATCGTACAGTAATCTCTTCATTCAGGTGTCGATTAAAACTTTTTCAAAATTATCTAACTCCTTCCATTGTTTCCCAATGCTCATTTGAAAGACTTACTTGCAGTATTCTTAGTCCATAGTGCTATCTTTTCTCATTTAACATGCACATTGACAATTGCCCCACAAATTTCATCACTTCCATTGAACTATTCACAGAGTATCGATCACTTGTTTTCCTTTAATGTTGCTAACCACCCACTTTCCTCCATTTGCACATTTAGGGTCCTCCCACTTTGGCTCAATTACATCTTTGAAACAAGGATAATTTGAACCAGGCGTCAACTTAGTCAGCTGAAGTTTCTTTTTCATCACACAATCTCCCACTTTATCGCTGTTGGTTTTTTCTTCTGAATCAGCATTAGGGTTTTCCAGTTCCAATGCACAGGCAGATTCAGCGAACTAATACAGGAGGTTGCGTGAGCTGCCTCCTCTTCACTTCTGGTTTTGCCGCACCAAGGGGGCTGCCCCTATTTGATAAAGATGTAGCATTGACTAGCTTAATGACTGATAGATTTAGCTTGACAACAACAGGCATAATACTCTCATGTGTGGACCAAGATTTGCGTGATAAATCACAAGGTTGGCAACGTTCTTGGACATATTTGTCTGGTCAAGTATGAGAGTATGTAGGGGTTCGTAATACTATTACAACTAACAGGTTGGAATAATGGAATGGTTTGAAATTGATGTTTGGATGCAAGACAAGGGGGATGTGGAACATAACTACTAACCCAGGAGCAGACTGGTGCCTATCTCGGGGCAAGGAGTCAACTAGATGTATACAAGAGATGGTTTGCAACTGGCATTCATGTTTCATGGGGTTGGAGCTGATGCTTGCCTTACAAACACCACCCAAAAATGGGTATCTAACTGCCTCTACTTACAGATATCCCTGCTGACATACAATCTTCTCCATACTTAACCTAAGACAGTTTAATCCACTCCTTGAATGGAAGTCACAGATCAAGCATGTGATACAGCAAAACTATACCCTAGAATCTAAGAAACCCTTAGCAACCAGATTCAAAAGAAAAAAATGCATGCAACAAATGGAGAGTGACAGCTAGACACATGCAATACAACATTTTTCATAGATAACAACAATGAAACTGAACATATGTGCAAAATACATTCATTATGCAACTCATAAACTCCAAAGAGATAGAACCACCAGGGTCATGCCCTGTTTTTCATTATTTACACAAAAAATGCCCCAGGTCTTCAACCACCCGAATGAGTGACACAATTTTCATTTTATAGCAAAACTGTATACTCAACCCAAATTACAACGGCCAACTCAAAAATTGCCAGATACAATGCACTGTGAAAAATGGCGCTCAAAATTGAATGCGGCAGAGGGACCAAGAGGAAGGAGCAGGTAGAATCGGGAGATGTGCCGCTATCAATTCGGGTGGTTGAGCTACCAACACGACCCATACTTCCTTGCACAATCTGCCATTAAAGCCTCAACTACCTGCAGCCTTTGGAATGCAGCAACGGCGTGCCTCTGGAGCCTTCCCGCTCAAAAAATGCGGCCGTATACAAAGGAAACCCTCACTGCTGCGAATTAAAACATAGCCGTCGATCCTTCTTTGCACCTCCCAAATTTGCGCCTCAAAACAAACAAGCAAGTTGCTGGTTAATAAGAATGTGCCACACAGACGTTCCTTGTCATCGCTGACTTTTCCCGCTTCCGTTTTACCTTTTTTAAAAAGGGACAGGTGGCGGCTTTCGCGGTCTCCTTGAAACATAAAGACCCTTTATGAAACTCACGCGGGTGCCGACACATGGCGCTTTTCGCGCTACACTTGAGAAACATTTGAAACATTTTGGGACTCCTGCGGATGCCGACACTTGGCATTGTCCGCAACACTCATGAAACATATTGTCATTATACTTAAGTGGCCCCCGCAAGTGATAGCTGTCGCAATCCGCGGCTTTGAAACTTAGACACAAAGAAACAGGGCCCACAACCTCCCGCTAACCCTCATAAAAGGGAAACAAGAAGAGGCATGCGGAAGCTGACACTTGGCAAGCTCTGCAGCATCTCTTGGAGCATTAGAAACCTTTTGAAACTCTCGTGGAGATTGACACTTGGCAAGTTTCGCGGCCACCAAAGAAACTGAGAAACTTTCTTGAAACACCTGCGAAAGCTGAGACTTGGCAGGTTCCGCGCCACTTAGAAACTTTAAGCATCTCGTCGGGAAGGGTCATTAACAAAAGTAACCTCGGTGCTGCACCCAACATGTGGCACATTCCGCGTTATTTGATTCTCATAACTGTGGCCCACCATTATCCGCTACTCTGCATCGCAAGGAACAAAGAGAGATACGAGGAAGAAGACACTTGGCAGGCTCCGCGGCCATCATAAGATACACGTGGCGCCCTCCGCGGACACAATGAAATATGCTAACGCTGCCTCCGCAAGTGACACGTGGCGCTTTCTGCGCGGGTTTCAACCTAGAACCGTGTCGGAGGCACTCACTCCACATGGCACGATCCGCAGCATCTTTTGAAACAATAAAAACTTTACTGGGGCCCACCACTATCCTCACTTAGCATCGAAACAAATATGACCCATGATGCAGACGCTGACACTTGTCACGCTCCACAGCATCACTAGAGACACACGGTGCCTTCCACGCTTAAACTGAAACTTTTGGGGAATGCCTCCGCTGATGACACGTGGCGCCCTCTGCGGCAAGTAGCTTAGGAACAAAAGAAACACAACTTCTGCTACGTGGCACACTCCACGTTAGAGTTATCACTTATAAAGCAAAAGCGCGGCTTAAACAGGGGTTGGACACTTGGCAGATCTCACGGCACTGGCAAGAAGAAACCCTCTCAGCCATTGTTAGAAACATTTAGAGACTGAAGCTGTGACCCGATATGCATTTTTTATGCATCTGACCTATTTCTTCATCATTTTCAGGGGCCGATGGAGATTTCGCAAGCCTGAAAATGCACATATGATCAATTGCAGAGGCCAAGAGTGTTGTAACTTTTTGGATTTTAGGGAAGGAGCCAGTAAATCTGAGTGCTCGAATTTTTTAGGAAGGTGCCTGCAGATTTAGGCACCAACAATCGCACAAGCATGTCTTTACTTATTCATATGGTAGCTTTGTGTTCATCGTACGACTAGTGAGAAAGGAAATATGAAGCTTTTGCCTGTCGATGAAATGGATAGGTCATACGGCTTTCTCTCAGGGAGTCGATTACAAGTTTTGAGTCGACTCATCACCACTAAGTTTTGATTGATTGACTTCCTCCTTGTCGCGTATGAATTCACCTCTTGAAATCGTCAATTGGAATCTTATTTTCTTCTTTCGCTTTTCCTGTCAATTGAAATTCCCTCCAAAATCTTTTACACTTTTGACATTTCTCGAAATGTTTGATAACTCATATATTGATTTAGAGAGAGTGGTGGTTGATGAAGCTCTTAAGTGTCGATTGAAGGGCTTTTTCCTCTAACCACCCACATCTTATGCTTCTTCCGGTTGCCCGTCGCCACCACCTCCACCACCTCTTCTTCTGACGAAGGAAAAACGACTGCTATGGCTCTGCAAGTTGATTGGTCGTGGAAAGTTCTACATATTCAGTACCTTTTGCCCTCTTGCTTTTTCTCCAGCAAAAACATGAGATTGTGATGGCTCCAACAACAAACTAAGAGTTCTCAATCAATAACCTTCCCACCTTGCATCGTACGACGGGGGTCATACGTATAAATAAATAAATGTTAATAATAAATTAGTTTTGGGAAGTTAGGAAGTTATTTCCCGTAGGAAGTTTGTATGGGAAATAATTGTGGCTTTAAAAGCAAATGTACTGCATTGTAACAATCATTCGAAGACATTAATATATATATTATTTTATGTTTTGCTGTGCATTCATGGTTTGAATAACTGTTTTTGTGTTTGCTCAACCATTTTCAATATGGTATCAGAGCGCTATTATTTTTGTGCCTGTGTGTAAAATCTGCAGATTGGATAATGTATTAAAGGAAGAATGGTTGAATAAGCGTATGAAAATGAGTTGTGCAAATAGTTGGTTGGGCACTAAATTAATTGTCTGGAGTCGTTCCAAATTCCATTTCCAAGCGTGTAGATTTACAGAGAGGTGTCTTAGATAATAATAGAGAAGACTCTACACATGCCATGAATATATGAAAAGTCACTCAACACAATTACACTGGAGCTGCAATGCATTGACTCTTAGGCGCAGTCATCAGAATTTTTGGTGAAAGTCCGTGTGGAGACAAATTGGAAGAACAGCGTCGCACTTGCATGTGAGTGTGGAGAAGTTCGTGTAATGGCTATTTGAAAGAATAGTGCAAAAATATGTTTCATTTTGATGTGGGCACTGAATGCTAGAGGAATTTTCATTTGTGGAAGTAGCATTAATCTCCGATTCATTCGAGAAAGCCTTAATCTAGTTTGCGTAGAGAGAAGATTTGCATGATCTGTGAGACATCTCATAGAATATTATCATTATAGCATACCGAAGCCATAAGCATGTTTCTCTAAATGCAATCTTCACGCCTCCATTGACTAGAAAAGAGCAGAGCAAAAGGTTTCTTAGAGGAGGTGGCCGATCAATACGGTGAAATTAATTAGGGTTAAAGGGAGGTATGCATTTTAGGATGTTGATTTTAAGCATTGCTATTACATACATAAACATTAATGTTTATAACTAGCATAGTTGGTTTAACAGTTCATTATTAAAGAGAAGAGTTATAAGGTTCTTGGTTCAAAACTCACAATGATGTAAGAGCATTATTTTTGTGCTAAGAACTATTTGGAATGCTATGATTTTATTTGTAGGAGAGATAAGGGTATGTTTTTGCTTTTGGAGTAATAAGGTGGAAAACATTGGAGTTATAAGGATATATTTGTGTTTACACTATATTGTAAAAGGTGCACTTTTGGTGGAATTTGACAACTTGTTCATTTTATTTTATGATGGCTAATAAAACATTGCTTATGCTCTCGAGGCCATTTATATTACACCTGATGAGGCCTCCAAAGACTCATCCAAGACATTAGTTGGTTAAAGTGTAACAGGTGTCATATTGGAGGCAGGTGGCATCGGAGGATGGAGGATTTTCCATCATCTCAAGTTAGCTTCTCGCTTTGAGATGATGCTTTGCATGAGAAGCATTTTTGGTTTTGGTTGTTTTGCTTTTCTTTGTTGATGCTGCGGATTTGAAGAATGTATGTTTTTTGAAGATTTTGTTTTGGAGACAGGTTTGGGATTTGGTGTTGAGCTCAATATGGATTTTTGTCCAGTGAGCTTCAAAGAGTATATGATCGAGAATTATACCCTTTCGCGGTCACTAGACAATGATAGAGATCTGTCGTGTCTCTTAGGGTTCATTGTCGAATAATTCAAGACTCTGTGATTTGAGAGCTTGGGACTAAAGAGCTCAAGAACACAGCTCGAAGCTACGCCTTTTCGAGGGTAGACGAGACAACATGATGGAGCCCCACTTGGTTCAGGATTTGTTCTTTGGGAGAAGATCTATAAAATATGTGTTCATATTATGTAATCAGCTTTGTTGAGTTTTTTAGCATTAAGGGGGGGTCCCTTGGTATTATTGCAGGAACAATGTAATGGGGGGGAATGTTAACATAATAGTCACAATGGTATTACATTGTTAATTAAATAAATAAAGCAATAGTTAGTTTATAGTTAGATATAAATAAATAAATGTTAGTAATAAATTAATTTTGGGAAGTTAGGAAGTTATTTTCTGTAGGAAGTTTGTAAGGAAAATAATTGTGGCTTTAAAAGCAAATGTACTGCATTGTAACAATTATTCAAAGACAATATATATTATTTTATTTTTTGCTGTGCATTCATGGTTTGAATAACTGTCTTTGTGTTTGCTCAACCATTTTCAATAATACAGCGGTCCCAGAGAAAGAAAAATATGCAAAATCTCAGTATCAATCGTACGGTGCAAGGAAGAATGAAGTTTGTGTTTGGCGAAATGTTTTCTCTTAATTGTTCCCTTGTCTCTATCGATTGCCAAAACTCCTCTCTTTTAAGCTATCGTCATGAGGTAGAAGTGTTGATTTAATCTTCAAACTCTTTATTATATACTTGTGGATGCTTTTATAATTGTCGATTATACACTTTAAGTGCACATGACTTTATCATACAAGTGCCTTGATTTTATCTCTCTTCATTGCACAGAGTCTTATGTATTGCCTCCCGATGATTGCCACTCCTCTTGCTTCCGATGATTGACACTCATCCTCTTGCTTTAATCGTATGGTACTTTCTAATGATGGGGGTCGTACGACCCCCATTTATTTATTTATTTTTAACAACTTTTTTTCTTTTTTCCACATTTTTTCAAAATTTTTTTTTGATATATTTTTTTTTTTTTTCCAATTTTCCATCCATACCAAATTGAATTGAATTTTTCTATTTCTCTCTAGTGGGGTCCATGTTTTATCTGTCTCTCTAACTGTATGACAAGTACGACAAGTAGCCATATCCTCCAATATTTTAACTTCATTATTCGGAGACATCTTTATTGATTTTGTAATCGTCGACAGAGTCGGGTGCCTTTCTTGGGACCGAAACTGTTGTCTTTCAAGAGCGGTGTCCTACGTTCGACAAAAATAAATTCTCTGACTTTTTAACATCATTTTTTCTCTGTTGCTTTTCATCGATCGTCATAACTTCAATAAAATTACAAGTCGACGGAAGTACTCTATAGTCCTTATTCCTTCGGGATGGTCTCTTTCTGGCCGATTGTGCATTAGAGATCAGGGGGATTTTGTGCATGCATAGCTCTCGAGGTATTCCCTTCAAATCTTTGTATGCGTCCTTGTACTCGATTTTTTTTTAAATGCAGCAGCTTTCAATGTTGGGTTCTCATCGTCACCCGCCAAAATCACTTTTTGATTAGTTCCAACAACCCAATTCTCCTCGTCTGCCAATGGTTCCTCATACTTGATCACCTTGTTTGGTTCAAGTGTATCATTTATCTTGCCATCACCCTCTGTATATTCTTTATGTGCCTCTCCTGGTTGACTTGCCTCTGCCACTAGTTGCTCTGGTGTACTGTCTATTATAGCCTCTCCTTATACTCTTCATATGCTTTTGGAAAAGCGTTACTTCCGGCTAATTATTACCTTCCTTTTCTTTGTTACTCGTCAGTTCCTTTTTATCAACCGTCCTACTCGTCAACAATGTTTCACTCAGCCCATAGTTGTCAGGTGCTTTACTAATTGGCTAAGAGTTGCTAGATGCTTCAGCAATGGGCGGAGAGTTGCAAACACTTGTTGGCCGAGAGTTGCCAGATGTCTCACTTGTCGACTGGGAGTTGCCGAGTGCTCCACTAGTCGGCCAAGAGTTGTCGAGTATTTCACTTAGTCGAGAGTTGCCAAGTGTTTCACTCGTCGGCCGAGAGTTCTCGAAACTTGCACTAGTCGCCTGAGAGCTCTTGCCAACCTCTTTTATTGAAATCATATTGCATTCAGGTTTAAAGAACTCAATCTTCCATCTGAAAATGGAAGAGTCCATTGTAGGAGTTGGTTTCATCTTCTGAGCATTCTTGTAATTTTAGTACCCCTTCGTCATCTGGCTCCATAGGCCCTCTATCTCCTTCTGACAACTCCCCTCCATCTGAGTAAGAGTCAGACGCCAACTCTTCACTAACGGTTTGTGTTCTTAGATCAATGATAAATTTCTTCCCCTTATTTTCTATTGACAGAGTGTTTCTCTTCTAGTTGTGGTTGGCCTTGGCGGCTATTAGCCATCCTTGACCGAGTAATGCATCATAGGATGCATTCCGTGCTATTATGACTACAAAATTCAACAAGAATTGTTGAGTACCAATCTTTATCTTCTGAGCCATTAGCACTCCCAACGCTTTGATTTCGTGATGGTCAACTCCCACTAATTGGAAGTTATGTAGCCATAGAGTAGGCTTTCCGAGGCTTTTCCATGTTTCTTCTGGCAGTACATTCACTCCAAACCCTTCGTCAACTATTGTGTTCATTAGGTAACTCGTCGATTTCCATATGGACTACCCTTGGTTTCTTCCCCATGTCAATTGCCAACAATCTTGGATCGATCACTTGCTCACCACTCAGTGGTGGTTCTACTATGATGTCCTCATCCGTCATACCCTCATTTGGAATTTCTTCTACTATCTTTGCTATCGCCACCTTTAACTGTGGCATGCTCTGGAGAAGGCCAACCATCTTAATTGGTATGGTGGTTTGTGGTACCTGACTCACTATATTTTTATCCGATTCTGACCGCAAGGTTGTGGTTGTCTTCTTGTTTGTGTTCCTCTGTTATGTTTCCATAGCAATCTCTACCTCTTTCCTCGCGGCTCGTAGTCTTTCTTTCTCAGTCCTCGAGTCAGGATAGTTGGCTTTTTTCGTTTATTGGTATGGTGGTTTGCAGTACCTAACTCACTATATTTTTATCCGATTCTGACCGCAAGGTTGTGGTTGTCTTCTTGTTTGTGTTCCTCTATTATGTTTCCATAGCAATCTCTACCTATTTCCTTGCAGCTCGTAGCCTTTCTTTCTTAGTCCTCGGGTCAGGATAGTTGGCTTTTTTTGTTTGTGCCCTTATGACGGCAAAGACCTCTTCATCATCATCTTCAATGTGAACAAGATCGACTGTATCTTTTTGTTTCGGGTAGTAGTTATCTTCATGGTCGCCTGGTTCTCACCACTTGCATAGTCTTCCCCGAAGGTTTTGACCATTCTGACATTCTCGGGCGAAGTGGCCCCATTCATTACACTTTCTACATTGTATCATGGGCCTCCCCTTGTTGTCGTACTGTATTCTATTTCTTGGGCTATTGTTGTTACTCCTGTTGCTCCAATAACATCCATGGGATCCACTGGAATTGTTCTAGGGTTTCAGTGGTGTGGTTGGTAGAGTTGAGCACTCGCCTTGTGTGAAGAGCACCTGTGTACTTGCTTTCAGATTAAATGGACATTCCTTGATTGAATGTCCCATTACTTGGTAGATTTCATAGAATATTTTCTTGGGACAATTTGCTTTTATATGGTCTTTATTGCCACACTCCACGCACCAGAGATATTTACCTTCTTTGGCGGTTTCTTTCTCGACCTTGAAATCCCTCATCATTTTGATCATGTCCTTTCTCAATGCTTGCACAGTCTTTGATTCCCCCTCGTTGCTCTCATCTGTACTTTCATTGTCGTCCTGTTTCTTTCGAGTCAACATCTTATCTTCACTCTCCAGTTCCATCGCCCGGTTGTATGCCTCCATGTAGGACGTCGAGGGAACTATCTTCATTTTCTTCCTTAGGGACAGTCGCAGACCCTCGATGAATCATCTTTTCTTCAACCTATTGACTGGTTCTGTTTCTAACTTGACAAGTAGCTCTTTCAACCTCCTGTTGTATGCTCCGACATTTTCATGTTTGCCTTGTTTCGTGTTGTAGATTTTTGCCACTATCTCATTGTCGTCCCTCGGTAACTCCTCTTGGAATGCTTTCTTCAGTGTATCCCATGTGGCTCTTTCTGTGGCACCAAGCTCTGTGTACCAATCGATTGCAATCCCTCTCAGGGTTGCTGGGAATGACCTTAGCCAATAGGACATATCATTCTGTTCGTTGGCTATCCAAATGGTTTCGCAGGTTTTAAAGTGGCAGACCAGATCCTCCAATCCATTACCGATAAATTTCAGTAATTTCTATCTTTCTGCACTAGAGCTCCCCATATTGGGACTTCTAGGTGGAGTCACCATTTTCCTCATCCGGTACCCTTCTTGTACGTTAGCCCTAACTGGACTAGTTCTACCCTGACGTTTCGGTGTTTCACTTGCACTCGTGGCCACGTATGGGTCCTTCCCACGCCCCCCTTCAGCGTCTTCCGCACCTTGAGTCTCCCAGGTTTCTCTCCGACACTCCCTCTGCCCGGGCGTCTTCGACCCTTTGATTCTCGGTCCCTGACCAGAAATGGATATTGCTACAATCTGACGTATGCTATTTTCAAGATCCTCTGTGAATTTCTTTTCATTTTCTCTTTCTTTTTCCTTATTTATTACAGGTGTTCTGAATTCCACTTCATCGACTCCCTTAGGGAGGTTTTGCTGTAACTCGGCGATAGCTTGGTCTACCTCTTCATGGTTTTCATTCCCTTCAATAATTTGCTTTAATCTTCTTGTTCTTTCAATTTCAAGGATCTTCTTAACCGCTCCTCTGGTGTTTCCTGCCCACTTGATACTTGATTTTTGTCTTTGTTCAGTTGTATGACATTAATTAGTACACGTACGACTATCAGTTATAAGGTGTACAACGGCGGTTAGTGTCGCGTTCCTCCTCTTCTTTCATGCACTCTTAATACCACCTGAGTATTTGTGGTCTTCATTGTTCTCTATCTCTTTCTTCTTGGAGGTCTTGTAGGATCAGGAAGTTTCATGCCAATAGTTTGGGCATGTGATTGAGAAGATTATCGACTTTTTTGTTGACTTCTAAATTATCTCCAATGATTTCTTTTGGAATATCCTTGTGGATGGCTTCGTTCCTTACGTACTGTCCTACCGCCAATTGCCACAGGAATACAAGATCTTGGGTTAGATATCCTCTCGATTGTTTCTCTCCCATTCTTTATCTTCTCCCTCACTTTTTGCCTGTTCTTCTTGTATTTCTTCTTCTATTATTTCTACTTGTCTTCTGATTTCTAATTCCTCCTCTGATTGAATAAGCTGACCCATTATGACACCATCATCATTGTCTCCCTCTCGTCACAAACGATTTTACTGTCGTTTAATCTCTCTGACGACTTAACTTGTCATTGACTCTTTGTCACCCTCTAACCCGACTTAGAACAGGCAACGACGCCAAATGTTTACCCACTAGGTGTTTTATTTAGAAAACATAGAGTAAATTAAAATATGCAATAACAATAATAACACAAAATAGAACTTGTACAAGAATTGCATAGGAATAAGCATTGCTT
Source organism: Cunninghamia lanceolata (assembly GCA_027924645.1). Lineage (NCBI taxonomy): Eukaryota > Viridiplantae > Streptophyta > Pinopsida > Cupressales > Cupressaceae > Cunninghamia > Cunninghamia lanceolata. Next base: position 16,678,558 of record BSBN01000021.1, on the reverse strand, counting down.
TCATTCATGAATATCTCAATATTACATCAAGCATTACCATGACCATGACAATAATACTGGACAATAAGATAACATATATACATGATCCTCCAATATGTTTCGACTACATATATAATCAACCAAGGTTGGTTAGGATACCAATCATCGGCAACTACTCCCAAATCGTCGGGTTGGTACCTGAAAACACCCAAAGATTAATTATACTAATTTATTATTTAGCCGACTATAACTAACTATTACGACTAACAATTACCCGACTACAAAGTTAAACCATAATTATTAATTTTATTAAGTAAATATTTTTTTGTCTTTTAAAGTGTCATTTTTTTCTTAAAAGTGATTAAGATAGGGATATAAGACTTGAAAAGGTAATCTAAAAGCTAATGCTTGAGTGTATTACAACTTGTTACCCTAAATTATTCTTTATGATTCAAAATCATGCATGTCAAAGACCTAACTCAAAGGATACAAGTAAAGTTAAATATTCATTAAACCTTATAATTAAATCATAAGCAGTATGGGCCAATTGATAGGCAAGGTGTGGGACAGTTTTATGTTTAGGTCTTATGAGGCAATTATTGAAATGACAAAAAAAATAGCAAACAAATGCAAAACCTTAAATGAAATGAAATAAATCTATTTTTTTTGTCACTAACTCCTTTCTATGCTCGCCTTTGTGATTTTGCCTCTATTTAGGATGAAAAGAGGAGGTTTGATGATTTTAAGGGTTTATGTGGAATCCTCTTTTCACACCAACATCCAAGGACATTCAATGGAGTAGAGGAATCTACTACAGATCTCCTGTCACTTGGAATAGAGGGGAAGATTGGAATTATGTAGATTTATTCAATTAAACCCGATTATAATCAAAACCCTAATTTTGTAAAATTGTAAACAAACGGACAAATCACGGAAAATGATCGCACACAGAGATATCAAATGACAATCAAATACATACCAGATTTCAAAGTTCAGTGTATGGAAAAGTCAGGGACTAATGAGCGGGCGAATTAGTCCAATGTACTTGTTTCTATCAGGATCTCTAAAAAATGATTGCAACACAGTTTTGTTGTCCCAGAGATTTCACTACCTCGGAATGTGGAGGACTAATGAGTGGGTGCCCTAGTCCAAACCCTAATTTTTTGCTTTGCTCTGCACTTCTGACAGTCTGTAATACCTCCTTACAACTCCACTTTTTTTGCTTCCAAAACTTGTAACCTGCAATCACAGAAAAGTGGGTTGAGTTATGGTGTTTAAAGGCTTGCCTTGGTCAAGCCCCGAATAGACATTTAAGTCTTTTGAACACCATTGTCAGATAAAGAGTGTGTATCTCTACGGGATAGAGGCAAGAACCAATTGATAAATGATTGAAAATACAAATGAATGTCACCTCGATGGTGAAACTCTCATGGAAGGAAGAATCTTCTTTCATGCCATGAGGAGATGCAGCCAAATTTGCATAAACAAACACAATAACAAAACAATATTACTCTGCAACACAATGAAAGCTTTGAATAAGATCACAACTTCACAATGTCCATCTAATTTCCATCTAGCTTACAAATGAATGCCTAAACATGCTTATATATGCAACTAAACAACTTTCTGCCAAGGAATTCATAGTTCAAACTTGAGGTGTCGGCATACGACCTAATAACAGTCATATAACCGACACATGAAAATATGGCCTGACCCAAAATAGGGTAGGACTAGAGCACGGGTGCCCAAGTCCTCCCCCCTATTTGAGGCAAGAATCATTACAAGTGCATCCCCTAGGTCCCATTTGCCATAAAACTCAGGGGTTTTCTCATTGGAAGTCAACATTAACATGCAAGATGATCTAAATGCATTCTAAAGGACTCGAGAGCTAAACATAGGAGGGAAAATTCCCTAGGGAGACATTTTTCGATGTAACATTTAGCCCTCATTTTAATGTATGCATGAACGTGAGGCCCATACATGCATTAAAGTACAGTCAGCAAACACAACAAACACGCCAAGCACATAGAGCTACTGCATACACAAAGATTAAGAACTATTTTTAGCCCCTAGTCTCAGGTAGACATTAGAGAAGACATGCCGCAGACATGCCAAACACAATGAAGATAGTAACAGGGATGCAAAACACGGAGAAGATAGTAACAGTCACGCAAGACATGGAGAAGACAATATTGAAGACACACAAATCACAGTGATTGCAATGCTTATTTCTTTTTCATTTTCTTATATGAATGCAAATGCATGTACAAGAAAAGTAAACACACAACCCATAATGCAGGAGGGACTCATCACCCCCAGTCTTTAGACTGCATATGGGGCAACAAACACGCAATACAAATCTCAGAGTGAAGGAGGGATTCATCGCCATGAGTCTTTAGACTATGCTTGGGAACAAACACACCATACAAAACCCGAGTGTAGGAGGGACTCATCACCACCAATCTTTAGACTACAACATGGGGGAAAACACATAGAAAACACGACAAACAAGGCGATGGAAGATACCTATTGCTAGGTTCGCTACCATCTCAGGCACATTACATACACACACTGACGATTGGGTTTCGCCACAACAATTGCCAAAGACATGCTTAAGGGTTAGGAGAGTCTCAGATCCTCTCCCTGCCTACTCGGAGGACTTTTTGAAAATGACAGGATTGTGTAATTTCCTTGAGAAATACACCATCCCTACCTTTAACATAAGGGCTTAAAATAAAAAGATATGCACGATATCCCACCTCCGCAGAGGGCTTACAAACACGTTTCGTTAGTATCAAAATTATCAGACAGCTCACCTTTATATGCCCCCACCTTAAGATGGTTGATATCATGTACTGATATCAATCACGTTAAGGTAGGAAGAAAACACACAAGGGAACACGAGTTCTCGCAAAGCCCATGCCCCCAAAGGTGACATGTATTTTATGATTGCCAAATGTTCCCACAAACACATTCTTACAAGAAAGAGGTTAGAAATCTTTTCATAAGACAATAACCACATCATATAGTAAAATCAATTCATGCAAATCAATCACATCAGAAGCCAAGGTTACACTACGGATTTGGAAACCGAGTATAATCGTGGGGCTATATTGTCAAGATCTCAAAATCAAGTGTAAATGAGGCGAGATTCAAAGATAAACAAAGTGCACGGAGCAGCGATATTGTTATACTTTGTTAGTGCGATAAGACATCATCAAAATATCACATGGAATGATTCTACTAGCCAAGCGTCAGATTATATATATATATACCAACCCCATTGTGATGTATGGACTAGGTCCATTTTTGCTTACTCGCTGAAGGGACACTTGGTCCTTATCAGTCTTATTTGTGTTTCGTCATCCACTAGCTAGATAAAACCACTAGAGGAAGGTAAACAATAAATCAAGAGAGGAGAACAAGTGCCTTAGGGACAATCACGTAGGAGGGTGCCCCCAAGTCACCGACCACAACGCTATGTCCTTAAGACACAACACAACAATGAAAATAGAAGAGAAGCAATATAGAAGAATGATGATACAAATAGAAAAAGGTCACAACAGAGGCGATCTCCTAGTATCCTTGACCTTACAAGAGTATCAAGGCTCATGCTAGGAGGCCTAAACAACACATAACACATCACGAGGGGAACACAACAGAGAGGGGAGGTCACATAAATGAGCAAGTAACGCTACGACATAGGTGACCACTAAGGTTAGAAATACTTACCTGTAGGGACAACCTAATTAAAGGTTGTCAATGAGCAAATCATCATCTTCCCACTCCCGAATGTTAGAAGAAAGTGGGACATAAGGGACAAGTGCCCAACTCTTATCATCATCTTTAAGTTGTCCATTCTTAATATCTTCTTGGTTTGATTCAATGTTAGGTGGGATGTTTTCTTTTTGAGATGTGCTTCGTTGGGAAATTGCTTGCCTTCTCTTCCTCCTTTCTCTTGCTTGTCTATTCCTTCTTATCTTATTGTTTATCTCTTTTAAGGTAGTGTCTTGTTCTTTCATAGGTTTTTGTGGTTTATAGGAGGAAGCACCATGGTCAAATCTCATTTGTTTTAGTGAAATGTTTTGCTCTCGACGACTACCTCCTAATCCTTGTAAGGATGGCGGGGGAGGGACCTCAACATAGAGTCCTTTTCCTTTCGGTCTAGGATGTTCTTCAAATTAGGGTTGTTCATCTCTTGTTGTTTCTTGAATAGAAGGATCGGCCACACGATGTAATAATTGTGTTTGGTAGTTTCTATAACTCAAGAAATTAAAATCTGTCTGTGGCTCCGATTCTAGTTCAGAACATTCCCAAAAGTAATCAAGGTTAAAGTGTTGTCAGATTGTAACCAAAGGCTTGTATTTATTGCAAGGGATAGTATGCACTTGTCCATTCAAAGGGAATTTTACACAGTTATGAATTGTCGAAGGGACAACTTTAATAGCCTTTAACCATGTGTGTCCTAATTTTATGTGAAAAAGGTTAGATACGTGGACAACATAAATAATTGTTTTATGGATTTGTCAAATACAGTAACTAATAAAGATATCTTCCCAGAAGTGTTTATAAAGCTTCCCTTATGTGTCTTAATCATCATGTCCGAAGGGTCATAGAAGTCTTATATCAAACCATGTGAGTAAAGGAATTATTCCGTTGCCACATTAGTCATGTAATTAGGATCAATAAGTGTTCCATCCACAGGATTTCCCATTATCTTCACAGTGATATAAATAGGTCCTTCAATGTCTCCAATTGTTATATCATGAGGTGTAAACACAAGTTCGGGTTCATGGACTTTTCTTTTCATGTAAGGCCTAAGAGGGAACCTAGTGTTATTGTTGCTATTAGAATCCATGTGTATGTGTTTTCAAATCAATGTAAAATCATATTTTAAAAGCTTTTCAAAAATTATGCAAGGAACAAGTGCAAAACTATATGTGAATATGACTTGAAATGCTTGATTTTTCAAAAATTTCAATGCAAATGAGTGAAAGAAGAGGTGTTTTAAGGAAATTGATGAGGGGCAGCAAGTAATATGTCTAATATCAGTCCAATGAACCAATAATATCCTTCACAACATGCCTTTAGTGTAGATCTAGAGTGATGACAAGTCAAAACCTAGTGAAAATACACTTAAAATATGTAAATTTTCACCAATTTTCAATGCAAATGCATAATAGAAAGGGTGTTGTAAAGAATTTGAGGAGGAGCAGTAGATTATAACCATGATATCAGTTAATTAGTGCAGCAAATTCCTTCACAACACGTTTATAATGCAATTCTAGAGATGATAAAACCAAATCTAGTGAAAATGCAAGGTTTTCAAACCCTGGACATGAAATTTTGTAAGAAAGACACCATGATGAAACACTACAGTTATAAATCAGTAAAGGAGTGTTTAAAAAAGTAGTAAAATCTGAAACAAGATTTTAACCACAAACCCCAGCTAATGCAAAAACTAGCTAAATATCTATGTTGATTTCATATTATCTCCATTTTGGTTCTACACAGTTAAATATCTATATTACAATTGTAATCAAACTTTCATTGATAGTTTTTTACCTTCATTTCTAACAGCGTCAACGGTTCTCATTCTCTCCATGGTGGGTTGTATTGAGTTGATCGTTTTTGCGCTAGTTGTGGGTTTTTGGTAGCATCTAGGCATTCTCCTTCTTCATGGGAGGTGACATTGGTTGAGGTGAATGGAGATGATTCAAGTTTTGGTGTAAGTTGGACAATTGTGTAAAGAAGGAAGAGAGGTATTCCTAAATCTATTGCGGGTTCCCATAATTGGGCCAAGGGTGTGTGGACTACTAGGATATGTTTAGGTGTTGTGGAGGATTTTGGTCCTTTGGGTTTTGAGGGTGGTTGTGATGTTCTATGTGGAAGCTTGGCTATAGTTGTGTTGAGGGGTGGTTGTTTGGTTGTTGTTGCCTTGCCTTTGTAAAATGTTGTCGTGTCCTTTCAAAACCTGCCTTTACCCCTTAATCAAAAATATAAGTAGAACACAAAGCTATAATATGAGGTTCCCAAATCAGGTGTTAACACAACTCGCATTAATGAAAATAATATTGAATAATCTTTTGATCAATCAATGAAGTAGAAATCTAGAGAAAGAATATTTTGGGAGTGGCCTAAGTAAGAACACTTCCACCTATTATCAAGAGCTAGAGAAGAGAACCTCCATACAAAAGGATAGAATAAATGAAGACTCAATGATTAAATTAATTATCAAAGACATTCTTAAATAGTCTTGGCAACTTGTGCTAGTCAAAAGGAGTAACATAGTGCATAACTGAAAAATTATAGGACACAATAATAATAAACCCATATTAGAAAACCTTTATAAATTGCAAACTCTACCATTATTTCTAAATAAATAAAGTTGAAAGCAAAAGGCAAAGATTGTAAAATAAGTCTAAATAACCTCATTCAATATTTTAATGGAGCACTATCAATGCACCTCAAATGAGGAGTCTTTTTTATTAAATTGTCTTTCAATATCTGATTTGTAATTGTTGTCTAAGAAATATGGGCTACTATTTATGTCACTGTTTATTAATCTACTCTTATTATCATTGTACACAAATTTTACAACCATCAAACACATATAAAATAATATTATATAACAACCTTTAATTATATATTATACTACATATTGACATAAATTACTTAAATAGTCTAAATTCTTTAAAGATTTATTACTTTCTATTATTATTTAAACATAAATTTTGGTGCCCATCTATGTATAATATATCTAAATGTTGTTCAAAGTAACAATGTATGTTGCCTAAAACTAAGTATATAGTATTTTTTAATGTTAAAATGTGCATGTTGCCTTGTAATATATCTATTTTTGTTTACTTTGAATGGAAACATTATCAATAAAAATATTATACTTGAAAGGAAAATGTTTACTAAAGAAAACATCACACAAAATATAATGATTATTACAAATAATGTTTCAAAATTATGTAGGGTTTGTAAGTCTGAGACAATTTTTTATCATACAAAAGTTTTTTATTTTATAGAATGAAATGTTTTTAAAAATGATTTTAGATTTGTAAGGACACTTTTCTTTTTATTATACTAATATCCCTTTATATTGTCTCTTTGGATTTTATTTTGGATGTAACTTTGTTTTATATGTATAAGTCATATCAATATATTTATTTATTTATCATGAATCCATCTTCTTTTAAATATGAACAACTAATTGCTAAATAAATTATATTCATATTGATTTGAGTTGATTTTTTTCACTAAATAGTTTGGATGCTTATGTTTTCATGGTTTTCTCCTATCCAGTGATGAAGGAAGGTTGTTGAAGAGTATTATAAATTATGTACTGAAGCAATCAAATAAAGACAAATTGATGGTTGCCAAACATCCAGCGGGTCTTGATGAAGTAGTAAAAGACATTGAAAAAAATGCACCTGAATGTTCGAAGAACGTACAAATTGTGGGGATTGTTGGCATGGGTGGGAGTGGAAAAAGCACTCTTGCAAAAGAATTGTATAACAAGAATATATTCTCCATCTATAAATGTAGTTTTGTTTGTGATATACGAGAAGCAGCAGCTATCAAAAATTTGCACAGTAAGCAGAAAAGGCTGATGGAAGACCTTGGTTTCAAAGATCCAAAAGATTTATCATTTGATAATGTAGAAGGAGGAAAAGCAATCCTAAAAAGAAAATTGAGCTCTTGTCAGGTATTTATAGTTTTGGATGATATAGATCATCAAGACCAATTAGATGCATTATTACCAACAACAGACTTTGGATGGGGTAGTGTTATTATTGTCACCAGTCGTGAATTTGGTGTTCTTAAATCATGGGGAATCTCCTCCATTTATCAAATGAAAAGATTAAATCTTGAGCATGCTAGAGAGCTTTTATGCTGGCATGCTTTTCTACAATCTTCTCCTCCAGATGAATTTCAAGATCTTGTTGAAAAATTTGTACAAGTTTGCAATGAATTGCCCTTATCCCTTAAGGTATTTGGAGGACAACTTTATAAAGAGTCCAAAGATCATTGGGAATCTCAATTAAAAAAGGCTTTAAGGTTACTGCCCAGTGACATTATGGGGAGTCTTGAAATAAGTTTCAATGCACTAGACAGGGAGGAACAAGAGGTATTTTTAGATATAGCTTGTTTCTTTATAGGCGAAGAAAAAAATTTGGCCATTGCAGTGTGGGAAGGGTCAGGATGGGAAGGGGTACATAGTTGGAAAGTGCTTGAAAATAAGTGTTTGGTTGAGGTCGACGAGAGTGATCAGATCAAAATGCATGATCACCTTAGGGATCTCGGAAGAAAAATTGCAATGGAAAGGCCACCCTACCGTGTTTGGTCAGCACAGCAAATCACGGAGATTCAGAAACAGGCCACGGTGAGCTTAATATATTCTTTTATATGCTTAATATCTAATAATAGTATGGAAACCTTGTTTATCGTTCGTTGGTATACTATCTTGATTGTTTTAAAGGTTTTTTACTTTTGCATTTTCCATTCAGGAAAGAGCGCTGATTCGGGGGGATTAAAGCGGCAACCGATGATTTCTATGAAGAGGACTCATCCTATCAAAGCACACCTTTTGAAGAGTGTATAGAGCTTGTGAGAGGTTCTACTGCAAGGTCTAAGCGCCTTGCACCTTCTATCCTTGTTGTTAAGGATTATTATTTTACAGAAGAATTAGCGACACTATTTCCAGGCCTTCTCTGGCTCCGATGGCTAAACTTTCCGGAGAGATCTCTTCCGTCGTGGCTTTTGTGGAAGAATTTAAGAGTTTTAGAGCTTCCAGGTGCTGAACGCCTAGAAGAATTGTGGAGCGACACTGCCGATGTAAGTATTTTCATTTGCTTTATCAATATTTATACAATCGTATGTTTAAGGGTTTTATAATTTTTGCACGGTTTTGACTGAATTGAAATGCAACGTGGCTGCAGCCTCCTTCGGAATTGAGAGAACTGAATCTTAATGAAGCCCAAAGTTTCCGCAGATTTCCGAGATCGATAGGATGTCTTGAACATTTGAAAAAGATATCCGTTAAATGTTCATTTCATTTAAGTAGCTTTCATATGGCCTGTCTTCCAGAAGGGTTTTGTCTGCTTCGATCGCTGGAGCATCTCCAGCTAAAGAACTTTAAAAGCTAACATCACTGCCTAGCAACTTCGGCCATTTGACAAGTCTGCGACATCTAGATCTGAGTTTTTGCTGGGAGCTGAGGATGTTGCCTGCTTCTTTTAAGCAGCTCAGACATCTACTGTATATCAATTTCCAACATTGCAGCAAGCTGACTTTAACGTCAGAGAACAATGACATTCTGGAAAATATGACAAAGCTGGAGACTCTGGATTTCGGATCATGTCGTGAAATTCAGGAGTTACCTTTGCATATCACAAATCAGTTGTCACTGAGATATCTGAATGTGGCATGCGGCAGTTCAAGGGAATTACCAAGTAACATTGGTCAACTGAGTAAATTGGAAGTGCTGAAAATATGGTGTTCTCAGTCGCTGCCGAGTCTTGAAATTTTACCTGAGTCTATTGTGAATTTATCTTCCTTAACTAATTTGGTAATAAATTGCCCTAAGCTAAAATCTTTACCTGAGACATTGGGTCATTTGTGCTGCTTGACTAGTCTTAGCATTTTTTGTGCGTATGAATTGAGAACTTTACCTGAGTCTATTGGGAATTTATCTTTCTTAACTGATTTACATATACAGCGCTGCCCCAAGTTAAAATCTTTACCTGAGTCTATAGGTCATTTGTTCTCTTTGAGGAGGCTTCACATATGTGATTGTAAAAAATTGGAACTTGAATCTATAGGTCATTTGTCTTGTTTGACTAGTCTAGAGATTTCTGAATTAGAAACTTTACCAGAGTCTATTGGCAATTTGTCTTCCTTAACTACATTGAGAATAAGGAACTGTGAATTAAAATCTTTACCTGAATCTATAGGTCGTTTGTCCTCTTTGACAAATATATTACTTTTTAACTGTGAGAAAATCAAAACATTACCTGAGTCTATAGGTCATTTGTCCTCCCTAACGACTCTTATAATTTCCAATTGTATGAAGATGAGATCTTTCCCTGAGCCTGTGAGAAGTCTTAATCAGTTAGAAGAACGGAGCATAAAGTCTACTCCAGAGAAGTCTCTTTCAAAAACAAGTGCGCAGCTTAGCAACCTTCAAAGTCTGCATATTGGGAAATGCTCGATCACAGAATTGGTTTTCCTGCCGGGGTCCTTTTTTTCTTCATTGTGCAACCTCAAATCGATAGAGTTATCACACACTGATGTGTCGAGAATATCAATCTCTGAAATATGTTGCCCCAGCCTGGAAGATCTAGAGCTTCACAATAATGACCAGTTAGTAGAGATCGAAACCTTGCCAAGATCAGTGAAGGCCATAAAGTTGCGCAAATGTAAAATGCTGAAGGGCATAAATGTTTTATCTGGCATGGAAAACCTTGAGAAACTGTCTATAAAGGACTGCGGGGAGAAGTTGGATGAGCTTCCAAGTTTTGCAGGTCTAGTCTCACTTAAGAGGTTGAGTGTAGTAAATTACCGCAACGTGCAAGCCATACAAAATCTGGAGCATATGGTGGCGAGACTGCGGAGACTGGAGCTCTCAGCAGCATGCAACATATCAGCATTTGAACCTTGCCTTCAAACTATAAAGGTAATAATAGTCTTTAGATTCTTTAACTTATTATTATCTCTTGAGTGTTTATTGGTTGATCGTAAATTGTTTGCAGAAATGGCCACAAGAATGTATACTCTGGGCAAGGACAGAGCGTGGTGTGGAATCAGTTGTGAATTCCTTTGCCTTTCCTGGTCTCACTTTGGTTGATTCATGCGTGGAGGAGATTGCTAATGGTACAGACTATGATACAACAACCGAGTTGAGGTTAAAATACGGGCAGAGGCGTTCTTCCAACGCGGCAGCGATTGTGTGTTCTGATATAAGTTCCAGAGCAAATATCTGTCTAAATTCGGAGGAAGTTACAGAAGGTATTGAACACGGGTCGGAAGAGAAGTGGGTACTTTTGGGTGTTTTCACACAACGCTCCCTTGTGAAAGAGTACATACTAAAAAATCAATTTTGCAATCCAGAGTATGGCAAAGCGTTTGAACTTCCAGAGGACAACAAAGCGAGAGGAATGTTAGTGATGGGTGAGCAAGAGAGAGTTGTGGAGGGTTTTAAAAAATTGCTTTCTTTTTTTAAATGAAATCAACTATTTTAAATGTAAATATTAGGATAGATATCTTAAATACACTTATTAAAAACGTGCAGATTTATTAGTTTTGAATTATTTTATTCATTTAAAGAGTTATTTTATTTTATCTAAGAATTGTTATTATTTATTTATTTATTTAAAGTTATTTTATTTTATTTATAAATTATTTTATTTTACTTCAGGAATTATTTGAAAATTATTTTATTTTTATTAAGTGTTATTTTATTTTATTCAGTTAATGGTTATTTCATAGATTTTTAAAAATATATACGTTGGCTTTATATATATAAACACAGGCTCTTAATTTGAGTTGAACGTCTTGGGTATAATAAATTGAGTTTTTTCATTTGTAAAAAGGAAAAAAAGAAGTTTTTCTTAAAATGAATATAAACTAGTCAATTCAATGCATAACATCAACATAAATTAATTTAGATTAACAATTGAAGATTTTTATGGGTTAATGATTTTTTCATTTAATATTAATGTATGACAAATAAATGTAATAAAGGTATTTAGTTTTGTGACTAAAGAATGAATGACTTTGATTTGGTGATAAATTCTGAAATTTTTGATTTGGAGAAGTTTGATATTTGTTTGTACCTCACCTTGGGATTTTAAAAGTTAGCGTGTATTGAAGAATGTAGGGTTTGTAGGTCAAGGGCACTAATATTTGACCTCTATGTGTCAAAATTACTTAAGTAGTGTACAATCTTAATTTTGTTGTACTTGAAATTCCTTTGCCTTTTTGTTTTATGAAATTGTAGGTATTTAAAAATATCATTGGAGGATTGTTGCTTTGTTAGAGGATATGTTCACATAGATCATTGGAAACCTTAGGTAAAAGACTGAGGATAAGTCTCAATTGTGTAAATGGTCTTAGGATGAAAGTGTAGATTAAGAATCGTTTTAAAGCATGAATTGCAATGTTCCTTTCCTAGATGTGAATGATTTTCAAATAAATGCTTCTGGATAAGAGAGGATAACATGTGATGTGAAATGAATCTAATTGAATAGCTTTAAATAAAAGAACATAAACAATAAATTGTGCCAAGTTGTGATATGCTGGCCCTGGGTAAAAAGAAATGAGTGGCAGTTAGCTTAAATTTCAATTTCAATTTAAAAATTTAGGTGTGAAACTCAAGTGCATTGTCAATCTTGCATATGCAGAAATTTCTAGGGACTTGTAAAGGGCTATATTGAGTTGGATAGTAGAGATCTAGGCCCAAGTGCGTGAATGGGCATAATTTAGGTGAATGTATTAGAACGTGTATGTATGGATAAGCTAAAGAATAAATGTGTGACAATGAGTGAGAGTAGAAGAGTATATAGAATAGGGAATGGGCTCAACATTGCACATGATTATGCCTTTTGTTAATATGTGAATGTATTAAGGAACTCCCTCTAAGTGGACAAAAAATTAAATGGGAAATGTAGATCTTAAGGATCTTAAGCAACAGTATAATGAAGTAAAGTTAGACTGTGATGTGTTAGGTTCTCAGATAAATAACACTGATCTTCATGTTAAGCATAATGGACAAAGACTTGTCGAAGTTGCAGATGAGGTCCATGCTATAACACAGTCTCAACTGTTGATAGGTGATTCTGTAAAAACAGAATCTGCTGAAATAAAAGCTGCACTTGCTGAAGAATCCAGAACTGTACAAACAGTTTGTCATACAGTTCATCATCAGCAGACTGTAAAGGTAAAAAATTTTCCCTCCAGTGCAAAAGGTTACCTCCAAGCTCAATATGAGGGACCTAAGCTAAATACTCAGGTCAAAGAACCTGTGATAGAAAGGATCTATGATCCTTCTACAGGGAATTTAAGAAGTACCACTCCTGAGGAACAATCCCAAGGAACGTTCCAAATGGCTCGTGGATCTTCTTCCAATCCCAATGGAAATAACCCAGTTGATCCATTTAAGAACATTCAGAGTTTAAAAGCAGATACTCCTCTTGTAAATTTTGATCATTTTGAAGCTGTAGAAAATACTAGAGGAATTGATGCTATGAGAACATGGATCACTAACTACATGTCTACTAATCCTGATGCTGAAGAAAAATAGGTCATCAAGCAAGCTTTGAATGCTACGACCGGAGTTGCACGACATGTATGGGATCGGTTAGATGATGCTTACCGAGAAAGTCTCTTAGATAGAGGAATAGACCAGGTATGTGCTCAGTTAACCCGTCTGTTCGTTGGAAAAAGAGATATTCGAGAAAAGTTGGCTCACAGACAATTCATTAAGGGCAAATGTAAAAATCTCAAGTATTTTAAGGAATATTGTGATAAGCAGTATGAGAATTTCTACCTATCTGGTCAAGAGCAGAATCAGGAATATATGTTTACTACTTTTCTCAAAAGTTTTGGTTCAGTGGTAGGAGAGTTCTACCATAAGAAACTTCTAGAAAATCTGATTGCAGATCATACTGAAATGAAGGAACTAACATTCCCTCAGCTAGTTCAATTTCTAGAAGAAATTAATTCAGAAATCTGTGAAGAAGTAAAGGCGAAGAAAGAGATCAAGAAGGTACAACCTCTCCTTTCTTCTTCTATTTGTCATCAGATTATGCCATCTACCCTGTTTCCAGAAAAGGATTCTTGCAGTCCTTGTTACAAGAATCGCAAGTCAGGGTTTAAGAAAAAGAAATATTCTAAGTTCAAATCTCCTAAGAAAAAGGGATATTTCATATCAAAAGATAAGAAAAGAAAAGGTTCCAAATCAAAAATTTGGAAGCCCACATGCTATATATGTAAAGGAGATCACTTTGCCAACAAGTGTCCTGACCGGAAAAAGAAGAAAGGCAAAGGTAAAGTTAGAGCTGCCCGAAAGGCAGGTGTCACTAAAGACCATGTCTTCATAAATGATTATCCTTCTGATTCAGAAGATATTGTTCTTTCAAGTACTGAGCCTGAAACAGAAGAATCTGAGTCTGAAGAATACATCTCTGCCCCTGAGGATGCCCACGTTAATGTTATGAAGGAAACCAGTCCTTCTAAAGGAACTGATACATCTTCTTCTAATTCCTCTGACTCTGAAGTGTCTTTCTATTGCAGAATGTTCAAGAAAGATACTCGATCTGAACTGGACAAGGTAATTGAAGAAATTGTCCGGATCGAATCACAGCTCCAGGTTATGGATATGGGACAAGAAACCTGGAAAAAACTTATGGGGAAACTAGACCAACTCAAGTCTAGAAAATATGCTCTCTTGCAACCTCGTATTGAAGAAGGGACCATACAAAAACGATTCCCTTCTCAACCTTCTCATCCACCAGGCTTCGGCGGAAGGTCATAGCATGGGTATCGACCTTCACCTTGGTTTCCTCGACCTCCTGTTCCTTCAATAGTACCATCTCGGGAACCATTGGATCAAAGAAGCAGTTCCGAAGCACCTCAAGCAGGCAGCATGGCACGAAGGCTATGGCGAAGATACAGAAAAGCCTTCCTTGAAAAGGTAATCTCTCAAGCTCGTGCTGAAATCTCAGAATTAGATGATGAAGAGAATTTCTATCTAAACGAGGAAATGGAGAAATCTCCAGAATTAGATAAGTTTATCAATAAGTTCAATTCCTCTGGTTCTCTTCAAATGCCTGTACAAACAACAGTTGCTGAAGCACAACTCTTCTGTCAAGAAAGGCCTTTTAGTCCTTTAGTTCAGCAGGCTGTTAAAGAAGAAGCACCTGAAGAAGATCCTCTCAAGTATCTCAGTGATGAAGCCTTTGAAGGATCCCCTGCTCGTATATACGAAGAAGGATCCAGTAGCCGCGCCATGAAAACATATCAGCGAACGGCTAAAGCCACTACACTCTGCCCAGGGGTAATTCTTATAATCCATTTTCCAGGTATAATGGCTTATCCTCTGGCTTTTCTAATCGATACTGGTGCTGATTTAATATTGCTCATTATAATGCATTCCCTCAAGATGCATGGAGAGAAGGAGCCATTGGTATCACATTTGGTAATAATGAAAAGGAAGACAGTTCTGCTTTCTGTATAGCTCCAGTTGAAATTGGTTTTGATGGCTTTACTACTAATACTTTGTTTGTTCAGTATGAAGTAGATGGATATGATGGAGTTATTGGCAGCAATACTATCAGGGAATGGGAACCATTCATTATTGATAATGAATTCATTACAATTAGGGGAACTTATCAACTTCCCAGATTATATCAGAATCTTGCCTATTCCACTCCTCGGCCTAAACAAAAAAGGGAAAAGCCAGTTAATCAAGTTTGGTTGCAGAAACAGATAGATCATGGGCAAGAAGCTCTTGATGCCATAAAAAATGCTTTTACAGAAACAGTCATGACAAAAGATCTGTCAAAGCATCAACGAAGTCTTACCTGTGATCTGACACTCAAACGAGATCCCCAAGGTAATGAACTCAAACCTAAAGCTAAAGCTAATTATTTCCTAATGAGTTCATCTAAAGTAGCAGCCTATAGAGTTGAAATTGCTGAGTTAGACAAACTAAAGCTGATTCAAGCATCTGAATCACCATTCTCCTGTCATGCTATGTATGTTCCTAAGATAGATGAGGATGGTAATGAACTCCCTGAGAAACGTCTAGTTGTCAGTTACAAACCTTTAAATGATTGCCTTGTCGATAACCGACATCCCTTGCCTAGCAAAGATCATATTTGGCAATCCATCCAGGGTAGTCATATTTATTCTAAGTTTGATCTAACAAAAGGTTTTTGGCAAATTGGTTTGAAGAGTGCTGATTTTTATAAAACAGCTTTCTTTGTTCCCCAAGGGCTTTATGAATGGACTGTCCTTCCATTCAGTATTAAAACTGCTCCCTCTATTTTTCAGCAAAAAATGGATGTAATCTTTCGCCCTTATGCCAAATTTATTCAACCCTACATTGATGATATTTTGGTTTTCAGTCAAGATATGCCTCACCACCTCGACCATCTTAGACAATTTTTATCTATCTGCCAACACCATGGTCTTGCCATTAATCCCTCTAAATCTTTCTTTGGTCAATCGCAAATTGTTTTCATTGGCATCAAGCTTCTTCCGGGGGGGAAGATGGAGGCACAACCACATATCCTGCGCAAAATTGCAAATCTTCCAATCACTAATGTTAAAGAATTACAAAGGTTTCTAGGATTGGTTAACTATATTGCAGGATTCTATCAAAAGCTTGCTGAAGATCGAGTAATTTTAAATAAGTTACTCAAGAAGAATCCGCCTCCATGGACCAAGAAACATGATGATGCAATCACAAGAATCAAGCATAAGTGTACGCAACTGCCACCATTAAAGCTACCAGGACCTGGCTACAAGATTGTTGAAACAGATGCCAGCGAGTATGCATGGGCTGGTGTTCTCCGAGAACAAAAAACAACCTCCTATAATCCTAAGGATAAAGGAGAAATTATTCGGGCAGTATCAGGTAGTTTTCACAATGCAGAAGTAGACTACCATAGTACACATAAGGAAATCCTTTCTGTTGTAAACACCTTTCAGGCATTTCAAATGTTTATAGCAGATAAACGATTTCTTCTAAAAAGTGATTTGTAGAATCTCTGGGTTTTCTTTTGAAAGGAATCCAAAAATAAGGTAGTTCGAGGACGTCTCCTTAGATGGGCACAACTCCTTAGTACATATGAATTTGATTTTGTACATCTTCCAGGAGTTGAAAATATATTTGCAGACTTCATGTCTCGTGAGGGACATTCCTCAGATCCCTCTCCCAAGGAGACTGTTCCCAAGGAAACTGCTAACCATCGGCAAATCAGCGGCCATGTTCGGATCATCAGAATCCGAGAGCAGCGATGGTATGAACATAGCCGAAATGAGTGGAGCACAAATCCCTTCCAAAGAAGAGACCTGCATAATTATCAGATGGCTAATGATTTTCTTTTTGACAGGTTTCGCATGTTAACAGCTAAGCAGCAATTAACCTCGCCGGGGTTATGGACAGAACAACCTTTTTTCCAATTCTCTGCCGAAGCTGAACCCATTGATCCAGAAGTTGGTCATGTTTTACAAAACTGGTGTGGTGACTTTGTGTTACCCCTACGTTTTCTTAACCCTCCTGTTTCTAGGCCTGATCAATGGTTAACAGCAGAAGATGGAAAAGATCTCATACGCAATCTCTTTCAAGGACCATATCCGCCAGCAGATAATCTACAGTTTGATGGAACCACTGCTTATACAGGTTGTATTTTTAAACTTACTTTTGGTTCTGCTGACGATAATTCTATCAGTCGCCATATGTGTCAGGTATATGGACCTGCTAGTTCCGGATCTATCTTTGAACATTGGACCGTAAAAAATAGATTGAGATATTTCTTTGCTCATCAAACGCCTGTCTGGATCCATACCAAAACATACCGTATGAATGGAGCTACCCCGCAGGCGATGACACGCAATCTCTATGGTCCTCACAAACTCAAAACCATGAGCATCATTTGGAAAGAGCAAGACAACAAGATTCTTCCAGGCTGCGTCCCACACTCCTCTACTCAGACATGTGCCAATTGCACAGATTATTCTGAAGATGACCCACGCGTCCCCACTTACGGTGCTAGTGGAAATTATCGTGCACCTGATTGCACTCATCCCGATGGTGAATTCTGTGAAGGTTGTATTTTCTATCAACCTCGACAATCAAGTACCTCCGACAACACTGGGTCCTAGCTAATGAATGGGCTTGTCATTCATCGAGGGCATCTATCTCCTCGTGGAATACGATAGACGTGGGCCACACCACGGTAAAAGGGGTCAGCTTACCTACCTTATCGTAAGCACGAGTTATTCCTCTCGTGATAAAAGGAATCTTGTAAAGTTGGTCGGTCTGTCCACCTTATCTTGTTCACGGACTAATTGGTCCCACCAGAGGAATCTCCTCACATGGGTAGTCCTTCGGATAAGGTTGCTTCGTGTCAACATTCTGTGGACGGATTTCAAAGGAAATTAGAGATCAGGGTAAAAAGATCTGCTCTCACCTCCTATATAAGGAGCTCAGGGCCGCCTGCATTTCTCAACGGTTTTTGGAGAAGTCTAGTTCTTAGAGTGTTTAGTCTTTAGAGTTTCTGTGAATCTTAAGTCTTAAAGTGTTGTAAAAGCTTGCCATTCTGCAAGTCTATAGTCTGATAATCCATAGTTATGCTCTTAATGTCGAGAGCAGCGCTTAAGATAGCAGCATACTTCTGCTTCTTGTTTAAGCATGCTTTCCACAGTTAAGATCTCCTCTATGCCAGCGCGCATTGTACATGATGAATGTATTTGTTGAATTCCTGAGTGTGAATGAAAATAATCAGCTTCATAAGATTCATTTACGTGTTCATTATTCTCTTCTGCAGTTCATTTGTCATTTGCAGCTGAGTTTCAAAGTTGGTATTAGAGCTTATGATGATGCTATTCTCTGTTGTTATCGTTGTTGCCTAACCATAACACATCGATAGAGTAGTAGGCTAGTTTTGTATTGCTCCCCATACAGCTCTCTGTAAAGCTCATCCAGTCACGAGGTGTCGTAAGTCCTGTTTTGTAAGACCTGTTGTAAGCCGTGGAAAGGCGTGAAGGCAATCAAGGCGGTAATCTTGGATTTCGAGCACAGATTCGAGCGTGGGTTAGAGCGCAGAATGAGTAGTACCAGTACTCCTCGATCTGAAATGGCGAGCAGCAATCTGACAGCGGATCGCAATAAAGAAGTAAAGTTTACCAACTTCTTTGCAGACAATGAAAGCTCATTTTCTACTCCAGAGGTTAGTGAAAACGCCTTAGATGAAATCTCTGCTAATCAATTTGGTGATAAAGAATTTAAAGTTCTGAAGATAAAAGCTTCTGATATTTATAGAGATATTCCTAAAGGTGTTGTAGATATGTTTAATAAACATACTGGTTTAAAAGATTGGTTTGGTTATAAGTCATCCCAGAAGTGTCATGTCGCCACTCTGCAACATACTGTTACAGGTGGTAATGAAGGAAAGTTAAATATTTTTTCTGATGCAACTATTGCTAAGTTTCAGAAGAAAGCCTTTGAAAATCCTGATAACCCACAGTTCATGCATTTGTCATATGTCTGTATAGGTATCTGTGGTCATTATAGAAAAGGCTTACCCATCATAGTTATGATGATGTTAAAAGATGCCCGGTTTTATAAACTGTCACATTCCCTACTTGGAGCCGGTTGTGACTCCATGGCTAAAGGTCCCATCTTTGTTGACTGTCTGTTAGATTTTCCCATTAGCCTTAAAGATGGTAACCTTCGTGATGTCCTTGAATATAATTTCAAGACAATGAACCTTTTTATGAAAAAAGACTCTGTAGACCACTCGCTCACTTTCTTGGTGCATTATAGGTTGTATAATAAAGTTATCCCTCTCATGATTAATCCCAAGAGATCTCATGGTCTAGAAGGTTTATCTACGATCTGGACATCCTCAAGTGACAGTACTCAGCTAACTGCTCCTAAAATAGTTAGACATAAGGATATTAGAATGCCCGAAGAATGGTCTTTAGAACTTTGGGATTCTGAAGGAAAAGCTGAGATAGAAAAACCTCCTCAACTAAGAGGCATCTCCATAGAGGAATTAGACGATCAGGCTGTGATCAAATTCTCATCTGGAAACCGTACGTCTAGCTCAGGATCTTTCGGATCCTCTAGTCTCAGACCATCAATGAGAAAAGAACACTCTTTTAATTATAACCAGCCTCCTGGTCCGTCTGTGTTACCACGTTCACAAAGTTTCCAACTTCAACCCTCTCAAGGGTTTGAGCAACTATTTAGCATTCCGTCAATTGCTAAACCTGCTACCAGTCAACAATCCTCCTCCATTCCAGTTAAAAAATGTATTCACCAAAAGTATTCTGAGTTAAGTAATGGATTGCTCAAATGCGAGGATTGTTCGTTTGTGTTTCCTCCCAAGACTGGTAATGTTAGAATGTTTTCTACCTGACAAGTTACCTTGCCTGAGCAGGACATTCAGGAAACCCATGAAAAGATCATTGCTACTCCTGCAGGTCCTTGTTCGGTACCTGGTGCCATACCTCCCTTCCGAGATTTTTTGCTCTTTGATACTACAGGCACCTATAAAGCCGATTTTTGGCCATTACATTTGTTTCCCATTGCTGATAGTGCCTCTAGTCAGAGTAAAATGTTGAATTGGACAAATCTCTGTATAAGGAAATCCATGTTGCTAGCCGAAGACAGAAAAATCTGGCATCAGCTTGAAGCAGTCAAAGCTGAAAAAGCCCACTTGAGTGCACAAGAGAATTTCCATTCTGTCATTTCTACTTTAGAACGCTTGGAAAAGCGTCTAACGGAAGAATGGATGAATACTGTTCGAGTAGATCTTAAGGATCTTAAGCAACAGTATAATGAATTTAAAGCACAAGCCGAAACGTGAATTTCACTATTATATTTTGCCCATATTTGGAGGTGCATGTGAATCCTAGAATGATTATACATCTCAAAGTATAAAGAAATCACAAACATGCATATAAAGTAAATATTTAGACAAAGGAATCATGGGGGTCCATATAAAGTAATGGACACTATTGAATGTCATCACGTAGGTTCATCCTTTGGCATGCACTCTCCATGCCTCAAGGACATACAAAACAAATAAAATATGACATGAGTAGCTTCTAAAATTCCAGGAAGAGTAAGTACGATCTAAATCTTACCTTTTCCCTACAAAACAACATGAAATTGACCTTTGGAGTTGAGAATTAACCTATTGCTCTCTTGAAAGCATATCAGATGATCTCCCCAAGGTCTATATGTTATTAGATCTTAGTATTAGTATATAACGTAGTGATGAAATGTGTTTGTTTAACAAGGGTTTTGGTGGAAGTCTCAATAAGATAGTCAAGCATAAGCTATGACTGATGGATGTTATCCTTTATAGGGATAGACAAAAGTTATCAAACTTGCCAACAATGATTCTCATTATGTCACAAGCTACTAATGCATTAAGTATTAAGTGTTTAAAAACAAATTGTCATGAGTTTAAAACTAACTCTACCAAATATAAAGTAATGCACAAAAGAGTAAGGGATAGAGAAGAAAATTGGCTTGCATATCTCAACAACTCAACTTGTATTACACGATGAAAGAAATCAGTGGTAAATAAATCCCTATTCGATCTACAAATACACAATTGGAACACAAGACAATGCTATCCTCAATGGACATGTTAATCATAAAGTTCTGAGTAATCATCTACCATATGCATGCCTAGGAAGAAACACAAACACTCATGATTAAAGAGAAATTTTAGATGTTTTATTTAATTTTCATTTAAAATAAACTTTTGTTTACATTCTACAATTAAACATAGAATTCTCATGACAATAAGACAATTAAAGTTCTAACTCTAGATACATAATTTAGTAGAACTTCTATTACTAAATATTTTCAAAATTATTCCTCTTGAAGGATGCACAATCCCCCTATTATACTCTCCTTCATTTATGAGATTAAATCCCCTAATTACATAGGGTAGATTTATTCATTGATGGCATATATTTCATATTTTCATGAAGCCCCTACTATTGGTACTCTTGAGAAATCTTCAAGGTTGATGGTTCTCTAGATGTTTTGGAGGGAAAATTAGACAGTAAATCAGATCTATAACTAATTAGGAATTTTATTGCTTAATATTGAGTATGGTGGGTTGTACAATAATTGAGAAACCAAACCTTTAGAGAAATTCATTTTAATTCTTTTTGGGAGAGCTACACCATGCCACATTTATACTCTCAATTACCCATAGTCCACCAAATGGGTCTCACTAGAAAATTCCATCATCTCCAACAATCCCCTTCCTTCGTTGCAAATTTCCATGGCCACCATTTGCATGTTTTATTTTGCAAGTTCATTGCTAAAATATTTAGAACAAAATAAACATTATCATGTGGTGTCACATATTATAAGTGTGAAAAATATAATGTTCATAATTTCGTCAATAGGCGCTTCACTCGCAGAGCGAGTTGAGCTTCATACCTTGGCAAGGCACGATCGAGTGGTCTAGGTTCTACTAAAGGTACAGGTCGACCATTAAATCAATTGCACCTGTTCATGTGTAGTACCTGGCAAGTGTTCAAAGTGAGGCGATTTTTCATGTGATCTTCTGTGCAGGTAGGTGGAGATCAGGTAGCGAGGATTTCAAAGATTGACATGGTATGAATCTTAGTCAAAGCTTGCCTAACAGTGGAGTTTTTTGCTTGCATGGTTCTCCTCTAGCATTAATGCTTTGTTGGAGTGCTCAGGGGTTGACGCAGGGCTATGAAATAGGAACATGTCATCAATTTGTAGATTCAACATTCCTGTTTTGGTCTCCTACAATACTCAAGATTGCTCAAGATTTGGTGAACTATCAAATGAATATCAAATTAAATTGCAAGTCGAGATCAACATCTTTGTTTGTAGAGGATTAGTGTTGCTCGGTACAAAGAAGATGCTTTAAACATTTTGTCTGTACAAATATCCAAAAGCAGTAATTTATATTATAACACAAACCCTAACAAACATTGTTTCTATTTGGAAATTCTCATATACATTCTATTCAAAGCTTTTTGAGTGAAATTGTCAATGAATTCTTTGTTTTCTGATGCTTAATTTGATTTTTTTTTTGTTTGGTAAGAGGGGCTATTTCTAGCCTCAAGCCGTAGGTCACAAGGGGTACCTCCTCCCCATCAACATAGTCAACTTAGAAACCACTTATTCAACTTACAAACCACATAGATGTTACTTGGGGATTCAAACTTGGATCTCCATCTTGAGAACCTTATGGCCTTGCCATTTAAGCACAACCCCTTGCACCTAATATTTAATTTGATTAGTTTCATAGAAGTTCAACTATTTCCAGCTAAATACTTGTGATGTCTGAAATGATGATTTTTTATATAACTTGGGCACGATGTTAAATATTTCTTTATTGTTGTTATTCAAAGTTGTATTATTAATTAAATATTGTGCAATTTTCTATGGCTCTTCTTTCTTCCTTGAATTATTGTTTCCTTCCGACCTATAAATCATTTGTTGGCTAGGACAAAGAGCAAAGACAATGCTAGATATGTGCATAATATAGGTAAAGAAGTTGAGAAAAAAAAAAGTGACGCAGGCAAGGTAAGAGACGTTTCATCTTTCAACTATTACTATGTTTTTAAGGCAACTTATTGTGCGTGTTTGTAGCAGGAAATAATTTTCTTTACCCTTGGAGTGTTTCTTTTATGCCGGCTTCAACATATTTTATAGCATATATATTAATTAGTACTCATGTTATAATAATTTTCTCAAGTTCCAGTGAAATGTCATCTATTCAAATTAAAATATTTTACATTTGTATATTTTTGTGCTTTTTTAATTTCTTTTTTCTCTGTGAATATTGATTAAAGGAGTCTACCAAAATAATAGAGGAAGGAGTTCTATCGTAGTTACTTTGAACCAAATTTGTGTTGTGACAAATTTTAGTACTAAGAGCTCTATAACATTATCATATTCAGAAAAATATCAAGAAAATCATGAGTTGTAAACATACAGCTTTGAATTTTTCAGTAAACTTTCCCGCTCAAACTCTACAACTTTCCCACTCGAACTTGTTGTGAACCTGCTAAGGTCATGGTTGTCATCAGCACAAGGGACTCGCTGCTCCCCCGCTGGTCCCTTTGGTGCAACCCGTTGTTGCTAGTACTATCTTGGGCAGTACTACAGAGCGAGAATCTTCAGCCTCGGGGCTGGATACCAAGGCTTGGAAAAAGGCACTTTTGGGAGAAGAAGATAGGACCAAGGAAGACTCTACTGCACCTGTGCTGTCAGAGACAGATAATGGAACTGACCTCCAAATTCTAAACCAAGTGATAGAGAAAATTGTTTCAACCATGGAACTCTCGCTGCTGGGTAAGTTTCAGGCCCTAAGACCTAACATTGATATGGTGAGGAGATGGATTGTCTCAAGATGGAAGCTGAAAGGAAATGTCACTACTAACGCCATGGTTGGGGGCCTCTTTCTCTTTAAGTTCATAGCAAAAGAGGACCTACTAGCGATCTTAGCAGGTAGTCCCTGGCTATACGGTCAACATAACCTCTGTCTGGGGCACTAGAAACCTGGGTTTGACAAGGCTTTAGAGCTGAACAGTTCGGCACCGGTTTGGATTAGGGTGCCTAGTCTCCCTTTGGAATACTGGGACGAGGAGACATTCACCTGGATCGGGAATTCGTTTGGAAGGTTCATAGCACTGGATAGTACCATCAAACACAAAACAAGGTTAGTATTTCCTCATTTTTGTGTTAGTGTAGACATTAACAAAACCTTACCTAATACTATTAATATAAAGTCCAAATATGGGAGCTGGGAACAACCCCTGGTGTATGAGAATGCTACCACATTCTATCAAAATTGCTCCAAGAAAGGCCACTTGATAAACGAACATGCAAATTCCTTAATAATACAAAAACTAAAGTAGCAAGTGAGAAGGAGAATGGTACTGAGGACTGCCCTTTCAAGGAGGGCTTGCTAAGCATTATTAAATCCCTTGAGAATGCTAAACATCTGGTCAAACGCTTGGATAAGGGCTCCCCGAAATCTGATCAACCACTGACAGACTGGTAGAATTGTAAGGTCGTGTAGGCTGACTTAGAGGAGACAGAAGAAGGGGAGATCAGGTGCTAAACTCCCAAAGAGAAGGATAAACCCATATCCTAGAATGGGGATGTTGGGGTCAAAGAAACTGAATTAGGGCACACCACTGAACTGAAGAACTTAGAGAAAAGATGATTCTATCCCCAACTAGAGTGTTGTTGCCTGGTGTTGGCCCCATCTCCACATGGTCCAACCAAGAAGGTTGGGTGACACCCCAAAAGAAGGGCAGAGGATATCATAAAAAATCTGCAGATGTAGGGATAGAGGGGAAGGTTGGCAAACTGTCCCAAAGAGAGACAAGACATAGGGAAGCAAATAAAGAAATAGCCATTGGGAGATAAAGCACCCTAGAGGCTCTCTCCAAGCGAGGTAAAAAATGAGGGTCCTCTCATGTGATGTGAGGAGGCTCAATAGTCCCCAAAAGCAGGTCATGGTGAAGAACTTCATTTATGAAAATAAGGTTGATATAATCCTTCTCTAGGAAGTCAAGATGACTGAAGAGAACTTTGAAGCTATTGTCGACAAAATTTGGCCCTCGGCTAACTACCTTAATAGTCCCTCTATTGGGGCTTCGAGGGGAATAGTCAGTATGTGGAATAAGCACATCATCTCTGGGTGCTATTCCTCTCATAGCAAAAACAACCTGGAAGTGAAACTCACTCTAAATAAGAAATCTTGGACACTTATAAATATATATGCCCCCAATACTAGGAGTGCTAGAAAGGACCTCTAGGAAAGCCTGGTTCCTAGACTGAATGCTGAGAAAAGGACTGATTGGAGATTTTAATACCCCGCTGTTCCCTTTGGAAAAGTTTGGGGGTATCACTGACTACTCTGACAGCATGGTGGATCTAGCTAATGTTCTCAACCAGACAGGGCTGATGGATATTGATGTCAACAATCAACTCTTCTCTTGGACCAACAGAAGAAGGGGAGACCAGCTAATTCAAGTTAAACTGGACAGACTCTTGGTCTCGTCCAACTGGGACATAGTGCAACATTCTACGTTGTCAACCCTTCCCCGCACCATCTCTGATCATAATGCACTCTTATTCTCCTAGAGAGAAGGATCCCCGAAAGGTCCTTTCCCATTCATATACAAAATCATGTGGGCCTCCCACCCGAATTTCAGAGATTGCATTGTTGACTGGTGGAGTATCTCGGTTCATGGATCCCCAATGTTTAGACTCACCCAAAAACTGATTCATGTTAAACAGAAAGTCAAAGGCTATAACAAGTTTTGTTTTGGTAATGTCAGGAACTAGAAGAAATACATTTCTGACAGCCTCTCAGAGATTTAAGACAATATGAACAAGAGAGATAAAAGTGAGGTTAATTTCAATAAGGAACAGGCCCTCCTTAAGGATCCGAGGGAAATAATGAAAAAAGAAGAGGTTTTCTGGAAACAAAAGTCTAGAGTCCAATGGTTGACAGAGGGAGATATAAACACTAATTTTTTCCACCAATCAACCATGAAGCATAGGAAAAGGAACAGAATCTCTAAACTCCTTGATGAAAACAACAGGGAAGTTAGCTCTGAGGCTGAACTAGGGCATCTGGCTTCCAACTACTTCAAGAACTTCCTATCGGACCACAAGAGCACTTCTAACCATGTCACAGTGGAAGAGCTGCTGGACAGCATCCCCTCTATTCTCTTAGTTGAAGAGAATTGCAGGTTGTTGAACCTCATTACCATGGAGGAAGTCAGAGCGGTTGTGTTTTCTATGGGGGCTTTTAAAGCCCCGAGCCCATAGGGTTCCCTCCGGCCTTTTTGTAGGACTTCTGGGATATTGTTGGTTTTGATGTCACTACTACTATCAAAGACTTCTTTA
Source organism: Cunninghamia lanceolata (assembly GCA_027924645.1). Taxonomy (NCBI): domain Eukaryota; kingdom Viridiplantae; phylum Streptophyta; class Pinopsida; order Cupressales; family Cupressaceae; genus Cunninghamia; species Cunninghamia lanceolata. The sequence continues at coordinate 16,651,899 of BSBN01000021.1, read as the reverse complement.
GGACAGCCAAGATCCTCAAGCAGATTAACTCCACCGTCATAGCTCTTATCCCCAAGAAGAACATCTCTGAGACTATGGCTGATTTTTGCCCTATTAGCGTCTGCAACACTATATATAAGATTATCATGAAGACGATGGTCCTCTGACTCCAACCCTTCCTGTACATCCTTATTTCGGACTACCAAAAAGGATTTGTTCTTGGCAGATAGATTATGGATGCGGCCATCTCCATGCACGAGTTAATCCACTCGATGGACAAAAGTAACATCCCCAGCATGGCCCTTAAACTGGATATTTCTACTTAGGCCTACAACATAATCTCTTGGGATTTCCTCTTTAAGGTTCTCAAGAAATTTAGTTTTCAGGATAAAATGATAACTTTGATACGAGAATGTGTCACAAATGTTAAGTATTTGGTGTTGGTAAATGGTTCTCCATAGGGTTACTTCAATGTGGGCAGAGGTATTAGGCAAGGAGATTCCCTTTTACCCTATTTGTTCATCATTATGGCTGAGGTCCTGGGCAGGAACATTCTATCCCACCTGGATAGATAGGATTTGAAGGGGGTTAGAGCTATGTCTACGATGGGGCACTCGACTGTCCACTAGTTTGTTGACAATACTATGTTGTTTGGTGTGGTCTCAATGGTGGAAGCTAGAAGATGGAAAGGACTGATGAACTCCTATGCTGATGCCTTAGGACAGTGCATAAATTATGAAAAGAGCAATGTTTTATTCTCCAATTTAGATTTGAAACTTCAGAAGGTAAAAAAATATCTTGAATTACAATAAAGCCAACGTCCCGGCCACTTACCTTGGTCTTCCCCTCACCATCAAGGAAGTGACCCCCACTTTCTGGAACTCTGTCTTGGAGAGAATGCAAAGAAAGATGGAAGGCTAGAAAGGTAAACTCTTGAGCCAGGTTGGTAAGCATCAACTCCTGAAGGCTTCCCTGCAAGGTATCCCCACCTACTTCCTTACTCTTTTCAAAATGCCCATATACATTGCAGACAACTTTGAAAAGATTCAGAAAACCTTTCTTTGGACGAGGGTTGAGGAAAAGAAGAGGATATCTCTCATTGGGTGGGAGAAAGTTTTTCTTCCCAAGTTCCAAGGGGGATTGGGTATTAGAAAGACCCAGATGATGAACAAAGCTTTACTAGCCAAGGTTGGATGGAATTTTCTCAAGGAAGATAAGGACTAGGTGCAGATCATGAGGGCCGAGTACCTTCACAATGGAGAAAAGATCAGGATAATTGAGAGTGAGAGCCCTCCTAAAGGTTGAATTATTTGGAACAAAATGATAAAAACTAGAAGAACTCTGACTCAAGGCATTAAGTGGAAGCTGGGAAAGGGAGACAAAATCAGGTTTTGGGAAGACAATTGGCTATATGAGTTCCCCATGTCCAATCAGGATAATATCAATACTAAAGCTAAAGATGACAATCATTTTGGGAGGTTTGCAATTACATCACTGATCAAAGCCAGGGCCAAAGACAGTGGAAGAACATGACCGATTGCTAGAATGCCAGACACCCTGGTGTTCAAGGATGCTTGTCTCTGCAGTTGGAGTTGAGAAAATGTAGAATTCTCTTATTCCCTAGGGAGGATGAGATGCTATGGGCCTAGGATAAGAAGGGGGTCTTCTCAGTTAAATTAGCCTACAATATGCTGACCAACAATGGATAGGACAACAGTCTGTGGAAGAAAGTCTAGAACAAAAACCTGACTCCTAAGATTAATTTCTTTTGGTGGTTTGCCACCCACCACAAAATCCTAACTATTGACAACCTCAACAAGAGAGGCTTCCAATTGTTTAATAGATGTGTCTTGTGCTAGAAAGAGGAAGAGTCCATACATCATATTTTGTTCCATTGTGACTTCACCAAAGAGGTATGGGGAAGGACCTTGGATAAACTCAGCATGGACTGGGTTTTCAATGAAAAGCTCAAGGGTTTCATTCAAGGTTGGTCCTCTCCCTTTACACACTAGAGGGTCAAGGAACTTTGGAGGCAAATTCCCCCACATTTGGGGTGGAGTGTTTGGAAAGAGAGGAATAACAGAATTTTTAGGGAAATGACTAAGAGTGCCAATGATGTCTTCTTCTCCTTTAGTAGGATGGTCTTAGAAAATATGTCCATCAACACTCTAAAAGCTGCTAAGGAACCCCCCACTCAACTTCATCAGATCTCTCATCTTCATCAACAACTTCTTCCTTTACCTTATATTGACTTTGAAATAAGCTTTGTTCTTTGGAGAATCATTGGCAAACTCTCTCATTTCAAAGGCAATAAGGGAACCAAACAATTTGTCTACAGTGTATGTATCCAAGTCTGCATTCTCCTCAATAGCAGATACCTTATGGCTATAAGATTTGGGAAGAGATCTCAGAACCTTCTTCACAATCTCATCTTCTTTCACTTCCCCACCAAGACCTGTAATTCCATTGACCACTTCATTCACCTCGAGCATATATTTAACAATGTATTCATCCTCTTACAGTTTTAGGTTCTCAAATCTATTCTTGAATATTTGCATCTTTGCTTGCTTTACTTTCTTGTCTCCTTCATAAATGGTTTCGAGATTAACCCAGACTTCTTTAGCAGAATTAAAACTCATTACCTTTGATAGTTCTGATTCAGCTAACCCACTCATAATAGAAAACTTTGCCTTGGCATTGTTATCATACTTCTTAACTTCATCTGCATCTATATGACTAGTAGTAAGAACTTTATATAACCAGTCTTGATAGATTCCCAAACACCACACCCTAGAGAATTGATATAGGCTTCCATCCTTATCTTCCAAAAAGCATAATTTGTTCCATCAAATAAAAGTATCTTTCTAGATCCATTAAGTTCCATCCTAGACCTTCCTAAATAGGTTAAGCTTCCTTCAGAGGAACTTGGCTTTGATACCAATTGGTGAACACACCAAGATACTAAGAGGGGGGGTTGAATCAGTATCTACACAACTTCAACTTATCCAAAGCAGATTAAAACGTAAGCATCATAGTATTAACATAAGTATGAAAGATTAACACAATGCACATCAACACATAACACTAGATATATGCAGAAAACCCTAGAAGACAAAAACCATAGCAAGTATTAACTCACAATATATGAAGCTCAAAATAATAAGTTTGTTTTAGGGCTACAACCCAAGGAAGCTACTACTCCCTAAAAACTTTGATTTAGGGTCACTCCCAATGAAGCTACTACTCCCTGAAGACTTTGTTTTAGGGTTACTCCCAAGGAAGCTACTACTCCCTGAATTGAGATCACACTCACAAAAGATTATAGTATGATAGTCCTTCTACTATCTTAAAACTGACATTGAAACTCACAACTTTGATTATTGCAATTCTGCCTCTTCACACTTTCTTCTAATGATCAGATAAGTTAGGTACACTCTACACTTGATCACTGTCACAAATATGCCTTCAAGATGAATCAGGATAGCATCTACAACTTCTTCTCTTTCTCCTTCATTCGCACATCATAATGCATTCATTATGCTCTTTATTTTGCATGCTAGCCCTATCAATCACTTTGCAATCATGCCTCGCCTAACTCATTTTGATTTATAATTTATACATGATATTATATTGATTACATTGCTTGTCAGCCAAAGTCAATAAGAAAAACACATTTACAAGTTAGCCAGATAGTATACAACATGAAACATATAGAATACAAGTCCTAAACAAGACTACATGCTACACCAACAGAAGACCCATGCCTTGAAAACATAAACACTTGCTTAATTAGGTCAAAAACATCCTTCACATCATCAAACACCAAGGAATTACATCTGTACACTCCACTCATTTGAAAATAGGATAGCTTTAAGCAAAAACATATGAAACTTGAAGCATAACGACCATAAACAACTTGAAAACCTTGTGCAGTATTAGAAACAAGAAATATCTTTATTAAAACCTTCTAGATGAGTCTACATGACTCATAAAGAATGTCCAAACATCCCTTTACCTCCTCACATCAAAGATTTGTGCCGCATATCTTTAACCATGAACTCTAGGAATAACAGGTCATCTGAAACACACTACAACATGTTGTCATTTGAAAAACTAAGCTTGTGGACCACTGAGAAACTTGAAACTGCAATAAAGCATGTAATGCACATCCATAAACATATCCTCAACACTGCAAAGGCAGCCATTCACTTCCGAAGGAATGCGGAGCATTCCAACAGGCCTTCAACACTAGCTTACTTTGCTAGAACGTATGCTAGAACTCTATCATGCATAACTTTCTTAGCAAAGTGAAAAATGATCTAAAGCTTTGGAATTACCTCCTTTACTGCACCTAGAACATAGTTCCAGAACCAGATGGCCATAACTGCCAATGTGGAGGAACGTGGAGAAATCTATTGACGTATAGTAACTATCTTCAACAGTGCCTTCAAACTGCAAAACACTCTTCCAGTAATCCCATCATCATGAAACTTGAATTAGTCCATCAGTAGCACATTTGATCATCTTGGTGTTTCTAATTCCCATATTAATATGTCTTCATACTCATCTCTACATTGATCAAGGCATGACATCCAACCATGAACACCATCACACATCCATGATAGTGTTAACATCAATGACAATCTTGTGATAGTGTTGACATAAATGACAACCTCATGAACCATATGTGTAACAGGGAAACATTCCCTTGATTGCATCCCTTATTTGGTTTCAAAAGACATGAATAATTCTCTCTTCGAGCATGTTTCTATGGAGAAGCTTGAGACTGTTGTGCTCTAGATGAAAAAGGCAAGGCTTTGGGACTGGTTGGTTTTCCCATTGAGTTCATTTAAGAGTTTTGGGAGTTCATAAGAAATGATTTGTTAGAGGAGGTAAGGGAATCTTAGTCAAATGGGAAGATGCTCAAAGCTTTTAATTCCACCTTTTCTTGCCCTTATTCTCAAAAAATAAGGTGCCAAATCTTTGGATTCTTTTCACCCTATTGCTTTGTGTAATTTTACTTACAAGATTATTACTAAGATCATTGTAGAGAACTTGAAAAAGTATTTGTCTCCATTTATTTCTCTTGAATAAGGGGGATTTGTGAAAGGGAGGTAGGGATGACATAGTGGTGGCGGTGGAGGCTATTCATTCCATGTCAACTTCCAAAGAGAAGTCCATGTCCATTAAGTTGGATATGTCTAAGGAATATGATAAAGTTAGGTGGTCTTTCCTCCGGCTCATCTTATTGGCTTTTGGGTTCTTCTTTGATTGGGTTAACTGGGTCATGGGTTGTGTGACTTGATCTTCTTTTTCTATTTCAATCAATGGTACATCCCTTCCTCTCTCTTCTTTACTTCTCAGGGGCTCAGACAAGGAGATCCATTATCTTCATACTTGTTTATCCTAATGGCAGAAGGATTAGGTTGATTGTTGATGTAGCACAAAGAAAGGCTTCATCCAAGGTTCGCGTTGGGTTCAAGATTTGGCTTCCCAGTCCCACCTCTAGTTTGTTGATTATACAACTCTGATTGGATATAGTCATCTCACCCATTAGTAGCAGAAAGGCACAATACTCACTCTACCACCTCTCGACTCACGCCATCATCATGGCCCTATGGACCTGAATCTTAGACATATAAGCAAGGTGCCACAAAATGATCTACTCCAAAATGAAAACATCTCTAGGTCTTAATCTCTCCTTGAAGACTAGTGGAGGCAACCTCTACTCCCTTGACTGCAATGATAGAAAATCCTCCTGCATCCATTACACTACTTCATTAGTCTTTTGTTAAAAAACTACACAAAAGCACTAAATCCCTCCGCACTAGCACCAAAAGACATGCAGGTGCTAACAAAACCTACGCTAGTGTTAAAAGTCGAGCAGGCACTAACAGAACTTGTACTGGTGCCAAAAGGCACACAAGTGCTAACAAAATCCACGCTAGTACCGAAAGGCGAGCAGGTGCTAACAGACCAAACCCTACGATGGCACCAAAAGGTGTGCAAGCATTGACTGACTTCACACAAGCACTGAAAGGAACATAAGTGCTAACCTATCTCCCGCATGTGCTGAAATGACATGCAAGCACTAATCCACCTAATAGAGGTGATAACAGATTTCTAACCACTAAATCTTTTCCATGTGATGCAAGTGCTAAATAAGGATGAAGGCACTAATCTCCCCATCAGAGGTGCTACGCCCAACTCAATTACGCTAGCCTAATTCTTCAGTGCATTTGCTACTCCCAACCTACCCTACATTTATTGTGCATTAATCACCCAAAACCCAAAATACAAGCATGAGATAAGACACCTACTAACTTACCAGCCTCTGAAGGTCGTTGATACTCTCAAACACACTTTGCTTGATGCTTATGAGATGGAATATGGGCCATGGCTTCCATGCTCTAATGCTCTATTCTCTCCAACTCACTCAAGCTTGGGTTTGCAAATGAGGAATATGTTGGCAAGAGACACTGCTTTGCCTAATAGGTGTTGTCATTGATGGCAACTAAGATCATTCCAAACATCCGCATAACACAAGTTGTTCATACCAGAAGTTAGAATCAGAATATGTCTAAGTCTGGGCAGTTAAGAATAGAGCAGTAACAGAGTCTGGTATCTTGATCCAGATCTCTCCGGTGGAAACACATGGTTTGTTGTGGACCTAAGGTAGTTGATAGCATTGCAAAGACACTTTAAATCTAGAGTTTTGTCCTTCGGTGATGAAGGATTCAAAAGATATTAGCATCTAAGTACTGGGTTCTAGTTTGACAAAGCAAACAAAAGAAGAACAGGTAGACCTTGAAAAAGATATTGATTCCAGGTGTATGGACGTTGCTTGTTGGACAAATGGTGGTGATCAGTGATTGTGACCGACATGAGTAATGATATCCAAGAGCAAGTTTTGGTCTGCACCTTAAGTTATGCATAGATCTAGCCGACAAAACAGAGCATTCATAAAAGTTATAGGTATTGTTGAAGTCGACTAATAGAATGATTATAGATCATGTTGTAGATATATATAGTCGGTGTAATTGGATGATTTAGTGTGTGGGGTGTATGCAAATAAGGTGTATGTGTGAAAAGAGCAGAAATCCAAAGTGTGAATGAAAGAAGATCAGTAAGAAGAGCAAAGCAAAGATGAAATGTGTAAGATCAATTTTTGTACTTAACTAGAACTAAAATTCATGCATGGGCAGATCCTATTAATCAGTTCAAATCTCTGTTGTTCTCTTGTAATATTTTTATAGGCAGTGAGCCTCCATTTGAGCAGTGAGCTCGAATGCATGTGCATTTCCACTCGTAAAATACTTTTAACAGAGTATTAATTTTGTGGGTTAACCCCCACCATGGTTTTTCCCTTAACTGGGTTTTCACGTCAAAAATCTTGGTCTCAAGTGTGTTATTTAAGTTTCTACTTATGTGATGCTAAAATGTTTATTTCATTAATTTGATTATAAGTTGTAAAGAAAGATTAAAAGTAGAAAAAGTTATAAATGTGTGACAACTGATTCACCCCCCCCCTCTCAGTTGTCCAGACCTAATCCAAGAATTGGTATCAGAGCAAGGTTCCTTTGAAAAGCCTAAACAGCTTGAGGAAAAGATCTTGGAAGAAGTTTCAAATGGATTCATTCAAAGATCAACTTTAGGTGGCCCTGAAAGAGCTTGTTTAGTCTAAAGTAGAAATTAGTAATGTGAAAGTTGAACTCAAAGATGCTGATGACACCATTGAAATGCTAAAAGATAAATTAAAGAAATCTTTGCAAAGGAAAAAGGAGCTACTTCTGCAGCTATCCAGCTTACCTGAAGAAAATGGCATGAGTGAAGCTTTGGAAGAAAAGACAAAGGAATGTGAGAAGCTGTCAAAAGAAGTTGTTTTGAAAATTGAAATGGAATCCGGCGTGATGAGGCAAACCAAAGAAAGTGAAGATAGGAAGAAAATTGAAGAAGAGCTGAATCAAAAACTAAGAGAAAGAACTGAAGAATATTGCAAATTGGATAGAATAGATGGACATCTAGAGTCTGATCTATAAGAAAGTAGAGACAATGAGAGAGAACTTGAAAGGCAAATTGTCATACTCAGACATGACCTAGAAGTTGTAAATAAATATAAGGAGAAATTCAAGATAAGCTCAGCAAAACTAGAAGTACTACTTGAAGGACAGAAAAAGGCTGATGACGAGCATGGTCTTGGATATGAGAAAGGTGAAAGCTCTGGATCCGGACATAAAAACTTTGAACGAAGGAATAGTAGAGATAGAACTAGAAAACCTCTGGTAAGACAGCCTAATGCTCAAAGATATTCATCATTCAATGGAAATTGTTTCAATTGCAATAAATTTGATCATAAAGCTACTCAGTACAGAAGTAGAGCAAATGAAAATGGTGCATCCTTCTCTGGTCAGTGCTTCAAATGCAAGAGGTATGGTCATAAATCCAATGAATGTAGAAGTATGATAATGAATAACTTTAATGGCAATTCCTTCGATGGCTACTGCTTTGCTTGCAATGGATTTGAACAAATGGCTAATCAGTGCAGATCAAGAGGAAATCAAGGTTATAAGAAAGAAAATGTTGTGTGCTTTAATTGCAAAGAATCTGGTCATATTGCAAGATTTTGCAGAATCAAGAACAATGGAAGAAGAGGTTCAGTAAACAGAAAATCGGATGAGCAGAGACAAGACAAAGGCAGAGAAAAAATTGATGCAAATGAGACTCAGAATGAAATTAACAAGATATGGGTCAAGAAGACAAATATGAATGACAGTAATGGATCTACACCGGAATCCGGTGCTAAAAATTCCTCCAGGAATTGATTTGAGAGCCTTGGCTTAGGGGGAGCAGCATTGCAAACCAAATTCCCCCAGCTAGTAAGCGAGTGCCTGGATTTGGCACAATAAGGAAAGGTACCTTAAATTGAATTAGAATAGTTGGGAGGATTTCTGGAAGAAAAGAAGTGGATATGACAAATTACGGAGTAATTTATGTGAAACTGTTCAACAAACAGAGTAACTAGATGTATTAGGGTAGAGCATTTATTACAAAGACAAATTAGGTGTTGCAGAACATAAAAGGATCATTCATTCCACATTTAGATCATTGTGCATCAAAAGAAAGAAAGAAGAGGAGAAGCGAATGAGTTCGAAGCTGAGAATTTCCAAGAATTGAAGTGCGAAGAGGATCTCCAAGAAAAACCCTAATCTGCAGAACAAGGTATTTCTATTTTTCTGCGAAACCTCTTGAATTCTCAATCTCTGCAAATGGCTACACCCTTACTTGTTGATGTCACTAAGAGGCCCCACCCTAAATTCAAGAAGCATCCCTATAAATCTGTTGAAGTCGAGCCATTAGGTGCCTTCTCGAGTGTTCCTTATGGGGTTTTACATGTTGAAGACATTAGAGCATACATTCATTGCAATCTAGAAGAATTTGGGAATCTGAAACTGATGCAGTTGTTTAAGAATCATCTAAAAGATGACAATTACTAACTGAGACCTTAATTTGAAGCCCTTGAAAGCAAACACTTTCTACAAATGATTGAATTTCTGGCCTTTCATGAAAATGAATGGGTTGTTACATCTTAAGCTGAATACATGATGAATTCTTGTGGCTAATGAAACCATTTAAGATAACAAAGGATGTTATCAAGACTGTAACTGGGTTAAACTCCTTTGACGGATTACCCATGTTAAAAGCCATTAAAAACCATACAATAACTAATAGCACTACCGATGCCAAGTTTGATAAAAGGGCAATGACCATCAATAATATCACATAACCGGATGTTAAATTTGCCTCTATGGTGATCAGGTACAAGATCTATCACTCCAGCAGGGAAAATTTAGTTTCCGAGATTGCAATATATGTAGCTTATAAGATGTTAAAGGAGAATACAGACTATGATCTGTGTGAATTACTGCAAAATCAGCTAGTAGAGAATGTGAGAAAAATCAAAAGAGATAAGAAAAACTCCTTCAAATATGGTTCCTTGATAATATGCCTATTTTTCTATTTCATGAATGAAGTGCTTGGAGTGCAAGGTGTGCACTAGACAAATGACAAACTGGTGCAATCCAGATAAGAGACCATTTACATAATCTTGGAGATTCAAGTGCACAAAAGACTGCAATCTGGGGATATTTCAAAAACTTTCAAAGTCTGATGCATGCAAGGGAAAGAATCCCTAGTTCAGTTGTTGAAAAGTATGAAAATGAAATATGTTTTATGGTAGACACAGATCAATGTTTGATGGAAGCAGTAGAACCAAGAATAGTATGGATAATGACAATGGGCTATGAAGTGGATGAGAAAATTCTAGACATGTATGCTCAACATCTCCTGAGCAAACCTAAAGACACCTCTGTTGAAAGGCTTGGAACATACAAGGAACTAAGCTTAAAGTTGAATGTGGAACTTAGACATCTAGAAACAAAAAGGAAGGTACACAAGCAAGTGGAGATGTATGCATAAAGCATTGGGATTACAAAAGAAATAATGAGATAAAATAGAGAAAGGATTGAAAAGATAAAGAAGAGCATTGAGCAGGCAAAAAGTGAGTCTATAGTTCCCCCAGAAGCCCCACCAAGCTCCTCAAGGAAGACAAGGAGTTCTGCAATTCCTGCTAAGCCACTCAAGTCCACTTCTACTAAGAAGCTAGAAGCCACTCCATCCAGTGAAGTAGGGAAAAGAAAGAAAACCAAGGCAACAAGAACCCACAAGAGCACACAAGATGATGAGGAAACAAAGATAGATGAAAAAGTGAAAGAAATAAGATCCAAGAAGGTCAAAACTTCAAAAACTTCTGAAGATCTTCCTTCCAGAAGCATTAAGGCTAGTAAAAAGCAAGTAACCGGTAAGGTCGCCATGACTATTGATGAAATTGTAAAAACAATCACTGTTCATGGAAATTTAAAACCTATCAGAGTTTACTATGATAATCTTGATCAAGCAAATAAGAAAATTTTAGAAGATGCCATTATCATATATCTGAATAAATTCAATAGAGCCCTATTGGAAATCTTACAAGACCTTCCTAAAAGTTTAAGGAAGGTAATGGAAATGAGGAAAGAAGCAGCCAAGGATAAAGACATAGAACTCAGAGAGTATGTTCTCTCCTCTTTATGCCCTGTAATGACCAGAAAAGAAGCAGATAAAATCCTCAAAAAAGTTAAAGATAAATTTAGAAGCAAGGTCTGGAAGAACAAGCTAATGCTTGGTGAGATTGAGGAAATTGCAAAGGAAACAGAAGAAATTTTGAGAAAGGATTTAGACAAAGATAAATACTATATTGTCTCAGAAAAACAAGTGGAAGAAGACAATCCTCCTGCTCCAGAACAAGAAGCTCCTGAAGAAGAAACTAACAAGATAATTGATGACCAAAGTACTACTCTAGATCCTTTGGAACTAATCCATGAGGAAACCAATGATAAACTTGATATTGGAGAAGTTTAGGAAGAGAAACAAGTCAATTAGGAGGACATAGATATGGTAGAAAGAATAGTTGATGCAGGGATTACTCCACCACTTGATCACTCTGGAAAAGAAGAGGATATTGCTACTACACAGAGTTCTCCAGATCTGGCAAAGGCAGAAGCATATGCATTATTGTCGAGTGGGCACATCTCACTTTTGGATGGAATGAAGAGTACTTGGGCCTCTGAACTTGCCCAATTAAAAACCAATTTTACAGATATCCTAAAGTTCATGTAAATAGGATTTGATGATTTGTTATACATATGCGATAGTATAAACATAATTTTTGGAGAATTTTGGCTTGTAGATCCCACCCTTTGCCATTGATGTCAAAGGGGAGTGAAGTACAATGAAAAATGAGGTATTCAGCAAAGAGGGAGCACCAGATTAAGTGAAGGGCACGAGTATACAGAAAAAGGGGGAGTCGCTCTAAGACACTTAGTCATTTTTCACTAAGTGTTGCCATCAATGCCAAAGGGGGAATTTTTGGCAAGAGACACTACTTTGCCTGATAGGTGTTGTCATTGATGGCAACTAAGATCATTCCAAACATCCGCATAATACAAGTTGTTCATACCGGAAGTCAGAATCATAATTTGTCTAAGTCTAGGCAATTAAGAACATAGCAGTAACAGAGTCCGACATCTTGATCCAGATCTCTCCAGTGGAAAGACATGGTTTGCTGTAGACCTAAGGTAGTTGACATCATTGCAAAGATACTCTAAATCCAGAGTTTTGTCCTCCAGTGATGAAGGATTCAAAAGATATTAGCATCTGAGTACCGGGTTCCAGTTTGACAGAGCAGACAAAAGAAGAACAGGCAGACCTTGCAGAAGATCTTGATTCTGGATGTATGGAAGTTGCTTGTTGGACAAATAGTGGTGATCAGTGATTGTGGCTGACATGAGTAATGATCTCCAAGAGCAAGTTTTGGTCTGCACCTTAAGTTATGCATAGATCTAGTCGACAAAGCAGAGCATTCATAAAAGTTCTAAGTATTGTTGAAGCCGACTGATAGAATGATTGTAGATCATGTTGTGGATATATATAGTCGATGTAATTGGATGATTTAGTGTGTGTGGTGTATGCGAATAAGGTGTATGTGTGAAAAGAGTAGAAATCCAAAGTGTGAATGAAAGCAGATCAGTAAGAAGAGCAGAGCAAAGATGAAATGTGTAAGATCAGTTTTTGTACTTAACTAGAACTGAAATTCATGCATGGGTAGATGCTATTAATCAGTTCAAATCTCTATTGTTCTCTTGTAATATTTTCATAGGCAGTGAGCCTCCATTTGAGCAGTGAGCTCTGGGCAGTGAGCCCGAATGCATGTGCATTCCCACTTGAAAAATACTTTTAACAGAGTATTAATTTTTTGGGTTAACCCCCACCGTGGTTTTTCCCTTAACCGGGTTTCCACGTCAAAAATCTTGGTGTCAAGTGTGTTATTTAAGTTTTTGCTTATGTGATGCTGAAATGTTTATTTCATTAATTTGATTATAAGTTGTAAAGAAAGATTAAAAGTAGAAAAAGTTATAAATGTGTGACAATTGATTCACCGCGCCCCCCTCTTAGTTGTCTGGACCTAATCCAATAGAATATGGCCCCCATAGACCATTTATAGCCTCCACCTAAGCCCTAACCCTAATTTTTCTAGCCTAACCCTAATTTTTCATCACCATGCCTCATATCATATTTGTTTTTCCTTGTTTCTTTTTCTTCTGACCTCGTTTTTATCCTGAACCTAGTTTTCACCACCATTTTCTTCTTTTCGAGACTTCACCTAGAAAATTTATTTTATCCGTTTGATCTCTCAAGAAGGCATATCCCATTTATTCTTCCCCTTCCCTTCGGTCAGATGGGGCAAAATTTTAATTTTCTTTGATATAATGCCACTCCCACTTGATCACGACACCACATCAAAGAGGGGCAAAATATAGACACCTGAAAATGGCATGCCTTAGACTACCATTTTCCAACATCTCCCTAACATCTTCTTCTGCACTAACCCATCCCCTTCCTCACAATTAATTAAATAAATTTTATTTAATTAATTTATTCGATCCACCTACCCATAATTAACTAAATATTTTATTTAATTAATTACTCTCCTTAACCATTACCTAAGAATTAAATAAATAAATATTTATATTTATTTAATTAATTTTCTCTCTTCCCCATTAACCCAGATTAATGAAATAAAGTCTATTTATTTAATTAATTTATCCTTACCTATAGCCAAACCTAGGTTAATCAAATAAATGTCATTTATTTTATTAACTAACCTATCCCATCAAAATCCGTACAACTAGTTGATTAAATGAACCTATATTTAATTAATTTGGATCACTATTAACCCATCCTCTAATTTCCTACAACCAGATTAATTAAATTAATCCTCTATTTAATTAATGTAACCCTCATTAACTTATCTCCCATAATTGATTAAATAATCTACATTATTTAATTAATTAAACTCACATGTGTCTCCACCTCACCCTTCCCAATCCATGAACTTGTCCCATCTCATCCCACTCATCCATACAATGAGTTTTTAATTCATTCACATGTCTCCATCCTCATTAACGCAAAGCCTTCCCAAGGCCAAATTAAAATTCCAAAATATTGGGAGCCCTCCATCTTTGTTGATGAAACCCTAGCCATTAATTTCACAATGAAATCTCATCCATTGGATCTCAAATTTCAACTCTAGTCATTGTCATTGATCTGAAATCCTCCAAAAATCTATAAATAAGGGGCCCTTCCAAGCATTTTAAGCTCTAACTATCCATTAACCATGAACTAAGCTCCAAATATCTAAGAATTCATGCTCTCATAATCCCATTAATATCATAGCCAAATTATCCTAAAATCATAGCCAATTCCTTGCCCTCATTATGTTGGTTTATACTTGAGCAATCCACATTCAATTTGTATTGGGTAAAGCTAGGATTTGTAGTTAGGTGCATGCATTTTCTCCACCTTACCAAGGAGACTAAAATGGAGTGAAGATTTGAAGGTATATTGCTTTTTTATGTTCATTTTACATTTTAACATCTTCATCACATTTTACAATCTTCAAGATGATATAATTAGTGGTTTTATTTATTTGCTTGTGTTTAACATGATAATTTTATCTTTTGTGTTAATCCTCAAATTTGACTAGGTAATTGTCATGAAAAATTGCTTGATAGGTAGGGTTCACCATCACATTTAGGCCTTGGATGAGAGCCAACAAGATTTGAAGTGACCATGTTGTACATAATACTATGCATAGTGAGCACTCTTGATAGGGTATACACATCACCTTTCCCTTAAGTATCTAGATCTGGCAATAATCAACCTCAACTAAAGGATCTCTAATCCATAATTAATAGAGAGAGAGATGAAGCGATCAAGAGAGATATAGTGGGAGAGAGAGAGAGAGAGAGAGAGAGAGAGAGAGAGAGAGAGAGAGAGAGAGAGAGAGAGAGAGAGAGAGAGAGAGAGAGAGAGAGAGAGAGAGTTTTAATTGATTATTTCATGCTAACAATCCAAATATCACATGTGTCCATGGGGAGCTACTCTCAAGGAAACATGTTATATTTGCATAGGGAAATAGAGACAAAGAGGGAGACAAATAGATATATAGATAAAGGCATAGAGATAAAGATATATACAAATAAAGAGATGAGAGTGACTTGGAAGACATGGTTTTAGATGTTCTTCTAAAAGAGGCCACACAAAAGGGATGGACACCCATGATGCCAACCTACCAATTGTATCAAAAAGTTGGCGGTTTCTCATCATGAGGTGGCATTTGGGGTCTCCCAAGGAGAAAATAAGTGAGAGGTATTATAGGGTCATGAGGCAACAATCGCAGACGGAAATTTATAACAAAAACAAGGGACAATAATTCATTGTGACAACACCAACGAATTTGTTTGATTTATTAACCTTCACAATCCATACATTTATTGTGAATGCCTCTAGGTAAAAGCGCAAAGCTGTGTCACACTTTTATAAAGGAAATGGCCAATGTTGATCCAACTTTTAAACTTGAATCACTAAAAAGTAACATATATGTTTTGAATTTTGAAATGATGTAAACTAATAAAATATTTAATTTTTGGTATATTGAATGTTTGTATTTTTTGAAAAAATATAAAAAATTATTTGAATTTAGTTTTTAATAAATTGACACTATAATTTAGTTGCTATAAAATGATGAAAAATAAAGTTACATGAGAATCTTTACATGATATAATTATATATTGATTTTTTATATAAAATCTACATTATGGTTATATTTATTATTATATTCAATATAATATAAATTATTACATATAATATATAATATAATATTATTTAAATTAATTTGTAAGATTCTAAAAGATTAATTAACCTTCCATGGGTTGAGAGGGAGGGAGGTAGGGAGAGAGGGGGGCAGGGGAGAGGGAGGAAGAGAGATAAAGATTCAATCAGTTGTTTCACACCAACAATCCAAAGATGACATGTGTCCATAATGAGCTATGCTCAAGACAACATGTTATATTTTTAAGGACTTAATAATTCACCTTTAAAGCCTCTTCAGCATACCCATTGCACACTAATGTTCACGCTAGCTTTTTTACAGAAAATTGTATTTTGTATTTTAGTTCCACTCACAAATGAGAATTATAAAAGTAGATTCAATAAGTTAATTAAATTAATATTGTTGCAAGTATGAGGTTAACCAGTGTTGTCATTGATGTCAACATACTCATATTGCATTGGTAAGAAGGATTGGATGAGTTGTGTGCTGAGGTTATTGAGGAAATCAATCTCAATCAGGAACAGTGATCAGAAGAAGGCAAAAGTACTCAATAGGTTGAGGATCAGAGGATGCGGATTAAAGAGTTTGTAGATATGAATCTTGAGGTGTTCCAGTTAAGATTTCAAAGGTCCACATGAAGATATGAAGAAGTTGTGATCGATCAAGTAGAACTGGTTTCGGGAGATGCTCCGGAGTGACAGAGTGTTACAAAAAGGTCTGGTGAGATCCGAAAGTGCATTATCCTATCTTGCGGATTGGAAGGAGTGTTTGGGATGTCCTTGTGATGTGTCATCTCAATTTGTTCATAGTTTAGAGGTCCGGAAGCACCTTTTGCATTATGACAGTGGCGGTAGATTGTGTTCTTGAAGTTTCAGATGAAGAAGAGAAGAGATCCTGATAAGTAGAGGAAGTGCGGATGTACCTGGTCATTCAGGCAAGCCTGTGAAGGTTCTTGGATCATGTTGATGTTGTGTTGTCGGTCCGCATTAGTGTTAGAGCCCAGAATTGGAGTTATTCTTTCGGATGAAGATGTTCTTGTTCAGACTGGCCGACTGGATGAGTTATTCATCTTGCGAATGTTCTTGTGGATGATTACTGACTTGCGAATGTTATTATGGTTGATTGCTGACTTAGATGATTCTTCTTAAGTCGATGCCTTGTATAAATAAAGATTTGTGAATTCATTTTGAGGGGTGTAGTGAAGCGGATGAGTGTGGCATAGCGAGAGAGCGAAAGGCAGAGCAAGTTTGTCATGGGCTTAAATGGAACTGATCCAAACATGGTGAAGATGTCAATCTCCAGTTCAAGTTTGTGATTCTTATCACTTTGTAGACAGTGTGTCTCTTTGTAGGCAGTATGCCTCCTTGTGAGCAGTGTGCTCAGGCAGTGAGTACTGATTGGCATGTGCCATCTATTTTTCTTATTCTTCTAACAGAGAATAATCCTTGGGTTAATCACCCCGTGGTTTTTCCCTTAACCGAGTTTTCCACGTCAAAATCTTAGTGTCTAATGTGTTGATTTGCTCCGGTGTTTATGCTTTATGCTTATGCTTTCATGAATGGTTAATTGATATGATGTTAACTAACAAAGAAGAATTAAGTGTTTGAATTGAGAGCAAGTTTTTGCAAAACTGATTCACCCCCCCTCTCAGTTGTGTGCCCTAGATCTAACAATTGGTATTAGAGCCAAGTTCCTCTAAAAGGAGCTTAACTGCTTGAGGAGATCCAGGATGTCGTCGTATAAGAAGGACAGTCCGAAGTTTGATGGAACCAATTTCACTCTCTGGAAAGGTCGCATGAAATGTCACTTGGAGTGTATGGGAAAAGCATACCTATCCATGGTCACAAAACCATATGTACCTCCACAGGGTGGTCCGACAACTCTAAATGAAATCATAGATGCTGAAAATAATCTGCGGACCAAAGAAGCTCTTCTAAGCGCACTGAATGACTCAGAACTCTCAAATGTTATTGACCTACCAACTGCCTATGAGATCTGGACTAAACTGGAACTTCTGCATGAAGGAGATGAGTTTGTCAAAAGTGCAAGGCTACAAAGTCTCAAAGGGAAATTTGAAAGATTGAAGATGAGAGATGATGAAAACATCACTACCTTTATGCCAAGAGTAAATGAGCTGGTATGTGGAATTAGGAATATTGGTGGTACTCTGGATGAAAATGAGATTGTTTGCAAAATTCTCAGATCCCTTCCTGCTGCCTACCAAATTAAGGTTGCTGCCATTAATGAATTCAGAACCCATACAACTGTCATAAGAGAACAATTGGCTGGCAAACTAGCTGCATTTGAAATGACCAAGTTTGGAGATGATCCCCCCAAGACTGAATCTGCATTCAAAGCCAATACCTATGTGAAAGGCAAACAAAGATTTGATCCGGGAGAAAAATCTTCAAGGAAGCTGTCATGGTATGATCAAGCAAGGAAAGACATGGAAGAGGAAGAAGCAGAAACAACTCATCTTGTAGCTCTCATTGCAAAGAGACTTCCAAGAGGATCCGGTAAGTATGAAAGAAAATTACCCTTTAAGTGCTTCAACTGCAATAAAATTGGTCATTTTGCTTCAAGATGTCCGGAAAGATCTGCAAGGTCAAATTCTAACAGACAAAGGTTCCAAAAGAATTGTTATTATGTTAATGAAGAAGCTAATAATAAATGAGTAACAGATGATGAATCAGAGATAGGAGACAAAACTGGAAATGAATGGGTGTTTATTGCCATCAAGGAAGAAGTTCCAATACCCTCTGAATCTGTCAATCATAAGATTGTAGAAAGAGCTTTGGCTGCCCAAGTTGAAGAAAAGGATGATTGGGTTATTGACAGTGGATGCTCTCACCATATGACAGGTGACAAGAACAAGTTCTTAGATTTGGAAAGGTATGAAGGAGGAATGGTAAAGTTTGGTGATAATTCTGCTGGTAGAATCAGAGGTAGGGGAACTATTTCTTTTGATGGAAAGAGCAAAACTGGTAATGTACTGTATGTTGAAGGATTGAAGCACAATCTTCTCAGTGTTGGACAGTTGGTAGACAAAGGTGATGATCTCCGGTTCAAAAATGGAAGATGTAGGATCTTTAAAAGTTCCAGAACTAAGATTGCATCCCGTACTCAAACAAAAGGTAATATCTTCCATCTAGTTGGGTCTAATAAAAGTTGTTTGTTTGTTCAAATTGATCAGAGTTGGTTATGACATAGAAGGATGTGTCATGTAAATTTTGATAATATCATCAAGATAAGCAATACTCAGGCTGTAAGAGATCTTCCAAAATTGGTGAAACCTACAAATAGTTTGTGCAAAGAATGTCAGCTAGGTAAATAGAGTAGAGTCTCTTTCAAAAGCAAGGATCAGTCCTCTACCGGATTATTGGAATTAGTTCATACTGATCTATGTGGTCTGACAAGAATCAAGAGTATGCAAGGTGACATATATTTCATGTTACTGATTGATGACCATTCCCAAATGATGTGGGTTACCTTTCTAAAAGAGAAATTAGAAGCCCTTGAGAAGTTTAAAATCTTCAAAGTTATGGTAGAAAATCAAACCGGATTGAAACTGAAATGTCTAAGGTCTGATAAAGGTGGTGAATTCACATCCGGTGAATTCATAGACTTTTGTGAGAAGCATGGTATAAAAAGACAGTTGTCTGCTCCTAGGACTCCACAACAGAATGGAGTAGTTGAGAGAAAGAACCGGACCATCTAGGAAGCAAATGTTCCTCAGATGTTTTGGAGAGAAGCTGTCAGCACTGCAGTCTACACTCTCAATCGAGTTCAAATCAGAAGCAATACGGGTAAGACTCCTTATGAACTTTGGTTTGGTGTCACTCCTACTGTGAGATATTTCAGAGTATTTGGTAGCAAATGTTACATCAAAAGAGATGAAGATCTAGGAAAGTTTAATGCTAGAAGTGATGAAGGAATTTTCTTGGGTTACTCTACTCAAAGCAAAGTGTACCGGTGTTCCAACAAGAGACTGAGAAAGATGATAGAAAGTACTAATGTGAAAGATGATGAAGGAATTGAGAAGCCCTCAAGATTTTATGAGTATGATGAAGATGATCAAGATGGTGTTCAGGTTCAAGGAGCTCAACCCTCTCCGGAAAATCAGATTCAGACTGATCCGGTAAATCAGGAAGAAGAGATAGGTCTGAATGAGCCTGATCAAGAAGCAGAAGTACAAGAAACTCCCAAAGTTCCAAGGTATGTAAGATTGAACCATTCTAAAGATCAGATCATAGGTGACAAAAGCAAAGGTGTACAAACAAGGAAACAAATTGCTCAAAATTCAAATGAATGCTGTTTGATCTCAAAAATTGAACCTAAGACAACAAATGAAGCTTGCAATCATGAAAATTGGTCCAAAGCAATGGAGGAAGAGTTGATGCAAATTGAGAAAAATCACACTTGGGATCTTGTTCCCAGAACTAGAGAAAAGAATGTGATTGGAACCAAATGGGTCTTCCGGAACAAACTAAATGAAGTTGGTGAAGTAATCAGAAATAAAGTCAGATTAGTTTGCAAAGGCTACTCTCAAATAGAAGGGATTGATTTTGAGGAAACCTTTGCTCCGATGGCAAGAATTGAAGTAGTAAGACTATTTCTTGCATTTGTTGCCTTCAAAGATTTCAAAGTGTATCAGATAGATGTCAAATCTGCCTTCCTGAATGGTGACCTAGAAGAAGAGGTGTACATTGAACAACTGGATGGATTTCACTTATCAGAGCATGGTGATATGGTCTGCAAATTAAAGAAGGCACTGTATGGTCTAAAGCAAGCCCGAAGAGCATGGTATGAGAGGTTGGACAAACATCTTTTGAAGATTGGTTTCAACAAAGGTACTGCTGATAGTAATCTATATTTCTAAATAGATAATGAAAACATTTTGATTGTTGAAGTATTTGTGGATGATATCATCTTTGGAGGAAGAGACAGTTTGTGTAAAACCTTTGCAAATCAAATGAAAAGTGAGTTTGAAATGTCAATGCTTGGTGAAATGAATTTCTTTTTGGGTCTGCAAATTACTCAGACAAAGAAAGGCATCTTTATCTCTCAAACTAAATATGTGAAAAAACTTTTGAGGAAATTTGGAATGGAAGACTCAAAGCCTATGAACACTCCGATGACTACCGGATGTAAGTTGAGCAAAGATGATGACTCTCCTAAGATAGATCAGACAAAGTACAGATCAATGATTGGTGGATTACTGTATCTCACTCAGATTAGACCAGATATAATGCAGGCTGTTGGTCTTGTGGCAAGATTCCGGGCTGATCCCAGAGAATCTCATGTCATGGCAATCAAAATAATTTTTAGGTACTTGAAAGGAACGGTTGAGTATGGCCTATGGTATCCCAGAGATCATGACTTTTCTCTTCATGCATATACAGATGCAGATTGGGCAGGAGATGTGGATGATAGGAAGAGTACAAGTGGAGGAGCATTCTTTTTGGGAAAAAGGTTGGTTTCTTGGCTAAGCAAGAAACAAGAAGCAATATCACTTTCTACTACTAAAGCAGAATATATTGCAGCAGTAGGTTGTTGCACTCAAATTTTATGGATGAAGTAGATGTTATAAGACATTAAAGTAGAATATGAGGAGCCTATCACAATTTTCTGTGATAATTCAAGTGTAATAAATATTTCTAAGAATCTGGTGTTACATTCTAAGACCAAGCACATATCTATCAAGTTTCACTTTCTGAGAGAACAAGTGAACAAGGATGAAGTCAGATTGGAGTATGTACCTTCTAAGGATCAGATTGCAGATATATTTACTAAACCTCTTCCCAAGGACTCTTTTGAGTATCTCAGGGAGAAGTTAGGGGTCATGGCCCCTCCGGTGATGAACTAGTATGCACTGATGTGCATCAGTCTGGTGGATATCACAATCATATCTTGTGATCCGGATTGATGATGGGGAGTTGCTACTAAAGGGGAGCAACTGGTATTATTCTAATGAGTTAGAAGTGCAAGTATGAGCCCTTTGCCATTGATGTCAAAGGGGGAGAGAAGACATGTGAAAAAAAATTGGTTGATGATCAAAGGGGGAGCAGTAAAGGAAGAGAAGACATGTAAAGAGTTGTTGCTGATAGGGGGAGCTGTGACAGAAAGGAGAAGTTCTTGTCTTGATGGTTTTTCACATCATATGTTGCCATCAATGACAAAGGGGGAGATTGTTGCAAGTATGAGGTTAACCAGTATTGTCATTGATGTCAACATACTCATATTGCATTGGTAAGAAGGATTGGATGAGTTGTGTGCTGAGGTTATTGAGGAAATCAGTCTCAATCAGGAACAGTGAAGAACAATGATGAGAAGAAGGCAAAAGTACTCAATAGGTTGAGGATCAGAGGATGCAGATTAAAGGGTGTGTAGATATGAATCTTGAGGTGTTCCAATTAAGATTTCAGAGGTCCGCATGAAGATATGAAGAAGTTGTGATCGATCAACTAGAACCGGTTCTGGGAGATGCTCTGGAGTGACAGAGTGTTACAAAAAGGTCCGGTGAGATCCGGAAGTGCATTATCCTATCCTACGGATTGGAAGGAGTGTTTGGGATGTCCATGTGATGTGTCATCAAGATTTGTTCATATTTTGGAGGTCCGGAAGCACCTTTTGCATTATGACAGTGGCGGTAGACTATGTTCTTGAAGTTTCGGATGAAGAAGAGAAGAGATCCTGATAAGTAGAGGAAGTGCAGATGTACCTGGTCATTCAGGCAAGCCTGTGAAGGTTCTTGGATCATGTTGAGGTTGTGTTGTTGGTCCGCATTAGTGTTAGAGCCTGGAATTGGAGTTATTCTTCCAGATGAAGATGTTCTTGTTCAGACTGGCCGACCGGATGAGTTATTCATCTTGCGAATGTTCTTGTGGATGATTACTAACTTGCGAATGTTATTATGGTTGATTGCCGACTTAGATGATTCTTCCTAAGTCGATGCCTTGTATAAATAAAGGTTTGTGAATTCATTTTGAGGGGTGTAGTGAAGCGGATGAGTGTGGCATAGCGAGAGAGTGAAAGGCAGAGCAAGTTTGTCATGGGCTTAAATGGAACTGATCCAGACATGGTGAAGATGTCAATCTCCAGTTCAAGTTTGTGATTCTTATCACTTTGTAGACAGTGTGTCTCTTTGTAGGCAGTGTGCCTCCTTGTGAGCAGTGTGCTCGGGTAGTGAGCCCTGATTGGCATGTGCCATCCATTTTTCTTATTCTTCTAACAGAGAATAATCCTTGGGTTAATCACCCCGTGGTTTTTCCCTTAACCAGGTTTTCACGTCAAAATCTTAGTGTCTAATGTGTTGATTTGCTCCGGTGTTTATGCTTTATGCTTATGCTTTCATGAATGGTTAATTGATATGCTGTTAACTAACAAAGAAGAATTAAGTGTTTGAATTGAGAGCAAGTTTTTGCACAACTGATTCACCCCCCCTCTCAGTTGTGTGCCCTAGATCTAACAAATATTATATAGAGGTAGATATATAGAGAGAGGTAGAGGGATAGAGAGAAAAAGAGGCACACACACACACACACACAGGTGTACCACCACAGTTAGTGGATTCAAAGATGGAATCTTACACATTGAGAGTTATATTCTATTTTGAGATTGTTGACTTCTAATGAGGGGTGTCAAAATTAACCCATGGTTTTATTGAAATGACAAGTAGTTTATAGGATCACAAAATTTTATAAATATAACCCTTCGCATGGTGTTTTGATTTCATTTGGATTATATTGTAGGGATTTGTAGGCTTTTAGTTTAGGTCTAAGTATTAACATGCTATTAAAGTGTTAACATATGGGCTACAACATTAGTGGAGTTTCTCAATCTATTGTAAGCTTATTTTGAAGGAATATATTAAGGTCAAAATGGATGTCATCTTATCTTTTCTATCTTCTTCACTTATTCTTCTATGTTTTATTAAGGTTACATGTGTTTCAGATCAACAAAGAGAGATAAAGAGAGGAAGAGATATAGAGAGATAAATGAGTGCTTAGTATTAAACCACTCCCCTCACCCCCGCCTTTAAATATAGCATGCTTGTATACATTTTTTTAATTTGATAAAATATAAGTTTTGGGTCATTGATATTTTTTAAATACATTTTTTCCTTCTCTACGGGTATTTGTCAATTTTCCATGAGGATTGTTCCTTGGGTGGTGGGCCTCTTTTTGACTGATAATCATGTTCCTTCTACAAAAGTTTTTTCCAAAGCGAGATTAAACATAATAGGCCCCCATGACATAGAATGCACACCATTTTTGAGGCTTTGAGATCATTCCCATATAATCTACAAATTTAAACTAATCAAAAGTTTTCCTTTGAAAATTTAATATTCATGTCTAAATTTAATTTTAATCCATCTGAGCTCCAAATTATGCCAAGGTGTGAAATTATAAAAGCAATAAGAGTCACTAAGTTTGATTGATCTTTGTATCATGTGACATCCCATGAGAGGATGCATGATGGTAGGCAAGATGATAACTAAACATGATGTAGGTTGTGACCACACTTATATTTGCAAGAGAATACCTATTAATTTGTAGGTGTCAAGTTGTCAAATATGAGGCTTGTGATAAACAAACATACATGCTTCAAATAATATACATAGTTAACAACTAATGGAATGCCACTAAACTCAGATGCAATGCATGAACAAGAATCTAGAAACAAGATGCATGCAAATAGAGGTTAGACATCAAACATGAAAGCTCACAAATTTGAAGTACTCATGACACTTGAGAATACAAACAACAACATGGGCCACATGGATACAAGACAATCATCATTCACTTCAAGGCATATGAATTGAACTTCCACAACTCTTCAACATACCCATTGCACACCAACATGTGATTGCTAGTTTAATTGCATTAATAGGCCCTATAGGTATACTTTAAGATATGATTAAAAATATTATGCCAGTTTTAAACATCATTGTCATCAACAAAAGTGAAAATAAATATTTACCCCTTTTTAATGTGGATGGAATATAAAATTATAAAATTACTATTTAACTTTTGACCATTAAATAAATAAATAATGTTTAAATAAAGTGAAAATATTCTTACATTTAATCATATTAAACAAAAGTATCTACTTACCTTCTCTATTCCACTAATGTCACGTCCAACCTGACCAAGGGGGCAATACCATCACGATGAAGATAGACACTCAGATTCCACCCAAAAAAAATTAAGAATTTTTTGGTACTGCGAGGCTAAGTCTGTCATGTAGCTATAATTTTGTTTTCTCTTGAAAATTTCAATGAAAGGGGAGAAACAATATAAAGAAGAAATTCTGTGAGCTAAAAAGTAATTAAAGTTAAGTCTGACCAACTCGGCTAACTTTACGCAGCTTCCACAAAGATTTTTTTGGTACTGCGGGGCTAAGTCTGTCATGTAACAATGATTCTGTTTTCTCTTGGAAATTTCAATGGAAGGGGAGAAACAACGTAAAGAAGAAATTCTGTGAGTAAAAAAATAGGTAAAGTTAAATCTGACCAACTAGGCTAACTTTGTCATGATGAAGATAGACACAGATTCTACAAAGATTTTTTTTTGGTACTGCGGGGCTAAGTCTGTCATGTAGCAATGATTATGTTTTCTCTTGGAAATTTCAATGAAAGGGGAGAAACAACGTAAAGAAGAAATTCTGTGAGCAAGAAAGTAGGTAAAGTTAAATCTGCCCAGTAACTTTGTCACGATGAAGATAGACACGCAGATTCCACAAAGATTTTTTTGGTACTGTGGGGCGAAGTCTGTCATGTAGCAATAATTCTATTTTCACTTGTAAATTTCAATGAAAGGAGAGAAACCGCGTAAAGAAGAAATTCTATGGGCCAAAAAGTAAAGTTCAAAATAGAAAGTCGTTTTCGTACAAACGCCTTCCCCGTTGTTTCACATTGTCGGTGCGTCTCACTTGTCAGTTGTCACTCACCGAAAACTCTTCCAGAAAATTCATTGGCCTTGTTTACACTTCCGCATTTTCATACAAACACCTTCCCCGGCTGAGCTCTTCCACACATTAATTACGTCGATAATCATGTAAATGTACAATTGAGAATCGACGGTTTCGAACACAAGATAAGCAATGGACGGCCAAAATCAGAACATTGACGTGTTTTCGTACAAACGCCTTCCCCGTCGTTTCCCAGCCGGAGCTTTTCCCCCAATTATTTCTCCAATGGCAACAGCTTAGCTATGCTTTCGAGGAAATTGCACCTCCATCCACATTGCATCAAAGAAGTTGCCCGCCAAAGTACTCATTAATCATCGTGGTACTAACACCAGAGTATCCTATAGTAAGCTAATTCAAAGTACAAGTAACACCCTGACAAGCATTGGTCACCACACATCGTTTAGGTTGATGATCAAAGATTTTAAGACCTTTCTACAAGCTTGGTTCATCACCAAGCAAGTAGTAGCTACATCATCACCAAGCAAGAAGTAGAAAATGCATTCAAGCTTATTCTACATTCTTACCTTAGTTGTATCAAGTCTTTAATGTAAGACTCTTGTGCCATTACTTCCCACCTCTATTGGATACTTTAGATGATGTAGAGACACTTTAGCAAATAAAGACCAATCCATAATACATAATATAGTGTTGCCAATGAATTGGATCAAACCATTGATGTCAAGGTTAATTGAACATGTAAACAAGAGATCCATCTCTTCTACATCATCAAAGTAGCTCAAGTGCCTTCCTAGGGATAATGGTTAATAAAGGCTTAGGTTACCAATTTATTTTTCCACATCTTTTGTCTAAATTGCAAGCAATGGGACCATTGATCTTCAAGGAGGGGTGATTGATCTAGGAGGATATGGGTCACCAAATCTTACTATAAATCGTGGGTGTTTATTGATAGCCCTTGCAATTTTGTTAGCAAGATCCCCATCCTATTCAACACCCACATGTCATACCACAAGTTGTGAGTCTACTTTCACAGTTGTGAGTGATTGGGGATTGTCGTTGGGTGGTTGTGAAATGGTTTGACTGACCTAGTATTTCACCTTCTCTCTTTGTATATTAATGTAGACAAACATTCTTTGGAGTAAGAGATGAGGAGAAGAGAGGCATCACTCATCTATTCTCACAAATAGTGTACAAAACTAGCATGATAAGACCTTGTTATTCAATTCTACACATGTTGTCAATTGTCTTCTCTATTTTCATTGTTCAATTTACTCTGCATGTTTCTAACCTCTATCATGCACACAAACCATTTTCTCATACAACTTAAATGAATTCATTTAATTGAGTTATCCAACGGGTCCTCTCTTGGGCCCCATATAAAAGGGGGTTACACTTTCAATGTTGCATTGTTCGTTGGCCCACAAACATGCCTTGGAAAACATGCCACACCTAGAAAATGATTAAAAACCCCTTTCGAATTGAGAAAAATTAGCTCTTCTAGAAGTATGATGGGATGTAGAAAGAAGCTAGAGTGTTTCATCTTTGTTTGTAGGTCATCAGGAGCTCAGATGAGGGAATTGGGGGTTCCTCTAGAAGATAATAAATTGAAGAGGACTCAACATTAAAATGTTTTTATAGAGAACTGGCGATTATATTGAGGTTGTTTGTAGTTTTGCAAGGTTGGAAAGTGAGTTTTGTAAGGGTAAACTCTTTCAAAAATCCCATGAGGTTGCATAGAATGTTGCATTTCACATTGTAGGATTGGGTTGAGTGTTGGATTATCTTTTATATGTATAAGAACAACAAATAAGGTTTTGAAATATGTTTAAGATCAAACATGAAATTTAATGTTAATGTTATGAGAAGGGCAATAAAACTGAGTATTTCTTCTATGTATTAGTGTCACTATTTTGGTCCAAAAATTTGTATGAGTAAAGTAATATGTTCCAAAATTTATTTTTGATTTTTGATAAGTAAATGGGTGTGTTTGGATGAGTATTAGTTCTAATATTAGTTAGAAATATGTGTCTTTGAAAGCCCATAAAAACTAGCTCTAAAATTAACTTGTTGGGGTGATGTTGAGATCCATTCTGTGTGTTATTGGTAAGCTATTTGAGTTGTGTTTTGTTTCAACTATGGCAGTGAGCTTTCTATATAATTAGGACAGGTTTTTTTTCGTATGTTGAGCCTAGTAGTGATTTGATTGTGATGTCTAGTTGCAAGGAGAAGGTCGCCCTTCATTGGGCCGATATCCTTGACTACATCAAATTATCAATGTAACTTTTGACTTGCAACTCGAAATTGAGTGTCATTTTTTGTAAAGTGATTATTTTTCCGAGCTTGATCCATTGCATACAATTTCATACTATCATTATAAAGTGTTTTTTTTGTTTCAGTTGGACATGCCTATGCACTAAAAAATATAAAGTGCCAAAATTTCAGGGGATCCCTAATATTGAATCACAGGGGGGTGTTGTTGGCAAGAGACACTGATATGTATTAGACTTGAGTGTTGTCATTGATGGCAACAAGGAAAAGATCATTCATCACAATGGCAAAGACACATTACTCTGGGAGACAATCCTAATCCAGCAATAAGGTACAAGCATTTTGGTCTGGAAGCCATAAATTAGCTAAGTATTGGAAGTATTCAAGTATGAGATAGAAAAAGGATCAGCACTCCTCCGCAAGTGAAGGTATGAAGATGCGGCTCAGGTATGAGGATCACAGTTATCTATTGATGTTACATTCCAATAATCAAGTTATGACTTCCTCTGGAAGTCATCTGATGAAAAGACTAAGTCCAGGTCAGCAGAAGTAAGACAGAAACAGTGAACCGTGCTGAGTAAATTGGTCCACATTCCTTCACATTAGCATATTTTATTTTGCGGCTCTGAGGCAGTATAGAGATAGGTCATGACTATCAAAATCCAAGTTTGTAGCTCCGGAAGTGCAGCAGATCTTATTCTACAGGCTCTCCAATACCGGCATCCAGTATGACAGTGTTACAGTGTGACATAGAAACCTATCATATATGTTATTAAGGAACAAGCCGACAAACTAGCTAAATCCTTATGCAGAGAAGAAATGTGAGTTGGATGACAAATGTAAGTGGTTAGAGTCGACATGTACATGATGGTTTGGATCCGCATTGAATATTTAACACAAGAACAAGCCGACGGGATATGACACTTGGTATACACGTTTCATAGTTTGCTTGCCGACCTGATAATGAGAAAGATTTAGTTGCGGATATAAATAGAGGATGAATTTCAGTGTTTGAGTGATGTGTAGAGTGTGATGTAATGTATGGGGATGCGAAATATGCGAAGATAAAGTGGCCATAGCAAATAAAGAGAGATCTTGAGCATATGTAAGAGTAGAGCAGAGAAATAAGGGTAGATTGAAATGAAGAGTTTCGAGTCAGTGTTTATGAGCTTAATTGAAATTGTAACCATGCATAAGCAGATGCAATCACAACAGTTCATCTTTGGCAGTAAGCCACCCTTCTTCTTTCTTCTTCTAATTGGCAGTGAGCCTTTTCTCTTGAGCAGTGAGCCTCTTGTAATTCTGTATTGTGCTATAATAATATATTGAGAGCTAAAACTCTCCGTGGTTTTTCCCTCCTTGGGTTTTCCACGTAAAAAATCTTGGTGTTCATATGTTATGTCTTTGTGGTTGCTGTTCATTTGTTTAATCTTCTTTCACATAATTGAATTTGATAAATGGATAAAAGAGCAAGTGCATAAATGGTTTTGTAGAACACGTATTCACCTCCCCCCTCTTAGTGTTCATTGTATTCAACAATTGGTATTAGATCAAGGTTCCTTGGAAGAAGCCTAACAGCTCGAGGAAGATCTGGGAATGAGTTCTCATGGCAACCAAAAGGTATCTCACTTATCCCGAAGCAAGTCATCATGGTAGTATTCAAATTGGTGATCAAGTATATGTTGACAATGAACAATTTCAAGCGGCTCTAGAAGACCTTGACAACTTTAAAGCAAACATCAAGGAAACAGATGATTGCATTCTGAAACTAAAGAAGCACCTCAACAAATCTCAGGAAAGGAAGAAAGAATTATATGAGCAACTAAATCAAGCAAATCAGTCTACAAATAAACTCCTTAAATTGATTGAAGAAAAGAACCAAATTGAGGAACATCTGAATCAAGTTGTGAAGGACACGTCTGCTGAATGTGACAAATTGGCAAAAGAAGTTTTTCTCTTGAGGTGTGATCTAGAAGCATCCAACAATTACAAAGAAAAATTTAAAACAAGCTCTACAAAACTTGATGGATTACTTGCAAGTCAAAAAGGCCCTGATAATAAACAAGGTTTGGGATTTGAAAAGGGAGAAATCTCATATGTCAGAACAAAGAAAGGAAGAAGCAGAAACCATCCATCAAGGAATCAAGGAAGAAGACCTAGAAAACCTTCGGTCAGACAACCAAATGCTCAAAGGTACCCATCTTTCAATGGCTATTGTTTTAAATACAATAAGTATGGTCATAGGGCTACTCAGTGTAGAAGTAGAACGAATCAAAATGGTCCATTCTTTTATGGTAAATGTTTCAATTGCAAGAAGATTGGTCATAAAGAAAATGAGTTGAGAAGTGTGTCAAGAAATATGCCAAACTATTCAAGGAATAGTCAATCTTTCAATGGCAAGGGTTTTGCATGCAATAGATTTGGGCATATGGCCAACCAGTGCAGATCAAGGCCAAATTCAAATGTCAGGAGAAACCAAGGTCAAAAAAATATTGTGTGCTACAATTGCAACAAGTCCAGACACTTCGCTAGATTCTGTAGAACCAGAAATGTGGAAAGAGATTATCCTGCATAATAGAGGAAAACAGAACAGAGAAATGATAAAGGCAAGAAGATGGTTGATCCGATGGAAACCAAGAAGGAGATGAGTATGATCTAGATCAAAAAGGATGTGAATGAGGTTAAGGATGAATCCGCACCAGCATCTGGTGCAGATACTTCCTCCGGGAAGTGAATTGGGAGCTCTGGCTCAGGGGGAGCTACATTGAAAATCTAAATCCCTCAGCCAAATGATTAGTTCTGGAATCCAGCACAAAGATATGATGAAGAATTTGTCTTGAAGAATCTCATGAAGGAAAAACTGGAAGGAATAGATTCAGTATGATGAATTGCGGAGCAATCCTAACTTACTGTGTCTGTCAAAAGAAGTTAGACAACTTTTTGAAGCATCGGCATTAATGACTGATAGGGTTTGACAAACAAAGTAAAAAGGGTCTTGATTCGAAAAATAATCACATCATAGTTAAGTTATCCAGCATCCGAGGAAGAGGTGAAGCAGTCTCAAAGGATCTACAACGATTCTCAGTGATTCTAAGCAAATTCAAGTAAACCCTAATTCGACGAAAGAGGTATTTTTTTTTTTGGTTGAAAACCCTAATTGCTAAGTCTTTGAATTGGCAAAATGTTTACTCCTCA
Organism: Cunninghamia lanceolata; assembly: GCA_027924645.1. NCBI lineage: Eukaryota > Viridiplantae > Streptophyta > Pinopsida > Cupressales > Cupressaceae > Cunninghamia > Cunninghamia lanceolata. Next base: position 16,620,758 of record BSBN01000021.1, on the reverse strand, counting down.
ATTAGTTGAGATAACTGAAAAATGTCGTCCCAAATTCAACAAAATTTTTGTTAAATCGCAAGAAAATGATTTTATTGGAGCTTTTTCAACCATCCCAAGCAGAGTCTTGTGTTTGGAAGATATTCAAACCTACATTCATGCAAATTTACAAGAATATGACCACATGAATCTAGGTAAACTCTATTTGGATGAACCGACTACAGTTGATGTTGATTTAAAAGATGACTACAAAGTCTTGAGAGAAGAATTTAGATGCATGGTTGGATTTTCCTGCGGTTCCAAATGAGAAATGGGTAAAGTATGTTCTGAGCAGAATCCATGATGAGTTTATGTGGCTTGATGAACCATACAAAATAACCAAAGTAGAAATCAAAGCTATAATGGGTACGTTCCTCTGGCAAGATCCCAGGATTGAAGAAAATCAATAATAATATGGTAATGTAGCTAACTGGAGCTAAATTTGACCAAAAGGCACTCACTGTGGATGATATCAAGGATCCGGTTGTTAGATTCGCCTCAATGGTTATTGGCTACAAAATATACTGCTCAAATTGTGAGAACTCTGTATCAACATCAGCCATTTACACAGCCTATGATATGATCAAGAACAAAACTAATTACAACCTTTGTGAACTACTCCGAGAAGAACTGATGGAAAACATGAAAAGAACAAAAGAAACTAACTATTCCTTCAAATATGGAACATTAATTATTTGCCTACTGTTCTACTTTCTGAAGGAGATTCCTAGATTGGAACAAGTTGATTGGGTAGATGATGCACCGGTAGCCACACAAATAAGAAATTACTTATAGAATCTGGGAAATGCAGGTAAGCAGAATGAAGTCTTAGAAGAATACTTTGTTGCAAGTATGGGCCTAACCGGTGTTGTCATTGATGTCAACATACTCCTGTTGCATTGATGATAAGGATTGGATGAGCTTTGTGCTGAGGATATTAAGAAGATTAGTCCTAATCATGAACATAGAGGATCAGTGGAGACAGTGAGGTAAAGATCCCAACTAAGATGAAGATCAGAGGATGCGGTTCAAAGGGTTTGCAGATATGTGTCTTGAGATGATCCAGTAAAGATTTCATAGGTCCGCATAAAGATCTGAAGAAGTTATGACCACTCAAGTAAAACCAGTTCCGACAGGTGTTCAGAGGTGACAAAGTGATACAGATAGATCCGGTGAGATCTGAAAATGCAATATCTTGTTCTGCGGATTTGGTGAAGTGTTTAGGAAGCCAATGTGAATTGACAACTCAATTGGTTCGTGGTCTGGAGGTCCGCAAGCATCTATTCCATTGTAACAGTGATGACAGACTATGTTCTCGAGGTTCCAGATGAAGGAGATAAGGATTTTAGTAAGCAGATGTAGTGTGGATGTTCTTGGTGATTCAGGCAAGCTTGTGGAGGTCTTTGGATCGTGTCCAGCTTGTGTTGGTAGTCCGCATTAGAGTTTGGGCTCGCAACTAAAGAATAACTTCTGGATAATGGTGTTCTTCCTAACTCTAGCCGACCGAATGAGTTACACATCCTACGGATGATCTTGAAGATGTAATGTGAAGATTGGCATGTTCCTAGAAGAAGATTGAAGTCTCAGATCTATGTGGCTGACAATGTGTTGATCCGCGTGAAGTCTTTTGTAATTAGTCATGTTGTATTTATGTATTTGCTCTGTAATGTCGATGTCTTGTATAAATAAGGAATTGTAAAGTCATTCAGAGATGATTTTTCAGGGAGATGAGAGAGTGGTAAAGAGCAGAGGAGCAAAAGGTAGAGCAGAAGTATTGGGCTTAAATGGAACTGATTCAAGCATGGTAAAGATGCTATTCTCCAGTTCAAGTATGTGATACTTATTATTTTGTAGATAGTGTGTCTCTTGTAGGCAGTGGGCCTCTTGTGAGCAGTGTGCTCGGGCAGTGACCCCTAATTGGCATGTGCCATTTTGTTCTTTCTATTCTTCTAACAAAGAATACAATCTTGGGTTAATCACCTCGTGGTTTTTCCCTTAACTGGGTTTTCCACGTCAAAATCTTGGTGTCTTATGTGTTGATGTGTTTCTGCTCTTGATTTAATGCATTATGTTTTCATGATTTACTTATTATTATGCTGTTGAATTACAAAGTGGATTTAAGTGTTTAATTGGAAGAAAGTTTTGGACAACTGATTCACCCCCCCCTCTCAGTTGTCTGTCCTGAATCTAACATACTTTACAAACTTTCAAGAGAAGACATGCAGGGTTTGGATACCTAAAAGTGTGATAAAGAAATATGAGAAGAGCATTGTATTCATGGTAAACAAAGACAAATGTTTCATGGAAGCTGTGGAACCAAGGATTGCATGGGTTCCTACATTAGGATACGAGACTACAGAAGATATGTTGACTAAGTTGGCTAATACGTTATTAAGGAAGCCACAAGATAACAAAGAAGGGAGGTTTGGAACTATCAGAGAATTAACTTCTAAGTCTGGCATGGAAACTAAAAAGACAAAGAAATCATAAAAGAAGTCAAGAACCAAAACATAAACCATAAGTGTTCCTACAGACAAGACATCAAAAGCTGCAGAAAGAAAACTTGAAAAGCCTGACTCAGAAAAGCCCACTACAACCTCCAAGAAAAGAGTAAGGGATTCATCTATCACCACTGAAGTAGTGAAAGACAAGTAGGCTGAGGAGAACAAAAGAAAAAAGGTTCTATCTAGTGGATTGAAGGAAATGGCAAGAGACATTCCAGCCATCCATGTCTCAACTGACTATGCTAGACAACTTCTGGTTGAACAACAGAATGCTCAGATCTCAGACTCTCTGGAAGTACTGAGGCCCAATCAACCTAAACTCAATGTCTCCATTACAGAAGTTGAATTTTGGAAGGTTGTGCAAGCAAAAGCCCAAGAAGAAATGTTTAAGACATTTATACAAGACAAAGAGATCATTGATGCAACATCTAACATTTTGGAGAAGCTGGTGGCTTCACATAATAAATATGCATCCATATCATCATCTGATAAGCTCAAGAGCTTAGTAAGATCTGTAAGTACTAACTTTGAATCATTTGAAAAGTCTGCTGATATTAAAGTCAAAAAAGAATTTGAAGATAGAAGGTTGGTAGAACTAAAAACCAAACTAGGTAATGACAAAGCACTATTAGATAGTAATGCCAAAGAATTAGAGAATGCCTTCAAGGAAGCATGTGATGTGTATAAGTTCTGCTTGTCTTGGCCTAAAGTCACCAAGGAACTTGATGAGAAAGTCAAAAACATGGAGCTCTAATTGACAAAAATCATTAAGTCTTATGATCCATTAACTGACACCATAAAAAATATAGAAAAGCAAATAGCAGTCATATAGAATGATATAAGTGATTTATTGAGCAAAAAGGAAGAAATGAAAAACAAAGTATGTCAATTGAGAAGACCAACAACCCCTAAAATAGAATGCATGACAAGACTAAACTTAGAGGCCTCAAAAATTCAGAGATTGTCTGACATACCCACAAATACACAAATGTGAGAGAATCAAATACTCCAAATAAACAACCAAATTCAAATGTTAGATAACACAAAGAAAGATTGGGACAAAGTGTTGGATCAGATCAAGGATATCTTTAGTGACACTCTACAACCTACAAAGAAGTAAGTCAAGGAATGTATCCAGGCGGCAGAATATAGAATTTTTTGCAATTTTGACACAGGTTTTGACTCCAGCACATACACCTTTGCCATTGATGTCAAAGAGGGAGAAGAAGATCAATGAAAAATGGGAGAAATAACTAAGGGGGAGTAAAAATATATATAGTAAGGGGAGCAGGTAAGCATTTTTCAGTAGGTGTTGCCATCAATGCCAAAGGGGGAGATTGTTGGCAAGAGACACTGATATGTATTAGACTTGAGTGTTGTCATTGATGGCAACAAGGCAAAGATCATTCATCACAATGGCAAAGACACATTACTCCAAGAGACAATCCTAATATGGCAATAAGGTATAAGCATTTTGGTCTGGAAGCCCTAAATTGGCTAAGTATTGGAAGTATTCAGGTATGAGACAGAAAAAGGATAAGCACTCCTCCGCAAGTGAAGGTATGAAGATGCAGCTCAAGTATGAGGTTCAGAGTTATCTATTGATGTTACATTCCAATAATCAAGTCATAACTTCCTCCGGAAGTCATCTGATGAAAAGACTAAGTCTGGGTTAGCAGAAGTAAGATAGAGACAGTCAACAATGTTGAGTAAATTGGTCCGCATTCCTCCGCATTAGCATATTTTGTTCTATGACTCTGAGGCAGTATAGAGATAGGTCATGACTATTAGAATCCAAGTTTGTAGCTCTGGAAGTGTAGCAGATCTTATTCTACAGGCTCTCCAATATCGACATCTAGTATGACAGTGTTACAATGTGATAGAGGAACCTATCATATATGTTATTAATGAACAAGCCAATAGGTTGGTTAAATCCTTATGCAGAGAAGAAATATGAGCTGGATGACAAACGTAAGTGGTTAGAGCCGACATGTACACGATGGTTTGGATCCACATTGAAGATTTAACAGAAGAACAAGCCGACATAATATGACACTTGGTATACACGTTTCACAGTTTGCTTGCCGACCTGATAATGAGAAAGATTTAGTTGCGGATATAAATAGAGGATGGATTTAGTGTGTGAGTGATGTGTAGAGTGTGATGTAATGTATGAGGATGTGAAATATGCGGAGATAAAGTGATCACAGCAAATGAAGAGAGATCTTGAGCATATGTAAGAGCAGAGTAGAGAAATAGGGGCAGACTAAAATGAAGAGTTCTGAGTTAGTGTTTATGAGCTTAATTGGAACTGTAACCATGCATAAGTAGATGCAATCGCAGCAGTTCATCTTTGGCAGTGAGCCACCCTTCTTCTTTCTTCTTCTAATTGGCAGTGAGCCTTTTCTCTTGAGCAGTGAGCTCCGAGTAGTGAGCCTCTTGTAATTCCATATTGTGCTATAATAATATATTGAGAGCTAACACTCTCCATGGTTTTTCGCTCCTTGGGTTTTCCATGTAAAAAATCCTGGTGTTCATATGTTATGTCTTTGTGTTTGTTCATTTGTTTAATCTACTTTCACATAATTGAATTTGGTAAATGGGTAAAAGAGCAAGTGCATAAATGGTTTTGTAGAACACTTATTCTCATTTGTCTACACCTCTAGCAAATGGTAGTTATTCTGGCACCTCCATCATCACATATTGCTACTTCAGTGTTCCGTGTTGCTTCCTTGAGAACTTCCAGCGATTCTAGATCATTGGGATACATTTCTACTTGACATCTCTTGCTTTTATGTAGAGTCCCATATTTTGGATCTTGATAACAGTATTGAGGACATATGTCTTCTCTTTGATGACAGTTCTTTTGCTACTATAAAGTTCATAGAGGCTTCACTGAGGGCTTCTAGAGATTCTTTGTAGCAGGACTTCAAATGCGATTTGGATTATAGTCACATGACATGTATTGACATTACACACATCACTTCTTTGGATCTTGTTATGAACATCAGTTCTCACATGACCCTAAGATGTCACTTATTTCAATTAGGTCTGAGACACCTAATTGGGTTGTGACTCATTTCAACATCAACATTGGGAAACATGAGTAGCTTCTAGAACCATACATCCTAATTTCTTCATACATTTCACTTGAGTGAAAATTTAGCAATTTGGTCTAGCTCAAGGTTTCTATCTTCTGAAAGGAAGAGGAATCATTTGTTGCAAAGGGACCTACCACAACATTCGCCATGTGACATTTTGTGTTGGCTTTCTTTCTCTTTTTTGTGGAGGCACACATGGGCCCTATCTTGTAGGGATTTCAAGACTATCATCTTTGGGTATTTTATGCCATATGTCTAGTACGTGCTTCTCTATTTTTTTTCTCTTTTGGAGAGAATTTTTTCTCACTAGGTTTTCTTCCTTTCTTCATTTTATGAGATATTGCATTGTACATGGGTACCTCATCATGCCTAGTTGTCAGGACCCATCTTTCTTTATGCCCAACTAAGCTATGCTTAAGGGGGTGTTAGTGTAGAAGATTATTGTTATTTCTTATTAAGTAATTATGCATGTATTTCTACACTTGGCATTAAGCCATCTTATGTGGCTATGTGGTGACTTGGCGAGTTGGTCAAACTCTTCCAAGTTATGTGGCAACTTGGAGAGTTGCTCCAACTCTTCCAAGCTATGTGGAAACTTGGAGAATTGTTCAAACTCTTCCAAGGTATGTGCCACGACCTCTTGCTATTTTGGAGGAGCAAACTAGCCACCACTATTAGTGTGTATAAGTCGACTTCTTATGCAACTCAACCACATCTCACCTATATGTACAAACATTGTTTATAATATTGATAGTTCAACCTATTCATTTTTGGTAATTATCTTGTTTGTATTGCATACTCTATTTCTCTCTTTTGCAGGTGTGAAATTGTTCGTTCTTCTTGGCCTATCGAATACTAGTGTTTTGTCTAAAAGATCCTAAACTCCAATAGTAAGTTCAATTCTAACCAACCTATTGTTACCTTCTTTGCTTTGGCATCTTGCTCCAGATTGCATACAGATTATAGTGACCCTACCAGCATGTTGCAATCTCCAATGTAAATGATAGAGAAGAATCACCAATTGCTTGGAGGCGCTTCAAACAATTTGCAACTAACCATCTCTCTTCCTAGGTATCCTACCAACACCAACACCAACATTGCCATTGAAAGGACTCTACAAGAATATCTCTCGACTAGTTCTAGCCATAATCTTGAAATCTATTCTTCATCTGCAATTAATTTCGACAATCCTATAATATATGGTGGAACTGCAACTATTGATGAATTGAACATTCCATACTCATTCCGATGTTCCCATCCTTCCTGCAACTTTTTATCATCATTAGAGATTTCTAGCCCACTACCAAATAAACGATTGACTTTCAACATTGAAAATCCTATTGTTAAGAATTTCAATACATATTCAGGTTTGTTGGATCAAGTAATCAAAGAAGTTCCTTCATTAATCCAACCCCCAAAACAACAAAGGTAGTTGCAAGAACATTGTCTATGATATTAGGTTTCCATTGATGGCTAGTATTGCATTCCCATTTAACACTTACAATGTTACATCTCTTTTTTGCAATCTTCGTGCATAAAAAATCCAATACATGAAAATTGTCAATGGATGTACTGGATTCAACAACAACTGAAAATGGAGAAATATGCAATGCATGTTGTTGACCATGAATGTTCCAGTTCCTCTATCAACAACCTAGGCATTCTTCTTGATGAGATTTTGCAAGGAAAAAAATTAGAGGTAGTTGACATGGCCACTTGAAAAGATTTTAGTCACATTGAACAAGATTGCCCTCTCATCTATTTCAATTTTGTTTGTCAACATTTGTATGTTGGAAGTACCTACACATGACATTGTCCACCATGATGTTTTAAGACAAGACAATGCTTCATGTTTGCAAGCTACATGCTTTCTATAGTTATACGTTATAATGCATCATTCCAATGCATTCATGTTTGCTACTCTCAGTACAATACAATTACAAACTAAAAAACAAGGAGATAATTATGCTCAAAACCGGCAGCACAATCATTCCTGTCTTCTACAACGTTGAGCCCAGTGATGTCGTCTACAATGTTGACCCCACTGATGTCCGCTACCTGAAAGGACCCTTTGCTGATGCATTTGCCGAGCATGAAAGGAAGGGGAGATATTCTTCGGAAAAGCTCCGGGAGTGGAAAAATGCGCTCCACGAAGTTTCATTTCGTTCTGGCGAAATCCTGAAGGGGAAAGAGTAAGTACCAACCATTCTGTACCCTTTGTAAATAAGTGTGGAAAGACATAAATTTGAATCTTATACATTCATATTTAATCTGAGACGATCTTAAAATATTTATTTTAAGTTTTTTTTAGGGGTACTTTTGTATAGTTAAGTTCTTTTATAAAATTTTAATTTACTTATAAGTTTTTTCTGTAAAGCTTTTGGAAAAACTCTGTTTAATTTAATAATAAGTTTAATATGGAAGGGGGATAGAAGGTTATTTGTAAAATTTGTAGATGTTATTGAGTAATAAGTGTAAATGATAAAAATATTTAATTCATATAAATTTTATAAGTTTTATTGGAGTTTCATCTGTAATGACAATATTAGAGATTTGATAAATGATGAAAAATACTTGATTTATATCAAATTAATTAGGGATTTTCAATATAAGTAAAATATTTTATTTATATAATATTTATTAAAGCTTTATTCTCCCTAAATGTATAAGCTAAATGATTTATTAAATATATAGATAAAATAATAAAATAAACTATGTCTGTTTCCACTTGTGGCATAGTAGTTAGTGTTTTTGAAACGATTCAATAAAATTTAAAGTTATTGATCCTGGATGTACGTTCTGGGATGACCTGTTATTTCCCTTCAGCATGCATGCTAATTTTGTTAAAAGTTTATGATGGGTGTTGAGCTTGAGCACTAATTTTCAAACAAATATTCATCATTTATTTTTTATTCCTAAGATATAATTTTAAGTTTTCATTTGCTTTAGTAAATAGATCATTTCTCTCCCTTTTATTTAGTTAATTGATCTATATTAGAGCTAGTAAAAAAGCATATTCTTAGAGAAACCTTATTTAGAATAGTGGATTAGTTGCTCGATTCCCTAGTTTCTAACTAGTTTTGGTTGAAATCTTTAAGAGAATTTAAAGAAAATTTCTACTAAATGAGATAGATTGAATGCATTTATTTTATATATAGTGAAAAAATTCGTGAAAAAAAATTATCTAAACTATAAACTTTTTCTATACAATACTTAATAGAAATGATATTCTAAACACATTTACACTAAAAATATCAAATCAAATAATTTAAATAGAAGTTTGTTTACCCACTAGGTGTTTTATTCAGAAAACATAGGTAAACTAGAATATGCAATAACAATAATAACACATAATAGAACTTGTACGAGAATTGCACAGGAATAAGTATTGATTGCATTCATGAATATCTCAATATTACATCAAGCATTACCAAGGCCATGACAACAATACTGGACAATAAGATAACATAATATATATATATGATCCTCCAATATGTTTCAACTACATATATAATCAGCCAAGGTTAGGATACCAACCGTTGGCAACTACTCCCAAACCGTTGGGTTGGTACTTGACAACACTCAAAGATTAATTATACTAATTTATTATTTAGCCGACTATGACTAACGATTATGACTAACAATTACCTGACTACATCATCCCCCCCAAAAAATAAGTCAGTCTTCTAGACAACTGAAAAACATGATGTTCACCAGGTTTTTGTACAGTGATGACTCGTACGGTTCGACTTCAGACTCCATTGTTCATTCACTTCTCTTTGTTCCAAAACTAATTTCTTTTGCCCATCCGTCAAGAAGCTTATAACTCTCTTCTCAAGGGAGGAACTGGCCTTGCTTGTCTTAAGCTCCCGCTTCTATTTGTCGATGACACCTTCTGTTCTCGTTTTTTTCATACGGTGTAGGGTGACTTTATTTGTACGACTTAGCACAGTTCTTTGAATCGTACGATAACCTCTTCATTCTAGTGTTGATTAAAACTTTTTCAAAATTATTTGACTCCTTCCATTGTTTCCCAATGCTTATCTGAAAGACTCATTTGTGGCATTCTTAGTCCATAGTGCTATCTTTTCTTGTTTAACATGCATATTGACAATTGCCCCACAAATTTCATCACTTCCATTGAACTATTCAGAGAGTATCGATCACGTGTTTTCCTTTAATGTTGCTAACCATCCACTTTCCTCCATTTGCACATTTAGGGTCCTCCCACTTTGGCTCAATTCCATCTTTGAAACAAGGAAAATTTGAACCGGGCATCAACTTAGTCGGTTGAAGTTACTTTTTCATCGCACAATCTCCCACTTTAGAGCACAAACATGTCTTTACTTCTTCATATGGTAGCTTTGTCTTCATCGTACGACTAGTGAGAAAGGAAATATGAAGCTTTGGCTTGTCGATGAAATGGATAGGTCATACGGCTTTCTCTTAGGAAGTTGATTACAAGTTTTTAGTTGACTCTTCACCACCAAGTTTTGATCGACTTCCTCCTTGTCTCGTACGAATTCACCTCTTGAAATCATCAATTGGAATCTTCTTTTGTTCTTTCGCTTTTCCTGTCAATTGAAATTCCCTCCAAAATCTTTTACACTTTTGACATTGCTCGAAATGTTTGATAACTCATATATTGATTTAGAGAGAGTGGTGGTTGATGAAGCTCTTAAGTGTCGATTGAAGGGCTTTTTCCTCTAACCACACACATCTTCTGCTTCTTTCGGCTGCCCGTCACCACTAGCTCTTCTTCTGACGAAGGAAAAACAACCGCTACGGCTTTGCAAGTTGATCGATCGGGGAAAGTTCTACATATTCAAGACTTTTTGCCCTCTCGCTTTTTCTTCAGCAGAAACATGAGATTGTGATGGCTCCAACAACAAACTAATAGTTCTCAATCAACAACCTACCCCCCTACATCGTACGATGGGGGTCATACGTATAAATAAATAAATGTCAGTAATAAATTAGTTTTGGGAAGTTAGGAAGTTATTTCTCGTAGGAAGTTTGTACGGGAAATACTTGTGGCTTTAAAAGAAAATGTACTGCATTGTAACAATCTTTCGAATACAATATATATTATTTTATGTTTTGCTGTGCATTCATGGTTTGAATAATTTATTTTGTGTTTGCTCAACCATTTTCAATATGGTATCAGAGCGCTATTATTTTTGTGCCTGTGTAAAATTTGTAGATTGGATAATGTGTTTAAGGAAGAATGGTTGAATAAGCGTATGAAAATGAGTTGTGCAAATAGTTGGTTGGGCACTAAATTGATTCTGTCTGGAGTCATTCCAAATTCCATTTCCAGGCGTGTAGATTTACAGAGAGGTGTCTTAGATAATAATAGAGAAGACTCTACACATGCCATGAATATATGAAAAGTCACTCAACACAATTACACTGGAGGTGCAGTGCATTGACTCTTAGGCGCAGTCATAATAATTTTTGGTGAAAGTTCGTGTGGAGACAAACTGGAAGAACAACATCGCACTTGTATGTGAGTCTGGAGAAGTCCGTGTAATGGCTATTTGAAAGAATAGTACAAAAATATGTTTCATTTTGATGTGGGCACTGAATGTTGGAGGAATTTTCATTTGTGGAATTAGCCTTAATCTAGTTTGCCTAGAGAGAAGATTTGCATGATCTGTGAGACATCTCATAGAATATTATCATTACAGCATACTGAAGCCATAAGCATTTTTCTCTAAATGCAATCTTCACGCCTCCATTGACTGGAAAACAGCAGAGCAGAAGGTTTCTTAGAGGAGGTGGCCGATCAATACAGTGAAATTCATTAGGGTTTAAGGGAGGTATGCATTTTAGGATGTTGATTTTAAGCATTGCTATTACTTGCATAAACATTAATGTTTATAACTAGCATAGTTGGTTTAAAAGTTCATTATTAAAGCGGAGAGTTATAAGGTTCTTGGTTCAAAACTCACAATGATGCAAGAGCATTATTTTTGTGCTAAGAACTATTTGGCATGCTATGATTTTATTTGTAGGAGAGATAAGGGTATGTTTTTGCTTTTGGAGTAATAAGGTGGAAAACATTGGAGTTATAAGGATAAGGGTATGTTTTTGCTTTTGGAGTAATAAGGTGGAAAACATTGGAGTTATAAGGATATATTTATGTTTACACTATATTGTAAAATGTGCACTTTTGGTGGAATCCGATACCTTGTTCATTTTATTTTATCATGGCTAATCAAACATTGCTTATGCTCTCGGGGCCATTTATACTACACCTGATGAGGCCTCCAAAGACTCATCCAAGACATCAGTTGGTTAAAGTGTAACAGGGGTCATATTGGAGGCAGGCGGCATCGGAGGATGGAGGATTTTCCATCATCTCAAGTTAGCTTCTCGCTTTGAAATGAAGCTTTGCATAAGAAGTATTTTTGGTTTTGGTTGTTTTGTTTTTCTTTGTTGATGCTGACGGATTTGAAAAATGTATGTTTTGTGAAGATTTTGTTTTGGAGACAGGTTTGGGATTTGGTGTTGAGCTCAATATGGATTTTTATCCAGTGAGCTTCAAAGAGTATATGATCGAGAATTATACCCTTTCGTAGTCACTAGACAATGGCAAAGATCTGTCGTATCTCTTAGGGTTCATTGTCGAATAATTCAAGACTTTGTGATTTGAGAGCTTGGGACTAAAGAGCTCAAGAACACAGCTCGAAGCTGCGCCTTTCCGAGGGTAGACAAGATAGCATGATGGAGCCTCGCTTGGTTTAGGATTTATTATTTGGGAGAAGATCTTTTATAAAATATGTATTCATATTATGTAATAAGCTTTGTTGAGTTTTTTAGCATTAAGGGGGCGTCCCTTGGTACTATTGTAGGAACAATGTAATAAGGGGGGGAATGTTGGCATAATAGTCACAATGGTATTACATTGTTAGTTAAATAAATAAAGCAATAGTTAGTTTATAGTTAGATATAAATAAATAAATGTTAGTAATAAATTAGTTTTGGGAAGTTAGGAAGTTATTTCCCATAGGAAGTTTGTACGGAAAATAATTGTGGCTTTAAAAGCAAATGTACTGCATTGTAACAATCATTCGAAGACATTAATATATATTATTTTATGTTTTTCTGTGCATTCATGGTTTGAATAACTATCTTTGTGTTTGCTCAACCATTTTCAATAATATAGTCGTCCCAGAGAAAAAAAATGCAAAATCTCAGTATCAATTGTATGACATCAATCGTATGGTGCAACGAAGAATGAAGTTTGTGTTTGGCGAAGTGTTTTCTCTTAATCGTTCCCTTGTCTCTGTCGATTGCCAAAACTCCTCTCTTTTAAGCTGCCGTCATGAGGGTAGAAGTGTTGATTTAATCTTCAAACTCTTTATTATATACTTGTGGATGCTTTTATAATTGTCGATTATACACTTTAATCGCACATGACTTTATCATACAAGTTCCTTGATTTTATCTCTCTTCATTGCACAGATTCTTATGTTTTCCCTCCCGACGATTGACACTCATCCTCTTGCTTTAATCGTATGGTACTTTCTGATGATGGGGGTCGTACGACCCCATTTATTTATTTATTTTTATTTTTATTTTTTTCAACAACTTTTTTTTCTTTTTTCCACATTTTTTCAATTTTTTTTTCGATATTTCTATTTTTTTTTTTTCCAATTTTCCATCCATACCAAATTGAATTGAATTTTTCTATTTATCTCTGGTGGGGTCCACGTTTTATCTATCTGTCTGACTGTATGACAAGTACAAGTAGCCATATCCTCCAATATTTCAACTTCATTATTCGGAGACATCTTTATTGATTTTGTAATCGTCGGCAGAGTTGGGTGGCTTTCTTGGGACCAAAATTGTTGTCTTTTAGGAGCGGTGTCCTACGTTCGACAAAAATAAACTGTCTGACTTTTTAACATCATTATGTTGCTTTTCATTGATCATCATAACTTCAATAAAATTACAAGTTGAGGGAAATACTCTATAGTCCATATTCCTTCGGTATGGTGTCTTTCTGGCCGATTGTGCGTTAGAGATCAGGGGGATTTTGTGCATGCATAGCTCCTGATGTATTCCCTTCAAATCTTTGTATGCGTCCTTGTACTCAAATTTTTTTTAAATGCAGCAGCTTTCAATGCTGGGTTCTCATCGTCACTCGCCAAAATCACTTTTTGATTAGTTCCATCACCCCAATTCTCCTTGTCTGCCAATGGTTCCTCATACTTGATCACCTTGTTTGGTTCAAGTGTATCATTTATCTTGCCATCACCCTCTGTATATTCTTTATGTGCCTCTCTTGGTCGACTTGCCTCTGCCACTAGTTGCTCTGGTGTACTGTCTATTATAGCCTCTCCTTCCTTATACTCTTCATATGCTTTTGGAAAAGCATTACTTTCAACTAATTATTACCTTCCTTTCCTTTGTTACTCGTCAGTTCCTTTTTATCAACCGTTCTACTCGTCAACAATGTTTCACTCAGCCCATAGTTGTCAGGTGCTTTACTAATTGGCTGAGAGTTGCCAAATGCTTCACCAATGGGCAGAGAGTTGTAAACACTCGTTGTCCGAGAGTTGTTGGATGTCTCACTCGTCGACTGGGAGTTGCCGAGTGCTCCACTATGTTGGCAAGAGACACTATATGGATTCATGGTTGTTGTCATTGATGGCAACAAAGGTCATCCCACATATCCGCAAGTCATAATGTGTCTCTACCGGAAGTCAGAATAAAGAATGTTGTGGTCCGGTGAAGAAGAACAGAGCATGTGGCAAGGTCTGACAGATTGGTCCGGATCTCTCAGAGGAAGTGTCTTGGTGCAGTGCGGATTTGGGGAAGTCAAGAGGACTACCTTTAGTGGTATATTCCAAGGATTTAGCCTCCGGTGATGGACAAGGAAAAAGATATGAATGGTTGAGTACCGGATTCCTGAGAGACAGTGAAAACAGAGGAAGAACTGACTGGCAGAGTATCAGACTGCTTTCCGGATGTGTTACTGTTGATGACAGAGGTTGTGAAGGCATGAATCATGTTTGGCCGACATGATTAATGATATCTACAAGCATATGCTTGATCCGCATTGCTTGGTGAGGAAGGATTCAGCCGACAGAATGAGAGTTTATAAGAAACTAGACTGTTCCGGATGCCGACTAGAAAGGTGATGAAATTACTTGTGTGGATATATATAGAGGATGGATTTAGTTGTGAGGTGTGGATGTGGAGAGATATGCGAATAAGTCCAGAGAAAGAGTAGAGGTAGCAAAAAGGATCCGGTATGTGAAAGATAGCAGAATAAAGAACAGAGGAAAGATGAAGTGCAGCAGATCAGTGTACTGAGCCTAACCGGAACTGAACTCCAGCATATGCAGATGCTTCCAATCAGTTCAAGACTGTGATTCTCATCACTTTGTAGACAGTGTGTCTTCTTGTAGGCAGTGGGCCTCTTGTGAGCAGTGTGCTCGGGCAGTGAGCCCTAATTGGCAAGTGCCATTTTTGTAATCTCCTATTCTTCTAACAGAGAATAATTCTTGGGTTAATCACCCCGTGGTTTTCTCCCTTAACAGGGTTTCCACGTCAAAAATACTGTGTCATGTGTTTCTTATTTCATGGTTAATGTTTTTGTGTTTGATTTTATGCTGCATCAATTAAAAGGAAAGCTCAATAAGGGAAATAATTAGGATAACTGATTCACCCCCCCCCCCCCCTCTCAGTTATCAACAATTGGTATCAGAGCTAAGTTCCTCCTAATAGAGCCTAACAGCTTGAGGAAGATCTGGGATTTCAAATGGATGCATATGGTTTAAGGGAGCAACTCAAGACTGCTCTTGAGGATCTTGAACAGTCGAATTCTGAAGTTAGTGAATTAAAGGAAAGACTCAAACAGGCTGATGAATTCATGAGAGAATTAAAAGACAAATTAAGTCTCTCCATGAAAAAGAGAAAGGAGCTGCTTCAACAGTTGGCAAGACAAAGTGAAGAAAGCAATACAAATGAAGAATTGACTGAGCAAACCAAGTTATGTGAAAAGTTATCAAAAGAAGTCATTATGTTAAGACATGAAATGGAATCAGGAACTATAAAGTTTACTCAAGAGATTGAAGAAAAAAGAAAGGCTGAAGACAATCTAAGACAATCTCTTAAAGAAAAATCAAAAGAATGCCACCAGATGGACAGGATTATCAGACATCTTGAATCTGATCTTGAAGATGCCAAAGATAATGAAGGAAAACTTGAGGATCAAATTGTCTCTCTCAAAAGAGACCTTCAAACAGCAAATGAATATAAAGAGAAATTCAAGATAAGTTCTGCTCAACTTGAAGTTCTTCTTGGAAGTCAAAAGAGGACAGATGACAAGTATGGTTTGGGATATGAGAAAGGAGAAAGCTCCGGATCCGGTCAGAAGAATCTTGGATCAGAAAATCCAAGGAGCAGGCCTAGAAGACCTCCGGTAAGACAGCCAAATGCTCAAAGATATCCATCCTTCAATGGATACTGCCACAGCTGCAACCACTTTGGTCACAAAGCTAATCAGTGCAGAATGAGAATGAATCAGATTAATTCATCCTTCTCCGGACAGTGCTTCAACTGCAAAAGGTATGGACACAAATCCCATGAATGCAGAAGTATGCAAATAAACAAATCATTCAAAGGTAGATGCTTCACATGCAATAGAGTAGGTCATATGGCTAATCAATGCAGATCAAGAGGATATCAGTCAAATATGCAAAGAAATGTTATTTGCCAAATCTGCAATAGGTCCGGTCATAATGCTAAAGTCTGCAGAAACAAGAATCAGGATAAAAGAGGTCCGGTGTATAATCAGAATCAAGACAAGGGTAAACAAAAGATGAATGCGGATGAGGTTAGGAATCAGATGAGCAAGATTTGGGTGAAGAAAAGTTCAGAGAATGTAGAGGTTGGATCCGCACCAGACTCTGGTGCTGATATCTCTTCCGGAAATTAAAAAGTGAGCTCAGGCTCAGGGGGAGACTCAAAGAAAATCATGTTCCCCCAGCCAAACAAGTGGTGCCGGATGTGGCACAAGATGCGGATCAAAGGGTTTGTAGATATGAGTCTTGAGATACTTCAGTCAAGTTTTCAGAGGTCCGCATGGAGTTATGAAGAAGCTGTGATCGATCAAATAAGACCTGTTCAGGGAGATGCTCCGGTATGATAAAGGATTACAAAAAGGTCCGGAAAGATCCAGAAATGCACTATCTTGTTCTGCGGATTGGACAGAGTGTTTGGGATGTTCTTGCAATATGTTACCTCGATTCATTCATGACTGAAAGATCTGGATGATATCCTCAGATTAGGACTAATCCGGGACACTCCAAGCTATCCAGACAAGGCAAACCGGAATGATGTAGGTGAAGCATTTATTGCAGACAGATATTAGGGTTCGCGGAGCAATTTAAGAGATTTCTCAAAGGTTATTTGCTCATTCTGCACTCGAGAAGAAGCGAAAAGTGGAGCTCTGCAACAAGGTTCATCAAGCACACCAAGGATCTCCTGCCGAAGTTATTGCATAAAGAAATCAATCCAACCACTCCGTGCAAACCGAAGGCGCATAAGGTATTCTCCGTTTTTCATTACCTCACTGCAAATCTTTGAAGAATGGCTACTCCAAACATAGTTAAGATCTCTGATAGACCTCGCCCCTCATTCAAGAAACATCCCTACAAATCATTGGAGGTAGACCCACTAGGAGCCTTCTCTAGTGTTCCTCACGGAGTTTTACACACCGAAGACATTAGGGTTTACATACATGCAAACATTGAGGAATTTGGGGAATTCAAATTAAGAGACCTCTATCACAAGCAGCTGATTGACAATGCTTTTGAGCTTAAACCAGAGTATAAGGATATTCAGAAGAAACAATTTGAGCAATTTATTCATTTCCCCTGCTTTGAAGAAGATGAATGGGTCCGGTATGTACTGAGCAGGATGCATGACAACTTTCTATGGCTAGATAGACCCTGCAAGATCACAAAAGAGGCAATTAGAGCAGTAACTGGTCTATACTCTTCCGGAGGGGTACCTATCCTCAAATCTGTCAAGAACAACATTGTAACTGAGGCCACCGGATCAAAATTTGACAAGAGGGCAATGACCATTGAAGATATTTCGGATCCGGATATCAAATATGCATCAATGATAATAGGATACAAGATCTATCACTCCAGCAGGGAGAATTCTGTATCCGGAACTGCAGTATACACTGCCTTTGAAATGCTAAGAAAGAATGCAGAATATGACCTCTGCGAACTACTGCTAAGCCAATTAATGGAAAATATACAGAAAATCAAGAAGGATAAGAAGAATTCCTTCAAGTATGGTACTCTTATTGTATGTCTATTCTTCTACTTCATGAATGAGCTACCCGGAACAAGTGGATGGGTATGGCAGAATGACAAACCTGTTGCAGTCCAGATAAGAGACTATTTGCATGGACTTGGGGATGCAAAAGCGAGAAATACAGCTCTATGGGGATACTTCAAAAACTTTCAGAGCATGATGCAAGCAAGAGAGAGAATTCCCCAGTCTCTCATTGAGAAATACAAGGACTCAGTGTGCTTTATGGTTGACACTGATCAGTGCCTAATGGAGGCAGTGGAGCCAAGGACTGTCTGGATCATGCCCATGGGGTATGAAGTAGATGAACAGATAGTGGAGCTGCATGTTCAACACATGCTAAGTCAGCCCAAAGATCCTAAGGCAGAAAGGTTTGGAACCTTTGAGGAGTTGAGTGTAAAAATACATGTAGAACTCAGGGAACCTAAGATTAAAAGAAAGGTGAGAAAAGAAGTAGAGCACATTGCTCAAGGCCTAGGTATCTCAAAGGAGGCACTTGATTCCAGCCGGGAAAAGAGGAGGAAGGCCGAGGAAGAAGAGAAAAGCAAAGAAAGTGCTCCGGTTGAAGCTCCCACCCGGACCAGATCATCAAAGAGACCTGCACCTCCCACAACCAAAAGTTCAAAACCGGAAGTTCAGGCATCCGGTAAGAGATCCAAGACAAAAGCCACAAGGGCTTATGGAAGCCAAAAGGATGAAGAGGAAACAGAATCAGATGAGGGAGTAAGAGAAGTAAAGAAACAGAAGAAGAAAGGATCCGGTAAGCCCTCCACAGGTCAAGACAAGGATGAAATGGCAGAGGTAACTGTTGAAAAGCCCACTCTGTCACTAGAGAGCATAATCAAGTCGGTCACGGTGGATGGAAACCTTCAACCAATGACTGAATCATATGATGACTTCAGTGAGGCCGACCAAAAGACTCTGCAGGAGGCCACAGTAAAATATCTTAACATATATAATAAGGCTTTCATTGAAATAATATCTCTTATTCCTAAAAGCCTAGAAAAGGAAATGGAAGTAAGAAAGAATAATGCTCATGCTAAAGATCTTGAGATCTGGGAGCAGATAGCTATTTAGCTATATCCTCAAATTGATCCCAAGACAATGAACATTATCTTCAAGGACTGCAAAGATGAGTTCAGAAGCAAAGCCAGGATGAATCAACTCATGCTTGGCGAGACTGACAAAGTGGCCCAAGAAACAGAAGAGATCCTCCGGAAGGCCTTCAAAAGGTTCAATCTTCCGGTTGTAGAGGATTTAGGTACAGAAACAGCTGAGGACTTGGGACCCTCTGCTCCAGAAGAAGTGGCTCATGAACAAACTAGCATCTCTCCTCTGGTTTCCCCTACAGTCTCCGGATCCAAAGAAGAAGAGCAATTACAGGAGAAGGAAGCAGTGGTGAAAGACAAAGAGGTTGACAGTTCTAAGACTGCAGAAGAAAAGAAACATCTGTCTCCGGCAAGAGACACTGCACAAACTGTTCAACAATTTTTGAGCAAAGAAACTCTAGAGATTGATGAACCGGAGCTTCTAAAAGGTCCATTTGATTTTGACTCTCTCTCTCCGGTACAAACAATGAAGATAGCCTCATTTGCAAATGCCAAGGCAAATGAAAAGCTCCTGAAGTCTCATATGGAAGACTGTGAGTTGATAGAGGCTGCTTCCGGAGTACTTGTAAAAATCATGCCATCAATCCAGATAGATCCGACAGCCTCCTCTTCCGGTAATCTAAAAACCTTAGTCAGCAGTGTTGATACACATTTTGATTCTCTAGAAAAATCAGCTGAAGAAAAGGTCCGGAAAGAATTTTTGGATAAAAGATTTTCAGAAATATTAGAATTAATCTCTAAGGATAGGAAGATTGTAAGCATTGGAATAAGGAGCTTAGAGAATGCTCTTAAGGATGGCGGTGACATCTACAAATTTTGTATATCCTGGTCAAAGGCAACAGCAGCATTTGACAAGAAAATAAAAGAGGAACAGGATAAGCTACAAAGCTTATCTCAAAGTTTTGATCCTCTCTCTTCCTCTATAATAAATCAAGAATGTCAGACCATTGCAGTCTTGAATGAAATAAAAAATCTTGAGAAGGAAAGGAAGAACATCACCAACCGGATGGGAGAACTTAGAAGGATTATAATCCCTAAGTTGGAAACAATGCATGAGGCCATCAGTGATGCTCAGACCACCGCCCAAACAAAAGATCCGACAGATCTCAAGTGGGCAGAAGCGTTTGCATTTTTGTTAAGTGGTCACATTTCAATTTTGGACAGAATGAAGCAAAGTTGGGCTACAGAAATGATTCAATTGCAGACATCCTTTGCAGACATTCTTCAGTATATGTAAGTATGTAAATATGCGGCTATGTATAGGAAACTTTTGAAAATTTTGGTGTGCGGACCCTACCCTTTGCCATTGATGTCAAAGGGGGAGTGAGGAGCAGTGAAAAATGAGGGATCCAACTAAGGGGGAGTTCCGGAAATTGTATATAAGGACAGAGCATCAGCAAAGGGGGAGCATAGTGAAAACACTTAGTCATTTTTCACTAAGTGTTGCCATCAATGCCAAAGGGGGAGATTGTTGGCAAGAGACACTATATGGATTCATGGTTGTTGTCATTGATGGCAACAAAGGTCATCCCACATATCCGCAAGTCATAATGTGTCTCTACCGGAAGTCAGAATAAAGAATGTTGTGGTCCGGTGAAGAAGAACAGAGCATGTGGCAAGGTCCGACAGATTGGTCCGGATCTCTCAGAGGAAGTGTCTTGGTGCAGTGCGGATTTGGGGAAGTCAAGAGGACTACCTTTAGTGGTATATTCCAAGGATTTAGCCTCCGGTGATGGACAAGGAAAAAGATATGAATGGTTGAGTACCGGATTCCTGAGAGACAGTGAAAACAGAGGAAGAACTGACTGGCAGAGTATCAGACTGCTTTCCGGATGTGTTACTGTTGATGACAGAGGTTGTGAAGGCATGAATCATGTTTGGCCGACATGATTAATGATATCTACAAGCATATGCTTGATCCGCATTGCTTGGTGAGGAAGGATTCAGCCGACAGAATGAGAGTTTATAAGAAACTAGACTGTTCCGGATGCCGACTAGAAAGGTGATGAAATTACTTGTGCGGATATATATAGAGGATGGATTTAGTTGTGAGGTGTGGATGTGGAGAGATATGCGAATAAGTCCAGAGAAAGAGTAGAGGTAGCAAAAAGGATCCGGTATGTGAAAGATAGCAGAATAAAGAACAGAGGAAAGATGAAGTGCAGCAGATCAGTGTACTGAGCCTAACCGGAACTGAACTCCAGCATATGCAGATGCTTCCAATCAGTTCAAGACTGTGATTCTCATCACTTTGTAGACAGTGTGTCTTCTTGTAGGCAGTGGGCCTCTTGTGAGCAGTGTGCTCGGGCAGTGAGCCCTAATTGGCAAGTGCCATTTTTGTAATCTCCTATTCTTCTAACAAAGAATAATTCTTGGGTTAATCACCCCGTGGTTTTCTCCCTTAACAGGGTTTCCACGTCAAAAATACTGTGTCATGTGTTTCTTATTTCATGGTTAATGTTTTTGTGTTTGATTTTATGCTGCATCAATTAAAAGGAAAGCTCAATAAGGGAAATAATTAGGATAACTGATTCACCCCCCCCCTCTCAGTTATCAACACACTAGTCTAACAAGAGTTGTTGAGTATTTCACTTGGTCGAGAGTTGCCAAGTGTTTCACTCGTCGGCCGAGAGTTCCCAAAACTTGCACTAGTCTCCTGAGAGCTCTTGCCAACCTCTTTTATTGAAATCATATTGCATTCGGTTTTAAAGAACTCATAATCTTCCATCTGACAATGGAAGAGTCCACTATAGGAGTTGGTTTCATCTTCTGAGCATTCTTGTAATTTTAGTACCCCTTCATCATCTAGCTCCATAGGCCCTCTATCTCCTTCTGACGACTCCCCTCCATCTGAGTCAGAGTCAGACGCCAACTCTTCACTGACGGTTTGTGTTCTTAGATCGATGACAAATTTCTTCCCCTTATTTTCTATTGACAGAGTGTTTCTCTTTCAGTTGTGGTTGGCCTTGGCGGCTATTATCCATCCTTGATCGAGTAATGCATCATAGGATGCATTTCGTGCTGTTATGACTACAAAATTCAACAAGAATTGTTGAGTACCAATCTTTACCTTATGAGACATTAACACTCCCAGCGCTTTGATTCTTTGATGGTTAGCTCCCACTAACTGGAAGTTATGTAGCCATTGAGTAGGCTTTTCGCGGCTTTTCCTTGTTTCTTCTGGCAGTACATTCACTCCAGACCATTCGTCGACTATTGTGTTCATCAGGTAACTCGTCGATTTTCATATGGACTACTGTCAGTTTCTTCCCCATGTCAATTGCCAACAATCTTGGATTGATCACTTGCTCACCACTTGGCGGTGGTTCTACTATGATGTCCTCATCCGTCATACCCTCATTTGGAATTTCTTCTACTATCTTTGCTATTGCCACCTTTAACTGTGGCATGCTCTAGAGAAGGTTGGCCATCTTAATTGGTATGGTGGTTTGGGGTACCTGACTCACTATATTTTTATTCGATTTCGACCACAAGGTTGTGGTTGTCTTCTTGTTTGTGTTCCTCTGTTTGTTTCCATAGAAATCTCTACCTCTTTCCTCGTGGCTCGAGTAGTCTCTCCTTCTCAGTCCTCGGGTCAGGATAGTTGGCTTTTTTTGTTTGTGCCCTTGTGATGGCAAAAACCTCTTCATCATCATCTTCAATGTGAATGAAATTGATTGTATCTTTTTGTTTCGGGTAGTTGTTATCTTCATGGTCGTCTGGTCTGCACCACTTGCATAGTCTTCCCCTAAGGTTTTGACCATTCTGACACTCTTGGGCAAAGTGGCCCCATTCATTACACTTTCTACACTGTATCATGGGCCTCCCCTTGCTGTCGTACTGTATTCTATTTCTTGGGCTATTGTTGTTACTCCTGTTGTTCCAATAATCTCCATGGGATACATTGGAATTGTTCTAGGGTTTCAGTGGTGTGCTTGGTAGAGTTGAGGACTCTCCTTGTGTGAAGAGCACCTGTGTACTTCTTGCTTTCAGATTAAATGGACATTCCTTGATTGAATGTCCCATTACTTGGCAGATTTCATAGAATATTTTCTTGGGACAATTTTCTTTTATGTGGTCTTTATTGCCACACTCCACGCACCAGAGTTCTTTACCTTCTTTGGCAGTTTCTTTCTCAGCCTTGAAATCCCTCATCATTCTAATCATGTCCCTTCTCAATGCTTGCACAGTCTTTGGTTCCCCCTCGTCGCTCTCATCTGTACTTTCATTGTCGTCCTTTTTCTTCCGAGACAATCACTCTCCAATTCCATCGCTTGGTTGTATGCCTCCATGTAGGACGCTGGGGGAACTATCTTCATTTTCTTCCTTAGGGACGATAGCAAACCCTCGATGAATCATGTTTTCTTCAACCCATCAATTGGTTCTATTTCTAACTTGACAAGTAGCTCCTTCAACCTCCTGTTGTATGCTTTGACATTTTCATGTTTGCCTTGTTTTGTGTTGTAGATTTCTGCCACTATTTCATTGTCGTCCCTCGGTAACTTGAACTCCTCTTGGAATGCTTTCTTCAGTGCATCCCATGTGGCTCTTTCTGTGGCACCAAGCTCTGTGTACCAATCTATTGCAATCCTTCTCAGGGTTGCTGGGAATGACCTTAGCCAATAGGACATGTCATTCTGTCCGTTGGCTATCCAAATGGTTTTGCAGGTTTTACAGTGGCAGACCAGAGCCTCCGATCCATTACCGAGAAATTTTAGTAATTTCTATCTTTTTGCACTAGAGCTCCCCATATTGGGACTTCCAGGTGGAGTCACCATTTTCCTTGTTCGGTACCCTCCTTGTACGTTAGACCTGACTGGATTGGTTCTACCTTGACGTTCCGGTGTTTCACTTGCACTCGTGGCCACATACGGGTCCTTCCCATGTCCCCCTTCAGCATCTTCCGCACCTTGAGTCTCCCAGGTTTCTCTCCGGCACTCCCTCTACCCGGGTGTCTTCGGCCCTTTGATTCTCGGTCCTTGACAAGAACGTATATGCTATTTTTGAGATCCTTTGTGAATTTCTTTTCATTTTTTCTTTCTTTTTCCTTATTTATTACAGGTGTGCTGAATTCCACTTCGTCGACTCCCTTAGAGAGGTTTTGCTGTAACTTGGCGATAGCTTGGTCTACCTCTTCATAGTTTTCATTCCCTTCAATAATTTGCTTTAATCTTCTTCTTCGTTCTTCTTGTTCTTTCAATTTCAAGGATCTTCTTAATCGCTCCTCTGGTGTTTCCTGCCCACTTGATACTTGATTTTTGTCTTTGTTCAGTTGTATGGCATTAATTAGTACACATACGACTATAGTTATAAGGTGTACGACGACGGTTAGCATCGCATTCCTTCTCTTGTTTCATGCACTCTTCATACCTCCTGAGTATTTATGGTCTTCATTGTTCTCTATCTCTTTCTTCTTGGAGGTCTTGTAGGATCAGGAAGTTTCGTGCCAATAGTTTGGGCATGGGATTGAGAAGATTATTGACTTCTCTGTTGACTTCTAAATTATCTCCAATGATTTCTTTTGGAATATCCCTGCGAATGGCTTCGTTCCTTACGTATTGTCCTACCGCCAATTGCCACGGGAATACAAGATCTTGGGTTAGATCATCCTCTCAATTGTTTCTCTCCCATTCTTTATCTTCTCCCTCGCTTTTTGCCCATTCTTCTTGTATTTCTTCTTCTATTATCTCTACTTTTCTGATTTCTAATTCCTCCTCTGATTGAATAGGCTGACCCATTATCACGCCATCATCATTGTCTCCCTCTCGTCACAAATAATTTTACTGTTGTTTAACCTCTCTGACGACTTAACTTGTCATCGAATCCTTGTCAACCTCTAACCCGACTTAGAACAGGCAACGGCACCAAATGTTTACCCACTAGGTGTTTTATTTAGAAAACATAGAGTAAACTAAAATATGCAATAACTGTAATAACACAGAATAGAACTTGTACAAGAATTACACAGGAATAAGCATTGATTTCATTCATGAATATCTCAATATTACATCAAGCATTAGCATGACCATGACAAGAATACTGGACAATAAGATAACATAATATATATATATGATCCTCCAATATGTTTCGACTACATATATAATCAACCAAGGTTGGTTAGGATACCAACCATCGGCAACTACTCCCAAACCGTCGAGTTGGTACCCGAA
This sequence comes from Cunninghamia lanceolata, assembly GCA_027924645.1. Lineage (NCBI taxonomy): Eukaryota > Viridiplantae > Streptophyta > Pinopsida > Cupressales > Cupressaceae > Cunninghamia > Cunninghamia lanceolata. The sequence continues at coordinate 16,595,511 of BSBN01000021.1, read as the reverse complement.
AACACCCAAAGATTAATTATACTAATTTATTATTTAGCCGACTATAACTAACTATTACAACTAACAATTACCTGACTTCAAAGTTAAACCATAATTATTAAATTTATTAAGTAAATATTTTTGTCTTTTAAAGTGTCATTTTTTTCTTAAAAGTGATTAAGACAGGGATATAAAACTTGAAAAGGTAATCTAAAAGCTAATGTATTTTACAACTTGTTACTCTAAATTATTCTTTATGATTCAAAATCATGCATGTCAAAGACCTAACTCAAAGGATACAAGTCAAGTTAAATATTCATTAAACCTTATAATTAAATCATAAGTAGTATGGGCCAATTGATAGGCAAGGTGTGGGACAATGTTATGTTTAGGTCTTATGAGGCAATTATTGAAATGACAAAAAAATAGCAAACAAATGCAAAACCTTAAATGAAATGAAGTAAATCTATTTTTTTGTCACTAACTCCTTTCTATGCTCGCCTTTGTGATTTTGCTTCTATTTAGGATGAAAAGAGGAGGTTTGATGATTTTAAGAGTTTATGTGGAATCCTCCTTTCACACCAACATCCAAGGACATTCAACAGAGTAGAGGAATCTACTACAGATCTCCTATCACTTGGAATAGAGGGGAAGATTGGAATTATGTAGACTTATTCAATTAAGCCCGATTATGCTCAAAACCCTAATTTTGTAAAATTGTAAACAAACAAACGAATCACAGAAAATGATCGCACACAGAGATATCAAATGACAATCAAATACATACCAGATTTCAAAGTTCAGTGTATGGAAAAGTTAGGGACTAATGAGCGGACGAATTAGTCCAATGTACCTATTTCTATCAGGATCTTTAAAGAATATTTGCAACACAGTGCTGTTGTCCCAGAGATTTCACTACCTCAAAATTTAGAGGACTAATGAGTGGGTGTCCTAGTCCAAACCCTAATTTTTTGCTTTGCTCTGCACTATTGACAATCTGTAATACCTCCTTACAATTCCACTTCTTCTACTTTCGAAACCTGTAACCTGCAATCACAGAAAAGTGGGTTGGGTTGTGGTGTTTAGAGGCTTGCCTTGGTCAAGCCCCGAATAGACATTCAAGTCTTTCGAACACCATTGTCAGATAAAGAGTGCATATCCCTACGGGATAGAGGCAAAAACCAATTGATAAATGATTGAAAATATAAATGAATGTCACCTCGATGGTGGAGCTCTCGTGGAAGGAAGAATCTTCTTTCATGCCATGAGAAGATGGAGCCAAATTTGCATAAACAAACACAATAACAAAACAATACTGCTCTGCAACACAATGAAAGCTTTGAATAAGATCACAAGTTCACAATGTCCATCTAATTTCCATCTAGTTTACAAATGAATGCCTAAACATGCTTATATATGCAACTAAACAACTTCCCACCAAGAAATTCATAATTCAAACTTGAGGTGTCGGCAGAGGACCTAATAACGGTCATATAACCGACACATGAAAATAGGTCCTGACCCAAAATAGGGTAGGGCTAGAGCACGGGTGCCCAAGTCCTCCCTCCTATTTGAGGCAAGAATCATTACAAGTGCATCCCCTAGGTCCCATTTGCTATAAAACTCAGGGGTTTTCTCATTGGAAGTCAACATTAACATGCAAGATGATCTAAATGCATTCTAAAAGACCTGAGAGCTAAACATAAGAGGGAAAATTCCCTAGGGAGACATTTTTCGACGTAACATTTAAGCACCATTTTAATGTATGCATGAAGACGAGGCCCATACATGTATTAAAGTATAGTCAACAAACACAACAAACATGCCAAGCACATAGAGCTAATGCATACATAAAGATTAAGAACTATTTCTAGCCCCTAGTCTTAGGTAGACATTAGAGAAGACACGCCGCAGACATGCCAAACACAATGAAGATAGTAACAGGCACACAAAACACATAGAAGATAGTAACAGTCATGCAAGACATGGAGAAGACAATATTGAAGAGACGCAAATCACAGTGATTACAGTGATTATTTCTTTTTCATTTTCCCATATGAATGCAAATGCAAGTACAAGAAAAGTAAACACACAACCCATAATGCAGGAGGGACTCATCACCACCAGTCTTTAGACTGCATATGGGGCAACAAACACGTAATACAAATCTCAGAGTGAAGGAGGGACTCATCGCCACCAGTCTTTAGACTTATGCTTGGGAACAAACACACCATACAAAACCCAAGTGTAGGAGGTACTCATCGCCACCAATCTTTAGACTACAACACAGGGGAAAACACACAAAAGACACAGAGAAAATATGAGAAACAAGGTGATGGAAGAAACCTATTGCTAGGTTCACTACCATCTCAGGCACATTACAGACACACTAACGATTGGGCTTCGCCACAACAATCACCAAAGACACGTTTAAGGGTTAGGATAGTCTCAGATCCTCTCCTTGCTTGCTCGGAGGACTTTTTGAAAATGACAGGATTGTGCACTTTCCTCGAGAAATACACCATCCCTGCCTTTCACATAAGGGCTTAAAATAAAAGGATATGCACGATATTTTGCCTCCGCAGAGGGCTTACAAACACGCTTCGTTAGTATCAAAATCATCAGATAGCTCACTTTTATATGCCCCCACCTTAAGGTGGTTGATATCATGTACTGATATCAAACACGTTAAGGTAGGAAGAAAACACACAAGGGAACACGAGCTCTCGCAAAGCCCATGCCCCCAGAGGTGACATGTACTTTACGATTGCCAAATGTTCCCACCAACACATTCCTACAAGAAAGAGGTTTGAAATCTTTTCATAAGACAATAATCACATCATATGGTAAAATCAATTCATGCAAATCAATCACATCAAAAGCCAAGGTTACACTACAGATTTGGAAACCGAGTATAATTGTGGGGCTATAATATCAAGATCTCAGAATCAAGTGTAAATGAGGCGAGATTCAAAGATAAACAAAGTGCACAGAGCAGCTATATTGTTATAGTTTGTTAGTGCGATAAGACCATCAAAATATCACATGGAGTGATTCTACTAGCCAAGCGTCAGATTATATATATATACGAACCCCATTGTCATGTATGGGCTAGGTCCATTTTTGCTTACTCGCTGAAGGGACACTTGGTCCTTATCAGTCTTATTTGTTTTTCGTCATCCGCTAGCTAGATAAAACCACTAGAGGAAGGTAAACAATAAATCAAGAGAGGAGAACAAGTGCCTTAGGGACAATCACGTAGGAGGGTGCCTCAAAGTCTATATATACGAACCCCATTGTCATGTATGGGCTAGGTCCATTTTTGCTTACTCGCTGAAGGGACACTTGGTCCTTATCAGTCTTATTTGTTTTTCGTCATCCGCTAGCTAGATAAAACCACTAGAGGAAGGTAAACAATAAATCAAGAGAGGAGAACAAGTGCCTTAGGGACAATCACGTAGGAGGGTGCCTCAAAGTTATCGACCACAACGCTATGTCCTTAAGACACACAACACAACAATGAAAATAGAGGAGAAGCAATATAGAAGAATGATGATACAAATAGAAGAAGGTCACAACAGAGGCGGTCTCCCAATATCTTTGACCTTACAAGAGTATCAAGGGTCATGCTAGGAGGCCTAAAAAACACAACACATCATGAGGGGAACACAACACGAGAGGGGAGGTCACATAAATGAGAAAGTAACGCTACGACATAGGTGACCACCAAGGTTAGAAATACTTACCTGTAGGGACAACCTAATTAAAGGTTGTCAACGAGCAAATCATCATCTTCCTACTCCCGAATGTTAGAAGAAAGTGGGACATAAGGGACAAGTGCCCAACTCTTATCATCATCTTTAAGTTGTCCATTCTTAATATCTTCTTGGTTTGATTCAATGTTAGGTGGGATGTTTTCTTGTTGAGATGTGTTTCGTTGGGCAAGTGCTTGTCTTCTCTTCCTCCTTTCTCTTGCTTGTCTATTCCTTCTTGTCTTGTTGTTTATCTCTTTTAAGGTAGTGTCTTGTTCTTTCATAGGTTTTTGTGGTTTATAGGAGGAAGCACCATGGTCAAATCTCATTTGTTTTAGTGAAATGTTTTGCTCTCGACGACTACCTCCTAATCCTTGTAAGGACGGCGGGGGAGGGACCTCAGCATAGAGTCATTTTCCTTTCGGTCTAGGATGTTCTTCAAATGCGAGTTGTTCGTCTCTTGTGGTTTCTTGAATAGAAGGATCGGCCACATGATGTAATAATTGTGTTTGGTAGGTTCTATAACTCAAGAAATTAAAATCTGTTCGTGGCTCCGATTCTAGTTCAAAACATTCTCAAAAGTAATCAAGGTTAAAGTGTTGTCAAATTGTAACCAAAGGCTTGTATTTATTGTAATGGATAGTATGCACTTGTCCATTCAAAGGGAATTTTACACAGTTATGAATTGTTGAAGGGACAACTTTCATAGCCTTTAACCATGCGTGTCCTAATTTTATGTGAAAAGGGTCAGATACGTGGACAACATAAATAATTGTTTTATGGATTTCTCAAATACAGTAACTAATAAAGATATCTTCCCATAAATGTTTATAAAGGTTCCCTTATGTGTCTTAATCATCATGTTCGAAGGGTCATAGAACTCTTGTATCAAACCATGTAAGTAAAGGAATTATTCCGTTGCCACATTAGTCATGCAATTAGGATCAATGAGTGTTTCCCATTATCTTCACAGTGATATAAATAGGTCCTTCAATGTCTCCAATTGTTATTATCATGAGGTGTAAACACAAGTTCGGGTTCAGGGACTTTTCTTTTCATGTAAGGCCTAGGAGGGAACCTAGTGTTATTGTTGCGATTAGAATCCATGTGTATATGTTTTCAAATCAATGTAAAATCATATTTTAAAAGCTTTTCAAAAACTATGCAAGGAACAAGTGCAAAACTATATGTGAATATGAATTAAAATGCTTGATTTTTCAAAATTTTCAATGCAAATGAGTGAAAGAAGAGGTGTTTTAAGGAAATTGATGAGGGGCAGCAAGTAATATGTCTAATATCAATCCAATGAACCAATAATATCCTTCACAACATGCCTTTAGTGTAGATCTAGAGTGATAACAAGTCAAACCCTAGTGAAAATACACCTAAAATATGCAAATTTTCACCAATTTTCAATGCAAATGCATAATAGAAAGGGTGATGTAAAGAATTTGAGGAGGGGCAGTAGATTATAACCCTGATATCAGTTAATTAGTGTAGAAAATTCCTTCACAACATGCCTATAATGCAATTCTAGCCTATAATGCAATTCTAGAGAGGTGATAAGACCAAACATAGTGAAAATGCAAGGTTTTCAAACCCTAGACATGAAATTTTGTAAGAAAGACATTATGATGAAACACTACAGTTAGAAATCAGTCATAAATAAGTGTTTAAAATAGTAGTAAAATTTGAAACAAGATTTTAACCACAAACCCCAGCTAATGCAAAAACTAGTTAAATATCTATGTTGATTTTCTTTATGTTGATTTCATACTATCTCCATTTTGGTTCTACACAGTTAAATATCTATATTACAATTGTAATCAGACTTTTATTGATAGTTTTTTACCTTCATTTCTAACATCTTCAACGGTTCTCATTCTCTCCATGGTGGGTTGTACTGAGTTGATCGTTTTTGAGCTAGTTGTGGGTTTTGGGTAGCATCTAGCATCTTTGGTTAGGCATTCTCCTTCTTCATGGGAGGTGACATTGGTTGAGGTGAATGGAGATGATTCTCTTCGATTTGAGGATTGAGATTTTGGTGTAAGTTGGACAATTGTGTAAAGAAGGGAGAGAGGTATTCCTAAATCTATTGCGGGTTCCCATAATTGGGCCAAGGGTGTGTGGACTACTAGGATATGTTTAGGTGTTGTGTAGGATTTTGGTCCTTTGGGTTTTGAGGGTGGTTGTGATGTTCTATGTGGAAGCTTGGCTATAGTTATGTTGATGGGTGGTTGTTTGGTTGTTGTTGCCTTGCCTTTGTAAAATGTTGTCGTGTCCTTTCAAAACTTGCCTTTACCCCTTAATCAAAAATATAAGTACAACACAAAGCTATAATATAAGGATCCCAAATCAGGTGTTAACACAACTCGCATTAATGAAAATAATATTGAATAATCTTTTGATCAATCAATGAAGTAAAAATCTAGAGAAAGAATATTTTGGGAGTGGATGACCACTTCCACCTATTATCAAGAGCTAGAGAAGAGAACCTCCATACAAAAGGATAGAATAAATGAAGACTCAATGATTTCTAACATACACCGTCTTCAATGACCATCTTTCTTAAAAGGTGAGGGGACCTTCTCTTTAAATAGGATTCCAATTTAGTCATTTTTGTCACTTTAAATCATTAAAGATAAATTAATTATCAAAGACATTCTTAAATATTCTTGGCAACTTGTGCTAGTCAAAAGGAGTAACATAGTGCATAACTGAAAAATTATAGGACACAATAATAATAAACCCATATTAGAAAAACTTTTATAAATTGCAGACTCTACTATTATTTCTAAATAAATAAAGTTGAAAGCAAAAGGCAAAGATTGTAAAATAAGTCTAAATAACCTCATTCAATATTTTAATGGAGCACTATCAATGCACCTCAAATGAGGAGTCTATTTTATTAAATTGTCTTTCAATATCTGACCTGTAATTGTTGTCTAAGAAATATGGGCTACTTTTTATGTCACTGTTTATTAATCTACTCTTATTATCATTGTACACAAACTATACAACCATCAAACACATATAAAATAATATTATATAACAACCTTTAATTATATATTATACTACATATTGACATAAATTACTTAAATAGTCTAAATTCTTTAAAGATTTATTACTTTCTATTATTATTTAAACATAAATTTTGGTGCCCGTCTATATATAATATATCTAAATGTTGTTCAAAGTAACAATGTATGTTGCCTAAAACTAAGTATATAGTATTTTTTAATGTTAAAATGTGCATGCTGCCTTGTAATATATCTATTTTTGTTTACTTTGAATGGAAACATTATCAATAAAAATATTATACTTGAAAGTAAAATGTTTACTAAAGAAAACATCACACAAAATATAATGATTATTACAAATAATGTTTCAAAATTAGGTAGGATTTGTAAGTCCTAGACAAATTTTTATCATACAAAAGTTTTTTATTTTATAGAATGAAATGTTTTTAAAAATGATCTTAGATTTGTAAGGACACTTTTAGGGTTTGTACGTCTGAGACAATTTTTTATCATACAAAAGTTTTTTATTTTATAGAATGAAATGTTTTTAAAAATGATTTTAGATTTGTAAGGACACTTTTCTTTTTATTGTACTAATATCCCTTTATATTGTCTCTTTGAATTTTATTTTGGATGTAACTTTGTTATATATGTAAGTCATATCAATATATTTATTTATTTATCATGAATCCATCTTTTTTTAAATATGAACAACTAATTGCTAAATAAATTATATTCATATTGATTTTAGTTGATTTTTTTCACTAAATAGTTTGGATGCTTATGTTTTCATGGTTTTCTCCTATCCAGTGATGAAGGAAGGTTGTTGAAGAGTATTATAAATTATGTACTGAAGCAATCGAATAAAGACAAATTGATGGTTGCCAAACATCCAGTGGGTCTTGATGAAGTAGTAGAAGACTTCGAAAAAAATGTTCTTGGATGTTCTAAAAATGTAAACATCGCGGGGATTGTTGGCATGGGTGGGAGTGGAAAAAGCACTCTCGCAAAAGAATTGTATAACAAGAATATATTCTCCATCTATAAATGCAGTTTTGTTTGTGATATACGAGCAGCAGCAGCTATCAAGCATTTGCACAGTAAGCAGAAAAGGCTGATGGAAGACCTTGGTTTCAAAGATCCAAAAGATTTATCATTTGATAATGTAGAAGGAGGAAAAGCAATCCTGAAAAGAAAGTTGAGCTCTTGTCAGGTATTTATAGTTTTGGATGATATAGATCATCAAGACCAATTAGATGCATTATTACCAACAACAGACTTTGGAAGGGGTAGTGTTATTATTGTCACAAGTCGTGACTCTGGTGTTCTTGAATCATGGGGAATCTCCTCCATTTATCAAATGAAAGGATTAAATTTTGGGCATGCTAGAGAGCTTTTATGTTGGCATGCATTTCTACAATCTTCTCCTCCAGATGAATTTCAAGATCTTGTTGAAAAATTTGTACAACTTTGCAATAGATTGCCATTATCCCTTATGGTATTTGGAGGACTCCTTTATAAGAAGTCCAAAAATCATTGGGAATCTCAATTAAAAAAGGCTTTAAGGTTACTGCCCAATGACATTATGGGGAGTCTTAAAATAAGTTTCAATGCGCTAGACAGGGAGGAACAAGAGGTATTTTTAGATATAGCTTGTTTCTTTATAGGCGAAGAAAAAAATTTGGCCATTGCAGTGTGGGAAGGGTCAGGATGGGAAGGGGTACATAGTTGGAAAGTGCTTGAAAATAAGTGTTTGGTTGAGGTCGACGAGAGTAATCAGATAAAAATGCATGATCGGAAGAGAAATTGCAATGGAAAGGCCACCCTACCGTGTTTGGTCAACACAGCAAATCACGGAGATTCAGAAACAGGCCACGGTGAGCATAATATATTCTTTTATATGCTTAATATCTAATACTTAGTATGGAAGCCTTGTTGTTCGTTCGTTGGTATACTATCTTGATTGTTGTAAAGGTTTTTTACTTTTGCATTTTCCATTCAGGAAAGAGTGCTGATTCGGGGGATTAAACCGGCAACCGATGATTTCTATGAAGAGGACTCATCCTATCAAAGCACACCTTTTGAAGAGTGTATAGAGCTTGTGAGAGGTTCTACTGCAAGGTCTAAGCGCCTTGCACCTTCTATCCTTGTTGTTAAGGATAATTATTTTACAGAAGAATTAGCAACACTATTTCCAGGCCTTCTCTGGCTCCGATGGGTCAACTTTCGGGAGAGATCTCTTCCGTCGTGGCTTTTGTTGAAGAATTTAAGAGTTTTAGAGCTTCCAGGTGCTCAACACTTGGAAGAATTGTGGAGCGACACTGCCGATGTAAGTATTTTCATTTGCTTTATCAATATTTATAGAATCGTATGTTTAAGGGTTTTATAATTTTTGCACGGTTTTGACTGAATTGAAATGCAACGTGACTGCAGCCTCCTTCGGAATTGAGAGAACTGAATCTTTATGAAGCCCTAAGTTTCCGCAGATTTCCGAGGTCAGTAGGACGTCTTAAACATTTGAAAAAGATATCCGTTGACAGTTCTTCAGGTAGCAGGTGTCCTATGGACTGTCTTCCAGAAGGGTTTTGTCTGCTTCAATCGCTGGAGCATCTCCAGCTAAAGTACTGTTATAAGCTTCTATCACTGCCTAGCGACTTCGGCCTTTTGACAAATCTGCGATATCTAGATTTGAGTTGTTGCTGGGAGCTGAGGATGTTGCCTGCTTCTTTTAAGCAGCTCAGACATCTACAGTATATCAATTTCCAACATTGCAGGGAGCTGACTTTAACGTCAGAGAACAATGACATTCTGGAAAATATGACAAAGCTGGAGACTCTGGATTTCGAATCATGTCGTGAAATTCAGGAGTTACCTTTGCATATCACAAATCAGTTGTCACTGAGATATCTGAATGTGGCATGCGGCAGTTCAAGGGAATTACCAAGTAACATTGGTCAACTGAGTAAATTGGAAGTGCTGAAAATATGGTGTTCTCAGTCGCTGGCGAGTCTTGAAATTTTACCTGAGTCTATTGTGAATTTATCTTCCTCAACTAATTTGGTAATAAATTGCCCTAAGCTAAAATCTTTACCTGAGACATTGGGTCATTTGTGCTGCTTGACTAGTCTTAGCATTATTTGGGCGTGTGAATTGAGAACTTTACCTGAGTCTATTCGGAATTTATCTTTCTTAACTGATTTAGATATACAGTGCTGCCCCAAGTTAAAATCTTTACCTGAGTCTATTGGGAATTTGTCCTCTTTGAGGAGTCTTCACATATATGATTGTAAAAAATTTGAACTGGAAGAATCTATAGGTCATCTGTCTTGTTTGACTAGTCTAGATATTTCTCATTTAGAAACTTTACCAGAGTCTATTGGCAATTTGTCTTCCTTAACTACATTGAGAATACAGAATTGTGAATTAGAATCTTTACCTGAATCTATAGGTCATTTGTCCTCTTTGAGGGATATATTACTTTATTACTGTACGAAAATCAAAACATTACCTGAGTCTATAGGTCATTTGTCCTCTTTAGCTAGTGTTAGCATTCTTCTCTGTAAAAATTTGGAAACTTTACCCGAGTCTATGAGCCATTTGTCCTCCCTAACGACTCTTAAAATTATCCATTGTAGGAAGATGAGATCTTTCCCTGAGCCTGTGAGAAGTCTTAATCAGTTAGAAGAACGGAGCATAAAGTCTACTCCAGAGAAGTCTCTTTCAAAAACAAGTGCGCAGCTTAGCAACCTTCAAAGTCTGCATATTTGGGACTGCTCGATCACAGAATTGGTTGTCCTGCCGGGGTCCTTTTTTTCTTCATTGTGCAACCTCAAATCGATAGAGTTATCACACACTGATGTGTCGAGAATATCAATCTCTGAAATATGTTGCCCCAGCCTGGAAGCTCTAGAGCTTCTCGGTAATAACCAGTTAGTAGAGATCGAAACCTTGCCAAGATCAGTGAAGGCCATAGAGTTGTGCAAATGTAAAATGCTGAAGGGCATAAATGTTTTATCTGGCATGGTAAACCTTGAGAAACTGTCTATAAAGGACTGCGGGGAGAAGTTGGATGAGCTTCCAAGTTTTGCAGGTCTAGTCTCACTTAAGAGGTTGAGTGTAGTAAATTACCGCAACGTGCAAGCCATACAAAATCTGGAGCATATGGTGGCGAGACTGCGGAGACTGGAGCTCTCAGCAGCATGCAACATATCAGCATTTGAACCTTGCCTTCAAACTATAAAGGTAATAATAGTCTTTAGATTCTTTAACTTATTATTATCTCTTGAGTGTTTATTGGTTGATCGTAAATTGTTTGCAGAAATGGCCACAAGAATGTATACTCTGCGCAAGGACAGAGTGTGGTGTGGAATCAGTTGTGAATTCCTTTGCCTTTCCTGGTCTCACTTTGGTTGATTCATGTGTGGGGGATACAGTAACCGACTTGATGTTAAAATGCGGGCAGAGGCTTTCTTCCAACGCGGCAGCGATTGTGTGTTTTGATATAAATTCTTCCGACGTAGCAGAAATCTTTCTAAATCCGAAGGCATCTAGATCGATATACTTTGAGAGTTCAGACTTTTGGGAAGGGAAGATGGTACTTTTGGGTGTTTTCACAAAACGTTCCCTTGTGAAAGAGTACATACTAAGAAGTCGTCGATATGATCAAATGGAATACAAAGCGAGAGGAATGTTAGTGATGGGTGAGCAAGAGAGAGTTGTGGAGGGTTTTAAAAAATTGCTGTTAGTGATGGGTAAGCAAGAGAGAGTTGTGGAGGGTTTTAAAAAATTGCTTTCTTGTTTTAAATGTAAATATTAGGATAGATATCTTAAATACACTTATTAAAAACGTGCAGATTTATTAGTTTTGAATTATTTTATTCATTTAAAGAGTTATTTTATTTTATCTAAGAATTGTTATTATTTATTTATTTATTTAAAGTTATTTTATTTTATTTATAAATTATTTTATTTTACTTCAGGAATTATTTGAAAATTATTTTATTTTATTCAGTTAATGGTTATTTCATAGATTTTTTAAAATATATATGTTGGCTTTATATATATAAACACAGGCTCTTAATTTGAGTTGTAGAGCGTTTTCGGTATAATAAATTGAGTTTTTTCATTTGTAAAAAGGAAAAAAAAAAGTTTTTCTTAAAATGAATATAAACTAGTCAATTCAATACATAGCATCTCAACATAAATTTAGATTAACAATTGAAGATTTTTATGGGTTAATGAATTTTTCATTTAATATTAATGTATGACAAATAAATGTAATAGATAAAGGTATTTAGTTTTGTGACTAAAGAATGAATGACTTTGATTTGGTGATAAATTCTAAAATTTTTTATTTGGAAAAGTTTGATATTTGTTTGTGCCTCACCTTGGGATTGTAAAAGTTAGCATGTACTGAGGAGTTTGTAGGTTAAGGGCACTAATATTTGACCTCCATGTGTCAAAATTACTTAAGTAGTGTACAATCTTAATTTTGTTGTACTTGAAATTTCTTTGCGTTTTCGTTATATGAAATTGTAGGTATTTAAAAATATCATTGGAGGATTGTTGCTTTGTTAGAGGACATGTTCACATAGATCAAGCCTTGGAAACCTTAGGTCAAAGATTGAGGATAAGTCTCAATTGTGTAAATGGTCTTAGGATGAAAGTGTAGATTAAGAATCGTTTTAAAGCACAAATTGCAATGTACCTTTCGTAGATGTGAATGATATTCAAATAAATGCTTCTGGATAAGAGAGGGCAACATGTGATGTGAAATGAATCCAATTGAATAGCTTTAAATAAAAGAACATAACAATAAATTGTGCCAAGTTGTGATATGTTGGCCCTAGGTAAAAAAGGAATGAGTGGGAGTTAGCTTAAATTTCAATTTAAATTTAAAAATTTAGGTGTAAAACTCAAGTGCATTGTCAATCTTGCATATGTAGAAATTTCTAGGGATATGTAAAGGGCTATATTAAGTTGGATAGTAGAGATCTAGGCACAAGTGCATGAATGGGCATAATTTAGGTGAATGTATTAGAATGTGTCTATGTATGGATAAGCTAAAGAATAAATGTGTGAATGGGCATAATTTAGGTGAATGTATTAGAATGTGTCTATGTATGGATAAGCTAAAGAATAAATGTGTGACAATGAGTGTGAGTAGAAGAGTATATAGAATAGGGAATGGGCTCAACATTGCACATGATTATGCCATTTGTTAATATGTGAATGTATTAAGGAACTCCCTCTAAGTGGACAAAAAATTATATGGGAAATGTTATGGGAATGTGAATTTCACCATTATATTTTGCATACATTTTGAGGTGCATGTGAATCCTAGAATGATTATATATCTAAAAGTATAAAGAAATCACAAACATGCATATAAAGTAAATATTTAGACAAAGGAATCATGGGGGTCCATATAAAGTAATGGACACTATTGAATGTCATCATGTAGGTTCATCCTTTGGCATGCACTCTCCATGCCTCAAGGACATACAAAACAAATAAATTACGACATGAGTAGCTTCTAAAATTCAAGAAAGAGTAAGTACAATCTAAATCTTACTTTTCCCTACAAAACAACATGAAACTAACCTTTGGAGTTGAGAATTAACCTATTGCTCTCTTGAAAGTAGATTAGATGATCTCCCCAAGGTCTATATGTTATTAGATCTTAGTATTAGTGTATAACTCAGTGATGAAATGTGTTTGTTTAACAAGGGTTTTGGTGGAAGTCTCAATGAGATAGTCAATCATAAGCTATGACTAATGGATGTTATCCTTTATAGGGATAGACAAAAGTTATCAAACTTGCCAACAATGATTCTCATTATGTCACAAGCTACTAACGCATTAAGTGTTAAAAGCAAATTGTCATGAGTTTAAAACCAACTCTACCAAATATAAAGTAATGCACAAAAGAGTAAGGGATAGAGAAGAAAATTGGCTTGCATGTCTCAACAAATCAACTTGTATTACACGATGAAAGAAATTAGTGGTAAATAAATCCCTATTCGATTTGCAAATACACAATTGGAACACAAGACAATGCTATCCTCAATGGACATGTTAATCATAAAGTTATGAGTAAACATCTACCATATGCATGCCTAGGAAGAAACACAAACACTCATGATTAAAGAGAAATTTTAGATGTTTTATTTAATTTTCATTTAAAATAAACTTTTGTTTACATTCCACAATTAAACATAGAATTCTCATTACAATAAGACAATTAAAGTTCTAACTCTAGATACATAATTTAGTAGAACTTCTATTACTAAATATTTTCAAAATTATTCCTCTTAAAGGATGCACAGTCCCCCTATTATACTATCTCCTTCATTTATGAGATTAAATCCCCTAATTACATAGGGTAGATTTATTCATTGATGGCATATATGTCATATTTTCATGAAGCCCCTACTATTGGTACTCTTGAGAAATCTTCAAGGTTGATGGTTCTCTAGATGTTTTGGAGGGAAAATTAGACAGTAAATCAGATCTATAACTAATTAGGAATTTTATTGCTTAATATTGAGCATGGTGGGTTGTACAATAATTGAGAAACCAAACCTTTAGAGAAATTCATTTTAATTCTTTTTGGGAGAGCTACACCATGCCACATTTATACTCTCAATTACCCATAGTCCACCAAATGGGTCTCACTAGAAAATTCCATCATCTCCAACAATCCCCTTCCTTCGTTGCCAATTTCCATGGCCACCATTTGCATGTTTTATTTTACAAGTTCATTGCTAAAATATTTAGAACAAAATAAACTTTATCATGTGGTGTCACATATTATAAGTGTGAAAAATATAATGTTCATAATTTCGTCAATAGGCGCTTCACTCGCAGAGCGAGTTGAGCTTCATACCTTGGCAAGGCACGATCGAGTGGTCTAGGTTCTACTAAAGGTACAGGTCGACCATTAAATCAATTGCACCTGTTCATGTGTAGTACCTGGCAAGTGTTCAAAGTGAGGCAATTTTTCATGTGATCTTCTATGCAGGTAGGTGGAGATCGGGTAGCGAGGATTTCAAAGATTGGCATGGTATGAATCTTAGTCAAAGCTTGCCTAATAGTCAAGATTTTTTGCTTGCATGGTTCTCCTCTAGCATTAATGCTTTGTTGGAGTGCTCAGGAGATGACGCAGGGCTATGAAATAGGAACATGTCATCAATTTGTATATTCAACATTCCTGTTTTGGTCTCCTACAATACTCAAGATTGCTCAAGATTTGGTGAACTATCAAATGAATATCAAATTAAATTGCAAGTCGAGATCAACATCTTTGTTTGTAGAGGATTAGTGTTGCTCGATACAAAGAAGATGCTTTAAACATTTTGTCTATACAAATATCCAAAAGCAGTAATTTATATTATAACACAAACCCTAACAAACATTGTTTCTATTTGAAAATTCTCATATACATTCTATTCAAAGCTTTTTGAGTGAAATTGTCAATGAATTCTTTGTTTTCTGATTCTTAATTTGATTTGTTTTTTTTTTTTGGTATGAGGGGCTATTTCTAGCCTCAAGCCAGAGGTCACAAGGGGGACCTCCTCCCCATCAACATAGTCAACTTAGAAACCACTTATTCAACTTACAAACCACATAGATGTTACTTGGGGATTCAAACTTGGATCTCCATCTTGAGAACTTTATGGCCTTGTTATGTAGAGCGGGTACTCACAGTGGAAACTGTCACAAAATAATCCCTTCTATTCACTATCGGCAAGACTCCTAACTTCTTCCGCCAATGTATATCTCATACCAATACTTTCCCATGTATCGGCTATACATTGTATCATCGGCACACTCAAAAGTTCTTCTACCGATGCACCACTCACACCGATGACTTTCCTATCACCCAAACTTCCTACCGTCGATGTGACTTTCTCCTCCTCTTCCGATGGTAAGACTCCTCCCGATGAACTCTCTATCGGTGACACTTCCCGTTGTCACCCCGATCGACGAGAACATACACTATCAGCCACACAAATTTTTGTTCACCCGATGCTTTTTCTCATGCCGATACGCTAAACCCCAAACTCCTTATCGGCAACACTTTACACTATCGATAGCCGCTTGCAATCTCCAACCGACGCTCTGTCTCACGCCGATATACTCTTCATCGGTGACACTTGCAGTTGTCACACCAATCGATGAGAGCTCTACTATCGGCTTAACACAAATTCATCCACCCGATCGCATAATTCATGCCGATATATGCCCTTGACCTGTTGACCATCGGTATGACCTCCGCTATCGGCCACCGCGCCTCATGTCATCTCGATACCTTACCTCACACCGATAACAAGCTCCTCATTGCCAAGACATACAACTATCGGCGAAGACTTCATTCCCTCTGCCGATATCACTTGTCACTTCGAAACCCTTTATGCCAACCCCTCGTCGGCTAGACTCGCTTCTTCGGCCAGACCTTAATCTTATTCTCTGATGATGATACTCTTGCCGACCACTCAATCTTCAGTCTATCGGCTCAACACAATTTCGTCCACTCGATGACTCTTCTCACGCCGATGCCTCTTCCATTTGCCAATGCAGTATATTCACAACTGTCTAGGGCATACATTGGGCATATACACACAAGGTGATACCAAGATACAACAACAATATACACAAAGGAAATACCTTCATACAGTTACGATATATACAGATACTGTCTGTGACATACCATTGACCTATACACAGGGAATATACATAGGCAGCGGACCTCCACATGTAAAAGGTGTATATACATCAAATGTATAGTTAGACATAGATTTCATAATTCCTATTGTGCCATGCTTATTGGGCAATAGAAAACAAATAGAAACTAATAGACATACTTCATTCCACAGATTTCACTGAAATCCACCTGTGAAAAGGATTTAATTGAGCATCTCGACCGCAGAAGAATTAAATCTAATACAATAACAATTCTATACAGATAATAGACAATAATTTAATGTACAGGGAATTTACACAGAACTCAGACTTTTCAGAACACAATTTTCATAATTCCTATTCCCTCTTTCTAGTTCCTTACATTTTTTCAGTTCCAGAATGAAAAAAAAGAAAAGAGCACCTTTTTTTCTCGACCATCTCTCCCTGTTTTAATTCACCCCATCACCTCTGTTTTCAGGATTTTGATCTGCGGGATTTTGAATTAACCAAGATTATTAGCAAAAACCCTAATTAATCCCATGACATCTGTTTTGCTTAAGACAACAAAACTCCTAATGACTAGACACATTGTATAACCCTTCACATCACCCAATATGTCTGAAATGTAAATTTTGATGTGTACAAACAGGAAAATGCTAACATAAGATGGTACATTTGTTAATGACATACGAATGCTACATGGTAACATGAAGTGTCAATATATACATAAAAACCTTATTCTCCTCCCTCTTGTGCATATTTATCCTGTTAAAGGGGTGCTCCTGCACCATACTCCCTGGGAGAAGAGATCTCAAGCCCCGTTGAGATTAGAGTTTGGAAGTCTGCAACCTTGTTTGTTAACTGATCTTCTGTCATCCAAACTGCCTCTGAATCAGGTTGTCCCTGCCAAAGTACTAAGTACTCCATGTACTTTTTGTTCCTTGTCTTCTTTGCTACTCTAGAGTCTAATATCTTCTTCAATTTTGGTGGATCATGCTTAGGAACATCATCATCTGCTGCATCCTGCAATGGTTCATGTTCGACATCTGTATTTGGCTTGTATGGAGTCAAATCACATACATTGAAAATAGGTGACAATCCAAGATCAAAAGGAAGTTGGATCTCATATGCATTTTGTCCATACTTCTTTAAAATCTGACATGGTCCAATCTTCCTCTGCATGAGCTTGGTATACTTACGTTTGGGGAATCTCTCCTTTTTCAGATTTACCCACACCAAATCTCCAACCACAAACTGTAAATCTCTTTTCTTTTGGTCAGCATAGGTTTTGTACTGCAATGTAGTTTGTTGGAGCTAGTGTTGGAGCTAGTTCTTCACTTGATCATGTACTTCTTTGATGGCTGAAGCAAAATCTTCTGCATCTGCACTAATAGGCACTCCTGTAGGTAGATCTCTTAGTTCTAGGATACCCCTTGGATGAATTCCATACACTATCTGAAAAGGGGACTTTCCTGCACTCTTATTGATGGTGTCATTATAGGAGAATTCTGCTTGGGGTAGGATATTATCCCACTTCTCTCCATGCTGCCTTGTTAAACACCTTAACAAATTTTCCAATAAACGATTAACAACTTCAGTCTACCCATTTGTTTGAGGATGGTAGGCTGATGAGAAGGACAAATTGGTTCCAAGCTTCTTCCAAGGAGTCCTCCAAAAATGGCCAATAAATTTTACATCTCTATCTAAGACTATGCTCAATGGCAATCCATGGATTCTCACTATTTCCTTGAAAAATAGGTCTGCAACATACGAAGCATCACAAGTGGTTTTTCATGGCAAGAAATGTGCCATTTTACTAAATCTATCTACTACCACAAAAACACTATCATATCCTTTCCTTGTCCTAGGCAAACCTAGTACAAAATCCATGCTTATGCTCTCCCATGGCCTAGAAGGAATGGGTAATGGCTGATACAAACTTGCATTTGTGGATCTTCCTTTGGCTTTCTGACATATTACACATGCTTCCACAAATCTTCTCACATCTTACTGTAGCTTAGGCCAATAGTAATGTCTCTTCACAAGATCAAGAGTCTTATCCAGACCAAAATGTCCTGCCATGGCCCCACAATGTTTCTCCTGAATAATATTCAGTCTCATAGAACATCTTGGAATACATAACTGTCCACCTTTGAAAAGTAATCCATCTTGGATCAAAAATTTAGAGAACTCAACATGATATTTGTCTCCAAAAGAAGTACATACCTTGTAGATCTCGCCAAAGTCTTCATCATCATCATACATTGTCTTCAAAGAATCAATCCCAACACTCTCCAATTGGATCTGATTGATGGTCAGAACTCTCCTGCTCAAAGCATTTGCCACTTTATTCTTAACCCCTTTCTTATGCTTGAGCATGAAAGTGAAAGCTTGCAAAGTTTCCACCCACTTCATATGCCTATGGTTCAGCTTCTCTTGACTGTTGATGAAACTGAGGGCCTGATTATCTGTGAACACTACGAATTCTTTTGGCATCAAGTAATGCCTCCATTTCTTAAGTGACTGGACTGGAGCATACCTCTCCAAATCATAAGATGAGTATCTTTTCTTGGCATCATTTAATTTCTCACTAAAGAACGCAATAGGCCTACCTTCTTGGCTGAGTACTGCTCCAATTGCAATATGACTTGCATCACATTCTACTTGAAAAATTTTGCTGAAGTCAGGAAATGCAAGAACTGGTTGGTCTGCCACCTTCTTCTTCAATGTTTCAAAGGAAGTATCTGCCTCCTTTGTCCATGTAAACTTGCACTTCTGTCCTCCCTCTATAGTGTCAAGCATGGGTGCACAAATATGACTAAATCCCTTTATAAACTTTCTATAAAAGGTTGCTAACCCATGGAAACTTCTAACATCATTCAAGGTTTTGGGAGTTGGCCAAGACAATATGGCACTTACCTTCTCTTGATCCATTTTAAGTTTGTTATGTGAGATAACAAATCCCAAGTAGATGATTTCTTCCTGCATAAATAGACACTTTGCTAAATTGATCATTACCTGCTCTTCATATAACCTTTTGAGAACCAAGTATATATAGATGAGGTGCTCGTCCCTCATATTACTGAAAATCAGGATGTCATCTGGATATACTATGACAAATTTTCCCATGAATTCCCTCAAGACCTCATTCATCAGCCTCATAAAGGTACTAGGGGCGTTGGACAAACCAAAAGGCATGACCTTCAACTCATATAACTCCTCATTAGTCTTAAATGCAGTTTTCCACTCATCACCAGGTCTAATCCTAATTTGATGATAACCACTCTTCAAATCTATTTTTGAGAAATATTTAGCACCTCCTAAACAATCAAGTAAATCTTCTATCCTAGGGATTGGAAACATATACCTAATGGTTATCTTGTTGATTGCCCTTGAATCAGTGCAAAGCCTCCAAGTGCCTTCCTTCTTTGGTGCTAGTACAGCCGGTACTGCACATGGACTTAGACTTTTGCCAATTAGGCCTGTCTCCAACAACTCTTCAATTTGCTTTGCTACCTCTATATTCTGATCTAGAGTGAGCTTATATGCTGCTTTTTTTGGAAGTGTAGATCCTGGGATCAGATCTATACAATGGCTAATGTCCCTAATAGGTGGTAGGGAACTTGGCATTCCATCAGAGATAATGCCTTTGTACTTGTCCAATAGCTCTTGGACAGCTGGGTCTATGAATTTTTGTCTCTTCTCTCCCTTGACTTGTTGCTGCAGTTCTGTGTTTACCTTTAGGCAAGGGATTAGAGCATATGTAACTGCTCCGTCTTCTCCTATCCCTTTCATGAATTGTTTGCCTTCTACCATCATCACTTTGACTTCTTTTCCTTTTGATTCCACCTCATTCTCCATTAATGGTAGCAACTCTATCACCTTACCATTCTTGGTGATCAAATAGGTGTTTCTAACTCCATCATGGTATGCTTTCAAATCATACTGCCATGGTCTTCCAAATAGGAGATGGCAAGCATCCATCTTGGCAATGTCAAACAATAACCTATCCTTGTATGGGCCAATCTGAAATTCTAGCCAACCCTGTTCTCCTACAACTGTTTGTTGACCTTGGTGGAGCCATGAGATCTTGTATGGGCAAGGATGTGGTAGTCTTCTAAGCTTAAGCATTTCTACCATTTCAAAAGACACAAAATTTTCAGTAGATCCAGAGTCAATCAGAACTTTACATACCTTTCCTCCTGCCTTGCAAGTAGTTCTAAAGAGAGACTTCATTTGTGGGGGTTCTTTGCTGGGCACCTTCATGGTGGTCATTGCTCTTCTAATCATCAAAGATTCTCCTCTCTCAGGATATCCATAATTGTCAGGAGCATTCACACTTTGATTAGTGCTTGAGCTTGCTACACTCTGACAATCAGATTCTTGGATCAGATTGATCCTCTTTTCTCCCATTGAACTTGTTGTCTTTGCTGGACATCTGCTAGCTATATGGCCTTCTCGGTTGCAATTATAGCATCTGATCGGTCCTCTACCCTGAGATCTTCCCCTGAATGGTGGTCTTCTGCCCCTAAAGTTTCCTCTATGATTGTAGCTCCCCCCTTGCATTTGATTGCTATCTCCTCTGCTGTTCTCTTGGTTGGATTCACTTTGGTATCCAAATCCTCTGCCTCTAAAAGGACTTCTTCTTCCTCTCTGCTATCTCCCTCTACCTCTATTGTTCTGCTCATGCCTTCTCTTTAATTTTTCTTCCACTTTGAGTGCTAACTGATAGCACTTTTGAATTGTCTCTGGGTTATGCATACTTATGTCTTCTTGGATATTAAACCTCAATCCATTGAGGTATCTTGCTACCATTTCTTCGTCACCTTCCTTTACCTTTATTTTTACACACAGTTTCATGAACTCTTCTATGTATGAGCTGACATGCAGCTCCTTCTGCTTCAACTTTTGTTTCCTCTTATGTAATTGGATATTATAATCCAATGGAACATAGGCTTCCTTCACTAAAGCCATCATTCTCTTCCATGTTGCAACTTTGTTCTTTCCCTCTTTCACCCTATCATCTTGGATGAAATTCCACCAAGTCAGTGCAGCCCCTTTCATTTTGGACTGAGCCATCTTCACTCTTTGGTGGTCTGGTATTTCCTCGGTCTCAAAGAAATTATTCAAGGAGTCTATCCACTCCATCACTGAATCAGGTTCTATTTTTCCTGCAAATACTAGCAGGTCTATTTTCATATCCATGGTCCTTCTTTCCATGGACTTGAGGGTATTGAGTAAGGGTCTCTGGTCTGCAGGAACCTCTATCTCTTCCTGCTTTGGGGTCTCCTCTTCATCGCCATCTTCTTGTTCACCAGAGTTTTCTTCCCCTTTCTCCACTCTGTCCCTCAACTTCTCTAGTTCTTCTTTCAATGCCTGATTCTGAGCTCTATCAGCTCTACTCTCTGCTATTTGCTTTCTTACCAAGGCCATCAATTCAGCATTAGTCATCTTTGCTGGATACGTTTCAGATGTTTCTCCTTTTGACATCTTGTACTCTCCTTCTACCCAACAGATACTCCTTGCTCTGATACCACTTTGATGCAGAGCAGGTACTCACAGCGGAAACTATCACAAAATAATCCCTTCTATTCACTATCGGCAAGACTCCTAACTTCTTCCGCCGGTGTATATCTCATACCGATACTTTCCCATGTATCGGCCAGACATTGTATCATCGACACACTCAAAAGTTCTTCTACCGATGCACCACTCACACCGATGACTTTCCTATCGCCTAGACTTCCTACTGTCAGTGTGACTTTCTCCTCCTCTTCCAATGGTAAGACTCCTCCTGATGAACTCTCTATCGGTGACAGTTCCCGTTGTCACCTCGATCGGCGAGAACATACACTTCAAATTTTTGTTCACCCGATGCTTTTTCTCACGCCGATATGCTAAAACCCAAACTCCTTATCAGAAACACTTTATAATATCGGTAGTCGCTTACAATCTCCAACCGACGCCCCGTCTCACGCCAATATACTCTTCATCGGTGACACTTGCAGTTGTCACACCGATCGGTGAGAGCTCTACTGTCAGCTTAACACAAATTCATCCACCCGATCACATAATTCATGCCGATACATGCCCTTGACCTGTTGACCATCAGTATGACCTCCGCTATCGGCCACCGCACCTCGTGTCATCCCGATACCTCACCTCACACCGATAACAAGCTCCTCATTGCCAAGACATACAACTATCGGCGAAGACTTCATTCCCTCTATCGATATCACTTGTCACTCCGAAACCCTTTACACCAACCCCTCGTCGGCCAGACTCGCTTCTTTGGCCAGATCTTAATCTTATTCTCCGATGATGATACTCTTGCCAACCACTCAATCTTCAGACTTCCTCCATCGGTGAGACTATATGCTATCGGCTCAACACAATTTCGTCCACCCGATGACTCTTCTCATGCCGATGCCTCTTCCATTTGCCAATGCAGTATATTCACAACTGTCTAGGGCATACATTGGGCATATACACATAAGGTGATACCAAGATATAATAGCAATATACACAAAGGAAATACCTTCATACAGTTACGATATATACAGATGTTGTCTGTGACATACCATTGACCTATACACAGGAAATATACACAGGTAGCGGACCTCCACATGTAAAAGGTGTATATACATCAAATGTACAGTTAGACATAGATTTCATAATTCCTATTGTGCTATGCTTATTGGGAAAGTGAAAACAAACAAAAACTAATATACATACTTCATTCCACAGATTTCACTGAAGTCCACCTGTGAAAAGGATTTAATTGAGCATCTCGACCACAGAAGAATTAAATCTACTACAATAACAATTCTATACAGATAATATACAGAGTAATTTAATGTACAGGGAATTTACACAGAACTCAAACTTTTCAGAACACAATTTTCATAATTCCTATTCCCTCTTTCCAGTTCCTTACATTTTATCAGTTCCAGAATGAAAAAAAGAAAAGAACACCTTTTTTTCTCGACCATCTCTCCCTGTTTTAATTCACCCCGTCACCTCTGTTTTTGGGATTTTGATCTGCGAGATTTTGAATTAACCAAGATTATTAGCAGAAACCCTAATTAATCCCATGACATCTATTTTTCTTAAGACAACAATACTCCTAATGACTAGACACATTGTATAACCCTTCACATCACCCAATATGTCTGAAATGTAAATTTTGATGTGTACAAACAGGAAAATGCTAACATAAGATGGTACATTTGTTAATGACATACAAATGCTACATGGTAACATGAAGTGTCAATATATATATAAAAACCTTATTCTCCTCCCTCTTGTGCATATTTATCCTGTTGAAGGGGTGCTCCTGCACCATTTTTGTTCACCCGATGCCTTTTCTCACGCCGATATGCTAAACCCCAAACTCCTTATCGGCAACACTTTACACTATCGGTAGCCACTTACAATCTTCAACCGACACCCTGTCTCACGCCAATATACTCTTCATCGATGACACTTGCAGTTGTCACACCGATCGGTGAGAGCTCTATTGTCGGCTTAACACAAATTCATCCACCCGATCACATAATTCATGCCGATACATGCCCTTGACCTGTTGACCATCGGTATGACCTCTGCTATCGGCCACCGCGCCTCGTGTCATCCCAATACCTTACCTCACACCGATAACAAGCTCCTCATCGCCAAGACATACAACTATCGGTGAAGACTTCATTCCCTCTGCCGATATCACTTGTCACTCTGAAACCCTTTACGCCAACCCCTTGTTGGCCAGACTCGCTTCTTCGACCAGACCTTAATCTTATTCTACGATGATGATACTCTTGCCGACCACTCAATCTTCAGACTTCCTCCATCGGTGAGACTATATGCTATCGGCTCAACACAATTTCGTCCACCCGATGACTCTTCTCACGCCGATGCCTCTTCCATTTGCCAATGCAGTATATTCACAACTGTCTAGGGCATACATTGGGCATATACACACAAGGTGATACCAAGATACAACAGCAAAATACACAAAGGAAATACCTTCATACAGTTACGATATATACAGATACTGTTTGTGACATACCATTGACCTATACACAGGAAATATACACAGGCGGCGAACCTCCACATGTAAAAGGTGTATATACATCAAATGTACAGTTAGACATAGATTTCATAATTCCTATTGTGCCATGCTTATTGGGCAAGAGAAAACAAATAGAAACTAATATACGTACTTCATTCCACAGATTTCACTGAAGTCCACCTGTGAAAAGGATTTAATTGAGCATCTTGACCGCAGAAGAATTAAATCTAATACAATAACAATTCTATACAGATAATATACAGAGTAATTTAATGTACAGGGAATTTACACAGAACTCGGACTTTTCAGAACACAATTTTCATAATTCTTATTCCCTCTTTCCAGTTCCTTACATTTTATTAGTTCCAGAATGAAAAAAAAGAAAAGAACACCTTTTTTTCTCTACCATCTCTCCCTGTTTTAATTCACCCCGTCACCTCTGTTTTCAAGATTTTGATCTGCGGGATTTTGAATTAACCAAGATTATTAGCAGAAACCCTAATTAATCCCATGACATCTGTTTTGCTTAAGACAACAAAACTCCTAATGACTAGACACATTGTATAACCCTTCACATCACCCAATATGTCTGAAATGTAAATTTTGATGTGTACAAACAGGAAAATGCTAACATAAGATGGTACATTTGTTAATGACATACAAATGCTACATGGTAACATGAAGTGTCAATATATACATAAAAACCTTATTCTCCTCCCTCTTGTGCATATTTATCATGTTGAAGGGGTGCTCCTGCACCACCTTGCCATTTAAGCACAACCCCTTTCACCTGATGTTTAATTTGATTAGTTTCATAGAAGTTCAACTATTTCTAGCTAAATACTTGTGAAGTCTGAAATGATGATTTTTTATATAACTTGGGCAAGATGTTAAATATTTCTTTATTGTTGTTATTCAAAGTTGTATTATTAATTAAATATTGTGCAATTTTTCTATGTCTCTTCTTTCTTCCTTGAATTATTGTTTCCTTTTGACCTATAAATCATTTGTTGGCTAGGATAGAGAGCAAAGACAACGCTAGATATGTGCATAATATAGGTAAAGAAGTTGAGAAAAAAACAAGTGACGCAGGCAAGGCAAGAGACGTTTCATCTTTCAACTATTATTGTGCTTTTAAGGCAACTTGTTGTGCGTGCTTGTAGCAGGAAATAATTTGCTTTACTCTTGGAGTGTTTCTTTTATGCCGGCTTCAACATATTTTATAGTATATATATTAATTAATACTCATGTTATAATAATTTGCTCAAGTTCTAGTGAAATGTCATATATTCAAATTAAAATATTTTGCATTTGTATATTTTTGTGCTTTTTTAATTTCTTTTTTCTCTGTGAATATTGATTAAGGGAGTCTACCAAAATAATAGAGGAAGGAGTTCTGTCGTACTTACTTTGAACCAAATTTGTGTTGTGACAAAATTTAGTACTAAGAGCTCTATAACATTATCATATTTAGAAAAATATCAAGAAAATCATGAGTTGTAAACATACAGCTCTAAATTTTTCATTAAACTTTCTTGCTTGAACTCTGCAACTTTCCCACTCGAACTTGTTTTGAACCTGCTTAGGTCATGGTTGTTGTCAACACAGGGGGCCCCCTGCTCCCCCGCTGGACCCTCTAGTTCAACCTGTTGTTGCCAGTACTATCTTGGGCAGTACTACAGAGCGGGAATCTTCAGCCTCGGGGCTGGATCCCAAGGCTTGGAAAAAGGCACTTTTGGTAGAAGAAGATAGGACCAAGGAAGACTCTGCTGCACCTGTGCTATCAGAGATGGATAATGGAACTGACCTCCAAATTCTGAACCAAGTGATAGAGAAAATTGTTTCAACCATGGAACTCTTGCTGGTGGGTAAGTTTCAGGCCCTAAGACCTAACATTGATATGGTGAGGAGATGGATTGCCTCAAGATGGAAGCTGAAAGGAAGTGTCACTACTAACGCCATGGTTGGGGGCCACTTTCTCTTTAAGTTCACAGCAAAAGAGGACCTACTAGCAATCTTAGCAGGTAGTCCCTCGCTATACGATCAACATAACCTCTGTCTAGGGCACTGGAAACCTGGGTTTGACGCAGCTCTAGAGCTGAACAGTTCGGTACCAGTTTGGATCAGGCTGCCTGGTCTCCCTTTGGAATACTGGGACGAGGAGATATTCACATGGATCGGGAATTCATTTGGAAGGTTCATAGCACTAGATAGTACCATCAAACACAAAACAAGGTTAGTATTTCCTCATTTTTGTGTTAGCGTAGACATTAACAAAACCTTACCTAATACTATTAATATAAATTCCAAATATGGGAGTTGGGAACAACCCTTGTTGTATGAGAATGCTACCACATTCTGTCAGAACTGCTCCAAGAAAGGTCACTTGATAAATGAAAATGCAAATTCCTTAAGAATAGGAAAACTAAAGTAGCAAGTGAGGAGGATAATGGTGTTGAGGACTACCCTTTCAAGGAGGAATTGCTAAGCATTATTAAATCCCCTGAGAATGCTAAACATTTGGTCAAACCCTTAGATAAGGCCTCCCTGAAAGCTGGTCAACCACTGACAGACTAGTAGAATTGTAAGGTCGCGTAGGCTGACTTAGAGGAGACAAAAGAAGGGGAGATCGGGTGCCAAACTCCCAAAGAGAAGGATAAACCCATATCCTAGAATGGGGATGTTGGGGTCAAAGTGACTGAATTAGAGCACACCACTGAACTGAAGAACCTAGAGAAAAGACTATTCTATCCCCAACTAGAGTGTTGCTACCTGGTGTTGGCCTTAACTCCACATGGTCCAACCAAGAAGGTTGGGTGACACTCCAACAGAAGGGCAGAGCATATCAAAAAAGTCTACAAATGTAGGGACAGAGGGGAAGGCTGGCAGATTGTCCTAGAGAGAGACAAGACATAGGGAAGCAAATAAAGAAATAGCCATTGTTGGCTAGAGACACTGGGTGGCCTCATGAGTCTTGTCATTGATGGCAACAAAGTCTATCTCACACATCCACAGTACATAGTATGCCTATACCGGAAGTCAGATTGAAGATTGTTTTGGTTCGGTGAACAAGAACAGAGTATGCAACAAGGTCTGACAATCAGGTTTGGATCTCTCAAATGGTGTAACTCAAAAAGTTGTGGACTTGGATAAGTCAAGAGGGGTATCATGACTACTATATTCTAGAGATTTAGCCTCCGGTGATAAAGCATGAAAAAGATATGAGCATCTGAGTGTTGGGTTCCAGATAGGCAGAGAAAACAAAGAAAGAACTAACCAACAGAGTATCAGATTTCAATCCAAATGAGTAAAAGGTGTTGATTAAGTAATTTGGGGATTCTATGGCCGACATGATCAAAGACTTCTATGTGCATGGGCATGATACGCATCACAAATCAGGTATGGATTCTGCCGACAGATCAGTAACTTACAAATATCTTGAAGTGCTCTTGTTGCCGACTAAGAAAGTTGATACAAATCCTGTATGCAGATATATATACCAGATGAATTCCAGTAAGCAATTGTGTGTGGTGTGTAAGGGATGAAATAAAGTGCAAAGAAAAGCAGGGATAAGTGTAAAAACCAGCAACTCAGGTCTGGTATGTGACATAGCAACAACATTAAAATAGAGGAACAATGAAGTGCATCAAATCAGTGTATTGTGCCTAACTGGAACTAAACTCTTGCATTTGTAGATGCCTCTCATCAGTTCAAACACCTGATTACCTTCTATAAGTTTTGTAGACAATGAGTCTCTTGTAGGCAGTGTGCCTCTTGTGAGCAATGTGCTCGGGGCAGTGAGCCCTAATTGGTAAGTTCCATTTGTACTCTTTTATTCTTTTAACAGAGAATACAATCTTGGGTTAGTCACCCCATGGTTTTTTCCTTAACAAGGTTTTCCATGTAAAAATCATTGTGTTATGTGTGTCGATTTTATTTTTGTTCTTATGATCACATATGCTTATTTGTTTTGATGTTGCACTAATTATTAAAGAAGAAAAGAAAGTTAAAGTAATTTGAGATAACTGATTCACCCCCCCTCTCAGTTATCTGTCTTGTTTCCAACAGCCATTGGGAGACAAAGCACCCTAGAGGCTCTCTCTAGGTGAGGTAAAAAATGAGGGTCCTCTCATGGAATGTGAGGGGGCTCAATAGTCCCTGAAAGTAGTTCATGGTGAAGAACTACATTTATGAAAATAAGGTTGATATAATCCTTCTCCAGGAAGTCAAGATGACTGAAGAGAACTTTGAAGCTATTGCCGACAAAATTTGGCCCTCGACTAACTACCTTAATAGTCCCTTTGTTGGGGCTTTGGGGGGAATAGTCAGTATGTGGAATAAGCATATCATCTCTGGGTGCTATTCCTCTCATATCAAAAATAGCCTGGAAGTGAAACTCACTCTAAATAAGAAATCTTGGAAACTTATAAATATATATGCCCCCAATACTAGGAATGCTAGAAAGGACCTCTGGGAAAGCCTGATTCCTAGACTGAATGCTGAGAAAAGGACTAATTGGATGCTGATTGGAGATTTTAATACCCCGTTGTTCCCTTCAGAAAAGTTTGGGGGTATCACTAACTACTTTGACAGCATGGTGGATCTAGCTGACTTTCTCAACCAGACATGGCTGATGGATATTGAGGTCAACAACCAACTCTTCGCTTGGACCAATAGAAGAAGGGGAGACCAGTTGATTCAGGTTAAACTGGACAGACTCTTGGTCTTGTCCAACTGGGACATAGTGCAACATTCTATGCTGTCAACCCTTCCCCACACCATCTCTAATCATAATGCACTCTTATTCTCCTAGAGAGAAGGAGCCTTGAAAGGTCCTTTCCCATTCATATACAAAATCATGTGGGCCTCCCACATGGATTTCAGAGATTGCATTGTTGACTGGTGGAGTATCTCGGTTCATGGATCCTCGATGTTTAGAGTCACCCAAAAACTTATTCATGTTAAGCAGAAAGTCAAAGGCTAGAACAAGTTTTGTTTTGTTAATGTCATGAACTAGAAGAAATACATTTCT
The DNA here is from genome assembly GCA_027924645.1 of Cunninghamia lanceolata. Classification (NCBI taxonomy): domain Eukaryota; kingdom Viridiplantae; phylum Streptophyta; class Pinopsida; order Cupressales; family Cupressaceae; genus Cunninghamia; species Cunninghamia lanceolata. Next base: position 16,565,976 of record BSBN01000021.1, on the reverse strand, counting down.
GACAGCCTCTTAGAAATTCAAGACAATATGGACAAGAGAGATAAAAGTGAGGTTAATTTCAATAAGGAACAGGCCCTCCTTAAGGATCTAAGGGAAATAATGAAAAAAGAAGAGATTTTCTGGAAACAAAAGTCTAGAGTCCAATGGTTGATAGAGGGAGATAGAAACACTACTTTTTTTCACCAGTCAACCATGAAGCATAGGAAAAGGAAAGAATCTCCAAACTCCTTGATGAAAACAACAGGAAAGTTAGCTCTGAGGCTGAACTAGGGCATCTGGCTTCCAACTACTTCAAGAACTTCCTATCAGAGCACAAGAGCACTACTAACCATGTCGTAGTGGAAGAGCTACTGGACAACATCCCCTCTATTCTCTCAGTTGAAGACAACTGCAGGCTGTTGAACCCCATTGCCATGGAGGAAGTCAGAGCGGTTGTGTTTTCTATGGGGGCTTTTAAAGCCCTGGGCCCAGATGGGTTCCCTCCAGCCTTTTTCCAAGACTTCTGGGATATTGTTGGTTTTGATGTCACTACTGCTGTCAAAGACTTCTTTAGGATAGCCAAGATCCTTAAGCAGATTAACTCCACTTTCATAGATCTTATCCCCAAGAAGAACATCTCTGAGACTATGGTTGATTTCTGCCCTATTAGCCTCTGCCACACTATATATAAGATTATCACGAAGATGTTGGTCCTTTGACTCCAACCCTTGCTATACATCCTTATTTCGGACTGCCAAAAAGGCTTTGTCCCTGGCAGATAGATTGTGGACACCACCATCTCCACGCACGAGATAATCCACTTGATGGACAGAAGTAACATCCCCAGCATGGCCCTTAAACTGGATATTTCTACTTAGGCCTACGACATAATCTCTTGGGATTTCCTCTTTAAGGTTCTCAGGAAATTTGGTTTTCAGGATAAAATGATAACTTGATACTAGAATGTGTCACAAATGTTAAGTATTCGGTGTTGGTAAATGGTTCTCCATAGGGTTACTTCAATGTGGGCAGAGGTATTAGGCAAGGAGATCCCCTTTCACCCTATTTGTTCATCATTATGGCTAAGGTCCTAGGCAGGAACATTCTATCCCACCTGGATAGACAGGATTTGAAGGGGGTCAGAGCCATGTCTATGATGGGGCCCTCAACTGTCCAATAGTTTTTTGACAATACTATGTTGTTTGGTGTGGTCTCGGTGGTGGAAGCTAGAAGATAGAAAGGATTGATGAACTCCTATGCTGATGCCTTAGGACAGTACATAAATTATGAAAAGAGCAACATTTTCTTCTTCAATACCGATTTGAAACTCTAGGAGAAGGTAAAAAATAATTTGAATTGCAATAAAACCAACCTCCCAGCCACTTACCTTGGTCTTCCCCTCACTGTCAAGGAAGTGACCCCTACTTTCTGGAACTCTGTCTTGGAGAGAATGCAAAGAAAGATGGAAGGAGGGAAAGGTAAACTCCTGAGCCAGGTTGGTAAGCATCAACTCCTAAAGGCTTCCCTACAAGGTATCCCCACCTACTTCCTTACTCTTTTCAAAATGCCCAGATACATTGCAGACAACTTTGAAAAGATTCAGAAAACCTTTCTTTGGACGGGGGTTGAGTAAAAGAAGAGGATATCTCTCATTGGGTGGGACAAAGTTTGTCTTCCCAAGTTCCAAGGGGGATTGGGTATTAGAAAGACCTGGATGATGAACAAAGCTTTACTAGCCAAGGTTGGATGGAATTTTCTCAAGGAAGATAAGGACTGGATGCAGATCATGAGGGCCAAGTACCTTCACAATGTAGAAAAGATCAAGATAATTGAGAGTGAGAGCCCTCCTAAAGGCTCAATTATTTGGAACAAAATGATAAAAACTAGAAGAATTCTGACTCAAGGCATTAAGTGGAAGCTAGGAAAGGGAGACAAAATCAGGTTATGGGAAGACAATTGGCTATATGAGTTCCCCATGTCCAACCAAGATAATATCAATACTAAAGCTAAAGATGACAATCATTTTGAGAAGTTTGTCAACAATTACATCACTGATCAAAGCCAGGGCCAAAGACAATAGAAGAACATAACCGATTGCTAGAATGACAAACAACCTGGTGTTCAGGGATGCTTGTCTCTACAGTTGGAGTTGAGAAAATGTAGAATTCTCTTATTCCCTAGGGAGGATGAGATGCTCTGGGCCTAGGATAAGAAGGGGGTCTTCTCAATTAAATCAGCCTACAATATGTTGACCAACAATGGATAAGACAACAGTCTGTGGAAGAAAGTCTAGAACAAAAACCTGACTCCTAAGATTAATTTCTTTTGGTGGTTTTCCACCCATCAAAAAATCCTAACTACTGACAAGCTCAACAAGAGAGGCTTCCAACTGGTTAATAGATGTGTCTTTTTCTAGAAAGAGGAAGAGTCCATACATCATATTTTGTTCCATTATGACTTCACCAAAGAGGTATGGGGAAGGACCTTGGATAAACTCAGCATGGATTGGGTTTTCAATGAAAACCTCAAGGATTTCATTCAAGGTTGGTTCTCTCCCTTTACACACCAGAGGGTCAAGGAACTTTGGAGGCAAATTCCCCCACATTTGAGGTGGAGTGTTTGGAAAGAGAAGAATAATAGAATTTTTAGGGAAATGACTAAGAGTGCCAATGATGTCTTCTTCTCCTTTAGTAGGATGGTCTCAGAAAATACATCCATCAGCACTTTGAAAGCTGCTAAGGAACCCCCCACTCAACTGGAAATACAGATCGCCAAGAACTGGGGTCTAATAGCCGATATGACTGCCTTTGACAACTCTAAGTAGCTTGCCAGGAAAAATACTATTTGGAAACCTCCCCCCAAGGATTGGGTCAAACTTAATTTTGACGGGGCAAAGAAAAAAACCACTGGCTAGGCTAGTGGAGGCGGGGTCATCAGGAATGAACAAGGGAACCTAATTGCTACCTATGCTGGAGGCATGGGTACCCAGTCCAACAATGTCGCTGAGGGTCTGGCCCTTTTATGGTGGCTCAAATTCACCCTTTCGTTGGGCTTGGATATGATACAAATTGAAGGAGACTCAAAATTATTGTTGATGCTGCTCTTGGAAGGATAGATAGTGGATGGACGTTTAAGGATATCACTGAGGATAGTAAAAGCTTACTAATTAGGTTCACTGAGAAGGAGATTGGTCACACTTATCAGGAAGGTAATAAAGTGGCCGATGGCATGGTCAACCTGGGTCAGAACTTGAGCAATTGGAGATGTTGGAAAAAGTAAAAAAACCTCCCTATATAGATCCAAAACCTCCTTTGTAAGGATCAAAACTCAATCTCAAGTCCTTCATGTGTGTAAAGAAGGATAGTTGGGATACTTAGCCTAAGGGGTGCCTTGGGTGCCAAAGAGGGATTACTCAAAGTAATATTGCATGTAATATTGTGAAAGGTTCTAGAAGATTCAGTGTTGGGATGGCTTATTGCCAGATCAGTGTGAAGAGAAGTATAAACTGTCACCATTTGACGTGTAACCAAAGTACCATGATGACTTGGATGCATCGAGAGGTTAAACACATGGTCATTCATGTGACCTATGGTTGGTTTAACTCTTCAAGTCTCCATAGAACCCATAATCATAATCATATCAATCATAATATGGGTTTGCACTCTAATTTGCACAAGGCAAATTTAAGAAAGTATGTCATTTTGAATTGGCGAGGTGACATGTTGCTCATTAATTTTTTTGCTTCGTGCTACTCACCAATCCATAAATGCAAAGTTCTTCTAGTTTATTGGCTGCAAAGAGATTTCATACTTTCAAAAATTTATGTGAAGTATTGTTGCCTGTAGAATATGGGGGGAAAGGACCTGCATAGAGCCTGAATCGTGCAAGGAATTTAAGAGGAATGAAACCCTCTGGCACATCTACCAGGAGGGTGGGGTGGCGTTGTATCTGGAGTGCTTCCAGGGGCATGAGGAGAATTTATCCAAGCAATTTGTGTAGTTTTGGGTAGATAGACACGACCAAGTTGGCGCAATGGGCTTTGTAGTGATTGAATAAGTCATAGGGCTAGCTATGGGTATGCCCATTAACAGAGTGAAGCATAAGAAGATGAGTAAAGCCTTGGACCCAAAGGGTATGGCTCTATTCTTGAGAAAAGGCAAAGTCTTGCACAACCTACAAGGTGGGTTTGACAAGGAGCATCTCCCTAAACCTTGGGATGATGTCTGCTATATGATCATCAAGTACTTTACTCTCAAAGGTAGGTTTCACCACTTCTTCCATTACCATTTTGTTTTGTTGAATCATTTTAGGAGAAGCCAGTTTATTAGCTTTCCTTTTTACCTACTTTCTTCCTTGGAAGCCTCGGTGGAGGCGACCATTGATCAACACAAGCTTCACCTTGAGAAACCCCTCATTCCTCTCCACTAGGGGCTTATTTACAAACTGTATAAGTTTCATTTGGCCCTCTATCCACCCAAGGCTATCACTGCTACCCATGTTGACAGCTCCTCTATGATGCCTAAGCCTAGGCCAAACCTAATCCAAACCAATCCTATGATAATCACAGAAGTTACCCCTGAAAAATACACCCATTCCCACAAAAATGCCAAGGCCTCTTCTTCTAAAAAGAAACCCATTGTGTTGAACAACCCCAAGATTCAAAAGGTAGACCAGATTAACCCTAAGGCTACCCGCCCTAAATTGCCCACCAAAAGGAATCTTTCTACAGGGGGATTTTAATGGTGACACTCCCAATAAGAAGTTAAAGGAGGGGAAGGATGAGGGTAGCTTTTTTTGAGAATAGCGGGGACAAGCCTAAGATGGAAGTGCATAACCTGGAGGTTGAGGCTGAGGGTTCTGAGGAAGGTGGGCATGGCAGTGAAGACAAGAAAGATGAGGGGCATGTATTGCCTCAGAGTAAGACTAGGATTCCATTGACTACAAGGTCAACCAAATTGGCTGCTAAACCTACCCATATGCGTAAAGAACAAGTGATTTCTGTGGAGTCAGAAGACTGTGAGGAGAACCTAGATGGTGAGGCCATGACTAATAACCAAGAGGACACTATGGTTTCAAAGATTCAGGATGATGACCCGAGTAATTTCCCTAAACTAAACATCATTCAAGGGTCAGAGATGGATAACTCAGAGAAGATGAAATAGGACACTGGTAAGAACAACAAGGGTAAGAATAAAACCAAAAAAGGCAAAGAGACCAAGGACATAAACAATAGGATGGCAAAGCTGGAGAAGAAATTCATGATCCTGGCTAGGTTCACCTCCAAAGTGATGCACAGGTCTGCAACGAATTTGGCAGTTCTACAGGACATTGAGCTCACCAGACATGGTTTAAAGGACAAAGAGATTAAGGAGTATGAGGATATGTACCAGTTTCTTTCTTGATGGCATTGATAACTACAAATAATATGTTAATGAAGGTGTTTTAAGTATTTTGACATTATTTATAAATGATCACTACTGTAGTTTTATTAGTTGTTTTGCAATCAATGGCAATTTAAAGTATTTCACAAGTTGTGTGTGTGTGGAACCATCAAAGAGGTCTTTGTTTGTAAAGAAATAGATAAAATTCACTAGTTGTTTTTTTAAGCATCAAATATTGGTCATCTTGTATTGCTAATGTTGAGTTACTATGGTTGATGGGATAGAATATACCATAAATTGTGGGATCTATGGGATTAAAAATACTTTTTTGTTGTCTTAGTTAATTTGAAATGCTATTTACTCTATTAGGCTTTTGGTCTAAAGTTGTTTGAAATTTCTTCTTTTGAAGTTAAATTTAAGAATGCATATGTAATAAATTACATGTATCGGTTCTTCTTTTAAAAGGTATATATTCAAGCATTATTGTAATTGGTCATTGCACCTCATAATGGTCATGTAAATTGAAATTTCACACATCTTCTTTAGTGATAAGTGGTAAATACTTTAGTGATAAGTGGTAAATAGTTGGCTTCTTTTTTAGGTAACTTTTAGCTTTGGCCATTGGTTCTTCATGACTTTGATTTTAATATGACGTTATTTTTTATTGGTTCCATTTTCATTGTCATATACTCATGTTGTTTTATTTGTTACTTGTTTTGGTTGTGCTTATGTTGTATTGGTGATTAGAATTTAGTAAATCGTTCTACCTTGTCCATTGTCTAGAATAATGGATTAAGATTACATTGTACATGGAATGAGTCTAAAATGTTCTTGCTCATTTTGAAATTTCATTTATAGATATAAGCTTGGGAAATGGTAGCTCCTCAACATCCTTTTGAGGTTGTAGAAGTCTCGAGCAATAGTTTGAATGGGACTGTGATGGGACCAGTTTGTGGTGGGTTGTTGTTTAATGTTACACCTGAAGTGACTGCACCTTTGGGACTCCACAAATTTTCCTTTACATTGTTGCAATCTTGTTTTAGAATTGTTGATCATGCTAAGAATGTCTCTTCTTGGATGCTAGTTTGAGGAGGATGAGATGCATGCATTCCTTGGTGAACTTTAGAACTGTGTATCAAAAACTTGATTGATTGTACTTCTGGTTTAAAGAGATCTACTATGATAAGTTCTATGGAGAGAGTGAATTGGTTGAGATATTGTGTGCACTTGCACACTATATGGCTAATATGTAGTATTAATTGGCTCATTTTACAAACATATTGGCAAACCTTTGCTTGTCCATAACTTACTTCAATTATCTCTAGTAAAATATATAAGCATCTCAGTGAGAGGATGTTAACACATTAATTAGATTTATCCTTTGTGTTTTTTTATATATTAAGTTTACTAATTTTTAACAGTTCTAGACACTTTTTTACTTTGACTCTCTACGATGTTAATTCTATGGACCATTTAAATATCAAAAATTAACTCCTTCACTCACCCACTACATTCGTATATAGTAATAATGGATGAGTAGGGGAGAAGAAGAGAAGAGGTGTTGTATGTGGGATCTCCCTTACCTTTTGTGTTTTGCTTTGAGTAACGAAAAGGAGAAAATTATTATGAAGGTGGACTTGTAGTTTTCCATGGTCTAAATGAAAACATGATCAAAAGATCCTATTTTTTGGAGAAAACGACTTAATCAACTTTTTCATTTATTGGTATGAGTTATCACCCAAGGTTGACTATATATTAAATCTATGTTACTAGAATTGTGAGGGGAAGATCCTATTCCCTATTTTAATGGCAAAAATAGTATTTTTGTTTCTAACAACCATTTCTATTTTTCCTTCATGGTTTTTTAGTATGCAACATTTCCCTAAAAAATAAATATGTAAGGATATTTTTAGTCATAATTTTTAGTTGGTCGATTTTTTTTCCTTTTTTCTCTATTTAATTTGATAAAGTTTAAATAAGTAGATTTATATTTAAATAAATATTATTTTAAAATACAATTAATTAAATTAAATATATTTATTATTTTATAGTTATTTAAATAATATATTCAATATTTACAATTTTAACAAATAAATTTTAAGTAGAGTAAATTTATAGAAATTAATATAATTTTTTAGTGTTTCTATTTTAATTTTAAATTAAATATATTTATTATTTTATAGTTATTTAAATAATATATTCAATATTTACAATTTTAGGAAATAAATTTTAAGTAGAGTAAATTAATAGAAATTAGTATAATTTTTTATTGTTTCTATTTTAATTCTCTTTTAATTTTATATGTGTGTTTTTAAATATGCAATCTTTTAAATTTTGTTATATTATATCATTTTTATTTCTTGTTTCTAATAATATTATGTTAAAGAGATGTTTCAAAAAAGATGAATTTTTATTAGTAGTTTAAGTACTATCTTTTTTATTCTTCTTTAATATTTAAATGTTTCAAAGAGCTTGCTTTTTTTATGGGTTTCTTTAATTAAACATCCAACAAATTAATATATTAGGAATAAATGCTTAATAAGATGATTTATGGTTAGTTTCATTACCCTCATTTTAAGGTTTACAATGTTTAGGTATGATATATTTTAATTTTGGAGGATTTACTTCTAAAGCAATATCAAGTATTAAGTGTTAGTGTAAATAGTGGCTTCATCTAACTAGCTAATTTTTAGTCTAACTAGTTGAAAGTCCTATTCGCACTTGTTAAGTCCACTTAGGGACTTTTTAAGAGTTTTTCTCAACTCTAATGGTTGAGACATGTGTCCTCATCCTTTTGAGACACCTATTGCATGTTTACTTGACACTTACTCAAATACTAGTCATTTGAGCTTACACGTTTACTTGCACTTTGCCAAATCCCACACCTATAACCTGAAATCACAAAGAGAGCAATTTAGGGGTTTTGGAGTTTAGGAGCTTGCCTCGGTCAAACCCTGGAATGACATTCAAGTCTTCCAACACCATTGTTAGATAGAGTGCGTGCCCAAGGGAGGGTAGAGGCCAAAGCAATGATGAAATAAAATGATTGAAGCACAAATAGTTGTCACCTTAGAGGTGAAGCCCTCACGGAGATGAAAATCCTTCAAATCATGAGGAGATAGATTGATGAAGCCAAATCTACAATAAACAAACACAATCACAACACAATTTTGCTCTGCAACACAATGAATGCCTTGAAATCTTAGCTCACTATAACAAGTTCACATTATGCACTAGGTGTAAAATAATGTCATAAACTCACTTATAGATGCTTTTCCACTAACATTCATAATTCAAATTGAAAAAGCCAGCAGAGGGAAACCTTTTTAAAGGTCCTATGCCAACACACTTAAATTTAGATCCTGACAAATCAACCTGGACTTGGGCGTGGGCACCCAAGTCCCAAGGCCATTTTTAGGTCTTGATTAACATTTAATATGGGCCCCTAAGTCCCATTTGACATGGGTTTTGGGAGAATTTGGTCTAGGATAAGTATTAAGCATGTAAAGTGTAAACACGGGGACTTAGGAGCTAAACTAGGAGGTAAAAAGGCATGAGGTTACTTTTTACTCCTTAACATTTAGCCCCCATTTTAATGTATGTATGATCTTATGATTCCATACATGCATTAAAGTATGGTCAAAGCATATCAAACACATCAAACATGCCAAGCACATAGATTTGAGGCATACTCAAAAGTTGGAGGACTATTTCTAGCCCCCAATCTCAGGTAAGCACTAGAAAACACATGGAAGACACGCAAGACACAATGAAGATAGTGAAAGGAAGCAAGGTACATAGAACACACTTCCTCCACCAATCTAATGAGGGGAAATGTATGCAAATTCACTTTAATCCTTACAATTGTAGCATTGTTAAACATATAACATAAGAAATTACAACAACACAACATATAAGAGATTGACACAAGATGTATCACGGGGAAAACTTTCTCAGGTAAAAAACCCCACACTCTAAAACTTGCACAATGTATTATCTGAAACAGTAATAGTTTACAATACACTTAGAATGCAAGTTCTTCCAAGAGTCTTCAAATGTCATTTTTGGAGTGATTCTGTTAGCATAACAGTACCTGTAAAAATATTATGCAACTACAACTCCAAAACAATGCATTTTATAGAGATACAAGGCATATTCTAGAAGCTTCTTGAGATAGGCACCCACCTTGGCCACATGGCCATTATCCTGCATCAAAGGACACATGTCCAAGCTACAATTACATCTCTTACATCTGTCATACATGCAGATTTAACTTTCCCAACATGGAGCGCTCCAAGGCTAAAAATATACTATGACGGATGCTCTTACACATCTTACAACTATCATAAAAATCTGCAACATGACAATCTTAAATGTTGTAAGAGAATCTGTCATACAATGCTAAATATAGCATATTCCTCTTACAACATGTCATAGTCCAACTTGGGCGCCCAAATATGCCATTCCCTCATGCAAAGATACTCATCGACACTTGTCCCCACTTGTCATAGGAATCTCCAAACTTGGCTCTTACGCATCATAGATTCTGTCATATGGAATATCCTCTTCCACATACCACAAGATGCTGACACATGGCATATTAGTGCCACCTCAAATGGGATGCCCAAAACCATGTAGGTTTGACTTGACCATCCAAGTCACATTCTAAGTAAGATGACAAGTCACCGTGCCACCTCAACTAAGTGACCAAAATGAATGTGCAAGTAAATACAATATTAGGCAATAAATAAATATACAATTAAAAAAATAATGCTAGGAATTTGCAAAGGTTGAGACACCTTAATTCCCAATATTCTCCCACTTGTCAAAAACCTTGCAAGAGCCAAAAGAAATGACAAGATTTAACTGCTAGGGGCCAAGAGGCCCATAGACTCCTAACACCATCTGAACTTCTCTGTGCCCACTGGTTTCGTCAATGCATCTGCAAAATTCTTCAAAGTGTCTACCTTCTCCAATATGACCTTCCCATCTTTTACCATATCTCGAACAAAATGAAATTAAACATCAATATGCTTTGTTTTGGCATGGAAAGTAGGATTCTTTGCTAGTCAAATCGCACTCTGACTGTCACAACAGATAGTAATTTGTCTTGCATCAACACCAATATCTGAACATAACCTCTTAAGCCAACTGGTGTCCTTACAAGCATGAGTTGCTTCCATGTACTCTACTTTTGTCATGGACAAAGCAACCACAGGTTGTCACTTACTCATCCAACTAATAGCACCACCGAACATGGTAAACACATAAGCACTGCTGGATCTCCTGCTGTCAATGTCACTTGCCCAATTAGAATCCACAAAATCACAAATACTCATAGAATGCGGAGGTCCTGTAGGATGACCATGATAACATATGGAATACTTAGAAGTACCCTACAAATATCTGGACACTCTCTTTACTGCATCCCAATGTACCCATCTAGGATTAGCCATAAACTGACTAAGGACTCCCACTGCTTGGGCAATGTCTGCTCTTGTACAAACCATATCATACATCAAGCTACCAAATGCACTAGCATAAGGTACTCTACTCATATCCTCCATCTCAGAAGGAGACTTTGGACAATCATTCACAGATAACTTTGTCCCCAACGAAACAGGAACACACAATGGTCCGCAATCTGCCATGATGAATCTATCCAACACAGTCTTACATACTTATTGTGGCTTAACCAAAGTTTTATGTTTGCTCTATCACTTCTGATCTCCATCCCCAGAATGTACTTGGTTGTCCCTAAGTTTTTCATCTCAAAATATGCTGACAACTGAGACTTCAAATCTGAAATCATATTCTTACCATTCCCAATCAACAACATATCATCAACATATAGTGTAATAATGAGAATACGATAATTGTCAAACTTGTAATACACACAATGATCTGATTTGGATCTCAAAAATCTAATGGACAACACAGAGGCATCAAATTTCAAGTACCACATTCTAGCAAATTGCTTCAAACCATACAAAGACTTTTTTAACTTATAGACCGATTTTTTTTTACCTTTCACCATGTAGTGCTCAGGCTGTGACATATAGATTTCTTCCTCCAAGTCACCATGAAGGAAAGTTGTCTTCACATCCATTTTGTCCACTTCTAAATCATAAGCTACTCAAGAGATAACAGTAACTGAATAGATGTTAGCTTTACAACGGGAGAAAAAATTTCACCATAATCAATTCCCTCCACTTGTGAATACCCCTTCGCAACCAATCTGACCTTGTACTTCTCAAGACTACCATCTACTCCAAATTTCTTTTTGAGCACCCATTTGCATCCAACAAGTTTCTGTCCATCTAGCAAAGGCACCAAGTCCCAAGTTTTATTCTTTTCCAAAGAAGCCACCTCATCCTCCATGGCCTCCTTCCAGGAACCTGCATCTTTCATGTCCATATCCTCTGTCACAGTTCTAGGCTCATCAGTGTTAGTAATCAAGGCATAAGCACAACTAGAATCTAGCAATGTATAACCAAACCTGTTAGGTTGCTTCATGTTCCATGTGGACCTCCTCAAAGGCTGAGGTGGAAGTTCTACCTCTTCTTCTGAACTTTCAGATTTTCTAGAGCTCTTCTCATCATTAGGTCTAATGAGGTCTTTCGGTTCAGTCTTCTTAGGGGTAGAAGGAAACTGAACCACATCCTCTTTCTTTTCTTTTTCTTCTAGTTATAGAACAACATGAGGTGTTAGCTCTCTAAAGATAACACTTCTGCTATACAACACTTTTTTAGCCACAGGATCCCAAAGCTTGTACCCTTTCACACTGACACTATAGCCAATGAAGATACACTTAACTGCCTTGTTCTCCAATTTTGACCTCTTCTCCTTAGGAACATGTGCATATGCCTCACAACCAAAAACATGAAGATGTATCAATCAGGGCTTCTTACCAGACCACACATCCATGTTTGTCTTATCAACGAGCGCTAAGGTAGGAGACCTATTAACCAGGTAGCAAGCAGTAGCTACAACTTCAGCCCAAAACTTTTGTTCGAGGCTAGCATCACTAAGCATACTCCTAGCCCACTCCATCAATGTTCTATTCATCCTCTCTGCAACTCCATTTTATTGCGAGGTATAAGGAGTTGTCTCATTTCTTTCAATCCCATGTTATTTACAGAACTTATCAAACTTTGCGAAACAAAACTCACCACCATTATTATTTTTCAAACACTTAAACTTTTTACTAGTCCGATTCTCTACAGAAGCTTTAAACTCTTTGAACCGACTAAAGACTTCAGATTAGCTTCTAAGAAAATAAACCCATGTCCTTCTACTATAATCATTAATGAATGATACAAAATATATAGATTTAGAGATCGAAGGAACATTCACAGAACCAAACACATTAGAATGAATAAGATCCAAAACACCAGAATACTTGTGAGAACTAGAGTAAAACTGAACACAGTTTGTTTTCCATATAAACAATGTTCACAAAAGTCAAACTCAAGATTACAATCATTTAACCCCTCAATGAGGTTTTTATTTTTCAAGGCTCTAAGACCCTTCTAACCAATTTGGCCAAGTCTCTTATGCCACAACATTGTCTTTTTAGCAGGAAGTTTCATTTCCAAAGCATGAGCACCCTTGGGTACCCAGAAAGAACTACCATCAGAAGTAGAAGCAACAATCTTTTTCGCTGTGGGTTCCAATGGTGAGGATGAAGAATCTAAAAGTCTTTTCTTCAAAATAGAAGAACTATTTCACTGAGTAGTGCATGCATCTAGCTAAAACAGAGTACCTCCTCGAGTGCCCTTAGCAAGCACCATAGCTCCTCTTGTCATCTTGCATCCTCCACCTAAGAAGATAGCTTGCACACTTGCATCATTCAATTTACTTACAGAGAAGATGTTTCAGGCTAAATCAGGGATGTCCATCACCCCATTGATCCCCTTCACTTATCCATCAGGGAATCGAATCAAGACTCTTCCACACCCAACTATCTTCAGGTGAGAGTCTCAGGTACACCTTGCCACCATCGTATTCTTCATACTTTGTAAACCAACCTCGATGAGAAGTCATGTGGAAAGAAGCACCGGGGTCTATCAGCCACACATCTTTAGATGCATGGGTAGCCAAGGCTGCAACAAAAGCATCACCATCATCTTGTGACTTGTTGGAATCAGAATCAGAGTTCTTCTTTTTCTTCTTCTCCTCTTTGCACTCCTTTTGGAAGTGCCCAATTTTTCCATAGTTCCAACACACTGCCTTGGACTTTCCATGAGATTTGGATCTCCCACGGGATTGCGATTTGCCCTTTTTATTTTTCTTGTCTTTCTTTTTCCCTTTTTCTTTGGGTCTTCCATGAACTGCAAGAGCCTCTTTGATTGACTCAAATGACTTTCTTTGCATCTCTTTAGATAACAGCGAAGACACCACTTCATCCATTTTGAAAGTGGATGTGGTACTCCCAATGGCCATAACAAGATGATCCCACGAGTCCGGCAAAGAACAAAGCAAGGTCATGCAACAATCCTCCTCCATTTTCACACCAATAGATGTCAACTGTGCAACTAGCATGTTAAAGGCATTTAGATGGTCTGCAACGGATGCTCCATCCTCCATCCTTAGAGAATACAACTTCTTCCTCAATAATAACTTGTTCACCAGGGATTTGGCCTAATAAACACCTCTTGGCTTCTTCCATAGGTCTTTCACAGTCTTCTCCTCATGGACATTTAACAAGAGAGAGTCAGCCAAATAGAGTCACAAGACCCTTAGCTTTCCAATCCTTGAGATCCCAATCATCTTGCAACATTGCTACTGGTTTTACATTGGAAATGGTTTCCCATAGATCTCTATCAACAAGCATGTCTTCCATTTTAAGTTTCCACAACTCGAAATTGTTGCCATTAAACTTTTCCACCTCTACTCTTCTGGATGTGTCTACCATCTTCTTGTTGCAACAAGATCACATAATACTCTGCACAGACTCCCACTCAATTGAAGATTAGCTCAAAAAAACCCTACCCAATAACTAGGACCAAAGGTGATCAAGCTCTGATACCAACTGAAAGGAAGCAAGGTACACGTAACACACTTCCTACACCAATATAATGAGGGTAAATGTATGCAAATTCATTTTAATCTTTACAATTGCAGCAATGTTAAGCATATAACATAAGAAATTACAACAACAACACAACACATAAGAGATTGACACAAGATGTATCGTGGGGAAAACCTTTTCAGATAAAAACCCTCACACTCTAAAACATGCATAATGTATTATCTGAAACAATAACAGTTTACAATACACTTGGAATGTAAGTTCTTCCAAGAGTCTTTGAATGTCGTTTCTGGAGTGATTCCGGCAGCATAATAGTACCTGTAAAAATACTATGCAACTACAACTTCAAAACAATACATTTTATAGAGATACAAGGCTTATTCTAGAAGCTTCTTGAGATAGGCGTTCGCCTTGGCCACATGGGCATTATCCCACATCAAAGGACACTTGTCCAAGCTGCAAATACATCTCTTACATTTGTCATACATGTAGATTTGACTTTCCCAACATGGAGTGCTCCAAGGCTAAAAATAGACTATGACGGATGCTCTTACGCATTTTACAACTGTCATAAAAATCTACAACATGACAATCTTAAATGTTGTAAGAGAATTGGTCATATAATACTAAATATATCATATTCCTCTTATAACATGTCATGGCCCAACTTGGATGCCCAAAGATGCCTTTCCCTCATGCAACAATACTCACCGACACTTGTCCCCACTTGTCATAGGAATCTCCAAACTTGGCTCTTACGCGTCATAGATTATATCATATAATATCCTCTTCCACATACCACAAGATGCTGACACATGACATATTAGTGCCACCTCAAATGGGATGCCCAAAACCATGTAGGTTTGACTTGACCATCCAAGTCACATTCCAAGTAAGATGACAAGTCACTGTGACACCTCAACTAAGTGACCAAAATGAATGTGCAAGTAAATACATTATTAGGCAATAAATAAATATACAATTAAACAACTAATGCTAGGAATTTGCAAAGGTTGAGACACCTTAATTCCCAATAGATAGTAAGCACATAAAACATGGAGAATATAGTGGAAGCACATAATACATGAAGAATACATGGAGAGAAGACATGATTAAGCATATATATAAGTAAATGATGGGGAGGGAGCTTATCACTACATGCCACCATCAAAAACACACAAGACATGTATAAAACATGCCAGGCACACCAAACACGCAAGGAAGATATGTGGAAAACACACGGAATACACGAGTGTCGCATAGTATGCCATGGACATACTATGTGTCTTATACACGGCAAACACGAGCGATAGGGAGGAGCTCATCACTACTCCACTATCTAAAACATGCCAAACACACCTGACAGTTGAGCTACACTACCACAACTGCCAAATACATGCTTAAGGGTGGATGACTCAAGATCTAGCACCACCTCCACAGAGGGCTTTGTATAAAAGGATGTGCTCTAGCTCAAGAGATACACCATCCCACCATCTGCAGAAGGGATTTGTATAAAAGGATACGCACTAGCTTAAGAGATACGTAATCCCACATCGCGATGAGGGATTTCTTGCATGCATTTTAATAAGGATGTGCACTAGCTCAAGAGATACACCATCCCACCTCATGGTGAGGTCTTTTTAGACACATTTTATTAGTGTCAAAATAATTAGATAGATACCATTATATATTCCCCCACCTTAAGGTGGTTGATACCACTTGATAGTATCAAGCACATTAAGGTAGAGAAAGAACACACAAGGGAACAAGAAATTTCACAAAGTCCATGCTCCAAAAGGTGACATGTGCCATGATCACCAAATGTTCCTATAAACACATTGATATGAATTGCTAAGATAATCAACAAGAGGTAAGGTTAGAACATCTTACTCTAAGATAATAACCAAATCAAATCATAAAAGTTGTGCATAAATCATATTACATCGAAGAACCAAGGCTACACTTGTAGGTTTGGAACTGAGTATAGCCATTGGGATTATACTGTAGATATGTCAGAACTGAGTGTAACAACAAGGTGAGATACAAAACCATCCAAAGTGCACATAGCAGATTGAGAGCATTGAAAAGTTTGTTACGAAAGATATGAAAACACGATAGATCACACAGAGTGATTCTACTAGTCAAGCATCAGATATATATATCAACCCCATCTTCATATATGGACTGGGTCCATTTGTGCTTTCTTGTTGAAGGGACACATGGTCCTTATTAGTATTTATTTGTTTTCGTCATCTATCGACTAGGTAGAATCATTGAAGAGATGAAAACAATAAAGGTGAGAGGAGAATCAAGTGCCTTGGGAGCACCATGCAGGAGGATGCCCCCAAGACATCATCTACAATGCTATGCCCCTAAGGCACAACACAAAATAATAAAATAGAGGAGAGAAAATATAGAAGAATGTAGAAAGAAATAGAAAAATGGTCACAATAGGGACAGTCTCCCAGTATCCTTGACCTTACAAGAGTATCAAGGGCCATCCTAGAAGACCTAAACAACACATAACACATCATGGGGGAACGCAACACAATGCTAACAACATATATATCTAGGAGGCCACACTTGAGAGCATCTTGAATAGGTGCTACATCGGGTGTGGCTAAAGGAGGGAGAAATACTTACTTGATTTAATGGGATATTTCTTGGTGGACAATCCATGTCCATCATCATAGGATGTATTGCATGTAGTTTTGGTCTTACTGATATTGTATTAACATTAAGTTTAGGACTATGATAGGCTTTGGTGGGCTTCAAAGAATGGTATCCAATACCGGTCGTGTAGTTAATTCTAGCAACTTGTAAAGGTACTTTGATTTCATTGAGTGATTTGTCTTGCATAGTTTAGAATGTAATCTGAGGATCGAGGTGGTTTTTGATCACCTTGAACCATAATCACCAATTTTAAGCAAGAAGGCGCATTAGGTGCCACTTGCACAATCATCTTAGGAATATTACTACACTTTTCTACTATCCCCTTAGTGGGTAGAAGCAATCTATTAGTGATGATTGAATTAACATTGCTTTTACTTTTTTCATCCACCAATGCTTTGTCTTTTGGAGGGAGAGAATTGGAACAAAGGGAAGGTAAAGTAGTGTTGTTTATATCTTTAGGGATTTCCCAACGGTTTGAACATACAACCAAAGTAGAGCTATCCATGTTCTTTGCTTCCTTAAAGATATCCAAGGTAATTGAACATTCATTCAAAGGAGTAAGATCAAGGGTCACCACTTCTAGGAGATCCATTAGATTACCCTTAGAAACCTCATGTAGCATGTGATTATTAGATGAACACCTATTAACTACCCATGGAGGATCCTTTTTGAGAGGATGCTCTTCATTCGCTAATACTTTCTCTTCTAAAGGGATAGCATTGGAATGAAGAAAGGGTAGGGCGATATTAAGGAATGTATCAATGATTTCAACTTCTTGTGCCAAGATATCCTCACAAGTGGGAACAACTTTGGGAGAAGAATTTTAGGGTGAAATAGGCAAAACTAGGTTACTGTCACATGTATAAGAGACTAGATCTAAGGCATTATCATGAGTTATGGTGTTGATAGAAGGAGAACTTTCACAATCATCTTTCTCATGAGTATTCATAGAGATGTATTCGGTTAGATCTTCTAATATCGAAGGGTATGTATTCATGAGAGCTATGAAGTTGTCAAAATCAGATACATAATCAAGGATTTCAAATGAAGAGTATTTAAATATATCCTTATGATACATGGATTGTATATGAGTGAGAACATGAGGATTCATATTAAGGAATTTATAGAAATTTTGAAAGTCTTTGATATATGAATGTAAAGATACCAAAGAGCAATGAGATGAAGATGCCATAATATAATATCTTGAAATAGAAATGCACAATAAGATCTTTTCATTTATCAAATATAACCATTATGAGAGACTTTTCTACACCACAACACTAATTTGAGGAAATCAGGTTTTTGAAACTTGTTACCAAGAATAAAAACACACTAACTAGTGTCCTTACAAATGAAGTGTTTAAGATGTAAAGAGTACTACACAAGAGGTAATATAGACCACTTTTAAGATTTCTTGCAAAGAAATGTTAGAGAGGTTAAATTGCTTATGTTGAAATACACATTGTGTAATTACAAACACGTGAAATTTTCAAATTAAAGTATGAAATGATGCAAAATTTTCAAATGAGCAATGAGAATATGTTTTAAATCATTGATAGAGCTCAATTGAAAGATGTTTATGGCAACAGCAAAATTTAAAAAGAGATTTTGACTACAAACCCTAGCTTTTGGAATTACTAGGTTATATGAAAAATGCAACATTTTAAGCAAAACCCTAGCAAATGAGATCTTCAAATGCAAGATGTGATATGATGCAATAATGAATGATTGCAATATGGATTGGATCTGATGTAAAAATTAGAAAATTAAATCTTTTTATAATATGCAACACAAAATATGTAAGACTATGCCTTAATGTAAGCCTAAAATGCTTATTTTTTTCAATTTTTTTTTCAAATGTATACAAGATTTTCCAATGCAAGATGATAAATATGATATGAATGAATGCAAGGACTGATTACAACACTCAACAAGATGCAAGTTCAATATAAACATGCGTTCACCAAAATGTTATGTATGAAAAGTGGGAAGATGATGAATATTGTTAAGATCTATCAAATCAAACCCTCCTTTCACACTAACACTCAAGGACAATAACTGAGCCAAGTCACTACAGATGAAGAGGACTCAGCTATAGGTTGTTGTACTTAGGAATGATATGGAAAGACTAATTAGATTGAAAGATTTATCAAACCCTAGATTTAATAAGCCTCAAACCCTAATTATAATCAAATTAGGTATAGATGAATAAACTGCTACAAATCATCAGACATGAAGACACTCGGGAAGGAACATAAACTCATCAAAAGTTGGATTTTTGGAGTTGAAGACTTTGCAAACTATGGGGTGAGTGCCTAAGTCTGATAGGGAAACTTTTTTGTAGATTTGGAACAATAAGTAGTGTCGGATGATGTTCACCTCCTAAGTTTAGGATAAATCCAGTCAGGAGGACTACAGGGTGGGCACCCTAGTCCAGTAGGGTAGATTTACAACAACTTTTCTCTAGATCTCAAATTTGTGTCCTCTGAATTGCTTCTCAGTACCTGTACTTCACCAAATCCCACACCTGTAACCTGCAATCACAAAGAGAGGGGTTTGGGGGTTGCGGTCTTTAGGAGCTTGCCTTGGTCAATCCCTAGAATGACATTCAAGTCTTCCAACACCATTGTTAAATAGAGTGTGTGCCCAAGGGAGGGCAGAGGCCAAAGCAATGATGCAATAAAATGATTGAAACACAAATAGATGTCACCTTAGAGGTGAATCCCTCACAGAGATGAAGATCCTTCAAATCATGAGGAGATGGATTGATGAAGCCAAATTTGCAATAAACAAATACAATAACAACATAATTCTGCTCTGCAACCCAATGAATGCCTTGAAATCCCTCAGCTTAATATCACAAGTTTGCATTATCCATCTAGGTGTAAAATGAAGTCATAAACTCACTTATATATGTTTTTCTACTAACATTCGTAATTCAAATAAAAAAGGCTGATAGAGGGAAACCTTTTTAAAGGTCCTATGCCAACACACTTAAATTTGGATCCCAACAAATTAGCCTGGACTTGGGCACGGGCGCCCAAGTCCCAAGGCCATTTTTATGTCTTGATTAACATTTAAGATGGGCTCCTAAGTCCCATTTGACATGGGTTTCAAGGGAATTTGCTCCGAGATAAGTATTAAGCATGTAAAGTGTAAACACGAAGACCTAGGAGCTAAACTAGGAGGTAAAAAGGCATGAGTTTGCTTTTTACTCCATAACATATACTTAATTAAGAGTTAAGGTAGCCACAAACTGACTACTCATAATCCCTAAGCACACTATCAGATTAAGGGCATAGCACTAGGCACTCCAAATAATAGAAAATATCCTAACTTTTAAGGGGAAATAATTGATTGGAGACAGATTTTTGTAACAATCTTCTCAATATTCTCAACTTGCTGCAAGATATTAAGTGATGTGTTCTACCTAGCAAATTCTTGTTACATGAACTACCAAACTTGGTCAAAATCATCTCAGATGATTGACAAATGAATGGTACTCTCCATGACCGCCCTCTATGTCTTCCTTGAGAATGATAAGAGTGGAATTGTTACATCCCTAATTTCTGACTTGCTATACTTTTACTTTTTACTTGGACATAAGTAAATTTAATGTGATGTTATAGATTTATGACAAGATATGACATGGATTTATATTGAATATCATTTATGAAATCATGGAAATGATTATGTTATTATCGATTTACTATTTGATTATGAGATTTGATTTATTAGTTGAATTAATTGAATAATGATGCACTGATCACATATTGCTTGATGACAAGTGAAACAAGATTACAAGTTATCAGATGACTCTCAGAGAAGAGAGAGAGAGTATCTTTCGAGAAGAGAGATATAGACCTCGGATTACGAGTGGTCTATTTGCCAAATGAGTATAGTGTTAAACAATAATGTGAACCAATGAGTCGTAAGAGGTAAGTCTTGTCTTGCTAGTTTACTTTTGAATCTAATTGACAGGTAGTCGATATCTTGATTATCATCTAGTCAAGTCGATGGTGAGTCGACATAGTCGTTTGTTAAGTAAACAATGTCATTGACGTAAAACGGTTGTGTTATTCTTCTTGAGTCACTTGAGGTTTTATTGTTGCTTCTTAACGTCGAGACATTTTCATCAAGTTAGATGACGCAAATATTGTCGACGGATTGTTATGGGGAGGTAAACTCGACCCATTCACATCATCTGTAATCCTTAGTGGTCAAATTAAGTTGATCGTCAAATTATTACTAATCGCTTTCTCTATTATCATGTCTAACTATTCTTTACTTGTGATGTATTGAAGAGGGAATCTTTTATACATTTATGAGGAAAATACTACCTCATTGTCATTTTAACCATTCATGCCTATCCTTTAGGAGAAATCCATGATGAGGATGTAGGCTTTTAAACTTTTTAGATAGTGATCAAAGTGGGACAAATAGAGGAGTTTTTAACAACTTCGGGTAGAGGTTTTTCATAGCTATGTGATAACTAAATGAAATCTTGAGTCTTGTTCTGTGTTTGTGCCCAATTCGTCATTATCATCGTGAAGCGCTTCGAGCATATGTCGTAAACTCCTTTTGCGAAATATGATAGATGTTGAATTAGAGACCATGGTGAGTAATAACTTTGGTCGAATTATAAAGGAATATACTAAATTATATAAGTTATATTTAAGTAGTCATTGAGGTATTCTTTTATTCTTGATTAATGTCGGTAATCAAGTCGAAGCTCGAAGAGGGACACATTTAAGTTCTTTTTATGATGTCTTACATTTCAAATAAGTCTTTTTGCCTTCTAGCTTAAGACCTCAAGTTAGTCGTCGGGCTAACCTATATTATTATGTTGCCATTCGTTTATACTCATAAATGATTATGAGTAGTGGAATATCTTATTTAACTAAATCTGCCACCTCACCAGAGTTTGAACTCCACTTTTTGGTGTAGTTGCAAATTATGTGGTATTGAAGCCTTCTTTCTTGTGTAGTGGACGGGTTGTTATGTCTACAAACCGCCACCTTGCCTTGTGGAGCTCCATATTGGAGAGTGGTTGCATAAGGAGGGAGTCATGTTTTGCATGCCAAAAAGGATTCCCTTCTTGATAGGCATGGGCGGGAGTGGAGAGGTCGTTACTCCTTCGCCATGGGCAGGGTTTTAGAGTAGAGTTTGAGTTAGTTTTGAGGGGATTTCAGAGGAGAAAAATGTGAGGTTTCGGCGTGTGGTTTTTATTTGGCACAGCAAAATAAAAATCATTGTAACATGGGAATCAGAAAACACTGTGCTGGTCAGTCGACAGAGACATAGAGGGAGTGTGGGCAGATGGTCTCTAATTGAGACACCGAGGTAGGCCGTCATGCTCAACTCTCTGTAAGAGAGAGACTTGGTTAAGTCACACAGGGAGCTGTGGATTAACATAAAGTGTTGGCAGTCTTTTATAAGGGAGCATTTAGACCTCAGGACAGGTTTTCATGCTAGAAAAGTGTCTAAACTCGTCGGTGGTTTCTGCCTACGTTTTCCATGAACCTATTGTGGGTGCGAGTCTGCAGTAATTGCAAAGCAATAAGACTTATACATAGAGATAAACGTGGGGGAAATGCAAGAGGAGAGACCAGAGACAAGGAACTATCATTTCCTTTTGTATATCAGCAAATGAGGTCAGGTTTGAGCCAAGTTTAAATGCTAGTCTTTGAACATGTTTTATTCTTAAGCTCAATTTAATGCTTCTGTATCAAGTTTTCTATGTCTTTCAAAGAATGTAGAATCATTCTAGAGAAGTGTGATGAAGTTAGGTGAAAACATAGTTATATATTATCTAGCGAAGAACTCTTTAACTATTGCTGATGCTAAATAAATGACTACTCCTAGTTGGTGATATGTTCTTACCTTTGAAAACAAATTGCTAAGACACTAGTTTATTCACTATGAGATCGATACCTTAGCATATTTACAAGATTTATTTAGAAGCTGATTTGTAACTCTTCTAGACATTGCAAACATGATCATTATATTCCTTTATACCCGTAGAGGGTCTCTTTTCAAAATTGTCAATTTATTAGAAAATGCAGTAATATAAGAGAAGGTGCAATATTAAGATGGACCAAGAGATGGTTATGAGATATGTTATACCGCTCTCATACATACTAGTTCCATGTATAACTATGATAGGATTTCCCGTAGTCGAGTAAGATGGCTTAAACCTTGAGGTGGGTCAAGGGTAATATAATATCATTTCTTGATAAATTCATTAAAAGCCTATAATGGTTTCTTTCAAAGAGAACTTAGGAATTTTATTAAGCTTGGGAAGCCACCTTTTTATTTTGAATCAAGTGATAATTCTTTGGAAATATTATGATAGGGACATTAAGGTCCATAGAACTATCCTTACAAACATTTTCGGTAAATGAGAACAGCTTCATCATAAAACCTCCTATTTTTGTCTATTCAAGTAATCTTGGCGAGTATAGTTTTATAGTACACCTATATGTCGAAAAAGACTGTCTCTAACCTTATATAGAAGCTTATGTGATTGTAAATGAAGTGATGGTAATGACATCACGTAGAAGTGAATTGAAAGTATTCATTTTCCTCTTGTATAGGAGTTATTATCTTTTTCAAAACATAGTATCCTTAGCCTTGGTTGAGTTAAACCATAGGTCGTGTTGGCACTCTTTCTAGTCTTTTTGGCCTAGAGTTTGAACTTGCATGTTGGAGGGTTTCTTCATCTAAACCCTAGGTATTCCTCTTCATTGGCAAGAGCTTTGCCTATCGGCTTGAGTATTTTTGGTTCTACTGACGGTCTAGGTCTCACCGACGAGTGATGCGGAGTTGTTCGAAGGTGTGTGTGTGGTCATCGGCGTGTGTCTGGCCGATGAGGATTTGGGCATTGTGGTCATCGGCGTAACGTGTGCGATCGGCGAAGGAAGTTTTGGTCAGTTTATCCCCGACAGAGATACTCTCACCGATGAGGGTTTTGAATGTGCTATCGACATGATGAAGGCTGTCGGGTGAACAGGCAGATTGTTGGCCGATGGCACAGGTCTGGCCGATGGAGTTGCCATCGGCGAGTATGGGGTGGTGTTAGGCCGATGGGGATTTGGAGGATGTCTATCGGCGTGAGTTGTATTGTCGGCCTAGGAGTTTCTTGTTTCTCCGATGGTTATGTCTCGCTGAAGGCCTGACTTGATTATGTTTTGGTGGCCATCGAGAAGACTTTGTGCTTAGTCTGGCCGAAGGAGGTGTTCGTCGGCGTGATCGACATTATCGGTAGAGGAGGTTTTTGTTAGGCCGATAGTTGTTTGTCTGGCCGACAGTGGAGCTAGTTTCGGGGTGACATATTCTATCAGGCGAGTTGGTGGGGGTTATTCCGATGGTCTTTCTTTGGCTGATGGGGAAGTTGGAGGCTTTCAGGAGTTGATCATCGATGTGACCGAGGGTGTCGACGGGAGGAATTTCATGTTGGCCGACGGGGTTGGTCTCACCGACAGGGGAATGTGATATTAAGATCGGCAAGACTATTGAGGTCGGTGAGAGCTTTTGTTGGTGTGCTGATGGTCTATGTCTTGGCGACAAGGGATTATGAGGTGGTCTTCAGCGTGACTTGTGTTGTCGGCAGGAGGATATTGCGCTGGACCGATGATGATTGTCTTGCCGAAGAGGGTGTGTTTCGCTTGGCCATCAGAGAGACTTGGTAGATCGGTGAAGGTCTAGAGAGCTGGCCTGATGGTTCATCTCTGGTTGATAGGGGATTGCGAAGGTAGGCATCGGTAAGATTTTTGAGATCTGCGGGAGATTTGTGGGGTGTGCTGATGGTTTGGGTCTTGGCGATGGGCTTTTGGCCGAGGGGCATGCGTTGAGCGTGGCAAAAACGCTCAACACTTGGTATGCAAGTGACTATGCTTTTAAACTGCTGAATGAGTCTCTGTGCCGTGCATGTGGGATTATTTTCCTACATAATTTGAATTGTGAGCATAATGCATTTTGGTGGGAAGTTCTTTTTTGAATGCTGCGACAATTTTCTCAGTGGCTGCGGGTAGTTGAGCCATCAATGGCGACAGTGCAGGGGTATGGGCGATGGTACAAATGATCAAGCTACCCCATTGTGGATGAGGACTTCCAGATGGTGGCGCAAGGCTCGAGGTCTCCCCTGCCTATTGCAGTAATGACTTTGGAGCGCCATTCTTTCTGATGAATGTATCTGGTGAATTTGGAGATCTGTCATGTAATTAATTGCTAGAGGTACACTTTCTGGCCGATATAAGCAGACTGTGTTACCATTTTGGAGGTTGTTGAAAGTTGGGCATTTTGGCTCTGTAATACAAGACAAGACTGGTTTTGGTTGCTCTGTCCATGAAAACTTGTGAGTTTATGTATCTCCTGTAGTATGTTTCTTGCATGAATCCACTGATTTCATGATTAATCTTATATGAGTAATGCTATGTTTGCATGTGTTTTGTTAATTCTGTCTCTAGTATTGCATGTATCTCTTTTATGAGTCTAGATATTTAAGGAATGTCTGAGATTCTAGAATACAGAATTCCTGTATTGAATGTTTGATCTTTTAACTTCTGCTCAAGGGGTAGATTAAATTGTTTTCAGATTGAATATTGGGAAGGGTACACTGCAATAGGGATGCCATAAGTATAGATAGCTTAACATTCTGTATTGGGAGATATCTGTAAGGCAGATATCACATATATTCCCTTGAAATCTAGTTTTAGTTGTTCATGTTGATCATTCACAGGTGTATGTCTACTGACTCCAAGCCTTGGATAGGCACCAATCTTGCTCTGTGTTGATGTTATATACCATGTTCAGCTCTGCATCCAAACACAAAATCAAAATCAAACTCTAAAACAACCATTAGGACAATAGAATTAGTTTTAGGATCCCAAGTCCTCTGTCTACAACTGAACATAGGCCCAAAGCTAGCCCCTTTGTTCTTATCTTACAGTTTTGGTCTACTCATAAGAGGACATATCTGCTTTCTGTCAGCATCCCAGCCTTTGTATGCATATTCTCATGGATGTTGAGTAGGGAACACCCCCCTAGGTTTTGCAGAGCCTGAAGAAGAAGAGGAGATAAAATATAGAGTCTATCTCCTATACTGTCGGCCCCTGGCCCAGAGATCCTGTTGATCATTGATGGCTACCTTGTAGGGAGATCTAGGAGTAAGCATCTAGTCTGGGAAAAAACCAACAGGTCGTCTAGAAACCTTAGTCTTGAAGTTTTGAGATAGGGGTATTTTGGATATAATGGATTATTCAAGGGTCAAGTAAAACCCTAGTATAACCTAGAAGGGTTAAAGATTATTGATGACCACTTTTATGGTTATAAACTATTTTTAGTAGACATTAAAGGGTCAAGAACTATGTATTTAGTAAATGTTCATATCTATATTATTGAAAAGAGATTTGTTTCTAGACGACAATGTTTAACCCTGGGAAGGGAAAAACCATTTGTTGGGCTACAAGTCGACTTGAAATACAAGTCGTAAGCCTCAGATTTTGCAAACATGCAAGAGGTACCATTAAATGATTAGTCAAACATTAAATTCATTATACCTTTTGGTCACAACTTCTCTTACACTATTACTTGTCGACAAGGGGTGAATCTCAAATGTTGCAAAGATGCAAAGAGAGATACCTAAGAATGGATAGTCAACGACAGTGTCTTGTGATTTCACCTAAGTTAGAAAGACTAGATTGGAGTTATATAAAACATTTTAGTTAAACCGTAACTTGACCCAAATGTGGTAATTATTTATATTAAATTGTTGGGATCGTTATATAGATCATGATTGAAGGGACGAGTACCCTAACTATGTATAATTATTCTTACTTGTAAGAAGGGAATTAGTTTCCTAGACTATAATGCTTAACCTGGGTAAGGTTATCATCTTAGTCATAATTAATCTATCTATAATTCTTATGAGACAATAAGTCGTGGACCTCAGGTATTGCAATGATGCAATGAGAGTTATCGTAAAGAAAGAAAGATGAATAGGTCTGTGGTTTATAGACAGCGAAAGAAAATATGTAAGGTCGGGAAGACTATATTGTTGAAATCGTCATGACTTCATAAGTTAAAAATAGTTGATCAAGTCGAACTGTAGGAATATGATAGTATCCAAGTCGAGTTGGAGTGGGTGAACATTACGACAACGTTCATTGCGAATGTCAATTTATATTGAAACTATGGCCATAGTAATGCATATGTCTCTGCATGCATTGTCGGTTCATTGTATCTGGATTGCACATCCTATCGGGAATCATACTTAGCTAGAGGGTATCTAGGGTTGTATGATTGATAGAGTTGTGTAGGATACAACACTAAGTACTCGGAAAGGCAAATTACCACTGGTCACCTTGGTCTATACTTCTTGTGAAGGGTAGGGCCACTTCCTATGTGGAAGATGTGTGGGAGACCGCCAGTCTGTGGTTGGAGGTAAATCACTAGAAAGATACTCTCTCTAACAGAAGACATGTCGAGGCTTGTGATAATGATGTCAGATTTTTGGATGCAGTATATGTTTGAGACTTGTGTTTATTGAGACTTTGTAAGGCATTATTTAAAGCAGATATTTGTAATTGATTTAATTTTGTAAACATTGTACTTGAGAAAGACAATATGGTTTATTGTATTTTGTAATGAGAAATCTTGTAATTGTTGTTACTTGATTATATATTAAATAAAAAAAAATTCTCTACCTCATTTTACCTTGTTTAAATTACTTAATGGTAAATTTCTGATTTTTACTTTGTTTATAGAATGTGGATATTACAGGAATCCATTTGTTGAAATAGCTTGATGAAGTAGCATCCATCATATTTAGTACCGTTTTATGAAGTGACTCAAAAAACATATTCAAAAATATCACAATACACTTTCACCATGCAACTTCAAAACTTCTTTTACTAAACAATATTCTTATGAGAATACTAATTGTTTTATCACCCAATATATAGCCTACCAACCTTACCTAGATGCCACCTATTCTTTTGTACAACCTTTCAACAAGTCCAAAAAAAATTTTGAAACACCATTTTTTCTTGCTATACACTCAACAATATCCGAGTCCTTTCTAAGTTGACTAGACATATGTATCTATCCTTAAAGAATAAATGAAAAAAATAATTCATAAAGTTAGATTTATGTATCATTCCACTTATCCCATTCTTGATCTTTTAATTTGTTGATAAAAATGTTGATATTTACTTCCCTTATCAAAATATCATCTAGAATATTACTAAACATGGTAGAATCCAATTGGTCATCCTTTATACGGGGATAAAAGGAATGGTAGAACTTTGAAATTATTCTTTCCTAAAGTGTTTAGTTCCTTGAGACGCCTAGTTTCACTCTTTATATCTGCTTCATGTGAAAAATACGAGGCATCATTTGTCTCTTATCATCAAAAGTCCTGCCTCTATTTTATCTCACCTGCGAGATACTTTTCTAATGCCAATAAAAGATTCTTACATATCACCCCAGTCAAGAGCTGATTTGAACTCTAGAATGGAAGGCTCCATGAATTATTTCTATTTGCTTGGCTCTAGCAGTCCTTGCTTCTATCTCAACTTCCTCTTTTTCTTGTAAATTCAATAAACAGAATAACTGAACCAAAAAGAGCAGCAAATCAAAACAAATGCTCAGAATGTAAATAGCATAAAACATCACACACAGAACAAAACCATTTAACGTGGTTCACCAAATTCTTGGCTACATCCACAATGAAGGGCATTTTATTAGATCAAACATCTCTCTCTCACTGTGTATTACATACATCACTGTATCTTACGTAGAACAGTAGCATTAATCCTTTCATGCTAAAGATTCCTCTCTCCAACCTCATACCAACCATCTTACATCTGGAATCATCGACCCAGAACAGAAACTGTTACAAGCCAAGAAATGGCAGTAGCAATAGAACGGTTACAAGGAATAAAGGAGGATAGGAAGTTTGTCGTTACAATTGGGCTTCAACAGCCACGTGCCCAACAATCTCCCACTTGAAGACCAATGGGATCGGCAATGAAGCTGCTCTGGGATAGATCCACTTCGTGAAATTTAGTGTCATAGAGGAACAAGACCGAGAGAAGATCTACAGAACTTGAACTTCTCTCGAGGAACAACCTTGGTTAATGCATCCGCCGGATTGACCTTTGTGTCAATTTTTGTGTTCTGCAACTTGCCTTCATCAATAACATGGCGGAAAAAGTGATACCAAAGGTCAATATGATTGGTTCGATTATGAAAAGCTGAATTCCTAGCCAAGTGAATAGCACTATTGCTATCACAATACAATGGAATTACTAATTTCAGACAACCCAGTTCTGTCAACAAACGCTCAAGCCATATCATTTCTTTGGCTCCTTCCGAGAGTGCAATGTATTCAGCCTCGGTTGATGACAGAGCTACAACTTGTTGCAATCGAGAAACCCAAGTAATGGCTACCCCGGCAAATGTAAAGACATAACCAGTGGTAGACTGGCGTTTGTCTAAATCTTTGGCCATATCTGAATCAACATAACCACGGAGTTGAATGTCAGTACCTCCAAAAGATAAACAAAAATGTGAAGTACCTTTCAAGTACCATAGAATCCACTGAACTGCCTGCCAATATAGTTTGCCCGGATGACTCATGAATCTGCTCACAACTGCAACTGCTTGTGCAATGTTTGGACGAGTGCATACCATTGCATGCATTATACTACCAATTGCAGATGTATATGGAACATACCTCATCTGTTCTTCCTCTTCCTGATTTTTTGGAGACATAGCCGAAGATAGGCATAAATGATCAGCCAAAGGAGTAGATACCGGTTTAGCATGAGACATATTAAATCTGTCCAACACTTTGGCAATGTAGTTTGCTTGGGACAACCTGAGTTCTCTTTTATTTCTGTTTCTAAATATTTGCATCCCAAGGATTCTTTTGGCTGGTCTGAGGTCTTTCATGGCAAAACGAAGAACCAATTGTTGCTTTAGTTGAGCAATAATCTTAACACTAGTACCAGCAACTAACATATCGTCAACATAGAGCATAAGGATGACAAACTCACCAGTATTTAACTTCTTGTAGTAAACACAAGGATCTGATTGGCAACGAATAAAGTTGTTATCAATCATGAAGCGGTCAAATTTTAAATACCATTGTCTTGGAGCTTGCTTCAGCCCATACAAACTCTGCTTCAACTTGCAAAATAAATGCTCCTTACCTGGTTGAGCAAACCCTTCAGGCTACTCCATGTATAAATCCTCATCAATGTCTCCATGTAAAAACGTTATTTTCATATCGAGGTGCTCAAGTTCTAAATCCCAAATGGCTAGCAAACCCAACACAGCATGGATTGTGTCCATTCTGACAACTGGAGAAAAGACTTCAGAAAAATCAATACCTTTTTGTTGATCAAATCCCTTGACGACTAGTCTAGCCCTGTATCTTTTACTCCCTTCATCTTCGTCTTTCAAACGATAAACCCATTTGTTCTTGAGAGGCTTTCAATTTGGTGGAAGATGAACCAAATCCCAGGTGTGATTGACTTTCAATGACTCCATTTCTTCGTTCATGGCTGCCATCCAATGGTTTGCATTTTCATGATTGCAGGCTTGTTTGTATGTTGTCGGCTCTACATAATCAGAGAGCAATAACTTGTAGTCATCAAATTTTGCAGGTCTCCTCTTCTCACGGGTAGACCTCCTCAATTGTGGACCTTGCTCTGGCTGGATATTGGAGTCCAAATTTAGTCTCTGTAATAAATTCTGAACATCATCAACCTCTGATTGTAGAGGCCCCTAAGGAAAGCTCCCCTACCTCTGTATTTGTGCACCTAGAGTGCTTTGCCCAGTCACACTGTCTTGCAACATGTCTCCGATCTGTGTAGAAGAGTGACCTTTGTATAGGTCTAAAGGCAGAGTAGTGGGGACTGACTCTCCTCTATGCTGCATTTGAGTATGTTCTGGCAGCGAATGACCAAATAGAGGCTGCATTGCATGAGACAAAGGCTGCGTTGGGGGTAGCGATGCAACTTGGGAAGGCAGCGTAGAGGGATGGAAAGGCTGTGTTGGAGTTTTAAATGGCAAAGAACCAAACAAATGCTGCGTTGGAATGTTAGATGGCAGCGAAATACTTAGTGAAGGCAAAGAACCAAACAAAGGCTACGTTGGAGGAGTATTTGAGGGCAGCGAATCCGCTGTGGCAGTGTTTGAACAATAGATGGCTGCATGGAACTTAACAAAGGCAACGTGGGATACAAGGAACCACTTAAAGGTTGCGTTTGACAATCCACTAGCGGTGTGGAAACAATGGAAGGCATCCAATCAATTGAAGGCTGAGGTGGAAATGTGCATCCAACCGAAGGTAAAGTAGTTGTAGAAATAGGAGCTCCTGTGATATAAGAATGTATAGATGTAACAAGTGGTTGAGAGAAAGAGATGGTGGATTGTGTTACCGTGCCATTATTGAACAAATCCACATCAACATATTCCTGCGGAGGTGAATTGCAAGGTTGCAAACCTGGAAAATGCTTCTCATCAAACACAACATCACGGCTACGGATTATGGTCTTTGCAACTGGATCCCAAAGATGAAAGCCAAATTGATCTTCACCATAGCTAAGAAAAACACATCTTTTTTGACTTGAAATCTAACTTAGTTCTCTGCTCTTTCAGAATGTGAACAAAAGCGACACAGCCGAACACCCGCAAATGATGATAGGAAATTCGTTTTCCAAGCCATGTCTCCTCAGGGATGTCAAAATCTAGCCTAGATGATGGAGCTCGATTGATTAAATACACAGCAGTATTACATGCCTCTGCCCAAAACTCTTTGCCCAATCCGGCATTGGAGAGCATGTATCTAACTCTTTCAAGTATCGTGTGATTTAGCCTCTCAGCTGCACCTTTCTCTTGAGGTGTATAAGGGACAGTTTTGATCCATCGAATACCATGGTCTGCACAAAATGAATCAAACTCCGAAGAGCAATATTCTCCATCATTGTCTGTTAGTAGGCATTTAATTTTATGCCCAATCTAATTTTCAACAGCAACCTTAAAAATCTTAAATTTTGAAAATACCTCAGATTTTCTGTTCAACATATAAATCCAAATTTTTCGAGTGCAGTCATCTAGAAATGTTACAAAATAATTTGCTCCACCAAAAGAAGTTACCTGAGTTGGACCGAATATGTCGGAATGAACAAGTTCTAACGGAGTAGTTTTCTAGTCATGCCTCGTTCTCAAGAAACTGGTCCAGCACTGTTTGCCATAAAGGCAATGTTCACATAATTCTAAATCGACAGAGGTGAGGCCTGGAAGCTGATTGCGTTGAAGCATAACTTGAAGACCTTTTTGGCTCATATGACTGAGCCTTTTGTGCCATATTTCAAACCCACTGTCCATAGCCGGCAAGGCAGCTCCCACTTCACCAAAATAGTCCAAAATATAGAGATTACCTTGCTTCTTTCCTTTTGCCATTACTAAAAGCCCCTTTGTAATTTTCCATGAATCAAGAGAAAATTTAACATTGCATCCATTGCCTATAAGTTGACTAACGGAAATTAAATTTCTTTTTAACATGGGTACATATCTAACATCCGTCAAAGTTAATTTGTCTCCATTTTTCAGATTCAATATTATATCACCTTTTCCTAAAATGTCACATTCTTTATTGTCACCAAGAAACACCTTACCGAATGTGCCTTCATGAAAATTTGTGAAAGCTTGACGGCATGAAGTGGCATGAAATGAGGCGCCGGAATCAAGGACCCACGAAGTTGCATTTGCGTCACTAGCTGATAGGACCAAAACACCATCACATGCAGTGTTTGCTTCATTATTTGTGCTCACTTTTCCTTGAGCTTTCTTATAGTTCTGGAAGTTCTTCTTAGTGTGTCCGGGTTTTCCACAAAACCAACATGTACCGGTTCTACCCCTAGACTTCGATCGCGGACCAGATTGTGACCTTCTCCGATTGTTGTATCTACCTCTGTCTTGGCTTCTTCCCCTATTATTTGTACTTACAGCTGTTAGAGCATTGCCATATGAGGGTTCCTAATTTTTCCTTCTCATGTCTTCGCTGAGAAGAGTGGCTACAACTTCATCAAAAACTAATTTACTCTTGGCTGCTACAGAAGTGCTCACAGCCATAACAACACCTTCCTAACTATTTGGTAAGGAGCACAAAAGCAAAATTGCTTTAATATCAGGATCTAACTTGATACCCACCGAAGCTAATTGAGTAACTAAGGTGTTAAATTCATTCAGATGATTGGACATAACCCCACCTTCTTTCATTTTCAGGTTATATAATTTCTTCATAATAAATACCTTATTCGAAGCCGAAGCAATCGCATACATGTTGGAGAGCTTTTCCCATAGCTCTTTCGTAATACTCTCATTTGAGACATTAAATAATACATTACTGGATAATGAGAGAAAAATAGTTGCCTTTGCTTTCATATCGAGTTTTTCCCAGTCTTCATCCTTCATAGAACCTTGTCCTTGGGCTTTCCCCATTAAGGCGAGTGACAAGTCCTGTTTGATAAGAAGAGACTCGATATGCACTTTCCAAAGACCAAAGTTTTGGCCTGTAAATTTATCTATTTTCCATTTTTCTGAATCATCTATTTTGATTGTTGTACAGGTTCCAAAAAAAAAAAAAAAAAACTTCACAGGCTATCTCCTGGACCGAGCTACACACAGAGCTCTAATACCAATTGTAAATTTAATAAACAGAATAACTGAACCAAAAAGAGCAGTAAATCAAAACAAATGCTCAGAATGTAAATAGTATAAAAAATCACACACAGAACAAGACCATTTAACATGGTTCACCAAATTCTTGGCTACATCCACAACGAAGGGCATTTTATTAGATCAAACATCTCTCTCTCTCTCACTGTGTATTACATATATCACTGTATCTTATGTAGAACATCAGCATTAATCCTTTCATGCTAAAGATTCCTCCCTCCAACCTCATACCAACCATCTTACATCTGGAATCATCGACCCAGAACAAAAACAGTTACAAGCCAAGAAATGGCAGTAGCAATAGAACGGTTACAAGGAATAAAGGAGGACAGGAAGTTTGCCGTTACAATTAGGCTTCAATAGCCACGTGCCCAACATTTCTTCCCTGAACAAAAGTTCTAATTCATTTATTCTTTTCTCCATTTCACCACTTGTCCTATGGCTGGTAACTGAGGTATGGGAGTAGAGAAAGGGGTTTTCTGCACAAGAAATTGCACTTGCTCCCTTATTTTATTATTTAGTGCCCCAAGATCTGTTAAAGCATTATTTTAATTTCAAACTTTCTTCCTCAAGCTTGATAAAATCTTTATATAATCTCTGGGTGGTGTTGGCTATGCTCTCTAAAGTGCAGAATCTGTGCTCTCTCACTACCCATGGTCCCTTTTTTTTTTTTTTTATAAATATTTAACAAAGCGATATATGCAAAAGAATGAACTTTCTAGCAGAAGGCTCTGAGAAGGGGAAAACTCCCTGGAAAACAGCGAGCACATCAACTGGACACACAAAACTGCACAGAAACCATGTACTTCACTGAAGAGACACAAAGAAACAAAAGATCAGCCAGCTCAAATGTCTGAGACATCGATCAAATGGCAAAGGTAATCAAGAAATCAAGTGATGCCAGATCTGCCGCTATGAGTAGAAATCAAGACATTGCACCAAATTTGTGCAGATAAAAGCAGTGGTAATTGTTTCTCAACCGCCTGCTGAAGAGAAGTTATTCTCACCTAACAAAGATTAAGTCAAACAGAATTTTGCGCAACACCACACAGCTGTAGCTGCTGTGCTAAACGAGCAGCACATTGAATCCTGCATCCCATACAAACCGCAACTCAGAACATTCATTATGGGGCCGCTTATCAAATAGATAAAAATCATTCTCAGAGCAGGAGAAGTATGGGACAACTGCTGTGAGCACAATTCTAGACAACTGTTGAAGAAGGAAGGCGATCTGCATTCCATCATCCCCAGAATTCTGTCAAACTGGGAGGTTTCTGCATTGTTTCAAACATAAACAGAGCATAGACAAAATGATAACCATTGTGCATAAACTGAATAGACAAGTGACAGACATAACAGCAGCTCCATAGCAGGGTAAGCCAACAGGGGCAGAAGAAACGGGGCACTGTTAACCCCTACAGCACCATATCAAGCACGAGCTAAACTACCCCAATGGTCTACCTATTAATTGTTGGAATGTGAAGTCAGTTTTACTTATTTCAGTAGTGATGAGCAGTCGACAATGAGTACCATAGTAATGTCTAAGGTACCCACCCGGCGGGGCGAAGGCTAAGGAACAGAACCCGAAGGTTGTTGGATGGGGTCGGAGGGGGGCTGGGCGTAGCCCCTGAAATTTTTTTTGGTTATGTTGCACCTT
This sequence comes from Cunninghamia lanceolata, assembly GCA_027924645.1. Classification (NCBI taxonomy): domain Eukaryota; kingdom Viridiplantae; phylum Streptophyta; class Pinopsida; order Cupressales; family Cupressaceae; genus Cunninghamia; species Cunninghamia lanceolata. The sequence goes on along the minus strand of BSBN01000021.1, from coordinate 16,530,500 downwards.
ACACCATGCAAAATTGCATGGGAAAGTGCCACTCGTGCTTTTATGCATGAGAATCTATTTTTAGATTTGATTTGTTTTCTGCCTGATTATTTAAGTTAGTCGAGCTTTAATGTGAAGGCATGAGAAAAAGTTTTTGTAACTGCGAATTTTCTTGTGAGAACAAAAATTGAGAGATCTTTGCGGGTGATTTTTTCTTGGTACATTATTAGGTTTTCCATGTAAATCTGTGTTGTCTGTTTTGTGTTTTTTATTGTTAATTCACTATTATTTCAATTCTACAGTACTTAAACATCAATCACTTCAAGCAATGAAAAAGTAAGAATGGTCCCTGATTTTGCTCGTTAAATTGTGGATCTCTATTTGATTTTCAATGAGCCCCATTGATAGGACCGAGCTCAATTTGTGTTTCATCTACTGTATGCAGGCTTCTGTTATACCACTGCATTGTGTCTGGTGTCCGAATCTCATGTTTGGAGTGTTAAGTCTGGTGTTACGTTAAGCCTGCGTATTACAACCGTGTCGTGTCAAAGTCTTTCTAGGCGTAACTCAAGCTTCAAGGTGTAATGACAAACCCAAGCTTTTATATGTTGAGTTTCTTATTTCTCTGCCATACTGATTTTACCCTTCTGGCATCCGTGTTTTCTCAGGATCGAGCATCCCTATTGACTCTGATTGATTGAAGTGCTTAAATCCGCAAGTTTTATTGTTTTCAATTCCACAACCTGTATTTTCTCGAGTCTGTTATATTATAAGTGCCTAAAATCTGAACTCAAGCCCATTATATGTGAAGCCCTCTAAGTTTCCCCACAGTCGGATTTTATAGGTCTGGCCTCCACACTCCCCTCACACTGGAAACCCTATTAATTGTAATGGAGCGAGAAGTAATCTGGAAATCATGTTGTGTTCACTTAGTCTTGTTATAAGTTTCTGTACTCCCGCGCCCATATTTAACCCAGATCCCCAAATTCTTCTTGAATATTATATTAGCGGACTTGAAATAATTTTAAGCTAGAGTAGAATCTAGGATTTGGTGTAGGAAAGAACCTTGGTGTGATGGGAGTAAAACAATACTTGGCAATTGGCATGTCACAATCCAGCAATAAGAAATAGACTCAACAATTCTCCCACCGTCTGATGAAATTAAATCCAACAGGGTCCATATCTACAAAATAATATAGAGTTAAAAATCAATTAACTTGAGTTTTTATTTAAAGCTAAGATAAGGGAAATCATTTTAAGGATGGAACCCACATAGGATTGTAAACTTGTAAGAATCATGACCTTAAAGCTTATAAAGACTGTGTCTTAATTTAAATAGCCCTTGTTGTTATTAAAAACATGTGATCATATGATATAAAGGAGTTTTCGTAATAATTTTTGGCTTAATATTTTAAGAGAAAAATTTATGATATGGAAAAGAAAAAAGTGGTGGTTGTTGGTTGTAAAGATACTGTATAAGAAAATAAAATTATCTAAAATAGGATTTAATTTGTTTCTTTTATTTTGTTAAAAGTAATTGAGCTTATAAATGCAACATGGTATAGTTATTCTCTAGTGATTATAATATGATTTCTTTTGAGAAATTAATGTTCTTGCCTAGTGTGCACCTTTCCCTACCCTATTCTAAACCAATTAAACTTTAGGATTGGTTGCATTTTTTTTTAATCGGATTTTTGTCAAAAAATAGGGGACTATTTACCTTCAAGTTTACTCAGTGTATTGATAGTATAGGTTTCATGTGTGTTGAGTTTCAACCATTTAATTTATTTTTGTGGATTTGTGTTTCTTTTCTATCACAAATTTAATTCTTAAAACAGGGTAGTTACTATGGCAAATTAATAATTAGATTAGATTATGCCCTGATAGAGGAGTGAACATGATTAACCCAAGTGTCATGATCTTGTTAATCCAAGTGTTTTATCTTGTTAATTTTGGGCTCTCTTTAGTCAAGCTATATATGTAAAATCATTTAATTGTAAAAGGGGGTATTTGTTTGGGGCTTGTCATGTTTAAAATTCTATGTATAATGATTAGTAAACTCTTGGGAATTAACTCTTGTATTTCAAAATTAGTTTTCTCATGTTTTCATGGTTTGTAAATTTGGAGAAGGAATTAGATGTAGGGATATCTTCATGTATGAATGTCTCCTCAACTATTTAGAATTGTTTAGGCAAGAACTACACTAAAGGTACTCCTAATATTACACTTGATAATCCGTTGTAATAACTAGTTAAATCATTGGAGGGAGTTGTAAAATTATCTGTAATAACTAGTTAAACTAGAGGTCAAATAGGCCTATTCATTGCTATCGTTAGGGCATGGATGTCAAGGTTTGAGTTGTAATTTAATATTTTTCTTTCATAAGAGACCTCAGGGAAACAACCTCTCAGGTTTAGTAGAGCCCAAATAAGAAAAGCTTGCTCACTCTTATCAAGTTGCTTGGTATCAAGCAATCCATTTTCTATGGATGAGCCTTGCCCTCATAATTGGGTCAACTTTTTTCCCTTTGCCTTGATATTGATTGCTTGCTCTAGGAGCTCATGGATCAACAGTTTTGATCACCAACAAGGGGCAACCCAATTGGATTGAGCATTATGGATTGCCAAAAACTCCCACCCTTTTAACTATCAATTGAATACTAGTTGCTATGGAGCATAATTACTATGAGGCCTTTCATGTGCTAGGGTTATTTGTCCAAATAGCCAAAGTTTGAAGAGTTATGTTGATAACTGAGAGGGGGGGTGAATCAGTTATCTTAATTATTTCAGCTTTCTAAACTTTCTTAATAATTAGTGCAGCATCAATTTAAACAAGCAAACATAACCATGAAATAGAAATACACATGACAATATTTTTGACGTGGAAACCCTGTTAAGGGAGAAAACCACGGGGTGATTAACCCAAGATTGTATTCTCTGTTAGAAGAATAGGTTTACAAAATGGCACTTGCCAATTAGGGCTCACTGCCCGAGCACATTGCTCACAAGAGGCCCACTGCCTACAAGAGACACACTGTCTACAATTTATAAAGAGTGTAATACAATACTTGAACTGATAAAGAGCATCAACATATGCTGGAGTTCAATTTCGGTTAGGCTCAGTACACTGATCTGCTACACTTCATCTTTCCTCTTCTTTTGTGCTGCTCTCCTTTCACATACCGGACCTTCCTTTCTGCTTTTACTCGGCTCTACTGCTTTTCTTCACACATCACCAAAAACTACGACACCTCTCACAACTAAATCCATCTTGTATATATATCCGCACAAGTGATTTCATCACCTTTCTAGTCGGCATCTGGAATAGTCAATCTTTTCACAAACTTTGATCTGTCGGCTGAATCCTTGCTTACCAAGTAATGCGGATCAAGGATATACTTGTAGAAGTCATCAATCATGTCGGCCAATCATAACTTATACCTTAATAACCTTTACCATCATCAGTAACACATCCGGAATAATGTCTGATGTTCTGCCAGTCAGTTTTTCCTCTGTCCACACTGCCAATCAGGAACCTGATACTCAAGTATTCATATCTTTTTCTTCATCTATCACCGGAGGGTAAATCCTTGGAATCTATCACTCAAGGTAGTCCTCTTGACTTCCCCAAATCCGCACTTCACCAAGATACTTCCTCTGAGAGATCCGGACCTGACTGTCGGACCTCACCACATGCTCTATTCTTGTTTGCCGGACCACAACATTCTTCACTTTGACTTCCGGTATAGACACACCATGTCCTGTGGATGTGTAGGATGAATTTTGTTGCCATCAATGACAACAATCATGAATCCATATAGTATCTCTTGCCAACAAGTTAGACTAAAAGTAGATCTATAGAAGAACTTAGAAGCATCTTCTTGGCCTTTGAAAATATTTGCATCCCCTTCTCTTCTCCTTATGGAATCGAAAGCTATGGCCTTATCCCAACTAGGTAGCAATAAGAATCCACTAGCTTGCACTAATTTCCTCCCCTCCTCTAGAGTAATATTCCCAACATTGGCATTAAAAATTGGGGGAAATGCACTACTTATGCAATAACCTAAGTTCTTCCTTTATCAAAATTACCTTTCCTCTAGATTGTTGAGCTTGTTGTTCCCCGCACTTGACCATCCAAGAAAATCTTTGAAACTTTCAGGTTTTAACAAATTTGTCGGTAGCCAAAAATTCATCACAATCTTTAAGCCTCATATCTTCAATATCCTTTGCACTGGTGTATTGTTTTAGTAGCCTTTAAAAATCTAGAATGGTCAATTCTTGCCCTACTAGATACTGGGGAGACCTAATAGAAATAATTATAAGATGTTGTGGAGGCACATGTTCACCAATTCCCTCGGTAATAGAATAATCTAACAATTGGGAGATATTAATTTGGTTGGTTCCCTGCTCATTCCTTTGTGATGGTTGAGGGATTCTTGCTAACGATGGTGATGTTGTCCTAGGAGGCTTCATTGCTATATCTTGTAGAGATTCTTCCTTATCATATTCACCTTGTCCTTGTACCACGCTTTGTGACATCTCTAGCTCTTGAATATCAATCATCTTTTTGTATATTCCAACAATCTTTAGGAGCTCATTGTTCTTCCAATTGGGTCTATGATAAGAGGAAGAGCTCTTGGATATTTTGGATCCGTCATTTGTCTTTTCTTTTAGTTAAAATAATTAGCACCCATTGCTCCCTTGATCTTATTTTTTCTCAACCTTATTTTTGCAACTTTTGATTAATTCCTCAAACTCATCATATTTGTGGTTTATTCTTGATGTATTTTTTCTCTCTTCTTAGTTTATCAATGAACCTTATAGGATCATAGAGTTTCCACTCATCACAATGCTCTTATATCATTTGGATATATTTATTTACCTTTTCAAAGGCATATTTTTCCAATAATGAGAAATCCCCAAGTTTTATTGTGGAAGGAAGGTACCCATGCTTTCAAGAATTCTTAAAATGATACTTGTCAACATAGTGTATCTATCTAATTTCTTCGAAGAAAGCAATCTTGAAAGTACTGTGTGGGGTAACTTATATGGCTTAATTTTAGTTTCATACATTCTAATTTGTTGGAACATTAAGGTTTACATTAATTAAATCACCTTAATAACATATAGTTTATTATCAAATAGTTAAACAATTAATTGTATTTCCTAAAATAGTAGTTTGTGAAGTTATATTTGAAAGACTTTAAAAAAGCCATCTTGAAAAGAATGTAAATCATCCTGAATTCAATAATATAATATTAATGTTATTATTATGCAACCATGAATTAGTTCTGTAGCATTCTATATACTCTGCCATTTCCAACATGGTATAAGAGCACATGTAAAAGAATGAAGAAAAAACACATCTGAGAAAGTATTTGGCAGAGGCATGAGGCAACCCGCGTGGACAGAAGATAAAATTTTCTGCTTTTACTTGCAGCTACGTGGAAAATTACAAGCCCAGATTTGTTCTGGAGCAGTCACCAAACGTCATTTGCATGTTTAGCAAAGGGCGGTTAGGCATATTCTTTTTATAAGGAATGACTAAATATTTTAAAATCAATTGTTTTAGCTTAGGAGCGCTGCCAAACTAATCATACTCTGGTGGTTGTGCTGTTTGTTGAGTGATAGTTTAGACTGCCAACCATCGCCGCTAACTGTGAATATCTATTATTCTCACCATCAGATATGTGGAAAATTTCCATTCACATGTACGGCAGGGAAGAATGATTGTTCTCTGTTGAACAAATATTGGTTGAATTTGTAAGGAAAGGTATTTCTGTCGCACCCCCTTTTAAATATGCATTGACAAGTAATTTATTTAGGGAATTTTTATTAAATATATATGTTTGAAAGATCAAACCAATAGATGGATTGGTAAATAGATTAATTTCAATGTGGTTTGCTTTATTTTTTATAGCACTTGGAGACATTTTGGAGTGGTTGGAAATATGGTTGGACATTAGTGGCTGCTTTGAGTTGATTTTTTTATTAGTTGGGTTTGTAGTTTAGGAATTTCATTATTTATCGTGTGAAAAAAATAGAGGAGGTCAATAATGGTGGAAAATGTATACAATTATTATTTGAATGTGAAGTTATAAGGTTTCAAAGGGATATTCCAAACTGTACATGTATTGAAGTGATAAGGAAAATAAGGAGTTACAAAGATGATTTGGTTGTAGTGTAAAAGGTATAAGTTTGGTTGGTGCAAAAAGATTTTTTTTATCATGTCACCATATTCTTGTACTTTTGGGGCTATATTTGTTACACCTGATAGGGCCTTTAAGGAGTCCCAAGCAAAATTAAGTGGATAAAGTGTAAAGATGTCAAATTGGAGGCTAGAGGCATCAGAGGCTAGAGGAATTTTCATCATCTCGAGTTAGCTTCTCGCTCAGAGATGTTGCTTTGTATGAGAAGCGCATGTTTTTGTGTTTTCTTTTTTATGTTAATAAAATTGAAGAATGCATATATTGTGAAGCTTTCTTTTTTAAGACGGAAAGGGATTTGATGTACTCAATATGGATTGTTGCCCAATAATATCCTTCCAAGGGTCATGAGATAACTTGATATAGAAATGGATTATTGTCCAATAATTTGGGGGATTTGTGATTCGAGAGTTCAGGGAGGTGGTTTTGAACACACAGATATACTGAGAGGGTGGGTGAATCAATATATATTCAAATTCTTGCCTTTTAGATGTATTCAATCAAATGTAAACATTTACACCACATGAAGCAAAAAAACACACACATATTATACTAGATTTACGTGGAAACCCAAGATGGGAAAAGCCATGGTGAGCTAGCTGCTTGGATCTATTGTCCAAATCCAGCCTCACAAATAAAAATGAAATTTACAATGAATTTTATGGGCACCGACCCAAAGGAGACACCAATCCTCTGATATAGAGTTTTATGGGCACCAACCCAAAGGAAGCACCAACTCCCTAAAGTGCTACAAAACTTACAAGATGAGGCACCAACCTCTACTTTGAAACTCTTGACTGATTCTAATGGCTCAATCACCTCCACAACATCATCTAGTTGTTAACACCTTGACATCCTTGACTTGTTCATATGACTTAGACACCTCCACAATATCTTCCTTGCTATCTTCTTGGCCACTTGATTGATTTTGATGGCTCAAACACCTTCGCAATACTAACTCTGCTATGAGTTATACATCATTGCTTACAGAGTTACTGGTCTATCTTTGGATCATTTGCTTTTCATCATATGTACTCTATCCCCTTGTAACAATCTTTCATCCTTCATATATATACTCCACAAACCTTTTAAACATCATCTATGTCGGCCTCAAGGTAGCATGTATCATGAAACATGTAACCGACCTTACCTATCGACTCCCAAATTATATACGATAATGTAGGAGTAAAATCCCATTATGTGGTTCACACTAACTGATCTACTGGCCCCAATTTCCTTGCTCCCATACTTTCTTGTTGGCAAACACTTCCATACACCCGGCGTAGGTACTCAAATGCACCATGTCGGGTTTGCAAGCACTTGACCTTTCATACATTAGCTCCAAACGCGATACTGAAGAAGCGAAATATCATCAAGTGGTTCATACCACAAACACTATGTGACCTAAGAAAAATTCTCATAAACTCCTCTTTCTAGTTCATGCTTCTACTTGTTGGCACAAGAATTCAAACATTTATATTGGCATCCTTTACATAAGTTAGTTGCACAGTCTCAACTCAGAACACTAATAAATGCATTTGATGTAACTCATAACCTCTAAAACTTGAATATATTTTACTTCCCTGTTTGCTTTGCATATTCTCCAAACTGCCAATCTGTATGTGAGGATGCGGTGGAATGCGGTAGCTTTCTGTTTCATCTCAGATAACCTTACACTGTGACAACATTGTTTTCATCATTCTACTGACTTTAGATGTCATTGCGATAGTTCATATGCTCTGAAACTTGGATCACACATACCTCATAGCTATCTCTAATTGTCCATCAAACCGTGAGGTCATATCTTTATCTGCGGTAGAATGTGGTACAATCTCCTATGCTTTTGCAGTAAAATGTCTTGTGTCTTTGGCAATCTTGATAGCTTGATAACTTCTCAACCAATTTCCTTCATACCTCATGCAATACTTTTTATCAAATGACAACATATGTAACAATGCAAAAATCATAAGTTTATATCATTAATCGTAACACTTTGGCATCAATGACAACCTATATCCCTTTGACATCAATGACAACATATGCAATAGGTGGTAACTCAGGAACTTAGGAATTCAACGTGGCATGTACACCCTTTCAAGGGTTACATGGTAGCTTGATGGAGTTCCACCTAATTCAGGATTTGTTTCTTCAAAGAAAAATCTTATCAAGAATGTGTATTTGTTTTGTGTAATCAACATGTTTTATTATATGTTCTATTTGTGTAATGTAAACCTTAAGGGGGAGTGTTGGGATATTAATGTTTACATTAATAAAGTCACCTTAGTGACTTCTAGTTTATTATCAAGTAGTTAAACAATTAGTTGTATTCCCATAAGATGGTAGTTTGGGAAGTAATGTTTTAAAGGCTTTATAAAATCCATCTTGGAATGAATATAAAATCATCCCGAATTAATAATATAATATTATTCAGTGTTATTATTATGCAGCCATGATTTAGTTCTCTACAACATTCTATATGCTTTGCCATTTCCAAGATAATTAAGGTGTATTTTATAAAAAGAAAAATAATCTCCCCAATTGTTAGATTCTAATTTTCCTTGAAGATGCATCTCATAAGGTCTGATATAGTCCATTACTTGTGTCAACCCATTTTTGCATTCTCCCTACTTTAATAGAGGATTCATGAAAAATGTTTGAAAAGTATAATATGATAAGTAGGAATGATAGGCCACAGTTGTAGTAGTTTGAATTGATGTTGAGGGAGATTTGGTGATATATATTTTATTCCCATCCTATTAGCCCACTCTTTAGCTAAAGCATGCAAGAAAATGTAAAATAAGACCAAATAGCTCCTAAATCTTTTTAGGAGAACTCATTTACTTCATGTGCACAATCTCCTAATCAATTTCTTTTTCCATGAAATCCCCAAAATCATATATAGTATATTATGGTGTGGATTTTGCTTCTCTATATGGAAAATCAAGGCTACTTGAGATATCTTGTTGCCTGTGTCTTGTCTAAGAACTTCACTAAAAGCTCAAATGCATCTTAGAAGTATGGTAGGGACTTATCCACATCCAAAATTTTATTTCCATCTTTTGGAATAGGTCTCAAACCAAATCCTTCACTCCTAATTCCAAAATTTGGTAACTTGACTTCTCAATAATAACTTTTGTCTTTGTTATACTCAAAGGTCAACTTTCTTAGATTTAGCTCTATTATAGCCTCAGACATTGATCTAAACACTTTTTGAATTAATTCTCTATTCAGTGCAAAAATAGTTTCTCCACCCAAATCTCATATAACCTGGGCCTTAACATCATTCCATTTACAGGCCCACTCAACAATTTCTAGTGCTAAGAAGTGACAATTGGTAACCACAAGTTATTCCAAGTCTAGTGTCTAAGCATTGCTTACTAGCCTTGGTTGATTTCTTTTACCATAAAATATTTTAAACAAATTCCTTCTAGAAAATGGTTAAGAAGATCTATGATATACCACCCTTGTCATTTTGGAAATGGTCTTTTAGAACCCCTCCTTTCCTAATTGACTTCTTGTATTCCTTTACAACATAGAAAATTGTCTCAAATATATCATGGCTAGAAGCTCGCATAGGGGATATTGATAGAATTGAGGGTGATAGGATATAGAGGGTTTTAGCTTTGGGGTTTGAGAGTAGGTTTGCGTGCAATTTTTAACAAGAAGATGATCTTTCTAGAGTTTTTAAGCATAGGTACCAATACTAGTTTTACACCTCCATTAAATGAAATATATACTTACCAATTTTCTTGAGAGCAACAAATTACCCTAGATTCTTCAAATTATGCCTCATATAGATTTTCAAGATAATTGCTAATAATCTTAATGCAGGAAAGAGGGCTTAGACTTGCTTAGAAATCCTTACAAGTAGAAAATTCTAGGCACACAGTTTGATTGCAGAAATTGGCTCATTGTCTAAGGCATGTGCTTCAAAAATTAGTTTGTAATTGATGGACCACAAATGACTTAATTCAATTTCTAATCTAAAATTTCATGTGAATCCTTCATTTTATGGATCCATACTACATCAATCAATATTTGTTACCTCTATTTTGAAAATTAAGGAGTTGTCCTATCAAGTAACTAGTTCAAAACTTTCCTATGATCAATGGTGTGGTTTCATTCTTCTCTTCAATCAACGGTTTGAATGGCACATTGTTTGGTCTACCAAAATGTCAAGATTAATTAGGATGGGACATAATTGCAAATTTATAGTTTAGATTTCCTTTGGGACATTGACACATGTAAAGAAATAAGTGATGAATGCCATGTTGTTTCATAATGTCTCCAAGGAAAAAAAAAATTAGTAGTCACAATGGGCCCACCATCATCCTTGTCAATCGATGCCACTAGATTTCACATGGAAAAATCCATTTGACTTTACAAATATGATTGATTGTTGATGTCCACATATTTATTTGTTTGACCAATAAGAACAAAGTATGACATATCAACATCGTATTTCAATATTAGTGCAAATTGTTGAGTGGCATACATACAGGACTGTAGTGGTATCTTCAAAATGGCTGATATGCTATGGCAAATCTAAGACTGGTTTGGGTTAGGTATCTATTTTTCCCCTGAATATGGCTGAGCGTTTAATATATGTGTTGATTCCAATCACTAGTTTAGAATATACCAGACGCTCCACACAGTAGGTTCATATAGACATGAAAGAGCATTACACACAATTAATGGCATTTGCAAACTCCCGCTTTGGAATTTGCACAAATATTGTAGGGGTTTCGTCCTACCAAATCAGCCTCCTAGGTTTCATCCCAAATGGCGAAGATATTCAACTGAAGTTAGTGAAGATCAGAGTCTCAGATATAAAAAATAACATGCCTTCCAAGTGAACCAAACCTTCATTTTTACTCAATTGGAATAGGACGCATAGGTCGTGAGAGTCGGCGCCAAGGTAAGAATTTCAATTTTTTTAAACTTCTAGTAATATTTGTTTTATTCTATTAATTTATTTATATATATTAAAGTAGTGTTGAAAAACACTATTATTAGAATAATAATCATATCACCTAGAAGATGTGGAGGGGACATGAGAGTCATCCCCTCTTGAATTTTGCTTGTTCTTCAGCAACTTCAGATTTGGGTGATCAAAAATTTCTGCTCCTTCCCATGTCGTATCCGCAAGGGGCAAATTCTTCTATTTCACCAAATACACCAGAATGGATTTTGTTTTTTAGCTTCTTCTCTCTCATATCTATGATTGCTTCGGTCTCCAAAATCAATTTACCTTTGTCATCAAGTGGAGGCATCTCCAAGCAAGGGGTAATGTGTTGTCCTAGCACCTTCTTAAGGTGAGATACATGAAAAACATTATGAATTATGTTGTTTGCTGGTAGCTCCAGCTCATATGCCACCTCTCCTACCTTCCATGTGATCTTGTAAGGCCCGTAAAATCATGGCTTAAGCTTCTTCGCACCACTCCCCTTGAGGGTAGGTTGCCTATAGGGACGTAACCTCAGAAAATCAAGTCTCCTATCTTGAAAGTCCTCTCTGAACGGTGGAAATCAACGTACATCTTTTGATGATTTTGAGCCTACTATAAGTTCTCTTCGAGTGCATTCAAAATGTCCATGCTCTGCTATATCAAATCACTAGCTCCTAGAACTTTACTAACTGAGAGAATCAAATCTACAAATTGATGACGATTCATAGGGTATAATTTAGGAATTATTTTAATATTTTATTAGTTTTTATCCTACATAAAATGTAAAAGTCAAAAGTAAAAGGTTAGTTTCCTAAGTTGTTAGGAAGTTAGCATAAGTTAGTATATTGTTATCCTTATTGTTAATTTGTTTTTGTCATCTACTTCACGTTAAGATTTGGATGATATTCCAAAATATTTAATTTTGGCAAATATTATGCCTATATATTTGTATCTTTTCCTCATGTAGGGATATTGGAAATACAAGTTTGTAGTTTATTTTACAAATAATAAAATCCTTTGTTGAATTTGTTCTTTAACTTCTACATTTGCTTGTTGAATCCATATCAATTGGTATCAGAGCAATTTTTGATTCACGGGTTTGAATTTATTTTTCTAATCCATTTGATTTTAAGCTCTCATCAGTATCAATTGGGTTTTGAAGCTCTCAGAACTCATATTCAATGGATGCTTCATAAAAACATTTTTGAGGTTTCTTCTTCAACAAATGTTATTCTTTCTTTGAAAAATTTCTGGACTTTTCTTTCAATAACCATCATATTGTTTCATAAATAGATTTTGACACATGGAAAATTCTAAAAAAGGATTTTTGGGTTATAACCCCTCAGTTTAAGCTTTCCAGAACATCTGATGGTTTTGAATTCCGTTGAAAATTGTAAAAGTTATTGCATTTTCAATATTGTTGTGTCAACTGATGAATTTAAAGGAAAACAAGCAATTTTTTTGTTGTTTTGAGCCTACAAAATGTGGTTTTATGTCCAAAAACGTGGTTTGGTTCCTTTTGGCATGGTTTTACTATTTAATTTTCTCATTTTATAATAGTTTATTCAAATATTCCAAAACCATTTATCTAAAGTTTACTCTGGAGAGTATTAATTCCATAATTTGTGATCTCATAAGTATTTTATATTGAAAATTGGGCACAATGTGTCTAGAAACCTCACAAAGTCCCTTGTCAATTTATTTTACTCCACCATTTCCCAAACTTCTATTTTAATGTTTTTCGTAAATTGTCAAAAAAATATTGTTATTTTAATATCTTGCAAACCATGAGTTGTTTGATCTTGAAAGTTTGCCACATTGTGTCTAGTAGAGTCTCAAACATCCCTGTAAAGTGATTTTATTCTATCTCTAAAGGATCTTTTGATTTAATTGTTTTTGTCAAACCTAAGTGTAGTGGAGTGTTTGGCCAAGATTGCTTGTCCATTTTTATTGTGGGAGGTGTAAAATATTTCACTAGCTCTAATCTGCAATAACATGGCCACTAATTTGGCTAAGAGAGTGGTCAAACTTGCCGGTGTGATAACCACATTGACTGATAAAGTCAATGATATAGCAGTTCAACAGCTTCTCGGTCTTGAAGGCCACCGACCTCTAGCCAAATGTGAGGTCAAGATCTATAATGGATCATGAGATCCTAACGTGCTCTACACTTGGATTCTTGACATGGAGACATGGTTTGCCTATAATGAGATCCTTGATGATGACAAGGTTCCTTTTGTAAAATTGAATCTCTTTGGTGTCACTAAGGTTTTGGTCACTAAACGACAAAATGCTCAAAATCCTAACAACACATGGGATCAACTTGTCACAGTTTTAAAGGATACATTCTATCCTTCCAACTATGATCAAGATTTGCATATCAAGTGGCTTTACCTACAACAAGGCCGATAGATGTTTTTGCAAGATTACATAGATACCAATTCAATCGATTGAGGATACTACTCCGAGTGCAAAATCTAGCTGATTCTCTCATCCTAAAGTTCAAGAGTGGATTACAAGAACACTTGTTTAGGGAGTTGAAACATACTACCCTACAAACACTTGATGTTGCATTCAAGCAAGCACAATTGGCAGAAGAAAAACTTGTTGCCCAATCTCAAGCATCTAGGCCTTCCTTTTCTATAGGTCTGCCAAAAACTTCAAGTTCTCGGCCATAATAAAATTTTTCTAAAGAGAAAAATTATTCTCCTTCCTCTTCTTCTCATGATACTCATTCTCCTTCTTCTGATACTAAGAAATCTGGTACATTTTGTAATTAATGTAAAAAGAAAGGTCATGAAAAGTTTGGATGTTTTAAATTGAAGACGAAGAGTTTAATTGTACTGTCTCTTGATGAGGAAATGAAGAATGTTCCCATCGAGACTTTTGGTGATGATAGGACATATGATGAGTTGAAAGGTAGACTCAATAAGGTCACTTTGATGAACCATCATTCTATTTCAGGGGGATGTGACAATTTATTTGTAACTCATGCTCACCTAACACATGATTTCTCTATGGATTGTATCATTGATAATGGCTTGCAGAAAAATTTAACTATGAAGTCCATTGTTGACAAACTACATTTGTCGATGGATCCACATCCTCAACCATATTCACTTGGATGGAAGGATAATGGTTCATCCTCATAGATCACACATGTTACACATATGGTTCCTAAGGTTGCCATTGAGGTTGTCATTGATGTCAACACTATCACAAGGTTGTCATGAATGTTCATGGTTGGATGTCATGTCCCATCCAATAGAGAAGGTATAGTTCAAGATTAGATGTCAAGCTCCTAGAGAAGGTATAGTTCATGGTTGGATTTCATATGACTATTGAAGTTCATGATTGGATGTAATGCCTTGGTCAATACAAAGTTGAGTATGAAGTTATATTAATATGGGAATTAGAAGCACCAAGAAGATACATTAATATGGGAATTAGAAGCACTAAGATGATCAATTGTGTTGTTGATAGCCTAAAGCATATTGTATCACCTCTCCTACTATTCCTAAGAATGTATGTGTTGATACAAAGAATATTTGGCCTCTAGAGGTATGTTTTGCAAAAGACAATGTGAAGACAGTGTTTCTGTGAAGATGTCCTTAGTAGAGTAATGGAATGCTCCACATTCCTCCACATTTGTAGTTATAGTTATGCGGTTCTGGAACTATGTTTAGAGTTCAGTCAAGGTGATATTTCAAGGTTTTAGATCATTCTTCCCTCCGCTCTAAAAGTTATGCATGATAGAGTACTAGCATGTGTTCTGGCAAAGTAAAGAAGTGTTGAAGGCCTATTGGAACGCTCTACATTCCTCTGGAAGTGAATGTTTTCCTTTGCAGTTTTAAGGACATGTTTTTGTATGTGCAGTACATGCTTCCTTTCAGTTTCAAGCTTCTTGGTAGTTCACAAGCTCAATTTTTCAATAACAAAATGTTATAGCGTGTTCTAGATGACTTGTAGTTTTCAAAATTCATGATTGAGGATGTGTGGAGGTAAACGAGTGCTTGGAGATGTTGTGTGAGTCATGTAGACTCATCTACATGAGTGTTCATGAAGATCTTTGTTGTTTCTAGTACCACACAAGACTTTCAGGTTGTTGTGGCCATTGTGCTTCAAATTTCATGTCTTTTCTTAAGACTGTCCTATTTTCAAAAGAGCGAAGTGTGCAGAGGCAATTCCCTAATGATTGATGTTGTGAAGGATGTTTTGGACTTGGTTAAGCAAGTGTTGAGGTTCGCAAGGCATGGGTCTTCTGCTGGTGTAGTGTGTAGTCTTGTCTAAGACTTGTCCTCTACACATTTCATGTTGTGTGTTGTCTGGCCAACTTGTAAATGTAATTTTCATGTTGTCTATGGGCGACAAGCAATGTAATCAATTTAATATTATGTATAAATTGTAATTCAAGTCGAATTAGGAAATGTGTGATTGCATGTGAGGTGATAAGGTTCACAAATTAAAAAGAGGAGTAGATTGTATGGATTATGATGTGTGACTGAGGGAGAAAGAGTAGAAGTTGTATAAGCTGTCTTGATCCATCTTGACATCTTCATGACAGGAATAAAGTGAAGAGTGTGCCTAACTGATTCATTCATCTGAGAAAGAATAATTGTAATCATCAAAGGTGTGAACTTCAATGTCAGTTTTCAGGGAGCAAAGGGACTATCATTCTATATTCATCTCTAAGTGTGTTCTTAGATCAAGGAGTAGTTGCTTCCTTAGGTTGTAGCCCTAAAACAAAGTCTGCAGGGAGTTGTAGCTTCCTTGGGAGTGACCCTAAAGAAAAGTTTCAAGGAGTAGTTTCTTCCTTGGGTTGTATCCCTACAAAAAAGTCAGCAGGGAGTAATTGCTTCCTTGGGTTGTAACCATAAAACAAAGTTGTAATTTTGAGCTTCATATATTGTGAGTTGATCCTCACCATAGTTTTTCACTTCTTGGGTTTTCCACGTATATCTGGTGTTATGTTTTGATGTGCATTGTGTTGGTCTTTCATGTTTATGTTGATGATGTAATGTTTAAGTTTTAATCTTCTCTAAAGAATTTGGAATTTGTTTAGGTACTGATTCACCCCCCCTCTCAGTATCCTAGTGTGTCCAACAATTGGTATTAGAGCCAAGTTCCTCTGAAGGAAGCTTAACTGCTTGAGGAAGGTTTGGGATGGAATCTAATGGATCCAACAAGATACCTAGGTTTGATGGAACAAATTATGTTTTTTGGACACTAAGGATTGAAGCTTATATAAATTCTCTAGGGTACGGTGTTTAGGACTATATCAAGACTGGTTATACAGTTCCTGCTTCTACTCCTACATATGTAGATGAAATGAAGAAGTATGATAACTGTTGTCTCTCAGATTTGCACCCTTTGTTGCAGTTGTAAAACTTTAGCAATCTAGAGAAACATGGGAATGATCTTAAAGTGTGGGACCTTGCAAATTGAGATTAGACCTCCGAAGAAGGCCAACTTCCTCTTTCTAAGCCTAATGCTTAGAGAAATGCATCTAAACCTAGTGCTAATGCTTGCTGGGAAAAGGGTTAGAAGGAATGCTAAAATGAAAATAAGTGATACACTGGATTTAAATGTGTTTGGCTGCAACTGAATCGACACAGTAATAATCTCACAGCTGGAAAGACTTACACAGACTCATATTAATTCTAATAGAAGTCAAGACAAAATAATGGAGGGATGAAAGGGACATTTGTCCACAATACACAATCTATAATAATCCAAAGAGTAGACACAGTGCTAAAATAATAAAAGAGGCAAAAATACTAGTTTTATTGATTATAGAGGCCAAGTAGCCATTACAGACTAGCCCAAAAGAACAACCAACAACAACCATATACATCTGTTTTACATGTATATATAACATTTTACATTTTGACCTCAGTCGGTTACAATCGATTTGCCCATGGGCTGTCAGAAAATATCTGCCAGAAGGGAACTCTACCTGCAGAAGCTATTGAATAAAAGATCTGGAATAGGGCAGGTAGAAGATATTTTGAGTCTTCAATGCAAGCTACTGTATCATCAATCTGTAGCAATGAATGCCACAAATATCTGCATTTGCATATCTAAAATGGTCGCTGAAACATCCAGTCAACAAAGTATGCAAAATCAGATCCAAAATTTGAAAGTGAAAATATCCTCCATTAAAGCCCACCAGATGAAAGAGGAGGAAAAAACAAGCATTTTTGCCTTTTGAAGCATGTTGAAATTTGCTAGGATGCGCAAGATATTCGCAGTCAAAGTTATGGTCAAACTGCACTTGTATCTATTTATCATTCTGCATCTATGCGCTTGTATATGCTTTTGTACGCTCCATTGTATATACAATTGCAACTGCACTTTTAGGTTCACTTGATGCCACATACAAAGTCTCCTTCGCCTTTTGCCTTTTGCATACTCAAATCGCTTTGCATGTGCCAACATACAAACGCGGGTTTTTTCCTTTGAATCGGCCTTTTGTATATTGCTGTTGTATACTGGCCTTGTATATGCAAATATACAATGCAGCCCTCAAAAAGATTATCTTCTGCATTTGATTCTTTAGTCGGGTCCACCTTGTATATCGCTGATGTATCTACCCCTTGGTATATCACATATACAATGCAAAATATACAAAGGAAAACTGCATGCAAACACTTGCATACAAACATGCATTTGAACTTGTACCTGCCCTTTGTATATGACCTTGCATATTGCCTTTGTATATTTAAACATACAAATGAGAACATACAAGAAAAAGATGCATACAATCATTTTTTGCCTTTAAATATTGCAATGTATAACTTTTCAGGTCCGAGCCTTGCATGTCAGGAATGTATATCACATTGTACATGCGATTGTATGTGCGAAGATACAATTGCATATACATTCATTTGGTGGACCCCACCCCTTGTATCTTCTTTATTTGCTGCTTGTATATGTGAATATACATTGGAAAATGCATATAAGATACAATCGCCCAATATGCAAGCACCTTTGTATATTGACCTTTGCATGTCACCAATATACATTCTGCCTTGTATGTTTCCCTTGTATATTCCATTGTATGTGTCCTTTGTATATCGGCTCTTGCATATTGCTGATGTACATTTGACTTTGCATGTGATCCTTGTATTTTTGCCTTTGTATGTTCGGCAAAAATCCTTTGTATGTGCGTCGATGTACATTGGCTCTTGCATGTTGCCCTTGTATATTTTCGATGCACATCTCCCCTTGTATATTTTGCTTGTATGTTACATATACATCGGGCTTTGCATCTTCTTGTTTGTATGTCAGCCTTTGTATGTTTTCCTATGCATGTTCCTCTTGTATATTCCATTGTATGTGTCCTTTGTATGTGCAATTGTATATACAAAGATACAAGCCACTGTTGCATCCTGCCGATGTACATTGCAACTGTTCATTCACCCTTGTATGTATGACTTGCACCTTTACTTTGCATCTTTCCCATTGTATATTGCACTTGTATATATAAACATACAATGACGAATGTATATCCTTTTGCATCCGACCTTTGCATCTTTGACTTGTATCTCTACTTTGCATCTTTGAGATTGTATATTGCACATACAATGGCAAATGTATATGCGAATATACATTCAAAAATACATACACAAATACTAAGCATGAAACTGAGAAACCCTGCGATGGAAAATACTTGAAGCTAAAAGATTTGTGGGTTTTTCTGGGTTTTTGGCAAAGATTCTCTGGCAAGATTTTGGGATTTTTTGGCAAGGCATAGCATGAGTATTTGAAGGATTTAAGCCTTGTAGGGTTATTTTCTAAAGGATTTTCAAGGAAAATACAAGGTGAACTATTTAACTCTGGACAGAGGAAAATAGGTCAACATTTTGGCGACTTCTATGGGATGTTTGCCTGCTAAACAAATAGATCAGTGGCCTTATAGATCCATTGGGCATGGAGTCACAGAGACTGTAACAAGAATAGAGGAGCTGGAATACTGAGCAAGCTACCAAGCCAAAACAAAAACGACAAGCAAGCATGTATCTCCTAATGAGAATACAACAAAGTGCAAGGGCACTTATTGAAAGGAAACTTAAAACTGAAATAAAACCTATTCTAATCCTAAACTAACCAGTCATAGGTGACTTTAAATAAAGCCATTAACTGGTTCTTGAAAGTAACTGCCCTTCCTTAACAATTTACAATGTTTCCCATTCATGTTGGCAGTTAAAAAGAGGTGAGGGAGGAATGGGCATATGACAGATTGATAAAACAAGCCCCACAAAATGGAGATAAACTCACCTATCCACCTGGATTGATCCCACTAATTTTGATGCTCAACTTCATGCTTAGAGGTAAGCATGACAAGTGGTGACTCTTCATGATGTGTCTCCAGCTGGGCTAGATGCCTGGTTGGGCATCCCCTTGAAGTGACATGTAAATCAACATGTTTGATCCCATGTCTTTGCTCTAATTTTTTCTCTTCTTGCTCTTTATTTGATATGATGGTGCCTCCTATTTAGCTCTTGTGTGTGAAACAACTAACTTGGGACCTCATGGTTTTCTCCTCCTTCCTTCAAAGAACCCAAGAAGGTTGATATAATGTCATGATGGCTGCATTCTTCAAACCTTTCTGCCTTTTGTTCATGGCTGTCCTGGCTCATGGCTAAGGTTGGACAATAGAGAAGATAATTTGAAAGCTCAGAAATGATATCATTATCTTCCCCTTGCATGATAGTTTGCCATGTTGATTCCTCCTCCATGGTCAATGGAACATCCTCCTTTACTAGGATAGCCACAAGCTCATCAAAGCTATCAGCTCTTAGAAGACCTTTACAAACAGCTGGCTCAAGCTCAAAATTTCCATTATTACTCAAAGAAGTGCCCTCCAAATCAAGCTTTTCTTCTTCAATAAAGGAAGGCAAAAGTTCAAATAATGAGGTAACCTCTTCCAACAAACATTCATTTGTTATATCAACCTCAAACTCTTTTGTACAATAGAAAGGAAGCTCCTTCAACCAGTTGAGGTCTTGCAAATCAGCTTCATCAGCCTCAACCTGCAACAATTTGTTATTACTTTTAGTGTTCTCTTGTTGCTACATATCCACAACCAGCTGCTCATACTCCTCGTCTTCAACATAATCAGGTAGCTCATGAAGTAGGGCAGCATCATCTATTTCTGAAGTGACCTTAGCAACCTGTTTCCCTATGCCTCCATCCTTTGGCTGTAGCTCCACTAGATTTTGCTCAAGTTGTCTCTATAGTTGAAGGTTTTCCCCATGCACTTTTTGCGTTTCAACTTTGTTTGCTTGATCTGATGCACGAGAAAAGGCTTCAAAAGAAATAAAGTCTAGAGGACTCCATCCCTTATTTGGGTTAACATTATTCATAGGTGCAATTGGTTCAAACAATTCTATCTTTGTGAGTGCAGGAACAAACTGCTCTTCATTAGTCTTATCTTCTTCCACCTCCTTTTTTGGCTCATCTTTCCAATTATCTTGGTAAACAATAGGTCCACCCAGACACAGACGGATAGTAAAAGGATAGGAAGGCTGATCTGATAAGGAAACCTAAGGAATTGACTTGGTCTCTTGTAGACATACAGGCTGTTCTTGTTCAAGTATAGGTTCTTTCAGTGGATGAGACCCTCTAAAACTTGGAATATTCAATTTAGGAGACTTAGGAGATTCATCTTGCTTGAAGCTTGGTATTCTAAACTTGGAAACCTCTTCTTCAAAAGATGGATTCAGAAAAGAAATAGCTGATTGAGTTTCCAACCTTTGATATGGAGCCAACACAGGCCTCCTTTGCTCTTCTTCTGCTAGCTGGATTCTAGGGCATGGTTCTATTTGTATGTTTGGTGGAGGGTCCTCACTAGGTAAAAAAGATGGCCCTTTCCAACTTGGAACCTTAAAGGTAGAAGGCTGCCTGAAACTTAGAATTATGATAGGCTTGGATTCTACAAATTTTTCCTCTTCCTGATTTTGAATTGGTATGAAATGATTGGCCTTCACAAGGTTTGGTATTTTGTAACTAGGATGCTTGGTCCAAGAAGGCTACCATGATAGAGAAGTCTAAGGCTTTTTCATAGATTCACTTTGGTTTGAAGGATGAAATTGTTTGAAGCTAGGAATAGGAGAGAAATGTTTTACTTTGAGTTCTTGCACTTGAGTAAGGCACTGTTTGTCTTGTTTCTCCTTAGCTGCAAGTTGTATGTTCAAGCATTCCTCTTCATACACCCTTCTATTTTCTACCTCTTGCTGGTGCAAATAAGCTTGATATGCAAGGTCCTCTTGCTGCATGTTATATTGCATTTCTGTATCTATTTTTGAAGATTGCCTTTAGAAATCTAGTAACAAACTCTTAATGCTGCCCAAATCAGCATCATTTTGGGACTGACTAGGGAGGTTGCATGTTTGATTTAGAGTAGAATGGGTTTCACAAGGCTGACTATAGGTATGAATAGGTTGCAAACTAGGATAAGCAATAGTGGCTTGAAAATATTCCTGCTGGTAATGCTGATCATAATGAGGCAAAGAGTTATTTGGCATAAATTTAGAGGCATTTGGGGCTTAGTATTGCTGATATGGGGGCCAATAGCCTGTATTGGGATTAGGGGTAGGGGAATAGCCATGATTCCCATAAAATTCAGACATTTTGTAGCATCTAAATGCTGGATAATCATAGAAATGTCAAAAATAGAGCAAAAGGGTTTGCAACTAAAGAGAAACTGGATACATGTTGGTCATGATGTTAGTCATTCACAAACATAGAATAAAAGTTACACAACAAACTTTACTCATCTTGAAAGATACGATGAATTCAGAGAACTCATGATCCCAAGTCTCCGTTGATTAGGTCTTAATCTACTGACGTTACTCAGTGGTTGATGTGTGTTGCTGTTTTCCATTCAGGGGCCTTACGTATTTCTGCAAAGTTCATCATTATTCCTCCAAATATCCTGCTCTGTATGTCTGCTCTGCATAAATCTTCAACAATTCTACCTCTGCACTGTGAATTTAGTCAAATAATGTGCCTACAGGCTGATATTTGCATGATTTCTACCATTATTTATGATTCTTTGCATGATATTTTCAATACTGCATGTATTTAACTCAAATATGCTAATGATTTTCAGTTACCTACGGGATTTCAGCATATTTCTCTATTTCTGCTTATTATTTATCATGACTTGCAGTTATGGTGATGAATTTATGAAATTAAAAAAAGGAAAAGGGTTAAAGAATGAGATTCCCAAAACTACTTGACTTAGATCACTGATCCACATACAAGCTCCCATACATGCAATGAAAAGAAGGAAACTAGAATCATACTTCACCAGGACATTCCACAAATCCGCATGATCTAGTGCAAATCTTCAAAGGAAAAGTTGATAACAACATGTAATGAAATGAAAGCGCTTCCAGTTGAACACAGCATTCACCAGTACATATCCAGAAATCAACAGGAAGATTACGTAAAATTTACAATCAGGATGTAATCTGAAACTTCATATCCATTCAGTATGCTCAAGAACAGGTACATTTATAGTGATCTGAAGAAAGAACCTTGACATTTCAACAATTCTATCTTCATTAGTCTCAGTAATCCAATCTCCTAATTGATTCTACAGTAATTGGCCTTCTTGCCAGATATATCTATCTATCTCCTCCTTATTTTTGACAAGCTCTGGCTCTTATATAGAACAAATGCCAGAAAACAATTATAATAATCCAAGGATCATGATCCTCTCATAATAATCAACGGTCCAGATGAAAAGCACACGCTTCGCCAGTTGGCAAATGTACAACTGGCACAGAATATTCCAGCATCTTTGATTTGATTCGGTCTCCAGCTGGCAAACAACATATTTGACAATATCCTCCTCATTTCTGGTTCATGTTGCCTCCTTGTGCAACTTTGCAATGATCAGCTTCAGCTCTAACAGCATCATGACTTCCTGCAAGTAAACAGACAAACATTAAGTTCATCATCATGTGGATAAACAACAGGAAGTAAAACATTTTATTAAACAAGCCTCCAAATGTGCAGCTACAGGCAATCGGGCTCCAAATCAGTGAAAATTATGCACTAAATGCATAAACAGCGTCAAAAAACAATCGGGTCAACTGTCGTTGACTGGAAAATGCAATCGGGTCTTCAAATTTCCATCGCTTCATTTTCCCGCCCATTTTCTTGTATATCGGGTTCAAATATGATCATGCATATATCGACGTGACTACACACTGTCGGAATGACAATTTTAGATTAGGCCGACGGTTAAACTTATACCGACGCCAAAAAACATGATGTCCATCCAGCGGGAAGACATGTTCTATCGGCATGATAACTCAAGATAAGGTCGACAGCAAGACTTAAAACTTTCGTCTGCATGATATTTTGGAAATATGATGCTCCCCCTTCCGAATGTCCAGATGATGTCACCGTCATGTTTCGCTTCTGTATATTGGGGAAAAGAAAGACATCATCATCATGTCGAAGGAAAATAGGAGGATATGAAAGATGATCCTACTGCTGAGGAATGGAATATGATGGTGACGTCATCGTCATATCCGGGCTTCATTAAACTGCAAAAGATGACGTCACCGTCATGTTTAGTTAAGATCAGGGGATAAATGTAATATCGGGTCACCTAAGGAAGATGATCAGGTGGTGAATGTAATATGACCCCTTTGCGGCCAAGGTAACCCTCTCGAAAGATCAGGATGATGATGATGATCAGGATATCCGGGCTTTTGTTAAACTGAGAACATGACGTCATCGTCATATTCGCGAACCAGATCATGTTTTGGAAAATATCCTGCCGAAGGGAAATGTGATGATGATGCCATCCTGATATTTGCTTTTTTGTTTATCAGATCGGGATGACGTCATCAGGATATTTGCAAAAGGTCATATTTCTCGGCAGGAGGACATTACGAAATATCGGGTAGACAAACAAGATCATGATGATCTTGACAACATGACAGGATAAAAATATGATGATCCTCCCCGTCGAATATTATGATGACGTAACCATCATATTTCATCTTCGAAGCATGAGGATGAGTTGAAGTCATCATTAGGTTAGCGCTAGGGTGATATTTAAAATATGATCATGCTAAGGAATGTATCACCCCGTTAAAAGATCAGGATGATGATGATCATCAGGATATCCGGGACTTTGACATGCGCATGCAAATTATGCAGATGGTGGATCTTCTAAGCAGGGTGATATTGTAATATTAGCATGATATTATAATATCGGGTGATGTTAAAAATATCATGATGCTCGTTGTTCATGAAATATCGGGTTACACTCAAAACATGATGCTCACGATGCGCCTAAGGTCATTTGACGGGTAAAACACACTATCACCTAAGATTGACGTCCGGATATTGGGACTGCATGATTTTTTATCGGGTGATAGATCAAAATCAGGATGACCTTGACAACATGACTGAGGATATAAAAATATGATGATCCTTTTGCGAATATCAGGTTTGACCAAAACTTTGACTGTGCATAACTTTCTCATATGGACGAATTTTAGGGTGATGTAAAAGGCAAACCTGCCTAGAATTTCAAGCTCTTTCTAAATATGAGGTCATAGAAACAAAATAGGAACTTTGACAAACTAACCTCATGATGATGACCAACCTCATCGAATATCATGATGATGATGCACTTGACTCATTTTTACCAAACCGCCAGAAAACAGACAACACAAGCCAAGCCAAAAGTTGGGTCCCTGTTTTGATAAGTTAAAATGGGGCGTGTTGTGTAACCACACAACAACTTGCCACCAAAGAAAACAACAAAATTCAAATAATTCAAAAGGTGAGGATAAATTAAAACATAAATTTCCAACTCCTATTAAGCATGAGCATCCTAATCCTTTCTAACTGGTATCATGTTCATCAATGTAACAGTGAATTGATAAGGGATCAATTGTGTGCATGTGATTCATATACTCATCTTGAAAGTGAGTTGAATAAGTCAGTGACTGGTGTTAAGCTACGTAGTTTGGTTCATCCCTCATAGCCAACCGGATAGAGCCTTGCTGCCAGCAGGCGTCCATAGCCCCGGTAAGGTTATCGTTGCAATTCTCCTAAGTAGAGCCCCACTGCCAGCAAGCGTCTATAGCTCCGATAGAGTTACTTAGATGACTTAATTTGGATTTCAGAAAATATATTTTATTATTTTATTTATTTTATATTTTGAATTTAATTCTTAAGATATAACAGTTGTAGCCTCATGATACAAGGAATGGTCACTTGTTGAAATTAAGTTGAGAATTGCAATGGTAGCAAGGGCAACCTTTAGATTTTTCACTTAACCCCTACACTGATATGTTCAATAAACCCAAGGCTGTTAGGTGTGTCATTGTGAGGATCACCTTGACTCAAGAAAAGTAGTACTGATGAATATGATACCACAGACCTGATCAAGAGTACCTACACTGATATGAATTACAACCTATGTAAAAACTTATATCCAACTTTTGAATTCTAACAATTTATGTAGTGTTCTTAAGTAACAAGGTGCACCAGTTTTGCCCAACCAAAACAAAGACTCAACAAAGCAAAGCAAAAAGCAACCTGTACAAACAGCTAACCTACGAAAGGAAACAACAGAAACAGAACAAGAAAGAAAAACAAGCAAACTGTACAAACAACTAACCTACAAAATTATATACAAACCACTACTAGGCAAACAAAAACCAGAAAAAGACCCAAAGACACCTGTATTTGCACACTTCTTTTTGATTGTGCAGGAGCATTAGGGTATTAGTTATGGTTCTCAACCTAGCAAATTTATCTTTATATTCTGAAAAATATTCTGATATTCTGAATTCACTGTATTCAACAGAATAACTCTTGATGATCAGCAACTGAGGCAGCTCATCATGTTCATGATTAATCCATATGCATGTCTTATCTCCTGAATTTCCATAATCAAAATAGTAATCAACATCATTCACTGTGGAAAGGAGAAATACAACCTGGTGTATTTCTGATTTTGCTGGACATGCTTCTTCATTGGCAATTAGTCCTCCATTTGTCATTATATTTTCACTGCTTGGCTCAGTGCCTGGTCTCTCTTCAAATTGAAGGATGAATGACTCTTGATGTATTAATTCTTCATCTTTATCCAACTTTATCCCTTCATTCCGGATGTTCAGTTTATCTTCCAGTTCAGGAAACTTCTCAATATTTTCTTCAATTTCCTACACATCAGCATCTAAATAAGTATCTTTATTATCACAACCTGATATACAGAAATTTATCATTTCTAAATCACTTGACTGTAAAAGAGAAACAACTTTCACTTGATAAGGACACTCCCCTGTTTCATTCTCAAAATATTTCTGGAGTGACATCTGATTATGCACAACAACTCCAAAGTCTTCTACATCTTCATCTTTCAGGAATTGTTCATTAAATAATTCACATCTTTTATCTAGTAAAGGATCTGGTTCCATTAACCTGCAACATTCTTGTATTTGATCATTCAATTCAAAGAAGTCAGGTAATAAATCAGCATTTATTTTCTTCTCTATGACTTCCTGAGTTACTATCATAGGAACTTCATCATCAGCAGTAGTGCATTTGGATTGTTCTACTATTTGTTTACACTTCTCTTTACCATAGAATGACTCTAGGAAAGATGTTTCATCTTCTTTATCAAAAGTATTAGGATCAGAATCAAAAATATTATCCTGATGAGTGGTTTCTTCTCTAAAATTTTCACAAGATTCATACCTGCATACTGACTGGTCCTTACTTGTATCAGGAAGTAGAGAACTCCTATCAATCTCACCATAAAATGAATCCAGGAAAGATGTTTCCTCTTCATTACCTTCTGGAACCGACTCAGCTATTGTATTTTCTAAAATCCTTTTCAACATGATCAAGCAAGCGTAACAATCCCTTTCTGAATGCTCTTCATCATGTAATCTGCACCAGCTTTCAATCAAGACATCATCAGTGGATAAACCTAATATTTGACTACACTGTATATTTCTAGACAAGTATAATTCAAAATCTTCGGAATGATCCACTTCAGTGTCTGGACAACTAATAACTTCTGGTGTTGTCTCTGCTTGTTGTTCCAGAATTTCCTCATTTTCTTGGCAAATTTCAACCCTGAACACATCTGGGAAGAATATTAGTCCTTTCAAATATAAATCCAACCCTGTAAGGAAAGTTAAACAATTTATTTCGCTGTGTTCCACAGTCTGGTGTATCCTGCAACAACTGGATAAACCAAAGTTAGATAAACTTTGAGGATAAAGCTGCCTATTCAAAGTTTCCTGAAATAAAGGAATGTTAACTTGACAATTGCCTTCATATACATCCATCAAAATGAGACTCTATTTTTTAATTTTTTAGTATTTTGAAATTTTAATGAGATCTATCATATCTCAAAATAAAACTTGAAAGTTCAGAAAATGTTGGTCAAATCTTTGAAGCTTTGAGCTAGATCTTCACAAAGATACAGTTAGAACCCCTCAGATAAGAGATATTTGCAGACATTAACCTCAAATAATGAAATATTTATGTAATATTTGCAGAAATCCAGAAATTCCTTGTTGGCCCTCCTTCTAGCGCCAATTTATGTTGCGTTAGAAGCGAGGGGCCTGCATAAAATGAATGATGACTGAAGCAATAGTGTCTTTTCCAGTTCTGCCCTCCTTCTAGCGCCAATTTATGTTGGTCATGATGTTAGTCATTCACAAACATAGAATAAAAGTTACACAACAACCTTTACTCATCTTGAAAGATACGATGAATTCAGAGAACTCATGATCCCAAGTCTCCGTTGATTAGGTCTTAATCTACTGACGTTACTCAGTGGTTGATGTGTGTTGCTGTTTTCCATTCAGGGGCCTTACGTATTTCTGCAAAGTTCATCATTATTCCTTCAAATATCCTGCTCTGTATGTCTACTCTGCATAAATCTCCAACAATTCTACCTCTGCACTGTGAATTTAGTCAAATAATGTGCCTACAGGCTGATATTTGCATGATTTCTACCATTATTTATGATTCTTTGCATGATATTTTCAATACTACATGTATTTAACTCAAATATGCTAATGATTTTCAGTTACCTACGGGATTTCAGCATATTTCTCTATTTCTGCTTATTATTTATCATGACTTGCAGTTATGGTGATGAATTTATGAAATTAAAAAAAGGAAAAGGGTTAAAGAATGAGATTCCCAAAACTACTTGACTTAGATCACTGATCCACATACAAGCTCCCATACATGCAATGAAAAGAAGGAAACTAGAATCATACTTCACCAGGACATTCCACAAATCCGCATGATCTAGTGCAAATCTTCAAAGGAAAAGTTGATAACAACATGTAATGAAATGAAAGCACTTCCAGTTGAACACAGCATTCACCAGTACATATCCAGAAATCAACAGGAAGATTACGTAAAATTTACAATCAGGATGTAATCTGAAACTTCATATCCATTCAGTATGCTCAAGAATAGGTACATTTACAGTGATCTGAAGAAAGAACCTTGACATTTCAACAATTCTATCTTCATTAGTCTCAGTAATCCAATCTCCTAATTGATTCTACAGTAATTAGCCTTCTTGCCAGATATATCTATCTATCTCCTCCTTATTTTTGACAAGCTCTGGCTCTTATATAGAACAAATGCCAGAAAACAGTTACAATGATCCAAGGATCATGATCCTCTCATAATAATCAACGGTCCAGATGAAAAGCACACGCTTCGCCAGTTGGCAAATGTACAGCTGGCACAGAATATTCCAGCATCTTTGATTTGATTCGGTCTCCAGCTGGCAAACAGCATATTTGACAATATCCTCCTCATTTCTGGTTCATGTTGCCTCCTTGTGCAACTTTGCAATGATCAGCTTCAGCTCTAACAGCATCATGACTTCCTGCAAGTAAACAGACAAACATTAAGTTCATCATCATGTGGATAAACAACAGGAAGTAAAACATTTTATTAAACAAGCCTCTAAATGTGCAGCTACAGGCAATCGGGCTCCAAATCAGTGAAAATTATGCACTAAATGCATAAACAACGTCAAAAAACAATCGGGTCAACCGTCGTTGACTAGAAAATGCAATCGGGTCTTCAAATTTCCATCGCTTCATTTTCCCGCCCATTTTCTTGTATATCGGGTTCAAATATGATCGTGCATATATCGACGTGACTACACACTGTCGGAATGACAATTTTACATTAGGCCGACGGTTAAACTTATACCGACACCAAAAAACATGATGTCCATCCAGCGGGAAGACATGTTCTATCGGCATGATAACTCAAGATAAGGCCGACAGCAAGACTTAAAACTTTCGTCTGCATGATATTTTGGAAATATGATGCTCCCCCTTCCGAATGTCCAGATGATGTCACCGTCATGTTTCGCTTCTGTATATTGGGGAAAAGAAAGACATCATCATCATGTCGAAGGAAAATAGGAGGATATGAAAGATGATCCTGCTGCTAAGGAATGGAATATGATGGTGACGTCATCGTCATATCCGGGCTTCATTAAATTGCAAAAGATGACGTCACCGTCATGTTTAGTTAAGATCAGGGGATAAATGTAATATAGGGTCACCTAAGGAAGATGATCAGGTGGTGAATGTAATATGACCCCTTTGCGGCCAAGGTAACCCTCTCGAAAGATCAGGATGATGATGATAATCAGGATATCCGGGCTTTTGTTAAACTGAGAACATGACGTCATCGTCATATTCGTGAACCGGATCATGTTTTGGAAAATATCCTGCCGAAGGGAAATGTGATGATGATGTCATCCTGATATTTGCTTTTTCGTTTATCAGATCGGGATGACGTCGTCAGGATATTTGTAAAAGGTCATATTTCTCGGCAGGAGGACATTACGAAATATCGGGTAGACAAACAAGATCATGATGATCTTGACAACATGACAGGATAAAAATATGATGATCCTCCCCGTCGAATATTATGATGACGTAACCATCATATTTCGTCTTCGAAGCATGAGGATGAGTTGAAGTCATCATCAGGTTAGCGCTAGGGTGATATTTAAAATATGATCATGCTAAGGAATGTATCACCCCGTTAAAAGATCAGGATGATGATGATCATCAGGATATCCGGGACTTTGACATGCGCATGCAAATTATGCAGATGGTGGATCTTCTAAGCAGGGTGATATTGTAATATCAGCATGATATTATAATATCAGGTGATGTTAAAAATATCATGATGCTCGTTGTTCATGAAATATCGGGTTACACTCAAAACATGATGCTCACGATGCGCCTAAGGTCATTTGACGGGTAAAACACACTATCACCTAAGATTGACGTCCGGATATTGGGACTGCATGATTTTTTATCAGGTGATAGATCAAAATCAGGATGACCTTGACAACATGACTGAGGATATAAAAATATGATGATCCTTTTGCGAATATCAGGTTTGACCAAAACTTTGACTGTGCATAACTTTCTCATATGGACGAATTTTAGGGTGATGTAAAAGGCAAACCTACCTAGAATTTCAAGCTCTTTCTAAATATGAGGTCATAGAAACAAAATAGGAACTTTGACAAACTGACCTCATGATGATGACCAACCTCATCGAATATCATGATGATGATGCACCTGACTCATTTTTACCAAACCGCCAGAAAACAGACAACACAAGCCAAGCCAAAAGTTGGGTCCCTGTTTTGATAAGTTAAAATGGGGCGTGTTGTGTAACCACACAACAATACATACTAGAGAGGGAGTCGCCAGGTGATTGAAATGCTTCTAGAAGCTGAATAGCCCAGGAAAACCACCAAAATCTTGATCTTTGATGAAATTTTAGGCGCTTGGGCTGCTTTCACCAGTAGATTTATTCAATAGAGTCACCATGGTGTTGTTTGTATTGCCTCTAAAGGCTGGTAATACTAGGAGAAACACCAAATCTCTTAGTACTTTGATGAGAAGTTCATCAAACTGGTCCCACCGGGCATGCCAAAAATTGTTGTCTCTCAGATTTGCACCCTTTGCTATAGTTGTAAAACTTTAGCAATCTAGAGAAACATGGGAATGATCTCGAAGTGTGGGACCTTACAAATTGAGATTAGACCTCCGGAGAAGGCCGACTTCCTCTTTCTAAGCCTAATGCTTAGAGAAATGCATCTAAACCTAGTGCTAATGCTTGCTGGGAAAAGGGTTAGAAGGAATGCTAAAATGAAAATAAGTGATACACCAGATTTAAATGTGTTTGGCTACAACTGAATCGACACAGTAATAATCTCACAGCTGGAAAGACTTATACAGACTCATATTAATTCTAACAGAGGTCAAGACAAAACAATGGAGGGATGAAAGGGACCTTTGTCCACAATACATAGCCTATAGTAATCCAAAGAGTAGACAGAGTGCTAAAATAATAAAAGAGAGGCAAAAATACTAGTTTTTATTGATTATAGAGGCCAAGTAGCCATTACAGACCAGCCCAGAAGAACAACCAACAACAACCATATACATCTACTTTACATGTATATATAGCATTTTACATTTTGACCTCAGTCGGTTACAATCGATTTGCCCATGGGCCGTCAGAAAGTATCTGCCTGAAGGGACGTCTACCTGCAGAAGCTATTGAATAAAAGATCTGGAATAGGGCAGGTAGAAGATATTTTGAGTCTTTAATGCAAGCTGCTGAATCATCAATCTGTAGCCACAAATATCTGCATTTGCATATCTAAAATGGTCGCTGAAACATCCAGTTGACAAAGTATGCAAAATCAGATCCAAAATTTGAAAGTGAAAATATCCTCCATTAAAGCCCGCCAGATGAAAGAGGAGGCAAAAACAAGCATTTTTGCCTTTTGAAACATGTTGAAATTCACCAGGATGTGCAAGATATTCGCGGTTAAAGTTATGGTCAACCTACATTTGTATCTATTTATCATTCTTCATATGTGTGCTTGTATATGCTTTTGTACGCTCCATTGTATATACAATTGTAACTGAACTTTTAGGTTCACTTGATGCCACATACAAAGTCTCCTTCGCCTTTTGCCTTTTGCATACTCAAATCGCTTTGCATGTGCCAACATGCAAATGCGGGTTTTTTCCTTTGAATCGACCTTTTGTATATTGTTGTTGTATATTGGCCTTGTATATGAAAATATACAATGCGGACCTCAAAAAGATTATCTTTTGCATTTGATTCTTCATTCGGGTCCACCTTGTATATCGCCGATGTATCTACCCCTTTGTATATTGCATATACAATGCGAAATATACAGAGGAAAACTGCATGCAAATACTTGCATACAAACATGCATTTGAACTTGTACCTACCCTTTGTATATGACCTTGCATATTAACTTTGTATATTTAAACATACAAAAGCGAACATACAAGCAAAAGATGCATACAATTGCTTTTTGCCTTTATATGTTGCAATCTATAACTTTTCGAGTCCGGGCCTTGCATGTCAGGAATGTATATCGCATTGTACATGTGATTGTATGTGCGAAGATACAATTGCATATACATTCATTTGGTGGACCCCACCCCTTGTATCTTCTTTATTTGCTGCTTGTATATGCGAATATACATTAGAAAATGCATATAAGATACAATCGCCCCATATGCAAGCACCTTTGTATATCGACCTTTGCATGTCACCGATATACATTCTACCTTGTATGTTTCCCTTGTATATTCCATTATATGTGTCCTTTGTATATCGGCTCTTGCATATTGCCGATGTACATTTGACTTTGCATGTGATCCTTGTATATTTTTGCCTTTGTATGTTTGGCAAAAATTCTTTGTATGTGCGCCGATATACATTGCCTCTTGCATGTTGGCCTTGTATATTTCCGATGCACATCTCCCCTTGTATATTTTGCTTGTATGTTGCATATACATCAAGCTTTGCATCTTCTTGTTTGTATGTCGGCCTTTGTATGTTTTCCTATGCATGTTCCTCTTGTATATTCCATTGTATGTGTCCTTTGTATGTGTGATTGTATATACAAAGATATAAGCCACTGTTGCATCCTGCTGATGTACATTGCAACTGTTCATTCACCCTTGTATGTATGACTTGCATCTTTACATTGCATCTTTCC
This sequence comes from Cunninghamia lanceolata, assembly GCA_027924645.1. Classification (NCBI taxonomy): domain Eukaryota; kingdom Viridiplantae; phylum Streptophyta; class Pinopsida; order Cupressales; family Cupressaceae; genus Cunninghamia; species Cunninghamia lanceolata. The sequence continues at coordinate 16,497,248 of BSBN01000021.1, read as the reverse complement.
CATTGTATATTGCACTTGTATATATAAACATACAATGGAGAATGTATATCCTTTTGCATCCGACCTTTGCATCTTTGACTTGTATCTCTACTTTGCATCTTTAACATTGTATATTGCACATACAATGGCAAATGTATATGTGAATATACATTCAAAAATGCATACACAAATACTAAGCATGAAATTGAGAAACCCTGTGATGGAAAATACTTGAAGCTAAAAGATTTGTGGGTTTTTCTGGGTTTTTGGCAAAGATTCCTTAGGCAAGATTTTGAAATTTTTTGGCAAGGCATAGCATGAGTATTTAAAGGATTTAAGCCTTGTAGGGTTATTTTCTAAAGGATTTTCAAGGAAAATACAAGGTGAACTATTTAACTTTGGACAGAGGAAAATAGGTCAACAATAACATTACAAAAACAAAGTTTGCTATCATAAGTGGGTTAGTTGATTCAAAACTTTCAAAGGCAATGAGTTGTAGTTCAACTAGAGATGTTTGGGTTAAACTTGAAACTATTTATGAAGGAGACAAGAAAGTAAAGCAAGAAAAGATGCAAATCTTCAAAAGTAGATTTGAGACCCTAAAAATGTAAGAGGATGAAGACATTACTAGACATATGCTCTGGGTGAATGAGGTGGTCAATGGCATCAAAGGTCTTGGTGGCAAAGTGTAAGAGGATGAAATTGTAACGAAGGTTCTGAGATCTCTTACCAAATCTTATAGTCATAAGGTATCTGCTATTGAGGAGAATGCAGACTTGGATACATACACTATAGAAATTTTTTTTGGTACCCTTACTACTTTTGAAATGAGAGAGTTTGGTAGCAAGGCTCCAAAGAAAGAAGCTGCTTTCAAAGTAAGTATGAAGACAAATGATAAGATTGCTAATGGAGATGATATCTCTGATGAAGTTGAAGCAAATTTTGTGAGAAGACTCAAGAAAGACACTGGCAAATACAAGGGTAAGTTACCCTTCAAATGTTTCAATTGTGGAAAAGTTGGTCACTTTGCTTCTAAATGACCTTTTAAAGAATCAAAGGGTAGTAACAAGAGAGACAAGTTAAAGAGAAGATTGAATTCTATAGAGAGTAGTGGTTCTTCAGAAGATGAGGATCATGATGATTCAAATGATGGAACACTCCTCATGGTCTTGAGTGTTGGTGACAAAAGGAATGATGTTGAAAAATGTGAGATGGTTGATGCCTTGCAAACAAACCAAAACAATGGCAGATCAATGGTCGTATGGACTGCCTTTCATGCAAGAGAAGAAGCCAAAGCTTGGGTAATAGATAGTGGATGCTCAAATTATATGATTGGTGACAAGGAGAAGTTTATCAGCCTTGAGAAGTGGGATGGTGGAGGAGTCAAGTTTGGTGGTGATGAGTCAACTCAAATTTGTCGAAAGGGTGCTATGACTATTGATGGGAAGAATAGGACTGAGGATGTTCTCTATGTCAAAGGGCTAAAAAACAATCTTCTCAGTGTTAGTTAGATGTGCAACAAAGGTTATAATCTCACCTTTCATGCCAAAGGTTGTGAAATCAGAAAGGTAGCATCTAGAATACTAGTTGCAGAAGGTATAAGGTCATATGGTGATATCTATCATCTGAAGGAGGTAAATGGAAGGACATATTTGTTGGCCCAATCAAGTGAATGTTGGCTATGGCATAAAAGAATGGGATACAAAAATTTTGATAATATGGCAAGGATTAGATCTACTCATGGAGTGAGAGACATGCTCAAGATAATCAAGCCTACAAACACAGTATGCAAGGAATGCCAAATGGGAAAGTAGACAAATACAAATTTCAAGAGTAAGGAGTATTTTTCCTCAATGCTATTGGAGCTGATTCACACTGACCTTTGTGGCCCCACAAGAGTAAAAATTCAACAAGGTGAAAGGTATTTCATGTTGCTTATTGATGATTATTCTAGAATGACTTGGATTACATTCTTAAGATAAAAGCCAGATGCTCTTGACAAATTCAAGGTTTTTAAAGCACTGGTTGAAAATTAAATTGATGTAAAGATTAAACGTCTAAGATCTAATAGAGGAGGTGAGTTCACTTCAAATGAGTTTGAAAACTTTTGTGAAGATCATGGTATTAGGAGATAGCTGTCATCTCCTAGGACCCCTTAGCGAAATGGGGTAGTGGAAAGAAAGAATAGGACTGTGCAAGAAATGGCTAGGGAAATGTTGAAACATGCAGGTTTGCCTGATATGTACTGGAAGGAAGCAATTCATACAGTTATCTATCTAATTAATAGGGTGCAACTAAGAGTCAATAGAATGAAGACTACTTATGAAGTATGGTATGGAAGACCTCCCACTATTAGATACTTCAGAATCTTTTGTGGCAAATGCTATATCAGAAGAGATGAAGAAGACCTTGGAAAGTTTGATTCAATAAGTGATGAAAGGATTTTTCTTGGCTACTCAACCAGAATCAAGTCCTATAGATGCTACAACAAGAGGTTGGGAAAAATGATTGAAAGCACAAATGTCAAAGTAGATGAAGACTTGTATCAAATCTTACAAAAATCAGAGGACTCCAGATCTAATATCTTTTCATCCATTGAATACGAAGAAGAAGTGAAAGAAGAAAAGAAATAAGAACCAAAGCAAATGTCAAAGACTCTAGCAAAGTATGTTCAGAAGAAACACTCAACAGATAAGATCATTGGATATAGGAATGAAGGTGTGCAGATAAGGAGAAAGTTTACAAAGGCACATGAGCAAGTGAACTTGTGTTTGTTGTCAAAAGTAGAACCCAAAACCTTTGTTGATGCTAGCAAAGATGATGGATGGGTAAAGGCAATGGAATAAGAATTGGGTTAGATTGAGAAGAATTAGACATGGGAATCGATACCCATACCCGCCAATAAGAATATCATAGGAACAAAGTGGGTGTTCCAGAACAAGTTGAATGAAGAAGGTGAAGTAGTAAGGAACAAAGAAAGGTTGGTATGTATGGGCTACTCTCAAGTTGAAAGCATTGACTTTGAGGAGACTTTTGCTTCGGTAGCCAGGATGGAGGCAATCAGAATGTTTCTTGCCCTTGCTACTCATAATAACTTCAAGGTATATTATATGGATGGTAAGTCAACCATTTTGCATGGTGATCTAGATGAAGAGGTTTACATTAAGTAACCAGATGGTTTCCATATATCAAAAGATCCAGACATGGTGTGCATACTCAAAAAGGATTTATATGGTCTAAAGAAAGCACCTAGGGCTTGGTATGCTAGGTTGGATAAGTACATTCTTCAGCAAGGCTTCAAGAAAGGTACTAAAGATAACAATCTTTACATCAAGGAAGAAGGAGAAATGATTTTGATAGTTGCAATATATGTTGATGACATTATCTTTGGTGGAGATGATGATATGTGTAAGAGACTTGCAGAGGAGATGTAAAAAGAGTTTAGATATCTATGATTGGTGAGATGTCTTTCTTCCTTGGACTTCAAATTGCTCAACTAGATGATGGTATCTTTATTTCTCAAGCTAAGTATGTCAAAGCATTATTGAAGAAGTTTGGTATGGAGGATTCAAAACTAGTGAGTACTCCCATGGTCACTAGATGTCACTTGAGCAAGGATGATGAATCTCCGGAGGTGGATCAGACTGCATATAGATCTATGATTGGAGGACTATTGTATTTGACTTCTTCTAGACCTGATATCATGCATGCAGTATGTGTAGTGGCCATATATCAAGCTAATCCCAAGCAAACACATGAGAAGACAATAAAAAGGATATTCAAGTACTTGAAAGGAACTTTGGACTATGGCTTATGGTATCCAAAAGGTAATTATTTTTACTTAAGTGCCTACACTCATGTTGATTGGGTTGGTTGTGTTGATGATAGAAGAAGTACAAGTGGTGGTGCTTTCTTCTTAGGAAGAAGATTGGTTTCATGGAAAAGTAAGAAGCAAGATTCAGTGTCCTTATCAACTGCAAAGGTAGAGTATATTGCAGTAGCATCCTGCTATACACAAGTGTTGTGGGTGAAGCAACTCTGAAAGATATCAAGGTATAGTATGATGAGCCCATTCCTATTTTGTGTGACAATACAAGTGCTATAAATATTTCCAAGAATGCAGTGATGAACTCAAGAACCAAGCATATAGCAATTAGGTATCACTTTTTGAGAGAGAAGGTTGAAAAAAATGAAGTGAGGTTGCAATATGTTCCAACAAAGGATCAGATTGTAAATATTTTCAAAAAGGCTCTTATAAAGGACACTTTTGAGGATCTCTGGTAGAAGTTAGGGGTAATTGCCCCTCCTTCTTGCTAATATGCAAAGGGGTGCATCTGTCTAGAGGGAGTGGTTCATGTTATATCTTTTTCCTGTGGCTACCTCTCAAGGGGAGTAGGTAGTGTTTGTTGATGATAGGGGGAGTCTATTATGCCCTAAGAGAGAATTTTTTTCCTTGATGTCAAATGGGGAGAATGTGCAGGTATGTGTTGTCATCAATGTCAAAGGGGGATATTGTTACACATATGGTTCCTAAGGTTGTCATTGATGTCAACAATGTCACAAGGTTGTCACTGAAGTCAACATTGTCACAAGGTTGTCATGAATGTTCATGGTTGGTTGTTATGTTTCATCCAACAAAGAAGGTATAGCTCATGGTTGGATGTCATATGACTAATGAAGTTCATGATTGGATGTCATGCCTTGGTCAGTATAGAGTTGAGTATGAAGTTATATTAATATGGGAATTAGAAGCACTAGAATGATCAAATGTGTTGTTGATGCCCTGAAGCATATTGTATGACCTCTCCTACTATTCCTAATAATGTATGTGTTGGTACAAAGAATATTTGGCCTCCAGAAGTATGTTTTACAAAAGACAGTGTTTCTATGAAGGTGTACTTAGCAAGGTAATGGAATTTGGAGCATTCCTCCGCATTTGCAGTTATGGCTATGTAGTTCTAGAACTATGTTTAGAGTTCAGTGAAGGTGATAATTTCAAGGTTTTAGATCATTCTTCCCTCTGCTATGAAAGTTATCCATGATAGAGTACTAACATGTGTTCTAGTAGAGTAAAGAAGTGTTGAAGGCCTATTAGAATGCTTTGTATTCCTTTAGAAGTGAATGTTTTCCTTTTGGTTTTGAGGACATGTTTTTGGATGTGCAATACATGCTTCCTTGCAGTTTCAAGCTTCTTGGAGGTCCGCAAGCTTAGTTTTTCAATAATAGAATGTTGTAGTGTGTTCTAGATGACTTGTATTTTTTAGAGTTCATGATTGAGAATGTGCGACACAAAATCCTTGATGTGTGGAGGTAAAGGAGTGTTTGGAGATGTTGTATGAGTCCTGTAGACTCATTTGGAAGAGTGTTCATGAAGATATTTCTTCTTTCCAGTACCGCACAAGACTTTCAAGTTATTGTGGCAGTTATGCTTCAAATTTCTTATGTCTTTGCTTAAGACTATCCTATTTTTAAAAGAGTGGAGTGTGTAGAGGTGATTCCTTGATGATTGATGCTATGAAGGATGTTTTGGACCTAGTTAAGCAAATTTTGAGGTCCGTAAGGCATGGGTCTTCTAATGGTGTAGCATGTAGTCTTGTCTAGGACTTGTCCTCTACACATTTCATGTTGTGTGTTGTTTGGCCGACTTGTAAATGTAATTTTCATGTTGTCTCTGACCAACAAGCAATGTAATCAATGTATAAATTATAATTCAAGTTGAATTAAGAAAGGTGCGATTGCATGTGAGGTGATAAGGTTCACAAATTAAAAGGGGGAGCATATTGTATGCATTATGATGTGTGACTAAGGGAGAAAGAGAAGAAGTTGTATAAGCCATCTTGATCCATCTTGAAGACATCTTCATGATAGGAAGAAAGTGAAGAGTGTGCCTAACTGATTCATTCATCTAAGCAAGTAGAATTGCAATCATCAAAGGTGTGAACTTCAATGTCAATTTTTAGGTAGTAGAAGGATTGTGATTCTGTATTCATCTCTGAGTGTGTTCTTAGATTAGAGAGTAGTTACTTCCTTGGGTTGTATCCCTAAAACAAAGTTTGTAGGGAGTTGTAGCTTCCTTGGGAGTGAACCTAAAGCAAAGTTTCATGGAGTAGTTACTTCCTTGGGCTATAGCCCTAAAATAAATTCAGTAGGGAGTAGTTGCTTCCTTGGGTTGTAATCCTAAAACAAAGTTGTAATTTTGAGCTTCATATATTGTGAGTTGTTCCTCGCCATGGTTTTTCCCTTCTTAGTTTTTCCACATATATCTGGTGTTATGTGTTGATGTGCATTGTGTTGATCTTTCATGTTTATGTTGATGTTGTAAAGTTTAAGTTTTAATTTGCTTTGGTGAATTTAGAATTTGTTTAGATACTAATTCCACCCCCCTCTTAGTATCTTGGTGAGTCTAACAATTGTTATCAGATCTGGCCAAGTTCCTCTGAAGGAAGCTTAACCACTTGAGGAAGATTTGGGATGACATTTAATGGATCTAGCAAGATACCTAGGTTTGATGGAAGAAATTATGTTTTTTGGAAACTAAGGATGGAACCCTATATCAATTCTCTAGGGTGCAGTGTTTGGGACTCTGTTATGACTGGTTATACAGTTCTTGCTTCTACTCCTATAGATGCAGATGAAGTTAAGGAGTATGATAACAATGCCAAAGAAAATTTTTCTATCATGAGTGGGTTAGTTGATTCAGAACTTTCAAAGGTAATGAGTTGCAGTTTAGCTAGAGATGTTTGGGTTAAACTTGAAACTATTTATGAAGGAGACAAGAAAATAAAGCAAGCAAAGATGCAAATCTTCAAAAGAAGACTTGAGACCCTAAAAATGTCAGAGGATGAAGACATTGTTGGATATATGCTCCGCGTGAATGAGGTGATCAATGGCATCAAAGGTCTTGGTGGCAAAGTGGAAGAGGATGAAATTGTAAAGAAGGTTCTGAGATCTCTTCCCAAATCTTACAGTCATAAGGTATCTGCTATTGAGGAGAATGTAGAATTAGATACATACACTATAGAAAAATTGTTTGGTACCCTTACTCCTTTTGAAATGAAAGAGTTTGGTAGCAATGCTCCAAAGAAAGAAGTTGCTTTCAAAGTCAATATGAGGACAAATGATGAGATTGTTGATGAAGATGATAGCTCTCATGAAGTTGAAGCAAATTTTGTGAGAAGACTGAAGAAAGACACTGTCAAATACAAAGGTAAGTGACCCTTCAAATGTTTCAATTGTGGAAAAGCTGGTCACTTTGCTTCTAAATGTACTTTTAAAGAATTAAAGGGTAGTAACAAGAGAGACAAGTTCAAGAGAAGTTTGTATTCTATAGAGAGCAGTGGTTCTTCAGAAGATGACAATTATGATGATTCAAATGATGAAACACTCTTCATGGCCTTGAGTGTTGGTGACAAAAGGAATGATGTTGAAAAATGTGAGAAGGCTGATGCCTTACAAACAAACCAAAACAATGACGGATCAATGGTTGTATGGGCTGCCTTTCATGCAAGAGAAGAAGCCAAATCTTGGGTAATAGATAGTGGATGCTTAAATCATATGACTGGTGACAAAGAGAAGTTTATTAGGCTTGAGAAGTGGGATGGTGGATCAGTCAAGTTTGGTGGTAATGAGTCAACTCAAATGTGTAGAAAGGGTGCTATAACTATTGATGGGAAGAATAGGACCGAGGATGTTCTCTATGTCAAAGGGCTAAAGCAAAATCTTCTCAGTCACAGTCAAATGTGCAACAAAGGTTATAATCTCACCTTTCATGCCAAAGGTTGTGAAATTAGAAGGCATCATCTAGAAACTGGTTACAAAAGTTATAAGGTCATATGGTGATATCTATCATCTGAAGGAGGTAAATGGAAGAACATGTTTGTTGGCCCAACCTAGTGATTTTTGGCTATGACACAAAAGAATGGGACATGTAATAGTTTTGATAATATGGTAATGATTAGCTCTACTCATGAAATGAGAGATATACTGAAGATAATCAAGCCTACAAACACAGTATGCAAGGAATACCAAATAGGAATGCAAACAAAGACAAATTTCAAGAGCAAGGAGTATTCTTCCTTAATGCCATTGGAGCTGATTCACACTAACCTTTGTGGCCCCACAAGAGTAAAAATTCAACAAGGTGAAAGGTACTTCATGTTGCTTATTGATAATTTTTCTAGAATGACTTGGGTTACTTTCTTAAGAGAAAAGTCAGATGCTTTTGATATTATTAAGGTTTTTAAAGTGCTGGTTGAAAATGAAATAGATACAAAAATCAAATGTCTAAGATTTGATAGAGGAGATGAGTTCACCTAATATGAGTTTGGAAACTTTTGTGAAGATCATGGTAGACATCTGTTGGCTCTTAGGACCCCTTAGTGAAATGGGGTAGTGGAAAGAAAGAATAGGACTATGCAAGAAATGGCTAGGGCAATGTTGAAAGATGTAGATTTGTGTTATATGTGCTAGAAGGAAGAAGTTCAGACTATTGTATATCTAATTAACAGGGTGCAACTAAGAGTCAATAGCACTAAGACTCCTTCTAAACTATGGTATAGAAGACCTCCCACTATCAGATACTTCAAGATCTTTGGTGGAAAATGCTATATTAGAAGAGATGAAGAAGACCTTGGAAAGTTTGATTCAATAAGTGATGAAGGGATCTTTCTTGTCTACTCAACCAGAATCAAGCCCTATAGATGCTACAATAAGAGGTTGGGAAAAATGATTGAAAGTACAAATGCTAAAGTAGATAAAAACTTGTATCAAATCTCACAAGAATCAGAGGACTTCAGATCTGATATCTTTCTACGCATTGAAGAAGAAGTCAAAGAAGAAAAGGAACAAGAACCAGAGCAAATGTCAAAGACTCCAGCAAAGTATGTTTAGAAGAAACACTTGGTAGATCAGATCATTGGAGATAGGAATGAAGGTGTGCAAACAAGGAGAAAGTTTGCTAAGGCACATGAGCAAGTGAACTTGTGTTTTCTATCAAAAGTCAAACCCAAAACCTTTGTTGATGGTAGCAAAGATGATGGATGGATAAAGGCAATGGAAGAAGAATTAGAAATGGGAATTGGTACCCAGACCAACCAATAAGAATATCATATGAACAAAGTGGGTGTTTCAGAATAAGATGAATGAAGAAGGTGAAGTAGTAAGGAACAAAGAAAGGTTGGTATGTAAGGGTTACTCTCAATTTGAAGGCATTGACTTTGAGGAGACTTTTTCTTCGGTATCCAGGATGGAGGCAATCATAATGTTTCCTGCCGTTGCTACTCATAAGAACTTCAAGGTGTATTAGATGGATGGTAAGTCAGCCTTTTTGAATTGTGATCTAGAGAAAGAGGTTTACATTAAGCAACTAGATGGTTTTGATATATCAGAAGATCCAGACATGGTGTGCAGACTCAAGAAGACTTTGTATAGTCTCAATCAAGCACCTAGGGCTTGGTATGCTAGGATGGATACGTACTTACTTCATCAAGGCTTCAAGAAAGGTACTACAGATAGGAATCTTTACATAAATGAAGGAGAAATGATATTGATAGTTGCAGTATATGTTGATGACATTATCTTTGGTGGAGATGATGATATGTGTAAGAGATTTCTAGAGGAGATGCAAAAAGAGTTTGAGATGTTTATGATTGGTGAGATTTCTTTTTTCCTTAGACTTCAAATTGCTCAGCTAGATGATGGTATCTTAATTTCTCAAGCTAAGTATGTCAAAGAGTTGTTGAAGAAGTTTGGTATGGAGGATTCAAAACCAGTGAGTACTCCCTTGGTCACTAGATGTCACTTGAGCAAGGACAATGAATCTCCGGAGGTGGATCAGATTGCATATAGATCTATGATTGGAGGACTATTGTATTTCACTGCTTCTAGACTTGATATCATGCATGCAGTATGTGTAGTTTCCAGATATCAAGCTAATCCCAAGAAAACACATGAGAAGGCAATAAAAAGGATATTCAGATACTTGAAAGGAACTTCAGACAATGGCTTATGGTATCGAAGAGGTAATGACTTTGATTTGAGTGCCTACAGTAATGCTGATTGGGTTGGTTGTGTTGATGATAGAAGTACAAGTGGTGGTGCTTTCTTTTTAGGAAGAAGATTGGTTTCATGGAAAAACAAGAAGCAAGATTCAGTGTCCTTATCAACTGCAGAGGCAGAGAATATTGTAGCAGCATCCTGTTGTACATAAATGTTGTGGATGAAGCAAACTCTAAAAGATATCAAGGTATTATATGATGAGCCCATTCCTATTTTGTGTGATAATAGAAGTGCTATAAATATTTCTAAGAATCAAGTGATGCACTCAAGAACCAAGCGTATAGCAATCAGGTATCACTTTTTGAGAGAGAAGGTTGCAGAAAAGGAAGTGAGGTTGGAGTATGTTCTAACAAAGGATCAAATTGCAAATGTTTTCATAAAGGCTCTTGCAAAGGACACTTTTGAGGATCTTTGGTAGAAGTTAAGGGTAATTGCCCCTCCTTGCTAAGATGCAAAGGGGTGCATCTATCTAGGGGAGTGGTTCATGTTATATCTTTTTCCTGGACTGATGGTGTCTACCTCTTAGGGGGAGTAGGTAGTGGTTGTTGATGATAGGGGAGTCTATTATGCCATAAGAGAGAAGAATTTGCCCTTTGTCCTTTATTTCAAAGGGGGAGAATGTGCAGGTATGTGTTGCCATCAATTCCAAAGGGCGAGATTGTTACACATATTGTTTCTAAGGTTGTCATTAAGGTTGTCATTTATGTCAACAATATCACAAGGTTGTCATGAATGTTCATGGTTGGATATTATGTCCCATCCAACAAAGAGGGTATAGTTCATGGTTGGATGTCGTGCTCCTAGAGAAGATATAGTTCATGGTTGGATTTCATATGATTACCAAAGTTCATGATTGGGTGTCATATGATTACCTAAGTTCATGATTGGATGTCATGCCTTGGTCGGTACAGAGTTGAGTATGAAGTTATATTAATATGCTAATTGGAAGCACTAAGAAGATATATTAATTTGGGAATTAGAAGCACTAAGATGATCAAATGTGTTACTAATGGCCTAAAGCATATGCATGACCTCTCCTACTATTCCTAAGAATGTTTATGTTGATACAAAGAATATTTGACCTCCGAAAGTAGGTTTTGCAAAAGATAGTGTTTTTGTGAAGGTGTGCTTAGCAGGGTAATGGAATGATCTGCATTCATTCACATTTGCAGTTATGGCAATACAATTCTAGAACTATGTTTAGAGTTTAGTGAAGGTGATAATTTCAAGGTTTCACATCATTCTTCCCTCTGGTGTGAAAGTTATACATGATAGAGTATCGGCATGTGTTCTGGCAGAGTAAAGAAGTGTTGAAGGCCTATTGGAATGCCCCACATTCCTCTGGAAGTGAATGTTTTCCTTTGTGGTTTTGAGGACATTTTTTTGGATGTGCATTACATTCTTCCTTGCAGTTTAAGCTTCTTGGTGGTCCACAAGCTCATTTTTTCAATAACAAAATGTTGTAGTGTGTTCTGGATGACTTGCAGTTTTTAGAGTTCATGATTGAGGATGTGCAACAGAAAATCCTTGATGTGTGGAGGTAAAGGAGTGTATGGAGATGTTGTATGACTCCTGTAGACTCATCTAGAATAGTGTTCATGAAGATCTTTCTTGTTTATAGTACCACACAAGACTTTCAAGTTGTTGTGGCCGTTATGCTTCAAATTTCATGTCTCTGCTTAAGATTGTCCTATTTTCAAAAGAGCGGAGTGTGCGGAGGTAATTCCTTAATGCCTGATGCTATGAAGGCTATTTTGGACTTGGTTAAGCAAGTGTTGAGGTTTTCAAGACATGGGTCCTCTGCTGGTGTAGCATGTAGTCTTGTCTAAGACTTGTCCTCTACACATTTCATGTTGTGTGTTGTCTGGCCAACTTGTAAATATAATTTTTATTTTGTCTCTGCCCGACAAGCAATGTAATCAATGTAATATCATGTATAAATTGTAATTCAAGTTAAATTAGGAAAGTTGTGATTGCATGTGAGCTGATAAGGTTCACAAATTAAAAGGGGGAGCAAATTTTATGCATTATGATGTGCAACTGAGGGAAAAAGAGAAGAAGTTGTATAAGCTATCCTAATCCATCTTGAAGACATCTTCATGATAGGAAGAAAGTGAAGAGAGTGCCTAACTAATTCATTGATTTAAGGAAACAAAATTACAATCATCAAAGGTGTGAACTTTAATGTTAGTTTTTAGGCAGTAGAAGGACTATCATTCTGTATTCATCTCTGAGTGTGTTCTTAGATTAGGGAGTAGTTTCTTCATTGGATTGTATCCCTAAAACAAAGCCTATAGGGAGTTGTAGCTTCCTTGGGAGTGACCCTAAACCAAAGTTTCAGGGAGTAGTTGCTTTCTTAGGTTGTAACCCTAAAACAAAGTTGTAATTTTGAGCTTCATATATATTGTGAGTTGATCCTCACCATGGTTATTCCCTTATTTGATTTTCCATGTATATCTGGTGTTATGTGTTGATGTACATTGTATTGATCATTCATGTTTATGTTGATGCTATAATGTTTAAGTTTTAATCTACTCTGGAGAATTTGAAATTTGTTTAGATACTAATTTACCCCCCTCTTAGTATCCTGGTGTGTCCAAAAACACACACATGCACTGTGTCTTTTGAATTTGCTCCCAAATTCATTGATAGGGTCACCTATGATGTGACCACTATGGATTGTTGTGGTTTGTTGCTAGGCAAACCTATCAGTACAATAGGAAAGATCATTATGATGCCTTTAATAACACATATACATTGCAACAAGATAATAAGACATACTTAATCAAATCTACTAAGAGCACCACAAATCTAGTACTCAGTTGCAGATAGGCATGCAAAGCAACCAATCAAGCACTTGAGAGCTTGCATTAATTTTTATAAGGCCACAATCTGATGATTCTAAAGAAAAAGTCACTATATCCAAACCACATGCTAGTCTTGAAAAATTTACAGTCCTTTTCACATATGTTACAGGAGCCTAAGACACTTCCCCTAGAATGAGCAATCAATCACACTATTGACATTGTTCCTGCTGCTTCTCTTCCTAATGCCCCATTGTATTGACAATCCATTCTTCAGACTAATGAAATCAAAAGGCAAATTCAAGATTTATTGTACAAAGGTTTCATTAAACCAAGTACATCCCCTTGTGGTTCACCAATTTTTCTTGTGATCAGGAAGGATGGAACTTGGCATCTTTGCATTAATTTCCATGCATTAAATAAGATCACCATAAAAAATTGATATCCACTTCCATGCATTGATGGCCTTTTGGATCAACTTTAAGGTGCAAAATTCTTCTCCAAGATTGATCTAAAAAATGGGTATTATCAAATCAAAGTTTAGTCGAGGACACATGGAAGACAGCTTTCAAGACCAAAATGGGTCTTTTGAGTGGCTTGTGATGCCATCTGGTCTCACTAATGCCCCTGCCACTTTCATGTGATTGATGCATGAGGTATTTTGTGATTGTTTGGACAATTTTTTTATCATCTACTTAGATGATATCCTTGTATTTTCTCACAACTGGAAATTCCATCTTCAAGATTTGGAACATTTTCTTCATACTCTTCAATAGAACAATTTGTATTCCAACTTTCCTAAGTGTTCTTTTGGATAAACATTCATCTCCTACCTTGGATTTGTCATTGATGCATGTGGCATTCAGGTATATCCTGCTAAAGTGGAAGTTTTTCTCAACTGGCCTACTCCTTAAAATCTAACTGAATTGAGGAGTTTTATTGGTCTTGCTAACTTCTACCACAAGTTCATCCTACATTACTCAGACATTGCCACACCTTTGCACCAATTGACAAAGACCAATATTGCATTCAAGTGGACAGAAATCCATTCTCATGCTTTTAACACATTGAAATAAAAATTATGTTCTACACCTATTCTTGTTCTACCAAATCTCTCATAGCCTTTTGAGATCGGGACAAATGCTTCACAATATGCACTTGGAGCTATTCTAAAGAAAAATGGCCATCTTGTGGCTTACCATTCAAAAACTATCTTTGTTGTTAAACATAACTAATCCACTTATGATAAGGAATTATATGCATTGGTACAAGCCATCAAGTACTAGAGACATTATATTTTGGGAAAAGAAACAATTGTCCATATTGATTACCTGCCTCTATAGTTTCTTTAATCTCAAAACAAAATTGAAGAAGCTTGACATATGAAGTGGGCTTCATATTTACAATAGTTTCACTTGGTCATCAAATATAAGAAGGGGAACACCAACAATGTTGTAGATTGTTTGAGTCATCCTCCTACAATACATGCTTTAACTATTGTTACCACTTCTCATTTGGGATTTCAGACATGGTCTTCTCAATATGCTCAGGATCCTGATTTTGGTACTGCCTACACAAGTGTTCAGAATCCTTCAGCTTCCAACTTAACACCTTTTCAATATTCTCATATCAAGGAAGGGTTGCTCTACAATTTGGATAAATTGTGTTTCCCTCGAGATCATTAACCTTCTCTGCTCAAGGAGGCACATTCTACTCTTTATAGTGGTCATTTCAGAAAGTAGAAAACACTTGATCATTTGCAGTGATTCTTCTATTGGCCTCATATGTAAAGAGATGTTCTACATTTTCTCAAGAGATGTGCAGTCTGTTTCAGCTCCAAACAATAGAAAGAGAGGCTTGATTATTCCTTTGCCTGTTCCTTCTTATCCCTGGGAGAGCATTTCCATGGATTTGGTTAATGGTTTTCCATTGACTCTTCTGCCATGATTGTATTTTCATGGTTTTCAATCAATTCAGCAAGATGGCTAAGTTCATCCCATGCTGCAAGACAAGTTCTACACATGACTTATCCCAACTCTTCTTCGATTCTATTTGGAGATATTTTGGTTTACCAACTAGCATTATTTCTGATCGTGACTCATGTTTTGTGGGCTATTTTCTTGCATTCTTTGTTTCTAATCGTGACTCTGATTCTTTGATGTCCTTTTTGAATAAGTATATGGCGGGTTTAGGAAATGTGATAGCAAGAGGTTTCCCCATAGTACTGCACATGTCTATTCCACCAAATGGAGGAAGAAGATAAGCTAAAACCATGTTGCAAAGAATCTCTCCAAGAAAGAAGATGATACACTCTTTGCCAAGCCTTCCAAATTGACTGCATTGGAAAAGAAGATTTGATATGAAACTATTGGGCAAAGAGTATTTTTTCAAACTAGTGAACCTTCTTCCATTTTCCTTTAACATTAGTAGTTACAAATCTGTTTCTTAACAATATTTTCCAAGGTTCATCACCTTGAGTAGCTCTAATAATCCATTTAGCTACCAGGCATGGACCTTGAGTTTTTGGATCTATGAGACCAAGACCACCCTTGCATTTAGGTTGAATACAATGCAACCAAGAACTAGATCTGTAGCCAGTCCTTCCTTCCTAGTTGGACCACAAGTATTGTAATATAATCTTATGAAGGTCATTATAGCCTTTTTTTTATGGCATCTAACATGATGAAATATAAACATGAGATACTATGAAAATATGATTGGCAACTTGAACTTTTGTAGTCAAGGACAAAAATTTGTTTCCCAAGTTAGACAATTTGGTTTTCATTTTATTGAGATACCAATTCCACATTTCAGCGAGAGACGGTCATATCCCAAATGGAATACCCAGATAGCGAGTAATTTCACCAAGTTTAATTTGTTTCCAATTCTTGGGAATCTAATGTGGAACATAACTAATGTGAGTCATTAAAAATTCATTTTTAAGCAAGCTTCAATCCCAAAATAGAGCAATAAAGGTTCAAAATATCCATGGTATTGTTCAATTTAGTTTTAGAATTTTATAGAAAAAGAAGATTATCATCAACAAAATGAGAGTTAATAACAACTCCATTTTGAGGAATGGAGATACCCCAAATAAGACCAAGTTGGTTAGCATTATGTAACATATAACCCAAAGCATCAACTTTAAGAACATATAAGAAGGGTTATAAGGAACATCCTTGTCTAATAGAACACTGTAAGGGAAAGGAATTTGATAAAGATTTATTGACTACAACCTAAGCATTTGCACCTTTGAAAAGCATTTGTATATGGGCACATGTTTTGGGCCTGAAGCTAAGCCATTGAAGCATCTTGATGATAAAGCACCACCTTATTCTATCAAAAGCCTTATCAAAGTCCAGTTTAACCAACAAAGAATTTTCACCTGTCTGTTGTGACCAATCACATGCTTCTCATGCAAGGATTAGATTATCAATAATATACTTGCCTCCAAGAAAACCAGTTTGTTCAGGTCTAACAATTCCTTGAGCAATAGGTTTAATTCTCATGGCCAAAGCTTTGGCAATAATCTTATATGAAGTGTTCAATAAAGTAATAGGATGCCAACCAAATATATTATTTCATCTTGCCCTTTAGGAAGAAGCTTAATAAGACCCTTGTTAATAATATGAACTAAAGAGCCTCTTTTAAGAGCATCAAGATATAGAAGGTAAAAATCATCTTTGAAGTAAGGCCACATTGTTTGGAAAAATTCCACCGAGAGGCCATCAAACCATGGACTTTTGTTAAGACACATGGAAAAGAGAGCCCTCTCCAAATCTTCAAGGGAGAGAGTCCAATCTAGGTATGTGTTGTATCCTGGGTCAATTTTATTAGAAATGCATCCTTTAATAATATCTTCTAGGGACTCTTGAAAATCTTCCCCATTATTGTCTTCTCTAAAAAGATTTTCATAAAACATCTTGAAGATTGAAGTAATTTCAAGAGGGTCTGAATGAAGAATGCCTTGATCATCAACCAAAGCATGAATTTTCTCCTTTTTATGTTTATAATTCAGGTAATTAAAGAAGAATTTCAAATTTATGTTCCCCTCTTTAATCCATTGAATTCTAGCCCTTATTCTAGATCCTTGCCCTTTATATATGTCTAATTTGCGTAACTACATTTCGGTGGAAGCAATAGAAACTTGAATCGTTATATTAGATGGGTCAATTGCAAGTTTTCCCTATCCTGTTCTAGCTTTCCCTGAAGCAATTTTTCATTTTTGCATCGCTGCCCAACTTTTTTCTTCCAAAGGAACGGAGAAAAGTAGTATATTGAGTAAGGGCATTACACCACCAATCAATCTAAGATTCATTGCTTTGGGTTTAGGAATGGCATTCCAAATACCCACTAGAGTTGCCACATAGCCAGGGTCTTTTAAATGGTACATGTTCAACTTGAAAGGAAGTGGATAGGAAGGCGGATGGGATGGTGAAATGGAAACGGAACAAAGAATAGGAAAGTGGTCAGACAGTGTGGCACTGGTATAGTCAACTTATAGAAAAGAACCAGATGAAAGAGGGGAAACATGAAGGTTACAGGAGATATAAAATCTGTTTAGCCAGCTTAGTTTTAATTCCAAACTAGATCTACAACTAGCCCAAGTGAACCAATTATCCATATGATTTTGGTATTTGTCATGTGAAACATCCACAAGGCCATCAAACCCTAGACTTTTGTTGTGACGCATGGAAAAGAGAGCCCTCTCTAAATCTTCAAGGGAGAGAGTCTGATCTAGGTATGTGTTGTATCCCAGGTCAATTTTATTAGAAATGCATCCTTTAACAATATCTTCTAGGGACTCTTGAAAATATTCCCAATTATTGTCTTCTTTAAAAAGATTTTCATAATACATCTTAAAGATTGAAGTAATTTCAAGAGGGTCTAAATGAAGAATGCCTTCATCATCAACCAAAGTAGAAATTTTCTCCTTTTTATGTTTATAATTTAGGTAATTAAAGAAGAATTTCAAATTTATGTTCGCCTCTTTAATCCATTGAATTCTATCCCTTATTCTAGCTCCTTTCCCTCTATAGATGTCTAATTTGTGTAACTACATTTCGATGGAAGAAATAGAAATTTGAATCATTATATTAGATGGGTCAATTGCACGTTTTTCCCTATCTTGTTCTAGCTTTCCCTGAAGCAATTTTTCCTTTCTGCATCGCTGCCCAACTTTTTTTTTTCCAAAGGAACAGAGAAAAGTAGTACATTGAGCAAAGGCATTACACCACCAATCAATCTAAGATTCATTGCTTTGGGGTTTAGGAATGGCATTCCAAATACCCACCAGAGTTACCACACAGCTAGGGTCTTTTAAATGGGACACATTCAACTTGAAAGGAAGTGGATAGGAAGGTGGATGGGATGGAGAAATGGAAACAAAACAAAGAATAGGAAAGTGTTTAGACAGTGTGGCACTGGTATAGTCAACTTGCAGAAAAGAACCAGATGAAAGAGAGGAAACATGAAGGTTATGGGAGATATAAAATCTATTAGCCTGTTGAGTTTTAATTCCAAACTAGATCTACAACTAGTCCAAGCGAACCAATTATCCATATGATTTGGGTATTTGTCTTACGAAACATTCACAACTCCCAAAGAATTACAATAATAAGTCCATTTTTCAAATTCTTCATTCCAGAGTTTGGAAGAATTAAACCAACTGTGATTAGAGTGACTTTCCACCATGTTGAAGTCTCCTAAAATTCAGTCAGCAACCAGGAGATTAGAAGATGACCATTCCCAAAACTTGATTCTTTCTTTAGTATTGTTGCAAGCATAAATGGAACATAAACCGATAGTCTAACCATTGATAAAAATGAGAACCCAGACGCAATAGTGTGAAGGGTCCTCACCCTTGTAGAAGACAACCATTCCCAAAGCTTGATTCTTTCTTTATTATTGTTAGAAGCATAAATGAAACATAAACTAATAGTCTGACCATTGATAAAAATGAGAACCCAGATGCAACAGTGTGAAGGCTCCTCACCCTTGTTAATTATTAGATTTGATCTTTCCTATCCATCCAAATTTAAATGTATATTTATTTTGTGGTCTAAGTTTTTTGTAAGGCCAAGAGATTATGACATGTGGCATGATCAGGTATGTGCAGGATCATGATAGGCCAAACTATACCTCTAAGTGGCAATGAAAATACAAAAAATCAGACTTAATTAAATTCATTTGAAAATTTGAATGGATTATCTACACAATTTGAAAAAGATGTAAGAACAAAATTTGTAGAGAATTGAATCTAGTTTATGGGCTACTATTTTTTAAAAAAACTAAATTTACTTAGTGAAAAATGAATATTTCAATGAACAGCTAGTAATTTTTTTAGAAAAAAAAAAAGTGGGTGTCATTCCAGCCAACCTTTTTTTTTTATTCATGGGTAAACGCTTTTGACCGGAGCTATGAACCGGTTACAATTATCAGGTGGGCAGGGGGGAGACTAGACCTCGTGACCATCTTTATCGCAACGGAATTACTTAGCCAATCGAGCCAGGGCCCCTGCCCGTCATTCCAGCCAACCTAACTATGAGAAAAAACAAATATTTTTTTTGAAACTTTCAAAATAAGTAGAGGACTCATGCCTGGATGTGACGCATATTTTTTTGAAACTTTTTTCCAATAAAATAATTAGTTATGATTTTTTTACTGTGACTTTTTTAAAAACTAAAAGGTAATTTTCCAACCAACCTAACTCGATAAAAAAACCAAAATTCAAATTTTTTTAAGCCTATAGCTAGAAAAGCATAGAGTGTGACACAACTTTTAGATATCAAAAAGGTGAAATGGTTTGAAAGTTATGGATGTTTTTCAATCAGTGTGTCCATCAAGATTTTAGACACACACTATATAGAAAATTATTAATAATTATTTAATAAAATGATAACCAAACAAATCTTATATTTTTAGAAAGTTGATAATTTCTTATATAAACCCTTTTTGTTTTATCAATTTTGCATAAAAAAAGTCGTTAGCATGAAGGATGAAGTTCGAAGAAGAGAGTGAAACCTGCAAAAATGTTAGAATTGAGGGAAAGTCAACTATGACAGTCCCAAGCCTACATACAAGACAAAAGAGAAGCGAAACAGATATCTGTTATTAACGGATATCCATTTTGCTTCAGTAAAATATCATTTTCCCTTTTTTATGTTTTTCAAAATGGATATAACGGATATCCGTTTTGCTTTGGTAAAATATCATTTTCCCTTTTTTATGTTTTGCAAAATGGATATTCATTTTTCTTTACCCTATTCTTTTCATTATTTTTTAGTTGGTTACTAACTATCAATAGTTTAAATTACTAACTATAGTCAATGTATTCATGTCTTCTTGTATAACCACCACTACCAACCATAAGCTTGTGGTAACACATACAACCATCTAACCAATTCTTTCAACTTGTAGTATTGTAGTACATTCTCTTAACATAACCAAGCCTCTAGATTGTTCCACATGAACTTCAACTCTACTACAAGTGCACTTGCATTATTATTTATGCTTCTACTAGCACAATTAAATATGTAGTTGTGAGTACTTCAAATGACTCATGGTTAAGTTTCCATAGCATCACCACATGTAGACATATCTCCATGTATATCACAACATATAAAACTCACCACATCCTACCACATTACATTTTATCATTGTTCAATAGTTTCCATATAAACTCTCTCTTTCTCTCTCTCTCTCTCCTAGTTAAATCCTTTTCCTAGCTTTCCTAGTTTTCCTTTTCCTTTCCAATTTCCCAGAGAGAGAGAGAGAGAGAGAGAGAGAGAGAGAGAGAGACCTAGTTTTCTTGTTTTCATTTCCTTCGTCAATAAGGGAGAGAGGGAGATAGAGGGGAGAGATAGGGAGATAGAGGAATGATAGGAGAGAGAGAGGCAATAGATAGAGATAGCTAGATAGATAGAGAGAGGAGATAGATATGGATAGATAGAGGAGACAAAGGGGAGAGATAGGGAGATAGAGAGTGAACGAGATGTCCAGAGAGATAGGGAGATAGAGGTTTAGGGTTGCTCAGGTTTAGGGTTTAGGGTTTAAGGGTTAGGGGTTAGGTTTTAGGGGCATTATTTAGGGCTTTGGGGTTTTGGGAGAGAGAGAATTGCTTGAGGTTAGGGGTCAGGGTTTAGGGGCATTGTTTAGGGTTTATGAGTTTAGCATTGCTCAAGTTTAGGGTTTAGGGCTTAGGGGTTAGGGTTTAAGGGAATTATTTAGGGTTTATGGGTTTAGGGTTTGTTGGGTTTAGGGTTTAAGGTTTAGGGGTTTAGGGTTTAGGGTTTAAAGAGAGATAGAGAGGGGACTGATAGAGATTGGGAGAGATAGAGGAGATAGAGGGGAGAGATAGGGAGATAGAGAGTGAGAGACATGTCCAAAGACAGAGAGAGATTGAGAGGTAGAGAGATGGTAGAGATAGGGAGATATGGAGATAGGGAGAGATAGGAGATAGAGGCTTAGGGTTGCTTTGGTTTAGGGGAATTATTTAGGGTTTAGGGTTTATGGTTTTGGGGTTAGGGGTTAAGGTTTAGAGTTTAGCATTTAGAGAGAGATAAAGGACCAATAGGGAGATATAGAGGAGACCAAGGGGAGATATAGGGAGATAGAGAGTGAGGGACATGGCCAGAGACATAGGGAGAGAGATTGAGAGGTAGAGGGACAAAGGTGATAGGGAGATAGGGGAGAGATAGGGAGATAGAGGTTTAGGGTTACTTGGGTTTAGGGTTTAGGGGTATTATTTAGGGTTTAAGGCTACTTGGGTTTAAGGTTTAGGGGTTTGGGGTTTAGGTTTTAAGGGTTTAGGTTTTCTTAGGTTTAGGAGTTAGGGGTTAGGGTTTAGGGGTATTATTTAAGGTTTAGGGTTTATTGTTTAAGGGTTAGGGGTTCATGTTTAGAGGTTTAGGGTTTAGGGTTTATAGAGAGAGAGGAATGCTAGGGAGATATAGAGGAGACTAAGGAGAGAGATAGGGAGATAGAGGGTGAGGCACATGGCTAGGGACATAGGGAGAGAGATTGAGAGGTAGAGTGATGATAGATATAGGGAGATAAGGGAGATAGAGGTTTAGAGTTTCTTCTAACTCAAACTCTTTCCCTTGAGCATTGTATTAATTACAATCATATAATCCCCTTCTACTAAAAAATAGTTTACCTTCAATATCTTGGCTATTCCTAGCCTTGTTAATGTTAACTTCCCATATTGTCTCATTGTTGGTGTGTATACCCATGAAAAGAGGCCCACCATAGACCCTTTCACCTTGTCTTATTTTCCTACAACCTATTGTCCATATTATCGTTGTACATCATTTCGCTTATCACTTATAATCACATTATCTCTTGTTACTTTCTGATCTTTGATCTTCTATCAACTTTATTTGAAAATTTGAACCTTCTTCTCTTTCATCCCATTTACCACTCTACCATCACACTGACCATTACACTTTTTGAGGCATAGTCTTACTTGTTCGGATCCTATTTTTATATTAGTTTATTTTTGTTATCTTTTTCACTCTATCATCTCTTTGGGACATTGAACTCTCTTTTTCCCCTTGGGGAATCCACATTGACATTACAACCATCTTATTACTCCACACCTAATTGCTTCCTTCTCCTTGATTATTTTCCTCTATCATCCACATTTCATAGATGCAACACAAGTAGGCTCACATCCAAATGTTTTGTAGTTCTTTGTAATAAAAATCATAAAACTTACATAGGAAATGAAGGACCTGGGTGGCAAGGACACAATGCAAGCACCTAGTAATATAAAATAATAACTAGAATATAGGAATTTAATGAATGTGTACATACCTCATGACTTGTAATTGTGTATTCTTGTGTATACTTTATGATTGACATGTATTCAAGTGTACATACTTCATGAAATATGTGCATTCATGTGTATGCTTCATGACTTACATATATTCATGCGTATGTTTCATGACTTATGTGTATCTATGTGAATACTTCATGTATATTACATGTATTTACGTGTATTCTTCATCCCTTATGTACATTCATGTATATGCTTCATGAAGATCATGTATTCAAGTGTATACCTCATGATTTGTAGTGTATTCATGTGTATACTTCATGATTGATGTGTATTCAAGTGTATACTTCATGACAAGTACATGTATTCATGTGTATACTTTGTGACTTACATATATTCATGTGTAAGCTTCATGACTTACGTGTATCAATGTGCATACTTCGTGTATATTACCTATATTTACGTGTATGCTTCATGCCTCGTATCTTACATGTATTTATGTCTATACTTCGTGTATTATGTGTATGCTTCATGCTTCATGTATCATGTGTACTTATATGTTTCATGTCTCGCATGTATTTATGTGTATACTTCATAGATTACATATAGTTTCATGCTTTGTGAGGAAAACAAAATGGATATCCATTTTGGGGATGTGATAGCCATTGCTAGATATCTGTTGCCCAAAGAATTAAACTTTCAGAAATAGATATCTATTTTGAAAATGGATATACATTATGTAAATGCCAAAAACAAGACAAAAGGAATGTTTTTGTGCCCAACAATCGCACCCACAAACCCTATGTTGTTGAAAAACCCATGATTTCTACCTATTACAGTGAAAAAAACATTTTTGTGCACTTTTGGAGACACAATTTGCTTGTTACAATCATAAGGGTGATATTTTTATTCCCCTAATGAGGAGCAACAGTCGTTGTAAAGCAAAAAGGAGGAGGAAAGTTACATTAGAGGAAATTGAAGCAATTAGGGAAAATGATAGGGCAAGGAAGAGGATTGGAAGACCGTGTTTGGCAGATGCTCATCAAGGTGAAGCTTCTTCTTTACCATCTAATGACATGCAAATTGAAGATGATGATTTTTATTATAATAAAATGTTAGATAAGAATTAAATTGACCATGATATTGCAAATGAAAATGTTGCGAAATGTTATGAAACACTTATTGTTAAGAGAAATACCATGGACAAAGAAGAAGAATAAAAACAAAGACGTGTGTTTGAAGAAAGTGGATATGAACCTCATGATGTTGAATTTGCACTCCATAATCCATTTGTTGATAAAATTGATGAGGTTGATAACATGGATGAAACAATGAAAAACAATGTATCTCCAAATTACATAAGAAGAGAGGACGTTTGTCAAGAAGAGAATAAGAATTCATATGAAATTGGAAAACATCGAAGAACCCCAAAATGATTACTTGAAATTGTTGAGAACATAATGGAAAAACTTAAAGGCAAGAGGTCATCACAAACGATTTGGTTGTGGGCTTCAAAACTCTTCAATGAATGTACTTTGAGAATAAGACATTAACCGAACAATGCCAACTTTTTGTGCAATTACTAAAGACGTATAAAATGAGACCTTTACTAAAGAAATTAAAGATTCGGATAAACAAAGTGTCCGATCAGAATAAAATTATTGTTAGAAGCCTTTTCAATGCACTCAATTCTATTGGAAAGACTAACAAGGAGAAAGATAAAAAAGCTGCTCGTAGAGTGATAACAACCTCAATAGTAAGCAAACAATTAAAAAAGGCTCGATTAATGAGGCAAACTTGTGTTGACTTAAGATTGAATCGTAAAACATTGTCAAAAGCACTAGCATTAAGATCAAGACTAGATAGCCCTCTTGGAAATGATACTTGGGATTTTAGTGGTAGGCTTCCACGAGTTGACAAGAAGCTAATCAATAGCACAAAGGAAGAAATTGAATGATTTTGGCACACTAAATCTAGGGTATCACCAAATGCAAAAGATGTTTTAAAGTTAAGAATTGGTGATAAAGACTACACACCACATCCTAAACATTACTTGGAATGTAGCCAAACAACATTGTACAAATAGTATTGTGAAACACACCCAGGTATGACAATCTCACAAAGAGTATTTGAATCTCTTAAGCTATTTTATTGTATTCCTCTTAAAGTTCATAATACATGTTGTTGCAAATACCATGTAGAGTTTTCTATGTACCATGAATTATTATGCAATATTTGTTCTACTTTGCACAATAATGAAATATTACAGGAGTGTGGTGCAATTCAACTACCAAAGTCATCTAGGGAATTATTGGATCTATTTCTATGTATTAGAGATGATGGCTGCATTTTCTACAAGAATGATTGTTTAAATGAAAAGTGTTTACAAAGTGGTGGGTTATCAAAGTTTGTATCATGTTTTCATGAGGGCAGTGAACATGATTTTGGAAAGAGAATGGTTGAGGAAAAGAGATATGAGACAGTGAAATACAATTTGAAAAGTGGAGGTGAAGGTTCTAGATGTGAGTTGATTGTAAGAGAGGTAAGTATTGCTGATTTTATTGATGATTTTAAGAAATTTTTTTTCTACAAGTATGTCATACATAGCCACAGTCTCGATGGTTAGATCAACAGTTCAGGATGTGTAAAGACTTTTTCCCGATTGAAACTATTGTCTCTGTAGTTGTTTTTGTAGAAAACTACACATTGCAACCCCAAAATGAAGTTCAATCCCAGTACTACAATTCTATTCAGATTACTATTTTTGTTCACATCACATATAGACATGCCCCTGAGAGTACAGAAAAGAATAGGAAGATTGTCAGAGAATACCATTTTTACTTGAGTGATGATCGATCTCATTCATCAGAGTATGTGCAATATTGTTTTCAACAATTTTATGGGTTCTTGCAAGAAAAAGATATTAGAATTGATCAACATCTCATTTGGTCAGATAATTGCACCTCTCAATTCAAGAATGCTCGTATATTCTATTGGTTGAGCAGAATGCATGTAGAGATGGGTAGACCTCATATTTAGAATAGAGATGGGTACACCTCATATTTAGAATTTTTTTGAAGCTAGGCATAGAAAAGGTGAACATGATGGAGCAGGTGCATGTGTGAAGAGAGCTCTTTTTAAAGAACAACTAAAGATTAGAAGTGGTGCTACATTCAGTGATACAAATTTTATTGTTAAGTGGTGTAACTATGCATTGTCACAAGGAGTGGCTCTTGATTCGGAAGTGTTAAGGGAAAATTGAAATGATTATCAAATATATCAAATAAACCCAATAACTCAATGGAAAAGCAAATAAACAAGATCAAACAAACAAAGAACTAAAAACTTTGCAAACCTCAATTCTTCATAGCTTCGATTGGTCGCCTATCTCAATCGATCTTGTGTATGAATATGGCCCTTAGAAGGTGCACTTCCTTGTTATTTCTTCAAGATGTCAACAGAGAAGGGCTATGATAGTTTATTGTAATGAAGATGAGCTTCACAACAATGATAATGGTGATAGTAACAAGTTGATCGCAAGCAATGAAGGAATTGGTGCCAAAGGCACACTGTAATTCCTACAGAGTAAGGGTACTAAAAGCTTGGATGATTAAAATAGAAGAATAGGGTTGAATTTATAGACTTGTGAGAGAGAAGATCAACGCTATAGAAAGAATGAGAAGATCAATGGTATAGAAATCTTGAGAGAATGTGTGCGAATAGAAAGAAGACAAGTGTCACACAAAAGCTATTTTGTTTGAGTTAACTGCTTTCTTTTATAAAGATAAGAATTGCTTTCATAAATTAGAATATTTTTTTCTAATTTAAGAGTTATTGATAAAAACAAGGTTGATTGAGTCAGTTAACTCAACTTGTGATTTGCTTTTGCATGATTTGAGAGAAATTAAATAATAAATTATTTAATTTTGTGCGCATGAAGAAGAAGACTTATTTTTAGAAGATTTGGAAGATTTTTGAGGAATTTGAAGATAAGAAAGCAAATTAAATAAATAAATTTATTCAATTGTTTGTGCATACTTTGGAAGAATGAATAAAATATTGGATTGTATTTTATTTTTTTGAGATTGAGAGAATTTAAATAAATTTGATTGATTTATTTAAAATTGGAAGAATAATTGACTTAATTAAATAATTAAGAATTATTTAATTGTTTGGAAGAATTTAATTAAATAAAGGATTTTATTTAATTTTGACTTTAGAAGAGGTAATTAAATATTTTAATATTTAATTAACTTAGAGGAATATGAATCAAATAAATAAATTTGTTTATTTATTTATTGATAGAGGAATTAGAAGGAATAAATATTAAGAATATTTATTTAGACAGAGTCGTGTCATTTTTAGGCATATACATTTTTTCCCTCTTTGATGCAATGTGTTTTATCACGTTGCTTCAAAGAATAAATTTTCTGATAATGATACATGCCCCAGTTTGCCCTTGGTACAGGTTATGATGATAGGATGCCCCCTTGGGAGATTGAACGGGAAGAAGGCAGAAGGACATGAGATGGACAATCTCACGAAGGAGGTGAAAAATAGGGTAGATTTGAAGATAATGGGTTACTATTCAGAGAAACAGGAAGAAACAGGCTTGGGAAGTAGTCACAGTCACCACATAGCCAGTTAGGGTACACTTGCTATATATAGGAGTTGGGTCCATAACACAAGTCATTTGCACACTTGGATTTTGTTGATAGGTCTCTTAGAGCTTAGGAGAGCAGAGGAGCATAGAGCAGTTGGCATAAAGATGGATATTCCACGCGAGGAGCACCGCTTTGAGTGAGTTCAACGGTTCGATCGGCCAGTTGAGGTAGGACCACTAGTATGTAGTTCGACAAAACTTGCCTAGGGTCATTTATTAGTGCAATAAATGCTAGGAAAACTTGGGGAAATGAATGCGCAACAACAGTGTTTTGACACATTTGCCATGCGAAATCGCGCATCTGGTGCGTTTCCGCGCATGTAGGATATGAATCGGTGCATGCATACTATCTACGCATTTGCAATAAGAAACTGCGCATTCATTAAGAAGTTGCACTTTTGTGATGTCTTGTTGCGCATGAGTGTAATGTTACGCATGTGCTATGAAATTGCGCATATGTGATATGAACCAGCGCATTCATTGTGAAGTTGTACTTTCGATATGTTTTGGCGTATTTGCGACCTGTTTTAGTGCATTTGCACTAGGATAGTCAGTTTACTTAACGAAATTGACTCAATTCACATCTTGATCGATGCGTCAATCAATAAGCAATCTCTGAGATTGCAAAAATCTAGTCAAGAGATGATATATTGTTTTGATCAATTTGATATGTTAAGTAAGTGATAGGATAGTTTGATACTTTGAATAGTTTTGTAGTTTTTGGTTGATGCATTAGTTTGCTTGATTACAGGAGGACATTCGTGATGTACTTATGTCGTGGGAGCAGTTTCCCTTGCCATTATTGCAGCGGTACATGCTCATAGAGATGGATCAAGAGGCTCTCAGTGCTCTAGGACTTGACTATGTTTGCTTCATGCCCGCGGTTCATGCGAACCTTAGTTTGTTGATTGCGGTAGTGGAGCGATTCCACAGCAAGGGCGGGACCTTTCACCTGCCTACTGGTGAGATGGTGATTACCTTGGACGATGTCTACAGGATTATGCATCTACCAATCCAGGGTGAGCTCGTGGAGTATGAGGCTTAGCGTGATGCCGGACTGGCAGAGTGCAGACGAGTATTTGATGATGTAGAGTTAGAGGGTCAAGTTATCTCTTAGCAAGACATTCATGATTTCTATGACTACTTCCCAAGGATAGTGGCTAGATTGATTGGGGGTGTTGTCTACCCCGATAGGAGGTCGCATGGATTCCCTATTGATTGGGGTAGGACCATGGAGAGGATGGTTACAGAGGGCACCCGTTTTGCATGGGGTGTCTGTGTTTTGGCTCACTTATACCATGACATGCATAAGGTGGTATACCACAGGGGTGCTAGTTTGTCGGCAGGCATTTCATTGCTTTAGTTTTGGCTATGGGAGCATATTGCTATTACTTGGCTGATGTGTGTCTTTTCTAGGGAGAGGGGTGAGCTGTATAGTTATGGATATGCAGGTGTTGTTTCCTAGTATAAGCTGGGAAAGCTTGAGTACTAGAGACATGTGCTGGATAATGTAGATAGAGTTATCTGGCACCCATATCTAGACTATGAGCCATGGGATGATGAGGCCAATGAGCTTCCATACTGCTTTCAGACTCAGTGGCTCATTGGGAGGACATGATTCATTTTAGAGAGGTAGTTTGGGAGGATATAGGGTCGACCGCAGGGGCAGGCACTATTTTCTCGGACACCCGCTGAGTGGTTTATATGGGGCCCAGTTGCTTCCTTCAAGGAGACATTAGCAGAGTTTCAGCAGATTCCCTACATGGCTTGGCTGATGAGGAGAAAGGTGATAGATGTAGGGATGACGCAGATTATGAGGAGTGGTTTGCTGCTCATCTATTCCTGAGATATTTAGGACCTGGAGAGTTGGTTCCTCACTTGGATGAGGAGGATTCAGATGATGAGGGTGGTGGAGGCAGAAGGAGGAGGAGATGTAGTAGGGGGAGAGGAGGATGGGGAGATGGAGGATGGGGAGATGGGGATGATGGAGGTGATGGAGGAGATGGTGGAGATGGAGGTAGAGGGAGGCAGGGACAGAGGAGGAGAGTGGGAGAGGGATCCTCCCAGTAGCAGTAGGTAGTTCAGCCACAGGTTGCACCATAGGTAGGACAATAGTAGGTGCCCTAGTAGCAGGTGCAGGCATAGGTACATCAGTAGGTGCAAGTTCCCCAGGCTCCTGCCCAGCCTGATCTATAGCAGTAGGGTGTTGCCACACTACAAGGTCAGGTGAGACAGCTCAGGGCACATCTCAGAGCAGTAGAGTCCCAGAGAGAGTCAGATGCACGGATTATATCTGGGCTCAATGTCAAATGGGATACAACATTGGTGAGGGTGCGGGCTCTCAGATTAGAGAGAGACTCGGCTTTGGCAGCCTTGGGTACGGATGAGGCCACTACATTCTTGGTTACATAGGTGTAGCAAGGATAGGCCCATGTACATCAATTGTAGATGCAGATTGCACAGATACAACACGAGCTTGCTAGAGCATAGTCTTAGACCCAGTACTACAGGGGATTGCATCACAGGGCGGTGCCAGTAGACCAGAGGGCGCCCAGCTACAGGAGCCAGTTTGTGGTAGGCACATCTCAGAGGGCAGGGGGTTCATGATCAGTAGTGTCTGCTATGGGTCCACAGTAGTTCGGGGTGAGCAGAGGAGGGGATGGAGAGGGTAATGCTGGGAGTAGTGTCCCATGGCAATAGGGCTAGCTGACACTACACTTGTACCAAATTTTGATTTATGTATACACTTTTGATGGCTCAGATAGCCTGATATGTATATATTTGTATCATTTTGTACCAAGACATGTATCAGTATTTATATGATGTATACACTTTACATGAGTTGACTCAGAGATGACAGACACTTTGATATATTGTACATTTAGACATGTTTTATGTTATATTTATATTATGATGTAGCTATATGTTCTCTATATGCAGCTGTTTATGCTATATGTCATGGATGCAATATATCGTATGATGTTTCACATGTGATGCACACGTTTATTTCATCTATATGATACTATGTGATGTTTTGACACTATGATGCTTTATGAGATATGATTCTAGGACTCTTGATATGATGATGATATATATGTACTTAGATGTTTTCTTGATGATCTAATATGCAAATGTTTTCTATATGATTATGCAGTTTACGCGATGTGATTCTAGGACTCTTGATATGATGATGATCTATATGTACTTATCTATGTTTTTGATTTTTTCTGTTGACACTATGTTATGAAGCAAATTATATATGGATGATCTAATGCATTTGTATGTATGCAAATGTGTTAATCATGTTAATGACTATCTCATGTGATATTATATGCAGACTATGCTATGTTTTTGCTCTGTCCAAATGTACTCAATTGACACAGAAATGACACATGATAGAAGATTGACTGATGGCAGAATCACAAGCTTTTATTTGTGAACATTGATACTCTGCATTTTGGATCTTTATTGTATGGGATATGGATGTAAATGGATATGATATGGATGTGAACAGTTTTTTTTCATCTTGATATTGCAAATATTTTGAAGTGCTTATTTCATCATTGGGTGAATTTTTTGGTACTTTTCCCGAATGTTGTAAGTTAATACAAGCATCTAGGTCTGATTAAACCAAGATGACCTGAGTATTTCTTACATGGATTTTGATTTAGCAAGTTAATACAAGCATCGAGGTATAATTGAACCGAGATGACTTGAGTATTTCTTGCATATCAACATACAAGGATTGCCTCCTTTCATGTTAGAACTTGGATGTCCTCGATGATCTTCTTTTGATCATGTCATTAGACAAGGCTTCACATTACTAAAGATTGATCCACAAACAACAAACAAAGAAAATAATTATGCCCCCATCATAGCATCTCTAGCTTTTGGCATCCTCAGGTAGCGTAGGAAGACATGATAACAAAAATCAAGATGCCTGTAACTTAACCTGATCGTAAATACAAAACATTCTTGCATTAGATGTGTTTTTCTTGCCATAATGTAGATAGAATCATTTTGCTTTGCTCTTGGTTTTGCTTTACGTTGGATAGGTTGATGGATTGCATCAAAACTTCTTCTTTTGGGAGTGGGCTCTATTGCGTTTGCATGCCTGGTGAAAGGTATCACCAACCTTATTGGTGAAATAGACCCTAAAGGACTGACCTAGTGTCTCGGGGGCTCATTGCTAAATGGCGTTGCCTACATGATGACACAGAGGCAATGTAGTTTGGGGTGAACTCTCATGGACCTAAGACCTAGGTGATAGAAAGTGGCGTGGAGTCAGATAGAGAGAAGGACAAATGACACATGATGAAATGGATGAGAAGTGTAGCCCCGGGGGCACATTGAAAATGGCCTTGCCTATGTGACGACACAGAGACAACATAGTTTGGGAAGAAGCCTGATACTGACGATGGACGCTAAGACACGCTGACACTATGGATATGGTACTTCGGCAACCTTAGTTGATAAGGTGACAAAAAGAGATAGAGTATAAAGCCATGATAGGTCATCATTAGGTTACACAAAGTGTTTTATTATGGAACAAATATGGATCAGATGAGGAACGATGGTAGGAAGAATGGACACAAAGTGATTGGTTTCCCAAAGATGGAGGAAGCAATTTATCACAAGTAGCACTTGTTTACTAGGTTTTCACCACTTGTTTTTATTTGTACGAAAGCTAAAAGTACACATGACGCCTATTTGCCAGGTTTTCACCATGGTAGCTATCTAAGGCTCTTGTTTGCTAGGTTTTCACCAAAGGACAATTTTTTTGTTGTTTTTCCATTTTTTGATTTTTTTGATTTTTTGAATTTTTGCCCCCTTACATTGTGGTTCTCTTAGGTGTAGAACCGACGAAGATGCATACTGTTGATTGGTCATCGAATAGCTCAGCTTTTGATGTTGCTAACTGATATGCCCTTGATCCATAGGTAGCAATGATGACATAAGGACCAAGCCAGTTGGGCTTAAACTTTCCTTTCTTTTCCTGATCCTATTGATTGCGGGGATTTTCCTTAAGAACTAGATCACCAACATTGAAGATCCTTGGACGGACCCTGTGATTGTAGCTTCGTGACATTCTCTGTTGATAGGCTTTGAGATGGTTAAAGGCATGTTTCCTTCTCTCTTCCAACAAATCTAACTCTTGCAATCTGGAAACTCTGTAGTCTTCATCAGTAATAAGACCTTTTAATGACACCCTGAAAGATGGTAACTCGACCTCGATGGGAAAAATGGCTTCTGATCCATAGACAAGGGCATATGGGGTAGCACTTGTGAGAGTGCGTATATTGGTTCGATAGGCCCACAGAGCAAGATTGAGTTGGATGTGCCAATCACGACTGATGTTGTTGACAGTTTTCTTGAGAATTTTCAATATTGTTTTGTTAGATGCCTCTGCTTGGCTGTTGCCTTGGGGGTAATAGGGGGTGGAGAAATAGTGTTAGATTTTGAATTTGTCACAAAGCTCTTGAACATCCTAGTTCTTGAAAGGTCTTCCGTTATCCATGACTATGGATGAGGGAATTTTGTATTTGCAAATGAGGTAATTAAGGATGAAGGAGGCAATCTGTTTGCTTATGACATTGGTGAGTGGAATGACTTCAATCCATTTGGTAAAGTATTCAGTGGCAGTTATTATAAACTTGCGGTTGTTGGATGATGGATGGTGGATTTATCCCACAAGGTCGAATCCCCATTGACAAAAGGGCCAAGGTGTCATTAAAGGTTAGAGCTCTTGAGATGGCACACGGATGAAGTTACCATGTATTTGGCACTGCTTACATTTCTTCACAAACTAATATGAACCAATGTCCATGTTTGGCCAATAGTATCCCAAACGCATGAGTTTCTTAGCTAAAGAAGGACCGCTAGAGTACGTTCTGCAAATTCCTTTGTGCATGTCTTGTAAGGCGGTTTGATATTCTTCATGTTCTTAACATCAGAGTAAAGTACCATCCAGACCTTGTCGGAATAGGGTATCGGCGATAATGGTGTAACGAGAGGTTTGGCGAAGGAAGGTTCGACATTGGTCAGAAGACAAGTCAGGTGGTAGAGTGTTATCCTTGAGGTAAGTGTAAATCTTACCATACAAAGGTGAATCAGATCTGACTAATAGGCATATGGAGTGTGTTTCAGGAAGATCGTAAGCTAGTTGCATAACTGACTCTACCAAGAACTCATACCGTGACTCATTCTCTGGGATCTCGAGGAGCAAGGTAATGGTATGGCATCTGTTGCTTTGTTTTCAATACGAGGTGTCTGCTCAAAGGAGAAGATCACAAAATACTCTTTAAAGTCATCTACCATACACTTGTATGGTATTAACTTGTCATCTTTGGCCTGATAGTTGTCATTAACTTGATTGATTACTAGTTGGGAGCCGCCATAGACATGTAGCTCTTTTATTTTTCATTCTGCTGTCATCTTGAGACCAATGACCAAGGCTTCATACTCTGCTATATTGTTTGTGCATGGGAATAGAAAACAATAAGACTTAGGTATGGTATCACCTTAAGGCGTGACCAACAAGATTCCTACCCCTGATCCATGGTT
Organism: Cunninghamia lanceolata; assembly: GCA_027924645.1. Taxonomy (NCBI): domain Eukaryota; kingdom Viridiplantae; phylum Streptophyta; class Pinopsida; order Cupressales; family Cupressaceae; genus Cunninghamia; species Cunninghamia lanceolata. The sequence continues at coordinate 16,463,404 of BSBN01000021.1, read as the reverse complement.
TGTATAAGATTCATCAAAGTAGATTTTTCATGAGTGTGTTGTGATACTGAATATGGATTCATCTAGAAACTTGAATGTCATTGGTGTGGTATCCTGCAATGGTGCTTTTGCTAATTGATCGACAATGATTTGACCTTTGATAGCCTTCCTTTCTACATACTCGATGTCATATTCACTTTGCTTAATAGGTACTTCAGTGGATATATCTTTGCAATAAGCTTGACTGAATGTGCTAGCTTGTAATGTCATAGTTTTTGGGAAGCAAAAACCACAACAAGACATGATCTTTCTATTTGGGAGTATTGCAGCTCATAGCCCACCAATGTGCGACTAATGTAGTAGATAGCTCTTTTTTTGCCTTTATAATCCTGTTGTGCTAATAGGGCTCCGAGAGCTGTTGGTGTAGCAGATATGTAAAGTAATAGCAGCTTTCCTTGGATATGAGGCATCAAGATAGGTCAATTCATAAGACACTCCTTCAGTTTGCCAAATGCTTCTTCCCACTTCTCATCCCATCTAAATGGAATATTTTTATGTAAGAGATGACTGAAAGGTTGGCACTTGTCTGCCAGTTGTGAAATGAACCAACGAATTACCTGTAACTTACCTTGTAGAGACCACAATTGAGTGATGTTCTTTGGTGGTGGTATTTCCATGATAGCTTTAACTTTGGAAAGATCTACCTCGATCCCATTTGTTGATACAATGAAGCCCAAGAGTTTTCCGAAGGTTACTCCAAACACACATTTCTTTGGATTCAACCTGACTTTGAATTGTTCTAGTCTCTGAAAGACCTTCTCTAGTACATCTAGGTGGGATTCTCTTGTGAGTGACTTTGCAAGGATGTCATCTACATAGTCCTCCATTGTGACGTGCATCATATCATGGAAGATAGTGGTCATAGCATGTTGATATTTTGCCCCTACATTCTTTAACCCAAATGGCATGACATTCTAGCAGAAGGTGCCCCATGGACAAGTGAAAGCTATTTTATGTTGGTCTTTTGGTACTGTCTTGATTTGAGTGTATCCTGAGAAGCCATCCATAAGAGAAAGCATAGTATGTCTTGCTGTCAAGTTGAGTATGATATTAATATTGGGCAACAGAAAATCATCCTTGTGGTAAGCTTTGTTGAGATCTCAGAAATCATTACATAATCTGACTCTGCCATCAGGTTTGGACATTGGCACTATGTTGGATACCCACTCTAGATAGTCTATGGCCCTGATGAACCCTACATCCAACAGTTTCTTGAGTTCCTCTTTTACTAGTAATGCAATGCGGGGATACATCTTCCTGAGCTTTTGCTTGATTGGTTTGACTCCTGGATTTAGTGGAAGATGATGTAGAATCAAATCTGGATCTAAACTAGGCATATCTGTGTATGACCAAGCAAAGTTGACTTGCTTTTTCTTGAAGAATGGTACAAATTTTGTCTTTTCCGGTGGAGATAGAGACTTTGCAAAGTGAATGATCTTAGGATTATCCTCTGTTCCAATGTTGATAGGTTTTGTAGGTTCCACAACAATCTGAGACTTCTCTTGGTACATGTCATTGGGGAGAGTGTCAATCCTTCCATTGTCTGGCGCCTCAGAGAGGTTTTCACCATTCGATGCATCCTTTATTTTTACTATTTTGGGATATAATACTACTGCAGAGTAGTTTTCACCATCAGATCCAATTTTTATTTTTATGTTTGTTGCGATTGGAAGGCTGGCACCCTCTCCAAAATAAGCCACAGTGTTGAGTTCAATGGTGAAGCTAGCTTTACGATCTCATGTAGGTAGGTGGTCCCTAAGTTCCATGTAGTCAATATAGGTATCATCATTTTGGAACATGTCTAGTTGTAGGGTTCCTTGTAAATCCCAGTCGATAAGTTTAGGATGCACAAGGGGGAGGGGATCGGAAGATAGATCTGATTCATTGGGTGCGATAGTTTGAATGGATATACGGTCAAGATTTAGATTGGTAGGGATAGGATTAGGGATGGTACTTTCCTCCAGGTTGTTTATCATGATGGAACTCTGGCCTTCCTCAAAAGTCATACTCTCAGGGGTGGGCGAATCGCACTTTAATGGTCTATGCGTTAGTGTTTGTCCCTCACGGTAGGGGATATATGTTTGAATGGTGTCAATTTCTTTGTCCTCATAGGAGTTCTCTATGAGTTTATCCCATTCATATTCATTGGAATCTGTGTCACTATCCTCTTGAAGGGTATGGATCATTTCCACAAGACAAGCATTTGCCTTAGCTTTGCCTTTGTCCTTGTATCCTAGCCCTTTTGAATTTCTCGCCAATGAGGATGAGGAAGGTCGAATGGGTTCGATGATTCCTTCTTTTCTTAGGCCAATGGGACCTTGTCCTTCATAACCCATTCTGTGTAAGATAGAATCACCATGCCCATAGATTTCCATTGGGAGCTTAAGTGGTTCTTGTTGTGTGTTATCTTCTTCTGTGTAGAGCCATTGCAAGACGTCTCTTTCCTCTGTTTCACCTGATAGGGTCCCCCATTTTATAAAGGGAGCTGTGGGAGGTTTGGGAGGAGCAGATGGCTTTGGAAAAGGTGTAGGTCACCCAAATGATCTTTGAGATATAGGCATTTTGGCTAAATTTAGGTTGTGATCGATGGAGTATTCCCCTACCCTTGTTTCTTTGATGGTGATTTTTTGCTCTTTGGGCTTGGACGAGGAAGCTTCAGAGGTAGAATCATGCTATGAGATGGGGGATGTGGAAGCTCTATTGTTGGGTATGATGCAATCAAGCTTTGAGTGGATAGAGTTACAATGCTGAAAGGGATCTGGATCACCTTGGATGGTGATTTGTTTGCCGTTATGAGGAAATTTGATGCATTGGTGGTAGGTAGAAGGCACAGCTTTCATGGCATGAATCCAGGGTCTACCTAAGAGGATGTTATAGGCTAGCTCCCTGTCGAGGACTTGGCAAACAACATCCTTTATCATGGGTCCAAATTGTATTGGTAACACCACTGTTCCTCTGGTAGTTCTTTCTTCTTCATCAAAGGCCTTAATGGTGATCTTTTTCCTAGGATCCACTGCAGCTTCTGAGAACCCCAATGTAAGGACTAGCTTGAGTGTGCAAATATTTAAACTAACTCCTCCATCAATGAGAACTCTTTTGATACGGTGTTTATGAATGAAGGTGATAAGATGCAAGGGTGTGTTATGGGGCTGAAACACTAAAAGGTCATCCTGTTCAGTAAATGATAAGGTGCTAGAGGAGGTTAGATTTCCTACCATGGCTTGAAACTTCTCTTGGGCCAGGTTTGTGGGCATAGGTGTTTCCACTAGGGCTTTATCAAGAATTTCCTTGTGGGAGGGAGACAGACACAACAACTCTAAGATAGATATGTGGGCAGGAGTTTTTTGAAGTTGGTCTATGACACTATACTGATGGGAGTTAGACAGACAAGGTGACTACCTTGGAGGAAGCATGTTTAAAGTGATCTTACTACTGTGGGTGATGATGCTACAAGTAGTTTTGTTGGGTCTTGACTGTTGGTTGGATGTGACCACATTGACTTGTGGGATGTGCTCTGATATGCAGTTGACGGTATAATCGAATGGCACGCTCGCATAGTTAGCATTGTTGTGTCTGTTGTTTTGATTCTTCATGTTGTGGTTGTTATTGTTGTTGTTGTTGTTGTTGTTGTATGGTCTGTCATGGTGGAAGAGTGGATCCTTGTATGCCACGTGTCTCGTTAGAGGTATGTTGTTTAGTACCTACTTGATTTTGGTCAAGTATGTCTTGAATGACATTTTTTAGACAGATACAGTCATTGGTCTTATGGCCTCTTCCTCTATGATACTCGCATAAATTAGTATCTTTCCAATAGTGAGGTTTAACTTGAGGTTCATAGTCGCTAGTGGGAGGAAGAGTGATCTCATTGTTGGCTAATAGCTTTCTTAACGCTGACTCCTGGGACTCCCCTAGTGGTGTGAACTTTCATCTAGGAATGGAGGTGAACCATTTCTTTGGCTCACAAGGGAAGGTTTTGTTTGGCGTAGCATTGCTTGCTTCTCCTTTAAGAGTGAAGATTGGTTGTTGTTTGGGAGCTGCTACTTTGGCATCGACTACTCCATCATTGACGACATTTTTGTTCTTTGTCCAAACTTTGACTTATCCATGGTGTAGTTAGAGTTAGGGGTGTCCTTGTACAACTTTATTTGCCCTTTGGTGATCATAGCTTTCTCAATAAATAGTCCCATCTCAATGACTTTCGTAAATGAGGTAGGGCATTGAATTTGGATTTGGTAACTTAGATCGGGGTTAAGGTTGTTGATGAACATCTCCGTCATTTGCTTCTCAGGCACGTGATATGAGTATTTACTCATGAGTTGTCTCCATCTTTGTAAGAAGGTGGTGAAAGATTCACCACTCTTTTGCTTTGTATTGCATAGGTCAAGCATGGAAACTTCGTGTTCAATGTTATATTAGAAGTGTATGACGAACTTATTTACTAACTCATCAAAAGTTTTGATACTCAGGGGAAGTCTTGAGAACCATTCCATGGCTTGACCACTTAGAGATCTAGGGAATAGTCTCATTAGGAAAGTTTCATTGTGAGCTACTTCTAGGCATGCGGCACTAAATTCCCTAATGTGATCTCTTGGGTCCCCTTTCCCTTTGTACTTGTCAAACTTAGGAGCTTCAAATCTAAAGGGGAAAGGTACCATGTTTGAGCTTTTGTCAAAGGGATATGGTGAGATATCCTCCAATGAGTAAGTTTTAGTGGGTGGCCCTATTTGGAGATCTGCCACTTTCTATATTAGGCTCTCGATTTGTTTTGTTAATGTGTCTAGAGGTATGTTGGAGTCTGTTGTTTTCTTACTTTTGTCTTTGTCAAGGGAGCTTTCCTCATTTGTGCTCTTTTTGTGAGTTCTTTCCTCTCCTGGTTCTTTTAAAACACTGACGTCAAAGTTGGCAGGGAGTTTGAGTCCTTAGTTTGCAAGATAAAGAAAGTACTTTTGAGGGTCTTCGTTGAGCATTTTAACCATCATATGCTAAAATTTCTGATCTTGGAGGGCTCCTTGGAAGTCCTCATGGGATATTTTCTCATCACTATCATGAGGGGACACAATTTTGTTAGATGTTCTAGCCATTTCAAGTTGCTTTTGCTTTTGTAATCTGGTTAATACCATGCAAGGCAACATGGGAAGAAGTGGGGTGGGACTAGAGACTCTAGCAAGGTGTTGGTGGAGATTGTTGAGAAGAGGATACTTGCGGTGATGAGATTCAAACAAGGGACCCTTTTGATCAATGATTCCAAGTAAGTTGGTTGACACAAGATGATAGCCACAAGTAAGGATAGCCAGTACCCGTTTACTATGTAGAGACTAGTCTTGCACAAAGACCACTAGTGAAGTTTCGAGAGAAAAGGATGTCTGATCCTTGATAGTGGAGACTTACTAGGGTTACTTGAATAAAAAATGATCTAAAAAAGGTCTTGCACTAATATGATATAGGTATTTTGACTTGTTTATGGGAAGACTTGGTAAAAGGTGGACGAGACGACTGACGAAAGAGAGGGTATGCTATGAAAATAGACAGAAGAGGTGACTGCATGGTAAATTTGATCTTAGAAACTAGAACAAGGTTGAAATGCGTACCTAGAAAAGCTAAAAATTTTCTCCCAAAAGATGTGGAAATGCTCACTGTTGCGAATGCGTAGCAATAAATGCACTGAAACAGAGGATAAAAGCACAACAAGTCGAGACAAATGTGTATCTCTGGTAAATGGTAGAAGTGCAATAACAAGTGATAAATGCGCAAAAAATTGAGGTATATGCACAGTAGGTCGAAATGGATGCGCAACTCTATAGGACAGATGCACAACTCTGGTTTTCTTGACTCTTTTTGCAAATTTTTGGCATGTTTTTCAGTGTTTTTGGTTTTTTTTGGTTGCAAGTTGGTCTTTTTTTGGGGAACCTTGCGGAGCATCTATATGTTGATCATGATGATCATGATCCTTCTCCGTCATCACTTCATCTATTTTCACTTCCTCCCCTTGTTGAGGTTGATCGTCCTCCTTTTGCTTTTCTGTTTCTTTTGCCATGTCCACCATACCGGATGCTGTGGATTCTACTTGTGGTGCTGATGTTTGTTCTGCAGCCTTTATTTGTTCCGGTCCTGCACTGTCGACCTCTTGTACTTTGGTAGCTGGGTCCTCTATTGTTTCCTCCTTTTCATTAGCCTTTGCTTCCTAAACCTCTATTATAGCAGGTTCTGCTGATGTATCACATGGGCTTTGTTGTCCCAATTCCAGAGTATGGCCTTCTGATTCTGCCATCTCTATCTCTTCTGCTGGGAGCCCTCTGTCAGGTGATCCTGCTGGTTATTCAGGACTTGCATCCTGTTTGTCTGTCAGGTCTACCACTACAGGACTTGTCACCTCTGTAATCAATGTATCTAGCCCTATTTCTTGGGCTACCTGCTCTAGGCTCTTTTCTTGCTCCGCCTCCACCTGCTTCATTTCTTCCAGTACCGTTTGTACTGGTGGTGGCCTGTGGGGGTCATGGTTGTACCAGCAGCAAGTGTCTCCATCTTCTGTGCAGTAACATCCTGCACCACCTCATCATCAGACAAGTTTATTGTCTCGTCCAGTGAGACATGTCCTTCTGCTTATGTTTGGACAGCTTCTTTCATCTGTTCTTCTGTAAGTTCAGTTTTGAACTTGACAATGGTAGGAAGTGGAACATCATGCTGAATTTCCTTTGGTACTTCACTACCTACCCCTTGTAATAGTGTAGGGGGTTGGCTTATTCCACCTCTCATGGAGGTTCTTGGTCTCTTAGGTGTGGTGGACACCAGCACCTGTGGAGCTCTCCTCTTCCTTTTTATTATTAAGGGAGCCTCTTCCTCTTCAGGCTCCTCTTCTATGAGGATATTCTCTGTATCAAGTTTCCTTGAGGATTGACCCACCTCTAGGGTCTCCGTGATTCCAGCCTCTGCTGTCTTACTCTTCATGGGCTTTTCTTTCTTCGGAGGGGATTTTGATTCTGATCCTGATCCTGATCCAACTGCCTCCTCAGCTACAAACACTGCCCTTTCAATTATAATCCCTTTTATTCCTTTATCCACCTTCTTGACCCTTGGGGATCTTTTGCTCTGTTGTTGTGGTGGAGGGATTCTATCTCCTTTGGTCTTCCTTTTCTCAACTAGGAAGTCATCATATCCATCCCCAGAGGTATCCTGTCCCTTCTTTTCGTTGTCCACCGTAATGGCAACACCTTTCCTTTTCAATGCCTCCACCTGCTCATCAACCCAAGCTTGAGTTAGTTGTATGGTCCTGGCAATGAATGGGTCCAAGGATATGTCCTCCTACATGGTGAGGTCAGGTGCAGAGATGGTGTCATTATATATCTTCTTTTGTTCATATTCATCTGCAATTGTCCTGCCATCATCCTTCTTCAATTGTTGGGGAATGGGGATGCAGTCGAAAGTTCTAATTTGGTTCAGAGTTAACCTCTGATACCTTCTTCTCCTGGCTTCTGCCTCATCTTCGCAGTCAGCCCAAAAATCCTCTAGGTGCCTCTGGTGAATAGGCTTTCCTAGTATCTTCTGTATCCTACCGTAAGGATCATATGGTCTCGTAAGTGGGAAAGGCTGCAGATTCATTTTATTTAGGGTGACCATCACCTTCTTTATATTATCTGAGTCAGGGCACATATAGCTGCCAATGCTGACTGAGAACAAAATTGGTGGTAGCTTATTGGCATCCTTGTACATTTTTATCATTGTGGAGCCCTGCCTGATAAATTCCATTAGTATTACTGCATCAGTAGGATACCTCGGCAGCATCATGGGATGTCCCTCAAAACCCTCAACCCTTATATAAGAAAAGGTTGCAAACTATATATACCAGGCCCCATGCCTGTAGACTATTTCTTGAGCCTCCATGCTCAATCTCTTTGTTCTATCCTCTTCCATGGTCCTCACCAGATGCATAGAGAATGCATCATTGACCAGTTTGTAATCCTTGAGGTAATTGGTTCTCTACAGCTGGGGATGATGATCCCAAATATACACTGCATTTGTGCCTGTGAGCTTTCCATCTGTAATTAAAGCATCAAAAGTGCCGTTATAAGCACAGGAATAAACAATATATGATGACATATAAAATGCACAATTTGAACCTCCCAGGTTCATCAGCTGCTCATGCAGAGCATCACTTATTATCTGGCCCTAGAGTGGCTTGATGTCTGAATACAGACACATCATGATTATTCCATACATCCAATCTCTGAAACTGCCAGCATCAGGCTGGCCTGTTACTCTATTCAGGAGGACAATCATGTATTGTTACTCCTCACTGAAATCATACTTGAACAGGTGCACAGGAAGTTTGGCTGCTGCAGGGTATGTGCTGTTCTCAGCCCACCATTGGTACGTATTCTTCTTGGTTACTTTCTTGTTAGCTTCATATTCTCTTTCAGACTTCTTCAGGTCCACGCTCTTAACTTTACTGCCTAGTGGCAATCCAAATGTCCGGGAGAGACCCTTGATGGACAGGTCTGCATATATCCTCCCATGCTTCATCACTTGCCTTGTCTGAGGATTATAATTCTGGGCACATTCTATGACCAGCTCCGGAGATTCCATGGAGTAAGGAAAACTGGCAGCGTTCCACATCCCTGATACGAACACTGCATCCAACACTGGACTCTTATCATTTCCATCATTCAACTTTGCTGACCAGGCTTCCAAATTGGTGCTTCCCTGATGGGTATCCATAATTGCTCCATATTTAAACAGGACCCCTCTCTGAGAAGAGAACATGGGCCTACTGAATTCCTCTTGACACTTCATGAACCTTTTGTCAGCCATGAGTACCTGCAATTAACAAAATCCCATCTTACAACAGGTATACATGTGCATGCATATTGCCATTGACCTTATAATTAACCATGCCTACGTATTCATTCAACACTACTTAATCACATGGATGTATAAACCAGACTTTAAATCATCATACCTGAACAAAAGCAACATGATGACGGTTTCATTTACTTACTTGGTATGTAGATTTCTCCTTTATACCAGTAGATTACTGACGACGTTCTTAATTCAGCTGATGATCACTTCCTTCTTTCTGTCTGTGAGCTCAAATCGCGCAACAATCACCTATATGAGTATATGGAAGCTGGTGCTCTGTAAAACAGTATTATCGCAAGGTAAATGTAAAAATGATGGTTGAATTACCTTTTAACCTTGTAATTAGGGTAAATCTAGGGCAACTCTGACAAATTAGATCGTAGTCCTTGATTATTTGTGCAAAAACGCAGGATCTTGCCAGTGTTTCATTGGGTTCCGGGGTCGGCGGGAACCACCTACCATGTCTGTGCGCATTAAATGATAATGGTGGCAAAGGGAGTGGGAGGATATCCATATGACAGGATATCACGAAGGCAGGATGATATTCGTAAATATCGGGTCGAGTTTCAATATCATCCTCCTCCTTCATATAGGAATGGTTATCGCGAAGAGATTTAGGTGACAACAACACCTTTTGGTTATGTATGTTACCTCAAGAGCATATTTCGATGTATCGGGTGATGTCTCAAATATGATGATGACGAGACAAACCTATATGTTTCTCTTTTGGAATATCGGGATGACATCATCTTGATATTCGCGCTTTGTATCGGGAAGGCATCATGACGTCATCGTCATATTACGCGAACATGATCATGTTTAGAAAATATCCTGTTGAGAGGTAAATATGATGATGATGCCATCGTCATGTTTGTTTCTTCGTTTATCGTATTCAGATGACGTCATCAGGATATTTGCTAAGGGTGATATTTCGGGTCAGGAGGATATAAAGAAATATCGGGTTACATTTGGAAATGTGATGCTCGCGACATATCTAAGGTTATTGACGGGTAACGGGTACTATCACTTGAAATTGACGTCCGCATATTTGGACCACATGATTTTATCGGGTGATATACCAAGGTCAGGATGATCCTTTACAACATGACTGAGGTTATAAAACATGATCTTCCTCTTGCGAATATCAGGTTTGACCAAAACTTTGACTGTTCATAACTTTCACATCCTGAGGAATATCAAGGTGATGTAAAAGTCAAACTTGCTTGGAATTTAAGGCTCTTTCTAAATATGAGGTCACAGAAATGAAATATAAATTTTGACAAACTGACCTCATAATGGTGACTTACCTCATCCTGGTTCATGATGATGATGAACATGGCTTACTTTTACCAAAACTGCCAGAAAGCAGACAACACAAGCCAAGCCAAAAAGTTGGGTCCCTGTTTTGCCAAGTCAAAATGGGGCGTGTTGTGTAACCACACAACACTACCTTGGGTACTCCTTCGAACATCATCTGTGGCATTCTCATCATTCCTAGTACATTGGGGGTTCCCTGGATTTGGAACATCATCTGTGGCATTCTCATCATTCCCAATACATTAGGTATTCCCTAGAACATCATCTATGGCATTCTCATCAATCCTGGTACATTGTGTATTCCCTAGAATATCATGGATATCATTCCAGCTACATTGGGTACTCCCTGGAATATCATCCGTGCCATTGTGATGCAAAACACTAGATGGTATAGGTTCTGATGTTGTAGCTATATCCGATGGACCGCCAACATTGCCAAAGTACAACTTTATGTTATGATTTCTCTGTTTTGATGGCCTTGACCTCCCTTCATCTTGAGTCCCTTCACCACGCTCAGACAACTTCTTCTTGCTCGACATTTCTCACGAATTAAAAGCTATAGAAATAATGTCATTTTGTTCAAGATGCAATCATAGATGATAGAATATAGATCCCTGGGTCCTAGACTCCTAGATTAAGCTATCTCCCTAGTCCTAATTTCTACTCAATCAATATCATCTATAACAAAGACACAAATAATCAACATGAATCTTATATTATTACATAGTAAACTTGTAAAGAAATGATCACTTACCTTTCAGTGACTCGCCAATGCCTGTAACTGTAACTTCTCTATGATCCAAAATGAATCGAGGATTCGAGAGCTGAGCTAAACAAAATGTGTAAACTAAAGTATTAATTAGAGTTTCAAATGCATTTGTATCAATGCATATTTGGTGAATAACGTGGGATTTTCAAATGCTATTATAATAATATGGTGATTCCCGTGTACTATTAATAGGACACTTATAAATGTTAGGTGAAATGGACCTCCATCAAACACATATATAGTAATTTTCTTGGTGAATATGGTCCTACAATTAGCATGGAGTTATAATGGTATTGGCGAAGTTGGTCCTTATACATGTGAACCATTTAATTATACTGGTGAAATTGGTCCTCATGCATGCCAATTGTTTAATGATATTGGCGAATTGGGTCCTCATGTGTGTCAACCATTTAATGATATTGGCGAATAAGTCAGTGAATTAAAACATGCCTCTGAAATTCCAGGCGAATCACCATTAGAACCGTGTAGTATACCATGGCGAAAATACTAACTATAAATGGCTCAAAAAGTAATAGGATGGCGAATTGAAACACATTTGACCAAAAATCTGTAAAAACTGGACGAATTGGCCCCCCACCAGTGGTAATGTATTCGCCAATTCCTCATTCACGAAAATGAACTATTCACCAATTGGTGAAGATTTGCCACTAAAAAAATCCCTACCCTCCACCATGGTTCAAATGTGTAGAATAATAACAATAAAACTCTAATCTTTATTATTCCATAATTGGTATAAAATGACAACAATATATTTAATCCAAAAGAATAAAGATGTTGTATTTGCTTTTCCTACACATATACTCTTAAATAAATCTTAATCCAGAAAGGATAACAATTAAGAAAAATCTCTCTTCAATATTAAACACACAACCCTCCACCATGGTTCAGATGTGTAGACTAATAACAATAAAACTATTTTCTTATTTATTCCATAATTGGTACAAAATTACAGCAATATATTTAATCCAAAAGAATAAAGATGTTTTATTTTACTTTTCCCACACACACACACACACACACAAACACAATTTTGTTTATAAATCAACTTCTAAAATATAGTTCTAGCAGGTTTCATAACCAAAAATGACCAAACAACATAATAAATTTCTTAAAAGAATAATACCTTCAATGATGTTATGGTCTATGACCATTTGAAGATATAATAATGACCAACATTGCCTTATATGGGTTGAGACCACTCATAGTCTTATTGTGGTTCAAAGTAAGTCTAAGATTAAACAATGTCAACTTAAACTGAATACTTAAATCATATCACAACTTCAACACCCTAATTTTGGATAAACAAAAAGAATGATTAACTCTATTGACAAATATATAATATCTCAAAGCAAGAGTTAGATTCAGGGTTAAAGACATTCTAAGGATGTATGAAAATTCATTCTAAATTCATATGTATAAAAAATCCATACATTTTGTATGTAAAAGAAAACATAGTTTGCTATGTTAAAATCCCCATGGCTTGAATATGTTCAACCATCCTAACTACTAAAAAAATCCCAATAATAACACTTATAGTTTTATCTATATTTTTCTATTCGAAACCCCATTGCTTGAAAGTTCATATTATGTTATGTTGGTTAAAAATAATAATTTCATCTTGTGTTGAATCAGCCTAAATAAAGTTAATATAAACCCATATTTTCCATTCCCATGAGTTTATATTATAAATAAATAACCTTCTATATCAAAACTCCATTGCCTATGTAAACTTGGCCATCTCATTTAAAACTAAACACAAAAGTTTATATAGATATAAGGATATGTAAATGCACAATTTACATATGCATATATACCTATATAAATTTTCATTTAAGTGTTTATCGAATAATAAAATCCACAAACATTTATTCAACTCTATTTTTCCAATGAGTTTTAAACCATCCTCTCAAGTTAAAAATAGTCCATATCTATTACTATTATAAGATATCTGAATATCCATGAAATATGATTATTTCTGTTTGGCGTAACTACTCATTATATTTCATCTAAGAATAGTTTATATAGATAGCAGTGGGGTTTTTATTGATGCCCATAGATTTAAATGAGATATAAAACACATTCTAAAATCAAAACTAGTCACATATACCTGCATTTAGACATAGAAACAATATTCTACAATAGGGTGCATACTTGGACAATGCTTCTCAACTCAACATTCTGCTCACTCCTTTCACTACTTTCTACCTTCTTTTCCTCTTCTCTATCTTCTTGTTCTTTGAAATTCCTTCTTTCCCCCTAAATCTTGGGCCACATAACCGACCCCCTCTTCCTCCATTTGTTAGCTTTCCCATGGAATTAAAGTTCACTTCTCCATTTTGTTATAGTCTCAATAAAATACAATTAGTGAGCTCGCAATGGTGGTGCTTCATTAATGCCCACTACTTCCAACTAATAAACTCTCATTAATTTCCACACTCTCCATTACGTGGAAATTAAATCAAACAAATTTAAATTTTAAACAAAATCAAGAATAAGCAAAATTGAGACTTCTCACACTTTTATCTAAATTGGAAAAGTTAACCTCTTATTTCTAAGACAACTACTACAAGGTTGACGTAAATTCAACGTTGAGTGTTGTTATTAAAATGACAATATACCAAACTGTTATTCATATGACAACCAAAACGACCAAGATGACAACATTACTCTATGAATGACAAAACTATAGACTTCTACAAATAAAGATGATGATGATAATGCAAATAAAAATACACATCTAAAACATGTAACAACAAGAAATGACTTACGACTAGATTAACATTTCCAAAAGCATAGCAAATCCTAGTGGCATGTGTGAAAACTATCAGGTACATGGTATGTGTTGCCGATTCAACCCGATTTGCAGTCCTCTCCCTAATGATGCTCTCTCTCCTCATCTAAGAGGGAAAACTAACCTTCCCTACATCCACCTCATTCACTGACAAGGTAGTTAGTGTATTCACATATAAACACATAAAATATATAAATTTGATAATCAATTCATAATAATTATCGACATAATAAGATTATATTCATTTCATTCATCGATCAAAAACTGATATTTACATTCCACATTTGCATGGATGCATATAAAAATAATCATTTCACAACAATCATATCTATTCCAAACTCATAAGAAAATCATGTCTTTCTATGCATCATCCAATGTCACAAATTTAGTAACTAAAATATGACATAATTAATTGTTCCAAAAATAGGGTGTAACAGCTCACACGAGCCAACAAGCATTATAGAATGGCATCACTATATTAAAGCATAAGGTAAATTCTCACACCTTCAATGCATAATAATCCATCAACATACATATATGAGAGCACAATAATCCATCAACATACATGCAGGTGGTCTAAACACATTTTTCATACCAAACTTGGAAAAAGATAAAATGAGAATACTAGAAATAGGCCAAGGAGTGTCATTACGATAGCACTACATCCATGTAGAGTTTGAGTGGGAAGGCTATCCTCACATGAGGAATACTTTGACATTCACCGACTCCTAGAATTGTGACATGTCCTTTATGACTAAAACTAACCTTTTGTAGCATTCAAGTTATGGCATAGATATCTCAATTAAACATGTTTTATTTCTCTCAGTTTGCATTGCATATTATCACTTGATTACTAAAATCTCCACACATTTGATCTTGCAATCCCTTTGTATCACTACAAATAGTGAAAGCCCACTCCTTCCCTATGCTCCAATTTTATAAATTAGTTGTCGCATGTAAATCAATATATCATACTCAAAAGATGCAAAATCTTAAAATAATAATGAGATTGCTCATCCAACATTATCAAACATCCACACAAATTCTATAATGGAATTTTCATTCATTTTCCAAATGCAAGAAAAACCATAAAACCCTCCAAATCGTCCATTAATGGAACTTGACAAAACTTTCAAATTTTGTAAATTTCGATTGGAGAAAAAATTAAAAATTCTAGTGATACCCTCATGTTCCAAATATGCCCAACAACACACTTTTCACATAAAATTTGAAAAAGACCATTCCAATCAATTTTTTCCAAAATAACAGTTGTTTTTGGCACTTTTGAAGATTTAAAATATTAAAAATAACATATAAATGAAGCATCTAAATTAAATCCAATTCAATTCTTTAATCAAGGTAGCCATAAGCAATCCACTTCTTGTGACATCGCAATGAAAGAATTCAAATTTATAATAAATTTTAAAGAGGGGAAATACCTTCCCAACACAAGCTTTGCAAAAAGGGAGAACGTGCTTGAAGCCCATTGCCTTCACATTCCTTTTCCAAGAACACTTCATCATTTCCAAACAATCAACAATCACCTCCTATCAATCCTCTCAAAAATTCATTTCTCATGGAGCAAGAAGAGGGTTTGAGGAGATTAATACAATGCATAATAAAATTAAATCTCTATTTTTTTTATTTTATGCACTCCAAAGCCCTTTTTCTATTTCTTTATTTCTTTTTCTAATATTTCCCAAATTTATTTTCCAGAAATGACTTAAGAGAATAGGCAATTTAAACAATTAGCCCCACAAGGCAAATGCGTCATAATTTGATCACATTTAACAATTTCTAAACTCCAAGGGAATTAAATCAAATTTCCATTAAAACATAATTCTACCTTTTAATGCAAATTATTTCATTTTGAAAAAAAGATTAACTTCGCTTTAATTTTCTTCTACTAGAATAAAATAACGCAATAAACTTTTCCACTAAGATAAAGTTAATCCTTTTTGACGAGCAACCATTAAAATATTTTGAAAACACAAAAAACATGTTTTTTGAGATAAATTAAAAAGATAAAGGAAACACATGCAAAGGACTTAAACACACTTTACGAGGTTTCATAACATACCGACTCTAGAATCACCACTGATTTGGATCTAGGTCAACATAAGGATTCACAAGACTCATCTTGCACTCAAATCAAGTAAGATAGAGGTTAGCACACATGTTTTACCAAAGATGACCATCTCCAATGTATAACCACCATTGAAGAAATAACCATTTACCTACACACTTAGGTCAAACATTAGGCATAAATGCTCCACACATAATAGTTGAAACAATATAATCTACCCCAATGTGGTGTAAATCATAACATGCTATAAAATAATCACATCTAGTGTAAATAATCTATGACTAGCATGATCTAAGAAAATATTAGATAATCAACAATATTTCATAATGTTGAACCAATATAATAATCACAACTATAACATATATATAGTTAAAATAATGAAGTTGAAACATTGCAATGGTCTAATATACACATGCACAACATATGGATCCCATAATGCATAGTCAAAATTCAATACCAATACAAAACCCCATCATAAGCACCTTGATTTTAATGTAAAACATATCTACAAAAGCTTCTCAAATACACCATTAGAACCCCTCGATGGTGTTGGTTGAATATTTTTTTATCAACTAACCGATGACAAAATGGTTATATCAACCACAATATGATGAGATAAATCTCTCCCCTCAGTAAGGGGAGGCACCCTTCTTATTGCTAACTATGATCAACCAGTAATTAACTAAGCCTATTTACACTAAAACTATCCATGGGGTGTTTCCATATCATCTAATTCTCCTATTTCAGAATAGATTTTCTCTTAAAAACTTACAATAACAATTCAGTGATGCTTACAATATGTAATGAACTACAAACTACTAACTAGAGCAATAATAACTAATATTCAATTAAGTTAAACAAAAGAGTAACTAAAATGATACCTACAAGTATTAACACCAAGAAACCCACAAAAGCACAAAGTCTTTTGTTGCTTCTTACGCCAATTGGAAATGAAAGAGTATGGAATATGATGCAGCCCAAAGTCTTCAAGTTACTTTCCAATCACGAACATAAATGCAATTCTAAAGATGATATCACAGCTTGAAGACTACAAAATCAGATTTAGAGAACCTTATAAAATATTTGATTCCATGCCACGATTTAATCACATACATAAGAATGCAATAGAAAAGACTTAAGAACAATCCCGATGCACCACAAGCTTGATCCAAGACAAAGATTGAATGCCAACTTGCTTTCTGTATATTGATTAAAAATGATTTACAATATGAACTCAAAGTTTCAATTTGCTCTTCAAAGTGGCAGCGCTTCGCTTCAATAGATAAAAGATCCTCTTTACATAAGAGCCCCCCTTTATTTATAGGTAGAGGCTACAAGTAAAAAAAGGAAATCTACAACTACTTTGACTTACTCAAAAAAAAGTCCAATTTGATTTGGGACTTTGTGGTTCCCTTACATGTAATTGCATATTTCAAAAAGATGTGTAAAATGTCATTTACAAATTACAAAATACATAATAAAAAACTTGGAAAATGAATAAGTGTCCAAAGACACATTCTCTTCTTCTTCTTTCTCTTTCTCTAGAAAGTCTTGAGATCTTTTCACAACTGCCTGAACTTTAGTGTCATTAGGCCCTGGTGAGTAACTAGAGATGACTAGAACTCATGTGATAAAGTCCCCTATGTTAACATGCACTTTTCTATGTTTATCCAAAATTATCTGCAACTTGTCTAGGGTCACTTGAAATTTCACTAATTTATCAATAGAAGCCAATTAGAAAGCTTCTCATTCTATCTCAGTATGAATTAGTGTAGTGCACTCCTGAACAACTGTATCCATGGGAAGATTTTTTTGGCTGTCATCAAGTATCTGGCATGGAAGCTCCCCTATCTTATCAGTGATATCTAACGCCTTATCAATGCTTGTATCCTGAGTCTCCTGTAGATACTTTATCAATTCCTTGAGAACATCCTTTTTGTGCTTCATTGCTTCCCAGTATCTAATGTAAATCTTTTTTATGGGGCTCGCCCCATTCACAACTAACACTTCTAACTTGAACTCTATCAACCTTGTCCAAGCCTCAATGTCCTTTTCTACCAGATGTAGGTTTTTTGTTAGCATGTAAAGTGTTTGGCTCAACTTTAACATGACATCATTCATGTTATTAAATAATTCAATAGAAGACTTTATGAGCTAAAATCCTTGTGCAATGAGTCTTTCTATCTCTAGGCACTCACAACTTGGCCTTGTGCTCCAATCCTTTATCTTTTTGAATTGCTTCATCATCAACAGATGTTGTAACAGGTTGTACCTGCTCTGAGGATTGGGCTTATACTCAATAGCACAGAAGTAAGTTGTTCCACTTTGACCTTAAGTTGATCTTTGACAACTTTGTCTCTATCATATCTCTCGATCAAATCAGACAAAGTTTCTTGTAGGTATTAGTTAACACTTTCATGAGTCTTCTTTCCAAGCTCAATCCTTGAAATAACACAATTTGTGCCTTGGATTTGTTCAACAACTTTATTTGGTGGAGGCACTTCTATTTAAGCATACTTGTTCCCTGATGAGTCAACAAGCACCCTAGACAAGGTTCTATCCTTCTTGGTTGTTTTGTACTTTGCTGGGACCAATTGGCCAAAGTCAAAGTCATCTAGGGATATGGCCTACTTTTTTCTCTTTAGATTTTGTGTTATTAGCCAAGGGGGAAGAACAAAGGAATC
The DNA here is from genome assembly GCA_027924645.1 of Cunninghamia lanceolata. Classification (NCBI taxonomy): domain Eukaryota; kingdom Viridiplantae; phylum Streptophyta; class Pinopsida; order Cupressales; family Cupressaceae; genus Cunninghamia; species Cunninghamia lanceolata. Next base: position 16,444,844 of record BSBN01000021.1, on the reverse strand, counting down.
ACCTCCTGTCTCTATCACGAGAGTTTGAGATGATTGGGTAGGACTTGTGGCTTGTGAGATGGATGGAATATCAGATGAAATAATGGTAGTGGTCACAATGGGTGGGGTTTGAGTTAACACAACAACAAGGAATCTCCATACTTGACACTTTGGATGTGCTAGCATATATGAACTTATCAAAATCAGACTATGTGAATGTGTCAATATTGGGTGATGACACATCTCACAAACTTGGTAAAGATGAAAGTGAACCAAAAACAATCTCAATATTGCACCGAGGACTTCCAAACAATGGTTCATTGGTAGGTGTGGAAAAATAGTGGAAAAAGTGGGCAAAGGTTGTGCACTTGAAGTAACAAGGGGAGTAGGGGTTTGCACTTTAGAAATTACAGGAGGAGAGGAAGGAGGTTCTACCTGTATTGATTCCAATTGAGAAGTGACAAGAAGATCTTCTTATTCTTCTACTACAATTTCTTCTTCTTCAACATCTGTCTAAGAAGATGTTCCCTCTTTTTCTTTCCTTTTGCCTTTATCTCCCTTTGTCAAGTGAAAACAAACCTTCACTTCTTACTAGTACCAAGAGTATATTTTTTATTCTTTGTTCTCAATTCTTCTCGTCTACTAGTAGGTCCTTCGATGTGCTCTTCTTCTGACCCAGTTTTGAAGAATTTCAACTTTATTCCTTTCATTTCCTTCTGTGACCACTAAATTGGTGGAAGAGGAGTATCAACAATCTTGTTCCCCACATATGCAACACCAACTATGTCACCTTATTCTTGCATGTCCTCAAGGATATCAGCTAGTTCAAAGTTTCTAACTTGTTCCAAGGTAAGCTGACTAAAGTCTAGCTTCCTTACCTCCTCATCATTTCTGTACTCAGCCCATATGTCCTCAATCTTATGAATATGAGTATAATTACCTTTCAATTTGTCTTTCATACCTTGGTAATCAAAGTCATTTCTTTTCTTATATGTTTTCATTGTCACCCACTGCATTTTAGTCCCCATCTCCTTGGCTCTTGGAGTTGTAGAAATTAAATACCAACCAATGGTGATTGGAAACTTGAAACTAGCTCTATAAGCTTCTTTTTGTTTGTTATGTATGGTCATTATCTACCTACATAACTCCATCAATATCAGTTTGTCACCTGGATACCTTGGTAACATGTATGGTTGCCCATTCAAACAACCAACTCTGATATAGGTAAAAGTAGGGAATTGCAGAAATATACACCCAAACCTTTTTACCTATTCCCAAGCTTCATCAAAGACTCTTTTCTTCTCAAGTTCCTTCTCAAACATGTAAATGTAACTATAGAAGAAGGCATCATTTACCCTTCTGAAGTGATTGATGCTCTCTTTCAGTGTCAACTGCGGGTAGTATTCATACATTGGAATGTTTCTTCTGTCACCTTCTGAAGTCAGGCCAAGAAAGTGCCTCATAAAAGCAGCAACACGCACTAAGTATGAAGTCATGTAATACTTTAGAGATGTTGACACTTTTGAGAGTTGTTCACAAATCGAGTCACTAATTTGCTTCCCCCAAAATATCTTTTGGCTACCCTTCTTTATGACATAGATATATTGATACATCCATTCTTGAAAAGTATTGTATGCAGGAAGCCCTTTAACTTTGCTTAAGAGGGTAATAAGATCACCTACCTCCTCAATGAACTCACTATGAAAAATGTTCTTCGGCCATCTTGCAATTGTGGGCCTAGGAGTCTTAAGCCACCGGGTGTTAATGATTTTCTTGCATTTCTCCACATGTTTGTCAGAGTGATCTTGTGCTCTTTCTATGGTGAGATCAACATAATCATCAATATCAGGGTACATGAGAACTTTATCAAAGATTTTTGCATCCAAATTTACCACTACTTTACCCTTTGCATCTAATATGCTTTTTCTTTCCTTATCAAAATTAGCTGCCATTACCAACACAAACTTTGGATTATAAGCCAACACTAGGAAGGTGGAAACCAAATGATGCTACTATCGAGGATAGTTTGCATATGTGCAGTGACAGGTTGTTTGTTCACTCTCTCTAGAAATTTTGACATATCAACATGCCCAATCTTTGTGTCTCTGATATCATCCACATTGGACTCCATGGAGGTCATCGGGATCACATCTTGGTACTTGTACTTCATTTTTTTCTTGGGAGACGAATCAATCATTTGGCAAAAGACTGCAAAAATGAGTTTCAAAAATCTTCCAGAGTTAGAAAAATTCCAAGTATCCAGTTTCATGCAATTGTGGAAAAATTCTACACTTTTACACTTCAAGATAGTGTTTGGTGTATTTCGGAGAAAATTCTCTGAACTACATGGGAAAATCCATGTTTGGTGTAAAGTTGGAAAAATTCTCCACTTTTACACAAGGTATGTTTTTAGGTGTAGTTCGGAGAAAATTCTTCGAACTACACTTAGGTTAGATCGACAGAAAGGATGCAAGTCAAAGAATTTTCTCTGATTTGTACCTTTTTAGGGTAAATCAATCTCATGCAAGTTGAGAGAAAATTCTTTGACTTACATGACTTAGTGCAAAATAAAGGGAGGTGCACTCGAGAGAAAATTCTTCAAAGTTCACTACGGGGTAAAACTCTTTGGTGCACTTTGGAGAATTTACTCTGGAGTGTACAGGAACACATGCATAAGTTTCAAAATTAGCAAATATTGGAGTATAGAACTTAAGTGTTGTGCAGAGAATTTTCTCCAAACAACACCAAAGACCAAGGGTCTTGTGCAGAGAAAAATTTCCACACAACACTTTAGATAGGTTTTGGTGGTAATTAAAGATAGTTTTGTGTGGGGAAATTTCTCCGCACAACACCAAACACTAAGGGTGTTGTGTAGAGAAATTTCCCTGCACAATGCTTACAAAGGAAGGGCAAAAAAGGGTGTTTTTTAAAGTTTTATCTCTGAACAACATTGATCATAAAATATTATCTGTTTTGTCCAGAGATAAAACTCTGAACAACATCAACAGTGTTTGTTATATGATCGACCACAAGACACGAAAAAAACACAATTTGAAAAACAAGGGTTTAACTTTAAAATGAAGATAGAAATAACAAACAAAAAATGACAGTAAAAATAATTACCGAATCAAACAAACCTAAAATGAAAATCAAAACAGGTAACTAGGGTTTCAAGCATGAAAGAAAACAATGTTTATCCTAAAGCATAAATGAAATAAAAAAGAGCAAATAACAGAAACAATAATGACCTACCCGTTAGATTTCAAGAACTAAAAATCCAAGAATAAAATCTAGAGGAAGGGAATCGATCACGGTGATAGGGAACGTGAAAATGTAGTGAAACAGGTAAAAACAAAAAGATTAAAATGAAAAATGTGAGGATTAAAACGTATCATAACCGCCATTAATATGCATTAATGGTCAAACGTGTAAGGGGAGGAGTGTAGTTGCGGAGAAATTCTCCACAACTACATCGTAGTTTAACACTTGAAAAATGTACAAGTGCAGAAAATAGTGACATTGCATATTTAGGAAAAAAATGGCTAAGTGTTGAAAGCAAACTTTCGCAATTATTTCAAAAGGAAAAAAGATGACCCAAATCAAACAAATTTTTTGAGGGGTCAGACCATGCACGAGACCACTTAAATTCATCTCAATTTACATTCTTAGAGGAAGTGGGCTACGAAATGGACAAGTTTTGTAGGGGTTATCCCATGAAATGAGCAAACAAAATTCAAGGATAATAGTTGGCTCTAACTGGGGAGCTTTCTTCGATCATCCTTTGAAATGATCGAAGGAAGAAGAATCCCAAAACTCTAAGTGCTTTCATCCAAACATTGGGCTATAGAGTCAGGCGACAAACACAACACATGACAATTAAAAATAAAAATACCACAAAACTATACAAATTGTACAAACTTATATGTCACTTCACTAAGTGAACAACTTTAGATGTCTGATGTGAGGCAGTAGAAAAGGTGTTCCATCTTGATATGCCAGAAGAAAACTACTTTCACCATAGACTTGGTGAATCACGAAAGGGCCTATCCACAAAGAATCAAATTTTACATGCATCCCCTTCGACTCTCTTCTCTTGTCCCATAACAGAACTAGATCTCCAATTTGGAAATCTTAGGATTTCACTTTCTTGTCAAAGAGCTTCTTGACTTGACTTTGGTGTTTCGCAATGCGATCCACCACCTTTATGCATTGTTCCTCAAGTTCGGCAAGAAACATAACACGTTTGTCAATAGAACTATCAAAAGTTTCATCCTCAATTGTCTTATCCAGCTTTAGAGCAGGAAACTCCAATGTGATAGTTATCTCAGCATTCAAACCATACAAGAGTTAACATGGAGACATGCCAATTGCCCATTTAGGAGTTCTACGATCCACCCACAATGCATCATACAATGCTTTATGCCAAGATGTATGATTCTCATTGACCAACTTCCTGATTATGGTGACCAAGTTCTTGTTGCTTGATTCGGCTTGGCCATTCCCCTGAGAATGATTTCATACTCAAAACAAAACTCTATTATCTCATGAAATGAAAAAAAAAGTACCATTATCTTCTACTATCTTGTTAGGCACTCCAAACCTTGATATAATATTTTCTTTGAGGAAGTTACAAACCACTTCTGAAGTAGCATGCTTTACAGGAATGGCTTCCACCCACTTGGTGAAATAATCAGTAGCTGTGAGAACATAACTATGTCTTGCACTTGATTGTGGATTCACTACATCGATGAAATCAATACCCCATTTTTGGAAGGGTTCTTCAATCACCACTGACTTGAGGGGTAGAGCTGCCAACTTGGGTTTCCCCACAAATTGCTGGCACAATTCACACTTACGCACCCTATTGTATGCATCCTGAAAAAATGTGGCCTAGTAGTACCTTGCTCTCAAAATTTTATGAGTTGCAACTAGAGCTAAAAAATGTCCTCCACATGCTAAACTGTGAAAAGATTCCAACATCTTGCCTTGTTGTACTTTGTCAACACATCGCAGAAAAATTCCATCAATGCTCCTTTTGTACAAACCATTGTCCCAAAGAACAAAGTTTACGGCCTTAAGCTTGATTGTCCTTTTCTCATTATATGACAAATTCTCAAGACACTCTCCATATGTGAGGAAGTGTGCAATAATAGAATACCACTCGTTCGTTGTGCTTACAAACAAGACTATGGGAAGTCCTTTGATATTTGCTTCCTCATCATCAAATATCTCTTTTGGTTTTTTGTCAACAATCAGCTGACATAAACCTTTCCCACGTACTAGCTTGGTGGGCCTAATCTCCATGTCATTCTCTTGGATCTTAGTAATCCAATTACCTCTTTTACTCCCAAATTCATGCTGAGTCAAGATGGACTTGACCATTGAATTAGGAACCAATGCAATAGTATGGGAGTTAAGAATATAATACCTAAAGTGCTTAACTGCTTTTACTACAGCATAAGCATGTTTCTCCATTAGTGAGTACTTGAGCTGATGAGTCTTTAGAGGACAACTCATGAAGGCTATTGGAGATTCAATCCCTTCCTTTGTTTGTTGTACCAGGATGGCGAATAGAGTATGCTCTAAGGCATAGCTATACATGATAAAATTTTGGTATAGTCTGGACAAACTAAGACCAGAGCATGAGTAATTGCCTCTTTTATATCATGGAAAGTAGCTTTCCCTTCTGATTCCAAAGGAAAGTGGATTTTCCTTTCATCATATCCATGATATGATGAGTCTTCTCTACAGAATTTGGAAAAAATCTTCGCAAGAGGTTTACCTTCCCAAAGAAGGAATGTACTGTTGTCTTACTTGAAGGCAGGGTAAGACTCTAGATGGATTTGACCCACTTAGGATCAATCTTGGCACCTTCCTTAGACTCGATGTGCCCAAGAAGCTTTCCTTCTGTAACTCCAAAAATGGATTTATTAGGTTTGAGTGAAATACCATGTTGGCGGAACCTTTCAAGCACTTGTTGCAAATGAAGACAATTATCCTGACAATTCTTAGAAAAGATAGTCAAATCATCAAGGTAAACTATAATAAAATTACCCATCTCATCACGGAAAGCTAGGTCCATCATCCTTTAAAAAGTGGCACCAACGTTAATCAACCCAAAAGGCATTCTGTGATATGCAAAAGTATCCTATGGAGTATTAAAGGCGGTCTTGTGTTGATCTTCTTCACTTACTTCAACTTGGTTGTATCCTGAGAAACCGTCTAACATAGGTCCAACATTTCTAAACCTATCACTATTTGTAGAACTTGATCCATCACTGGCAATGGGTATTATCTTTTAGTGACGACTGATTTAGATTATGAAAATCCACACAAATGCGGATTTCTTCATTCTTCTTTCTTACTAGAACAATATTAGCTATCCATGTTGAATGGTGGATAGGAAAAATAATTCTAGCATTCAGCATTTTTTGAATCTCAGCAAGAATGGTACCTAAGATTTTTGGGTTGTACTACCTTTGTTTCTGCTTGTGAGGCAGGGAATTTGACTTGAGAGGAATCTCATGTTGAACTTCTTTTGGATGGAAAGACTTCAATTCATCATATGAATAAGCTAGCAAATCAATATATTTCTGTAGAAGTGTTACAAACTTTTTCCTTTCCTCTAGTGAGCAACATTTCCCAATATTGACCATTTTGGGATCACCTTCTATACCTAGATTGATTTGTTCAACCTTTGTTGATGAATCTGATCCAGACTATTGTTTTTATTGTTTTATATAGCGATCATTCTTATCAAAAAAAAATCTAGAGAGACCAACCCTTTAGGAATCTTATTCCCTTTCAACTGTAATACTTCACCAGTTTCCTGATCCACTTCAAAGATTGATTCATGAGGAGGAGAATCACTCCCTTCAAAGTACAACTCACTAAAATTTTTTGCCTTCTCCAAAAAGGCAATGATTTGGTTATCATCATTCAAGATTTACCAATGGCTAGACTTGTCAAGAACACTAGGTCAAAAAACCAACTCAATGGTATACTTAGTTCCTTGGAAATCTTTATAAGGAACCATGAGGGTGGCTAAGACAGCCAAAGATTCTTCCATGTCATTAATATTCCCTTGGAACCATGGATGTCTCAAAGGCATCAAAATCTTCTATGCAATCCCAAACATGATTGCAATAATGCCTCAACCTTTCATTCTTTGTCTGGTATAGATTTCTCACTTGACAAACAATTAGTTTGACATCACCTTGTGCATGAGATTCTTTATTCCTTTCTTCTATGTAACATCCATTCCTAACAACAAAGTTTCATACTCAGCAGTGTTGTTAGTGTTGTCAAACTACAACTTGAAATAAAAGGGGAAGATCTTTCCTTTTGGGGATATAAGAACTATCCCTACTCTAGATCTAGTGGAAGAACAACTATCATTGAATTCCAGAGTTCAAAGATCATTTGAACTTCCTACCTTGACATTTTTGAAATCTAAAACTCTTCACTTGAAGAGGATGCGTCTTCTATTACTTGACCTTCACTTGAATCATCATCCGATGACTTGGGAACTTCATCGGTTGTCAAGAAATAAGTACCCATACCTAAAGACTCAAAAAGAATCTGAGCCTTTGGATCATCAGACTTTGTCACAGTATACTTAGCTTCTCTTTCTGGAAGAAGCTTCTACATAACACCTTTGACAAGTATTCTGGCCTCAAACCAATCCATGTTGATCTCACCACTAACATCTTTACAAAATTCCATCCCAACAATATTCCATATGAAGCTGGGACATCAGCTACTAGAACCATCATCTTGATCCTCTTCTCATGAAAATCAACAAATGTGAACTAAGTGTCTTTGATTTGACCTATGAGGGGCACTTGGTTGGTTTCCATAGAGAAACAATGGCCAAAAGTCTTTGTGAAACTTAATCCCAAAGCATTAACTACTTTGGATGGCATCACATTATCAGAAGCACCCGAATCAATGACGCAGTTACTAAGTTTACGACCATTGACAAGTAAGGAAATATAGAAAGGCTCTATTTTTCTAGAGGCTGATGAAGGAGTTGCAATGAGGTTGCTTTGTGCAGGCCTTGGTTTGGGAGCAATGGGTACATTTTTGGAAAAGTCTTGACCAGAATGGGCTCATTTGTTTTTGACAAACTTGGCCAGTCTCTCAAATTGTTTAGGGTTATCTTGGAGATACTCAACCTCAGACATTTGAATTTTAGTCTTCTTAGTGTGATCAATAATTTCAAAATCTTTATAAGGATTCATTAAAGAAGACAAGGGATTTTCACTTTGGGGTTTTGGATTTGGTGTACTAGGTCTAGATGTAGAAGAAACAAGAGGATTTAGTGTACTTGCTTGTTTGTTTCCTGCTATGTCCTTTGGTTGAACTGGTAAAGGAGTCCCCCTTTTAGCAATTGTGATCATTGGACCTGAGTCATCCTTTGACTTAGCTCTATCAACCTCTCATTGATTATTCAGTTGATTTTGTGAGTGGGTAAAAATAACATAAGACAATCTATTTTATTTTTCTTTTTTCTTTTTTACTCTTTTTACTAATTTGTGTAATTTCCTTCAATTATTTACTTTCCTTTTTTATCTCTTATTATAGTATGTTATTGTTGCATTGGTGTCTTGTTGTGACTGGCTAACTTCTTCTAACTGTTTCAACCTCTTTCAACCTAACCCCCCTTCTCTCTCTTTATAAGGCAATTCTGCAATCCCATTCATTAGAATCATCTTCCTGATGATGGTTCACGGAGTGTGACTTGAAACATTGATACAAAAGAATACATGCAGTCAAATCCAAAAGCAATTTCTTCTTCATTCGATGGACTGTGGAAAGCTCATGCCTACTAACATAAGACTCACCATAAGCATTCTCTTCTTGTTCAACCTCTTCTTCTTAATTCAGAAACCCGTTGTTAGAGTCACCAACTATCTCTTCTTCATCCTCCGTGAAGAGATTAGCACCATCTTCTAAAACATATTCTTGTTGGAAACAAGGAAGATAACTAAGAGGGGGGGGTGAATTAGTTATCTCAAATATCTTAACTTTCTTTTCTCCTTTAATAATTAGTGCAGCATCAAAACTTATAAGCATATATGATCATAAGAATAGAAATAAAATCAACACACATAACACAAGGATTTTTATGTGGAAAACCTTGTTAAGGGAAAAACCACGGGGTGACTAACCCAAGATTGTATTCTCTGTTAAAAGTATAAGAAGTACAAAATGGCACTTGCCAATTAGGGCTCACTGCTCGAGCACACTGCTCACAAGAGGCACACTGCCTACAAGAGACTCACTGTCGATAGAACTTACAGAAGGTAATTAGGTGTTTGAATTGATGAGAGGCATCTATAAATGCTAGAGTTCATTTCCGATTAGGCACAATATACTAATCTGATGCACTTCATTCTTCCTTTGCTTTAGTGTTGTTGCTCTGTCACATACCGGACTTGTACTACTGCTTCCACACTTATCCTACTTTTCTTCACACTTTATTTCCTCATGTCTGTATTCCACACTCACCTACATACTGGAATCCATCTGGTATATATATATCTGCATCAAGGATTTCAACAACTTTCTAGTCGGCAACAAGAATACTCAAGATATTTACAAGTTACTAATCTGTCAGCTGAATCCATGCTTGATTTATGATGCATATCAAAAACATAGATATAGAAGTCATTAATCATGTTGGCCAACAATGTATAATCCCCCAAATAGCTTGATCAACATCATTTACTCATCCGGATTGAAGTCTAATGCTTTGTCGGTCAGTTCTTTCTCTGTCTACTCTACCTGTTTGGAACCCAACACTCAAATGCTCATATCTTTTTCATACTTTATCACCGGAGGCTAAATCTCTGGGATATAGTAGTCATGATACTCGTATTGACTTATCCAAGTCCGTAACTTGCTGAGTTACACCATCTGAGAGATCTAGACCTGATTGTCAAACCTTGTTGCATAATCTGTTCTTGTTCACCAGACCAAAACAATCTTCAATCTGACTTCCGGTATAGGCATATTATGTACTACAGATGTGTGGGATAGAATTTGTTGCCATCAATGAAAACACTCATGAAGCCACACAGTGTCTCTTGCCAACAATCTCCCCCTTTAGCATTGCTAGCAACACTTAGTGAAAAATGGATAAGTGTCGCAGTAAACTCCCCCTTTGTTGATGCTCTATCTTTTGCATTGTTTTACTGGATGGGTGTTTCTATGAGAGATTTTCAGGATGGAAGTACCTTTTTATGCTTTAGGGTTTGAAATAGGAGCTAGAACAAATTGCTGGTTGAGTTTAATTTTGTAGTTGATCTTTGAGTGAGTTGAAGAAACTTTGATGGAAAGCTCTTCTTTCCTTCTTCTCGAATGCAAATGTGCAAATAATGAGTTAATAAACCCTTTTAACCTTTTGCAAACCCTAATTTCATTTTGTAATAAATGCACAACATAAGTTATCCAGTTGCCCTATTTTGAGAGAGATCTTCTCGAATCACTGTGCTGAACTTAGAATCATTGTCAGTGAGGATTGATAATGTATCTTATTTTCTTCAATCATGCCATGGATCCGCAGATCAAAGTATTTCAATTTTGAATCATCCTAGATTTGTTTGTGAAAATCCTACTTTACTAGATGGCTGTCAAACTAGATCAATCTTGGATGATTAAACTCTTGCAAAATTTCATGTGGATCTTTCATAGTTTTACTGAGGGTTATTTAGATATTTTTTTGAGAACCCTTTAATCTGCAACATTCCATGTGCGAATTTAGGCACCAATTGACTAGCTGGGGGACTTTATTTTTCTCTGTGACTCCCCCTGAGCCAGAGCTCATCTGATTAGTTTTTGGAAGGAATGTCAGCACCAGATTCTAGTGTGAATCCATCCCCAATATTTTATGTGCTCTTTTTCACCCAAATCTTGCTCATCTCCCTTTGAACTTCATCCGCATTCACATTGCCTTTACCCTTATCTTGTTTTTTATTATGATGCACCAGTCACTTTTTATCCTGATTTTTACTTCTACAGAATTTGGCAATATGACCGGATCTATTGCAATTGTAACAAACAACATTTCTTTGTATATTTGATTGATATTCTCTTGATCTGCATTGATTAGCCACATGTCCCATTCTATTGCATGCAAAGCATCTACCATTGAATGAATTGTCTATTTGCATATTTCTGCATTCATGAGATTTGTGACCATACCTTTTGCAGTTGAAACATTGTCCAGAGAAGGATGGATTAGTTTGATTCATTCTCCTTCTACACTGAGTTGCTTTATGACCGAAATTGTTGCAATTGAAGTAGTATCCATTGAAGGATGGATATCTTTGAGCATTTGGTTGCCTTACCGGAGGTCTTCTAGGCCTGCTTCTTTGATTTCCTGATCTAAAATTCTTCTGACCGGATCCGGAGCTTTCACCTTTCTCATATCCCAAACCATGCTTATCATCTACCCTCTTTTGGCTTTCAAGAAGAACTTCAAGTTGGGCTGATCTTATCTTGAATTTCTCTTTGTATTCATTTGTTGTTTGAAGATCTTGTTTGAGAGTGTCTATCTGATTGTCAAGTTGTTCTTCATTATCTCTAGCTTCTTCAAGATTAGATTCAAGATGCCTGATTATTCTGTCCATTTTGTGGTAGTCCTCTATCTTCTCCTTGAGGGATTTTTTTATATTATCTTCAATTTTCCTTTTTTCTTCAATTTCTTGGGTGAATCTCATAACCCTTGATTCCATCTCATGCCTTACCATGATGACCTCTTTTGACAACTTCTCACATAGCTTGTTTTTCTCATCCATATCTTCATTAGTATCATTGGCTTCACTTTGATTTGCTAATTTTTGAAGTAGTTCCTTTCTCTTCTTCACAGAGATACTTAGTTTTTCTTTGAGCTCATTTATGAAATCATCTACTTGTTTGAGTCTTTCTCTCAAGTTATTGACTTTAGAGTGGGATTGTTCAAGATCATCTAGGGCAGACTGAAGTTGTTCCTTCATACCATACATATCCATTGAGATTCCCAGATCTTCCTCAAGATGTTAGACTCTTGTTTAGAGGAACTTAGCTTTGATACCCACTATTGGAAACAAGGCAGATAACTGAGAGGGGGGGGTGAATCAGTTATCTCAAATATCTCAACTTTCTTTTCTCCTTTAATAATTAGTGCAACATCAAAACTTGTAAGCATATATGATTATAAGAATAGAAATAAAATCAAAACACATAACACAAGGATTTTTACATGGAAAACCCTGTTATGGGAAAAACCATGGGGTGACTAACCCAAGATTGTATTCTCTGTTAAAAGAATAAGAAGTACAAAATGGCGCTTGGGAATTAGGGCTCACTGCCTGAGCACACTACTTACAAGAGGCACACTGCCTACAAGAGACTCACTGTCTACATAACTTACATAAGGTAATTAGGTGTTTGAACTGATGAGAGGCATCTATAAATGTTAGAGTTTAGTTCCAGTTAGGCACAATATACTGATTTGATGCACTTCATTCTTCCTCTGCTTTAGTGTTGTTGCTCTGTCACATACCAGACTTGTACTACTGCTTCCACACTTATCCTTCTTTTCGTCACACTTTATTTCCTCATATCTATATTCCACACTCACCTACATACTGGAATCCATCTGGTATATATATATCCGCATCAAGGATTTTAACAACTTTCTAGTTGGCAACAAGAATACTAAAGATATTTACAAGTGACTGATCTATCAGCTGAATCCATGCTTGATTTATGATGCATATCAAAAACATAGACATAGAAATCATTAATCATGTCAGCCAACAATGTATAATCCCCCAAACAGCTTGATCAACATCATTTACTTATCCAGATTGAAGTCTAATGCTTTGTCGGTCAGTTCTTTCTCTATCTACTCTGCCTGTTTGGAACCCAACACTCAAATGCTCATATATTTTTCATGCTTTATCACCAGAGGCTAAATCTTTGGAATATAGTAGTCATGATACTCCTATTGACTTATCCAAGTCCACAACTTGCTGAGTTACACCATCTGAGAGATCCAGACCTGATTGTCAGACCTTGTTGCATACTTTGTTCTTGTTCATCAGACCAAAACAATCTTCAATCTGACTTCCGGTATAGGCATATTATGTACTGTGAATGTGTGGCATAGACTTTGTTACCATCAATGGCAACACTCATGAAGCCACACAATGTCTCTTGCCAACAATTCTAATTGTGGAAGATCATCTTGTTCAGATTCATAAAAAACCCATTGCTGCATTTACAGGTGGCGCCTCTAGCGTGAACCTTCCTTGTGGTGGGAGAAGTCTATTATGATTTTGACTCCTTGCAGTATTGTTTGAATAGTTAGAAGCATTTGGGTATGTCCTCCTTGGAATGTCCTTGTAGGAGGGAATAGACAAACTTTGAGACATTTGCTTCTTGAGAGCCAACAATTCATTAGATAGCTTCTACACCATAGGATCCATGGTGCTAGTAGAAGGTAAGGCCGAAGAGGAATAACTTCTAGACCTATTTGAATCTTTCCTCAATTTTTTCGTAAGGATTAAGTCATCCTCCACTTCGGTAGCCAAACTTTGAACAACTGCAAGATCATCTAGGGCTACTCTTTGCAAAAGAAAACTCACCTTAGGAAATTGAGTGTCGATAAAGGAACACTTCAAATTTTTAACTGTGGGCTGAGAAATAGTTGGAATTATGTTCTTTAGCTTATTGAACTTGGCCATGAACTCACGCATGGGCTTGTGTGGTTCCTTTTTCATCTGAGTGAGTTGGGCCAACAAAGCATGAGCATCTTCTACTGGTTTAAACGTCTCTTCAAATTTTCTTTGAAGTGTAGCCCAATTAGTAATACTTCCAAATGAGAGATGATAAAACCAATCAGCAGCCACTCCTTGGAGTGTTTCTACAAACAACCTCATAGACACATCTTCATGCTCTACTCCAAGGACTCTGCATGCAATGTAAAATGTGGCAATGTGCTCGTCTGGATGTTGTTTGCCATCCCTGTAGAACTTGGGAAAGTTCTTACGTGAACCACGAGGAAGTTCATGTGACGTCAATGCCAAATTCAATGTCTCAAAAACATTTCCCCAAGGACATTGAGTAGCCATTCTGTCAGGGTTGAATGGTGGAATAGAAAACCTTTGAAGTGGTGTGATAGGAAGGACCCTGTGAGCATTGGAAGCTTCATTTGGTATAGGAGACCTTGCGTTGGTTGGAGGGAAACTCCTTGTACATTGAAGAGGTGTCCTTGGATGTGCAAGCAAAAGATCAAAATCATGCTTTTACAACAACTCAAAAGTAGGATCTATGAGTCCTTGGGCCCTTCTTCCATGTGTATAACTTTGTTCTATTAGATTGCAAACTTGACAAAAAGATAGATTAGAAACAACAACAAAATAATTGCAGATAATGAGGTACTAGTGTACTTCAACCAAATGTGAGAGGCTCTTGGTTGCATGTCCAGGTCCCTAGTGGAGTTGCCAAATATTGTTGGGTGAATATTTTGCTATCAACTAACTGATGACAAAATAGTAATTTCAACCACAGTATGATGAGATAAGTTTCTCCTCTCAGCAAGGGGAGGCTCCCTTCTTATTGCTAACTATGATCAACTAGTAATTAACTAAGCCTATGTATACTAAAACTATCCATGGGGTATTTCTATATCATCTAATTCTCTTATTTTATAATAGATGTTCTCTTACAAACTTACAATAACAATCATGTGATGCTTACAATATGTAATGAACTACAAACTACTAACTGGAGCAATAATAACCGATATCCAATTAAGCTAAACAAAAGAGTAATTGAAATGTTACCAGCAAGTATTAACACCAAGAAACCCAGAAAAGAACAAATTCTTTTGTTGCTTCTTACACCAATTGGAAATGAAAGAGTATGGAATATGATGCAGCCCAAAGTCTTCACTGTACGCCAAGATAAGATCAAATAATCATAGACAATAACTTGCAGCCCAAAGTCTTCAAGTTACTTTCCAATCATGAACATAAACGCAATTCCAAAGATGATATCGCAGCTCAAAGACTACAAAATAAAATTTAGAGTACCTTCTAAAATATTTGATTCCATTCCATGATTCAATCACATACACAAGAGAATGCAATAGAAAGACTTAAGAACAATCCCAATGCACCACAAGCTTGATCCAAGACAAAGATTGAATGCCAACTTGCTTTCTTTATATTGATTGAAAATGATTTACAATATGAACTCAAAGTTTCAATTTGCTCTTGAAAATGGCAGTGCTTCACTTCAATAGATAAAAGATCCTCTTTACATAAGAGCCTTCCTTTATTTATAGGGAGAGGCTATGAGAAAAAAAAGGAAATCTACAACTACTTTGACTTATTAAAAAACAGAGTCCAATTTGATTTGGGACACTATGCTTCCCTTACATGTAATTGCATATTACAAAAAGACATGTAAGATGTCATTTACAAATCACAAAATACATAATGAAAAACTTGGAAGATAAACGAAGTGTCCGAAGACATATTCTCTTCTTCTTCTTTATCTTTCTCCAGAAAGTCCTCATATCTTTTCACAGTCACTTGAACTTCAGTGTCATTAGGCCTTGGAGTGTAAATGAATATGACTGGAACTCATGTGATAGAGTCCACTATGTTAACATGCACTTTTTTGTGTTTATCTAGAATTGTCTACAACTTGTCGAGGATCGCTTGAAAGTCCACTAATTTATCAATAGAAACTAATGAGTAAGATTTTGATTCTATCTTAGTATGAATTAGTGTAGTGAACTCCTAAACAATTGTATCCATAGGAAGTGTTTTATGGCTATCATCAAGTATATGGCACGTAAGCTCCCCTATCTTATCAATGATATATAACCCCTTGTCAATGCTTGTATCATGATTCCCCTATAGATCTTGTATTAATTCCTTGAGAACATCCTTTTTGTGCTTCATTGCTTCCCGGTATTCAATGTACATCTTTCTTGTGGGGATCACCCCATTCTCAACTAACACTTCTAACTTGAACTCTTTCAACCTTGTCCAAGCCTCAAGGTCCTTTTCTACCAGCTGTAGGTTTTGTGTTAGAACATCAAGTGTTTTATTCATCTCTCACTTGACATCATTCATGTTATTAAATAATTCAATAGAAGACTTTATGAGCTGAGATCTTTGTGCACTGAGTCTTTCTATCCAGACACTCACAGCTCAGCCTTGTGCTTCAATCCTTTTAGCTTTTTGAATTTCTTCATCATCAACACATGTTGCAACAAGTTGTACCTACTCTAAAGATTGGGTTATTCTCAATAGAATAGAAGTGAGCTATCCCACTTTGACCTTAAGATGATATTTAATAACTTTGTCTCTATCAAATCTCTTGATCAAAGTAAATAAAGTTGCTTGTAGGTCTTCCTTAGCACTTTCATGAGTTTGTTTTACAAGCTCAATCCTTGAAATAACAAAATATGTGCCTTGGATTTCTTCAACAACTTTATTTGGTGGAGGCACTGTTATTTCAGCATATTTGTTCCCTGATGAGTCAACAAGCACCCTAGACAAGGTTTTGGCCTTTGTTGGGACCAATTGACATAGTCAAAGTCATCTAGGGATACGGCCTACTTTTTTATCTTTGGCTTTTGTGTTATTAGCCAAGGGGGAGGAATAAAGGAATCACCTCCTATCTCTATCACTAGAGTTTGAGATGATTGGGTAGGACCTATGGCTTGTGAGACAAATGGAAAATCAAATGAAATAATAGTACTGGTAACAATGGGTGGGGTTTGAGTTAACACAACAACAAAAATCTCCACACTTGATAATTTGGATGTGGTAGCAGATATGAGCTTATAAAAATTAGACTGTGTGTATGTATCAAACATGGGTAAGGACGCATCTGACAAACTTGGTAAAGATGAAAGTGAACCAAAAACATTCTCAATATTTCCCCGAGGACTTCCAAACAATGGTTCATTGGTAGGTGTAGAAGGGGATGAAGGAACAAAATGTACTGAAATAGTGGATGTAGTAGAAATAGTGGAAACAGTGGGCAAAGGTTCTGCACTTGAAGTAACAGAGGGAGTAGGGGTTTGCACTTTAGAAATTATAGGAGAGGAAGGAGGTTCTACCTATATTGATTCCAACTGAGAAATGACAAGAGGATCTTTTGACTCTTTTGCTGCAATTTCTTCTTCTTCAACATCTACCTGAGTAGATGTTCTCTCTTTTTCTTTCCTGTTGCATTTATCTCCCTTTGTCTTGAAAATAAACCTTGGATTCTTACTGGTACTAGGAGTATCTTCTTTATTCTTTGATCTCAATTCTTCTAATGCAGAGCATCTAGGACAGCAGAAGCATGTTCATAACTTCACATGCAATAACCTTCAATTTCACTATTTTCTCTAGAGATTCACACTCCTACCCATGAAGGGCTTCAACAAAATATCAACTTGTTCTTGACATGCAATAAGGGGGAGGACTCTAGGATACCTATCCCAAGAAGTCTAACTCCGTCTAACAGTCCTTCAACTCCTCTACACAGACCTACAGGATAGCAGTCTCATTCTACCTTTCCAAGACAATCACTGTTAGATCTAGGGCACACAACTGAGAGGGGGGGTGAATTAGTTGTATAAAAACTTTCTTCTACTTCAAACACTTGATTCTTCTTTGTTAGATAACAGCATATCAATTAACCATTCATCAAAGCATAAAGCATGAACACTGGAGTAGACAAACATCAACACATTAGACACCAAGATTTTTGATGTGGAAAACCCGGTTAAGGGAAAAACCATGGGGTGATTAACCCAAGGATTATTCTCTGTTAGAAGAATAAGAAAAAATGGATGGCACATGCCAGTCAGGGCTCACTTCCCGAGCACACTGCTCACAAAGAGGCACACTGCCTACAAAAGACACACTGTCTACAAGATCATAAGTATTACAAACTTGAACTAGAGAATGACATCTTCACCATGTCTGGATCAGTTCCATTTAAGCCCGAGACACACCTGCTCTACCTTTCGCTCTTCCGTTATACCACACTCATCCACTCCACAACACACTTTGAAATGAATTCACAAACCTTTATTTATACAAGGCATCAACTTAGGAACAATCATCTAAGTCGGAAATCATCCACAAGAACATCCGTAAGTCGGCAATCATCCACAAGAACATTCACAAGATGAATAACCCATCCGGTCGGCCAACCTGAACAAGAACATCTTCATCCGGAAGTATATCTCCAATTCCGGGCTCTAACACTAATGCGGACTGACAACACAACCTCAACATGATCCAAGAACCTTCACAAGCTTGCCTGAATGACCAGGTACATCTGCACTTCCTCTACTTACTGGAATCTCTTCTCTTCTTCATCTGAAACTTCAAGAACACAGTCTACCGCCACTGTCATACTGAATAAGGTGCTTCCGGACCTCCCAACCATGAACAAATCGAGATGACACATCAAAAGGACATCCCAAACACTCCTTCCAATCTGCAGAATAGGACAATGCACTTCCGGATCTCACCGGACCCTTTTGTAACACTCTGTCACTCTGGAGCATCTCTCGGAACTGGTTCTACTTGATCGATCACAACTTCTTCATATCTTCATGCGGACCTCTAAAATCTTAACTGGAACATCTCAAGCCTCATATCTACAAACCCTTTAATCCGCATCTTCTGAACCTTAATCTATTGAGTACTTTTGCCTTCTTCTCATCACTGTTCTTCACTGTTCCTCATTGAGACTGATTTCCTCAATAACCTCAGCACACAGCTCATCCAATCCTTCTAATCAATGCAATATGAGTATGTTGACACCAATGACAACACTGGTTAACCTCATACTTGCAAAAATATCCCCCTTTGTCATTGATGGCAACATATGATGTGAAAAACCATCAAGACAAGAACTTCTCCTTTCTGTCACAGCTCCCCCTATCAGCAACAACTCTTCACATGTCCTCTCTTCCTTTACTACTCCCCCTTTGATCATCAACCACTTGTTTTTCACATGTCTTCTCTCCCCCTTTGACATCAATGGCAAAGGGCTTATACTTGCAACTCTAACACATCATAATCATACCACCTACTCCCCCTTAGTAGCAGCTCCCCATCATCAATCCAGATCACAAGATATGACTATGATATCCACTGGACTGATGCACATCAGTGCATCCTAGTTCATCACCGGAGGGACCATGACCCCTAACTTCTCCCTAAGATACTCAAAAGAGTCTTTGGGAAGAGGTTTAGTAAAGATATCTGCAATTTGATCCTTTAAGGGTACATACTCCAATCTGACTTCATCCTTGTTCACTTGCTCTCTCAGAAAGTGAAACTTGATAGATATGTGCTTGGTCTTAGAATGCAATATTGGATTCTTAGAAATATTTATTGCACTTGAATTATCATAGAAGATTGTGATAGGCTCCTCATATTCTACTTTAATGTCTCTTAACATCTACTTCATCCATAAGATTTGAGTGCAACTACCTGTTGCTGCAATGTATTCTGCTTAAGTTGTAGACAGAGATATTGCCTCTTGTTTCTTGCTTAGCCAAGAAACCAACCTTTTTCCCAAAAAGAATGCTCCCCCACTTGTACTCTTCCAGTCATCCACATCTCCTGCCCAATCTGCATCTGTATATGCATGAAGAGAGAAATCATGGTCTCTAGGATACCATAGACCATACTCAACTATCCCCTTTAGATATCTAAAAATCCTCTTGATTACCATAACATGAGATTCTCTAGGATCAGCCTGAAATCTTGCCACAAGACCAATAGCCTGCATTATATCTGGTCTAGTCTGAGTGAGATACAATAATCCTCCAATCATTGATCTATACTTGGTCTGAACTGTCTTAGGAGAGTCATCATCTTTGCTCAACTTACATCCGGTTGCCATAGGAGTGTTCATTGGCTTTGAATCTTCCATTCCAAATTTCCTCAACAATTCTTTCACATACTTGGTCTGAGAGATAAAGATGCCTTTCTTTGTTTGAGTAATTTGCAGACCCAAGACAAAATTTATTTCACCAAGCATTGACATTTCAAACTCACTTTTCATTTGATTTGCAAAGGTTTTACACATACTGTCTCTTCCTGCAAAGATGATATCATCAACAAATATTTCAACAATCAAGATGTTTTCATTATCTATTTGGAAATATAGATTACTATCAGCAGTACCTTTGTTGAAACCAATCTGCACAAGATGCTTATCCAACCTTTCATACCATGCTCTTGGGGCTTGCTTTAATCCATACAGTGCTTTCTTCAACTTGTAGACCATATCATCATGATCAGACAATTGAAATCCATCCGGTTGTTCAATGTATACTTCTTCTTCTAAATCACCATTTAGGAAGGCAGACTTGACATCCATCTGATATACCTTGAAGTCTTTGAAGGCAGCAAATGCAAGAAATAATATGACTACTTCAATTCTTATCATCGGAGCAAAGGTTTCTTCAAAATCAATTCCTTCTATTTGAGAGTAGCCTTTGTAGACCAATCTGGCTTTGTTTCTGATTACTTCACCAACTTCATTTAGTTTATTCTGGAAGACCCAATTGGTTCCAATCACATTCTTGTTTCTAGGTCTGGGGAGAAGATCCCAAGTATGATTTTTCTCAATTTGCATCAACTCTTCCTCCATTGCTTTGGTCCAATTTTCATCATTGCAAGCTTCATTTATTGTCTTAGGTTTAATCTTTGAAATCAGACAGTATTCACTTGAATCTTGAGCTATTCTCCTCCTTGTTTATACCCCTTTGCTTTTGTCACCTATGATCTAATCTTCAGAATGGTTTAGAGTTACATACCTTGGAACCTTGGGAGTTTCTTGCACTACTATTTCTTGATCAGGCTCATTCAGACAAACCTCTTATTCCTGATTTACCAGATCAGTCTGAATCTAAATTTCAGAGGAGGATTGAGCTCCTTGCACCAGAGAATCATTTTGATCATCTTCATCGTATTCATAAAACCTTGAGGGGTTCTCAATTCCTTCATCAACCTTCACATTTGTACTTTCTATCATCTTTCTCAATCTTTTATTGTAACACTGGTATGCTTTGCTTTGAGTGGAGTAACCCAAGAAAATTCCTTCATCACTTCTAGCATCAAACTTTCCTAGATCTTCATCTCTTTTGATGTAACACTTGCTACCAAATACTCTGAAATATCTCACAGTGGGAGTTATACCAAACCAAAGTTCATAAGGAGTCTTACCAGTATTGCTTCTGATTTGAACTCGATTAAGAGTATAGACTGCAATACTGACAGCTTCTCTCTAAAACATCTGGGGAACATTTTCTTCCATCATCATTGTCTTAGATGCTTCCTGGATGGTCCGGTTCTTTCTCTCAACTACTCCATTCTGCTGAGGAGTCCTAGGAGCAGACAACTGTCTCTTTATACCATGCTTCTCACAAAAGTCTATGAATTCACCGGATGTGAATTCACTACCTCTATCAGACCTCAGACATTTCAGTTTCAATCTGGTTTGATTCTCTACCATAGCTTTGAAGATTTTGAACTTTTCAAGGGCTTCTGATTTCTCTTTTAGAAAGGTAACCCACATCATCCAGGAATAGTCATCAATCAGTAACATGAAATATCTATCACCTTGCATACTCTTGATTCTTGTCGGACCACATAGATCAGTATGAACTAATTCCAATAATCCGATAGAGGATTGATCCTTGCTTTTGAAAGAGACTCTGCTCTATTTACCTAGCTGACATTCTTTGCACAAACTATTTGTAGGTTTCACCAATTTTGGAAGATCTCTTACAGCCTGAGTATTGTTTATCTTGATGATGTTATCAAAATTCACATGACACATCGTTCTATGCCATAACCAACTCTGATCAACTTGAACAAACAAACAACTTTTATTAGAACCAACTAGATGAAAGATATTACCTTTTTTTTGAGTACCGGATGCAATCTCAGTTCCGGAGCTTTCAAAGATCCTGCATCTTCCATTCTTGAACTGGAGATCATAACCTTTGTCTACCAACTGACAACACTAAGAAGATTGTGCTTTAATCCTTCAACATACAGTACATTACCGATTTTGTTCTTTCCATCAAAAGAAGTAGTTCCCCTACCTCTGATTCTACCAGTAGAATTATCACCAAACTTTACCATTCCTCCTTCATACCTTTCCAAATCTAAGAACTTGTTCTTGTCACCTGTCATATGGTGAGAGCATCCACTGTCAATGACCCAATCATCCTTTTCTTCAACTTGGGTAGCCAAAGCTCTTTCTACAACCTTATGATTGACAGATTCAGAGGATATTAGATCTTCTTCCTTGATGGCAATAAACACCCATTCATTTTCGGATCTATTTCCTGTTTCTGATTCATCATTTGTTACACCTTCATTATCATCTTCTTCATGAACATAATAACAGTTCTTTTGGAACCTTTGTTTGTTAGAGTTTAACCTTGCAGATCTTTCTGGACATCTTGAAGCAAAGTGACCAATCTTATTGTAGTTGAAGCATTTAAAAGGTAATTTTCTTTCATACTTATCGGATCCTCTTGGTAGTCTTTTTGCAATGAGGGCTTCAAGTTGAGCTGTTTCTGCTTCTTCTTCTTCCATGTCTTTTCTTTCTTGATCATACCATGACAACTTCCTTGAAGAGTTCTCTCCCGGATCAAATCTTTGTTTGCCTTTCACATAGGCATTGGCTTTGAATGCAGATTTAGTCTTAGGGTGATCATCTCCAAACTCGGTCATTTCAAATGCAGCCAGCTTGCCGGCTAATTGCTCTCTTGTGACAATTGTATGGGCTCTAAATTCATCAATGGCAGCAACCTTGATTTTGTAGGCAATAGGAAGGGATCTGAGAATTTTGCAAACAATCTCATTTTCATCCAGAACTCCACCAGCATTCCTGATTCCACACACCAGCTCATTTACTCTTGGCATAAAGGTAGTGATATTTTCATCATCTCTCATCTTCAATCTTTCAAATTTCCCTTTGAGGCTTTGCAACCTTGCACTCTTAACAAACTCATCTCCTTCATGCAGAAGTTCCAGTTTAACCCAGATCTCATATGCAGTTGGTAGGTCAATAACATTTGAGAGTTCTGAGTCAATCAATGCGCTTAGAAGAGCTTCTTTGGTCCGCAGATTATTTTCAACATCTGTGATTTCATTCAGAGTTGTCGGACCACCCTGTGGAGGTATATATGCTTTTGTGACCATGGACAAGTATGCTTTTCCCATACACTCCAAGTGACATTTCATGCAACCTTTCCAGAGTGAGAAGTTGGTTCCATCGAACTTCAGACTATCCTTCTTGTATGATGACATCCTAGATCTTCTCAAGTGGTTAAGCTCCTTTCAGAGGAACTTAGCTCTGATACCAATTATTAGATCTAGGGCATACAACTGAGAGGGGGGGTGAATCAGTTATATAAAAACATGCTTCTACTTCAAACACTTGATTCTTCTTTGTTAGATAACATCATATCAATTAACCATTCATCAAAGCATAAAGCATGAACACTAGAGTAGACAAACATCAACACATTAGACATCAAGATTTTTGACGTGGAAAACCTGGTTAAGGGAAAAAACACGGGGTGATTAACCCAAGGATTATTCTCTGTTAGAAGAATAAGAAAAAATGGATGGCACATGCCACTCAGGGCTCATTGTCCGAGCACACTGCTCATAAAGAGGCACACTGCCTACAAGAGACACACTATCTACAAGATCATAAGTATTACAAACTTGAACTGGAGAATGACATCTTCACCATGTCTGGATCAGTTCTATTTAAGCCTGAGACACACCTGCTCTGCCTTTCGCTCTTCCGTTATACCACACTCATCCGCTCCACAACACACTTTGAAATGAATTCACAAACCTTTATTTATACAAGGCATCGACTTAGGAACTATCATCTAAGTTGGCAATCATCCACAAGAACATCCGCAAGTCAGCAATCGTCCACAAGAACATTCGCAAGATGAATAACCCGTCCGGTCGGCCAACCTAAACAAGAATGTCTTCATCTGAAAGTATATCTCCAATTTTGGGCTCTAACACTAATGTGGACCGACAACACAACCTCAACATGATCCAAGAACCTTCACAAGCTTGCTTGAATGACCAGGTACATTTGCACTTCCTCTACCTACTGGAATCTCTTCTCTTCTTCATCTAAAACTTCAAGAACATAGTCTACTGCCACTATCATACTGAACAAGGTGCTTCCAGACCTCCTAACCATGAATAAATCGAGATGACACATCACAAGGACATCCCAAACACTCCTTCCAATCCACAGAATAGGACAATGCACTTCCAGATCTCACCGGACCCTTTTGTAACACTCTGTCACTCCAGAACATCTCTCGGAACCGGTTCTACTTGACCAATCACAACTTCTTCATATCTTCATGCGAACCTCTGAAATCTTAACTGGAACATCTCAAGACTCATATCTACAAACCCTTTAATCCGCATCTTCTGAACCTCAACCTATTGAGTACTTTTGCCTTCTTCTCATCACTATTCTTCACTGTTCCTCATTGAGACTGATTTCCTCAATAACCTCAGCACACAACTCATCCAATCCTTCTAATCAATGCAATATGAGTATGTTGACATCAATGACAACACTGGTTAACCATATACTTGCAACAGTCACAACATCCACCTTGGGATGATCTCCCTCTGCACAAACACACTCTCAATGGCACTTGCCAAACCTATAGCATGCATTTACCCTAATGCCTTCATTGGCAAAGAAATAACTTGACAACCAAATATCTTACCTTCTTGACAGTGGCTATTTACAAGTCTTCTCTGCAGTGACTATCCTCAAGAGGCCTAACACCTTCTTGTAGTGACTACCTCCATATTTCTTGTCAAAGGATCATTTCTAGATCCAAGGGTAACTTGCATCATTGCTGATGATTGGTGTTTCAAACCAACTCCACTTCCTCAGACAGTGGTCATCACATAACTCGCTGTTGTCCTCTATTAACTTCCAATTCATGGATCTTAGTGGACCATTTATATGGCAAACTCCACCTACAATATTATCCTGCCCTTGCAACCTTCACAAGCCTCTACCACAACTATTCTACATTCCATTCCTCTAATCACCACTAGAAAAAGATAAGAGGAATGAGAAAAAACCCATTGGACTGTCAAAAGAAGCCCTAACTAGGTTTTCAAACCTACTTTTAGTCAAAAAGGAAATACAGAGCTAAACAAGGGTGTCAAGAGCCCAAACCAAATGTAAAAGATAGGTAACTCAACAACCTAAACTACCATCACAAACACCAACCACTACTTAGCCGTACAAGTACGAATTAATGCAGAAAACAACAATTTTTCTAACTGTGACAACAGATTTGAGACCAGTTTAGGGGAAACAACAATTTCCTTCACCTAGTTTGCTGTCAAGGCTTCATATCATGCTCAAATCAAAGGTACTTCCCTCCTCTAACATTCCATTACAAACCATGCTTTGACTATTCCATACAGTCACGGGTACGGCAGGAAAATAGCATAGAAAAATTAGAAAAATAGAGAAAGGCAGAAAAACAATGTTTCTTTGTTATTTTCTTTCAATCTATTGAATGATCCTTACAATCCCTCCATCCTTGGCTTAAAACAAGCCTCATACATTGCAATAAATGGCTAGGGTTGACCAAAACTGCCTGACCATCGGGCTTCTTCATGATTTTTGTGACTGCAGTAACAAGATTGTTTTAAGAAACTGTCCATTCTTGGACTATATTTCTAGTTTTTATGGTTTAAATGCTTTTTTGACACTTGGATTAACCTTTGGACAAGGTAATAACTCACCCTTCCAACTTTTGACATGCCTCTAAAGGCTACAAACTTTAAAACTTAAATGACTAACCTATAAAAACTTAAATGACTCTTGCAAGCTACCTAAGACAACATGATTGTCCTAACTACGACTTACAACATAACAAAGGTTCTTTTCGACATTTGGACATAGTCCGACTACAAGCATGGCTTTCAAGCCTTATACAACATTGAATATGGTCTCATAGACCTTATTTAACCAAAAAAACTACTTGCAAATTAACCAAAACCTAGACATCTAGGTGCTCCTGCACCATACTCCCCTGCATGATGAAAACTCTTATCCCAAGAGTTAGGGGATCTACTCCAACCATTCTTCCATCCTGTTGGGATGTTCCTCTAACAAGGAAACATGAACTCTCCAAGAGTAATCTTCCTCCTTCTCCAACCTACATGGCTCCTTCAAACAGTGTTAGAACCATAAAACTTGTTTTGATGTCCTTGCCTAGGACCTTGCTGTTGCAATGCTTCAGCTCTTCTCAACTAGAGGTCTTGATTCATTCCTCCCTATATCATCTGCTGTTTGCCTTCCTTCTTCTAACTCCTTATAGGGCAATCAATGTCCCCAACCTTGACATAACTCAAGTCCCAAACCTGTTGTTCTTTAGGACTGTCACCCACCTTTTGTTGCAACTGTTCCTGCTGCTTGCAGTCATCCTTAACCTGCACATTCAACTATAGTTTCTTCCCAAAACAAATAGTGACATGTTCCCTCTTCTCTTCACAAGGTAAAGGTATCAGTTTGAGCTTCTTACCATCTTTGTGCACCACATAGGTATTAGTATACCCATCATGAATAGTTCTCCTCAAGTGTTGCCATGGCCTACCCAAAAAAATATGCCCACATGTCATAGGAATAACATCACACAAAACATAGTCCTGATATGGACCAATTGTGAAATCAACATATGCCTTCTTAGTAACCATTACCTGCTACTCTTGACTCACCCAAGTAACATTGTAAGGACTAGGATGATCCAAAGTTTTCAATCTCAACTTATGCACCATTTCCCAAGAAACTAGATTATCGTGAGAACCTGAATCTACAATCAACTTGCATATCTTTCCATGGCTTAAACAATTAGTTCTGAAAATAGATACCTATGGTGGTTGCTGCATCTTGCCTCTTTCCACCATGAGCATTTCTCCATCCATCATTGGAGAGGCTGACGACATTTCTGGTTCTTCTGGCTTCCCCTCCTCTTGTGCCAAGTGAACTCTTCTATCCATGGTCTTCTCAACACCATCCTTCTTAGGACAGTTGAAAGATGTGTGTCCCACCTCATTGCAGTGATAACATCTACCTGTGAACACTCCTCTACCTGATCCAATTCTACCTCCACCTCTATATCCACCTCTTTGTTCTGTAGAAATCTCCTTACCCTTCTCATTGTTGTTCTGAACTTCATTAGTAGGTCTGCCCCTATCTCTGTTTCCTCTTCCATAGCCTCCTTGCCTTTCTTGCTTCCTCTTCACTCTCTCTTCAGCCCTGATGGCTAACTGAAAACACTCTCTAAGTGATTTTGGTACTGCCAAACCAATCTCATCCTACAAGTTATACCTAAGCCCATTAAGGTATCTTGCCACTTTCTCTTCTTCATCTTCCAATCCACCTCTAATACTAAGCTTATGAAATTGCTTAGTATAGGACATAACATCCATGTCCTTCTGTTTCATCCTCTTTGTCTGAATGGAGTAATTAGATGGAAGGAATTGGTCCTTCATCATATCCTTCATCCTACTCCAAGAAGTGATTCTGGATGCACCTCTAGCCATTCTTTCTGTCTGCACACTACTCCACCATGTAAGTGTTGTTCCTCTCAGTTTTGTCTATGCAAATTTGATCTTCTTCTCATCATTCATCTCCTCATACTCAAAATTTTTTTCCAAGGCATCTATCCACCCTAATACTTCTTCACTATCCATCTTCCCCTAATAGATAGGTAGCTCTATGTTTGCCTTTGTTCCACTTCCTTGGACTGCCTTCAACAATCTCACAAACTTCTTTTCTTCAGCATCCAACTCTTCCTCAGGAGGATTCTCATCAGCATCCTCGTCTCCTTTTGACTCATTTTGTTCATCCTTTCTTGGATTCTTCTCTAATGCTTCCAATCTTGCCAAGATTATTGCATTCTCCCTTCTTACTTGCCTCAACTATCTATCCCTGGCAGCATCCTGCTCTCTTTTGTCCCTCAATTCTTTTTCTCTAGCCTCTAAGGTTTCTCTCAACTCATTGTTCTCCCTAGCCATCTGGTTCTTTGGAGGCATCTTCACAAGTCTCTCAACCCTTACTGTTTTACAAGATCCTTTGCTCCCTCAAGGACCTACTAGTGGCTCTGATACCACAAATAATGCAGAGCATCTAGGACAGCAGAAGCATGTTCATAACTTCACATGCAATAACCTTCAATTTCACTATTTTCTCTAGAGATTCACACTCCTACCCATGAAGGGCTTCAACATAATATCAACTTGTTCTTGACATGCAACAAGGGGGAGGACTCCAGGATACCTATCCCAAGAAGTCTAACTCCATCTAACAATCCTTCAACTCCTCTACATAGACCTGCAGGACAACAGTCTCATTTTGCCTTTCCAAGATAGTCACAACATCCACCTTGGGATGATCTCCCTCTACACAAACACACTCTCAATGCCACTTGCCAAACCTATAGCATGTATTTACCCTAATGCCTTCATTGGCAAAGCAATAACTTGACAACCAAATCTCTTACCTTCTTGACAGTGGTTGTTTACAAGTCTTCTCTGCAGTGACTATCCTCAAGAGGCCTAACACCTTCTTGTAGTGACTACCTCCATATTTCTTGTCAAAGGATCATTTCTAGATCTAGGGGTAACTTGCATCATTGCTGATGATTGGTGTTTCAAACCAACTCCACTTCCTCAGACAGTGGCCATCACATAACTTGCTGTTGTCCTCTATTAACTTCCAATTCATGGATCTTGGTGGACCATTTATATGGAAAACTCCACCTACAATATTCTCCTGCCCTTGCAACCTTCACAAGCCTCTACCACAACTATTCTACATTCCATTCCTCTAATCACCACTAGAAAAAGATAAGAGGAATGAGAAAAAACCCATTGGACTGTCAAAAGAAGCCCTAACTAGGTTTTCAAACCTACTTTCAGTCAAAAAGGAAATACAGAGCTAAACAAGGGTGTCAAGAGCCCAAACCAAATGTAAAAGATAGGTAACTCAACAACCTAAACTACCATCACAAACACCAACCACTACTTAGCCGTACAAGTACGAATTAATGCAGAAAACAACAATTTTTCTAACTGTGACAACAGATTTGAGACCAGTTTAGGGGAAACAACAATTTCCTTCACCTAGTTTGCTGTCAAGGCTTCATATCATGCTCAAATCAAAGGTACTTCCCTCCTCTAACATTCCATTACAAACCATGCTTTGACTATTCCATACAGTCACGGGTACGGCAGGAAAATAGCATAGAAAAATTAGAAAAATAGAGAAAGGCAGAAAAACAATGTTTCTTTGTTATTTTCTTTCAATCTATTGAATGATCCTTACAATCCCTCCATCCTTGGCTTAAAACAAGCCTCATACATTGCAATAAATGGCTAGGGTTGACCAAAACTACCTGACCATCGGGCTTCTTCATGATTTTTGTGACTGCAGTAACAAGATTGCTTTAAGAAACTGTCCATTCTTGGACTATATTTCTAGTTTTTATGGTTTAAATGCTTTTTTGACACTTGGATTAACCTTTGGACAAGGTAATAACTCACCCTTCCAACTTTTGACATGCCTCTAAAGGCTACAAACTTTAAAACTTAAATGACTAACCTATAAAAACTTAAATGACTCTTGCAAGCTACCTAAGACAACATGACTGTCCTAACTAGGACTTACAACATACCAAAGGTTCTTTTTGACATTTGGACATAGTCCAACTACAAACATGGCTTTCAAGACTTATACAACATTGAAGATGGTCTAATAGACCTTATTTAACCAAACAAACTACTTGCAAATTAATCAAAACCTAGACATCTAGGTGCTCCTGCACCATCTTCCCATCTACCAGTAGGTCCTTTGGTGTGCACTCTTCTTCTAACCTAGTTTTGAAGAATTTCAACTTTATTCCTTTCTTTTCCAACCAAACATTGGTGTTTGCAAGAATAGGCTGAAACCTTTCTCTTGTTGAAGTCATCTCCTTCTATGATGACTGAATTGGTGGAAGAGGAGTATCAGCAATCTTGTTCCCCACATATGCAGCACCAACTATGTCACCTTCTTCTTACATGGCCTTAGGGATATTAGCTATTTTAAAGTTTTTGACTTGTTCCAAGGGAAGCCGACTAAAGTGTAGCTTCCTTACCTCATCATTTCTGCATTTGACCCATATGTCCTCAATCTTATGAACAAGAGTATAATTACCTTTCAATTTGTCTTTCATACCTCGGTAACAAAAGTCATTTCTTTTCTTATACCTTTTCATTGTCACCCACTGCATTTCAGTCCCCATTGGCTTGGCTCTTGGAGTTCTAGAAATTGAATACATGGCAATGGCGACTGAAAACATGGAACTAGCTCTATGAGCTTTTGCTTGTTTGTTATGTACAGTCATTATCTACCTACATAACTCCATCAATATTAGTTTTTCACCTGGATACCTTGGTAACATGTATGGTTGCCCATTGAAACAACCAACTCTAATATAGGTAAAAGTAGGGAATTGCAGAAATATACACACAAACCTTTTTACCTACTCCCAAGCTTCATCGGAGACTCTTTTCTTCTCAAGTTCCTTCTCAAACATGAAAATGTAAATATAGAATAAGGCATCATTTACCCTTCTGAAGTGCTTGATGCTCTATTTCAATGTCAATTGTTGCGGGTAGTATTCATACACTAGAATGTTTCTTCTGTCACCTTCTGAAGTCAGGCCAGAAAAGTGCCTCATAGAAGTAGCATCATACACTAAGTATGAAGTCATATAAAAATTCAGACATGTTGACACTTTTGTGAGTTGATCACAAATTGAATCATTGATTTTCTTCCCCCAATATATCTTTTGCTACCCTTCTTTATGACAAATATATTGATACATCCATTCTTGAAAAGTATTGGATATAGGAATCCCTTTAACTCTTCTTAAGAGGGTAATAAGATCACCTACCTCCTCAATGTACTCACTCAAGAAAATATTCTTCAGCCATCTTGTAATTGTGGGCCTAGGAGTCTTGAACCACTGAGTGTTAATGATTTTGTTGCATTTCTTTGCATGTTTGTCATAGTGATCTTGTGCTCTTTCTATGGTGAGATCAACATAATCATCAATATTAGGGCACATGAAAACTTTATCAAAGAATTATTGCATCCAACTTTACCACTACTTTACCCTCTGCATCTGATATGCTTTTTCTTTCCTTATCAAAATTAGCTGCCATTGCCAACACGAACTATGGATTCTAAGATGACACTGGGAAGGTGGAAAGCAAATGAATGCTACTGTCAAGGATAGTTTGCGTATGTACAGTGACAGGTTGTTTGTTCACTCTCTCCAAAAATTCTGACATATTAACGTGCCGAATCTCTATGTCTCTGATATCATCCACATTGGACTCCATGGAGGTCATTGGGATCATGCCTATTACTTGTACTTCATATTTTCTTCTTGGGAGACGGATTAGTCATTTGGCAAAAGACTGTAAAAATAAGTTTTATAAATCTTCCAGAGTTAGAAAAATTCTAAGTGTCCAGCTTTGTGCAACTATGGAAAAATTATGCACTTTTACACTTCAAGATAGTGTTTGGTGTAGTTCAGAGAAAATTCTTCAAACTACATGGGAAAATACATGTTTGGTATAAATTTAGAAAAATTCTCCACTTTTACACAAGGTATGTTTTTAGGTGCAGTTTAGAGAAAATTCTCCAAACTACACTTAGGTTAGATCTACAGAAAGGATGCAAGTTGGAGAATTTTCTCTGATTTGCATCTTTTTTGGGTAAATCAATCTCATGCAAGTCAGAGAAAATTCTCTGACTTGCATGCCTTAGTGCAAAATAAAGGGAGGTGCACTCCAGAGAAAAATTTCTGAGGTGCACTGGGGGTAAAAATCTTTGGTGCACTTCAGAGAATTTTCTTGGGAGTGCACCAGACCACATGCATAAGTTTAAAACTGTAAATTCAAATCGAACTTATAGTCTCTGACTTGGATATTTTCTGAAAGTTGGATATTTATATAGCAGACTTAACTTATTACTTTCTTTTGTATTTTAGATGCAATTTCCACTTCTCATACACTTCTAATTTTTGTGTCGATCCATGCTATTACAGGGCAAAGACATTGATATAAATATGTGAGTGATGGTAGGAGTCACATCTGTGATAGACGTGACTCCTCAAGGAGTCACACCTATCATAGGTGTGACTTTGTCACGGTTTGTATTATAATTAGTTTCACTAATTTTAACAGTTACTAATCACCGTTTAGAATGCAGAAGATGTTTATGCTTTGGTAATATATCATTCAATCATGCTATATTGATATTTATCTTAACATACCTTATATATTAAGTATGAATATATAAGTAATATTTAATATTACTTATATATTCATATTTATTATTATGTTATCTGATCAAAGCTACAAACAACTCAACACTCCCTCTTAGCTTGGAAGATAACTATATCACAATAATCTCTGTGAATATCAATTATCTGATCTATAATGAATTACTGAAAGTAATTTAATATCACATAACTCATGATATATAGTATCACCTATCTCGTGATATGTAGCATCACCTACCTCGTGATACTAAAGGATATACTATACTCGAGAACATTACATTCTCCTTATATATATCCCAGTTATGGTATGTGCACTGACATTAAGTCACATAATGTCTAGCATAACTTAATCATGATAACTCCATGCTTCATACCAATATCAAGTCACATGATATCAATCTAATGAACATTATAAGATCATCACCTTATAATGTTAGGTACAAGTGTAGATTATCCAAAAAATCATCACCTTTTGGAAATAAACACAGAATTGGTAGGCCCATAATGTCATAGAGTCACACATATGACACAAGATGTTTACACATTAAGCATCTTTAATATATTAATACAAATCAATTAGAATTTTACATTTCAATCATACCAAGATTTTTTCTGAAGTATTCAACATTTACCTTAAGGAGTGGTTTAGCAAGAATATCTACAGTTTGATCTCCTATACTAATATACTCCAACTGAATCACATTCCTTTCCACCATATCACGTATATAGTGATGAGGAATCTCAATATGTTTAGATCTATCATGGAATACTGGATTCACGGATAGCTTAATACAGCTTTGATTGTCGTAATGGATGATAGTTGGTTTAAGAGGTTTACCAAATAATCCCACAAGCAATTTTCTAAGCCATACTGCCTCTCTAGTAGCCATAGAAGCTGCAATAGAACTCTGAGCAACTGAAGACTATTTTCTACTGATCCACGATATCATTGCTAACCCTAAACTGAAACAACATTCGGAGGTGTTCTTCCGATCAGTTACACTTCTAGCCCAATCTAAATCTGTGAATTCATGTAGATCTAAGTCAACCTTTTCTTATTTTAAGCCATAATTTAGAGTACCTTGAAGGTATCTCATTATATGTTTCACAGCCACAAAATGTATCTCCTTGGGCTAACACATAAACTGACTTAAGGCATTTACAACATAACAGATATTAGGTCTGGTATTGACCAAATACATCAAGGATCTAATTATCTGTCTGTACAAAGTGGGATCTGCCAATAGAGAATCTGCTGCTGCTTCCTTCAATTTATGAAGATTTGTTTCCATGGGGGAAGACATAGGTCTACATTCCATCATACCAAACCTTTTAATATATCAATTGTGTACTTCCCTTGGTTTAGAATAATACAGTCTGATTTCTGCCATACTTCCAGTCCAAGGAAGTAGTGTAATAGACCTAAGTCCTTCATGTCAAATCTGAAGCTGGATCTTTCTTACACTGATCAATAAGGTAATTTTCTCCTGTAATTAATTGATCATCAACATATAATATCAATATTAACATATCACCTTTTCTTTATTTGAAGTAGAGATTTGGATCTGCATCATTCTTTGAGAAGCCTAATCTCAAGAGATAACTATCAATTCTTTCATACCAGGCTTTAGGGGCCTGTTTAAGTCCATATAGAGCTTTCTTTAATTTACATACATGGGATCCTGCATAGTGAATCTCAAATCCTTCGGGTTTCTCTAAGTAAACCTCTTCTTCAATGGTTCCATTTAAGAAAGCAGTTTTTACATCCATTTGATGGACTTTCCACCCTTTGGCTGCTGCAATAGCTAGAACTGCCTTGACTGATGTATATCAAGCAACTGGAGCAAAGGTTTCGTCGTAATCAATTCCTTCCTTTTGTGAAAATCCTCTGGCTACAAATCTTGCTTTGTATTTCCCTATACTGCCATCTGCAGCATGTTTGATTTTAAATAGCCATTTTGAAGAAACAACAGATTTCCCTTTTGGTCTAGGTACTATATCCCACACATCATTCTTCAGGATGGATTGATACTCCTCTGTCATGGCATCCTTCCATACTTGGTGCTTAAGAGATTCTATAGCACTAGAAGGTTCTGATTTAATGAATTCACTCATTAAAGCTACATAACTAGAGAATCTCTTAGGTCTTGTGCTTTCCCTAAAAGTCCCTGATGGAGCAGCATAATTTTTAGCTTCTTCCATTGTTTTGGTGGCCCAGAGTGGTCTTTTCTTGGGATTTTCTAGTGATGTGATTTGTTCATGGTTTACCTCTTCCTCAGGATACCCCCTCTGAAACTCAAGTGTAGGATCCTCTTCTATGCATGAGTTGGAAGTTTGAATTTCTGACTCAATATCATTTTTGGCTCTTTTGAAAGCTATGTCTTCCTCAAAAATCATATCTCTGCTTAGTTCAATCTGTCTTTGACCAGGTATATATATTCTATAAGCTTTTGACATTTCACTATAGCCTACAAAGATGCCTTTTCTCCCAGAAGGTTCTAGCTTAGTTCTTTTCTCTTTGGGCACATGAATGTAAACAGGACAACCAAATATCCTTAAATGACTAATGTCTGGTTTTGTGCTAGTGAAGGCTTCTTTAGGAGTTTTGTCATCAATATGAGAGTGAGGACATCTATTATGTATATAGACAATAGTACTAGATGCTTCTACCCAAAGTGAAGTGTCTATATTCTGATCAAGTAACATAGCCCTAGCAGATTCTACAATGGTTCTATTTTTTTCTTTCTGCAACTCCATTTTGTTGAGGATTATAAGGTATAGTGAACTCCCTCTTAATCCCATTTTCATATTCATACTCATTTATATTCACTTTCATATTCATATTTATATCCATAGTCATATTCATGATCAAAGGCCTTATGCTCTACCCTTGAGAGGATCATGTGTCGCCCTATCATTAATCCATCTCTAGCTCCATAGGTATGGTTCATTGAGGAGCCATTAACCATCCCATACAGAGGCCCAAAGGCTTCACTCCCACACAGAGTTCTTCACCATATGGCTTGATGGAACTTCATGTCCACACAACATTCTTCATCCCACCAAGAGTCACCTCACATCAGGCACATTTAACATTGATGATCTCATCATTACCATAGTCCCAAGCACTTCACACCCACATAGTGTTCTTTGTCTCTTAGCTCAGGGGACTTCACACCCACACAGTGTTCTTCATCCACTTGAGGGTTACCTAGGTCCAACATACAATCTCCTAACTTACCCATACAACGAGACAATTAATGATGAGGCTAATCCTTTTCTTGGATATAGCACAATCCTATGATTTCTAAGTCTTTGTTGATATTTCATATGATGACTTATCATTTTGGCCTCATATCATATGGCCCATCACATATGATCTAATGTTTGATCACTTTCCATTATCATTATTGATCATGTTCATTCTATATATACACATTTATCATATTAATTCATTATTCCTTGTATATTCATTTATAATGACATTCATTTGTTCATCCATTATATGTAATCAAGATTCCATATTCATGATGATAATGTACATAAATATCCTATGTCAATTATATGACTAATTTTATTTGATTGCTATTCTAGTCAATATAATGTAATGCATTCCTATATGCTAATCATATCTTATTTCATGTCATTCATTTCTATCATTTACCAATGTATCATTGAGTAATGCATTTGCAACTATATATTAATTATTGTAATATGACTATGCATATCTTCAAAAATTACCTTAAGACATTTATAAGTTCAATATATAATAGAAATTCCATACCTTTGCTGATTTAATTTCAGATCGATTGATTCCTCTCCTTCCTTGATGTCTATCAATCTTCTTCATTGACTCCTTTTATTTCCCTTTGAGGGATGCAACTTCACCAATCATTACAAATCTTTTCATATATTATTTGCTCATGATTGCTGATGTCTTTAATTAGATCTGTCCTCCTAACATAGATTGCTGCTCCTTATACTCATGGATCGCTGTTATGAAGATAACAATTTACACATCTTGATTTTCTTTACACCCTTTTCTTTTTGTTGTTCTTTCCTTCCAATGTCTTCGAATCGGATTGCTGTTGCCATTTGAGAAATGAGATGTATTAAATCTGAATTTCTCAAGTTTGATTTTCTGCCTGGATTCTACTTAACTTGGCTTTGATACCATGTAAATTCAAATCGAACTTATAATCTCTGACTTGGATATTTTCTGAAAGTTGGATATTTATATAGCAGACTTAACTTATTACTTTCTTTTGTATTTCAGATGCAATTTCTACTTCTCATACACTTCCAATTTTTGTGTCAATCCATGGTATTGCAGGACAAAGACATTGATATAAATATGTGAGTGACGGTAGGAGTCACATATGTGATAGACGTGACACCTCAAGGAGTCACGCCTATCATAGGTGTGACTTTGTCACTGTTTGTATTATAATCGGTTTCACTAATTTTAACAGTTACTAATCACCGTTTAGAATGTAGAAGATGTTTATGCTTTGGTAATATATCATTCGATCATGCTATATTGATATTTATCTTAACATAGCTTATATATTAAGTATGAATATATAAGTAATATTTAATATTACTTATATATTCATATTTATTATTATGTTATCTGATCGAAGCTACAAACAAAAGACAAGGAAAAAACATAGTTTGAAAAACAAGGGTTTAACATTAAAATGACGACAGAAATAACAAATGAAAAATGATAGTAAAAACAATCACTGAATCAAACAAAACCTAAAACAAAAATGAAAATAGGTAACTAGGGTTTCAAGCATGAAAGAAAAAAAATGTTTATCCTAAAGCATAAACAAACTAACAAATAGCAAATAACAAAAACAATAACGACTTACCCGTGAGATTTCAACAACCGAAAAGCTGAGAATAAAATCCAGAGTAGGGGAATCAATCACGGTGACAGGGAGCGTGAAAATGCAGCGAAATAGGTAAAAACAAAAAGATTAAAATGAAAACTGCGAGGATTAAAACCTATATTATCCCGCCATTAATATGCATTAATGGCCGAATGTGTAAAGGGAGGAGTGTAGTTGTAGAGAATTTCTCCCCAACTACATGACACGTGTAGTTGCGGAGAAATAAATAAGTCTTTGTTATGTCGTAAAATGTCCCCCTAGGACTTTTACCTCCTAGTTTAGCCCCTAGGTCCCCCTAATTTAATCATGCATGTGTAAAACTTATCCCGGAACAATTCCCCCCAAAACCAATGTCAAATGGGGCCTAGGGGTCCACTTGAATCCTTAATCAAGACCAATAATAGGCCCCTGGACTTGTACGCCCACACCCTAGTCTAGAACTATTTTGTTGGGATCCAAATTTAAAAGTGTCAGTTAATGACTGTTAAAAGGTTTTCCTTTGTTGGCCTTTTCAATTTGAATTACGAATGTTAGTAGGAATGCATATATAAACATGTTTAGGACTTCAATTTAAACTAGAGTTGATAAAGGTGAACTTATGATTATCAAGCAAAGAGCATTCAAGGCATTCATTGTGTTGAAGAGTAGAATTGTGTTGTGTTTGCATGTGTTTGTTGCAGATTTGGCTCCATCAACTCATCTCCTCATGATTTGAAGGCACTTCATCTTCGTAAGGGTTTTCACCTTCAAAGTGATATTTGTTTTGTGTTTCAATCAATCTATCTTATCATTTGATTCTGCCTCTGTCCACCAAGAACACACACTTTATCTAACAATGGTGTTGGAAGGCTTGAATGCTATTTCTAGGGCTTGACTAAGGCAAGCTCCTAAACACCACATCCCCCAACCCCTCTCTTGTGATTGTAGGTTATAGGTGCAAAATTGTGTAGAGAGGAGTTGTAGGAGATCAGTGCAAAGGATAAAGATTTGGGATCTAAAGAAAATAGCAGCGAATAATCCTTTTCTAGACAAGGGTGCCCACCCCTATGTCCACCCAATTGTCGTTGTTAGAAACTCTGAAGTAGGTTGCAATCTTCATCATCTTACAGTTCTAGATCTACAGAAAAAGTGGGCTACTAGACTAGGGCGCCCGCCCCAGTGTCCTCAAAGTTTTGGCTTTCTAGAATCTGAACCCTTGTATATTTCTAATATGCATTTGGTGCCTTCCTGTGCGATCTTTTGTCATGTTTCGTCTATCTGTATACAATTTCATATAATTAGGGTTTAAGACATAATTGGATTAGGGTTTAACAAATTTATCAATATATTCCAACTTTCCTTATCATCTCATAGTGACACCAAACTTGTAGTTGAGTCCTCTTGCAGGAGAAGTAACGTAACTCAGTTTATGCTCTTGAATGATATATGTGAAAGGAGGGTTTGATTAAATCTATCTAAAACACTACCTCATTCATCATTCCCACTTTTCATATATAAAATTTTGGTGAACCTATGTTTTTTCTAAATTTGCACCTTGTTGAGTGTTGTAATCAATTTTGCATTCATTCATATCATATTCATCATCATACATTCAAAAATCTTGCATAAATTTGAAAATTTTGAAAAAACATAGGCATTTTTGGCTTGCATTAAGGCATAGTTTGCACTATTTTCCTTGCATATCATTGAAAAAATTAATTTTCTAATATTTACATCAGACCTGAGATAAATTACAGCATTTCATCTTTTCATGATCATTTATCTTGCATTTGCATATCTCATTTGCGAGGGTTTTGCTTGAAATTTGCATTTTTCATATAACCTAGTAATTTCAAAAGCTAGGGTTTGTAATTAAAATCTTGTTTTGTATTTTATTACTTATTTAAATACTCTTTCAAATCTTATTTTTCACTCTAGTGTGGCTGCATTGTGTGTCTTTACATTTACATTTGCATTATTAGCACATTTACATCGAAAAAAGTGAAAAAATTGAGCATTTTAGGTGCATAAGCAAGCATAGTTTTGCTTTGTTTCATTGCATTTGTTATAAATATCTTTCATTACAGATCTTTCATTCATTTTCAAGAATGTATTCATCTATAATTTGAAAATTTGGCATCATTTAATGTTCTAGATTGAAAATTGGCATATTTGCTAAATTACACATTGTGTATTTCAACAAGCATATCTTGCTCCTTTGGTTTGTTTTATTAGTTTGTACATTGAGTGTTGTATGAGTTGTATAACCCATTTCCCTAATAGAAACATCCCTCTAAGGAGAAGTATTATATTAATGGGTTCTAGTGCTCCCAATAGTAACAGTGTACCAACATCGGAAAATACATTGCATGCTTACTTTACAAAAGGTGAAACACAAACTTTGCAAGATATCATACCCCCTACAACTAAAATGGAAGAACAAACATTTCATAACTTTGAAGATCCTATTGATATAATAACACATGTACTTGAGGAGCAAATTCAACAACTTGATAAAGAACTAGCTAATTTTAAAGCATTTGTTGAAAAAGAAAGGATATCAGAAGAAGATATACATGTTGTTCATAATTTAAGATAGTTGTTAAAAGAAGGACAAGATGGTGTTAACATGCTTTGTGGCTTAGCTCATATAGTGAACCATAATTTTATGTCTATGGAGAATTGTGCAAATGTCATCAATAATTTGTCATCACCAAATCATACATAGGTATTGGCACCTATACTGACTACCGAAATGTCTACTTTCACATCATCAATTCTCACTACTAATGCACAAGCTTGTAGTGATGCTACCACTAGTATTGGAGTATCTAATGGCATTAATTCACAAAATTACAAGGCTGTGGGATTCAATTATCAAAACTTAGCACCTAGGGTGACTTCTTATATGAATAATCACTCCCAACCACCTCTCCATTCCACCTATTCTCAACCACAGTTCACTTATAATTGTTCTCAACCACTTTTCACTTATAATTGTTCTCAACCACCTTTTGTTACCACTCACAACCAATCACCTCAAAACTTCATGACCATAGCTTCTAATTCTTCTCAACAACAAAATGCA
Source organism: Cunninghamia lanceolata (assembly GCA_027924645.1). Taxonomy (NCBI): domain Eukaryota; kingdom Viridiplantae; phylum Streptophyta; class Pinopsida; order Cupressales; family Cupressaceae; genus Cunninghamia; species Cunninghamia lanceolata. The sequence continues at coordinate 16,404,433 of BSBN01000021.1, read as the reverse complement.
TCTCCTAATGATGCCCTCTTAAATCAACTTTTGGAAGGCATGACTTCTTTACAATAGAAGGTGACAAACTTGACTAATTCTTCGCAACCTACTTTACCAACATATCATGCCCATAGTCATTTATCTTATGCAATCCTGAGAACTGCTATGCCTAAAAAATTTGAGACTCCTTTCTTTGAAAAATATGGTGGTAAAGGTGATCCTAATACTCATGTGGCAACATTCATGGTGATGTGTAGTGATTTCTTCTTCGAAGAGGTCTTGCTAGCAAAACCCTTCCTATGATATTTCAAGGATATTGCTTTGGAATGGTTTTGCTCTTTACCTTCGAACTCAATAAATTCTTTCTCACAACTAATTGATCAATTCTTACAACTCTTCCAAGCAAACATTGGATCTACAGTCTCTTTGATTCACTTGGTTCATTGTAAACAAGGTTTGAAAGAGAAATTGATGAAATTCATTAATTGATATCAAGGTCTCATCTCTCAAATACAATACCTAATTAAAGATGAAGATCTTTAGAAGGTATTCATTACGAATTTACAACCTAACATCTTTGATAAAATCCTCTTGATGAAGTATAGCTCTTTTCTACATTTATGCACAGCCCTTCGTGATTACCAGCTTTCATCTAGTCAGTATGAGAATCAAAACTCATCGGCTCAAGTTGGTCAATCCATGGCCAGACCTTCTCAAAAAATCTTTAAGAGGAATAAAAAGAGTTTCATCAAGATCAATGGAAAGCATTCAAACAATTTTCAATCACAAGTGTCCACTATTAGTAATCCTAAATGGGCACCATTTCAGTTCAAACAACAATGTCGATAGTTTACTCTATTATATGAATCTCTTCAATCAATTATGAATCAAGTAGTAAGCAACAATATTTTTAAGCTTCCTCCTATGAAACCATTTGATAGTAACAGGATACAAAGACCTAATTTTGATTCTAATTCTTTTTGTCAATATCATCGATCGGTAGGACATGACACTGAATGATGTACATGCATCTGAAACATGAAATTCAGGACCTCATCGATTCTAATATAATATAGGTAACTGGAGTGAATGACAATGGAAATAAGTCGGTTGCCCCTCTGAATCAGAATTTATAGATCTTTACTCATCTATTTTCTAAGCATAGCGACAACAATATGGTAGAACAAAATACAATAGAGTAAGAAGATGCCTATCTTGACTATGATGAAAAAGTTGATATGATAGAAGTGGATAAGGAGAAGATTAAAGATTCACCTTGTCTACAAGGAAAAGGTATCTATGTTGAGGTTCCTCTATCATTATCCCTTCAAGGATCAGGAGAGAACCAAAATGCACCGGATAAGCAAATTGAACAACTGTGACAAGATATTATGATACAATAAAAGGTTTCCATGGTGGAAAATATCCCATTCCACCACAAAAGGCTCATTCATCAAAAAAAGAAAGCAAAGGATCAGAAAAGAACAAGGCAACTATCATCAATGGGAAATAACAATGATTCCCCTCCTCACAAGCAACAAAAGATTTCAAATATACAGGGACTTGAGAAACAAGCACCACATGGTCGCTCCAGAAATAAGAATCAATTAGGTATGAACTACTCACGCTTTGTACAAAACTTGATGGAGCACCTTTTTAAGATGCTCACAAGTTTGAACTCCTCTCAGATAAAATGTAAATATATACATATGTGTGTGTGTTGTGTTCCCTTGTGATGTGTTATGTGTTGTTTAGGTCTCCTTGGATGACCCTTAATACTCTTTAAGGTCAAGGATACCAGGATACTGCCTCTGTTGTAGTCATTCTTCTATTCATTTCATCATTCTTCTATCATTCCTCTCCTCTACTTTATTGTTGTGTGTCATGCCTTAGGGGCATAGCATTGCGGATGGTGTTTTGGGGACATCCTCCTACATGGTGTTCCTAAGGCACTTGTTCTCCTCTCTCATTTTTATTGTCCACCTTCTTGAGTGATTCTACCTAGTTGGAGGATGACGAAAAGAAACAAATACTAATAAGGATCATGCCTCCCTTCAGTGAGAAAGCAAAAATGGACCCAGTCCATATATGAACATGAGGTTGATATATATATCCAATGCTTGACTAGTAGAATCACTCCGTGTGATGTATCATCTTATGGAATTTCTTGTGACTAAAATTTTATAATCCACTCAATCTACTCTTGTACACTTTTATTGGTATCTCACCTTGTTTGTACGCTCGGTTCTAAGGCACCTGCAATATAGCCCAATAGTTATACTTAGCTTCGAACCTGTGAGTATAGCCTTTGTCCTTGATGTGACTATTTTCATGCATAGCTTTCATGATTTGATCTTGTTGTTTATCTTACCATATCATACCAATGTGTTTGTGGGAACATTTGGTGATCGTAAGCACATATCACCTCAGGGACATGGGCTTTGCGAGAGCTCTTGTTCCCTTGCATGTTTTCTCTCTACCTTAATGTGCTTGATATTGGTAAGCAACATCAACCACATTAAGGTAGGGGCATATATAATGGTATCTGTCTAATGACTTTGACACTAATGAAGTATGTTTGTAAGTCCTCTTCATGAGGTGGGATGTTGTATCTCTTGAGCTAGTGCACATCCTTATCTAAATTGCAATAAAAAATCCCTCTCCATGAGCTAAGATAACGTACCTCTTGAGCTAGTGCGTATCCTTTTATACAAATCCCTTCTGCAGAAGGTAGAATGGTGTATCTCTTGAGCTAGGGCACATCCTTTTATACAAAGTCCTCCTCGGGAGGCAAGGTTGGATCTTGAGCTATCCTTGCTTAATCGTGTCTTTGGCGGTTGTTGTGGCATAAGCCCAACCATTAGGTGTATCTCCAATGTGTTTTAGATGGTGGGACTTAGCAATAAGCTCCTTCAATCGCTCGTGTCTATCATGTTTAATATGTATAGTATTTCTATGGCATGCTATATGGCACTCATGTATTCTTTGTGTCTTCTTTATGTGTCTTCCTTGCTATATGGTATCAAGGGTGTAGCGATGAGCTCCCCCCACACTCAGGTTTTGTTTGGTGTGTTTTTCCCTTGTTTGGTATCAAGGGTGTAGTGATGACCTCCCCCCACACTTGGGTTTTGTTTGGCATATTTTCCCCCTGGTGTAGTATCAAGGGCATAGTGATGAGCTTCCCCTACATTTGGGGTTTTGTATTGTGTGTTTTTGGTGGTTTCAAGGGCATAGTGATTAGCTCCCCTCACCCCTTAGTTAGGATTTTAATCATATATGAAAATGTTATATCAATGTATACATCATGTTTTGTGTGACTTCTCTCATGTATTCATTGTGTTTTGCATCCTTCCACTATATTCTTCATGTTTTGTGTGCTTCCTACTGTCTTCATTGTGTCTTGCATGTCTTCAATGTGTCTTTTAGTGCTTACCTGAGATTGGGGGCTAGAAATAGTTCCTCAATCTTGGTGTATGCCTTAGCTTCATGTGCTTGGCATGTTTGATGTGTTTTCGACCATACTTTAATGCATGTATGGGTCATAAGATCATACATCCATTAAAGTGGGGGCTAAATGTTATGTCATAAAATGTCCTCCTAAGACTTTTACCTCTTAGTTTAGCTCCTTGTAAAACTTGTCCCAGAACAATTTCCCCCAAAACCCATGCCAAATGGGGCTTAGAGGTCCACTTCAATGCTTAATCAAGACCAAAAATAGGCCCCTGGACTTGGGTACCCGTGCCCTAGTCCAGACCTATTTTACCAAGACCCAAATTTAAAAGTGTTAGTTAATGATCATTAAAAGGTTTCCCTTTGTCGGCCTTTTCAATTTGAATTATGAATGTTAGCAAGAATGCATATATAAACATGTTTAAGACTTCATTTTAAACTAGAGTTGATAAAGGAAAACTTATAATTATCAAGCAAAGAGCATTCAAGGCATTCATTGTGTTGTAGAGTAGAATTGTGTTGTGTTTGTATCTATTTGTTGCAGATTTGGCTCTAGCAACTCATCTCCTCATGATTTGAAAGCACTTCATCTCCATAAGGGTTTTCACCTCCAAGGTGATATCTATTTTGTGTTTCAATCAATCTATCTTATCATTTGATTTTGCCTCTGTCCACCAAGGACAAGCACTCTATCCAACAACGGTGTTGGAAGGCTTGAATGCTATTTCTATGGCTTGACTAAGGAAAGTTGCTAAACACCACAACCCCAACCCCTCTCTTGTGATTGCAAGTTACAAGTGCAGAATCTTGCGGAGAGGAGTTGCAGGAGATCAAAGTGGAGGATAAAGATTCAGGATCTAAAGAAAACAACAAAGAATATTCCCTTCTGGACAAGGTTGCCCACCCTTGTGTCCTCCTGATTGCCATTGCCAAAAACTTTGAAGCAGGTTGCAATCTTCATCATCTTACAGTTCCAGATCTATAGAAAAAGTGGTCTACTAGACTAGGGTGCCCGCCCCAGTGTCCTCAAAGTTTCCACTTTCTAGAATCTGAATCTGATATGTTTCTAATCTACATTTAGAGCCTTCCCGTGTGATCATTTGTCATGTTTCATCAATCTGTATACGATTTCATATAATAAGGGTTTAAGGCATAATCAGATTAGGTGATGCAGAGATAACTACACAAAGACCACTAAGGGGTCACAACCAACTACATAGGAGGAAGAGGATATAGGGGATGGTAGGACAAACAACTCCTTTTAGGTCCTAGTGGACCAAACTATAACACTTGGCATCAAACAAGACATGATTGTCCTCTCACTGTCCATGGCTTCAACACTACACAACAACATCATTTTTAGGTTCATATGTATGGGGACTTTCCTAGAATTTCTATGGACCCTAGACCTTCTAGGTTTGACTGTCCCAAGTTCACAAAACCATCAAAATGCACTGAGGGTACCTCCTTGTACCAATTCCTTCATAGACTGACCTATTTCATTGTAGCCCTGTCAGCAAGATTTTTGAAGCATAACTTTCAGAAGACATGACAAACATACAAAAAAATACCTTTTCAAGTACCCATTATGGAGATACATAACATTTTGAACATGCAAGGTAGGTCTTTTTGTAACATAAACCTCAAAATTAGACTGTCTCTACTATCCAAGAGGGCAGTTAGCCCTATTTTACAAAGGAAGTACACAAAATATCTAGCCCACAACCAAAATTCCACTTGGGTGAGCTTGAACACACTCTAACTTGACCAATTTCATAGGTTTTAGAGTTTTCAAGTATGGGTTTCTTGTCTAACCAATAACTACCTATGTCAATTACCTTATGCATGAAGAAATTAGGCCTTCATGGCTTCAAACTCCACTTCACACTCATCCCCTGGTCCTGCACACCAAACCTAGTAGATAACATGCCAAACCAATCTCATTTCATCCATTTTATGTTCAAGGTGCTTGAGGATTAGGCTGCCAAACCATCGATTTCATAAAACTCTTAAAAACCCTCTAAACCCTAGGTTTAAGACCTCTACTCAGAAAAATAACTATAAGAAACTCCCTCCTCAATGCAAATTTCTCCAACTAGGTCCAAATGGAAGGTATTTCAGTCTTTCAACTAGTGACATGCATTAGAGCCTTTGACTGTACTATATGGACAAGTACAGGATCAAAGAGCAGCAAGAAAACATTAATAAGACAGGAAACAGAACAGAATGTAGAAAAATGTTTGATAAAATGTCTTGAGATTAATGAAATTTCTCCCAATCTGACTCAACTGAAAGATAACAACATCTATCACATGATTCCAAACACTTTTTCTCTTGACAGTACAGTACGACTCTTTGGGGGACATGAAGAATAGCAAAAAAATAGTAAAAAGTAGAAAACAGGGTAAATTTCTATATTTTCTTCCAATAATCTTACCTATTCTATCCTCCTCCAAATCATGAATGGCATATATTATGTGTTTACAAAGCGAATCCTTGTCCACTCCCACTCCTATCATGGGAAACGCCATTATTAAGGCAAAAAATTGACTGTTGACTAAAAAAGGTTGGCTGCCCATAAATAGATTGTCCTATTCTTTTGGAAACTTAAGACTCCACTAAGTAAAATGACTATTCTAAGTCTCCACTACAAGATAATGCCTTTAGAAGGCTTTAATACAATATTTTGAAAACTCCATCTAGTCTCCATCAAACAAAATTTCACAAATTTGACATAAGAAATATCCTAGGTGCACTGCACCGTACACCCTAACTTGTAATTTTTCCAAGTCCCTTGGAAAGTTTGTTGTAATTTGTCCTCCATTGCTTGTCTCTGACCTCTATGTTTTACTTCATCAAGTTCTTTTTGATTTGATCCTTCACTATCCTTGACATGTTTGCTCTTATCTTCCCTTGAAGTTTGTTTCACTTTGTCAGCAAACTCTGCTACCTTACTCTCCTTTGCCTCTGTTTTGAACACTTCTTTCTTAGCTCCTTCCTCGCACCATTGTCTCATACTCTTCTTGTCTCCATTCTTTCCACTGTCATTACCCTTCTCAACCTCTGTCAGGCCTACAACTAGTTGGTTCACTATCCTTGGAACCTTGTAGACTGTTGTATCATCTTTACTTGACTGTCTCTTTATAGGACACTTGACTGTCCCAACCATGATTACTTCATGCATTTCTTGCTTTTACACAAGCTCTTCACTCTTGCACTTCTCATTCTCACTCACCTCCTTCTTCCACATGAAGACATTCCCCTTCACAACTGGCTGCAACTCATCTTCACACTTGCTTTTTGCTATCTCAACAGTTTTATGCCTTGAAAGGCTGCACACTCCCTGTTTTCACTCTCTTCAAACACCACTGGCTCCTTCTTTCCAAACATAATCATCTTTTCTGTCCTTGATTGCTCCTCTAATGGTAGTAGTACAAAAGTCTTCTCATCCTTCTTGATAGTGAAGGAATTGGCTCTTCCATCATAATGTATAGACTTATTAAATTGCCAGGGTCTTCCAAGTATCACATGACAACAATCCATGAGTAGGATGTCACAAAGTACCTTATCCTCATATGCTCCAATCTTGAACTCTACTAATGCTTGTTCAGTCACGAAAATGGATTGATGATCACTTACCCAAGAGACTTTGTAAGGTGTGTCCCTAGGTACTCTCTTCAACCTCAGTTTGTCTACCATCTAACTAGACACCATATTATCAATACATCCTAAATCCACTATCACTTTACATACCTTGTCCTTGCACTTGCAAGTTGTCCTAAATAATGCTTTCCTTTGAATCATCTCCTTTTCCTTGGAGGTCTTCAATAGTGCTCTTTCTCTCAGCATCAATGTTTCTCCTACTTCACCAACACAACTAGTGGGGGTAGAACCACCACATTCTTTTTCTTGGACTAACTAAGTCTTCCTCTCATTCTTCCTTTCACCATCACTTGAAAAAATTTACTTCTCAGGACACTTATATGCTGGGTGCCCAAACTCTTGACAATTGTAACACTTACCCATAAAGGTGTTTGTACTCCTTCCACCACCAAATCTGCCTCTAAAATCTGCACTTTGCCCTTGTTTGAAATCTGCACCTTGTCCTTGTGCCTTACTCATGTCTTCTTGACTCTCATTGACTTGTTTTGTATTAAAAGATTCTCTACCTCTAGATGTGCTACCTCTACCTCTGGCTGTCTTATCTTATCTCCTTTTTAGCTTCTCTTCCACTCTAACTTCCATCTGATAATAGTCTTCAACATTCCTTGGATTTGCCAACACTAGTTCATCTTGCATGTTAAACCTCAAACCACCAATATACCTAGCAACTTTTTGTACTTAACTTTCATTTTGACTAGACCTTATACTTAGCTTATAAAACTCTTCAGTGTATGTCTTAACATCCATATCCTTTTGTCTTAAGCTTTGAAGCTTCTTAAACATTTGAACTTCATAATCTTTAGGCAAGAATTTACCTTTGATTTTTGCTACCATCTTGTCCCATGAAACAATTTTTGCCTTTCCTTGCTTTCTCCTCTTTATTTGTTGATAATCCCACCATAACAAAGCATGACCTATCAGCTTGGTCTTTGCAATCTTCACTTTCTGATCCTCAGGAACTTCACACTCAAAATGATTGTCTAATGCTACAATCTAGTCTAACAACTCTTCATCATTCAGGCTTCCTCCAAACTTTGGCACATCTATATTTATCTTGTGCTTGTCTTCTTTTACTACCCTCAGCAACTTTACCATCCTCTGATCCTCAGGGTCCAACTCTTCTTCCACATCTTCATACTCAACTTCCTCTTCTTCCTCAGACTCATTGTCATCACCTAGAGCCACTCCTCTTCTCTGATTTTTTTCTAGGGTAGCCATTCTTTCTTTTAGCTCCCTCAACTCTCTAGCATGCTTCTCCTTCAGCTCATTCATCTCTTGAGCCATGTTTCTCACCCTTGGAGGCATCTTGACAAACTGCCTCTTCAACTCAACACTTCACAGACCTACTAACTTAGCTCTGATACCAATTTGATGCAGAGGTAATTACACAAAGACCACTAAGGGGTCACAACCAACTACATCTGAGGAAGAGGATACAAGGGATGGTAGGACAAACAACTCCTTTTAGGTCCTAGTGGACCAAACTATAACACTTGGCATCAAATAGGACATGATTGTCCTCTTATTTTCCATGGCTTCAACACTACACAACAACATCATTTTTAGGTTCATATATATGGGGACTTTCCCAGACTTTCTATGGACCCTAGACCTTCTAGGTTTGATTGTCCCAAGCTCACAAAACCATTAAAATGCATTGAGGGTACCTCCTTGTACCACTTCCTTCATAGGCTGACCTATTTCCTTGCAGTCATGTCAGCAAGGTTTTTGAAGCATAACTTTCAGAAGACATGACAAACCTACAAATGAAATACCTTTTCAAGTACCCATTATGGAGTTACATAACATACTGAACATGCAAGATAGGTTTTTTTGTAACATACATCTCAAAATTAGACTCTTTGCTATCCAAGAGGGCAATTAGCCCTGTTTTACAAAGGAAGTACACAAATTATCTAGCCCACAACCAAAATTCCACTTGGGTGAGTTTGAACACACTCCAACTTGACCAATTTCATAGGTTTTAGAGTTTTCAAGTATGGGTTTCTTGTCTAACCAATAACTACCTATGTCAATTACCTTATGCATGAAGAAATTAGGCCTTCATGGCTTCAAACTCCACTTCACACTCATCCCCTACTCTTGCACACCAAAACCTAGTTGATAACATGCCAAAACAATCTCATTTCATCCATTTTATGTTCAAGGTGCTTGAGGATTAGGCTGCCAAACCATCGATTTCATAAAACTCTTAAAAACCCTCTAAACCATAGGTTTGAGACCTCTACTCAGAAAAATGACTATAAGAAACTCCTTCCTCAATGAAAATTGCTCCAACCAAGTCCAAATGGAAGGTATTTTAGTCCTTCAACAAGTCACATGCATTAGAGCCTTTGACTGTAGTGTACGGACAAGTACAAGATCAAAGAGTAGCAAGAAAATAGTAATAAGATAGGAAACAAAACATGTAGAAAAATGTTTGATAAAATGCCTTGAGATTAATGAAATTTCTCCCAATCTAACTCAAATAAAAGCTAAAAGCATCTATCACATGATTCCAAATACTTTTTCTCTTGATAGTATAGTACGGCTCTTTGGGGGACGTGAAGAACAACAAAAAATAGTAAAAAGCAGAAAACAAGGTAAATTTATGTATTTTCTTCTAATAATCTTACCTATTCTGTCCTCCTCCGAGTCATGAATGGTATATATTATTTGTTTACAAAGACAATCCTTGTCCACTCCCAATCCCATCATGGAAAAAGCCATTATTAAGGCAAAAAACTGACTGTTGACTAAAAAAATGCTAGTTGCCCATAAATAAACTATCCCATTCTTTTGTAAACTTAAGACTCCACTAAGTAAAATGACTATTCTAAGTCTCCACTATAAGATAATGCATTTAGAAGAATTTAATATATTATTTTGAAAACTTCATCTAGTCTCCATCAAACAAAATTTCACAAATTTGACATAAGAAAATCCTAGGTGCACTGCACCATTAGGGTTTAACAAATTTATTAATATATTCCAACTTTCCTTATCATCTCATAGTGACACCAAACCTATAGCTGCATCCTCTTGTAGGAGAGGCGGCTTAGCTTGGTTTATGTCCTTGAATGATATATGTGAAAGGAGGGTTTGATTAAATCAATCTAAAACACTACCTCATTCATCATTCCCACTTTTCATATATAATAGTCTTGAAAGCAAACTTTTACAATTTTTTCAAAAGACAAAAGATGACCCAAATAAAAAAAAAAATCTGAGGGGTCAGACCATGCACAAGACCACATAAATTCATCTTGATTTGCATGCTTATAGGAAGTGGGCTACCAAACAGATAAGTTTCGTAGGGGTTATCCCATGAAATGAGCAAGCAAAATTTGAGGATAATAGATGGCACAATAGCCCTCACTGACAAGTTTGATGCAATGACTCATAGCACAAGAATCACATAAACACTAATAAACACTCAATACAACATATAACATAAGATTCAAAAAGCACACCAAACAAACACTAGGGTAGGCATTACATCCTCACCCACTAGGATTAGGCTTACTCCTAGAAGTCTACATAACATAAGGATGAGGTACCCCTGGTACACCATCCTCCATAATCACAATAGATCTCAAAAGATGAACTCTCTAGACCATCACTAGGTCTAGGTTCCAAACCTATTAGGAATAGGATCACAGAGTGATATATAATAAATAAATGTAAAAATAAAATATAAAAACACAATGACACTGTAAATATACATGGTTCACCCAATATGGGCTACGTCCACAAAGAAATAGATAGTTCTTCCTTTATTTCATCTAGCAAAATAAAGGTATACAACCTATAATACATCCATTACAACTTCTTCTTCGCTCTCTCATAGTATCCTCTCACAAGCATAATACAATGCCCTCACGTAAAGAGGGTTCCCTTCTAAGGAAAAATTCCAACATAACCTCTACTGTCAGATCTATGACTTAATAATGAACAGTCCAGATTTTCTATGAAATTATCATTTTACAATTTAAATATGTATCTAAAATTTGGCTTTGGGGGCATTGTCCCCAAATCCCCATTGGGGGAATAGTCCCTAGACCCTGAAGGGAAGTAAACCCCCCCTTCACTCCTATAATGAAATAAATTGCACAAAGAAGTATATAATAGGAAATATGCTGCAAATACTTGATCATAGTATGTCACTTCGAGGGGGAAACCTCTACAATTATCTAAATGAAGAATACAATTTGTAATATGATGATTACAAACTTGCCACTAGCTCTTTTATATACATAATGATGCCTGGCTACCACCAAGGCCAACTTACATACTTAAATATAATGCCTAGGACAACCTAATAACCTATAATTGACTATAATAATGATTATATATCATAATTAGGAGTTAAGGTAGCCACAAGCCAACTACTCATAACATAATCACACATAGGATTAAGGGTGTAGCATGCCCCCCTCTTCAAAGAAGTGTTGTTCTTAGTGTTGATTAAATGTGAATGCTTTTGCACAAAATCTTCATTTTCCCATGTAGCTTCTTCAATTGAAGAGTTCTTCCATTTTATCAAATATTTTGTGATTTCCCTTGTCCTTAGCCTCTTAGTTCATGTTTGAAGAATTCTCTCCAGATCCAACATGATTCTTCCCTCCTCATCAAGCTTAGGTAACTCAGTCTATGCTACAACTTTTTTTCTAATAATCTTTTTCAAGCATGAAACATGGAAAACTCGATGAATTCTTATTGAGGTAGGTAACTCCAGTTTATATGCTACACTGCCAATCCTCTGTAACACCTTATAAGGACCCTAGTACTTGGGTGCAAGATTGTTATCTTTCTATTGTTGTTTTAGAGACATTTTCTTACATGGTTGTAATGGCACAAAGGCCCAATCTCTTATTTCAAAATTTCTTTCACTACGGTGTTGATCAACTTGTTGCTTCATTCTATTTTGTGCCATTGCCAAGTTCTCTCAGAGACTAGCTAGTACCTCTTGTTGATGTTGAATGTGTTCTTCAACTGTGTGAACCTTTGGCTGTGACCTCAAGGAAGATGTGATTAATGGTGGATGGTACCCATAGAGTGCCAAAAATGGAGACATCTTGGAAGAGGCATGGAAAGACGTGTTATACCACCATTTTGCTAGTGGTAGCCAGTGCACCCATCTCTCTTGTTTATCTGAAGAAAAACATTAGAGATACCCTTGCAAGCATTTGTTGACCACTTCTATTTGTCCATCAGATTGGGGGTGATATGATGAACTATGAGCAAGTTGGGTGCCCAAGAAAGAAAATAAGTCAGTCCAAAAATTACTTGTAATTATAGGATCACAATCACTTACTGTAACTTTTGGAGTCCCATGTAATTTTTGAATAGTATTCATAAAGGCTATTGCTATAGTGTTTGCTTCCAATGGGTGTGCCAAGGCACAAAAGTGTGCATATTTGTTGAGACGATCTACAACAACCATGATGACATTTTTTCCTTCTGATTTGGGCAAACCTGTAATGAAATCCATAGATACCTCCTCCCTCCTCTGAATTGGGATACACAAGGGTTGTAGAAGACTCCCCTTTGTTTTGTTGACACACCATGCATTCTACTACAAATTTCTGAACATCCACTTTTAGCCCCTCCCAAAAGAAATTTTGCTTGATTCTATGATAAGTTTTCAAGAATCCTAAGTGCCCACCTACTAGAGAAGCATGTAGTTCTTCCAACACCTTAAACTTAAGGGTTGAAGTCTTGCAAAGGTATAACTTATCCTTGTACCACAAAGCATTCCCTTTCCATGCAAATTTGTCATGCACACTTGAATCCTGTTGGAGTTTTGCAATGAAAGTTTGAGTATCTATCGACCCTTCTTCCACTCTTCTCTTGCCTCATTTACCCAATCTACTTGTACCATGGAAATGGCATACAAAATTGACTTTGTGGGTTCATCCCTCCTTGATAGAGCATCAGCCACAACATTCTCCTTGCCTTTCTTATAAATGATCTCAAAGTCATATCCCAGCATCTTTGTGACCCATTTTTGTTGTTCTTCTGATAATACCTCTATTCCAAGAAATATTTGAGACTATCATGATCTGTCTTGACCTTAAAGTGTCTTCCCATTAGGTAAGTGTTGATACAACTATTAGTCATATTAACAGAGATAAAACTTCATACAACAAACCTTTATCCTCTTCAAAGATATGACAAATTCAGGATGAATTTGTCATCCCAAGTCTTTGATAGTTAGTACATAACCTTTTGACAGTCACTTAGTGGTTTGATGTGATTATGCTTTTAATCATTCAGGGGCCTTATGCATGAAATTCAATATGATTTGCATCCAAATATGTGAATGTTTGCTCTGTTATACCTATTCTACATTAATCTCAACAAATGATGTTAAATCCTACTGTCTTTAACTAGAATATGTAGATATTTATGTGAATTTATTCTAAGTTTGATCAATTCTCATTATGTTCACTCCAATCAAGATTGTTCATCATGATTTATGTAACTTTGATTAGTTCTTCTAAATTTACTTAAATTTGAACTAATCTTTGCTTAATTCTACTTCTCAACTTTGAATTCTTCTAAATACCATGCCTCTAAGCTAATATTTCCATGATCTTCATCATTATTTCAAATTATTTGCATGATATTTTTAATGTTACATGCAATTTGTCTGAATATGCATAAGATGTTCAGTTATCTATGGATGTCTGCATATTTACTATGTTCTTCTTATCATGTATCAATATTCGTAGTTGATGATGATTATTTATGAAATTTAAAAGAAATGAACTGATATTCTAAAATTATTTGAAATGAGTGAGTTTAAGCCATTGATTCATATGCACAATTCAATACTTCATGAAAAGAGATGAAATAAAACCATGCTTCGCTAGGATATTCCATAACTACACACAACAGATGCTAATCTTCAAAGGAATTGGATAACAACAACATTCACCAGTTGAAATGCACTCCAAGGGACACAATAAATCATAGTGATATGTCTAGATGACATCCACATAAGATTATTCAAGATTTACAATTAATTTATAATCTATATCTCTATTTCATTCAGTATTCAAAGTGTATGCATAGTTACAATTGGTCTCAAGAAAGAACCATGGGAAATGCTAAGTTACAAAAGTATACTTAATGCTCACAAAGCTCAAAAATTCTCTCTTGATTAACCTCCTAATAAAAATGTACAAAGGGCAATCCACCTCCTTTTATAGAACAAGGAGAGAATGTGGTTACAACAGATCCAATGATCTAGCAGTCAAGATGAAATGTGGCACATGATTGCATTGAACAATCAATCTAGTGGAGTCCAAGTAGCATGCTAGAACCTTCCAAATCTTTGACTTGGTCAATGTGACCCCTTTACTCTGCATCTGCATCAAACTCTTCTTATATTGATGGTCCCTCTATTATCCAGCATCCAACACCCTAGATGAGCTCATATGCCTGGATGGATTTGTCTATTTTTACTCTACCTGATACATTTGCCTTTGCAATAACATGTTCTTGTGCCTTCAGTTGTTCTTACAAAGCTACCCATCTATTTGTCTAACTATCCAGCTCTTCATTATATGTCTCTATTTTAGCCTTCATCTGCATTGCTTTATCAATAGTAACCTCAGAGAAATGCCGAATAGGATCTTCTACCACAAGGCTAAAATTATCCCTGAATGCTTTGGTAGCAAAATCCTCATCTTAATTGTCTACTTTTCCCTCAACTTCGCCCACAAGGACATCTAAAATTCCTAGCTCTTCTACTAAGAGTTCATGTGCTTTGATACTGATATCTTTAGTCTTAGTATTACATCTCTTTAATATATCCACCTCAAACTTCCTATCTTCGAACCAATTATTTAGTTGTGGCAACATTTGAGGTGTCAATATATTCTTTGTTATGAGGTTGACAACATCATCCTTCCTCATATCCTTTAATGTAGTCAAGTGCTTACCACTCTTTATTAGTCTTTGGCCAAACTCTTTCTTCAATTTATCAGCCTTACCTTTTAAGTTGCTTAACATGTCCCAATTAGACAGTGAGGTCCTTATTACTTGTTCTCCCTCACCCAAAAATTTCGTAAACCACTTATCCATTATTTGTGCATGATGCTTTTGCACATCCAAAGCCACTATCCCCTGTTGAGATACCAATGTCAATGGTATAGTAGTTGTGATTTGAATATTGGTTGGTGCTACTAACCCTTTCACAAAAGCCTGTAATTAGGCTACTTGCTCCTTATACATCTTCTTCTTAGCTTTTACCTTCTTTATTCTAGCCTCCACCACATCAATATGATCCCTCAATCCTTGAATCTCTTGTTCCTCGATACTGTGGCCCAAATCAATGGTAGCTATTTGAAATTCTTCAGGCCTTACTTCTCCTATGGCCTTGTCTACTATTGGCACAACTATTTGCATTGTTCTTTTTCCTGTTGTTGCATCCCTTTTTATTGTAGAGGCTGTGCTTTCCCTCCTCTTTGGTTTAGTTGGATCCAATGTAAATAATGACTTGATGTCAAAGGGCTATGTCTCCTTTTGTGGATGTTCCACCTCTAATGACATCCATGGGAATACAAGTGGTCCTGACCCTTCTTGGTATTGCTTCTCAATTTAAGCATCTTGTGTATCCTTATTCTTATCTGCTTCATAATTATCTACACGGATCTATACATTTTCTTGTTGATCTTTATTCTGATCCTATTGTGATGGAATGACCTCAGGATTTTCCATTTGTTGGTCCTTTTCTTGATCAGCCCCGCTATCCTCATAAACCTTTTCCTACTCTGGTGGTGGTTGATCTGGATGTGATGTGTCTATTGGTTCCTCTAGGAATATATCACCCTTGGGCCTATCCTCAACTTGTTCTTTCTATATTGCTTCCACTTGGATGTTATCATGCCCTTATTGTTTGGTGTGGAGCCTGATCAGTCTCCAAGTGGGAGATTGTTGGTAGGTGGCGATCGATCAGGAAAGTACTGTACACTAGCAAACCCTATTTTTGTGACCGACATAAGAAAACCCTATTTTTGTAAATGACAAAAAAAGGCTTGATAAAAAGCGGCTAAGGGTTAGGGTTTTTGATATATTGTATTGTAGCATTTGCAGTGGTATTGAGTTGCAAGGATTGCTGGTTGTAATCGGTTTGATTTACTGGATAATAATATTGGACTCTTTGTTTGGTGGATGTAGCCCAAGTTTGGGTGAACCACGTTAAAACTTGTCTCTCACTGTTATTAATTCTGTGTATTTCCATTTCTCTGTTTAATCTTTATTTGCATTTAATTGATATCTTCTGCCCGCTAAGCCTAACACTTATGTCTGATCATTTTGATGGGTCTCTTGCATTGTATGCCTTTGATCACCCTCATCAACTTTGCTTCCTATATCCATGAGTGATCTTGACACAGACTCTTATTTAGGTTCATTTATCAAGATATTCTACTTCTCTTGTTCATTTTTATTCACATGATCATCCTATTGTACCCCTTGTTGGCAAGAGACACTGCTAGGCATGTCAGGTGTTGTCATTGATGGTAACTAAATCCATCTTACACATCCGCATTACATCAATGAATCATACTGGAAGTCAGAGTGAAGATTTGTCTAAGTTCACGTAGTCAGAAATAGAGCATGTGAAAGGGTCCAATATCTTGGTCCGGATCTCTCCAGTGGTAAGTCACAGTGTGTTGCAGATCTGAGGGAGTGATAAGGATTGTCAAGATTATCTAAATCCATAAATTTAGCCTTTGGTGATGAAGGATTCAAAAGTTATAAGCATCTGAGTATCGGGTTCCACCTAGTCAATACAGTCTGAAGAAGAATAGGTTGACCTAGCATTTGATCTTGGTCCAGATGAAGAAAAGTTGTTGGTTAAGCAATTTGTGATAATCAGGGGTATTGTCTGACATGATTGATGATTTGAGAACATAATTTTTTGGTCCACGTTGTTGTTTGTGCATGGATTCATCCAATAGAGTAGAGTTCTTAATAAATGCTCTAAGTTTTCTTGAAGCCAACTACAGTTGATTGAATTTCTTGATGCAGATATATATAGCCGATGGATTTGAGTGTTGTAAAGTGTGTATGTGTGGTGTGAGAATGAAGTAAGTGCAAAAAGGTAGAAAGAAGTGCAAAGGTGAAGATCTAAGCTCAGATTATGGCTAAAGAGTGAAGTAGGGTAGAGTAAGGATGAAGTGTGTAAGATCAGTATTATGTGCTTAACCAGAACTAAACTTTTGCATTGGTAGATGCTATTCATCAGTTCAAACATTCTATAATCTTCTTGTAATCATTTCTTGTAGGCAGTGAGCCTGAAGGCATGTGCCTTCCCCATTTGTAATACTTTTAACTGAGTATACATTCTTATGGGTTAACCTCCACCGTGGTTTTTCCCTTAACCGGGTTTCCATGTAAAAATCTTGGTGTTCATGTGTTATGATCTTTATGTTTATGCTCTTATGTTCATGCTTCTTTCTTTTGTATATATATGGTGAATTAATAAAGGATAATAGTAATAAGTTTTGCAGAACACTAATTCACCCCCCTCTTAGTGTTCCTTAATTTCAACAATTGGTATCAGAGCAAGGTTCCTTGGAAGAAGCTTAACAGCTCAAGGAAGATCTGGGAAGGAGTTTCAATGGGTTCACTCAGAGAACAACTTCAATTGGCTTTAGAAGATTTAGAAGATCTTGATCAATTCAAAGCAGAAGTAAGTGAACTGAAAGAGAACCTTAAAGATGCTGATGATTGCATTAAGATGTTAAAAGACAAAATAAAAAATATATGGAAAAGAGGAAGGAGCTACCTCACTAGCTAACTCATCTTACTGAAGAAAATGGCATGAATGAGGCTTTGGAAGAAAAGACAAAGGAATGTGAAAAGTTGACAAAAGAAGTTTATGTTCTAAAACATGAGATGGAATCTGGGGTGATGAGGCTAACCAAATAAATTGAGGAAAGGAAGAAGACTGAAGAATACCTTAATCAAACTCTGAAGGAAAGAACAGAAGAATGCTACAGAATAGACAAAACAATTGGCCACCTAAAATCTGATCTACAAGAATGCAGATATAATGAGGAGGAACTTGAAAGGCAAATTGTTATTCTCTGACATGACCTAGAAGTTGCAAACATATACAAGGAGAAGTTCAAGATAAGCTCAACTAAACTTGAAGTGCTACTTGAGAATCAGAAGAAGGCTAATGATAAGAATGGTCTTTGGTATGAGAAAAGTGAAAGCTCCAGATCTGGACAAAGAAATTGTCAATCCTAGAAGACCTCTGATAAGACAGCCCAATGCTCAAAGGTATCCATCTTTCAATGGAAATTGTTTCAATTGTAATAAATTTGGTCAAAAAGCTACTCAGTGCAGAAGCAGAGAAAATCAAAGTGGTCCATCCTTCTCTAGTCAATGCTTCAAGTGTAAGAGGTATGGTCATAGATCCAATGAATGCAGAAGTATGATAATGAATAACTCTAAGAATAGAGGAAATGGCAATTCTTTCAATGGAAAATGCTTTGCATGCAATATATTTGGACATATGGCTAATCAGTTTAGATCAAGAGAAAATCAATTAAATGGGAAAAGAAATGTTGTGTGCTTCAATTATAACTGATCTCGTCATATTGCAGGATTCTGTAGAAGCAGGAATAATGAAAGAAGAGGTCTAGTAAATAGAAAACCGGATGAGGTGAGACAAGACAAAGGCAAAAGAAAAGTTGATGTAAATGAGATTCAGAATGAAATGAACAAGACATGGGTGAAGAAAAGTATAAGAAATGATGGTGACGGGTCTGCACCAGAATCCGGTGCTAAGAATTCCTTAGGGAACTAAAATGGGAGCTCTAGCTCAGGGGGAGCTGCATTGAAAATCAAATTCACCCAGCCAATAAGTGGGTGCCTGAATCTGGACCAATGGGAGAAGATAATTTGGGCTATTTCATGTCATTTGAAAGGATTTCCAAAAAAAAAGAAGTGGATATGGCGATTTGTGGAACGATTCATGAGAAACTGCATCAAGAAATAGAGTAATCAGATGAAGTTAGGGCACTGCATTTATTACAATGGTGAATTAGGTTTTGCGGAGCATAAAAGGTCATTCTTTCATCATTTGGATCACTTTGCATTTGAAGAGAGCAAGTAGAAGAGCATCTAAGCTAAGATTTCAAGGATTTCAAGTATGACCGGCAAATTCATTAGCTAACCCTAATTCAACAGAAGAAAAAGGTATTTTTTTGCAAATCTTTGAACTTGTAATCTTTTGAGATGGCTACTCCTCTTGTTGTGAATATCACTGAGAGACCTAGGCCAAAATTCAAGAAACATCCCTTCAAGTCCATCAAAGTCGATGCATTAGGAGCATTTTCTGGTATCCCACACGGAGTGCTGCATGTTGAGGATATTAGGGCATACATCCACGATAGCATAGATGAATTTGAGAACCTGAAATTACTGGATTTGTTTGAGAACTACCTAAGTGATGATAACTATGATTTGAAACCAGAATACAAAGCCCTAGAAAGTAAACATTTTCTACAGGTGATTGAATTTCTGACATTTGATGTGGGTGAGTGGTTTCGATATGTCTTGAGCTGAATGCATGATGAGTTTATGTGGCTATTGAAACCATTCAAGATTACAAAGGATGCTATCAGGATTATAATTGGGTTAAACTCAACCAGTGGTTTACCCATGTTGAAATCCGTGAAGAACCAGACTATAACTGATGCAACTGGTACCAAATTTGACAAAAGGGCAATTACTATCAATGACATTATTGATTCAGATGTTAACTTTGCTTCAATGGTAATGGTTACAATTCTTTTACACCACTTCAAAAAAATTCTACATCAGTAGCATTTAGGGATCCTTTAGTGGTAAAATGTTTCATTAATCTTTCATTAAATTTGTAATAAAGGAATCTGGAGGATTCATATATGGTGTAGCCACAATATAGGGATTCAACCAATATAAAAAGGAATGACCTGGGAAAGAGGCCACTTTACAGTGATCGGCCTAAACATGTAAAGGCGCAGTCACATAACATTTTTAAAGACATCTGCCAATCAAAGTTGAAGATACTGGTTTTATAAAGCATGCATAGAGGTCTGAAATAAAATCTTATTATAATGAAAATTGGCCATTCAAAGGTCTAGCCTCACATAGTGAGCAGCCCTGAAAGGCGCTTCATGTTCAAATGATACTCAGCCTATATCACGAGGCATTGCCTCTACAAGATGATGACGCCTGCCAGAAATAAAGGTCACTGCACAAGCATGATGTCTATCTTCATATCTAAAGAGGCCCGCAACAAGATAGTGATGCTGCCTATCTTGCACGGCGTTATCTCTGACTCAAAACCTCAATATTATTTTCCAAGCCACAGCATTCGAAAGAGGCAACTCATTCAAGAGGCACTATTTCAAATAAAACTCAAGGTACACATGATATGGAGCCACAAAAGGAATGGTGTAGCAGGCGCAGGCCATAAGAAGACCCATTGCCTATAAGGATTTGAGGCATGGCTTATAAGGTAAGCTTCAACTAGTTTAAATTGAAGTCTCAACATATGAATCAAGGGAAGCTCAACCTTAGGTATGAAGAAGCTCAAATTAGTGAAGGAGACCAACGTTGCACATCTATAAAGATCACTGTCAGATGCAAATTCAAGGATGCAACGGCATTAGGAGGTGTTTGATACTTTTAAAGAAAGAGTGTCACTCAGAGACAGGATCATCTAGTTTGATAGTTCAAAGAAATAGTACATAGCAACGTAGGGCATCCAAGATTAAACAAAGCTTCAGCCTATTCAGTATGATGGCATCTGCATAATAGAAACAAAGCTTGTAGGAAAATCATAAGAAAATCAAGTCATAGAAATGACATATATGGTATAGTTCCCACATTCGAGCCACAGACCATCCAAATAACATAGGGGCAATGAATCACTAACACAGGGAATATAGTTTCGAGTGCAGTGAAATTACAACCGTCAGATACAAAGATGAATCTAATGGTAGTGAAAGAAGTAACAAGAAGGCAGCAGAGAGAGCCAAATGGAAGCACCCGAGGCAATGAAAGAAATAGTAGAATGTTGCGGAATGCTCCACGTGGTGCAAGCATTAGACAGAACCAAAAGCAGGATGCGGAAGGAGCCACGTGGTGGAGGTCGCGTACAGGAGATACAAATGCTTCACCTCATTTAATTAAATGGAAATTTTATAGGATTTTATAAGAGAAGTGTCTTTTATTAATGAAACAAATGAGGTGGGCCCTCCCTTTAATAAGTGACACTTATTAAATGTAAAAGTTTCTCATATTCTAAGCTTATGGGAGAGGTAAGTTTTAAAGAGAATATTTTATATAGCCTCTCATTTTAAAATGGTGGGTCCCAACAGTATGAAAAAGGTTTTATTCAAAATTGATCCTTATATGATTCACGGGAGTTAAAATGATGTAGCCCTAAAATCATACATAGCCACTTTCATTTTTCATAAGTAAGCTACAGGAAATAAGAAGAGAAGCGGCAAGTAATTTTCTTCATGCCATAGAGATATTTTCAGCCATGGGCAAAATAGAAGCCACAGTTCAGTTTCAGATAGCAAATTTGTGCCAGATTTTATGCCAGATTTTGCATGTAGTTGCAGATTTTCTATTGAGGCCGTTGAGATTTTGTTGAGTCTTTCAGGTTATAAATGGGCAGATCCGGGTCACATTCAAGGAGTTCTTCATACATTCAGAGTTCTACATTTCTAAGGATCAGAGATTTGAGAGCAGCAACAAATATTTTTTTTGCCTCTGTAGTGTCTTTTCATGATGATTGTAATAGTTTATCCTGTGCAACAATTTTGCCTTTGTAAATTTATTCTTTCATTCAAATATGAGATGGTGTTCTATGCATTTATGAGTTTACTCTGTTCTTGTCTCTAATTCCTCTATTTATTCTGCCTCTGTTTAATATGTTTCTTAAACTGGGTCTTAATCATGCATTAATGCTCTTTAATTCCAGTTAAATCATTCAAAGTTAGACACTGTGCAACTAATTGTTTCAAATCCGGCGGATTGCCATAGATTAGGCATTTATTTTTTGCAGTCTAGTTTTCTTTCTAATTTTTTCTCAAACCACATTGAAGAACGAAAGAGCCAGCTTCCTTAAAATCTGGAGGTCACTCTGAGGAGCAATCCCATGTCTTAGAGTTTCCCATGTTGCTATTGGATTACACCCACAGATTTATGCATCAACAATTTTTGGCACACCCGGTGGGACTGGATTCAAAGACTTGGGTCTTTGTTTTTGGTGATCTTTGCCTTGTATTTTGTGATGTTGATGGAAAAATCACAAAAATATCTACTCATAGGAGCATGAATTTTCCATCTGGTAACTCTACTAAGGTTTCTTTCTTAGATCTCTGCCCTTGCAGACCATGGCAGCCCCTGGTATATATGTACACCTGAATATTCAAAGAGATATACCTTTTGTGACTTGGGATTCAAGTTCTCTTGTTCTTCAGTAGTAGGGTCAAGTTCCTGACATAGCCTAGAAGGCACTACCTCACTTTCTTGGAGATGGCTCAGTGTGTCCTACAGATCACATTCAAGATGTTGCAAATCTATGCTCTATTCATAATGTCACAACTAAAAATCATGCTCTCTTGTTGCTAGCATCATCCCTCAAAGGCAAAGCAAAGGAATGGTATAGAAGCTTGCAACCCAGTTCAATCACTGGATGGGATCAACTTGGGGAACTCATCTACAATTAGTTCAAAGATAGGACAGATGTCAATACTCTCACCTAGAACCTGATCACAATCAAGAGGCATCCAATGGAGCCCATTCATGATTTCAATTCAAGATTTGACAAGGTATGGAAAAAATTTCTATAGACATGAGGCCTCCTCTAGCCTTTGCATTTCTTTATTAGTTAAAGGCTTTAGACTCTAAGATTTCTATCATGATACAATCCCTAGGAGGTGAAACTCTACCTCAATCATATGATCTTTCCATTAGGGCTGAAAATAACCTCATATTGTCTAGTAAACTACCTCCTCTACCCTTAAAACAACTGATGCCTCATGCCAATAGCCTGTCTCAAACCCTTTCTTGTAGCCAAATGCATGTAAATTTTAGTCCACCCACCCTCCCTGGTGATTTGTCAAATCATGAGGAGATGAGTGTTGTGAAAGAACTAATTAAAACCATCTCCCATGAGATCAATGAGTTAAAAGGTCAAAACTTGGACCATGCTAATCTATGTTTAATGCCTCAAGATTCTTATGAACAACAGTATGAATATATCCAGATAATGCCCAATTGTCTTGAAAATTACCCTTTACAAACTTCTATAGCTATGAATCAATCTATAAAAGCCGTTGACCAGGTTCTCTATCACTTTGACATCCAAGAAGAATCAAGCATCAAGAATCAAATTACAAGCAAGAAAGTGGCTCATGTTGTCCTAGTTATCAGCATCATACACCTATGGTAAGATGTGATTTAGAAACCCAGTCAAGTCATGAAGAAGATTTAGAAGATGCTTATGAGGTGATACTTCTAGAAGCTGAAAAGTACTGGGAGAATCATAGTGTATTATCTATACCGCATCTGGAGGTAGCAATTGCAAAAGAAGTTACTGCCAAGTCTACAAATGAGACAGATGATAATATCTTAGTTCTAGAAGCTGAAAGATACTGCCGATCAGAGGATACAAGATCATTGTATCAGTTTGAGAAAAAACAAGAAGTACGTACTCTTATGCAAAATATTGGTGATGAGTCTGAGAACGATTCTTTTTGGGATGATCTTGAGGATTTCTATTCAAAATTGGGCAATAATGATACAAGGAAAAGTGAAATCTGTGAAGATAATGCATCAAAAGATACAAGTAGTGAAGAGTCAAAGGAAGAGTCTCATCATGTTTCGTTCTTCATTCAAGAAGAGACACCAATCAGGTTCAAGATAGTTCTAGGCAGCTCTATCACATTTCGGCTAGATTTCAAGGATACTATGGATTATGAGCATCCAAAAGTGCAAACAAAAGAGTCAACAAAAGAGGTCACTAATGAGTTTATGGTAGTAGAAGTTATCAGAAGCAAATAGAGGAAAGAGTTTTAGTGTTTTATTTTCCCTCCCTACCCTCCACTGATCTAAGAACAACATGTTGATTATTATGACTGGTGTTTTGAAGAACATGAAGGATCTCCTGAGTGCAGAGAAGTAAAAAGGTACAAAATATTGTTGTATTTCTTCATACAGTTTGTCTGGTTCATTTTCAGCATGATGAGGATTCATAGGAGAAGCATAATTAAATCTGGTAGCTACTTTGTTGTTCCGGTGAATGGGCATGTTCCTACGCATTTCATATGTCAGTAATTTAGCCTTAATGCTTTGAATAAGTTACGGCTACAAGAGTAGTTTCAATTTTAGTTAGTTTTCTTTCATAAGTTGTTGCTGCTATGAAGGTGTATGGTGGTCTCTGTAGTTCAATCATGCTTCGGTCTCAGTGATTTGATTCGGTCATAATGGATGATTTGTTGTGGTTCGATATATGGGATTTATATTAGATGTTATTTTGTTATGAGATTCTAGTTATTTATGTGATGTGAACTATTTGACATGTGATGGAAAATGCAATTTAATTTGTAGTTATGTATTGATGTTTATTTCGATTGTGTGAAGTTAATTTTAGTTGCTTCGGCTATGACTTTTCATGACAGGACTGAACTTGATCGAGATGTGCAGGTTTTATGTTCCCTAGCCATGGAAAATCAGAGGTAAGATTCACACCATGTTATTCCCTGTTAAGCCGATCCATTCCCAAGAGGGATAAGGATCACATGTGTAATTGAATGATGATTTATTGTGCTTGGTTTAATTTTAATTATTTTTAGCCTTAGTACCCCTTCTTGTTCTTATTTTTGATTAATATTAAGTGTTGTAAAATTTTATTTGATTTATGCCACTTGGTATTTTGATGCAGAGTGCCAGAAGAAGCGAATGAAGATTTGACTATATCTTCATTATCGGCAAGATGTCTCCCAAGTTCTCACCGATATCCCCGTAGCGGTTAGTTGCCTATCGGCAACACCTCATACTATCAGACCACGAGAAATTTCTTAGGCCGATATACTCCGTCACTCCGATGACCAATCTTCGTCGGCCAGACTTCCTCCTTCGGTGAAGCTTCTTTCACCTACACCGACACCTTGTCTCTCACCGATATCGTCAAACACATCGGCCAGATCCTCCGCTTCGGTAAGACTCCGGTTCGCGACCCCGATGGTTCATCTCATTCCGATGAGTTTCTATCGGCGAGACTCTAACGGTCGCCGTGACTTCTTCGGCTTCCCCCGACAAGGTTCCTCACGCTGATACTCTTTATCGGCGATACTCCGAGGATGTCTCACCGATCGGTGAAACTGTATATTGTCGGCTAAGTGTATTTTCCTTAGCCCGATATCGTTTCTCTCACCGATGCGAATAACAATGGTATGTGTCTCCGACACTATACCAATCTTCGACAAGACGGAGAGCCTTTCACGCCGATGGATCTCCAACTGTTCTGAGGTGCTGAACTAGAATTCCTTTCGACCGAACAATGGAATTTGGCCGTTTCATATATCAAACCCTCGATCACTTGTAGCAATCTGATCCCACATCAAAACTATCCAATTCCACTCCGATTTCCTGACTAGCCACATGACGATGTCTAGTCGAACTTGACTGAGTTCGCTGGCTTCCTGGGTAAGGATTCAACAACAACAACCGTGAAAAGTCTTTCCTCCATCACATTGATACTATACAGGGCTTCAGTGGATAGAGGAAAGGGCCTCCATGTATGAATCAAAACCCTACTCCTAGGTTACGAACCAGTCACTGTGGAACGGTGGGTTTTACACCGTCTGCACACTACAGAGTCACTATGGATTGACAGATAGCATCTGGTTAGGGTTCCATTTACAAAATTAGGATAAAGATATCAAATCACTAAGAACAACCAAGAAAATCAACACAGATCATACCCAGAACTCTCTTTATTCAGTTATCAAAAAGAACTTGTTGTAATACACACTTCTCCCTCTGCTCCGTGTGACATACAACCTGCCTCTAAAGAAGATGTAGAGACATTAGTTATCCCCTCCAACCGTGCAACTGATTTTCAAATCAATTAGCCGTTGGGTTACCCTTCATACAAGCAAAACTACATGTGTGCCTTGCACAATTACATTCATGGGACCAAATTGACCCTTATTACAAAATGAAATGGCTTAAGAGCCTTATGAGACAACAAAAGAAAAGATGACCCTGCACTACAGAGAATGTGCTCCTGCACCATATTTTTATTATTTTTTTGGGTCATTTAAATGTGGATTTTTAACCCTTTTCATGAACCCTAGGGTCCCAAAAGTTACCCTAGGTGGTCAACCATGAGTTTGGGGTCAACTTGGACTACCTAACCCTAGTTTTGACTCACCTTAGGTCACCCTAAACCATGGTTGAGTAAAAGTGACGAATTTGGAAAGAGGGAAGATGGGGGATGGGCCTTGCCTTGGGAAGAACTCATCTCCCATCCCTAAGTTTTGGGAATCATTCCCAAGGAAGACTTGGGAGGTCTCCAAGAGTCCTCCCAAATCCCCAAGTGAGTGGGAGCACCACTCAAGACCCTTGTCTTCTTGAGGTGTGAGTGGGAATCCAACTCACCATTTGTCCCTCTCCCACTTGTGTGGAAGCACAAGTGGATGAGGTGGAGATGGAGGTGGAGTGAGAGGAGGACATTTGTCATCCTCTTACCTTCTCACTCTTACAAGTGGTTTTGGAGGAGGGAGGAGATGGTGACAAATGTCACCTTCTCATTCCCTCAAGGCCAAGTTGATGGCTTATAATAGCTCCTCTTGTAGAGGAGAGGGGGTTCTTCTCTTCTAGTCTTTTTCCTTGCAATTTGAGACTTCTTGCAAATTTTAATCTTCCTTTCTAGTTTGGAGGAGTTAGAGAAGGTTGGAGAAATTCTGAAAGTTGGAAGGCTTGGAGCTCTTCACCAATTCTACTCCCATTGTCAAGGCCTTGAAGGTAGGCCTCTTAACTTGCTTCTTACTTTGCTTATATGATGTTCCATGTTTGGATTTTGGTTGTAAGTTTGTTTGCATTGTGATGTTTTGCATTTGATGTTGGGTAAGCCTCTTAAACTTTATTTCTTTACCCTTGCTTATTTAATGTGTTGTGTTGTAGTTTGTGGTTGTTTTGTTGTTTGCATTATTTTTGTGTGGGATGGGAGTATGGTGAGAGCACCTCCATTAGAGGTAATGCTCAACTTGTATGGGTAGGGGAAAGGAACATCCTTGAGGTCACTTCCACAGTATGTGTTTATGCCTTGAGGGCTTATTATTATTTGAGGAGGAGATATCTGAATGGTAATAGTGCCATGCAATTTGTTTGTGATTCTTGTGGATTGTGGTGTTCTGGGATTTTGGCTTGAGGCTAGGAGTTGAGATTTTCTTTTCATTTGGGAGCCCTTATAAGTTGAGGGGTCCATTCCCTACCCTCACCAAACTCATTGATATGAGTTAAGTTATGTGTTAAACCTATGGGGTTGTTCTGATTCTGTGTCATTGTGATTGAATTTGTAATAGAATGAAACCCTGTGTGAAATCCCTACCTCCCTAGCTCGGGGGTGACCCTCTTGCGGGTCTACGGTAGGGAGGAGAGCTTTCCTTTCATAGTGGCTAGTTTTTGTTGTCCTGTTGAAGTGTTTGTTGCAAGTGGTTTAGTGGAGAGTTGGAGCTATTTGGGAGCTCATTTTTTTTGGTGTTCAAATGGTACCCCATGTAGTATTGTAGTGGCTGATTTAGCCAAGGCCATTGTAGCCTGGTTGTTTTGTAATTTTGTAGAAGCTACCAAGTAATTTGCCATATAGTTGGCTATAAATGATTTATCCAGTGCAACTTTGTGTTATTGAGGTTAAAATGGTGTATTTCCTTTATTATGAGGTTAGTATTGTGTTGAAGAGGCATGTGAATACAAATAATTTTCTGTCTTTGTCCTCTCAAGAAAGCAATATGCATGAGTTAAAATGATGCTGTTAGAATTTGTTATAGGTGAAAGAAAGAAATGCATTCACCAGTTTGTATCATGTTTGTTTTAAAAGAAATAAGATAATGCATAAGTTGCAGTTTATGTCCTTTTGCCTTCAAGAAAGAAAGGTTGTGAAGTTTAGCTTTCCTTATTTTATTACTTGAAAGTGTGACCTTAGAAGTAACTATTAAGAGGAAAGAACTCTTAGAAAATTTACAAGGATAGTTGTTTTCTGTTTA
Organism: Cunninghamia lanceolata; assembly: GCA_027924645.1. Taxonomy (NCBI): domain Eukaryota; kingdom Viridiplantae; phylum Streptophyta; class Pinopsida; order Cupressales; family Cupressaceae; genus Cunninghamia; species Cunninghamia lanceolata. The sequence continues at coordinate 16,376,036 of BSBN01000021.1, read as the reverse complement.
CTTGTTGAATAGAATAATATAACACATTTTGTCTATATACATCAATGTAAGAGAGGAGGAGAAAGAAAGGGACTACTAGTTTATTTTTGTCATAATACACAACTTTGTATTCTGTTTTAAATCATTATTGAAAAATTTAGTGTAATGAGCTTTTTAAAAAAAAGAGAAGAGTAAACTGTGATGTCACATCATTTCTAGGATTAGTTGCTGATCTTTGTTTAAAAAACTTTATTGTATGAATGCTGCACACTGAAAGAATAGATACAGGAACCTCTATTTTGCTGATCAAATTTTAGTATACAAATGCATTTATTTATTTATAAACTTGTACATAAATCTGTATGCTTGTAAAAGCAAATTTTTATACAAAGGAAAGAAATTTGATATATTCATCTGAACAAAAAAAATATGTATTTAATACTATGTATTTGCTGGTTAAGAAACTGTATATATATATATTTAATATTATGTATTTGCTGGTTAAGAAACTGTATATATATATATTTAATATTGTGTAGTTGCTGGTTAAGAAACTGTATATATATATATATATTATGCATAAAAAAATAGCATAAACGTATATTATTTGTTAAGTAGGTATTAGGGTTTCAATTTATATAAATCTTATTAAAAAATTAAAATTAAAACAAAAAAAAATATACAAAAAAAAATAATTAAACAAAAAAAAGATTACCAAAGGGGGATTGTGGTGTTGCCACAGCCCCCCCATCCCATAAAGAAAGTGGGGTGTGGGGGAGGTGGAGCCTCCACCCACACCTGTGGGTGTGGGTGGGGGCTCCGCCTCCTCCACACCCCACATCCCCCCATACTCTGCTGTGCCTGCAGACTGCGGCTCCCCACACCACCCCATACTGCTCCCTTCACGCCGAAGCCCCGACCATGATTTCCACCCTGTGCATAGCTCCCGCCGCCGGAGTCACACCCCCCTCATACACCGCCGTGCCCAGTGCGCCACCCACAGCGGCCGTCTCCCCGCCTATGCTCAACTTTTCCCCACACGGCTGTCCACCTTCGCCATAGCAACCTCCGACCCACCTCCATGGCTCCGCCTCCGCCCCTTCCTCATTTTTCTGCCATCTCCACGAACCCTTCACCTTCGCTGCAGCCTCCTCCGTCTCTGTCGCTGCTGCTTCACCTCCAAGCTCAACTCTGCACAAGTAAAAAAAATATGTGTTAGTGTTCTGTTTGGTGAGCTCAAACGAATATATTGGGTCTTTAAAAAAAGGGGAAACCTTGTTTACATTTATAAAAGTAAACTTATATTTTAATATCTCCAAACTATTAGTATATATATATATATATAAAATACTGATATAATTTAATATAGGAGGACATGTTCTTTTTTATAAAAAAAGGGGATAATAATAATAATAATGATAATATATGCATTTTTTTTATTAGGGAGACATTAAAATGATAATAATAATAATATTCATATATACTTAATTCTTGAATAAAAAAGAACATTATATGTATAGATAAATATTTATATGTGCATATACATGTTTTATCAAAAAGAAAACTGTGATTTGGAGATTAATAATTTTCCAAATGAAATACCACAAAAAGAAGGAATAAAATTAAATATATATGAATAATTATAACGGAGGAGAAAGCTCATGGCAAATAATTGAGCGAAACCCTAGAGAACGACTTTTTTTTAGCTAAGCTAGTAAAGTCGGCGTAAGTGACCTGGATTACCAAGTAATTGGAGAGATCAACCAAAATAGGTAAACTACGAAACCAAGTTAAGCGATAGTGTAATGAATTTTAGTCCACGCCGATAACGCGTTATGCTGTTGATTTGTCTCTAGATTCCTAGGGTTGAATTTTCATCATTTTATTAATTTCCTTTCCATCCTTCCACTTCAATCATGCACCATCATGTCATCGTAATTGTCCACTTGTCGTTCCAAGTTTAATTAGGGTTCATTGCAGGCAAATCCATCATCGTCTAGGAAACTTAGGGTTCAGGTTATTTTAGTCTAACCCTAGAAGCGACACACTTCGTGTCGTATACCTCTAGACAGCCTACACCTCATTGAATATATTGTCTTGTTTACACCTCAGGCGTATTGCCACCGAGCACGCAAGCGTGTGCGAGGTGGTTCTTAGGGTTAGGGAGAAAAGGTTTTTGTGGTTTGTGTCATGACCACATGGCAAATGTGGGCATGACACGCGTGTTTGTGTGTCGTGACCACATGGGAGATGCGGGCATGACAAATTGAGTGATTTGGAAAAGGAAAAGGCCAAAGTTTTGGGTAGATTGGATGAGCTTCGGGGACTGATCTCCCCTAGATTGGAAACTATTTATGATATATTGGCAGAGTCTCAAACAACAACAGCTACTAGTGATCCTATTGACCTTCAAAAGGTAGAATCACAAGCATTTTTGTTCAGTGGACATATATCTATTTTGGAAAATACTAAGAAGAATTGGGACAACGAATTGGCAAAGTTGAAAAATATTTTTGGCGATATCTTTTTGCTGATGAACAAAGCCTAAGAACAGTATGTTTATATGTGGAAGTATGACAATTTTTTACCCTTGTACATAAAATTTTTGCATGACCTTTGGTATGCGGATCCCATCCTTTGCCATTGATGTCAAAGGGGGAAAGGAAGATTAGTGAAAAATGAAGAATTAATCTAAGGGGGAGCATTGGAAATCATAAGTGCACATAGTAAGGGGGAATTGTTTTAACACTTAGCAATTTTTCACTAAGTGTTGCCATCAATGCCAAAGGGGGAGATTGTTGGCAAGAGACACTGCTAGGCATGTTAAGTGTTGTCATTGATGGCAACTAAATCTATCTTACATATCTGTATTACATCAATGAATCATACCGGAAGTCAGAGTGAAGATTTGTCTAAGTCTAGGTAGTCAAAAACAGAGCATGTGACAGGGTTCTGTATCTTGGTCTGGATCTCTCTAGTGGTAAGTCACAGTGTGTTACAGATCTGAGGGAGTGATAAGGATTGTCAAGATTATCTAAATCTATAAATTTAGCCTCCAGTGATGAAGGATTCAAAAGTTATAGGCATCTGAGTATCGGGTTCCACTTAGTCAATACAGTCAGAAGAAGAATAGGCCAACCTAGCATTTGATCTTGGTCCAGATGAAGAAAAGATGTTGGTTAAGATATTTGTGATAATTAGTGGTATTGGCCAACATGACTGATGATTTGAGAACACAAGTTTTTGGTCCACGTTGTTGTTTGTGCATGGATTCAGCCGACAAAGTAGAGTTCTTAATAAATGTTCTAAGTTTTCTTGAAGCCGACTACAGTTGATTGAATTTCTTGATGCAGATATATATAGCTGATGGATTCGAGTGTTTTAAAGTGTGTATGTGTGGTGTGACAATGAAGTAAGTGTGAAAAGAAAAAAAAAGAAGTGTGAAGGTGATGATCTAAGCTCAGATTATGGCTAAAGAGTGAAGCAAGGTAGAGTAAGGATGAAGTGTGTAAGATCATTATTTTGTGCTTAACCTGAACTAAACTTTTGCATTGGTAGATGCTCTTCATCAGTTCAAACATTCTATAATCTTCTTGTAATCATTTCTTGTAGGCAGTGAGCCTCCTATATGCAATGAGCCTCTTTGAACAGTGAGCTCTAGGCAGTGAGCCTGAAGGCATGTGCCTTCCCCATTTGTAATACTTTTAATAGAGTATAAATTCTTGTGGGCTAACCCCCACCGTGGTTTTTCCCTTAGTTGGGTTTCCACGTAAAAATCCTGGTGTTCATGTGTTACGATCTTTCTGTTTCTACTCTTATGTTCATGCTTCTTTCTTTTGAATATATATGGTGAATTAATAAAGGATCATAGTAATAAGTTTTGCAGAACACTAATTCACCCCCCCTCTCAATGTTCCTTAATTTCAACACCCCTTTGGTTTGGAAATCTTCACTTCTATTATCAACATCCATTGGCATGTTCCCTTCCTGTACTTGACCATCCTTGACAGGTTCCTCCTCTTGATCCCCACCTTTAGGTTGATAGGTTAGCTCAATTACCTTAGGGCTTGTCACTCAATAAGGACATTCAAGGGTCCCATTTGTACTTCAACATCAGGGGACTCTTCCCTGCCTATACTTTTATCAGGTTTTCCTATAACCTCACCTCAACTGCAACTTCAATATGCTGAAGTAGAGTCCCAATAGCATGATTAGTCACATCCATGACTACATCATCTTCAGTTAAGTCCACTATTCCACTCAATGGAAAGGACTTATTCACCTCCTTTTCCAAGGACTTACTTATGGCATGTTGTACCCACTAGGTCTTTACTTTTATTATATTTTCAGCAAGTACACCATGCTGAAACTCCTTTATTATATTCAAAACTGGACCTGGATGTTCCTTTGTATGGATAGGACATGGTATTGATCCCCTCATGGTTGGGATTTGATACCTTGAATGTCTAGGGATATTGACTCCTTGCAAGACATCCAACCCTTTTTCTATAATGGTCCCAATTGGACCTTGATCTCCTTCATCCAAAAGATCTTCCTCTATAGTTGATGCCTTAGGCGTAGAGACTAGAATAGCCATCAGTGGTGTATCCCTAGGAGGTGAGAGTGGTGCATATACCAATGAAACTCCCTCATATGCAAGATGTTCTACAATTCCTAAGGAACTGGGCTGTGCCAATCTAGTTTCAAGGACATGTCTTTTATGTATTAGGAAGTCATCAAAACATGGCCTTTCCCTCTCTTTCATCTTTCTCTTCTTGTTATAGGTGATAGAAACACCTTTTTTCTTTAATTCATTAATTTTCTTGTTTACCCAGCTCTTGGTCCTTGACATCACTTTGGCAGTAAGGACATCAATTAAAGTCTCATCTCCCTAGGTCCAATCTGGAGGCACCAATGCCTCATTATACACTTTATTGTCCTCATATTCTGGGTTCATGATGTCGTCATCATCTTTCTTGATCTGAGGAGGGACTTCTAGTTGTCCAATGGTCCACATTTGATCCAGTGTTAACCTTTGGTATTCTCTTTTCCTCACTTCATGCTCATCATCACAATCGGCCCAATAATCTTCTAGATGCATGATGTGCCTATATTTCTTGTTTAAACATTTCTCAATCCTATGGTAAGGATCATAATCCCTTGCCAAAGACAACAATTGTAAATTCAGGCTCTTCAAATCTAACTCAGTTCCCTTAGCATTATCCATTGATCTAACCATAAACTAATTGATTTCTATAGAAAATGTTTTGTATGATTTTCCATGTTTTCTCTTAGATATCTCAAATGCAGGGATTTTTTGTCTAACCATTTCCATTAAGACCACTTTGTCTAACGGATATCTTGGTAGCATGAAGGGATTCCCACTAAACCCTTCCATATTGAGATATGAATATGTTTTGGCCTGTATAAACTAGGATCGATATGAACTAATCTTCTTTTTTTCTCCTACTAAAAATCTCTTGGCTCTATCTCCCTTCAAGAGTCTGACTATATGCATTATGAAGCAATCATTTACAATCTTGTAGTGTTGAATAGATTATTTCCTCTCCAGCTGAGGATAATGCACTCCTAGGGAGTCTTCTCATGAGGCAGTCTGTCCATTCTTCCTACTGTCTGCAACCCATCAAAGGTACCTTTGGCTGTACATACATATACCAAATATGAAGTCATTTTAAACACTCTATCTTTCACTCTTTACCATCTCACCATTTGATTGTACATGGCGTCGCTGATGATTTCGGCCCATTGGACCACCTGCTTCTTCTTAATAACCATCCAGATCAACACAAACATCCATGATTCAAAATTAGCGACATTTGGCTTTCGCTCATCCTATTGAGTAAGAAGATCATATACTATACTTCTGGGCTAAAATCATACTTGTACAGGTGTTGTGGCATCTTGGCCACTGCTTTGGACTTATTATCTAGATTTCTCCATCCCAAGAAGATAACCCTTTTGCAATCCTTTAGGTTTCCATCATATTCCTTGGCCAGTGCCTCCAAATCTGGTACATGCATCCCTCTCTATGTAGGCAAGTTAAATGCCTCAATGATGCAATCTATGGAAAGGTTAGCATATATTTGCCCCTGCTTTTCAACTCTTCTTGTGACCACATTGTAATTATTAACATATTTGATCATAAACTCCAAGGACTCGGCAGCATATAGGAAACTGACTGCATAATACATCCTCATGGTCACTATGTTCTTCAAAATGAGATGATCCTCTCTGCTATTAATTCTGGCTCTAAAAGCCTTAATGTCTGTATTGCCTAAATGGGTGTCCTCTGCAAACCCATGTTTGTTGTATACATTGTGCACCTTTGGGAACATACTCTATTTAAATTTGACATCACATTTTTCCATGCAAGGTTGAGGCATCTCATCCTACAACTCCATGGACTCATCTTAACTGGGGCACTTGTAATGTTAGGGTTAACATCTCTACATCTATGAAATCAACAAACATGGAATTCAAACAAAATGCATTTAATCAAGATTTAACCCCAAATTCATTTCAACATTTCAAGTCCTTTTCAGTTCAAAAATCATGGAATATCCATATGAAATAACTAGCTAGGGCTCATTTCGTACATACTTGGCTCGCAGAACCTAAATTGAAATATGCAGATGAATATCGGGATTAGTACGTGCTCCTCTATGTAGTTGAAATCCAGTTGCAAGTTTACTGTAGCTGCTCTTGCCAACTTCTCAAGATCTCTGTGTAAAGATATGTAGCTCTTTGAATACAATTATGATATTATGAGAGAAATTTACGATTTTAATCCTGAGAACTCACAAATTTAGGGCATATTAATTACTTTCTAGAGGATTAAATGGACTCCAACAATGAAATTGCAAGGAAGTGGGACAAGTGTTCATTGGCACGCATTTGAATTTAAAAGCCAAAGGCTTTTATATGCATTAAATGTAAAAAAGGGTGTGCCAAGATGGAGTAAATTTCCATTTTGGAATATTCATATGGATATATCCATCCGGATATATTCGTATAACGTCAGCATAGGTGTCAGATCAACCATCTTTGACTGAAGATCCTCTATCAGGTTTCAAATCTGTTTGAAATAAGTCAAGATGTCCATGTGGACATGTGGCGTAGTATCATTGGTTAGACCAAGGATATGGATCTTTAAAAGGTCCAGACGTTACAAGTGTAAAATATCCATATCATTGAAATATCTGGATGAGAGGAGAAAGCTCCTTCGTTGTAACATGATAGGGTGATGTCATCAAGATCGGGATATTATCATAAGATCAAGACAATAAGAGTGCGAAATATCCCTATGGAAAAATATCCAAATGACATAAGCAAGATAAATCCTTTGTGTTAAGCTGGGACAAGGTAACCTCACCAGGATATGGATATTAAGAATAAGGTTTCGAAAAGGTAATATCCCTATGGGTTAATATTTAGATGACATAACCCTATTTAATGTTCTTCATAAAGTCGAGATGACATGACATCATCAGAATTGACATGCTATGTAAAGGTCTGGATGCTATGAATTTAATATCCATGTGTACTAATGTCTGGATAACATCAGTGAGGTCAAGAGTAGTCCTTATAAAATCAGGATGATGTGACGTCAGTGGGATCAAGATATTAGGTGAAGGGATGATATTCAATTAGGTTAATACCCATATGGTAAGAAATGTCCAGGTGACATAAGCCGTATGAATTAGCGATGGATAAATGACGTCATACAGACATGGATATCAGCTCAAGTGTGGATATTAATTTAAGGTCTGGATATTAAGTTAATATATGGATGATAACTAATATCCATGCAGGCAACTTTTAACCTTAACTATGACTTAATTTTAACATCTGCACATTTTGTTAATGTCAGGACATTAAGCGTTACTTAATAATTTCTCAAGTCAGGACATTAAAATAATATCTGGATACTACGATGATGTGATTATACCCACGACCCGTTGACCGAACTTTTACCGGGTGCAACTTCTTTAATCTAAGGAATTTCAACATGCTTCAAGAGGCAAATTTGCTTAAAATTTCATTCTCTTTCATTTGGCAAGGTTTATAAGAAGAAATTCTAGATGTGCCTAGAAGAGGATCTAGACATATATCTAATAATGCTTTTACCATACCACCCAAAGCAAAGGGAAGCAAAAACAAGCCAAGCCAAAAATGTTGGGTCCATGTTTTGCTAAGGTAAAATGGGGCATGTTGTGTAACCACACAACAACTTGCCATCAAAGAAAACCACTAAATTCCAACAATTCTAGAAAGGAGGACAAATTAGAACATAGAGTTTCAACTCTTATCAGACATAAGCATCCTGACCTTTCTGAATAAGATCAATATTTCATTAACACAACAATGTAATGAGAAGGAATCAGTTGTGTGCATGTGATTCATTTCCTTCATCTTGAAGAAAGGTTGAAAACACCAATAGTTAGTGTTAAGCTACATAGTTGGATTTAACCCTCTAATCCAACATTGGATAGAGCCTTGCTGCCAGCAGGCGTCCATAGCCCCGGTAAGGTTATCTTTACAATTCTCCCAAGTGGAGCCCCACTACCAGTCAGGTGTCCATAGCCCCGGTTGAGTTACTTGGATGACCTAAGTTATTCTTTCTTTTGATATTCAATATATTTATCTTTTCTTTTGTTTTCAACATTCATATGATATGTGTAGTTAGGGTAAAATTGCAAATCAGGGCAAATGAATAAATAGCAATGATAAAAACCCTAGTAATGCACAATGAAGCACAAGACAACATGAAAATCAAAATAACAAATGTAAATGCAAACCGATCTCCACGCTATGCTCGATTTATCTCCATTGCTCTTCTCCACCTCGCATGAGCATGCAAGATTTTGAAGGATTATTGTTGGAAGAATGTTGGGTGCTCACTTCTGTAGCATAACATTAAGATGAAGATGCTAGAATGAATGATAGATGAAGGATGCAAAGGCTCTAATGATATTTCAACAGCATGTGGATACCTGAGGATCAATGCCTACTAATGGCTTATGAGGGGGTTGATTTATAGGAAAAGCTTAATTCAAATGGATGGCTAGGATCAATTAGGGCTTTAGGTGAAATGGATGGATAGGATTAAGTTAGGTTTCCTTGCACATCAAGAAATTGTAGTCATGTGACATGTGGCAAAGGAGGATAAGGCTTAGGTGTGCTTGTGTAGATAAATACTAAAATTAGGTCCCATTAGTTGTGCATGTGAAAGATAAACGTTGTCACACATGATTGACTGGACAAGTGTTGGAATGTGATGAAAGATGAGGACTTAATTCAAATAAAATATTTGAATTAGTTGGGATATGAGTTGGATATTAATAAATTAAATAAAATTTATTTAATTAATTGAGAAGTTGAATAGGATGAGATAAGATATGATGTGGAAATTAATTAAATAAATAAAATTTATTTAATTAATTGGGATGGGGATAGGATATGATGTGGAAATTAATTAAATAAATAAAATTTATTTAATTAATTGGGATGAGGATAGGATATGATTGGGATATGAATGGGAAATTAATTAAATAAATAAAATTTATTTAATTAATTGGCTAAGTAGGATGAGGATGGGATTAAATGGGATTTTAATTAAATAAATAAAATTTATTTAATTAATGGGATTAAGAGTGGGTTTAGGACAAAAATGGCCTATGATGTTTAGGATAATATTTTTGACAAGGTGTTGCTAGACATACACAAATTTGGGACAAATTTAGGTGTCTACATTTTGCCCCTCTTTGAGATGATGTTCAAGATGATGAGCTTTATGTCGAGTAACATCATTTCAAAGAAGTTAAGGTATGGATAGAGGAAAAGGATAGGGTGATGGAAAGATATGATGATGATGCCCCCTCGAGAGGTTAGGTGGCTTGGACAAACACGGGTAGGCTCTCGAAAAGAAATGGCTTGGCTACAAAAGAAAGATAAGGGGATAGATAGAAGAAATGATGGTGCGTTATGCTACAATGAAAGTGAGCAACCATGATGTTTGATATAGCACTAGACATTATGCACCAAGGTATAAGGAACCAAGGTGACGATATGTCTTGTGCCCTAGCGTAATACAACCTTGTCTAACATATGAGGAAGAAAACTTAGAGCATTGAAGTCCTAATGCATAAAAGGTATGATATGACCTTAGATGCAAAGGATAGTGCAAAAAGTTATTCCAACATACACAAGATATGAGTATTAGCTAGAAATGATACGGGTGCGATATAAATGCAAGATAAAATGATAACACACACAAGCAAGCAAGAAAGCATGCACAAATGATTCAAAAACAAACAAGGTATTGCCCCTATCAAGTTGTAAACCAGTGATTAATTGTTTGATTAATGATAGCTGAGAGTGTTGTCATTGCGGGGAAAGCTATATCCCTAGATCAACACAAGGTTGTTTGTTGAGTTGGTTGGCTGATTGATTGATTGATTTGGCTTACAACAAGGCTAGGATCAAGACCATTGATTGCAATTGGATAACTTCGCTTGATTGATTAACTTGATTGGTATAGCTTTAAGGATGGGCTTACACTTGGATCATTGTTTGGAATGATTTGAAGATGATGAAATGCTGATTAGATTGATTTGATGAAGGATGGATGATTTGTGGGGGATTGAGCTACTTTTGATTTGCTGAAGTGATTAGATTTGTTTTGATGGCTAGCTTGATGTGCTTTGGTTTTGATGTTTGCTATTGTTGGGTTGATTGTTTTGATGATTGGATTGTTTTGAATGATGATAGTGATGGTGTGATGATTAGAGTGTCCACTCAATCTAAGCATAAGAAAGTGTTCTCAGTATGCTCAAAGGATGTAAAACAAACAAGGAATTGCCCTTGTCAAGTCATAAACCAATGATTGATTGTTTGATTGATGATGATAGTGTTGTCATTGCGGGGAAAGCTATATCCCTAGATCAACACAAGGATGTTTGCTAAGTTGCTTGGCTAGTTGACTGATTGATTTGGCTTACAACAAGGCTAGGATCAAGACCATTGATTGCACTTGGATAACTTGGCTTGATTGATTAACTTGATTGGTATGGCTTAAGGATGACTTGCATTTGGATCATTGTTTGGAATGATTTAAAGATGATGAAATGATGAATGAAGATTGATTTGGATTGATGAATTGATTTGATGGTTGGATTGATGTGCTAAGGTTTTGATGTTTGTTGTTGATGCTAATGATTGATAGGATTTGTTTTGATGTTCTTTGGTGTTGATTTGCTTTGGTGTTGATGCTGATAATTGATAGGATTTGTTTTGATGATTGTCTTGATGTGCTTTGGTTTTGATGTTTGTTGTTGTTGGGTTGATTGTTTTAATGATTGGATTATTTTGAAAGATGATAGTGATGGTGTTATGATTAGAGTGTCTATTCAATCTAAGCATAAGCAAGTGTTCTTAGTATGCTCAAAGGATGTAAAACAAACAAGGTATTTCCCTTGTCAAGTCATAAACCAATGATTGATTGTTTGATTGATGATGATAGTGTTGTCATTGCGGGGAAAGCTATATCCCTAGATCAACACAAAGATGTGGGAACACTATATCCCATTGATGATGATTGATTGAGCTCATGACAAGATTAGGATCAAAACCTGTTGATTTGATTGGATAATGTTCGTTGATTGATTAGCTTGCTTGATATGGATTAGTGTGACTTGGATTTAAGATCATTGCTTAGATTAATTAGATTGATATGATTGGAAGAAGCAATTGATTGAAATGGATGAATGAATGTTATTGATAGGAAGAATTGATGATGATGATTTGATTTTGATTGAATATTGATGGAGCATATTGTTTTGGATGATAGGATTGGTTTTATTGCGTGGACTTTTTCGTTGGATATTTGATTTTTTGGATTTTTCGACATATTTTGATTTTTTTGGATTTTTTGGGATATTTTGATTTTTTTAGATTTTTGAATGTTTTCGGATGTCAATGGATTTACAATTGGAGTAGCCTTTGTGCTAGATACCAATGGCAAGGGAGAAAACCAAGTCTAGGTGCAAGGATGGATGAATGGGATTGGATGGATAAAAGGTTGGGCAACAAGGGATGGAAGGCTCATGATAAATGGGTGGATAAAAAGAATAGGCCATATAAGGGATGGATGCATGCCTCATGATAAACGGATAGGTAGGCTATAGTGGAAAGCCCATGATAAATGGATGGAGATAAGCTATAAGAAGGAAAGCTCATGATAAGGATATGCCATAGTGCATGGATCATAAGGAAGCTAGGATGTGATCTCAAAAGGCTATGTTGCATAGGAAGAACTTGCCCCATTCTAGGTGGTAATGCTTAGGATTCTTTGCCTAACAAAGTTCATGACCAAGGGATGACATGATGGATTGGATTTGGATGACAAGGCATATGATAGGATGACATGATGGATTGGTTTAAATGGGATGGATAAATGGTCAATGGATAGGCCTTGGTTTGGAAAGAAGCTATGTCAAGAAATATCCAAACATGTTTCAACATTTTGCCCCTATGTCTTCATCAAGATCAAAAGGTGGAAGGATGGGTAAATGGGTTCAGTAGGATAGGCATGTTTATGTAATGGCTAAGGATGATAGGATGGTATGGTAATGGCAGGATGGAAAATGATATAATGGGATAGATAGTTTGGGAATGGATAGGTTGGATAAGACAATGTGCCCCCAAGTGTAAGTGACATAGAAGATCAACCTACACATGACGCCTATTTGCTAGATTTTCATCATGGTACTTATCCAAGGCGCCTGTTTGCCAGGTTTTCACAGTTGGACAAAGGGATTTCTCTTTACTTTTTTCATTTTTTTTTTCTTTTTTTCTTTTTTTTTAGATGGGTTGACAATTACACATGGCGCCTCTTTGCTAGGTTTTCACCATGGTAATGGATAGGAGGGACTCAAGTGGCTAGTGCTATGAAGGTTGATAGTGTCCCTTTAGAGATTGATGATGTCTTCACATGGACCATGTCAAGTGTGCTCATAGATGTTGGTAAAGGATTGCATGGATGGGAGATGGATTAGGTGGATAGTAGATTATGATGTGGATTATGGAAGGTTCATGCAAGGATGGATGGATAAAAGGCTTATGCAAAAGCATGGACCATAGGAAGGTGATGGGGAAGATTTTTAGGATAATGGATGAAAGATGGGGAGATGGAGGCATGTGGGAATGTTTTGGAATGGAAGGGAACCATGACCAATGGTTGCACACACCGTGATAAACATTGAAACTTTTGATTGGATGGTGGTGTAGGAAGCAATGGAGATGTTTGCTTAGGGGATGGTTGATGAAGTGATTTAGGAACCCACATAGATTTAGTATTTTTAGTGTTTTTGTTTTGCTTGTGGGATTTTTGAAGGGAATGGAAATTTTAGATGGAAGTAGGCTTTTGGATGGAAGTAGGCTTCTGGATGGATATAGGCGATTGGGATTCTTGAGATGTGGATGAGGATGCCTCATTTGCTTTGCTATTTTTTGCTTAGGAACCCAAACCATTTTTCTTTTGGGCTTTGCTTTTGGAGGTATGGGCTTAGATAGCTTTTTAAATGGACTTGGCTTAGAGTTTGATTCATTATGTCCTAAGGTATGAAGACCTTTAGGATTTTTGGTAGGATTTTTAGCTTTATAGGTAGAGGCATCAAAATTTTTGCTTTTGAATCCCATGGGGTGGGTGGAGTGGATGGAATGATTGGAAGCTTTATGCTTAAACAATGTGTGCATTTGTTGGTCATGATTAGGAATGTAAGGGTACTTATGGATAAGTGGATAATTAGGTGTTGGGAGTAATGGTGGTAAAGTGGATGGAGGGATATTAGGAGTTGGAAGTAATGGAGGTAAATTAGATGGTGGAAGGTGTATGGTCACATGCTTTTGACATTTGTAGGATGATGGAGGTGGAATGGCAACATATGTTTTGGGTAGATGATGGGGGGTGTGATGGAAAGTGGTATGTTTAGGATGCATGAAGGGATTACCAACATCTTGGCCTTGTTTACTTTGGGGTGTGTATCCAAGGCCATATGAGCTTGGAGGAATCTTGACATGGTTTGGCTCCAAAATACCTTTTTCATAAAGGCTTAGACCTTTGCCTTTGTAGTTCATGTTGTGGAGCATGCGATGGACAATGGGACTAGGTGTGGTTTGAACACTAGACTTGAGTTCATTATTGGATGAAGAAGGTGAAGTGGATAGAGGTTGTTTTTGTCCTAAGGAAGAACATTCATGTATAAGGGTGGTAAGACCAATAGGACATGATGGTGGATGTGGAAGGAGGATCATTAGGATCATGATTAGCATTGTGTTCGCTATGATCCAAGTTATTTGTTTGATCTTTTATGCTTACTTGGGGGACACGTGTCTCATCATGACAAGTGGATGTTTGCTCATTATGGATAGGGCTAGATGGCTGATGACTAGGAGCAATTTTGATATCTTGCTCATGGATGGATATAAGATTATGGATAGGATCAAGGTGCTCATGGATAGCTTCTTCATAGGTATCATCTTGATCATAAAGAAGGTAAATGTTATGGATGGGTTGCATGAAAGTGTTTTGATCTTGAGTTGGACTAGGGCTTAATGTTTCCACATGCTTAGGGTTAAACCTTTGACATACCTCTCGACTTTGGATGAAAGTGGAAGTGGAATGCTCTTGGATAGGCTCTTGGTCAACAACATGAGAACATGATGACTCTTGGCTTGGATTCATAATAGGAGACTCTTGAATAGGCTTGACGGCTTGTAGGTCACATGATGGGCTTGAAGGGCTAAGCATGGTGTAGAACTCTTGAATAGATGTTTGACATGGGGATAAGTAGTTCCTTGCTAATAGCCAATGGATCACATCTTTTGCAAGTGTATGAGTGGATGAGCAATATAATGGATGGATGAAAATAGTAGATGGTGTTGTAGGCTTATGATTAAGATTAGGTTGAGGGCTAATTAGATTGGGTGGATTAGGATTTGGACTAGATGGGGGTGACACATGGGATTGGGATGATGTGGCATGTTTTCCCATTATAGGTAGGTACACCTTATAAACAATTGGGACAAATATTGGGCATTGATTTGTATTATGGCCTTTGGTCCTATGGTATGCACAATAATCATGTTCATCATATGGACTTTCTTCATATGGGTTGATGGGGGGAAGTTCAATGAGTTTTGC
Source organism: Cunninghamia lanceolata (assembly GCA_027924645.1). NCBI lineage: Eukaryota > Viridiplantae > Streptophyta > Pinopsida > Cupressales > Cupressaceae > Cunninghamia > Cunninghamia lanceolata. Next base: position 16,360,834 of record BSBN01000021.1, on the reverse strand, counting down.
TTCAAGCATCCTTTGTAAAACTATCTCAGCCGCATCCTTTGGTGAAGGATTAGAATGACATGGTGATGAAGGTAATGAAGGGCTTAGTGATTTGGAAGGTTGATGGACCAATGGACTAGGAGTAGGATCACATGGTGGTGTTGGGATAGGATTAGTTGGCTCATGTGTTAGCATGTGATTGGATGGTGGAGGCCACTCTAGATTGGTATCTCCCTTGTCAAAGGTTATTAGATCTTGCATAGGATAACTTGGGCTCATTTGATTTATGTACAAGGGGCCATTGGGATTTGGATATGATTCTTGTTGGAAAGGTGGATTTAGATCTATCAATGGTGCTTGGTGGTCTTGTTGAAAAGGTGTACTTGGACTTACTTGATTTATGTACAAAGAGCCATTGGGACTTGGATGTTGTTCTTGTAATATCACTTGATTGCTTTGTGGATGGGCTTGGTAGTGCATTGGAACGGTGGCATGAGGGATTGGATAAACTTGAGGTGGATGTTCATAGGTTTGAGGTGGAATTTTTTGAGGTTGGGATGGTGTTTGGACTTCTTGTTGTGATATGATTTGTTGTTGATGTTGGTAAATGTGTTGATGTGATGATGATGGAGGGGTTGCATAGGATAATGATTGTTGTGATATGGATTGATATGGATAAGGGTTGTGATAGGTTGATAAAGGGCTGATATGACATGTGGATGAATTTGGTTGAGATGAAGTAGGATAAGTTGATGCAGAATTGATTTGATGTGTGGATGTATTAGATTGGTATGAAGTGGGATAAGTTGATGTGGAATTGATTTGATGTGTGGATGGATTGGGTTTTGGACTTGTCTCATCCTCATCAATAAAGATATATCCTCCTCGAAGTATAAACTTGGTCTTAGGAGGAGAGGCTCCTTTGATTGTGATCTTTTGTTTTGGATTGTCTTCATGACTTGGATGAGGAGAATAGCCACCTTTAATTGTGATTGGTTTCTTCTCATGATTTGGATTGGGAAGATAGCCACCTTTAATTGTGATTGGTTTCTTCTCATGATTTGGATTAGGAAGAGGGGCTCCTCTAATTGTGACCTTAGGTCTTGGTTTATCTTCATGATTTGGATTAGGAGGATAGCCACCTTGAATTGTGATTATAGGCTTAGGTCTTGTCTCATGATTATAAGGATAACCCCCTTGAATTGTCACCTTAGGCTTGGGATTTTTCTCATGATTAGAGGGATAGCCCCCTTGAATTGTCACCTTAGGCTTGGGATTTGTCTCATGATTAGAGGGATAGCCCCCTTGAATTGTCACCTTAGGCTTGGGATTTGTCTCATGATTAGAGGGATAGCCCCCTTGAATGATTATGACCATCTTGACAAGTGTTGACTAGGACTAGGTTGATGATGATGTGGAGATGATTTGAAATGAGTATGGATGTGAATAGGATACGTTCAGAATAAAATTGATTTGGGTATGATTAGGATATGATGTGGATGAAATGTAGGATGAATTGTTTATGTGTTTGGTGTTTATAGCTTGATTTGGTAATGTTCAAACAAATAATTATGCATATACACACATGAATCACTCACGCAAGACACATAAGCAAGTTTTTGACTTTGAAAATGAAATGTGATGATTAAGAAAGCACACATGGAAGACACATCAACAAGCCTAATGTCTAGTCAAGTGGGTATGGCCAATTAGGTTTTGGGCTAGATTGCACAAGGTTGACTAGGAATTGAAAGTGAAATCCTGCCACACAGCTAGGAGAAAGGGGTAACCCACCCTTCACCTTCACTTCCCAAAGGTATAAAGTTCTTTGGGGCTTAGCTAAGAGTGACAAGATTTACAACTTCTAATGAGGGTGTCTTTCGATTCAGCCTCAATTGAGGTCGTCCCTTGGAGTGGTGTGTCTCCAAGCAGGCCTCCTAGATAGGGTTTACAAAAGCAAACCAAGTGAGTTATCACTTGATTCACACTCACAGTGGTTAATTCCCCTTTAGAAAATTGAAATGTGAGGAAAGCAATTCAAGCACTTGTTCATTTTAAAGCCCAAGTCCAAATGTGATGGAAGACAATGATTCATTTTAAGCCCAATTTCTTTGATGTGAATTTGCAAACAATTGTTTATTTTATGCCCAAAATCTAAATGTGTTTGCAAACAATGATTAAGATGAAAGATTAGAATGAGTGCACCTGAATATTTTCGCTTTCCAAATTGCTATAGATGTTGATGTCAATGTTGCTCCAGCTCCTTATGATCACCTACAACATAAAAAAAATGATATTATAATGCAGGCATAAAAAAATAGGCTCATCAGACAAGAAAATTTGTAATTTTAGATGCATAGCCGAATTAGATTTAATTATTTCAATACATTTTTGGTTTGAAAATTAAAAATTCAAAGAAGAGACCCCCATTAATTTTTAGAGAGCTTTCTGAAAATGTAAAGAAATCAAAGAAATTCCCTGATTTGCTCCCAAAAATGTAGATTTATGAAAATAGTACAGTCGGCAAAGATCTAATTTTTTCGCACTGTAAACAAGCTCTAAATTAAACCTGTAAAACATAGACCCCCATTAGAATTTCGAGAGCTTTCTAGAAACATAAAAATTTCTAAAAAATTCACTGATTTGCGCCTAGAATTGTGATTTTATGAAAAAATATAAAAACTTGATAAATCCCCCAAAATTTGCGATAAACCCAAATCTTTTCTGCTGTAGCTTCCTCATATCATGGAAAAACTTCTACTAAAATCTTGTAGAAAAATTCATAGCCGTTTGGAAGATATGATAAAATCTTTAAAACCTAGGGTTTTGTCCAAAAAGTAGTAGATTTGCAACAAAAAGTTAATTAAACCTGCAAAACTCAACAATGGGGGTTATATGAATGCAAATTTTTACTACAAAAACCTACAAAAAAGATCAAGCGAAGTGAGTCCCACCAGGCATGCCAAAATGTAGTTAGGGTAAAATTGTAAATGAGGGCAAATGAATAAACAACAATGATAAAAACCCTAGCAATACACAATGGAGCACAAGACAACATGAAAATCAAAATAACAAATGTAAATGCAAACTGATCTCCACGCTATGCTCGATTTATCTCCATTGCTCTTCTCCACCTCGCATGAGCATGCAAAATTTTGAAGGATTATTGTTGGAAGAATGTTGGGTGCTCACTTCTGCAGCATAACATTAAGATGAAGATGCTAGAATGAATGATAGATGAAGGATGCAAAGGCTCTAATGATATTTCAACAGCATGTGGATACTTGAGGATCAATGCCTACTAATGGCTTATGAGGGGGTTGATTTATAGGAAAGGCTTAATTCAAATGGATGGCTAGGATCAATTAGGGCTTTAGGTGAAATGGATGGATAGGATTAAGTTAGGTTTCCTTGCACATCAAGAAATTGTAGTCATGTGATATGTGGCAAAGGAGGATAAGGCTTAGGTGTGCTTGTGTAGATAAATACTAAAATTAGGTCCCATTAGTTGTGCATGTGAAAGATAAAAGTTGTAACACATGATTGACTGGACAAGTGTTGGAATGTGATGAAAGATGAGGACTTAATTCAAATAAAATATTTGAATTAGTTGGGATATGAGTTGGATATTAATAAATTAAATAAAATTTATTTAATTAATTGAGAAGTTGAATAGGATGAGATAAGATATGATGTGGAAATTAATTAAATAAATAAAATTTATTTAATTAATTGGGATGGGGATAGGATATGATGTAGAAATTAATTAAATAAATAAAATTTATTTAATTAATTGGGATGAGGATAGGATATGATTGGGATATGAATGGGAAATTAATTAAATAAATAAAATTTATTTAATTAAATGGCTAAGTAGGATGAGGATGGGATTAAATGGGATTTTAATTAAATAAATAAAATTTATTTAATTAATGGGATTAAGAGTGGGTTTAGGACAAAAATGGCTTATGATGTTTAGGATAATGTTTTTGACAAGGTGTTGCTAGACATACACAAATTTGGGACAAATTTGGGTGTCTACAATATGATCTTGTAAGCTCATTTGCAAGGTTTAGGCACTTTCTTGTTTAAGATGAGAATTGCAATGGTAGCAAGGGCAAACCTTTATATTTTTCACTTAACACAAACACTAGTACTTTCAACCAATCCAAGGTTGTTAGGTGTATTCATGTGATGATCTCCTTGAACAAAAGAGTTACTATTGATGAATATGATGTCACAGACTTGATCAAAAGTACCTAAATAGACATGAGTCACAACCTATGTGGGAATTTGTAATCTTTTCTTGAATTTTAACAATTTTACTAGTCTTCTAAAGTGAAAAGGTGCCCCATGTTGCTTGACCAAAACAAGCACTCAACATCACACAAACAAAGCAAAACACACAAAGCAAGTTGTACAAGCAACTATACAATATTCACATATAATACAATGGTTCTGACTTAACCTACTTAGGCTTGGAAATCATGCTTGAGGAATTGTCCATTGATAGGCAATGGAACATCTTCACCTATTAAAGTCTTAAGCATGTAGCTGCTGTCACCCAATATTGTTGATATTTGAAAGGGACCGATCCACAGTTTATAAAACTTACCATGATCACCTTTCCTTTCATGAAATTTATCCCATGATAGGACCAAGTCTAAGATTTTGAATGCTTTTACCTTGGCTCTTTTGTTGAACCAGCATTTTACAATGGCTTGATGTTTGGCAAAATGATCAATCACCCTATCTCTTTTCTCTTCTAAGTGCATCAATTGCAACAATCTAGCTTCCATTTTTTTGTCTATGCCTAGATACTCTTGGGCAAACTGTAATGTTGGGATTTTCAAGTTGATAGGGAGGATAGGATCTAACCCCATACACAATTGATAAAGAGAATTGCCTAGGGCAGCCTTAACTCTTGTTCTATCTACCCATAAGGTATATTTGAGAAAAGTATTCCATTCCCTAGTGTTCTTTTCAATTAACTTCTTAATGATGTTCAACAAATTCTTGTTAGTGGATTCAGCTAAGCCATTGTCCTAGGGATAGTAATTTGATGAGAATTTTAAAACTATACCATGATCAAATGCCTAACTTGAAAATTTTAGAGATACAAATGAAGGACCATTGTCACAAACTAAAGCATATGGGATTCCATACCTTGTGATGATATTGTTCTCCAAAAACTTGATCACATCATCTGATGTGCATGTCTTGCTGCAGGTAGCCTTTGTCCATCTGGTACGGTAATCAGTGATGGTTAGTACATACCCGTGTCCAACAAAAGATGGAGGATTGATAGTTCCAATGAAGTCCATGCCCCATTGTACAAATGGGTGACTCTCCATCACAGGTTGTAGTGGTTGAGATGCATATTTCTCTTTGTTAGAAGCAGTTTTACATGTGTGACAAAACTTGATGTGCTCAGCTGTATCCTTAAATATGGTGGGCCAATAGTACCCAGCTCTCAAGATGGCATGTGTGGTGGCTAGGTGTGATCCATGGGTAGTACCAAACTTGTCATGTAACTCAAGAAGAACCTTGGCAGCTTCTTGTTTGTCTAAGCATCTGAGATATATCCCCTCATAGTTTTTCTTGAATAGGACTCCTCCTTTGATCATGTATCTTTGTGATTTGATTCTCAAACCTCTTCTCTAGGATGCCTGCATATTAGGTGGACATCTCCCTGTGATGAGGACATGTCTTATATTGGAATACCAGTCATCATGCATTTCTGCATCTACTACATACTATTGACTTATCAAGTTAGGATCTATCTCTGCAATCATCTGACTAAGTGCTTGTCCCCTAACTAATTTCATGGGCGTGATATCCATATCATACTCTTGTAGTATAGTAATCCATTTAGCTCATTTCTCTCTTGGTTCACTTTGCATTAGGAGCATCTTCACAGCTGAATCAGGTACTACTACAATGATTTTACTTCTCAAGATATAATGCCTAAACTTCTTTACCACTTTGACTAAGGCAAGAGCCTATCTCTCTACATCTATATACCTTAGTTTGACATCTTTGAATGGGGAACTCATGAATGCAATTGGTTTTTCTTCCTTCATCTCACTCCTTTGAGTTAAGACAGATGCACATGTGTGCTCTGATGCAAAAGAGTATATATAAAAGTCCCTAGTGTAATCAGGGCTGATTAGCACTAGAGCATCTATTGTTGCTTTCTTTATATCTTCAAATGTTGTCTTTTCCTCTGGAGTTCATTCGATCTTAGCATCTTTTTTCAACATAGTGTTGAGAGGTTGCACTATCTCTACAAATCTAGCGATAAACTTTCTGATGAAGTTAATCTTACCAAAGTAAGACTTCAACTCTTTCTTACTTGTTGGAAGTTGCAACTTCATAATTGAATCTACCCTAGCAGGGTCAATGGTTATTCCATTTTCTAATATGATGTGACCCAACAGTTTGCTTGTGGTCACCCCAAAAATGCACTTCTTTGGATTTAGGGATATGCCATACTGCTCACATTTCTTTAACACTTTTTTGAGATCCTTAATGTGATCACCTCTCTATTTTGAAAATACTGTTAGGTCATCCATGTATATCACAAGGTACTAGCCTACCAATCCTCTGAATGTAATATCCATGGCTCACTGGAAAGTTGGCCCAACATTGATCAAGCCAAAGGGCATGCGCCTATAGGCAAAGATTCCCCACTTAGTGGTATAGGCAGTTTTCAATCTATCAATTTTATCAACCATCACCTGATTGTAACCTAAAAAGTCATCCAAGAAGGACATCATTTGTGCATCATTCACTATTTGGAGGACTTCATCTAGAGAAAGCAAAGGATAGTTTCCCCTCTTTGATGTTCTATTTAAGTTTCTAAAATCCACGCACATGCGTATATCTCTATTTTTCTTCATTACAAAGACCAGATTGGCAACCCAGGAGGAGTGTCTAACTAGAAAGATGATCCTTGTAGTGAGCAATTTTTTAACATCCTCAAAAATAAGAGGTTCCAACAATGCATTCACTGGCCTTTATTTTTGCCCGAAGGGCTTGGCATCTAGTTTCAGAGAAATTGTGAGTTGTGATTGATGTGTCATAAGTCTTCAGCTCATCAGAAGTCCATGCTATGACATGAATGTAATCCTGTAGGGCTTGGGATATCCTTTCCTTTTCTTTTTTAGAATAGACCTTGCCTATCAAGACATTTCTTTTATCTTCGCCTTGTCCTATATTGACAGGCTCATATTCTCCTCCATCTGTTTTAGGGAGGTCTTTCTTCTTTTTCATATTATCCAGATTGAAATCTCTTTCCAATTCAATCATTCCCTTTGGAATCTTGTTGTTGGGTAGATCAATTATCTCTTCTTTGTCCTAGGTATGGTCCTCAAAATGAGCCTCATGCACTATTTGGGCTTCATATATGATGTAGCCAACAACATACACTCAATAAAATTGTGCCATTAATCATTTGTGAGAGCCAAAGATTTGGAACACTGAAAAAAAACTTCTATTCACCAACTCTACTGCTACAATGAGAGAAAACTCTCTTATATCCAAGAAAAACAAAAAAAATCAAAAAATTACCTTTTTTGGCAGATTTTGACAATTGTCAGATTTTTGCCATTTTAGGTAATTTTACAATCATATCTAGAAAATCCTATTTTTTCCCAAAATATTCCTAAAACTAAGGTAGGATGAAATGCCAACTAATATTCTAAATTTGAAACATGAGTTTCAAGTTATTAAAAAAAGCAACTTTTAAAAAACTAGAAAAAAATACTAAATTGCCATTTTGAGGGCCAAGATGAAAGTTTCAAGCCCCAAAAAAGTCTCAAGATGAGGTCCAACCGACTAGGATAGGTTGGGAAACCACTAGCCACCTCATAATGCATCCACTAGTAAAATTTCATAGAAAACTCACATCTAAGTCAAAAGTTATGACCTCTGGAAGTCCCTGCATCATTCTCCTCTGGTTGAAAAGAACGTAGCTCCTGCAAGTGAGTGTCTTCAAACTGCTTCCATTTGACTAAATCTAACCTTTGCACTTCCCACTATCTAATCCATGTGTTATCTGTTGGTGGCAATCCTTCCCACTGTACTAAATACTTGTAATGCCCTTGTCGAGTGTAGATAGATTTCGTATCAAGAACTTGTGCAATCTTTTCCTTCTTCTTATGGGGAATGTGGTGGTGCCATGCCACTTCTGGTAGGCTATCTTCAACATCATCCTTACCATGGAATGCATATAAATCAGAAATATTAAACACATGAGAAATATCAAGATCATCTAGTAAACTGACCTCATATGCATTATCATTGATCTTCTGTGTAATTTTGCAAGGACCAATTTTCCTGTACTTCAACTTGTGGTATGTTGTAGTAGGAAACTACTCTTTTCTCAAATATACCATCACTAAGTCACCTTCATTGAATGTTTGATGTCACCTACTGGTATCCACTATATTCTTGTACCTCTGATTACTGTCCTGCAACTTCTATCTCACTTCTTTTTGTAACTATTTGGTGCAGAAGCACCTCGAAGCCATTAAGAATCTGAGGATCCTATACATTTTATGTTATGTCCAAAATGTTATATTGTAAGGCCTTAGGCCACTTTGAGTCTTAGTTGGCCGAATAATGACATGTATGTCAAGAAACAGTTTAAAAGCTTGTAACCGAACTGGAAGTGTAACCGATTGGCAGTGGTGGTTCATTTTCCACCATGTGTAACTGTCAATTGAGAGTCTTTATATAGTTGGTCTCTGTTCGTGTAGGAGAGAAGCGAACGAATAGAAAGAGGAAAGTGAACTATTTGTATGTATAATCTCTGGAAGGAATAAAAGAGGTTTAGTTCCTGGTCTAATTACAGAACATCGATTTGGAGTCATTCCACTGGTGGGTTTCTTCGAAACCAGTGGAATGACCTCCATGTAGTTAGATTTATTTCTGTTCTATAGTTTCTGTAGTTTTCGTGTGTTCTGTTCGGTTACAATGTGCAAAGAAAGTTAACAACGTGAATTTTGGGTTGTATCACGAAATGTGCATTCTTTGAGTATATCACAGATGTATGTGTACATCCAACCGGTTGGGTCAAAGATTGTGGACCCCACAGATTGTAGAACAAATTATAGGTATGCATCGGTGTAAGATCACCCATTGGAGAAGAAGAAACAAGTCCTACCGATGACGAAGTTGCTATGTAGCCCGTCGGTGTGAGTAATGCCATCGGCATAAGAAAGTCACTTTGGACCGACAGAAGGAACTCTCACCGATCGGGGTGAGAGGCGAGAAGTCTTGCCGATGGATGGCTCATCGGTGAAAGGTGTGTTGTCGGGGGATGCAGAAAATGTGCCGCCGATAGTTAGAGTCTTGCCGATAGGCAAGAATATGTATTTTTCGATGTGACATTTAAATAGTCTTGCCGATATACTCTATAATGGCTATTTTGTGGGCCTTCCAAGGATTCCACAACCTGTGTTAATGTTCAACTGGGAACCCCTCTGCATCAAATTGGTATCAAAGCTCAGAAGATTCTGAGCGTGTAGATAGAGCGTCGAAGGAGGCAATCTACACCAGGAGTTCGGGATGAGCATTGGTTTTTGCTTTCTGATTCTGTTGAGAAGTTTTATGGTTGCAGGTGCAAGTTCACTCACTGCTGTAGGCAGACAGGAAGGTCTGTCAAGAGGGCCAGAGGAGATGGTCCATTGGTTGTCGCCAATAGTCTTGGGGAGAGAGGCAAGAGAGGACTCCCAGGTGAGGGACAGAAGTGTTGTTGTAGCAGGGAGGAGTGGACTTCAGATAGAGATGCACCTTGGAGGCAGCCAGTCAAACTCCATTAATAGGAGTCACAGTTAGAAGGTAAAGAGGAAGCAGCAGAGGCATCCAGTTAGTATTGAAGACATCGAGAAAGCCAAAAGATATTGCAGGCTTTTCACTGAGCATTTCCATGGGACATGGAAAATTTTCAAGTCTGGGAGTATGGTGCAGAAGCACCTTGAAGCCATTAAGAATCTGAGGATCCTATACATTTTATGTTATGTCCAAAATGTTATATTGTAAGGCCTTAGGCCACTTTGAGTCTTAGTTGGCCGAATAATGACATGTATGTCAAGAAACAATTTAAAAGCTTGTAACCGAACTGGAAGTGTAACCGATTGGCAGTGGTGGTTCGTTTTCCACCATGTGTAACTGTCAATTGAGAGTCTTTATATAGTTGGTCTCTGTTCATGTAGGAGAGAAGCGAACGAACAGAAAGAGGAAAGTGAACTATTTGTATGTATAATCTTTGGAAGGAATAGAAAAGGTTTAGTTCCTGGTCTAATTACAGAACATCGATTTGGAGTCATTCCACTGGTGGGTTTCTTCGAAACCAGTGGAATGACCTCCATGTAGTTAGATTTATTTCTGTTCTATAGTTTCTATAGTTTTCGTGTGTTCTGTTCGATTACAATGTGCAAAGAAAGTTAACAGCGTGAATTTTGGGTTGTATCACGAAATGTGCATTCTTTGAGTATATCACAGATGTATGTGTACATCCAACCAGTTGGGTCAAAGATTGTGGACCCCACAGATTGTAGAACAAATTATAGGTATGCATCAGTGTAAGATCACCCATCGGAGAAGAAGAAACAAGTCCTGCCGATGACGAAGTTGCTATGTAGCCCGTCGGTGTGAGTAATGCCATCGGCATAAGAAAGTCACTTTGGACCGATGGAAGGAACTCTCACCGATCGGGGTGAGAGGTGAGAAGTCTTGCCGATGGATGGCTCATCGGTGAAAGGTGTGTTGTCGGGGGATGCAGAAAATGTACCGCCGATAGTTAGAGTCTTGCCGATAGGCAAGAATATGTATTTTTCGATGTGACATTTAAATAGTCTTGCCGATATACTCTATAATGGCTATTTTGTGGGCCTTCCAAGGATTCCACAACCTGTGTTAATGTTCAACTGGGAACCCCTCTACATCAAATTGGTATCAGAGCTCAGAAGATTCTGAGCGTGTAGATAGAGCGTCGAAGGAGGCAATCTACACCAGGAGTTCGGGATGAGCATTGGTTTTTGCTTTCTGATTCTGTTGAGAAGTTTTATGGTTGCAGGTGCAAGTTCACTCACTGCTGTAGGCAGACAGGAAGGTCTGTCAAGAGGGCCAGAGGAGATGGTCCATTGGTTGTCGCCAATAGTCTTGGGGAGAGAGGCAAGAGAGGACTCCCAGGTGAGGGACATAAGTGTTGTTATAGCAGGGAGGAGTGGACTTCAGATAGAGATGCACCTTGGAGGTAGCCAGTCAAACTCCATTAATAGGAGTCACAGTTAGAAGGTAAAGAGGAAGCAGCAGAGGCATCCAGTTACTATTGAAGACATCGAGAAAGCCAAAAGATATTGTAGGCTTTTCACTGAGCATTTCCATGGGACATGGAAAATTTTCAAGTCTGGGAGTATGGTGCAGAAGCACCTCGAAGCCATTAAGAATCTGAGGATCCTATACATTTTATGTTATGTCCAAAATGTTATATTGTAAGGCCTTAGGCCACTTTGAGTCTTAGTTGGCCGAATAATGACATGTATGTCAAGAAACAGTTTAAAAGCTTGTAACCGAACTGGAAGTGTAACCGATTGGCAGTGGTGGTTCATTTTCCACCATGTGTAACTATCAATTGAGAGTCTTTATATAGTTGGTCTCTGTTCATGTAGGAGAGAAGCGAACGAACAGAAAGAGGAAAGTGAACTATTTGTATGTATAATCTCTGGAAGGAATAGAAAAGGTTTAGTTCCTGGTCTAATTACAGAACATCGATTTGGAGTCATTCCACTGGTGGGTTTCTTCGAAACCAGTGGAATGACCTCCATGTAGTTAGATTTATTTCTGTTCTATAGTTTCTGTAGTTTTCGTGTGTTCTGTTCGGTTACAATGTGCAAAGAAAGTTAACAACGTGAATTTTGGGTTGTATCACGAAATGTGCATTCTTTGAGTATATCACAGATGTATGTGTACATCCAACCGGTTGGGTCAAAGATTATGGACCCCACAGATTGTAGAACAAATTATAGGTATGCATCGGTGTAAGATCACCCATTGGAGAAGAAGAAACAAGTCCTGCCGATGACGAAGTTGCTATGTAGCCCGTCGGTGTGAGTAATGCCATCGGCATAAGAAAGTCACTTTGGACCGACGGAAGGAACTCTCACCGATCGGGGTGAGAGGCAAGAAGTCTTGCCGATGGATGGCTCATCGGTGAAAGGTGTGTTGTCGGGGGATGCAGAAAATGTGCCGCCGATAGTTAGAGTCTTGCCGATAGGCAAGAATATGTATTTTTCGGTGTGACATTTAAATAGTCTTGCCGATATACTCTATAATGGCTATTTTGTGGGCCTTCCAAGGATTCCACAACCTGTGTTAATGTTCAACTGGGAACCCCTCTGCATCACTATTAAAGGTGTTCTACAAATGCTTCCCCATCATCACTGACCCTATCTTTCACTGGCAGTTGTACCAAATCTAGAACACCCTAAGGATTCCTGCCATACACAATCTAGAAAGGGGACTTTCCCATTGATCTATTAACATAACTATTACAGGCAAATTCGGCCTAGGGTAATGCCGCATCCCATTGTTTTGCCTTTTCTCCAACAATACACCTCAACAAATTTTCCAGACTCTGATTGACTACCTTTGTTTGCCCATCTGTTTGAGGATGATAAGCACTACTAAACTGTATCTTAGTCCCCATCTTCTTCCATAAAGTCCTCCATAAATGACTGATGAATTTTGTATCCCTATTAGAGGTAATAGTCTTTGGAACACCATGTAGTTGAACAACTTTTGAAAAAAATAACTCTGCTACCCTCATTGCATCATTAGTTTTCTTATAGGCAATAAAATGAACCATCTTGGAAAACCTATCAACAACTACAAAAATGGAGTCATTACATCATTGAGTATGTGGAAGTCCCAACACAAAGTCCATGCTCAAATCTATCCATGGTGCAGCTGGTATTGGTAATGGCATATACAACCCTGTATTCTATGAATGTCCCTTAGCCACTTGGCAAATTCTACACCTTGTTACATACTTAGTTATATCCCTTTTCATCTTTGGCTAGTAATATTTATCTTCTATCAAGGCTATTGTCTTGTCCTTGCCAAAATGTCCAGCCAACCCACTACTATGAAATTCTCTGATAATGTTTTCCCTCATAGAGCCAGCTGGTATGCATAGTGGTTTTCCTTTAAATAGATACCCATCTTGCATAAAATATTCACCCCTAAAGTGATCCAAGTTACTAGATACTGGTGCCTTCAATTGTTCCACAATCTCCCAAAAATCATCATTAGACTCATACAAATTTTTGATGGCATCAAAATCAATCACCTTAGTTTCCATTGTGGTCAAAAAGTGCAACACGCCTACTTAACGCATCTGCAACCTGGTTTTGTTTTCCAGACTTAAGCTTCAACACAAAATTGTAACCCTGCAAGAAAGAGACCCACTTGGCATGCCTACTATTCAACTTTTTCTATGTGTTCAAGTATCTCAGTGCAATATGATCTGTAAACAATACAAACTTCTGGGGAACTAGATAATGTCTCCAATACCTCAATGCTTGAACAATTGCATAAAATTCCAAATCATAAGTACAATAATTCTTTCTCACTTCATTCATCTTTTCACTAAAGAAAGCTATAGGTTTTCCAGCTTGGCTAAGCACAACACCTATTCCCACATGGGAGGCATCACATTCTACTTCAAATACCTTATCAAAATTTGGCAATGCAAGTATAGGTGCTTATGTTACCTTTTGCTTCAAGTACTTAAAGCTCTCCTCAGCATCCTTGGTCCATACAAACTCCCTTCCTTTGGTGTAATTTGTTATAGGAGCTACAATACTACTAAAATTTTGAATGAACTTTCAATAGAAAGTGGCCAAGCCATGAAAACGTTTTACCTCTGTGATGCTTCTTGGACTAGGCCATTCTAGAATTGCCCTAACCTTTTTTGGATCCATTCTGACACCATCTTTAGAAATGACAAAGCCTAAAAAAACCAAACTATCCTGCATGAACCTACACTTCTTCAAATTGGCATAGAGCTTCTCCTTCCTTAACACACCAAAGAGATCCTCAAGTGTTGTAGGTGCTCATCTTTGCTGTTACTAAATACCAAAATATCATCAAAATAAACTACCACAAACATACCAATGTAAGGTTGTAGTATAGTGTTCATCAATCTCATAAATGTGCTAGGTGCATTTGATAACCTGAATGGCATAACCATCCACTCATATAATCTGTCTCCAGTCTTAAAGGTTATTTCCCACTCATCCCCTTCTCGGATCCGGATTTGGTGGTAGCCACTTCGTAGGTCAATCTTGCTAAAATATTTGGCCCCTACAAGGACATCCATCATGTCCTCCATACGAGGTATAGGAAACTAATACTTTATGGTAATCTTATTAATTGCTCTGCTATCAGTGCACATCCTCCATGTTCCATCTTTTTTGGGGGTCAACAATGCAGGTACAACACATGGGCTCATGCTCTCTCTCACCACACCTTTACTTATGAGTTTTATTCCTTGCTTATTCATCTCTGCATGTTGTGTTGGATTCATCCTATAAGCTGCTTGGTGGGGTAGAGTTGCTCTTGGAATCAAATCAATATGATACTAAATATCTATCTTTGGTGGTAGACCATCAGGAAATTCATGAGGCAAAACATCAACAAATTCTTTCAATAGCTCTGCTACTTCTGGGGGAACTGAAATGTCTTCCTCTTCACCTTTTTTCACTACTAATGTGTAGCAACACCCTATCACCTTCAATTCTTTAACAAGATCTCTTTCAGACAACATGATCTCACCTTAGAGCCATCTTTCCAAAAGGTGTATGTGTTTTTCTCTCCATCATGCATAACTTTTCTATCATACTGCCATGGCCTTCCCAATAACACATGATAGGCATCCATTGGGACAACATCACACCATATCTCATCTTGATAGATCTTCCCTATGCTAAACTTAATTAGGCATCTTTTATCAACAGTGAATTCATTTCCCTTTTTAAACCATGCAATGTGGTACATATGACGATGTTTTTCACAGTGTAAATTAAATTTTTCTACCATTTCTTTAGAAAACATATTTTCAAACTAACTCCATCAATAATAACTTGACATACCTTGCCACCCGAAGTGCATCTGGTTCTCAAGATATTGGTTCGAAGCCATGAACCATCATAGATTTTGGCTTGTGTTTTCTCCTTCTCTGGAATCACCATTTCTCTTCTCATCATGAGACTTTCTCCCACATCTGGTGGAACCTCTAGTTCCATCCCTTCCACTTCATGCTTTTTTTGAATCAGTTTCACCCTAGGTTGTCCTCCTTGATTTCTTTCTTGCATGTTATAATTTGAGCATTCAAATGCCCTATGACCTTCTTCTCCACATTTGAAAGAAGTGAAAGGCCTTCTCTGGTTTTCCCATCCTCTATCACTACCATAACCTCTACCTCTTTGAAATCCCTTTCCTCATTCTTGATCTGGAGGATCTTGTCGAGTGTCTACTTGTTTTTCCAATCCATAGGATGACTCTCCCCTGCCATAATTCGAACCTCCTTGAAATGGGGTTGATGTACCCCTTCTTCCTCCTCTATTCCTCTGATGGTACTGTCTGTTTTGTTTTTCTTCAGCCTTTAGAGCCAATTGGTAAGCCTCTTCCATACTGTTGAGTCAATGCATGCTCAATTCATCTTGAATAGAAAATTTTAGGCCATTCACACATCTAGCAGCCATCTGTTCATCTATGGGCAAAAATTTTTCTCTTAAATTCTTCTCCATTTTATTCCATGTCTTGATCTTATCCTTGCCTTTCCTTGTTTGTTCCTTTTGAAGATGATCCCACCAAATCATTGCATGACCCTTTAATTTGGTGCATGCAAATTTTACCTTCTTTTCCCCTGTCATGGATTTCCATTCAAAAAAATTTCTCATGTCATTCAACCAGTCCATCAACTCCTTTGGTTTAAGACTACCTACATAATCTGAAACATCTACCTTGATCCCTTCATTTTTCCCTTCTAAGGCCCTCAGCATTCTCTCTTCAAAACTCATGCCTTCTAATTCTTCTTCTTCATGTTATGTATCTTGATTTGTACCTCCTTGACCTATCTCTTCATCAGATTTGTCTCCTCCTCTACCCAGTCTTTGGTTTTCCATCCGTGTTGTAAGTTCTGCTATTTGTCTATGTATATTTTGCATTTCTCTATGCATCTGGGCAAGACCGCCTCTTCCTCTTCCTCTCCTAGCCATCTTCCTGCTCTGATACTAGATGATGTAGCCAACAACATACACTCAAAAAAATTCTGCCATTAATCATGTGTGAGAGCCAAAGATTTGGAACACTGAAAAAAAAACTTCTATTCACCAACTTTGCTGCTACAATGAGAGAAAACTCTCTTATATCCAAGAAAAACAAAAAAAATAAAAAATTACCTTTTTGGCAGATTTCAACAATTATTAGATTTTTGCCATTTTAGGTAATTTTACAATCATATCTAGAAAATCCTATTTTTTCCCAAAAGCTTCCTAAAACTAAGGTAGGACGAAATGCCAACTAATATTCTAAATTCGAAACATGAGTTCCAAGTTATTAAAAAAAGCAACTTTTAAAAAACTAGAAAAAAACACTAAATTGTCATTTTGAGGGCCAAGATGAAAGTTTCAAACCCCAAAAAAGTGCCAAGATGAGGTCCAACTAACTAGGGTGGGTTGGGAAACCACTAGCCACCTCATAACGCATCCACCTGTAAAATTTCGTACAAAACCCACATCCAAGTCCAAAGTTATGACCTCCAGAAGTCACTGCATCAAAATACAGGGTCATCCCACAATAATGGGTTACACTTTTTGGCCAAATGTGACATTGAAATCAATATTTTGAACTAAATATTCACTTTTTGACACCTATAGCCGCTAAACCGTTAGGAATTTGAAGATGATGTGAACTAGTGATTTGTGAGATTTTGTCTGTAGATTCTAAATATATTTTTTTTTTAAAAATTGAGTTAAATTGTAAATTTTTTGCGTCTCTTTTGATAACTAGTTTTTAAAGTAAACAACATTTTTTTAAAGTGATGTGTATTCTGTAGCACATAACTTTTTTTCTACAAAGGATAAAATTCTGATTCTTTTGAATTTAGATTCGTAACACCGATATATAAGGCATGCATTTGGTTTCATAATGTTTTGTTGAATATTTTTTTAATTAAGTTTTGAAGTCAAACCAATTATAATTTAGACATAGGCGTATTCCATAAAACATAAGTTTGTATGTATCTATCAAAATTCATTTTTTATTGAAACAAGGACATCAATACCTAGGGTATAGATATTTTTTAGATTTTTTTTCACTAATTTACTAATTTTCCATGTGTGTAGAACAGAGAACTTGATGTTCGGTGAAAAACCTAAATTCACAAGAAATAAAAAATAAATATAATAATCAAATTAGATATATTTAAAATTATACTTTTTGGGAAGGTTATAATAAGGACTACATACTTATAAAACATAAATTTTAAATGAATTCATTTGATCCCCCAAAAGGTAAATCAAAAGTGTTTTTTTATCAACATTTTGATAGGTCTAGAGGAGACTCCATTATAGGTACGGTTTAAAACTAGCAGGATTCTATCCAAGGGGGTTTGAATCTAAGGGGGTTTGATCAAACCCTCTTTAATTAAAATCCTTTAAATGGAACCTTTCAAGGCTTAAATCATTTAATTTTCTAAAAATATGTGATTTCAGCAAAAATCAGGATGTCCTAGAAAGTGTAACCCATTATTGTGGTAGCACCCTACATCCTTGTTAGCAATAAAGTCAAAAATATGTTGTTCATCATCAAATACCTAAAAATTTGTGACGTTGTTTGGAATGGATGGTATTGACACCAGCTCCACTAAAAACCTCTTCATCCCTGATAAGGATAAGGGCTCTAGTGTACTAGCAGCTTGTGCTAGTTCATCTGCACGATGATTGAGTTCTCTTGGAAGATGTGTGATGTTAGAAGCATCAAAACTCTCTATCAAGTCCCAGACTCTATGTCTGTAGCTTGATAATCTCTTATAATTGCATGCATAAATGCCTCTTACTTGTTTTACTACAAGCTCTGAGTCTCCAAAGATGCCAGGTACTCTCACTTTCTTCTTTAAGGCAAACAACATGCCATGGATCAAAGCTTCATACTCAGCCACATTGTTTGTGCATGGAAATTACAATCTATGTGTTGCCAAGAATAATTTTCCTTATGGATCAATAAGATCCACTTCTACTCTAGCTCCTTGCTTTGATTTGGAGCCATCAAACATCAATGTCCATGGTTTGTCTTTTGTCAAAGGTTTATCCGGACCTTCCTTTTTCCTTTTAGTACGCATAGATGATCGTGCAGATGCCCATTTGATCTTAGGTGGTTCACTCCTTACTACATCCAGATGTTTCTATAGAAGTGAGACATCCACACTTTGCTTCTTTTGAGCATCACCTTCTTGAATATCTTTTCTTTTCATGGACTTGATGTCATCATATCTCTTATCAGGGGATATTACAACTCTTCCTTCTGTCTCTTCCAGAACATCCCTGATTTTATGCAATTTATCATTTAAACACAACCGTTCCTCTTTTCTCACTATGTGCAGACATAGATTACAAGTTGTTTCTGAATGGGAAGCTTCATGTAGCCTGCACCATCCTTCAATTAGTACTTGACTAGGTGCGATTCCTTGGAGAATATACCCTTGGATTCTCTTGGATAGAAACTCTTCAAAATGTGTCAAATGGATCCCACTGTCTTCATCAGACAATTAATAATCTGACTCAATAAAAAGTTTGTCCCTGGTGTGGTTGTACTTACCTCATCATCATTACCATGTTCATTGATGCATATCAAGACTTCTTCTGAGGTGTGAACTGGAACTTGCATATTTCTAGTTTCTTGATCATATCTCTCTGCATCCGGAGGAAATGACAAATGACTATAATCATCAACACTAACCACTTCACTCACCTCTAGTAACAACGACTTGTTCTCTATGCATGTTCTTTCTGCTTTCTCTATTATGTCCAGACATGCTTCATATGTGATTTCCAAGTGTGTATATTCATGCAGTCTACACCAACCTCCCACAAGTATGTCTCTAATAGATGTCCCATGCAATTGATGTTTTTGGACCTCATTAGATAGAGACCTTTCAAACTCTAGTAAGTGATCCACTTCATCTTCATTAGGCGAACTATACTCAAATCCTATCATTAACCTCACTTTTGGTATAGTAACACCCTTTTCACTTTTTTCATGCATATGTCTACACATCAGTACCTCCTTTATTCTAACTACCTAAGGCCTCAATGCATATACTCCTAGTTCTACATCCACATGTAATATCTCAATATTCTAATTGTACTCAGTTATCATATGTTTCATTCTGGGTTCTACTTCAATTCTAAGCTCGTTGGGAATGCCCTTCTATGGCAGCCACATGTGAGAGAAATCTGTAGCCATATAACCATTTAAAGTCTTGGACCAGTCCGTACTAAGGAGCATGTCATATGTATTAGGTATGTCAACAACTTGAATGTCTATATAGTAATGCACCCTAGGATCATATGCCAACTGCATGTGAATGTGTGTTAATTCTCCTATAACACTAACCTCAGATTTGTCTAGTTGAGTGACCTTCTTGAGTGACTTTGTAAGATGTAAACCTAGTGTCCTACACATGGACAAGGGCATAACATTGGTGGAAGCTCTTGATTCTACCAAGCAATTGTGCAAGTTCTCTCCAAAAATCCTAAATGTGAGTAGGAAGCGAGGTGACTCAGATTTACCTCTATATAATGTCACCTATGCTACATCTGTTGTATGGAATGTGGCTTTATCTTTTGGTTTAAAAACGTTATCCCTGGATATAGGATCTCTGACAGGGATATGACTAGGATTATGATCAAGATTATCCTCTTTTGCTATAGGCTCATCTAATGACTTTAGGAAATCTTTCTTGATATTAGGGGTCTTTAATAACTCTGATAAGGATAAACTAATCTTTATCCTCTTCATCTCATCAACAAAATAAGTAACGAGTTTATCAGATTTAGGTGATTGGTTAATACCTTGTGCTACCGCTGCATGTGCAGATGATGTAAAGTGCTGTGGTTCACCTTTGGAGGTCCAGGATTATTACTAGCCTTGGGATCTGGAGGTGTGTTGAAATTGTTTGGATGAATGGAAGAGGTCAGATGACCTACATGGTGATTTGTATTACTCCTCAAATTATAATTAAATGTCCTCTCTTATATTGCTGATATGCATGGACTTCTTTAGTCTCTTGTTTAGGCTCATTCTCATCTTCAAAAGGGAAGACATGAGTGGTCTCAAAGGCCATGGCTGACTCTTCACATGCCAAGCTATAGTTTTCATGTATTGTTCACATCTGCTGATTTTGATGATCATCCAAAGAACTCTCAAGTACTAGAGTAGACTCATATCCTAGAGGTACTATCTCATTACCTTTAGGAAAAGACACCTCCCCTACAATGTTGGACACTTCTGCTTAGAAGATGTTGGCTGCAATCTTGAACTGTGGACAATCCAACTCAGCATGAGCATTGGTGTTGTGTATCCTGCACCAATTATTGAGTGCAACCTCTGCCAAATTGACCCTTGTGGTCTATTTAGGTTTAGGAGGAAGTTGGTTATCTAGGGGTGAGGGTAAGGAACCATTATTAGGTCTAGTGTTCTAGATTCTTGGAGGCCTAGGAGTGTTATTGTTGTAAATCCTCTCATTGTTACTGGTTTTATTCTATTCCTTGTCAGGATATCCAGATCTTTCATTATTATATCCCCTATCAAGATATTCTCTATTCTACTAACCCTATGAATTAGACTGAGAATAGAAGTTCTAATTTCTCAAGTGTGTAACTTTAGTAGTCAATTTCCTTAGTTGAGCTGATATCTCCTTAATATGTTCTTTCTCTTCTTGTGCCTTAGCTACCACATTATCTAGACTTGGTTGAAAAAATGAACTATTATTTCCATTCTGTCTAGCATCCTGATGTGCATATCTAAGGTGTGGTACTATCTAACCATTTCCCTAAGGAGGCATGATGCTAAGGGGTGGCACTTGCAAAGGATTAGATACTGTAGCAGGAGGCATCAGAGCTCCATTGATTTGTGCCTTGTTGGGAAAGGAAGGATATCCTAAGTTAGGCATCATACCTAGTCCTACTAGCTTCATTTCTAGGTTAACCTTTATTGCTTCTATAAAAGCACTAGACAAGGATGTAATGGTAGGATGTGCCCTTCTAATGAACATGGTTGTTAGGGGATCTAGAGTAGAATAATAAACTAGCCTAGCAGTTTCATCAAGAACATTATAGGGGGCGTCAACTTGGAATACATCTTCTAGAATCTAGCATTGAAATTTGAGATCCATTCCCCTTCACCTCTCTTGATAGTTGCAAAGTGATGATACATGGTGGTGGCATCTATAGGTATTCTAAACCTTGCTTTAAAAGCATCTTCCAACAACTGCCAGGAATTGATAGAATTTTGAGGAAGACTGACATACTAGCCATATGCTTCTTCTCCTAAACAATAAGGAAACAAACTACTTACAACATCCTCATGTTGTACCCTTGCCTTGAAGCAAGCTTCTTTGAAAGTCTGGATATGATCATCTGCATATTAATATGGATGATACTTCGAACAAATTTTGTCTAAATTTTTAGGAAGATCATTATATGTAACAAAGTGAAGAGGTGATTCCACAACAAAGAACGACATTGCAGGCTATATTGAGGGTACTATGGGTACTACTGGTGAATTAGGGGGAGCAGGTCTAGGTTGATTGTTTGAACACGATCTTAGCCTAAAAACAGGCAATTCTTCTAAAGCTCCAGTGGATCTTGACCTTGTGTGAGGTCTACAAGCCAGTTCTTCTAAGTTCATACCAAACTTTGGATATTCAAATAGGATATTTGCAAAGATGTGGATAACTCCTTTGCAAAAGTGAATATTTATGGTTATGTATCTCAGATGATGAAGATTTTAGGGACTATTTGTAGAGAATGCAAATCTTTGGTTCAAATTCCAAAATCCAAACAACTGTCTATAAATATTAGGGTGAATATCCTTAGGGAAGCGATATTTATGACTATATTCTTCAAATTGTCAAATATTGGTAGGATCTTTGTACAAACACCAAAGTTCTGGAATAGACTTTGAATTTCAAAGTAATCCTTTAGAGGAAGGTAGGAAAAACACGTCTAGATGGTAAATTGTCTGAAATAACAAGTGATCGGGCCCCCCTTCTAGTGCCAAAAACTGTTGATACAATTGTTAGTCATATTAAGAGAGATAAAAATTCATAAAACAAACCTTTATCCTCTTGAAAGATATGAAAAATTTAGGATGAATTTGTGATCTCAAGTCTCTGATAGTTAGTACATAACCTTCTGACAATCACTCAGTGGTTTGATGTGATGATGCTGTTAATCATTCAGGGGCCTTACAGATGAAATTCAATATGATTTACATCCAGATATGTGAATGTTTGCTTTGTTATACATGTTCTGCATTAATCTCAACAAATGATGTTAAATCCTACTATCTTTAACCAGAATATGCAGATATTTATGTGAATTTATTCTAAGTTTGATCAATTCTCCTTATGTTCACTCTAATCAAGATTGTTCATCATGATTTATGTAACTTTGATTAGTTCTTCTGAATTTACTTAAATTTGAACTAATCTTTACTTAATTCTACTTCTACACTTTAAATTCTTCTAAATATCATGCCTCTAAGCTAATATTTCCATGATCTTTATCATTATTTCCAATTATTTGCATGATATTTTCAATGTTACATGCAATTTATGTTGAAATTAGGGCAGACGACTGAGAGGGGGGTGGATTAGTTGTCACAAAACTTTTATCTTTTTCTAAATTTAATCTTCTTTGCCACTTATTAACAGATTAATGATATAACCATGAAAGCATGAATCAACAACACATGAATAGAAACATAATCAACACACATAACACCAGAATTTTTACGTGGAAAACCAGTTAAGGGAAAAACCATGGTGGGGGTTAACCCACAATATTTATTCTCTATTTAAAGAACAAAAAATGGGAAGGCACTTGCCTTCGGGTGCACTACCTAGAGCTCACTACTCAAAAGAGGCTCACTACCTAGAATAACATTTACAATGTTAACACAGAAAGGTTGAACTAAGAAACAACATCTTTTTTTATGAAAGATTTAGTTCCATTGAAGCAAACAACACCTCTACTCTACCCCCACTCACTTCCTCGCTACATCCACATCTTTTCTCACACCCACACATTTTCACTACTTCACAACACTTATTTATACAAGTCATCGACTTTGGAATGAACATCAAAGTCAGCCAAACAATCATCTATCTGGAACATTCTCCAAGATAGGCATTACAAGCAATTACAATCACAAGACTTAAAATGCTACATGCGAATCACTACACTATCGACCAAACATAACTAGGACTCAATTCTTCCTCGAACATCATGCCACTCTCCATAAAACTTCTCTTAGATCATCCCAACACACATCATGCATCTGGTCGGCCAAGACTGGAAAGAACAGCAACACCCAAGGAGAAATCTTCATCCATGAGCTCGATCCTCAATGCAAACCATCAACACAATAAGCACCTAATTCAGAGACCACCACAAGCACAATGAAATCAACATGAACAATCACACCACCTCAGATCACCATAAACACTTGCACCTTCATCCAAGAACTTAAGAACACCAACTGTCATGACTATCACACTAGAAAGATTGCTTGCAGACCTCCAAACCATGAACCACTTGAGTTGAGGATACACACTGACATCACAAACACACCTGTAGATCTGCAGATCATAATATTCCAATGTTGATCAATCCAAACCAAATTTCTATCACTCTGTCACCTCTGGATAACCGCAAAACCTAGTTCTACTCAGATGGCCATAACTTTGCCAATTCTCCATGCGGACCTCCCAATTCTTGACTGGAGAAACTTCAGACAATCCTCTAAAAATCCTTTAATCTACAGACTCTGATCTCCATCTTACTGGAAATGCAGAGTAATCTACTTTACTGAACTATATTGTCTTCATTGTCTCTCATAGAGAGCTTTGTAACTCGCTTGTTTCTTCCAGAGAGGCTAATTTTCTCAATATCCTCAACGTACAAGTCTTCTAAACAAGCAATAGAATAAGATACAGTTGACACTAATGACAACAAGGATATGATGGCATCAATCACAACACTGATTAGGCACATATTTGCAACAATTTATCCAAATATGCATAAGATGTTCAGTTATCTACAGATGTTTGCATATTTACTATGTTATGCTTATCATGTATCAATATTTGCAGTTGATGATGATGATTTATGAAATTTAAAATAAATGAACTGAAATTCTAAAATTATTTGAAATGAATGAGTTTCAACCATTGATTCATATGCACAATTCAATACTTCATGAAAAGAGATGAAATCAAACCATGCTTCGCCAGGATATTCCACAACTACACAAATCAGATTCTAATCTTCAAAGGAATTGGATAACAACAACATTCACTAGTTGAAATGCACTCCAAGGGACACAGCAAATCACAATGATATGTCCATATGACATCCAGAAAAGGTTACTCAAGATTTACAATTAATTTTTAATCTGTATCTCTATTTAATTCAGTATTCAAAATGCATGCATATTTACAATTGGCCTCAAGAAAGAACCATGGGAGACACTAAGTTACAAAAGTATACTTAGTGCTCACAAAGCTCAACAATTTTCTCTTGATGAAGCTCCTAATAAAAATGTATAAAGGGCAATCCACCTCCTTTTATAGAACAAGGAGATGATGTGGTTACAATAGATCCAATGATCTAATGGTTAACATGAAACGTGGCACATGATTGTATTTAGCAATCAATCTGGTGGAGTCCAGCTGGCAGCCTAGAACCTTCTAAATCTTTGACTTGGTCAATGTGACCCCTCTACTAAGTACCTCCATTAGACTCTTCTTTTGTTGATGGTCCCTCTATTATCTTGCATCCAACACCCTAGATGAGCTCATATGCTTGGATGGCCTTGTCTATTTCTACTCTACCTAATACCTTTTCCTTTGCAGCAACATGTTCTTGTGCCTTCAATTGTTCTTGCAAAGCTACCCATCTATTTGTCCCGCTATCCAACTCTTCATTATACGTCTCTATTTTAGCCTTCATCTACATTGCTTTATCAATAGTAACCTCAGAAAAATGTTGAATAGGATCTTCTGCCACAAGGTTGAAATTATCCCTGAATGCTTTGGTAGCAAAATCCTCATCTTGATTTTCTACTTTTCACTAAACTTCACCATCAAGGGCCTCCAAAATTCCTAGCTCTTCTGCTAAGAGTTCATGTACCTTGATACTAATATCTATAGTCTTAGCATTACATCTCTTCAATATATCCACCTCAAACTTTATATCTTCGAACCAATTATCTAGTTATGGCAACATTTGATGTGTTAGTATATTCTTTATCATGAGGTTGCCAACATAAGCCTTCCTCATATCCTTTAATGTAGGCAAATGGTTACCACTCTTTATTAGTCTTTGGCCAACCTCTTTCTTCAATTTGTTAGCCTCACCCTTTAAGTTGCTTAACATGTCCCAATTGGACAATGAGGTCCTTATTACTTGTTCTCCCTCACCCAAAAATTTGGTAAACCACTTATCCATTATATGTGCATGATGCTTTTGCACATCCAAAGCTGCTATCTCCTGTTGAGATACCAATGTCAATGGTGTAGTAGCTATGATTTGAATATTGGTTGGTGCTACTAACCCCTTCACAAAAGCATGTAATTGGGCTACTTGCTCCTTATACATCCTCCTCTTAGCTTTCTCCTTCTTTATTCTGGCCTCGACCGCATCAGTGTGATCCCTCAATCCTTGAATCTCTTGCTCCTCGGTGGTGTGGCCGAAATCAATGGTAGTTATTTGAAATTCTTCGGGCCTTATTTCTCCTTTGGCCTTGTCTATTGTTGGCACAACTATTTGAGCTATTCTTTTTCATGTTGCTAGATCCCTTTTTATTGTAGACTATCCTTGCCCTCCTCATTGGTTTAGCTAGATCTAATGTAAACAATGATTTGAAGTCAAAGGGCTCTATCTCCTTTTGTCGATGTTCCACCTTTGATGACATCCATGTGAATACAGGTGGTCCTGACCCTTCTTGGTCTTGCTACTCAATTTGAGTATTTTGTGTATACTTATTCTTATCCACTTCATCATTACCTACATGGATCTATACATTTTCTTGTTGATCTTTATTCTGATCCTGTTGTGATGGAATGACCTCAGGATTTCCCATTTATTGGTCCTTTTCTTGATCATCCCTACTATCCTCATGAACTTACCTTTTCCTTCTCTGGCGGTGGCTGATCTAGATGTGATGTGTCTATTGGTTCCTCTAGGACCATATCACCCTTGGTCCTACCCTCAACTTGTTCTTCATGTATTGCTTCCACTTAGATGTTCTCATGCCCTTGTGTCTGATCATCTTTATGGGGCTCTAGGATTGGTTACCTTTGATCACCCTCATCAACTTTGCTTCCTGTATCCATGAGTGATCATGACATAGACTCTTGTTTAGGTTCATTTATCAAGATATCCTACTTCTCTTGTTTATTATTATTCACATGGTCATCCTTCTATACCCCTTTGGTTTGGGCATCTTCACTTCTATTATCAACATCCATTGGGATGTTTCCTTCTTGTACTTGATCATCCTTGACAGGTTCCTCCTCTTGATCCCCACCTTTAGGTTGATAGGTCAGATCAATTACCTTGGTGCTTGTCACTATCTTAATAAGGACATTAAAGGGTCCCATTTGTACTTCAACATCAGGGGATTCTTCCCTACCTGTACTTTTATCATGTTTTCCTGTAATCTCACCTCCAACTCTAGCTTCAGTATGCTAAGTAGAGTCTCAATAGGATGATTAGTCACATCCATGACTACATCATCTTTAGTTAAATCCACTATTCCACTCAATGGAAAGGACTTATTCACCTCTTTTTTTAAGGACTTGCTTATGGCCTATTGTGCAATTTCAGACTTTACTTTTATTATAGTTTCAGTAGGTACACCATGCTGAAACTCCTTTACTATATTCAAAACTAGACCTGGATGTTCATGTGTATGGATAGGGGTGGTATTGTTCCCCTCATGGTTGGGCTTTGATACCTTGAATATCTAGGGATATTGACTCCCTGCAAGACATCCAACCCTTTTTCTATAATGGTCCCAATTGGACCTTGATCTCCTTCCTCCAAAAGCGCTTCCTCTACATTTGATGCCTTAGGTGCAGAGATTGAATAGCCATCAGTGGCATATCCCTAGGAGGTGAGGGTGGTGCATATACCAATGAAACTCCCTCAGATATAGGTTGTTCTATAATTCCTGAGGAACTGGGTTGCGCCAATCTGGTTTCAAGGACCTACCTTTTATGTATTAGGAAGTCATCATAACCTAGCTCTTCCCTCTCTTTCATCTTTCTCTTCTTGTCATAGGTGATAGAAACACCTTTTTTCTTCAATTCATTAATTTTTTTGTTTACCCAGCTCTTGGTCCTTGCCATCACTTTGGCAGTAAGGACATCAATTGAAGTCTCGTCTCCCTGGGTCCAATCTGGAGGCACCAATGCCTCATTATACACTTTATTATCCTCATATTCTGATTCCATGATGTCATCATCATCTTTCTTGATATGAGGAGGGACTTCTTGTTGTGCAATGGTCTGCATTTGATCCAGGATTAACCTTTGGTATTCTCTTTTATTCACTTCACGCTCATCATCACAATCAGCCCAATAATCTTCTAGATGCATAATGTGCCTATATTTCTTATTGAAATGTTTCTCAATCCTATGGTAAGGATCATAATCCCTTGCCAAAGGAAATAGTTCTAAATTCAAATTCTTCAAATCTGACTTGGCTGCCTTAGCATTATCCATTGATCCAACCATAAACCAATTGATTTCTATAAGAAATTTTCTGTATGGTTTTCCATCTTTTCTCTTACATATCTCAAATGCATGGATCTATTGTCTAACCATTTCCATTAAGACCATTTTGTTTGATGGATATATTGGTAGCATGAAGGGATTCCAACCGAACCCTTCCATCCTAATATATGAATATGTTTTGGCTTGTATAAACTAGGATCCATATGAAATAATCTTCTCTGTGGCTCCTACTAAAAAATCTCTTGGCTCTATCTCCATCCAAGAGTCTGACTATATGCATTATGAAGAAATCATTTACAATCTTATAGTTTTGAATAGATTGTTTCCTCTCTAGCTGAGGATAATACTCCCAAGGAGTCTTCTCATGAGGCAGTCTGCCCATTCTTCTTACTATCTACAACCCATCAAAGGTACCTTTAGTTGCACATGCATATACTAGATATGAAGTCATTTTAAACACTATCTTTCACTCTTTTCCATCTCACCATTTAATTGTACATGGCATCACTAATGATTTAGGCCCATTGGACCACTTACTTCTTCTCAATAACCGTCCAGATCAGCCCAAACATCCATGATTCAAACTTATCAGCATTTGGCTTGCCACTCATCCTACTAAGTAAGAAGATCATATACTATACTTTTGGTCTAAAATCATACTTGTACAGGTGTTGTGGCATCTTGGCCACTACTCTAGACTTGTTATCTAGGTTTCTTGATCCCAAGAAGATAATCTTTCTGTAATCCTTTAGGTTGCCATCATATTCCTTGGCCAGTGACTCTAAATCTGGTACATGCATCCCTCTCTGTGTAGGCAAGTTAAATGCCTCAGTGGTTCCATCTATGGAAAGGTCAACATATATTCGCCCCTGCTTCTCAACTCTTCTTGTGACCACATTGTAATTATTAACACATTCGATCACAAGCTCTAGGGACTCAGCAACATACAGGAAACTAGCTGCATAGTACATCCCCATGGTCACTATGTTCTTCAAAATGAGATGATCCTCTTTGTTGTTAATTTTGGCTCTGAAAACCTCAATGTATGAATTGTCGAAATGGGTGTCCTTTGTGAACCCCTAATTGTTGTATACATTGTGTTCCTTCGAGAACATACTCTGTTTAAATTCGGCATCACGTTTGTCCATGCGATGTTGAGACATCTCATCCTGTAATTCCATGGACTCATCTTAACTAGGGTACTTGTAATGTTAGGGTTGACATCGTGACATCTATGAAATCAACAAACATGGCATTCAAACAAAATGCATTTAATCAATATTTAACCCCAAATTCATTTCAACATTTCAAGTCCTTTTCTGTTCAAAAATCATAGAATGTCCATATGAAATAGCCAGCTAGGGCCCATTTCATACATACCTGGTTTGTGGAACCTGAATTGAAATATGTAGATGAATACTGGGATTAGTACGTACTCCTCTGTGCAATTGAAATCTAGTTGCAGGTTTGCTGTAGCTACTCTTGCCAACTTCTCAAGTTCTCTGTGTAAGGATATTTAGCTCTTTGAATACAATTATGAAATTATGAGAGCAATTTACCATTTTAATCTTGAGAACTCACAAATTTAGGGCATATTAATTACTTTTGGGAGGATTAAGTGGACTCTAGTAATGAAATCATGAGAAATTGGGACAACTATTCATTGGAACACATTTGAATTGAAAAGCCAATGACTTTTATATGCATTAAATGCAAGAAAAGGGTGCACCAAGATGGAGTAAATTTCCATTTTAGAATATTCGTATGGATATATCCATCTAGATATACCTGTATGACATCAGCATAGGGGTTAGATCAATGATCTTTGACTGAAGATCCTCTATCAGGTTTCAAATATGTTTGAAATAAGTCAAGATGTCCATGTGGACACATGGTGTAGTATCATTGGTTAGATCAAGTATATGGATCTTTAAAAGGTCTAGACATTATGGCTGCAAAATATCCATATCATCAAAATATCCAGATGACGTTATGAGGAGAAAGCTTCTTCATTGTAACATGATAGGTTGATGTCATCAAGATCAGGACAATAAGAATGTGTAATATCCCTATGGTCAAATATCCAGATGACATAAGCAAGATAAATCCTTTGTTTCAATATGGGAAAAGGTGACCTCACCAGGATATGGATATTAAGAATAAGGTGCGGATATTCGAAAAGTTAATATCCCTATGGGTTAATATCTAGATGACATAACCGTATTTAACATTCTTCATAAAGTCGAGATGACATGACATCATTGGGATCAATATGCTATGTAAAGGTTTGGATGCTATGAAGTTAACATCCATGTCCTCTAATGTCTGGATGACATCAACGGGGTTGAGTGTCCTTATAAAATCAGGATGACATGGCGTCATCGTCATCAGGATATTAGGCAAAGGGATGATATTCAACTAGGTTAATATCCATATGGTAAGAAATGTCTAGGTGACATAAGTTGTTTGAATTAGTGATGGATAAAAGATGTCATATAGACATGGATATCAGCTCAGGTGTGGATATTAAGTTAAGGTCTAGATATTAATATCTGAATGATAACTAATATCCATGCAGGCGACGTTTAACCTTAGTTATGACTTAATTTTGACATCTGCACATTTTTTGAATGTCAAGACATTAAGCGCTACTTAATAATTTCTTAGGTTGGGACATTAAAATAATATCTAGATACTAGGATGATGTGATTATCCCCACGACCCATTGACCAAACTTTGACCAGGTGCAACTTCTTTATTCTAAGGAATTTCAACATGCTTCAAGAGGCAAATCTGCTTAAAATTTTGTTCTCTTTCATTTGGCAGGGTTTATAAGAAGAAATTCCAACCTTTGAAATTTGATCCAGATTTTAATATCTGGATGTGCCTAGAACATGATCTAGACATATATCTTATAATGCTTTTACCATATCGCCCAAAGCAAAGGGAAGCAAAAACAAGCCAAGCTAAAAATGTTGGGTCCTCATTTTTCTAAGGCAAAATGGGGCATGTTGTGTAACCACACAATAGTAAGGTCTCCATTATTTGACTGCATGTAATATAGCCAACATTTCCTTCTCATAAACTGGCCTCAACAAATTTTTACCTTTGATTTGGTAACTCTCGAATGCTATGGGTCTTCCTTCTTGCATGAGTACTGCTCCTATGCCATGTCTTGAAGAATCACATTCAATAATGAATGTTTTAGAAAAATCAGGGGTAGCTAGGACTAGAGTTATGCACATGGCTTCCTTTAGTTGCTCAAATGCCCTTGTAGCTACTTCATTCCATTGGAAAGAATCCTTCTTCAATAAATTTGTGAGAGGAGATGTTATGCTACCATAACTCTTGATAAATCGGCGATAATAACCTGTAAGCCCCAAGAAACCTCATAAGTTCTTAAGGGTCTTAGGAATTTTCCACTCTACAATTGCTCAGATCTTATGAGGGTCCACCTTAACTCCATCATGTGACACAATGTGACCTAGGTACTCCACTTCTTTGACACCAAAGATACACTTGGATGGTTTAGCATACAGTTGATTCTACTCCAAAATGTCTAACACGTGATTTACATGTTGCAAGTGTTCCTCCCATGTTTTGCTATATATTAAGATGGCATTAAAATACACCAAAACAAATTTCCTCCAGAATGGCATGAAGATAGAATTCATCAAACTTTGAAATGTTGAGGGTGCATTTGTGAGACCAAAAGGCATTACCAAAAATTCATAGTGGCCCTCATGGGTTCTAAAATCTATCTTATTTACATCATCATCTCTAATTATGATTTGATGATAACCCAAACAAAGATCAATAGGAAACTTATCTTTTATGGTGAACTTGTTGAGCTCCCTATAATCTGGACACATCCTCCAAGTTTCATCCTGCTTGTGCACCATTACCACAGGAGATGAGTAAGCACTTTGACTATGCCTAATAGTAGCAACTCCTAAACTATCTTCTCAATCTCACTTTTTTGTACATATGGATATATTTAGGGCCTGAGGTTGGGTGATTGTCTTTGTGGTACTAGTTGAATGGCATGCTCATGATCTCTTTTAGGAGGCAACCCTTTTGGCATCTCCCCAAAAACTATTGAGTGTTTATCTACAATTTCTTATTGATCCATTGGTGTAGAAGCCATTAAGTGATATGCTTCTAATGAAAACAATTGGGCCACAAATCCATCTGCTCCCTTCTTGAGTATCTTTTACATTTGGTAGGAACTTACCATCTGTGGAGACTTAGCATGCAACCCCCTTAGTTCTATTGCCCTTCCCTTTGATTTAAATCGCATGAAGAATTCCTCAAAGTTCAACTCAATTGTCCCCAAGGTAGTAAGCCACTGAACTCCTAAAACAATATTAGCTGCACCTAGGGAGATAGCATACATTGGGCAATCAAGATGATAATCACCCATGGATAATTTAATGCTATGGCATTTCCCTGAACAACTAATAGTACCACCATCTGTAATTAGGACTTGAAATTATGGAGCTGGAAATATAAAACTATTTAGACAAGTAGCTAATTTTTTGTTGATGAAGTTATGAGTGTTACCTAAGTCTATCAACACTATTACTCTTTCTTTCTTTAAGAAATTCACTACTTTGAGAGTTTGTGGGATGTTATAACCTGAGAGTGCATGACAAGAAATGATTGGTTGAGGATATTCTAATTCCTCACCTAGTGCATTACCTAATAAATCTAATATTTCTTCTCCATTATCTTCTTCATCACATGGCCCTTCAATGTAGAACAATTTATTTTCTGCACATTTATGTCCCTTACTGTATTTATTATCGCATTTAAAACATAACCCTTTTTCCTTCTTTTCTTCAATTTGTTAAGGAGTTATCCTAGTGGGTTGAGGGAATGGTTGTGCTAACCAACTCTTCTCTCTTATGCCATTAAACCCATGCCTTCTAGGAATTAAAATTTTTTCTTTTGCCTTATGTGCTAAAACAAAAGACTCAGATATGGAATTAGTGCTAAACATGCGTACCTCATGTTGGATGTGATCCTTGAGAACACCTAAGAATAAGTCATTCAAGTTCTCTTCTAAAATTGAATCAAATCTCACAGATAGGTTTTGGAATTACTAAATATACTCATTAACGGATCTTTTTTTGTTGTAATTTAGCTAGTTAGCTAAAGTAGTTGTTAGCTACACTATTACCATATTGTTCTTGTAACTCCTCTATAAAAATTGTCCATGTATCATTAAGACCCTTTTTCTTCCATTGTGCACATAGCCAACGATACCAAATAATTTTTTTTGATTTGAGATATAAAGAAGCCATTGTCACCTTTTGCACAATTGAAATTTGATGAACCTCAAAAAAATTCTTCATTTGATTAATCCAAGTCAATGGATCCTTGTCATCAAACTTGTGCATGTCCACCTTTGGTAACCAATTATTAGATCCCATGTGAGTGTGAGCATTTGGATCTATATCAAATGACCTAGATGATCCACCTTGATTGCTTGAAGCATCTATTTTTTATCCTAAATGATTATGAATATAAATACTAAGACTAGCCAATGTGGTATTGATGCTAGATATATCTCCTGTAATAGAATCCAACCTTCCTGACAAGAAATTTATATCACCTTCATATTATTGATATCTTCTTCCATGGACATTTTCTCTAGTGATGAATCACCTTTGTCCAGAGTCTTACTCGGGGTTTTTGAATGATTTCCCTTAACCCTAGTCTGTGGTCCGGCCATATACTGCAAAATCTATAATTTTTTTTTCTATTTTTTTTGTGGGTTACTCCCAAATTAAAATATCAAAGAGAAGACCCCTACATATTTTCTGTAATATTTCCAAAAATGTAAAGAAATCTGAAAAATTCCACAATTTTCAGCCTAAGTAGTAAATTTATGAAAAAACACTAAAATTACAATAACATACTAAAAACAACTCCAAATGATTCCAAATCAAGACTATAGGTGTATCAAAATGGTTTTGTTGAACCCTCCATAAATTAGGAAACAATTCACTAAATTAAAGCCCTAGGAGTGAAAAGGGTGAAAACCCTAATTCTATAATAAATACCTTAATTGTGCTCCAAATGCACTTAAATCAGGACTGTAGCAGCTACAATATGCCCTTGAAAAACCCACTAAAACTCTTGCAAATATTCACCAAATCAGAGAGGTATGCACTTCCCAAAATAACCTCCAAAATAATAATAATAAATCACCTTGTTTTTTCCCTCACAGTGCCAAGATCATGCTTTGATACCACTTGTAATGAAATAAATTGCACAAAAGAAGTATATAATAGGAAATATGCCACAAATACTTGATAATAGTATGCTACTTCGAGGGGGCAACCTCAACAATCACAATATGATGATTACAAACTTTCCACTAGCTCCTATATATACCTAATTATGTCTGGCTACCACCCAGGCTGACTTACGTACTTAAATATAACCCCTAGGCTGACCTAATAACCTATAACTGACTATAATAATGATTATATATCATAATTAGGAGTTAAGGTAGCCACAAGCTGACTACTCATAACATAATTACACATAGAATTAAGGGCGTAGCAACTCCCCCAGAATGAAATGCACTCTAAAAGTGGCTACAAAAATGCCATAAAATTAGACCTTTAACAAGATCAGACTCAATTACCAACAAAACCAACTTAACAAGCCTCCAAAGGTGCACTAATTAGGTCAAAACCAATCATTATGCCAATCAACTCCTCTAAGACTACACCACTCTATCCTTCAATAACCACCACAAATGAGGAGAGGATCTAGCCAAAGGCCCAGTTGACCACAAGAAACTCAAAGCCCTATAGCTCAAGACTATTACTATGTCGGTTAACTTCTCAAGCTCTATACTAAGCTAAAGAAAAAACCTCACTACACTACAAACTCCACTAGGATTAGGCTTACTCCTAGAATCCTACAAAACATAAGGACAAGGTACCCCTGGTACACCATCCTCCATAATCACAATAGATCTCAATAGATGAACTCTCTAGACCATCACTAGGTAAAGGTCTCAAACCTGTTAGGAATAGGATCAAAGAGTAATATATAATAAAATGAATGTAAAAATAAAATATAAAAACATAGTGACACAAATATACATGGTTCACCCAATATGGGCTATGTCCATAGAGAAACAGACAGTCCTTCCTTTATTCTGCAGAATGAAGTGGACTCCACACCAAATAATTAGACCTTTAACAAAATCAGACTCCATTACCAACAAAACCAACATAACAAGCCTCCAAGGTGCACTAATTAGGTCAAAACCAATCATTATGCCAACCAACTCACCTGAGACTACACCACTCTATCCTTCAATAACCACCACAAATGAGGAGAGGATCTAGCCAAAGGCCTGATTGACAACAAGAAACAAAAATCCCTATAGCTCAAGACTACTACTATGTCGGTAAAATTCTCAAGCTCTATACTAAGCTTAAGAAAAAACCTCACTACACTACAAACTCCACTCTTAGAGAGATTTACCAATGCAAGGTCACACTCCCTATAGTCCTTAATATTGAGGACTCTACCCACAACACTAAAAATCAAAGGTCGGAACAAACCAACTCTCAAATGCTTTAGGCATCACTACCTCACCTTCATGCTCATCAAAACCATGCTTTACTTCTAGTCATTATTTCTCTCCATGAGGTCCTTCCTTACATACCACTCTTGAAAAGAGAGGGTTTTATCTAATGCTCTAGCTACACACCATAAAACTAGGATCAAACTTATAAGTTATCACCACTTTAGTGCTCAACTATTTTAGACCAAAAAGGTCAAACAACACAACAATATCAAGAATTCATGATCAACGAGGTAACATGAGACTTCCTCATGGCCTAAACACCAAGTATCCATAAAATGGAATACACAAGATAGCAACACAATGTTGTGAAACCTTGAAACTACCAAGGAGAAACTCATGAAGAAACTAATTTCACCAACTATCAGCACAATAAGAGTAGGTAGGAAACTACAATGCAATAAAACATAATAGTAATATGTGCCCATACACCATCATACCCTATACTATTTTAGAACATGAGTGTAGTTATGGAATTCATTTCTAGACAGCACAATATGCGCCTTCATGTTATTTAATAACATGACCTTTATGTCTAAGACATGACATCATACACTCCACTAATGTAAAATCATTAGGAGGCATGGTATTATGATCATGACAACAAAATAGAGACAATCAAGAACAAACATAGTAGGTGGACTAAGTAAACACACAACCACAAACAAGCTACTAAAAGAAAGATATAATCTAAATGATCTCAATATAACCCATTGTCATAGACAATAGTTAAAGAATAATATTTAAGCTCATACAAGAATTCAATATTACATCTTTCTTACTATCCAGGCATGAAATACATGCCAGCCAGCAAGATTATATTATATTTATTCTATTTTATTATTTGTAATTTGTAATTACCCATAAGGGAATGAGGTAGTTTCACTAACACCAGTAATTATTTATTACGGGGCAGGTTGTTACGGAGTTACATTTACAGATTATTGCATCATGGTAAAGGTAAATAGGTGATTTAGGCAAATCTAGGTGCCACCTCTTGGAATATGCTATTTTAGGCATGTGTCATATATTGTAAGAGAATCTATGACAATGGAAAGTTGTCATAAGATTCTATGACAACAATAATGACAGTGTAAGAGCTATTTTTAGCCCCAGGTGCCCATGCATGCAACATGCATTATGATAGGTGTAAGAGGTGTGTAAGAGGGCATTAATATCTTGATTGCATGTAGATTCCTTGGTGTTGGGATTCCCAACTTGGATGCCCATTTTGGGTTTCTTCACTATTTTTAGTGATGCATTTGTAAAGTGTTGTTAAGTTTTTGTAGTTTCATACTTGTACAGGTGCTGCCGGAATGCTGTCAGGTTGAAGATTGAAGGGAAGATTGGTGTAGTTGATGTATTATACACTCTTTTATAGATTAATAAAAACTTGGGCCTCTTTCTTGTATGGAGTTTTGTACTTGAAAGGGTTTTCTCCATGTTAAACAATGTGTTGTGTGATCAATTTTTTAATTTGTTGCTTCTGTATTGCATAGTTTAATTTATGTTGCATTTTCCATTAAAAATTACACTGTTAGAATATCATTAAACATATTGTAATCAGATTTTTGTTGAGTAGTTGTTGCCTTCATTTCTAACATTTGGTATTAGAGCCTGGCCAACTTTGACTCTTGGTGGTAGTGTGAAGGCCGTATAGCTGCAATGGGAGATTTGGTTATTTGTGTTTACAGATCTTGATTTGATATTATGGTTTCATACACTGCTGCTTCAACCTCTCATTTCGAAATTAAGAAGTTCAATGGTATGGGGTATGAGTTGTGGAAGATGAAAATGGAGTATTTGTTGGCAAGAGACACATTGGAGCATCATGATTGTTGTCATTGATGGCAACAAAGTTCATCCCACACATCTGCAGGACATGGTGTGTCTCTACCGGAAGTCAGATTGAAGGGCTTTTAGGTCTGGTAAGCAAGAACAGAGCATGCAGAAGGTCCAACAGTCAGGTCCAGATCTGTTAGAGGAAGTATCCTTGGAAAGTGCAGACTTGGGGAAGTCAAGAGGAGTATCTTGACTGATAGATTCTAGGATTTGAGCCTCCGATGATGAAAGAGTAAAGAGATATAAGCATTCAAGTATTGGGGTCCGGTTTGGTAGAACAGTCAGAGAAAGAACTGACAGGCAGAGCATTAGAAGTTATTCTGGATGAGATGTTGATGATGATCAAGGTTCCTAAGGTATCATTCATGATTGGCTGACATGTTAGATGTCTTCTCTAAGTATCTTGTTGATCCACATCTCTTGGTAAGCAAGGTTTCAGCTGACAGGCTAGAGTTTGGGAAAATATTGACTATTCCGGATGCTGACAAGAAAGAGGATGAAATCCTTTGTGCAGATATATATACCAAATAGATTTCAATGAGAAGGTGTGTGTTGTGTGTTGTAAGTGTGAAGAAAAGAAGAAGTGTAGAAGGAAAGCAGTAAGGAAGGTCCGGTATGTGAAAAGACTGCAGAACAAAGGAAGAGGAAGGATGAAGTGCAGCAGATCAGTATACTGAGCCTAACCGGAACTAAACTCCAGCATTTGTGGATGCATCTCATCAGTTCAAGTATTGTGTTACTCTCTTTTATTGTAGACAGTGAGTCTCTTGTAGGCAGTGAGCCTCTTGTGAGCAGTGTGCTCGGGTAGTGAGCCCTAATTGGCAAGTGCCATTTTGTACTTCTATTCTTCTAACAAAGAATACTTTCTTGGGTTAG
The DNA here is from genome assembly GCA_027924645.1 of Cunninghamia lanceolata. Lineage (NCBI taxonomy): Eukaryota > Viridiplantae > Streptophyta > Pinopsida > Cupressales > Cupressaceae > Cunninghamia > Cunninghamia lanceolata. Next base: position 16,322,426 of record BSBN01000021.1, on the reverse strand, counting down.
TCACCCCATGGTTTTTCCCTTAACAGGGTTTTCCACGTCAAAATCATTGTGTTATGTGTATTGACTTTGTTTCTACTTTCATGCCTATGGATGCTTGTTTGCTTTGATGCCGCACTAATTATTAAAGAAGAACATAAAGTTGAATTAATCAAGATAACTGATTCACCCCCCCTCTCAGTTATCAACAATTGGTATCAGAGCCAAGTTCCTCCAAACAGAGCCTAACAACTTGAGGAATATCTGAGAATTCAGATGGATGTGTATGGTATGAGGGAGCAACTTAAGTCTGCCCTAGATGATCTTGAGCAGTCAAATTTTGAAGTCAATGAATTAAAGGAAAGACTCAAGTAGGCTAATGATTTCATAAAAGAACTAAAAGAGAAACTGAGTCTCTCTATGAAAAAGAGAAAGGAGCTACTTCAGCAATTGGCAAGTCAAGGTGAAGCCAATGATACAAATGGAGATCTGAAGGAGAAAACCAAGTTATGTGAAAAGTTATCAAAAGAAATCATTATGGTAAGACATGAAATGGAATCATGAGTTATGAAGTTTACCCAATAAATTGAAGAGAAAAGAAAAACTAAAGATGATCTAAAACAATCTCTCAAAGAAAAATCAAAAGACTGCCACAAGATGGATAGAATAATCAGACATCTAGAATCTGATCTTGAAGATGCTAAAGATAATGAAGAAAAGCTTGAAGATCAAATTGTCTCTCTTAAAAGGGATCTTCAAACAACAAATGAATACAAAGAGAAATTCAAGATAAGTTCTGCTCAACTTGAAGTTCTTCTTGAAAGCCAAAAAAGGGCAGATGACAAGTGTGGCCTGGGATATGAAAAAGGTGAAAGCTCCGGAACCAGTCAGAAGAATTTTGGATCAGAAAATCCAAGGAACGGGCCTAGAAGACCTCTGGTAAGGTAGCCTAATACTCAAAGTTATCCATCCTTCAATGGATACTGCCACAATTGCAATAACTTTGGTCATAAAGCTAATCAATGCAGAAAGAGAATGAATTAGACTAATACTTCCTTCTCCAGACAGTGTTTGAACTGCAAAAGGTATGGTCACAAATCTTATGAATGCAAAAATATGCAAATGAACAATTCATTCAATGGTAGATGCTTGCATGCAATAAAATAGGTCACATGGCTAATCAATGCAGATCAAGAGGATATCAATCAAATATGCAAAGAAATGTTGTTTGCCAAATTTGCAATAGATCCAGTCATATTGCCAAATTCTGTAGAAGCAAGAATCAGGACAAAAGAGGTCCGGTACATCATAATCAAAATCAAGACAAGGGAAAACAAAAAGTGAATGCAGATGAAGTTCAAAGTGAGATGAACAAGATTTGGGTGAAGAAAAGTATAGAGCATGTAGGGGATGGATCCACACCAGACTCTAGTGCTGATATTCCTTCCGAAAATTAAAAAGTGAGCTCTGGCTCAGGGGGAGACACAAAGAAAACCACTTTCCCCCAGCCAGTCAATTGGTACCAGAACTGGCACAATGAGAGTGGCGGATTAAACAGTTCATAAGAGAAACATCTAAATAAACTATGGTTAAGATATGGAAGATCCGCAAGATGTTTAGATCAAGATTGATCCGGTTCTTCAAGTCATCCGAATAAGGAAAACAAGGCAAACCAGAATGACTTAGGTCGAGCATTTATTGCAACTTGGTATTAGGGTTTGCGGAGTAGTATAAGGGTTTCTATTATCAATCATTTTCTCATTTTACACTCAAGAAGAAGCAAAAAGAATCTCTGCAACCGAAATTCCTCAAGCCTATCAAAGATCATCTACAAAATCTGTTTCATCCAGCAATTGATCCGGCTCCCTCCGTGAAACCTAGAAGTGTAAAAGGTATTTTCCGTTCTCAATATCTCTCTACAAATCTTTGAAAGATGGCTACTCCAAATATAGTGAAGATTTCTGATAGGCCACGCCCTAAATTTAAGAAGCATCTAGATAAATCCCTAGAAGTTGATCCCCTCGGTGCTTTTTCAAGCATTCCGCATGGGATTCTGCATGTAGAAGATGTTAGGGCATATATTCATGCAAATATTGAAGAATTTGGGGAATCTAAGCTGGCTAATATCTATCACAATTAGTTAATAGATGATTCTTTTGAGCTCAAACCTCAGTTCAAGGCCATTCAGGATAAGCATTTTGCACAGTGCATTCATTTCCCCTATTTTGAACAAGATGAATGGGTCCGATATGTGTTGAGTAGAGTACATGATAACTTCCTATGGTTGAATAGACCATTTAAGATCACCAAAGATGCAATTAGGGCAGTAACCAGTCTGCACTCATCTGGTGGGATACCTATTCTCAAATCTGTCAAGAATTAGACAGTGAGTGATGCAACCAGATTAAAATTTGACAACAGAGCTATGACAATTGAAGATATCACTGATCCGGATATCAAATTTGCATCCATGATAATTGGTTACAAGATTTATCACTCCAATAGGGAAAATTTAGTACCGGAAACTACAGTTTATACAGCTTATTAGATGCTAAAAGAAAATGTTGACTATGATCTGTGTGAACTTCTAAGCCAACTGTTGGAGAATCTACATAAGATCAAGAAGGATAAGAAAAATTCTTTCAAGTATGGTGGGCTGATATTGTGTCTGTTTTTCTACTTCATGAGTGAGCTGCCCGGATCAAGTGGTTGGGTTTGGCAGAATGACAGACCTATTGTAATCCAAATCAGAGACTATTTGCATGGGCTTGGAGATGCCAAGACAAGAAATATAGCTCTTTGGGGATATTTCAAGAACTTCCAAAATTTGATGCAAGCAAGAGAGAGAATTCCCAAATCTTTATTTGAAAAGTATAAGGATACAATTTGTTTTATGGTTGAAACTGATCAGTGCCTAATGGAAGCTGTGGAACCAAGGACAGTCTGGATCATGCTGATGGGGTATGAGGTGGATGAGAAACTTGTGGAGCTGCATGTCCAACACATGCTTAGTCAACCCTAGGATCCCAAAGCAGAAAGGTTTGGAACCTTTGAAGAATTGAGTGTAAAAATTTATGTGGAACTTAGACAACCAGAGATAAAGAGAAAAGTGAGAAAAGAAGTAGAGAATATTGCCAAAAGATATGGCATATCAAAAGAAGCTCTTGATGCTAACAGAGAAAAGATGGAAAGGGCAGAGAAAGAGAAGGAAGAAGCAGAAAAGGAAAGTGATCCGGTAGAAGCCCCCTCTCGGACTAGATCCTCTAAAAGGGCTACACCTACCTCTGATAAAAGCTTAAAGACATCAAAACTGGAAGTCCAGACATCCAGAAAAGGAGAAAAGAGAACAAAGAAAAAGGCAACAAGGTCCTATGTTAGCCTGAAGGATGATGAAGAAACTGAACCAGATGAGGAGGTGAAGAAAATGAGGAAAAAGAAGAAAGTATCTGGTGAACCTTCTACCGGTGAAGACAAGGAAAAGATGGCAGAAGAGTTTGTTGAAAGGCCCACTCTATCCATTGATAATGTAGTTAAATCAGTCACTGTGGATGGGAACTTGAAACCAATGACTGAATTTTATGACTACTACAGTGAGGCTGATCAGAAGATCCTGCAAGAAGCCACTGTCAGGTACCTTAACATTTACAATAAAGCATTCATTGAGATTATATCTCTAATTCCAAAGAGCCTAGAAAAAGAACTAGAAATCAGAAAAAACAATGCCAAGGCCAAGGACCTTGAGATCAGGGAACAAATAGCTATTCAGCTCTATCCCTCAATCACGTAGAAATAGATGAATATGATTTTCAAAGATTGCAAGGATGAGTTTCGAAGCAAAGCCAGAATGAATCAGCTTATGCTTGGAGAAATTGACAAAATAGCTAAAGAAACTGAAGAAATTCTCCAGAGTGCCTACAAAAGGTTCAACATCCCTATCATAGAGGACATAAGTGATGAGCCCTCTGCCATGGGCGACAAGGAAGAAACCACTAAGACGGTAGTAGAAGAGGTAAAGGAGACAGGTGAAGAAAAAGGTAAGGACTTAGATTCCTCTGCTCCAGAAGAGGAAGTCCAAGGAGAAGTAAACCCGAATTCTCCTGCAGTCTCTGGATCTAAAGGAGAAGTAAGAACAGAGGAGAAAGGAGAAGAAGTAAGGGAAAGGAAGAAGGTCAAACAAAAAAGACCACAGATGACAGTACTAAGGCTGTAGAAGGGGAGAAAGTTTTGTCTCCAGCAAGAGACACAGCAGAAGCAGTCAAGGACTTCTTGACCAAAGAGATGATGGAATTTGATGAACCGGAGTTACTTCAAGGTCCATTCAATTTTGATTCCCTCTCTTTGATGTAAACCATGAAGCTAGCATCCTTCACCCAAGCAAAGGCAAAAGAAAAAATTCTGAAGTCTCACCTGGTAGACTATGAGCTCATAAAAGTTGCATCCGGTGTTTTAGAGAAGATTATGCCTTCCTTCCAAAAGGACTCTTCGGCCTCCACATCCGATAATCTCAAAACTCTTGTTAATTCTATTATCACTCACTTTGAGTCATTGGAAAAGTCAGCTGAGGTAAAGGTCTGGAAAGAGTTTTTGGATAAGAGATTCTCGGAGTTACAAGGCATAATAACAAATGACAGGAGAGTTTTGGATATTGGAATAAAGAGCTTGGAAAATGCTCTCAAGGATGGCGGAGATTTCTACAAATTTTGTTTATCCTAGCCTAAAGTGACCAAGGATATTGAGAAGAAAGTAAAGGAACAAGAGGATAAACTGTCAAACCTCTCACAGAATTTTGATCCTCTCACTCTATCCATAGTAAACCAGGAATGTCAAATTATTGTAGTCATGAATGAGATTAAGAAACTTGAAAAGGAGAGGAAGAACATAATAAAGAGGATGAGTGAGCTTAGAGGGGTGATTATCCCCAAATTAGAGGCCATACATGAGGCCCTAACAGATGCTCAGACCACAGCCCAGACCAGTGATACGACAGATCTCAAGAGGGCAGAAGCTTTTGCATTCCTACTGAGTGGTCATATCTCAATTTTGGATAGGATGAAGCAGAGTTGGGTGACACAAGTTGTACAGCTGAAGATAACCTTTGCAGACATATTACAGTATATGTAAGTAAAACTTGTCTATATACTTATGTGGCTAAGTATAGTTGAATTTTTGGGCAATTTTGGTGTGCGGACACTACCCTTTGCCATTGATGTCAAAGAGGGAGTGAGGAACAGTGAAAAATGTGGAATCCAGCTAAGGGGGAGCTACGGTAAAGTGTACATTAGAAGAAAGCATCGACAAAGGGGGAGTATAGTATAACACTTAGTCATTTTTCACTAAGTGTTGCCATCAATGCCAAAGGGGGAGATTGTTGGCAAGAGACACATTGGAGCTTCATGATTGTTGTCATTGATGGCAATAAAGTTCATCCCACACATCTGCAGGACATGGTGTGTCTCTACCGGAAGTCAGATTAAAGGGCTTTCAGGTCTGGTAAGCAAGAACAGAGCATGCAGAAGGTCCGACAATCAGGTCCGAATCTGTTAGAGGAAGTATCCTTGGAAAGTACGGACTTAGGGAAGTCAAGAGGAGTATCTTGACTGATAGATTCTAGGATTTAAGCCTTTGGTAATGAAAGAGTAAAGAGATATAAGCATTCAAGTATTGGGGTCCAGTTTGGTAGAACAATCAGAGAAAGAACTGACAGGCAGAGCATCAGAAGTTATTCCGGATGAGATGTTGATGATGATCAAGGTTCCTAAGGTATCATTCATGATTGGCCGACATGTTAGATGTCTTCTCTAAGTATCTTTTTGATCCGCATCTCTTGGTAAGCAAGGTTTCAGCCGATAGGCTAAAGTTTGGGAAAATATTGACTATTCTGGATGCTGACAAGAAAGAGGATGAAATCCTTTGTGCAGATATATATACCAAATAGATTTCGATGAGAAGGTATGTGTTGTGTGTTGTAAGTGCAAAGAAAAGAAGAAGTGTAGAAGGAAAGTAGTAAGGAAGGTCTAGTATGTGAAAAGACTGCAGAACAAAGGAAGAGGAAGGATGAAGTGCAGCAGATCAGTAGACTGAGCCTAATCGGAACTGAACTCCAGCATTTGTGGATGCATCTAATTAATTCAAGTATTATGTTACTCTCTTTTATTGTAGACAGTGAGTCTCTTGTAGGCAGTGAGCCTCTTATGAGCAATGTGCTCGGGCAGTGAGCCCTAATTGGCAAGTGCCATTTTGTACTTCTATTCTTCTAACAAAGAATACTTTTTTGGGTTAGTCACCCCGTGGTTTTTTCCTTAACAGGGTTTTCCACGTCAAAACCATTGTGTTATGTGTATTGACTTTGTTTCTACTTTCATGCTTATGGATGCTTGTTTGCTTTGATGCTGCACTAATTATTAAAGAAGAATAGAAAGTTGAATTAATCAAGATAATTGATTCACCCCCCCTCTCAGTTATCAACAGTATTTTCTTGAAGAAAGAAAATAGTGGTTGGATGTTTTAAAAGAGAAGAAACCTGCCGATGTCTCTCAAGATGAGTGGGATAGACTCGATAAAAAGCCATGAGGTACAATCTAATTATGTCTTGCAGATTCCATCCTATTGAATGTCACAAAGGAAGAGACTATACATAGCCTATGGAAGCATTTGGGTGAGACCTACCAAGCCAAGAGTATGGTAAACAAGCTTTACTTGAAGCCTAAACTATTTTCTATGAAAATGAAAGAGAGTGAATAAGTTGCAGAGCATTTAAATTCATTTAATTTGTTGTTGAGTCAGATAGCATATGTAGATTTTGAAGTTACTGAGGAAGATAAATGTATCTTACTTCTTTGTTCTTTTCCTAAGTCTTGGGAGAATGTTATCTTTGCTATCACTGCTAACCTTGCAAATTTGAAGTTGGATGCTCTTGTTGCAGTTTGGCTGGCATGAGAATTGTGGAAGAAGAGTTTAGATAGTTCAGGTGATGCTCTTAATGTCAGGGGAAGGTCTAAGGAAAGAGGACATAAAGGAGATTAGAAGGGGTCCAAAGACAAGTCAAAGGGCCATTCTAAGACTCATGGAAAGAAGAGTAGAGTTAAATGTTGGAGATGTGGTGTGAAAAAGGAGTGCAGAAACCCAAAGAAACAGTGGGAGTTCCCTTTTGATAAGTCAAATGCAGGTGAAGATGTTTTACTTTTTGCATGCAATATTATTTCTAATGATCACTAGTTGGTTGACTCAGGATTCTCATATCACATGACCCCACAAAATGAATGGTTTTCCACATACGAAGAGTATGATGGAGGTAAAGTGTACCTTGGGGACAAACATATCTAATAGTTGGGAAAGGCAAGGTATTGTTGTGTTTCAGTGATGGGAGGATTAAAACCCTCCCTGGTGTTTTGCATGTTCCTGGATTAGATAGAAATCTTATTTTAGTTTCGAAGTTGAATGATTTAGGAATGCATGTAACATTTGATAAGCATGGTTGTAGATTGGTGAGAGGAAACTTGGTGGTAGCGAAGGGGAAGAGATTGGGAACCTTATTTAGGCTAGATGCCACTATAGTTTGTAATTCCTCTTATGTTTCTGAGGCTTCTAAAAACACTTGTATGTTGTGGCACCGTATATTGGGCCACACAAGTAATAATGTTTTGAAAACTATTAAGAATAAAAATTTGTTGGATGGTTTCTCCTATTCTAATGAGCACTTTGATTTCTATGAGCATTATGTGTTTGATAAACAAAACAAAAAATCATTTCCTTTAGGAACCAATAGAGAAAAAGAGAAGTTAGAGATTATTCATATAGATGTGTTTGGACCTATGGATAATGACTCTATCAGAAAATCTTGTTATTTTGTCACCTTCATTGATGATTTATCCAGATTTACATGGATTTATTTTATGAAACATAAATCTGAAGTTTTAACTAAGTTTAAAGATTTTAAAGTCTTAGTTGAAAACCAATCAGGATTAAAGATAAAAAATATTAAGATCTAACAATGGAGGGGAGTATTTCTCTATGGAATTTGATGAGTTTTGTAAGCATGCATGTATAATCAGACAAATGACAACTCCGTCTACACCATAGTAGAATGGTGTTGTAGAAAGGATGAACTGAACAATCATGGAAAGAGCGACAAGTATGTTGAGTGATTCATAGTTGGATAAATGATTTTGGGTAGAGGTTGTGTGTACCACTTGTTACTTGATTAACATATCTCCTTGTAAGGCTCTTTATTCGACACATTATGAAGTGTGGACAGGTAAGAAACCTTTTGTTTCACATTTAAGGGTTTTTCGTTGTGAGGCTTTTGTTCATGTGCCTAAGGAAAAGTGATCTAAGTTGGACCCAAAAGCTAAAAAGTGTACTTTCATTGGATATGGTGATAATGTAGAAGGTTATAAGATTTGGAATCCACTAACTGAAAGATTATCTACTCTAGAGATGTTATTTTTAGGGAACTTAGAGCTATTTTTGAACCTAAGCAACCAAAAGAGAAAGAAAAGGTGAAGAGAGTGCACTTTGACTTAGAGAAGGAAGAAGAATATTCAAGTAGTCCTGATGAATAAGAATCTATTGTTACAGAAGAAGTTGGTACAGATGAGATCATCCAAAAGAACAAGTAGAGTCTCTTACTCCACCCTTGAGGAGATCCACAAGACAATGGAACCCAATTGATAGGTATAGCCCACCAGATTTATGTTGTGTATTTGCTTTATTGAGTACTGACAATGAACCTCGATCCTATAGGGAAGCTATTCATGCAAGTGATAGTGAGTCTTGGCAGTTATCCATTCAGGAGGAGATGATGGCTTTAGACTTGTGTAATGTACTTGGGATCTTGTTCATTTTCCCAAAGGAAGAAAGGCCATAGGTTGCAAGTGGGTCTTCAAGAAGAAGTTGAAGCAGATAGTTCATTGGAGAAGTACAAGGATAGACTAGTAGCCAAGGGCTACTCCCAAAGAGAGGGAGTTGATTTTAGTGAAATTTTCTCTCTTGTTGCTAAATTGACTTCTATTAGATTTATTTTATCCATTGCTGCAACTTTTGATTGGGAGATTGGGAAAATGGATGTTAAGACTGCATTCTTGCATGGAGATCTTGAGGAAAAAATTTATATGCAATAGCCTACAGGTTTTGAGGTAAAAAGAAAAGAACATTGGGTTTGCAAGTTAAAGAGGTCTCTTTATGGTCTGAAATAGACCCCCAGAATGTGGTATCAAAAGTTTGACTCATTTGTGTTGAAATTGGGTTTTGCTAGAAGTGAGGAGGATCACTATGTTTACATTCATTGTATTGATGATTCTATACTGATCATTGCATTATACGTTGCTGACATATTATTTTTCAATAATACTAAGGGTATGATCAGTGAGCTAAAAGCCTAACTCTCAGGTGCATTCGATATGAAGGATCGTGGAGCTGCCAAATATATTCCAGGTATGGAGATCAGGAGGGATAGAGGTAACTAAAAGCTCTAGTTGTCTCAGAGTAAGTTTGTGAATACCATGTTGCAGAGATTTAGTATGCAAGATTGTAACCCAGTTAGAGTTCCTTTACCCATTGGTACTAAGATTTCATTAGATATGTGTCCAAAGAATGAGAATGATTTTGAGGATATGTCTAATGTACCATATTCTAGTGTTGTAAGGAGTTTGATGTATGCAATGGTTTGCACTAGGCCAGATATTGCCCAAACAGGGAGTTTTGAGAAGATTTATGTCTAACCTTGGTAGACAGCATTGGAATTATGCAAAGAGGGTGTTTAAATATCTTGCAAGTATTCCTAATTATTGTTTGGTCTATTTTGGTACTAATAGTGCTAATAAAATTTTGGACATACAGGGATTTGTTGATGTAGATTGGGTGCGTGACTTGGATAGTCGAAGGTCCACTAGTGGTAATGTGTTTACTCTATTTGGAGGAGCAATGAGTTGGATGAGTAAGAGGTAGACCACGGTTGCTTTGTCCACCACTAAAGTAGAGTATATGGCTGCTACTCATGTCTCTAAGGAGTCAGTTTAGTTGAGGAGACTATTTACAGGTATTGGTTTTCATTGTAGGGTCATTCAGTTTGGTTGTGATAGCCAAAGTGCTATCTGTTTGGGGAAGAATCCTATGTATCATTCTCAGACTAAGCATGTTGATGTTTAGCATCACTTCGTTTAAGAATTGGTTGCAAGTGGATAGATTGAGCTGAAGAAGATAGACTCAGAAGAATGTTACAGATTCATTGACCAAACATGTGAGCACAAAGAAATTTGTGTGGTCTAGAGAGGCCATGGGCCTTCTTTCTAGTGCCTAATTATTTTTCATTTGATTTCCTATGGGTTGATTTACAATGTATAATGTCAAGTGGAAGAATGTTGGGATAAGGTGCCATTAACCTTGTAAATCCCAATATTATATTTATTTCATTTTATTATTTGTAATTTGTAATTATCCATAAGGGAATGAGGTAGTTTCATTGACAACAGTAATTATTGAATATGGGGCAGGTTGTTGTAGAGTTACATTTATAGATTATTGGATCATGGTAAAGGTAAATAGGTGATTTGGGACAATCTAGGCACCACCTCTTGGAATATGCTATTTTAGGCATGTATCATACATTGTAAGAGAATTTTTGACAATGGCAAGTTGTCATAAGATTCTATGATGGTTATGACCACAATAATGATAGTCTAAGAGCTATTTTTAGCCCCAGGTGCCCATGCATGCAACATGCATTATGACAGGTGTAAGAGGTGTGTAAGAGGGAATTAATATCTTGATTGCATGCAAGATTCCTTGGTTGGTGTTGGGATTCCTAACTTGGACACCCATTTTGGGTTGCTTCACTACTTTTAGTGATGCATTTATAAAGTGTTGTTAAGTTTTTGTAGTTTCATACTTGCACAAGTACTGTCAGAATGCTGTCAGGTTTGAAGACTGAAGGGAAGATTGGTGTAGTTGATGTATTGTACACTCTTTTATAGATTAATACAAACTTGGGCCTCTTTCTTGTGCAGAGTTTTTTATCCGAAATGTTTTCTCCATGTTAAACACTATTGTGTGATCAGTTTTTTAATTTGTTGCTTCTGTGTTGCATAGTTTAATTTCTGTTGCATTCTCCATTAAAAATTACACTGTTAGAAGATCATTAAACATATTGTAATCAGATTTCTATTGATTAGTTGTTGCCTTCATTTCTAATAGATTACTCACACCAAGTGATCCATAAAAACACAAACCCATTACAAACTTTCTCAAACACTTCACACAATATTTGTTGGAAAATTGCTGGTGTTGTCATTAATGTCAACCTCTAGTAGATGGTTCCTTTGGTTTCCAAGTGCTTTTGAGAAAATTTGAATAAAAAGGTGTGCAGTGTGACAAAGGTGTGTTCAGTGTTGTGATTCGCATTTCTTTATATTTGAAGATATGCTTGTGTGGTTTGGAAGTGTTGATTAGAGGTGTTCAGAGGTGTTATATCCAAAGTTTCAGGTTCTAAATCGTTCGGAAGTGGAAGATGTGTTTGACATAGTGTTTTCCTATATAGAAGACTGTATGTGAGAAATGAGATTGCTCCACATTTCTCTACATTGAGGTTTCTTGTCCTACGGTTCTAGGAATATGCATATACTGCCTATATCTACTTTCCCTTGAAGTTTCTAGTGTTGGAGTGCTCTACAAGTTCAGTTCTTGTGTTGGTGGTCAGTAGTAGTGTATCCTGAGGTGCAGAATGAAGACATACTTTAGTTTAGGTGGTTTTTGTAGTGTTGCAGAAGGTTATAATGATGCTTGAATATTCTGAGAAGATGTGAGGATGTTTTGGAATACTTCTTTGTGGTCTGCATGATGGTTTTGGACTTGGAGAAGCATGGATGTGGTCATTAGTTCAGGTTTGGCCAACCTGACCTACTAGCACTATTTGCAGAGGTACCTCGTGGATTGTGGATATGATGAGCGGCATGATGATACATATTTGAGTCATAGTTAACCCTTGGCATGGTCCACTTTCACTTCTTTCCACCGCAGAAGTGTTTAGTGCCGACCTAATTGGTGTTACACATTTGAGGTGCACACGCCTCATTAGGACCAACCTAATTGAGATAGTTTTTGGTTGTGGATGGTATAAATTCAAGATGAAGTTGAGTGGAGAAAAGTAGAGAAGATGATGTGAATGTGAATCAAGGGTGGTGAATTGAGCTTAAATGCTTATGACTCCCGGATGCAGTGAGCAGAAGGTGTCTACATTTTTAGTTTGCTTGAAGTTGCTAGAGGTAGTGAGCCAAAGGTTATGGATGGAAAGAAGTGGTAGTGGTGGATCTCTCCTATTGCTTTGAAATAGTGAATCTCTCTGTAATAGTCTTCTTCTATTCTTCTCTCTTCTAGATAGGGAGTCCTTCTGGCAGTAAGCCTTTCTTTTGGCAGTCAGCCTTTTTTTCTAGGTAGTGAGCCCTTGGCAGTGAGCCTATTTGATTTTGGTGTTGCTATTCATATATATGTGAGCTAATCCTCACCATGGTTTTTCCCTTCTTAGGTTTTCCACGTAAATTTGGTGTTCTTATATGTTTGAATGTGTTTAGATTAATGCTTAATATGTTTACATTCTGCTAATGCATATTACGAGGTTGATGTTTGGAATTGCTTTGAGGGTTTAATGTTTTAATACACAACTGATGCAACCCCTCTTAGTTGTCCTATGCATTCTAACAATTGGTATCAAAGCAAGGTTCCTTGAAGAAGCTTAATCGGTTGGGTTAGATCTGGATGGTGCACAGGAAAGGTATGGAGGTTCTAGTGTTTGATGGAACAAATTATGTTTTTTGGAAGACCGGGATGGAAAACTTTCTTGTCTTATTAGGATATGGTGTATAGAAGATTATTGAAAAAAAATATACTATACCTACTAATGGTCTAGAGTGTTGGCACCCTAAAATTTTGCAAATTTGAAGTGCCTATCTCCTCTCGATATGTCAATAGAGGCTAGGTCGACATGCTGCTCAATCTACTCCGGAGCCCACCTTCGTCAATTAAAATCTTGCAACCCAGAGATCATCTTGCAAATCCATATGGTAGGAAATTTTTTGGTGCATGTGGTAACATGCCTATTCAGTTTTGTACTCCCTGGATGAGTTTTGATGGGCTATTTAATTCTTTTCTGACTGCAACCGGGCTAGATTTGGTGTTCCAGAAAGTTCCAAATCTCACAATTCTGAAGGTGACCCATTTCTCATTTTGGTCTCAAACCTCTCTAGTTCTATTTTCATCAAAATCAGAGACCATACGATGCATTATTTTAATGTGTTTCAATTGCGGTAGACACATCCGACAGGCAGTTTACAAAGACGGTCCCAAAAATCTTTCGGTGATGCAAGTTTTGAGGAAATGGGTATGTTCTAAATAATTAATAATGGCCCTATGCAAATTTTTATGGCCTTTTGATATCCTATGTGCCCGAAGTGAAGATGCATCGTTTGTTGGGGAGGAGAAATTAAATAATTGTTATTTTGCCTAAGTTGCCAAACACATTTTTAAAAGAAAAATATTCACATATTTTAATTGGCAAGCATAAAGTGATAAATGTCTTAATATAAGCATTTTTATAATGTTTATACATTATAAAATGGAAGGCAAAGGAAATAAAGCTGAATTTTAAGCTTGTCGCAGCATCACACAAGCTTATTGCCTTCTCCCCTGCAATTGTGTGATGGTGCGATATGTCATTTCCTGAGCAGATTTTGGTCTACAATCTTTTTTGTAGTGAAGGTTGGCACGTTTTGATCTCTAGGGAGGTTTCTTCTAAGCATTCTAAGTAGGTTTTGATAGAGAATTTTGGTTGAGTGGTTGTTGTTCACGTTTTTGGCTTTCTGGTAAATTTTTGGGGGTCCATTTGAGCTCATAATTGATGATTCGTGGTCTGAATTCATCCACTGACCATTCCTATTGCCTAAGAGGTAATTTTATTCATGTTTGGGATGGATTTTGAGTGCTGGAATGTCCAAAAATGCCCTTGCATCAAGGAAAATGACCCAACAATTGATTAATGAATTGAACAAGTATGGTCTCCATGGTTGCTGCATTTTATTTTATGTACTTTTGAAGGGATGAGTGTGGTGGAGGGGCTCATTTTGCAGCATCGCATGGCCCATTCTATCTCCCCAGTTCTGGTCTGCAACAGTGCGAAACAACATGGTTTGGAGGCAAATGGTTCCAAGATTTTTTTAAAAATTTTTGTCTCCTCCTCTAAGGTGTAATTTGTTATTGTTCCCAATGTCCGTTAGCGGTGGTTTATAATGAAAAACTCACCTAGCCATCGTGTTGTAATTAAATGCTAAGTACCACATTCTTACATCTATAAAGGAACTGGTAGACTCACTTTGTAAGGTGGTTGAGAAGATTGTGAAGCTTTTGAGCAATGAATAAAATAACTCCATCTTTGACTGGTTGCCATAGTTTTGGTGCTGTAAGTTTCATTTTTTGTGTTATATGCATTTTTATGAGAAGTTTATCAGTTTCAGATTGTGTTAAATGAGTAATGTTGTGGCATGTATTTCTATTTGTTGTCTCCAGTGTTATCTATGTCTCTCTTTTGAACTGAGTTACTAAGGGTATCAAAGTTCTTGAATGCACATTTGATGTATTGCATATTTGGTTTCTTACCTCTGTTTAAGGAACAAATTAAAAGTTTTAAATCAAATATGGAGAGGAATGTTTGATAGTAGGGATGTTTGTATGAAGAGTCAATAGGAATACTCATTCTTGGGTGTTATTTGTAAGGCAGATGCAAGCTGAACCCTCTAAAATCTGTATGTGTGCTCTGCTCATGGGAAATACTCTACATGCTAAAGATTGACTCTGAACCCAAAGATAGGCACCAGTCAACAGTTGGATAAATTTTATGATTCAAACCCTAATCTTACAACCAAAAATATAAAAACATAATCAACACATCATTTGAAAACTTTAGGATTTTAGGAGTAGAATTTTAGATACCATGTTCTTTGACCTACAAATGAACAAATACCAAAATCTAGCCACTTTATAATCATCATATAGTTTTGGTCTACTCAAAAGAGAACATATCTGCTTAAGTATCAATACCTGGTTGAAGTCACAATTTATTATATGGGTATTGAATAAGGGAATACCCCCTAGGTCTTGTAGAGCCTGAAGTGCAGAGGAGATAGAGATTCAATCTCCTGTTCGTTGGCCATTGACATGAGGATCTTGTGGATGAAAGATGGCTACTTTTTAGGGAAACTTAGACAATCAGCTGGGAACACCAATAGATTGGTGACTCTGCTAGGGATATTGTCAAATTTTACTATGGAGTCTCTGAAGGACTAGTGCTAACCTTTGTCATGGGCGTGTAGAGTTAGCACATGAACAATATATTATCATTCCCTTTGGAGGATGGTGACTCTGCTTACTGTTGTTGCAAAATAATCAAAGAAAGATTGCATGGTGCTCTGCTGGTGAAGTGAATCCAAAATATAAATGCCTTTTTGATGTTTTGTCCTCTTTTGAGAGGTGGTGACTCTGTTGTTGAACCTGTTTGAAGCTACAGTACATTTCTAGGTACTTCATCTTTTTCATTCAAAATGACTAGATTAGAACAACAATACTGGTCATGTCCTCAAAAAAGCGTATTCTCTGTTGAAAGATATAAAGCTCTAGATTTTGATGGGATTCATGGGTATCCAAATAGTGTGTCTAGTGAAGTTAGAAAGTGCTTGCCAAAATATAGTGGAAACAATTCTAAGTCTCCAAGCAAACATCTATAAAATTTCTATGATTTGATAGAAGACTATGAGATTGAGGCTGAAGATGTTGTAATGAAACTCTTTGTTCAGTCATTAAAGGATGATGCTAGGGTCTGGCTTTTAGATTTTCCTGTGTGTTCAATTTCTTCATGGTTAGATCTAGAGAATGCATTCCTAGAACATTTTGGGGAGATGACTGATGTGGCCTCATTGATTACACAATTCATGAACATTCAAAAGGAAAATGACGAGTTGGTTCCAGCCTTTAATTTAAGATTCACAAAATTGCTCAAGTATATTCTTGAATGTATGAGACCAAATGATGCATTGTGCCTGGTAGTCTATCTGGCCACATTCGACAAAGAAATGAGTTATTTGCTAAGAGATAAGGAACCTGCTACACTTCATCAAGCTTATAAAATTTCAATTATTTGGTTGTTTTGAATGATCAATTTGGTAGTATATTTTTAGTCATGTTTATTCACTGATTTCTATCAATTGGTAGTACATTTATTCAATAGTATATTTAGTCATATATTTTTAGTCATATTTATTCACTGGTTTCTGTCAGTTGGTAGTATATTTAGTCAATTGGAAGTTTATTTAATTGTTTTTGAGGTTTAAACATAAAACACAAAAAAAACATAATCAATCATTCATTTGCACATAATGAAACAACTATTAAGAAGGCAAAATACTAAAATTTTATTGAGAAAAGGTGTTCTTATAGCAGATACAAGACTTAAATATGTCTTTACTTTGAAAATATGTTACAAAGTGTGTTTCTCAGTGTTGTGACTGAGAAAACTGGGTTACAATACTCTAGTTTTTGCTTATACAACTCTAAAACATGAAAGAACTACTTGAAAAATGAAGCCTAAATATTTCATCATGGGCTTTTACATTTCAAAATCTAAATAAATGTATCAAAACTCACTTAATATTGCTAATCGTTGCATTACTTCTTCTTTTTTGCATCCCCTACCTTGGTCCACTCTCATGTTATAGTGTCTTTATGCATTGCTGTTGTAAGCCAAACTGCTGAGGCACCCTTTCTTATCGTATATAGAGCCCTCTGAGTAGTTTTTTCCACATATCTAAGTTGACAAGCTTTTATGAGAAATTGCATGTTTATTCCAAAAGTTGATGCATAAAAGAAGACACTAATTAGGTTCTATCAGATTCTACATTTAATTTTGCAGCATACACGCAGACTGACTACACATGTTCTTACTTAAGGAATTGAGATTTTGTTGTTCTCAAGTCACCAAGGAGGAGACAATTTATATCTCCTCTTAGATGATGCTTTCCCTTAACATTCTTTTCTTCCCCTCTGAACATAGCAAGAGCTACTGCAGTCTTAATGTCTTCATGCCCATAAATAGATGGAGCTATAGATTTAATAATTTGTGCTCACATGGTGAAGAATTGACACATGTGAAAGATTTAGAACAAATATGGGGGAAAATTTTAAATTAACTACATGGCACATTACAACTTGAAAGTTGAAAGTGCTAAATCAATGGGATACATTAGGCTTCACATAATTAGCAATTGTTCATCTATAGAGCATTTTGGAGATTTTAAGATTAGAGATTCTTATCAATTGCAAGCTACATCAAGACTAGCCACTAACCCTTTCTCCAATGCGAGGGTCCTTTACGAGATTTTGGATTTCTGCTTTATCCTCATCAGTGAGTTTATAGGCAAAAAACAAGTCTTGTTTCTTTGTAACGTAGTTAGCTTCAACAACTGTTGCAAAAACTGGAAAGCCATTCTTGGTATTTAGAGACATGTCAAAGTTATTTGTATATGTGCTAGTCACCTCCTGCAATAATATAGAAGAAAAACATGTAAAATTAGTTCTGTCATTAGTAATTCCTAAAGAAGTTTGACCAGCATCTGAAAAAATTGATTGAAGACTTACTATTTCCTCTCCAGGGTGTGCACAGTCTAAGATCATTCAAGAGAATGACTTCTTTATACCTAGGAAGTCGACTGATTGGTACAATTCCAAGACTTTCTTGAAGTGTTAACTTTTTATAGTTCTTGTATATTGTCTGTAAAGGCACAAATAAAGGCACATATTACTTTTTGTCATTCAGGTGTAAAAGCTAAGCACTAGCAACCTTAAGTGAGTGGAGAACAATCATCATTGCTTCTTAGGGGTCAAGCTCTGATGTTAGACTTTCAAGATTTTATGGTGTGAGATATTCCTTCTAATTCTGTTGTTCAGAAGTTGTATGTATCATGCTTATTAGTATGATATAAAATGCATTTGGCATAAAATATTTATTTTGAGTGAATGCTTTGAAGTCTAAACAGAAGCAGATTTATGAGTAGCTTTTGATGGTGTCAGATTGTCATTGATGTCAAAAAGGTCTTGCAGGAGATGTGGTCTCAATCAGTATATCTCCAAGCATGTTAAGGTTGACATTGTTGACAGGTTGAATATGATGTGGTGTGCTAATTGAAGTGTTGAACAGAGATGCTTGCATTATATATATTGATCTCAATCTCAGGGTGTCTTGGTCTTGATTCATTTAAGTGATACATACTTACTTGATTCATTTAAGTGATACATACTTATCTCCATGAAGTTTGAACAAGAACATCAGTAAATCAACTCACTCTCAAGAAGTGCTTCATTTGCATAATGTTGGTTTGGTGTTCATACTGTATTGATGACAAAAAGGTGTTTGGTCCTCATGTCATATTTCAGGATGTCTTCAAGTGGGAGAGATTTAATGCAGAGACAATGTATTGGTTGTTTGAAATCCTTAATGTCTTGTGATGATCACATCATATGTGTCTTGCAGATGCAGAGAATGGTTTTATACTTCACAGGTTTGATCTTGCATCATCAGGAGTACAAAGTTCAACTTTGAAGGTTCACAGGGCAGAAATGATAACATTTGTTGATAAGGGAGTTCATTGATGTTTGATTGAAGCTTTAGTTGATTAGTTGGCATATTAGTTAAATATACTTGACAGGTTAATAATGATTGATGACAAAGATAATGTTAATGGTTAAGGTATGATCTTTGTGACAGTGGCATTTATTTGACAGGAGGTCTTCATTCTATCACATGTGTAGTAGATGATGTTTAAACATGTATTAGGATGTTTTTTTTACAAGATGTTTGTTCAAGCATTTCATAGTTGATCATGGCAGGAATTAATTAGAAGTTGATCATGTATCTTCTTCAGTGGAGATTATGTTGTTCATGAGAATTCTTCTCATCATATGATGATCATGACAAGACACAGTATTGATCTTCAATATGGTTGGCAGAAGGGTACCTCAAGGAGTCTTGATCTCAATTCAAATCATGCCCTCTGTGTTAATTTATGTTAGTGCAAATTATATGTCTTGATCAGATGTGGGTATCGGGTTCATACTTGGGGCAAAATATTCTTATGTGAGCTCACTAAACTCTAAGTTGAAGATCATAAATCATGTCCTAAAAGTCCTTAAACAAACGTCATAACCTTTGTTCTAATTGCCAGTTGACCGGATGAGTAGGTTTATGTCACTTAAGTGACAACTTAAGGGCTGCATTATCGTGGGTTTTACCGGCCCCATCGCCTAGGGTATCCGGTCACCGGGTAGCGGAGGTTCTAAACCGGTGGGAAGAATAGATCGACGCTCTACATTCAAAGCACAGTTGGCGGGATTGCCACATCTGACGGTTGATTTCAAAACGATGCCACCGTTTGCGACTGTTAAATTTGACGGCCTCTGTGATGAAAAAGCATGAAAGCAAACTTGTTTCTATCCTTAATCACAGCAAAAGAAGAAGGTGAAAAGTTAGAAAGTATTTGAAATAGAAAGTCTCATAAAAGATTTTTATTTATTTTTGTGGAATATAAATCGATGGGAGATATTGAAAATGGAAAGTTTCAATATAGAAATTAAAAAATATACATTGCTTTTTAAGTGAAAAGAAGTTGATTTTTTAGGAGTTTTTTTGAGGGAGTTTCCTAAGGTAGATTGAGATTTCATTTAAGAAGTTAAAAAGTTTTTTATGCAGAGAATTTTGAAGAGGATTGAAGTTTATTTTTTTTTTCTCCAGAGAAGATCAAGGTTTTTGGAAATGTGTTTTTGCAAAGAACATGAAGTGTTTTCAAATGAGATTTTTTGAAGATTTTTATTGTAGAATTTGAGGAGTTTTTGAAGACATTTTTTTTTACAGGAAGATCAAGAGATGAATTTTTTGAAGGAACAAAATGTTTTTATTAATTATTTTGTGAGCAGGGTATTGGATAAAGTTTTTAGCTTTGAAGATAATATTTACAAGAAGAGAATATGAAAAGATTCATTTGAAGACATTGAAGAAAATAGGAAGTTGGATTTTGAATCTGAAGGGTCATTTGCAGAGAAAATGAAATATTGTAATTTTTGTTATGTGAAGTTTTTGAAAAGAATTTCTAGGTGCTTCAACAAGACTGAGGAAGATGGAATAATATGTTTCAGATGCAAAGTCAAATTAACTTTGTTACACGGGATTGATTTTCTTTTGAAGAATATGAAAGGTCATATGAAAATGATTTTGCAAATTGTTGAGAGGTATTTTCATATTAATTGGCTTCACATAGACAGAGGAAGTGTGTGTGGAATTGAACAGAGAAATGATGACATTTTCTAATAAATTCTTTTGAAGAGAAAAGAATAATGATAAGATGATACTGAGTTTGTAATGCAGAGATAATCAACTGATTTGTTATGCAGGTGTGAAGGAATTGAGAATTGAATGGAAACAGAGTATCCCTCTGATTTGGTTTATAACTTCTATTGGTGATTTGGTTTGCTAGTGAGGCATTGTATTAGCCAGTGAGGCTTATAGGTTAGTGTGACCTTGATATTTGTCAGTGAGACAATTTGTATTGCCAGTGAGGCATGCTTTTTCAGTTAAGCTAGTGAGGCAATTCTGGAGTGGTTTTTCTACCCCTGGAGGGTTTTCCACTCGTGCAATTCTTGTGTCTTGATCTTCTTTCTATGGTTGTATGTTTTACTCATGAGTTTTTGTTTTTCATTCTCAGTTATGTGCACATGTATTTGAGAAATCAATGATAGCTCTCTCTCCTTATACTCTGCAAGTTAAAGTTTTTAAAAAGATTAGAAATTTCACACAACACTGATTCACCCCCCCTCTCAGTGTTGCCTTGACTCCTACAGCTTTCAAAGAAAATAAATGGCCCTTAAAACAAAACAACACATGGTCAATGTATAATCCTTAGAAACACATTGAACAACCATGTGTCTATATATAATGTGAATTTCTCAATGACTTTTGAACAAAACAAACATCACTCTCTATGATAATCATAGTTTTGAGGATAATGGATGCAACAATATGTCCACCTAATAAATTATCATTTCTTAATCAACCCATTGCACAGTCATGCAGTTGCTCAAATTCATCCTTTTAACTGCAAACCAACTAATTCAACTCACTATGAATGTAGATTCATGTAGCTGCTCACAATCACCCTTTTATCTTAAAACTGATCAATGTCATGCAATATGAAATCAAAGAAAAAGTTCAGCATTCCTACATTTCAATAGAAATATCTAACCTGTTCTATGTTAACTGTGAATGGCCCCTTCAATTGGCACTTAGGACAAGAGCCTACTTTCACTTTAGAATAGGAGTTTTGAAAGAAAGGTCCTAAAATGGTGCCACATTTGTTACAATCATACTTGACTTGCTGCAACTGAGGAAAAACCCCAGACCTCCTAGTCACTACCCCTCTAATGCGGATCATAGTATTTAAATGAACCTGCCAGTTCAAGAAAAGACAAAACATGTTATCTTTGAGAACTAAACAACATTTAATTAACTGAATCCAATATGAATTAAACTAATAATTTTCCATTAAGCGCTAAAATAAACACACCTTATATTTCAAATCTAGTCATATACAGGTAAATTTGTGATTCTAACATATATTTTATCATGAATGTTTTTATAATTTGGATGTAGTCTCCATACAACATTTTGAGCTACTTCTTCCATCACTTCAAACACAGATTGAGGGGCATCAGCTAGCCAGATGGCAATATTTGGATGTGTAAAGATGAATTGTTTATAGTCAATCTCCAAGCTACATTTATTTGCTGAAGTCAATACCACAAAATATAAAGAAATTGTAAGTGGCACAGAAAATAACAGAGACATCAAATCACCAAACATGATTATTGAAGTAACGATATAAACTGACCAGCAACCATCTCATTGATTAGCTGAATGTACTCCAGTTCACCATTTCCACTCTTCTGATTCACGTAGTTGTCTAGAAGTTTTCTGAACTTTGTAGCTATGAAACATCGAACTTCATCTCTAGTCACCCATTCTCTTAAAGTTCCTTGAACATTGTACATTTCATATTCACCATCTTCATCTTCTTCCTCCTGCAAAATTAATACTACCAATCAGAAAAAAGAATCACAAAATAAATTTAACAATTTAGAAAAGAAAATTACCAATCTCTACACAAGGTAAAATTTAATATACTTACCTACAAAAAGATATAACCAATAAAAAAATGGGTCGATACATTCATGTTTGAAAGCATCCCAAAAGATCATTGAGATATGGAATTATATCAAGCTATCAACTGGAAATCTTAAATAATAGAGAATGTTATCTTTGGGAAAAGATAATCAAAAGAGATGAAAATAATGCTAATGATTGGCAAAATATCATTTCAAAAAGTATTGGACAATCTTTCACACTTCAAAGCATAAAGTATCTAACCATTGGATATCATCCCACGTAAAGATAAGGAAGTGGTAGTCATATCAGCTGGTCAATTGGATGTTTTAAACAATTGATAACAGTGGTATTGTGTATTCTTGGGAAATATAATTCAGATGAGATACAAAATGTTAATGTTTGTCTAAAAGAATATTCGAACAAGATTGTGGCAATCTTCTTTGCCTTAATAGTATATTAGTGAATGATTTCCACTGTCAAGAACACGACCATCACATCAAATAGGGCATATCATTTTCTAATGTATTCATTCAGATTGTGCAAGCAGCCAAGAATCACAAGTTGTGAGCAAATTTTAAGTTCATATAGATAGAGTCTCAGAATATTTATTCTGAGATGAACAAAATAGACAACTACTAGATGTGATAATTGAGATGACAATGAGAGGAATTAAATAATTATGGAAATTTACCTCATAAGGCTCTTCCTCACTTTGGTCAGTGGTTGGAGGCTCGACACGTTGTCTTCTTTGTGGCCTGAAATCAATATCATCATATGTGTCTAAACTACCCCACAAAAAATAAGGGTGTTAATCCTAACTTGATTATAAGAGACATCATTGTGTTACAAGAATTCACTAAATAATAGTTTACCTTGATCGCGAAGAATCCTTGGAAGCTTTCTATTTACAGAAGCACCTCCCCTTGCATCAAGCAGATCATCTATTGCTCGACAATCTGCCATAATCTGATCAAAACTTCTTTCATCTTGTAGTTCATCATCCAAATCCATAGACCCGTATCGATCTTGGGCTTCTAGATGTTGGTAGTCCCTATAAATTGACAATTTAAATGCATTTACTCCCCTCTTTCATTGTGTCAGATGTTGTAGTTGCAACTGCCCTGTTAGACATGTATGCAAAATGTGGAAGCATAGACAAGGCACATGAACTGTTTGATAGAATAGCTCAAAGAAATGTGGTCTCATGGACTGCAATGATTGTAGGATATGCACAAAATGGATTTGTTGAAAAGGCTTTAGAAATTTTAAAGCAAATGCAATTGGCTAGTGTAAATCCAAATTCCACAACCTTTGCCAACATCCTCCCTGCCTGTGTCAAAATGGGAGCTTTGGAATAGGGTATGAACATCCATCAAAACATAATGGAAGGGGGCTTTTTTTCAGATATTATAGTTGGAAATGCTTTGGTAGACATGAACGCAAAATGTGGAACATAGACAAGGCACAAGAACCGTTTGATAGAATGCCTCAAAGAAATGTTATCTCATATAATGGAATGATTGCAGGATATGCACAAAATGGATTTTTTGAAAAGGCTTTAGAAATTTTAAAGCAAATGTAATTGGTTCATGTAAAGCCAAATTCCACAACATTTGCCAACATCCTTCCTTCCTACGCCAAAATGGGAGCATTGGAACAAGGTATGGACATCCACCAAAAAGTAATGGATAGAGGAATTTTTAGATGTTGTAGTTTCAATTGCCCTGATAGACATGTATGCAAAATGTGGAAGCATTGACAAGGCATGTGAACTGTTTGGCAGAATCTCTCAAAGAGATGTCATCTCATGGAAGGCAATGATTGTGGGATATGCACAAAATGGATTTTTTGAAAAGGCTTTAGAAAATTTCAAGCAAATGCAATTAGTAGGTGTAAATCCAAATTCAACAACCTTTGCCAGCATCATCCATGTTTGTGCCAAAATGGAAGCTTTGGAACAGGGTCTGGACATCCATCATAACATAATGGAAGGGAGATTTTTGTCAGATATTATAGTTGGAAATGCTCTGTTAGACATGTATGCAAAATGTGGAAGTATAGATAAGGCACGTGAACTGTTTGATGGTCGAATGGATCAAAGAGATGTCATCTCTTGGAATGCAATGATTGCAGGATATGCACAAAATGGATTTTTTGAAAAGGCTTTAGAAACTTTCAAGAAAATGTAATTAGCAGGTGTAAATCTAAATTCGACAACCTTTGCCAGCATCCTACCTATGATATCATGGATACCCACTCTCCCGCAAGCACTTCAAGTCATGCCTATGGTGATGTGGGGCTTTCCCGCATCACCACAGGCATGACTTGAAGTGCTTGCAGAAGAGCGGGTGATGCGGGGCTTTCCACTAACAACTCACTATATTGTACTTTGGTTTGAAGGCTCTCAATATTGTGTCTAGTTTGACAAAATGCCTCAAAGAAATGTCATCTCATGGAATGAAATGATTGCAGGATATGCACAAAATGAATTTTTTGAAAAGGTTTTAGAAACTTTCAATCAAATGCAATTAGCAAGTGTAAATCCAAATTTGACAACCTTTGCCAACATCTTCCCTGCCTATACCAAAATGGGAGCTTTAGAACGGGGTATGGACATCCTGTTAGGAATTGCATGCAAAAGATATCAATTAAATGCAAATAAAGATTAAACAGAGGAATGAAAATACACCAAAATAATAACAGCGAGAGACAATATTTAATGTGGTTCACCCAAACTTAGGCTACATCCACCAACAAAGAGTCCAATATTACTATCTAGCAAATCAAACTGATTACAACAAGCAATCTATGCAACTCAATACCACTGCAAATGCTACAAAACAATATCAAAATCCCCCACCCGCAACATACATCCCAGCAGCTTATAACAAGGTTTCTGGAAGCTTCTAGAATTAGGGTTTTACAATGTCATTTTTTTCTTTTGTCAGTTAATAAAAATTAACAACCAATTTTGAATGGGCAAAAAGAGGAGAAAAATTAACCTTGATGAGGATACATTACAGGTGTACAATACTTGCATGATTAGTCGCCACATACCAACAATCTCTCACTTGGAGACTGGTCCTTGACGACATCGTTGCGTGTGCAGCTCCCACTAGAAATAAGCACCTTGGACTCTGTTGTTCTAAATTATTGTTTTCAATCTTGAAGACCAATCAAAGTTGAAGAGGATCTTAGCTTATCCCTTGTCACTGCCTTCGTAAACATATCCGCTAGATTTTCATCTGTATGTATCTTTTCTAGCCTTAATTGTCCATCATCCAACACTGATCGAATGAAGTGATACCTCAACTGTATGTGTTTGGTCTTTGAATGCAAGGCATAATTCTTTGCAAGATGTATGGCACTCTGGCTATCTATAAACAAATAATTTTTAGCCTATTGTTTGCCCAATTCTTCCATGAAAGATTGTAGCCATATCATCTCCTTGCTTGCCTTTGTGGCAGCTACATACTCTGCCTTCGTGGTGGATAAAGCAACCACCTTTTGCAACCATGAGATCCAACTCACTGCTCTCCCACCTACAGTAATGACATAAACTGTAGTACTCTGCCTGATATCAATATCCCCTACCAAATTTGAGTCTACATAACCTGCTAAATTAGTATTAGAGCCCCCAAAACATGAGTGTTTATTGGATGTACCTCTCAAATATCTGAGAATCCATTTTACCACATTCTAATGCTCCAATCCAGGATTACTCATATACCTTCTTATGACTCCTACAACATGTTCAATATCTAGTCTCATGCATACCATGGTGTACATTAAACTTCCTACAGTTGAAGCATATGGTACCTTGGACATTTTATCTTCCTCTTCTTGTGTCTTTGGACACATCTCCTGAGTCAATTTCAAATGACTAGGCAAAGGTGTGCTAACAGTTTTTGCATTCTCCATATGGAATCTCTGCAACACCTTTTCGACATAATCATCCTAAGATAGAGTCAATTTTCTATTCTTCCTATCTTTGCAAATTTTCATACCAAGGATTTGTTTTTCTGCCCCCAAATCCTTCATAGCAAATGATCATGCTAACTATTGTTTTAACTCTCTTATGTGATCCATATTAGACCCTGCTACAAGCATGTCATCAACATATAAACATAAAATAATGTATATGTCATTATCCAACCTTTTAAAATAAACACAATGGTCAGAATTACACCGACTGTAGCCTTGCTCAGCCATAAAACTATCAAATTTCAAATATCATTGTCGGGGTGCTTGTTTCAAACCATATAAACTCTTCTTCAATTTGCACACCAATTTCTCCTTACCTTTGACCTCAAATCCTTGTGGTTGTTCCATATATATCTCCTCCTCCAAATCACCATGGAGAAAGGTAGTTTTCACATCAAGTTGTTCCAAATGCAAATCTTTAGTAGCCACAATACTTAAAACAGTACGAATAGAAGTCATCTTGACAACCAGAGAAAAAATCTCATCAAAATCAATGCCTTTTTTCTGTGCAAATCCTTTAACAACTAACCTAGCTTTAAATCTTTTCTTACCTTCATCTTCCTCTTTCATCCTATAAACCTATTTGTTTGGTAAAGCCTTTTTACCTGCAAGCAACTTACATAATTTCCAAGTCTGAGCTTTCAGCAAGGAGTCCATTTCTTCTATCATTGTAAGCTCCCACTAAACTTGTGTATCCACCTACATAGCTTCATTATACCCTTCTAGTTCACTAGCATCTGTTAACAAAATAGAATATAAAGATGGAGAAAACCTTTTAGGAGGTCTACTTAGCCTTGTTAACTGTCTAACATTCACTAGAGTTTGTGGTAATTCTTGTTGCTATTGCGGAGCATGAGGAACCATTGTAACATCATTATCTAGAGTATCATCTAGCACCACATAATCCTTTTCTTTCTTCTCATGTTACTGCAACTAATCTTTGTACAACACCTCATTGAATACAACATCCCTGCTTCTCACAATTTTTAGATTTTCAACATCCCAAAGCCTATAACCAAATTCATCAATGCAATATCCAATGAAGATACACTTTTTTGATTTTACATCTAACTTGGTTATATTTTCAGAATCTACATGTGCAAATGCTTCACATCCGACAGTTTTGAGAAAAGAGTAACTCACCTTCTTACCTGTCCATGCTTCCTTTGGAATACCACAGCCCAAAGGAACTGAAGCACCTCTATTAATTAAATATACAGTGGTATTGATAGCCTCTGCCCACATGTTTGAAAGCAGCCCAGCATGCAATCTCATGCTCCTTGTGTTAGATCTAGGGCACACAACTGAGAGGGGGGGTGAATCAGTTGTACAAAACCTTGCTTCTTCTTCAAACACTCGATTCTTCTTTGTTAGTTAACAGCATATCAATTAACCATTCATCAAAGCATAAGACACCGGAGCAAATAAACATCAACACATTTGACACCAAGATTTTTGACATGGAAAACCCAGTTAAGGGAAAAACCACGGGGTGATTAACCCAAGGATTATTCTCTGTTAGAAGAATAAGAAAAATGAATGGCACATGCCAATTAGGGCTCACTACCCGAGCACACTGCTCACAAGGAGGCACACTGCCTACAAGAGACACACTGTCTACAAGATCATAAGTATCACAAACTTGAACTAGAGAATGACATTTTTACCATGTCTGGATCAGTTCCATTTAAGCCTGAGACACACCTGCTCTGCCTTTCACTCTTCCGCTCCACAACACTCATTGAAATGAATTCATAAACCTTTATTTATACAAGGCATCGACTTAGGAACAATCATCTAAGTCAGCAATCATCCACAAGAACATCGACAAGTCAGCAATCATCCACAAGAACATTCGCAAGATGAATAACCCATCCGGTCGGCCAACCTGAACAAGAACATCTTCATCTGAAAGTATATCTCCAATTTCGGGCTCTAACACTAATGCAGATCGACAACACAACCTCAACATATTCCAAGAACCTTCACAAGCTTTCTTGAATGACCAGGTACATCTGCACTTCCTCCACTTACTTGAATTCTTTTCTTCTTCATCCGAAACTTCAAGAACACAGTCTACCGCCACTGTCATACTAAGAAGGGTGCTTCCGGACCTCCAAACCATGAACACATCAAGATGACACATCACAAGGACATCCCAAACACTCTGTCCAATCCGCAGAATAGGACAATGCACTTCCGGATCTCACCGGACCTTTTTGTAACACTCTGTCACTTCGAAGCAACTCCCAGAACCGGTTCTACTTGACCGATCAAAACTTCTTCATATCTTCATGCGGACCTTTGAAATCTTAACTGGATCATCTCAAGACTCATATCTACAAACCCTTTAATCTGCATCCTCTAATCCTCAACCTATTGAGTACTTTTACCTTCTTCTTATCACTATTCTTCACTGTTCCTTATTGAGACTGATTTCCTCAATAACCTCAGCACATAGCTCATCCAATCCTTCTTATCAATGCATATGAGTATGTTGACATCAATGACAACATTGGTTAACCTCATACTAGCAACAATCTCCCCCTTTGTCATTGATGGCAACATATGATGTGAAAAACTATCAAGACAAGAACTTCTCCTTTCTGTCACAGCTCCCCCTATCAGCAACAACTCTTCACATGTCTTCTCTTCCTTTACTGCTCCTTCTTTGATCATCAACCACTTGTTTTTCACATGTCTTCTCTTCCCCTTTGACATCAATGGCAAAGGGCTCATACTTGCAACTCTAACACATCAGAATCATACCAGCTGCTCCCCCTTAGTAGTAGCTCCCCATCATTAATCCAGATCACAAGATATTACTGTGATACCCACCAGACTGATGTACATCAGTGCATCCTAGTTCATCACCGGAGGGGCCATAACCCCTAACTTCTCTCGGAGATACTCAAAAGAGTCTTTGGGAAGAGGTTTAGTAAAAATATCCGCAATCTGATCCTTTGAGGGTACATACTCCAATCTGACTTCATCCTTGTTCACTTGCTCTCTCAGAAAGTGAAACTTGATAGATATCTGCTTGGTCTTAGAATGCCACACCGGATTCTTAGAGATATTTATTGCACTTGAATTATCACAGAAAATTGTGATAGGCTCCTCATATTCTACTTTAATGTCTCTTAACATCTACTTCATCTATAAGATTTGAGTGCAACTACCTGCTGCTGCAATGTATTCTGCTTCAGTTGTAGACAGAGATATTGCCTCTTGTTTCTTGTTTAGCCAAGAAACCAACCTTTTTCTCAAAAAGAATGCTCCTCCACTTGTACTCTTCTGATCATCCACATCTTCTGCCCAATCTGCATTTGTATATGCATGAAGAGAGAAATCATGATCTCTAGGATACCATAGACCATACTCAACTATCCCCTTTAGATATCTAAAAATCCTCTTGATTGCCATAACATGAGATTCTCTAGGATCAGCCTGAAATCTTGCCATAAGACCAACAACCTACATTATATCTGGTCTAGTCTGAGTGAGATACAATAAACCTCCAATCATTGATCTGTACTTGGTCTGATCTATCTTAGGAGAGTCGTCATCTTTGCTCAACTTATATCCGGTTTCCATAGGAGTGTTCATTGGCTTTGAATCTTCCATTCCAAATTTCCTCAACAATTCTTTCACATACTTGGTCTAAGAGATAAAAATGCTTTTCTTTGTCTGAGTAATTTGCAGACCCAAGAAGAAATTCATTTCACCAAGCATTAACATTTCAAACTCACTTTTCATTTGATTTGCAAAGGTTTTACACATACTATCTCTTCCTCCAAAAATGATATCATCAACAAATACTTCAACAATCAAGATGTTTTCATTATCTATTTGGAAATATAGATTACTATCAGTAGTACCTTTATTAAAACCAATTTGTATAAGATGCTTATCCAACCTTTCATACCATGCTCCTGGGGCTTGCTTCAATCCATACAGTGCTTTCTTCAACTTGCAGACCATATCATCATGATCAGACAATTCAAATCCATCCGGTTGTTCAATGTATACTTCTTCTTCCAAATCACCATTTTGGAAGGCAGACTTGACATCCATCTGATATACCTTGAAGTCTTTGAAGGCAGCAAATGCAAGAAATAATCTGACTACTTTAATTCTTGCCACTGGAACAAAGGTTTCTTCAAAATCAATTCCTTCTATTTGAGAGTAGCCTTTGCAGACCAATCTAGCTTTGTTTCTGATTACTTCACCAACTTCATTTAGTTTGTTCTGGAAGACCCATTTGGTTCCAATCACATTCTTGTTTCTAGGTCTGGGAACAAGATCCCAAGTATGATTTTTCTCAATTTGCATCAACTCTTCCTCCATTTCTTTGGTCCAATTTTCATCATTGCAAGCTTCATTAATTATCTTAGGTTCAATCTTTGAAATCAGACAGTATTCATTTGAATCTTGAGCAATTCTCCTCCTTGTTTGTACCCCTTTGCTTTTGTCACCTACGATCTAATCTTCAGAATGGTTTAGAGTTACATACCTTAGAACTTTGGGAGTTTCTTGCACTACTGCTTCATGATCAGGCTCATTCAGACAAACCTCTTCTTCCGGATTTACCAGATCAGTCTGAATCTAAATTTCAGAGGAGGGTTGAGCTCCTTGCACCAGAGAATCATTCTGATCATTTTCATCATATTCATAAAACCTTGAGGGCTTCTTAATTCCTTCATCAACCTTCACATTTGTACTTTCTATCATCTTTCTCAATCTCTTATTGTAACACCTGTATGCTTTGCTTTGAGTGGAGTAACCCAAGAAAATTTCTTCATCACTTCTAGCATCAAACTTTCCTAGATCTTCATCTCTTTTGATGTAACACTTGCTACCAAATACTCTTAAATATCTCACAATTTGAGTTATACCAAACAAAGTTCATAAGGAGTCTTATCGGTATTTCTTATGATTTGAACTCAATTGAGAGTATAGACTGCAGTGCTGACAACTTCTCTCCAAAACATCTGAGGAACATTTGCTTCCATCATCATTGTCCTGGATGCTTCCTGGATGGTCTGGTTCTTTCTCTCAACTACTCCATTCTGCTGTGAGTCCTAGGAGCAGACAGCTGTCTCTTTATACCATGCTTCTCACAAAAGTCTATGAATTCACTGGATGTGAATTCACCACCTCTATCAGACCTTAGACATTTCAGTTTTAATCCAGTTTGATTCTCTACCATAGCTTTGAAGATTTTGAACTTCTCAAGGGCTTCTGATTTCTCTTTTAGAAAGGTAACCAACATCATCCGGGAATGGTCATCAATCAGTAACATAAAGTATCTATCACCTTGCATACTCTTGATTCTTGTTGGACCACAGAGATCAGTATGAACTAATTCCAATAATCCAGTAGAGAACTGATCCTTGATTTTGAAAGAGACTCTACTCTATTTACCTAGTTGACATTCTTTGCACAAACTATTTGTAGGTTTCACCAATTTTGGAAGATCTCTTACAGCCTGAGTATTGCTTATCTTGATGATGTTATCAAAATTCACATGACACATCCTTTTATACCATAACCAACTCTGATCAACTTGAACAAACAAACAACTTTTATCAGAACCAACTAGATGGAAGATATTACCTTTTGTTTGAGTACCAGATGCAATTTCAGTTCCAGAGCTTTCAAAGATCCTGCATCTTCCATTCTTGAACCGGAGATCATAACCTTTGTCTACCAACTGACCAACACTGAGAAGATTGTGCTTCAATCCTTCAACATACAATACATTACCGGTTTTGCTCTTTCCATCAAAAGAAATAGTTCCTCTACCTCTGATTCTACCAGCAGAATTATCACCAAAATTTACCATTCCTCCTTCATACTTTTCCAAATCTAAGAACTTGTTCTTGTCACCTATCATATGGTGAGAGCATCCACTGTCAATAACCCAATCATCCTTTTCTTCAACTTGGGCAGCCAAAGCTCTTTCTACAACATTATGATTGACAGATTCAGAGGATATTGGATCTTCTTCCTTGATGGCAATAAACACCCATTCATTTCTGGATCTGTTTCCTATTTCTGATTCATCATCTGTTACTCCTTCATTATCATCTTCTTTATGGACATACTAATAGTTCTTTTGGAACCTTTGTCTGTTAGAATTGGACCTTGCAAATCTTTCTAGACATCTTGAAGCAAAATGACCAATCTTATTGCAATTGAAGCACTTAAAGGGTAATTTTTCTTCATACTTACCGAATCCTCTTGGCAGTCTCTTTGCAATGAGGGCTTCAAGTTGAGTTGTTTCTACTTCTTCCTCTTCCATGTCTTTCCTTGCTTGATCATACCATGATAGCTTCCTTGAAGAGTTCTCTCTCAAATCAAATCTTTGTTTGCCTTTCACATAGGCATTGGCTTTGAATGCAGATTCAGTCTTGGGGTGATCATCTCCAAACTCGGTCATTTCAAATGCAGCCAATTTGCCAGCCAATTGCTCTCTTGTGATAGTTGTATGGGCTCTGAATTCATCAATGACAGCAACCTTGATTTTGTAGGCAGAAGGAAGGGATCTGAGAATTTTGCAAACAATCTCATTTTCATCCAGAACTCCACCAGCATTCTTGATTCCACACACCAGCTCATTTACTCTTGGCATAAAGGTAGTGATATTTTCATCATCTCTCATCTTCAATCTTTCAAACTTCCCTTTGAGACTTTGCAACCTTGCACTCTTAACAAACTCATCTCTTTCATGTAGAAGTTCCAGTTTAACCCAGATCTCATATGCAGTTGGTAGGTCAATAACATTTGAGAGTTATGAGTCAGTCAATGCGCTTAGAAGGGCTTCTTTGGTCCGCAGATTGTTTTCAGCATCTGTGATTTCATTCAGAGTTATCGGACCACCCTGTGGAGGTACATATGTCTTTGTGACCATGGACAAGTATGCTTTTCCCATACACTCCAAGTGACATTTCATGTGACCTTTCCAGAGCGAGAAATTGGTTCCATCAAACTTTGGACTATCCTTCTTGTATGATGACATCCTGGATCTCCTCAAGCGGTTAAGCTCCTTTTAGAGGAACTTGGCTCTGATATCAATTGTTAGATCTAGGGCACACAACTGAGAGGGGGGGTGAATCAGTTGTACAAAAACTTGCTTCTTCTTCAAACACTTGATTCTTCTTTGTTAGTTAACAGCATATCAATTAACCTTTCATGAAAGCATAAAACACCAGAGCAGATAAACATCAACACATTTGACACCAAAATTTTTGACGTGGAAAACCTGGTTAAGGGAAAAACCATGGGGTGATTAACCCAAGGATTATTCTCTGTTAGAAGAATAAGAAAAATGAATGGCACATGCCAATTAGGTCTCACTACCTGAGCACACTGCTCACAAGGAGGCACACTTCCTACAAGAGACACACTATCTACAAGATCATAAGTATCACAAACTTGAACTAGAGAATGACATCTTTACCATGTCTGGATCAAGTCCATTTAAGCTCTGGATCAATTCCATTTAAGCCTGAGACACACCTGCTTTGCCTTTCACTCTGCCGCTATACCACGCTCATCCGCTCCACAACACTCATTGAAATGAATTCACAAACCTTTATTTATACAAGGCATTGACTTAGGAACAATCATCTAAGTTAGCAATCATCCACAAGAACATCTGCAAGTCGCCACAAGAACATTCGCAAGATGAATAACCCATTCGGTCGGCCAACCTGAACAAGAACATCTTCATCCAGAAGTATATCTCAAATTCCAGGCTCTAACACTAATGCGGGTTGACAACACAACCTCAACATGATCCAAGAACCTTCACAAGCTTTCCTGAATGACTAGGTACATCTGCACTTACTAGAATTCTTTTCTTCTTCATCCGAAACTTCAAGAACACAGTCTACCGCCACTGTCATACTGAGAAGGGTGCTTCCAGACCTCCAAACCATGAACACATCAAGATGACACATCACAAGGACATCCCAAACACTCTATCCAATCCGCAGAATAGGACAATGCACTTCCGGATCTCACTGGACCTTTTTGTAACACTCTGTCACTTCGGAGCAGCTCCCGGAACCGGTTCTACTTGACTGATCACAACTTCTTCATATCTTCATGCAGACCTCTGAAATCTTAACTGGATCATCTCAAGACTCATATCTACAAACCCTTTAATCTGCATCCTTTGATCCTCAACCTATTGAGTACTTTTGCCTTCTTCTTATCACTGTTCCTCATTGAGACTGATTTCCTCAATAACCTCA
The DNA here is from genome assembly GCA_027924645.1 of Cunninghamia lanceolata. Classification (NCBI taxonomy): domain Eukaryota; kingdom Viridiplantae; phylum Streptophyta; class Pinopsida; order Cupressales; family Cupressaceae; genus Cunninghamia; species Cunninghamia lanceolata. The sequence goes on along the minus strand of BSBN01000021.1, from coordinate 16,287,962 downwards.
GCACACAGCTCATCCAATCCTTCTTATCAATGCAATATGAGTATGTTGACATCAATGACAACACTGGTTAACCTCATACTTGCAACACCTTGCACACTCCATTATTTCATATTCATGCTCTCAGCCACTCCATTTTCTTGTGGAGTCCTTGGAACCATTTTCTGCCTACAAATTCCATTAAAGGAACAATAATCCTCAAAGTCTTTGCTGCAATACTCACCACATTATCAGATCTGAGACAATTTAATCTTTTACCTGTCTCATTATCAACCAAGCTTCTCCATTTCTTAAATGTTTCAAATACATCAGATTTCTCTCTAACGAAATAAATCCAAACCTTCCTAGTTGCATCATCTATGAATGTAACATAATACTAAGAGCCACTGAGAGAAGATACCTGAGTCGGTCCCCATACATCTATATTGACAAGCTCCAACTTTTCATCTTTCTTTTGCTTCCCATCCTTGAGAAAACTAACTGTCTTTTGTTTTCCATATACACAACTTTCATAGAAATCCATATTAATACATTTCAGACCTAGTAAAACTTTCTTAGAATGAAGTACCTTCATACCTTTTTCACTCATATGCCCAAGTCCGTTATGCCACAATGTTGTCTCAGAACCAGCAGCAACTGTTTCAGTCTCTTCTTGCAAACTCACAGCAACTGTTCCTAAACCTATTTGAGTTTTCTCTGCATCAACGAAAGTAGAAGGAATAGTATGACCTATACAGAGATATAAGGTGCCTACTTTCACACCTTTTGCTACTATTAAGGCACCTCTTGAAACCTTCCAATTTTTATCACTGAAAGTAACTATGCAACCTTCATCAGCTAGCTACCCTGCTGAAATTAAATTCCTACTCAGCCTTGGAACTTGCCTTACCTCTTGTAGTAGCTAGCGATTCCCATTCTGCAACTTAATCTCGATTCTCCCCTTTCCAACAATCTAACAAGGTTCGTTATCTCCCAAATAAACTAGCCCAAAATTCCCTTGGACATAATCAAGAAAATAACTTCTATGGGGCGTAGCATGAGATGAGGCCCCTGAATCTAAAACCCATGAATCATCAACATTCTTTAGGGAAAGAGTATCATCTTCAGATTTATTACTTACCACATTTGCCTCCTTATTTCCTTCTTGTTTGTCTCCTTTATTCTTCTGTGACCAACAATCTTTCTTCAGATGACCTAGTTTCCCACAGTACCAACAATCCTTCTATCCTTTGGATTGGGACCTCTTGTCCTTTGATTTTCCTCGTGACTTCCCATGACCTCCAGAACCTTTTCTTCTCTCCTTTGATACGCCCCTGCTTTCTTCATTCAAAACACTACCTGATGTGGACCCTCCTGAGCTTTTTCTATCGCATTTCCTTGCTAAGGATAACACCAACATCATCAAATTTCAAGGTATTCGAACCAAAGACAAAGTTACTTACAGCCATTACCAAGTTATTCCAACTTTCTGGCAAAGAACATAAAACCAAGAGAGCCCTCACCTCTTCATAAAATTTCACTTTTATAGAAGTTAACTGACTGGTAATCATATTAAACTCATTTAAATGATCTGTCAGAGATCCACCTTCAATCATTTTTAGATTAAACAAATGCTTCATGAGAAATACCTTATTTGAGGCTAAGGGTTTTTCATATAATTTAGCCAAAGCTTTCATCAGTTCATCTGTTGTCTTCGCTTCTGTTATATTGAATGCCATAGATGGTGCCAAGCACAATCGAATGGTTCCTAGTGCCTTTCTGTCCAGAAGATTCCAATCCTCATCAGTCATTGCTATCAGTTTGTTGGCTATTCCTTCCAACGGCCTCCATAAATCCTTCTGATAGAGATAATCCTCCATCTACATCTTCCATAACTCATAGTTTTGCCCATTGAATTTATCTACCTTCAATTTACCCTCGTCTTCCATTTCTCCCACTCAACCATGAGACTCCCACTCAAACATGAGACCTTCCTACAGACAATAATCAAACACAACTTGGCTCTAATACCACTTGTTATGAATTGCATGCAGAAGATATCAATTAAATGCAAATAAAGATTAAACAGAGGAATGAAAATACATTGAAATAATAATAGCGAGAGACAATATTTAATGTGGTTCACCCAAACTCGAGCTACATCCACCAACAGAGAGTCCAATATTATTATCCAGCAAATCAAATAGATTGCAATCAGCAATCTTTGTAACTCAATACTACTGCAAAGGCTACAATACAATATCAAAATCCCCCACCCGCAACATACATCCCAATTGCTTATAACAAGCTTTTTGGAAGCTTCTAGAATTAGGGTTTTACAATGTCATTTTTTCTTTTGTCAATTAACAAAAATTAAGAACCGATTCCAAACGGGAAAAAAGAGGGTAAAATTAACAACCCATTCCGAACAGGCAAAAAGTGGGTAAAATTAAAAACTGATTCCAAACCCCAACAAGGATACATTACGAGTGTATAGTACTTACATGATCAGTCACCACATATCAACACATCCATCATAACATAATGGAAGGGGGATTTTTTTCAGATATTATAGTTGGAAATGCTCTGGTAGACATGTTTGCACAATGTGGAAGAATTGACAAGGCATGTGAACTATTTGGCAGAATGACTCAAAGAGATGTCATCTCATGGAATCCATTGATTGCAGGATATGCACAAAATGGATTTTTTGAAAAGGCTTTAGATACTTTCAAGCAAATGCAATTAGCAGGTGTAAATCCAAATTCGACAACCTTTGTCAGCATCCTCCCTTCCTGTGCCAAATCTTAACGAGGGTTTAGGCAAAAAAAAACCATAGGTCTACCACTAGAATAGTATGTCATGATACATGATGGCACCGGCTACCATTTTAAGCATCAGCCCTTTATTTTTTACATAAACGCTCTTAGATAAAAAGAAAACATTTTTTAATAAACCCTCTTAGGTAGAAGTAAAATATTTTAAGTGCCAGCACTTTGATTTTCCATATTATGTTTACTTATATCTCTGCAAGTGCACACTATATTTGACATGAAAGCTAACAAATCATATTTTTCCCACATTACAAATATTACATCGTTCTTTAATTTTACCCACTTTGATTTTTGCAAAATTTTCCCCCATTTTAAACCTGGTTAATTTAATTCCATTTACACTTTTACTATATCATGTGAATGGAATGCTACTATGCTATAGAGATTTCTTGCACTAGATGTACAAACACAATCCTGCTATGCTTTAAAAGTTTAAATTTCAAAGACATCTTGCAGGGTAAGGCTACTAGTTTAAAACATTGTTTAGCCTCAACAAAACTAACATATATTTTTACTTTCCACAACTACAAGACCATAAGAGAGGATTAAACTAATAAACTCCTGTTAAATTTCACTTAATAAGGTCTAATCATTAAAAAGAAGTTACCTCTGCCTTTTTCGGTATAGGGTACTCTATCATTGACTCAAGTAGCTGACATGCAACAATAACTGGCTTGTTCAGTTGCCGACATAGCTGGACTATATGTTGTTGGATAGATGGAACCTTTTCCAAAGGAATCTGTGCACCAAGATCTCCTCTTGCTACCATAGAACCATCAGAGGATTAAATTATATCTTCTAGATTCTTCAGAGAATCAATAGGTACAATTTTAGCAATGACACCAATATCAGTGTAGAGAATGGGGATCCAAAGCACACTCATGTCAAACTGCAAATTTGCTTGTGTGTGTATTAAATACGAGAGATACACATATTGAATTATAATAAAATACTACATCTAGCATCTGTTAATGAAAATAGAACAAAACCATACTAATAGACAAGTATTATAGTTTTCTTGAGGATTAGTGAGATGCATAATTTAGAAATGTAGTCTTTACCTGTCACAAGATCGAGCAACAATATAACTTTTCAAATGTCTGATTACATCTACTGACTTTACAAAATATATTGCAATGAAATCAATGCCCTCAAAAATAACAAAATCTATATCAAGCAAATCTTGCAAGACAAAATGAACATTAGGGTCTGCAAGAACTTAATCTCAACACAAACACTAGAGACATATAACTGAATACAAACCACCTTTAAAGAAATTGTCAGAAGCATAGCATTCCTTTTTGTGAAAACCCTAAACAACTTCCATGGAGGATGCCTAATAACCACTCATTAGTATTGATGAATGCCTAAAATACCTGGACCTCTAAAACTAATTGTGATCAATGAGGACAAAATGGAGATGAAATATGAATCAAATGCAAAAATACATGATTATACCTTCATAATGACCCATAAATCCAAGAGGGAAGGAGTTGCACCTGATTAGTCTCCTCAGATTTTACCCATGACTAGAATGAAGATGTGGATTGCTTAAATGCTCAACACAATATAAATGAGATGGGGATTAATAGATTAGATGGGATTGAGACAAGATTGTGACATTATGATGTTAGGATGAGGAGATTGTGGAGAGATTTTGGTGGAGGTTTGATGCATGAAGAAGTCCCTCCCAAATGGCTTGGAGAGGGTCTCATTTATAGAGTTTTGGAAATGAGGATGGAGGGTGAGGATTGAAGGATGAGATCAAGGGCTAGGAATAAAAGTAAATCTTTTATTCATTTTGGGGAAAGGGGTGATTAAATGAGGTATGGGTGTGAAAGAATGTGAAATGAATTAAAAATTCATTTGGGGAATGGGAAATGAATTAAGAATTCATTTGGGGATAAGAGATAATGAATGAGGATGGATGAGCTAAGGGGTGTGTAAGAGAAGTAAATGTGATGTGTGATTTGTTTTAATTTTAAATTTGGGGGATGTGGGGAAGGGTGTTAAACTAGGTTTGACCACCCAAATGAGAGGTTAGGACTAATTAAACAGAGGTTTTGCTTAATTGATCCTAGGGCAAGGATGAGGTAGGCTAGGGTAGGTTAGGGTAGGTCAATTAGTAGGCTAGATCAATTAGATAACCATGATTTATCTAATTGATGATGATTAGGGGAAATGAGAATTTAACTAAATAAATATTGTGAACATTTATTTAATCAAATGAGGATATAGTTGTAAGGTAAAAGTGATAAATTAAAGTGAGTTAATTGATCACAAGGGATGGGTAAATTGTCAAGGTAGATAATGAGGGATAAATTAATTAAATGAATTTATTTAATTAACAGGAGGGATAATGAGGGTGTCGAGACATGGGAAATTATTTTGCAAAGCAAGCCAATTTTAGGTGTCTACATTTGCCCCTCTTTGAGATTGATAGGGAGGGACTCTAGAATGCCAATTCTGCCTATCTTGAATCAATTCAAGACTCTAGACAACTCTAGCCTCTCTACCAATTCAAGTGCTCATGACATCTTTCTACACAAAAATGTTTGCTAAATTCCTCAACTCTTTGCAGAGATGGAAAATTCTATCACTCTACTTGGTGTGGGACACATTCCTTGTCCTCACTGCTTCCAAGATACTGCCTCAAGGGCACATAACTTTTCTGAGCCCATTGTCCACCCTTCTCTCTCTCTATTCAAGGGTCTTGACTGCTTGGTGCTCACTTTCTTCCTCTCTATTTTCCACCCTTGCAAGTCTATTCTCCTACTTGTCTATCTAGCCGAACTCCTTATTGAGCTCGCCTAGAACAAGCATGCATTGCCTCTAGTCGACAATCTGACCACCCACAAAAGAAAAACAAACAAAAAGGCATTGCTCTGCTTGATGTCCTCCATACTGTATAGAGGAACTTGAGGGACTTCAAGACAGAGTCATGGTTTGCAAAAGAGAACAAAATTGCAGAAAAGGAAATGACTAATCTTCCTCAGAATAACAAACTGAAAACTGTACAAAAATACAATATTGGTCGAACTGCTAAATTGGACTTTTATTCAAAATTGTTCTTACATCAAAATGCTTCTCAAATCAAAATCTTCCTGGGCCCCTTACAGAGAAAATTCTACATCTTATAGTTATTTCATGTCCGTTACAGGACGTTTTAGTTCTCAGACCAGTTCGTATTCTAATTGCCCCGGTTCAACTCTATGTTATCGTTCCATCATGTGAACTCTATCTTTAGTCTGGGCGATAGCCCGATATTAGCATTCCTTCTCCATGACCAGAAATGGTCACCGTTGCGGTCTCTTTTTCCACCTTTGTTCTCCCTGATATCCAAGCTTCCTGTCGATGAGTCCAACATTAGTGTTACTTTCACTTATCGGTGTGACAAACATCTATCGGTCTATCCCGAAGTCCTCCCACCGATGTGTCATCTCTCCCCGATGACCTTTGAATAGTCTTCGTCTATAAGACTACCGCTATCGGCACCGTCTCCAAATCTCTGGCTGATACTTCGATGTTACAACATGCACTTCACTTTTTATCATTGTGACTCCGATAATCGCTATAACTTTCGAAGACTCTCTCCGATAACGTATCTCATGCTGATATCCACATACACCTTCTATCGGTGTGACTCCGTTGATAGACATGACTTCTTAAGGCTCCACCGATGGCACTCATTATACCGATAAGCCTTCTATCGGTATGACCTTCCGTTTTCTCCTACCGATATGTAAAAGACTTCCCCATCGATGAGACTCCTTCCACGATGAGACTCCTTCCATTGGCAACTCCTTCCATTCTCCTACTGATATCAATACTCTTGCCGACCACTCTATCCCATCGGCAAGATGATATGCTATCGGCCCAACACAATTTTGGTTACTCGATAGGCTTTCTCACACCGATCTGCATTGGTTAACTCCGTACTGTCGGTTCCTCTCACCACCACTGTCGATCACCACGCTATTAGAACTAAATGCATGTTCCTGCTCTGTCCTATTTGAAAATTCACAATATCACACCAAAATGCAACTATATACATGGGCTTCAAGCCCGTGGTTCTCCTACACCATACTCCCCCTGCGCGGAAAAAGTCAAGTCACCTCTGGTGACAACAAGGCAAAATTAATGCCCCGTTTCTTAAATTCAGATTCTGCAACCCAGGTAGCTTCTGCCTCAGGAAACTGCTTCCATTTGACCAAATGCTCCATGTAGATGCCATGTCTGGTCTGCTTCTGTACCGTAGAATCTAGTATTCTCTCTGCCTGTACTTTGGGTTTTAGTGGAAAAGCCACATTTTTGACTGTCTGTTCCTTCTTTGAAATGGATCCATTTGCTGCTGACTGAGAAACCTTGTATTGCACTAGGTCTTGAACATTAAACACTGGGGAGATTTCTAGGTCTTCCGGAAATTCAATCTTGTATGCATTGTTACCATACTTGTTCAGGATTTTGCAAGGACCAATTCTTCGCATTTGCAATTTGGTTGGCATTCCTTTCTGCAGTCTAGCTTTGTTCAGGTGCACCATAACCAGATCACCAACTTCAAACTGGATGTCCTTCCTGTAGGCATCTACTCTGTCCTTGATCTTCTGTGTGTTTTTTGTCAAGGTTTTCTTCACCTGTTCATGTACTTCTTTCATGGATTGTGCAAAAACCTCTGCATGACCACTTATGTTCTTCATGTTTCCCATATTCCTGAGCTCACATACACCTCTGGGGTGCATTCCATAGACTATTTCGAATGGACTCTTACCAGTAGTCCTATTCACACTGTCAATATAGGCAAATTCTACCTGATGAATGACTTGATCCCAGCTCTGCCCATATTCCTTGGTTATACATCTTAACAAGTTACCCAGTGTCCTATTTACCACCTCTGTCTGACCATCTATTTGTGGATGGTATGCTGAGCTGAAACATAAATTTGTCCCTAATCTCTGCCACAAAGTTTTCTAGAAATGCCCCATGAACTTAGCATCTCTGTCAGACACAATGCTTGCTGGAAGTCCATGAATCCTTATCACTTCTCTAAAAAACAAGTGTGCTATATGACTGGCATCATGAGTCACTTTACAAGGAATGAAATGACTCATCTTGCTAAACTTGTCCACAACTACATATATGCTATCATAACTAGTCTTAGTCTTAGGCAAACCAACCACAAAGTCCATACTTACACATTCCCATGGCCTGGAAGGAATGGGCAAAGGTTGGTACAATCCTACATTTGAAGTGGTTCCCTTGGCCTTCTGACATATGATACACTGCTCTACATACCTTCTGATGTCTCTGTGCATCCTTGGCCAATAATAGAACCTTTGGACTAGCTCCAGTGTTTTGTTCAAACCAAAATGGCCACTCAGACTGCCATTGTGCTTCTCCTGTATGAGATTTTCTCTCATAGATCCCCTTGGCACACATAATTGTCCACCTTTGAATAGCAATCCCTGCTGCAAGGTGAAATCTGCAAACTCACTGTGAAAGTGATTCTCAAAATCTTGACATACCTTGTATGCCTCAGCAAAGTCTTCATCATCTCTATAGAGATCCTTGAAGTCTTCAACTCCAATGCTCTTCAACTGCACTTCCTGCACTGTGAGCAACCTCCTGCTCAAAGCATCTGCAACTTTGTTGAGCTGCCCCTTCTTATGCTTAATTATAAAAGTGTAGGATTGCAGGTACTCCATCTACTTGATATGTCTGCTGCTCAACTTATCCTGTGAGTTTAGAAAACTCAGGGCTTGGTTATCTGTGTAGACAACAAATTCCTTAGGTAGGAGATAATGTCTCCACTTCCTAAGTGCTTAGACTAGAGCATACAACTCTAAGTCATACAAAGAGTACTTACTCTTTGCTTCATTCAACCTCTCACTGAAAAAAGCTACAGGTCTATTCTCCTGATTTAACACTGCTCCTACAGCTATGTTACTTGCATCACATTCAATAGTAAATAGCTTATCAAAACTGGGCAGCAATAGTACAGGTTGCGTTGCTACCTCTTTCTTCAACCGTTCAAAACTTCTATCTGCAGTTGGTGTCCATCTGAATTTTGCTTTCATTCCACCCTTAATTGTATTCAACATGGGTGCACATATCCCACTAAAATTTTTGATAAACTTTCTGTAAAACTGGGCTAAGCCATGGAAACTTCTCACCTCTATGGCTGCTCTGGGAGTAGGCCAGCTCAAGATTGCCTCTACCTTTGACTTGTCCATCTTCAATTCTCCTTGGGACACCACAAAACCAAGGTATACCAATTCCTGCTTCATGAATTCACACCTCTCCAGATTGATGGTTAGTTGTTCATCATGTAATTTTTGCAAAATAGTATTTACGTGTTCTAGATGTTCTTCCTTAGTCTGACTAAAAATTAGAATATCATCTAGAAAAACAACTACGAATTTACCAATATAATCCTTTAGGACTTCATTCATGAGTCTCATAAAGGTGTTGGGCGCATTTGATAGACCAAATGGCATAACAAGCCATTCATACAGTCCTTCTGTGGTCTTGAAGGCTATCTTCCACTCATCACCTTCCTTGATTCTTATTTGGTGGTAACCACTCTTCAGGTCTATCTTAGTAAAGTACTTTGCTTTTCCAATACAGACCATGAGATCTTCAATTCTAGGAATTGGAAATCTATACCTTATAGTTATCTTGTTTATGGCTCTGGCATCTGTGCATAATCTCCATGATCCTCCTTTCTTCGGTGCCAACATTGTGGGCACTGCACAAGGACTAATACTCTCCCTGATCAATCTCTGATCGAGCAACTCTTGCACTTGTCTGGCAATTTCTTTGTGCTGGTCTAGAGTCATCTTGTAAGGAGCCTTGTTTGGCAAAGATGTTCCTAGAATTAGGTCTATCTGATGGCTTATTGCTCTCTGTGGAGGCAATGTGGCTGGTGTACCATAACTGATTATGCCCTTATACTTCTCCAGTATAGGTTGCATCTCCTTGGGAATCACTGTCTTCTTATCCTACTGCTCTTCTTTTGGTTTTACTATGATGGCATAACCAATACCATCCTCCTTAAGAGTATTCAAAAACTCTTTCCCACTCACAACCAAGACATTCGTACTCTTTGTCTGAACTGCATCCTCATCCTCCAATGACTGAATCTTATAGGTGACACCATCCTTCTGAAAAGAATAGGCATTCTTCTCACCATCATGTATTGCCTTTCGATCATACTGCCATGGTCTGCCCAATAATAGATGGCATGCATCCATGTGTAGTATATCACATAATACCTTATCCTTATAGCCACCTATACTAAACTCTACCCAACTTTGTTCATTTACTACCACATGTTGACCCTTATTCAACCATGTGACTCTATATGGGTTTGCATGAGTTATTCTTTTCAAATTTAGTTTCTTAACTGCCTCATCAGAAATAATATTATTAGTGGATCCTGAGTCTATGATAATTTTACATACCTTATTCAAAATCTTGCACTTGATTCTGAATAGTGCTCTCCTCTAGCTTGGTTCAGACTTTACTGGTTCCTTCATCAAGGTTCTCCTTATCATCAGGTTCTCTCCTTCTTCTGAGTTCAGACTGACCTCAGGTGACTGGCTGCTGGATGCATTATCTTGGATATAGTGATTTCTCTTATCACCTCCTTGAGAAGAGGATGTGACCTTTTCTGGACACCTATATGCTAGATGACCTAGATTACCACAGTTGTAATACTTCATGGTGGTGAAATAGGATCCTCTGCCTAATCCTCCTGACCTTCCTCTTTTAGATCCTCTTCCTTTGTGGTTTCCTCTACCACTCGACTCCCCACTCTGCTCTGTGAGTTTGGATTCTGCTTGGGATCTATTGTCAGCATTCCTTCCACCAAAACTTCCTCTATGTCCTCTGTTATCTCTGCCTCTTCCTCTTCCTCAGCTATTTGAGTCTTGTTTCCTCTTGCTCTTTTCCTCCACTTTCAGTGCTAGCTGATAGCATTTGTGCACTATTCTAGGACACAACAAACTAATCTCTTCTTGTATATTCCACTTCAGACTATTCAGGTACCTTGCTACCTTTATGCTTTCATCCTCCATCACATTGGACCTTAAGCATAGCTTTTGGAATTCTTCAATGTATGCACTGACATCTAATTCCTTCTATCTCAGATTCTGTCTCTTCCTGTGCAGCTGTATTTCATAATCTTCTGGCATATATGCTTCTTTGATTTTAGCTACCATCCCCTTCCAAGTAGCTATGGGCTTCTTATCTTCTTTTGCTCTTTCAGTTTGCACAAATTTCCACCAGGTTAAGGCAGCTCCCCTGAGTCTGGATTTGGCCACCTTTACTTTCTGTGCCTCGCTTACACCATCACATTCAAAGTGATTCTCAAGTCCTTCTATCCACTCCATGACCAAATTTGGGTCCATTTTCCCATGAAAAAGTGGTACTCCTTCCAATGTTTTACCACTCGTTTCTTTCAAAGCTTTCAAGAATGGTTCTTCCTGCATTACAGGATTTGGTGTGGGTTGTTCATCTTCAACAGACACACCTTTCTCCTTATCCTTAGAGTCTTTAACTCTCTGGTTGACTTCTTCAGTCTTTTGCAACATTGCACCTAGCTTACTCTCCATTTCTGCTAGTCTTTCTTTCGGAAGTCTATTTTCTTCTTCCTGTTCGTCAACCTTCTTGGCCAATTCTACATTTGTCACCATTTTTTTTTTGTTCTGAATTCACAGATTCACTGGTTGATGACATATAACTCTTCTATTCCAATCTAGGAATAACCCAAATCTTTCAGCTCTGATACCAATTTGATAGGGAGGGACTCTAGAATGTCAATTCTACCTATCTTGAATCAATTCAAGACTCTGGACAACTCTAGCCTCTCTACCAATTCAAGTGCTCATGACATCTTTCTACACAAAAATGTCTGCTAAATTCCTCAACTCTTTACAGAGATGGAAAATTCTATCACTCTACTTTGTGTGGGACACATTCCTTGTCCTCATTGCTTCCAAGATACTACCTCAAGGGCACATAACTTTTCTGAGCCCGTTGTCCACCCTTCTCTCTCTGTTCAAGGGTCTTGACTGCTTGGTGCTCACTTTCTTCCTCTTTGTTTTCCACCCCTGTAAGTCTATTCTCCTACTTGTCTATCTAATCGGACTCCTTACTGAGCTCACCTAGAACAAGCATGCATTGCCTCTAGTCGACAATCCAACCACCCACAAAAGAAAAACAAACAAAAAGGCATGGCTCTACTTGATGTCCTCCATACTGTACAGAGGAACTTGAGGGACTTCAAGACAGAGTCATGGTTTGCAAAAGAGAACAAAATTGCAGAAAAGGAAACGACTAATCTACCTCAGAATAACAAACTGAAAACTGTACAAAAATACAATATTGGTCGAACTGCTAAATTGGATTTTTATTCAAAATTGTTCTTACATCAAAATGCTTCTCAAATCAAAATCTTCCTGGGCCCCTTACAGAGAAAATTTTACATCTTATAGTTATCTCATGTCCGTTACAAGACGTTTTAGTTCTCAGACCGGTTCGTATTCTAACTACCTCGGTTCAACTCTATGCTATCGGTCCATCGTGTGAACTCTATCTTCAGTCTGGGCGATAGCTCGATATTAGCTTTCCTTCTTTGTGACTAGAAATGGTCACCGTTGCGGTCTCTTTTTCCACCTTTGTTCTCCCTGATATCCAAGCTTCCTGCCGATGAGTCCAACGTTAGTGTTACTTTCGCTTATCAGTGTGACAAACATCTATCGGTCTGTCCTGAAGTCCTCCCACTGATGTGTCATCTCTCCCCGATGACCTTTGAATAGTCTTCATCGGTAAGACTACCGCTATCAGCACCGTCTCCAGATCTCTGGCCGATACTCCAATGTTACAACATTCACTTCACTTTTTATCGCTGTGACTCTGAGAATCACTATAACTTTTGAAGACTCTCTCTGATAACGTATCTCATGCCGATATCCACATACACCTATCGGTGTGACTCCGTTGATCGACATGACTTCTTAGGGCTCCACCGATGGCACTCGTTATATCGATAAGCCTTCTATCGGTATGACCTTCCGTTTTCTCCTACCGATATGCAAAAGACTTCCCCATCGATGAGACTCCTTCCACGATGAGACTCCTTCCATCGGCAACTCCTTCCATTCTCCTGCCGATATCAATACTCTTGCCGACCACTCTATCCCATCAGCGAGACGATATGCTATTGGCCCAACATAATTTTGGTTACCTGATAGGCTTTCTCACATCGATCTGCATTGGTTAACTCCTTACCGCCAGTTCCTCTCACCGCCACTGTCAGTCACCACGCTATTAGAACTGAATGCATGTTCCCGCTCTGTCCTATTTGAAAATTCACAACATCACACCAAAATGAAACTATATACATGGGCTCCAAGCCTGTGGTGCTCCTACACCAGAGATGGTGTTGCAGCTAAGTAACATCATTTCAAAGAAGTTAAAACATAGAGTTGGATTGGATAGAAAAAAGATTTTGGCTTAGAATAATAGGGTAAGGTTTGGGGATAATTGGTAAGGGTGATGCCCCCTTGAGAGGATAGGCAGGTTGCAAGAACACGATTGTGCTCTTGAAATGGATGGAGGAGATTGGTTGAAGTGGTTGGAGGATAAGTGGTGAGATGAAAGGATGATGATGGTGGGAGATTGATTGGTCGATGATCGTTGTGTTGAAAAATAATTTAAAGCAATCCTAGGTTTGATATAGCAAAGTGGATATTTTCACCAAGGTATAGAAGACCAGGGTGATGATGTTTATCCAACATTTGCATGGACTAGACATGCAAACAAAGGGATGATCCCATGCATGCCCAAGATAGTACAACCTTGTCCTGACGAGGGAAGGGGACTCATAGCATAAGTCCTTAGTACAAAAAAGGTATGATGAACCTTAGATGCATAAGGGGACCAATATGCTAGAACCGACCCTATGATCAACAAGATATGAATACTAGCTTGGAGTAATGGAACCAACCCACAAGCACAGCATACGAAAGCAAGACTATGACCCTATCTAGATGTTTTTGCCACATACCATGATATAGTGAAATCAAAGTAGCTTTGATGTGATCTTCGAATAGAACAAAAGATAAAAATCAAAAACAAAAAGACCAACGAACCAAACAAGTAACCATTGTATCTCTTGCCAAGATGGATAATGATTGGGTAGATTTTGCCTATCGTAGGAAAGATATATCCTAAGCCAGGAATCAATTGATGATTGGATCATGATTAGTTGATGTTGTAAGATTGGCTCAAGATATGATGGTGACAAGTTATGGTTGATGTTGATTTGATAGTTGATGATTTTTGATAAGGGATGATGCTTTGATAGGTGATGTGATGCTTGGATCTAGTGTAAGCTCAGCGGGTTGGATGGGTACATCTTATGCACCTGAGTACTGGAAACATCCTTCATATCCTAGACTACCTACATACCTTGTATCCATGGGATCAAGGCACATTAAGATGCGGGTGGTTATGATATGTAGTTCTGATTTGTGATGATGATGTGTTGGATGATTTGGGTGATTTTGAGGATGTTGGAAGATGATGAGATGTTGATGGATGATTTGTGTGATTATGATGATGATTGTTTTTTGGGGATTTCATGGATTTTTTAATTTTTTTGGATTTTTGGATTTTGTATTATTTTTGGATTTTTTTATTTTTTTGTGGTTTTTTGGATTTTTTTATTTTTGTGGTTTTTTTGGATTTTCATGATTTTGGAAAAGGAATGGCTATTACGAGATGGTTGCATTGGATTTTGTGTGGATAGCCTTTGCACTAGATACCAATGACAAGGGAACACCAAGTCTAGAGGTGAAAGTGATGGAGTTGGATAGGGGGATTGGATATCTGATTCATGATAGATGAATGGACAAGTGATAGGGATGCGTGTTAGATAGATGGAAGATAAGGATGAGGGGTAGGATAGGTATGCATGATATATGGATGGGGGATTTCAGGATTTTCTCCAAGGGCTAGGTTGCAAGGAATCATATGCCCCAATGCTTAAAGAATTTTTGTATGATGGGTTCATGTTTGAATGGATGGACCTTGTAGTAGATGGATGAAGGATATGCTTACAAAGGGAGTATGCCAAGAGGTCTCCAAAGCATGTTGTTGATATTTTGCCCCTTGTTGTTATCAAGATCTATGGTGGGAGATGGTAAAAGCAAGATATAATGGATGGGGAATGATAGGATGAATAGGGGATGGTAGATAGGAATATGATAAGATAAATAGGCGATAGGATATGAAAAGGATGTTATGGATGTGGATGATTAGATTGTTTTGCCCCCAAGTGTAGGGATACAAAATGGATGGAGAAGGGATTACGCATGACGCCCACAAGGGGTTTTCATCAAGGTACTTGCCCAAGGCACCACAAGGAGTGGTTTTCACCATTGGACGGATTTTTCTCTTTGCTATTTTCTTGATTTTTTTATTTTTTTGCTTTTTTTATGGAAGGGGGACTCTAGCGTCTGTTTCCATAGCAAGGTGAAGATGGTCCCATGTTGGATAACATTGTGGATTATGATTGCATGGATTGTTGGAAGATAGGAGAAGATGGAATGGATGGTGGATAATGGATATTTGATGTGGATTATGTGGATTATGATGTAGATTATGCAGATTATGATGTGGATTATGCAAAAGCATGGACCATAGGAATGTGATGGGGAAGATATGTAGGATAGTGAACGAAAGATGGAGAGATGGGGGTATGTGGGAATGTTAAGTTGTGGAGGGGAACCAAGACCAATGGTTGCATACACCATGATGTATTTGGAAGCTTGTACTTTGGATGTGGAGTTGGGAGTAATGGGGATCGAGATGGGGGATTTTTGTATGATCGATTTGGGGTTTTAGGGACCCAAATGGACTTAGGAATTATGGGATTTTTAGATGTGGAGCAAGATGTTTGGGAGTTTGAAGTGGACTGGGATGTAGATACCTCATTTGTTTTGATTGATCTTTGCTTAGGGACCCACACCATTTTTGCTTTTGCTTTTTCTTGTGATGGTGTGGGGTTTGATAGCCTTTTTGATTTTTCATTTTGATTTGAAGGGATAATATCTTTAGGCTTTTGTGCTTTATGAGTTGAGGCATTCAAATTATTACTTTTGAATTCCATGGATTTGGGGGAAGCTTCATATTTGAAAGATGTGTGCTTTTGTTGGTCTTGATTGGGAATTTTAGGGGATTTATGGGTGGAGGAGTAAAAGGTGGATTTATGGATGAATGGATGAGGAGATTTGAGGATGGGGATATTAGGAGTTGGTAGGAGTGGAGGTAAAGTGGATTTGATAGGGATATTTGGAGTTGGAAGTAGTGGAGGTAAATTTGATGGAGGAAAATGGATGGTCACATGCTTTTGCAAATGATAGGATGATGGAGGAGGGATGGCGACATATGTTTTGGGAGTGCGATGAGATGCACCATGTTTGGGATTGGATGAGTGGATTTTGGAAGGTGGGTGGATGGTATCAACATGTTTAGATTGTTTTCCTTAGGGTGCATAGCCAAGGCCATGCGAGGATGGATGGAATGTGGTGTGGATGGGCTCCAAGATGCCTTGTTCATGAAGGCCTAAGCCTTTACCTTGATAGTTCATGTGTTGGAGTATGCGACATGCAATGGGATGTTTGGTGCTTTGGAAATAAGATGCAAGTCCATTATTTGTTGGAGAAAGATAGGTGGTGGAAGTTGTTCACCTCCGACAAGGGGTTTACCGTGGATGAGGATACTTTTTCCAAGTGGATAAGGGGATAGATTTTGGATGGGATTGGTAGATGGAGGTGAAGGATTCATGGGGGATGGTGAATGGGTGGTAGAAGATGGGGTGAGATCAATAGGTTGATCAATAGATGGGAGGGGATCATGGATGGGATTAGATGGGATGGTTAGATCTTGATTAGGAGAAGGGGTTGATGTTTCAACATGCTTTAGATTTGATTCTTGACATGGCTCATGTAGTTTGATAGAAGTGGGAGTGACTTGGATAGATGTGGTGGGTGCTTGGATGGATGTGATAGGTGCTTGGTTGGATGTGATAGGTGTTTGATTTATGTGTTCTTGAACATGGCTGCATGATGGTTCTTGAGTTATGATAGGAGATTGTTCAAGAGGTTTGGTGGATGGTGGATTGCATGAGGGTGTTTGATTCCTTGTTAATAGCCAATGGATGGTATCCTTCATGAGTGTATGGGTTGAAGAACAATATAATGGATGGAGAGTAAGGGTGGTTGGTGTGGGATTAGGATTGGGATTGGATAGGTAGGTCATAGGATTAGTTAATGATGGTTCTTGGATGGGTTCAAGGATAAGTGTGGGACTAGATGGTGGTGTTGGAGGGGTGGAGGATTTGGGGGATTCCATTGCTTTGCTTGGTGATGTTCTTTGGAGGAAATCCCACAAGGATTCTTTGGATGTCATGGTGTTAGGATTTGGAAGATTTGATGGTGGATTAGATGGTGGATATGTGATAGCGGTTGGTGGATTGGGAGATACATAAGGTGATGGATTAAGGTTGATAAGGTTGGAGGGATATTGTGTTGGGAGATTTGGGATTGATGGATTGTAAGGTAGGTAGGGTGATGGAGGGATTGGAGGATGGGGATTAGGGGATGGGGGATTTGCATGGGGAGATGGTTGTTGATAGAAGGTTTGGATTTCGAAGATAAGGTGTGCTAGATTGGTGTTCCCTTGATCAAAGTTAGCATGACAAAGGTTGGGGGATGGATAAGTTGGAGGTATTGATTGGTGGGGTAGGTATGATGGCATGGATGTGTAAGGGGATGGTGATTGATACGAGGGTAAAGGTTGATATGATGAAGGTTGATATGATAGAAGTTGGTATAAGGTTGATGGTGTGGATATGTAGGATATTGAAGGTTGATATGATAGAAGTTGATATGATGAAGGTTGATGGGAGGTTGATGGTGTGGATATGTAAGATGTAGGTTGGTATGAAGGTTGAAAGAATGACGATTGATATGATGTGGATGGGGATGATATGTAGGATGTTTGTTGATATGATGAAGGTTGGTTAGGTGCTTGGGATTCTCCAATGATGAGGTGTGCTAAGGGCATATCTATAATGTCATTTTGCATTTTTCCTTAGTATTAGGATCCATGTTTTCATAGACTTTTCTAAGTCTTTGTAAGTGTTGCATTGCTTCATAAGGATCCATTTTGTTGGAGAGATATGAGATTAAATGGAGGATAATGAATGATTGTGATGTTGAGGATCAAATTTCAAGACCTTAGGATGATTCAATTTGATTTGATGAATGGTTCTCTATGCTTAAGATAGACTAATGATCTTAAGCAAGAGGTTTGATTGGGTTGATTTGATTAGGTGATCAATTAAGGTCCTGATTTTTGATTGGGTTGATTCGGATTTGGATTTTGATAATGATGTTGGGGGATTTTGTTAATGATGTGGATAATTGTGGTTGGGATTTTAGATGAGGGGATTGATGGAGGATGAAGGAGACTAGGTCCTTAACCAAGGTTTAATTTGTGAAAGATGATAGTTGATTAAGGATTAGGAATTGGAATGTTTGATTAGAGTTGACAATGGATGAGGGATGATTAATGTTGGATTTGATTTTGGTTTTGGATTGATGTTATGATTTTGACTTGGGTTTGATTTTGGGATGAGAATTTGGATAATGTTGATCAAATGGATGGAAGAATGGGATTAAGATGATGATAATGAATTGGATTAAGGATTATGAAGATGATTATGACTAGGGATGAAGTGGATTACGATGAATTTGATCAAGCTCAAATAAAGGGATTGGACATGCTCAATTGATGGGATTTGATAAATGGGGGGATGGTTTAGCGGTGTTCAGAGAAAAACCTAGCTCGACGTGAGGGGGGTTGCGGGGGTTCGGGGGTGTAGCCTCTCGACCAAAATTTTTTTAAAAATGGGCTTGTAAAATTGATGTTTTTGATGGGAGAATTTGAATTTTAGACATGGATGAAGAAGGCACTAAAATAGATAGAAAATAGCGCTGAAATAGAGAGGAATGGTGTTAAAGGATGCAAATGGTTGGATTGATGGATGAATTTGATTTTTCTTGGTAAGTAGACAAACAAACAAGCAAGAAAACACAATGGCCAAAGGTTTAATTTATGAAAAATGTGATAATCAAGCATGTACAACCTTAGGGATTTGGGCCACTAAAACAAAGGTTCATAGTGAGTGCTTTCATTCAGGTGGTTATACATGTGGCAGCGCTACTCTTCGTTATGGAGTCTCCCAGCCTCCAAGGGTTATGCCTTGGAGGGTTTTAGGGGAGGTTGGCTGTCGGTATAACAGAACAACACCTGTTGCTTGTGACTTTCGTCACAAACACATTAATTTATATAGCGGCTTGAAAGAGCTTGGCTTTAGCTTGTTACCACTTGGGTCATTCCCACCTTTCGAAGCGGGGTGGCAGGCCCTCTAAGGATTAACAAAAGCAACACAACCACAAAAATACTTTTGATCCCTAAGTTCATACAAAGATGCAAGGGGAGAGCATACGTATTGTTTCTATTTGCATCACACTAAACATGGTTCATTTTATTTCTTTGGATTATGTTGGGGGTGATTTATGCAAGTGTTATGAGAAGCATTTGATTCCCAAGGTCACCAAATGGTGCGAGGGAAGAGCATACACTTTTCACACTACAAACATAAATCACAAAACACTTCACACAAATTAAGATTTGGTTTTCTTGATTATATGAGTGAAGAATGCAAGGTTGTTGCTTTTTTTAACCCAATGATCTCATTGATGCAATTTGTGGTTCATTTTAAAGCCCAAAATCAAAGTGTTTTGATAGTTGTTGTTGCAAGCAATGATTAATTTTAGTTGCACCAAAATCAAATGTTCTTAACACTAAGGCACGCAAGGATTCTTTTTAGGTGCACCAAAATAAAATATTTGATTGTAGATTGTTTGGAAGAAAGATTCATTTTAGGTGCACCAAAGATAAATGTTCTTTAAGCTAAGAAATCCCTACAAAAAAGATGTTCGTAACTTCCAAGTGATGTTGATGACCTGCACAAAAGCTATCAATCCCTGCACAAAGAACAAAGTTAGTCTCAGAAAATAGTGCTAATACAGAGATAAGATAGCGCTAATACAAAAAATAGCGCTAATCTAGAAAATAGCGCTAATACAGAAGAAAAATAGCGCTAATACAGAGATAAGATAGCGCAAATACAGGAAATAGTGCTAATATAATAGAAAAAAAGTGCTAATATAGATAATAGCGCTAAAATAGGTCATGGAAGGTGCCACTGCGCAACTTGTTAGGCGGTCTGGTCACAGTTTGAAGATAGCGTCGCTCTGGGCTCTGGTCGCTCTAGGCTCTGATAGCACTAAAATGTGTCTGAACTCGTCCATCCTGCAAAAAAAATGTTTTTTCTTCTAGAGAAATTTTGGCATAACCTCCCCTTGTTTAATCAACATTCCTGCAAAAAATTGAGAGCATTTTGACACGAAAACAGAAAGAAAATGCTTTAAAAGAGACATGTGAGTGGAAGTTAGAACAGAAAATGCTCCGTAGAGATGGCGCTAAAACAGTAGATAGCGCTAAAACTCGCCAAGTATAGCATCACTGCGTAGGGTGGATAGCGCTAATCTATAAAAAAACATGTCTTTCACAAAAAAAACTCACAAGATAGTTAGATTGGGACCTTGTGGGTCCCACCAGGCATGCCAATGTGATCAATGAGGACAAAATGAAGATAAAATATGAATCAAATGCAAAAATACATGATTATACCTTCATAATGACCCATAAATCCAAGAGGGAAGGAGTTGCACCTAATTAGTCTCCTCAGATTTTACCCATGACTAGAATGAAGATGTGGATTGCTCAAATGCTCAACACAATATAAATGAGATGGGGATTGATAGATTAGATGGGATTGAGACAAGATTGTGACATTATGATGTTAGGATGAGGAGATTATGGAGAGGTTTTGGCAGAGGTTTGATGCATGAAGAAGTCCCTCCCAAATGGCTTGGAGAGGGTCTCATTTATAGAGTTTTAGAAATGAGGATAGAGGGTGAGGATTGAAGGATGAGATCAAGGGCTAGGAATAAAAGTAAATATTTTATTCATTTTGGGGAAAGGGGTGATTAAATGAGGTATAGGTGTGAAAGAATGTGAAATGAATTAAAAACTCATTTGGGAAATGGGAAATGAATTAAGAATTCATTTGGGGATAAGAGATAATGAATGAGGATGGGTGAGGTAAGGGGTGTGTAAGAAAAGTAAATGTGATGTGTGATTTGTTTTAATTTTAAATTTGGGGGATGTGGGGAAGGGTGTTAAACTAGGTTTGACCACCTAAACGAGAGGTTAGGACTAATTAAATAGAGGTTTTGCTTAATTGATCCTAGGGCTAGGATGAGGTAGGCTAGGGTAGGTTAGGGTAGGTCAATTAGTAGGCTAGATCAATTAGATAACCATGATTTATCTAATTGATGATGATTAGGGAAAAGGAGAATTTAACTAAATAAATATTGTGAACATTTATTTAATCAAATGAGGATATAGTTGTAAGGTAAAAGTGATAAATTAAAGTGAGTTAATTGATCACAAGGGGTGGGTAAATGGTCAAGGTAGATAATGAGGGATAAATTAATTAAATGAATTTATTTAATTAATAGGAGGGATAATGAGGGTGTCGAGACATGGGAAATTGTTTTGCGAAGCAAGCCAATTTTAGGTGTCTACACTAATAACTTCCTTCAAGCTCCCAATATCCATGTCTCCTTAGCTAGCAACGTGGTCCAAGAATCTCTCCTGAACTTTTGCAATGTGGTGACAAAAATGTTTAAACTCCTTCAATATCAACATTGGAGCTCCTTTCACACCAAAACTAGGAAACCCTAGCCCTTTGTGATGCATGGGTCTGAAAAAATTCCTTTTGGCGCCCATCCTTTTTCACTTTTGGCACCCATCTTTTCACTTTTGGCACCCATATTCTATTTTAATTACTCGCTTTAATATCATATTGTCTAATTTTTATTTGTGTGACTAATTATTTAGTCATTTATAGTTGTGATTTTACCTGACAATCAAATTAGTCATTTATAGTTGTGTTACAAAAAATAATTAGAATTTAGTCATTTTTAGTTGTCGTGACTAAAAGTTTTAGTTACATAGCCATTTATTTGCCAAAATTCTACTAGTGTATGAATCAAGTCTTAGCACTTTGCCAGAAGATTTGAAGCTTGAAAATCTTGATCACATATTCGATTGGATTGGGATTATGGAAAGAGATAAAGGTGATTATGCAGAAAGAAGTCATGGTGTAATACGTGAAGATGAAGAAATTGTTGCAGAAAATGAAGGCACAACCTACAGTGATGAAGATCAAGATGGTAATCATCCCATAGAAGAAGGATATGCAGATGCAGATTGCATACAAGATGAAATAAAAGATATATATGAAGATGTGCCTTGCAGCATTGTTGTTGAAAAATTAAAAGAATACACTTCTACCAGGTATGTTGCATTCATAAATAAGGATGTCCCTATTGCAAATATGTGCCTAAGTGGTGTTGTCATTGATGTCAACATATCCTTGTTGCCATTGTGTCAACTGTATACTATTTTGTTGCCTAGTTAGAAGACTGGAATGTTGTGGATATTGATAAAATTAATAAAGATCAATGTATGCGGACCATATGGCTGTGTAGAGGATTGTCTGAAGTAGATCCAGTTAAGAGTTGAGAGGTCCGCATGAAGATCTGAAGAAGTTGTGGCCATCTAAGTAGAATTGGGTTTGCAACATTTAGAAGAAATAGAGTGATAGGAAATGGGTCTGAATTGCTCTGCAAATGAAAAATTATGATCTCTAAATCTAGAGGCATGTTTGGCAAGTCAGTGTGTATCCTCAACTCAAGTGGTTAGTGGTTTGGAGGTCCACAAGCAATCCTTCTAGTTTGACAGTCATGGCAGACAGTGTTCTTGAGGTTTCAGATGCAGATACAAGTGATTCTGATGAGTTAGAGTAGTGCCGATGTTCTTGTTGAGTTCAATATTCTTGTGGAGGTCTCTGGATCGTGTGACTATTGTGTTGGAGGTCTGCATTGAAGATTGAGCTCGTTGATGAAGATTTCCTTCTTGGTGTTGATGTTCTTCCCAGTCTTGGCCGACCGGATGATTCAAGCATGTTGTGGATGATCTAAGAGCATTTCTCTGAAGTGAAGCATGTTGTTTAAGAAAGATTCAAGTCTCAGCTATGTTTGACTGACAATATAGTGATCCACATTAAGTTAAGCCGACCTTGATGTTCATTCCAAGGTTGATGAAGCATATAAATATTTGTGGATGAGTTGTGGAATGTTTTCCTTGTGCAAAAATGATAAAATCCTAAGAGAGGTATAGAGGCAGAGCAGAGAAGAGGAGCAAAAGAACAAGAGCAGTAAAGGATGAAGATATAGCGAAGAAGTGTTTGGGGGACATAGCAGAAGTTTGTAAGCTTTCAATAGGACTGAACTAGGCATAAAGGAGATGCTATTTCTTAGTTCATTATCTCTATATTAAACATAAATTCTTGTAGGTAGTGAGCCTCTTGTAGGTAGTGAGCCTCCTGTAGGCAGTGAGCCTCTCTAAGTAGTGAGCTCTAGGCAGTGAGCCTGAAGGCATGTGCCTTCCCTTTTTATTTTAAGTACTTTTAATAGGGTACAAATCTTGTGGGTTAACCCCCACTGTGGTTTTCCCTTAACCAGGTTTCCACGTTAAAAATTTTGGTGTTATGTATGTTCATGTGTTGATGGTTCATGCTTTAATGTTTACATCATTAATTTGTTTGTAAATGGTAAAGAAGAATTAATTGTAGCAAGTGTTAAAGTTTTGGGACAACTGATTCTCCCCCCCTCTCAGTTGTCCAACCTAATTCCAACAATTGATATCAGAGACGGTTCCTCTAAAAGAAGCTTGATCGCTCGAGGTGATCCAGGATGTCGACATACAAGAAGGATAGTCTGAGATTTGATGGAACAAACTACACCCTTTGTAAAAGTCAGATGGAGTGTCATTTACAATGCATGGGTGAACAGTATTGGTAGATAACCAACAATAAGTATGTGCCTCCGCAGAATGGTCCTACAATAGTAGATCAAATCAAAGATGATGAAAATAATATTCAGGCCAAAGAAGCATTGTTGAGTGTCCTAACTGATACAGAGATGACAAATGTCTTTGAACTAGAAACTACTCATGAAATCTAGAAGAAATTGGAAAATCTTTATGAAGGTGATGAATATGTCAAATGTGCTAAGTTACAAAGTCTAAGAGGTAGATATGAAAGTTTGAGGATGAGTGAAGATGAAAACATCACTTCCTACATGTAGAAGATAAATGAACTTGTGTGTGGTATCAGGTGTGCTAGTGGAACTTTGGAAGAATCAGAGATTGTTGCAAAAGTGCTCAGATTCTTACCTGATTCATACAAACATAAGGTTGCTGCTATAGAGGAAATCAGAATTGTCTCAAAAGTTACAAGAGATCAGTTGGTTGGCAAAATTTTAGCATTTGAATTGAGTGAGTTTGGTGATTCTCTTCCTAAATCAGAGTCTACATTCAAGGCCAGTGTTTTTAGAAAACAAAGATTTGATCCTGGTGAAATATCTTCAAGAAGATCAACCAAATATGAAAAGGCAAGAAAGGAGCTTGATGAAGATGAATCTAGGCTTGAACAACTTGAAGCCCTTATTACCAAAAGAGTACCAAGAGGAATAGGTAAGTATGAAGGAATGTTTCCCTTCAAATGTTTTGCTTGCAATAAGATTGGCCATTTTGCTTCAAGATGTCCAGAGAGGGTTTCAAATCCTAACCCTAACATAACTAGGGGACAGAAGAAATGCTACTATGTCCAAGAAGTTGAAGGAGTCACAGATGATGAATTTGATAAAGGAAGTACCTCAGAAAATGATTGGGTGTTCATTGCTATCAAGGAAGAAGATCTGGTGTCTACTGAATCTACTAGTTGTATGAATGTGGAAAGTGTTTTAGCTGCTCAGATTGAAGAAAAGGATGAATGGGTGATTGACAATGGATGCTCTCATCATATGACTGGTGATAAAAGCAAGTTTGTTAGTTTGGAAAGATATGAAGGTGGAATTGTGGCATTTGGAGACAACTTAGCTTGTAGAATTCGTGGCAAAGGATCCATCTCTTTTGATGGTAAGAATAACACTAATGATGTTCTATATGTGGAAGGATTGAAGCACAATCTTCTAAGTGTTGGGCAGTTGGTTGACAAGGGTTATGATCTCTGATTCAAGGATGGAAAATGCATAATCTTGGAAAGCTCCAGAACTAAAATTACATTTGGTACTCAGATTAGAGGTAACATCTTTCATTTAAGTAGTTCTGGTAAAATTTGCTTAATTGCTCAGGTTGATCAGAGTCGGCTCTGGCATAGGAGAATGTGTCATGTGAATTTTGATAACATTGTCAATATAAGTTCCACTCAGGTTGTAAGAGATCTTCCAAGACTTGTGAAACCTGCTAATAGCATGTGCAGAGAATGTAAATTGGGTAAACAGAACATAACTTCATTCAAGAGTAAAGAACAATCTTCAAGTGGATTGTTGGAACTTGTGCATACTGATCTTTGTGGTCCTGCTAGAATTAGGAGTGTGCAAGGAGAGATATTTTATGTTGTTGATTGATGATTACTCCCGGATGATGTGGCTAAACTTGTTGAAAGAAAACTTAGAAGCTCTTGACAAATTTAAAGTGTTCAAGGTCATGGTGGAGAATGATATTGGTGTGAAGATAAAGTGTCTGAGATCTAATAGAGGTGGAGAGTTTACCTCCAGTGAGTTTGATACATTCTGTGAAAAGCATGGAATTAAAACATAGTTATCTGCTCCTAGGACTCCTCAGTAGAATGGAGTTGTAGAAAGAAAGAACCGGACCATTCAAGAAGCTTCTAGGACCATGATGATGGAAGTAAATGTTCCACAAGTCTATAGGAGAGAAGTTGTGAGTACTGTTGTCTACACTCTTAACCAGGTGCAAATCAAAGGCAATTCTCATAAGACCCCTTATGAACTATGGTTTGGTCATCCTCCTACTATGAAGTATTTCAGAGTTTTGGTAGTAAATGCTATATCAAAAGAGATGAGGATCTAGGCAAGTTTGATGCAAGAAGTGATGAAGGAATATTTCTGGGTTACTCAACTCAAAGCAAGGCATATCGGTGCTTCAACAAGAGATTGAAAAAGATTGTTGAAAGTGCTAATGTCATAGTTGATGAAAGTAAAGAAGGACATTCAAGGTCTTGCAGATATGATTCAGATGATCAAGATGAAATTCAAAATCAAGGAAGGAAAGTTCAAACCCAGACTCAGATCCAGATTGATCTGAAAAATCCATTGACTCAAGAGGATAGTGCAGATGTTGAGGAACAAGCTCAAGAAACAGAGGTTCAAGCAAATCAAAAAACTCCCAGGTATGTAAGGTTGAATCATCCTGAAGATCAGATCATATGAGATATAAACAAAGGTGTTTGAACTAGGAGAAGAATTGTTGAAGATCAAGAGGAGATTTGTTTGATTTCAAAGATTGAACCAAAATCAGTAAGTGAAGCTTGCAATGATGAAAATTGGGTAAAAGCAATGGAAGAAGAATTAATGCAAATTGAAAAGAATCACACTTGAGATCTTGTTCCTAGACCTGAAGACAAAAATGTGATTGGAACTAAATGGGTCTTCCAGAATAAGCTAAATGAAGATGGTGAAGTTGTAAGAAACAAAGCAAAGTTGGTATGCAAAGGATATTCTCAAGTGGAAGGAATTGATTTTGAAGAAACTTTTGCTCCTGTAGCAAGAATAGAAGTAGTTAGACTATTTCTTGCATTTGCTGCTTATAAAGATTTCAAGGTATATCAGATGGATGTCAAGTCAGCATTCCTAAATGGAGAGTTGGAAGAAGAAGTTGACATTGAGCAACCAGAAGGATTTTAGTTGTCTGATCAAAGAGATATGGTCTACAGATTGAGGAAAGCACTGTATGAACTCAAACAAGCCCCAAGAGCCTGGTATGCAAGATTAGATAAGTATCTGCTAAAATTAGGTTTTAGCAAAGGCACTGCTGACAGTAATCTTTACTTCAAGATTGATCATGAGCACATCCTAATTGTTGAGGTATTTGTTGATGATATCATTTTTGGTGAAGATGAGAGTATGTGCAAAACATTTGTTGATCAAATGCAAAGTGAATTTGAGATGTCAATGTTTGGTGAAATAAATTTCTTCTTAGGTCTGCAAATCATTTAGTCAGATAAAGGTATCTTCATATCTCAATCTAAGTATGTGAGAGAATTGTTGAAAAAGTTTGGAATGGAAGATTCAAAGCCAGTGGGTACACCTATGGTAACATGATTCAAGTTGAATAAAGATGATGACTCCCCTAAGGTAAATCAGAAAAGGTATAGATCAATGATTGGAGCACTCCTCTATCTAACTCAGACCAAACCTGATATCATGAATGTAGTTGGACTTGTTGCTAGATTTCAAGGTGATCCTAGAGAATCCCATGTGGTAGTAGTCAAGAGAATTTTTAGATATCTCCAAGGAACACTTGATTATGGCTTGTGGTATCCAAAGGACAATGACTTCATTCTTCATGCATATACAGATGTTGATTGGGCGGGAGACGTGGATGATAGGAAAAGTACTAGTGGTAGTGCATTCTTCTTGGGAAGGAGATTGGTTTCTTGGATGTGCAAAAAGCAAGAGGAAATATCTTTGTCTACTGCAGAGGCAAAGTACATAGCAATAGCAAGTAATTATACTCAAGTTTTGTGGATGAAGCAAATGTTGAAGGATATTAGAATTATGTTTGAGGAGCCTGTTACAATCTTCTGTGATAATTCAAGTGCAATAAACATCTCCAAGAATCCGGTGTTGCATTCAAAGACAAAGCACATATCCATCAAGTTTCATTTCTTGAGAGAGAAGGTAAATGAGAATGAAGTCAGATTGGAGTTTGTTTCTTCAAAGGATCAAATTGCAGACATATTTACCAAGCCTCTGCCTAAGGACACCTTTGAGTATCTCAGAGAGAAGTTAGGGGTTATTCCCCCTCCTGATCAGAACTAAGATGCACTAGGATGCATCAGTCCGGTGAAATTCATAATCATATCTTGTGATCCGGATTGATGTTAAGGAGATACTACTCAGAGGGAGTAGTTAGTATGCAAATTATTGGAGATTAGTCTGAAACAAAAAGGGGGAGAAAAGATTACAAATATGTTCCCTTTGCCATTGATGTCAAAGGGGGAGAGAAGTCATGTGAAAAACTAGTTGCTGATGAAAGAGGGAGCAATGAAGAAAGTGGTTGCAGAAGTAATAAGAAAAAGGGGGAGAAGTTCTTGTCTTGATGGTTGAATCAGTTTGTCACATCATATGTTGCCATCAATGACAAAGGGGGAGATTGTTGCAAATATGTGCCTATGCAGTGTCGTCATTGATGCCAACATATCCTTGTTGCCATTGGTGTCAACTGTATCCTATTTTGTTGCCTGGTTAGAAGACTAGAATGTTGAGGATATTGAGAAAATTAATAAAGATCAATGTATGTGGACCATATGGCTATGTAGAGGATTTTCTGAAGTAGCTCCAATTAAGAGTTGAGAGGTCCACATGAAGATCTGAAGAAGTTGTGGCCATCTGAGTAGAACTAGTTTTTACAATGTTAAGAAGAAACAGAGTGACAGGAAATGGGTCTGGATTGCTCCGTAAATGAAAAATTATGATCTGCGAATCTAGAGGCATGTTTGGGAAGTCAGTGTGTATCCTCAACTCAAGTGGTTAGTGGTTTGGAGGTCCGCAAGTAATCCTTCTAGTTTGACAGTCATGGAAAATAGTGTTCTTGAGGTTCCGAATGAAGATGCAAGTGATTCCGATGAGTTGGAGAAGTGCGGATGTTCTTGTTGAGTTTAATATCATTGTGGAGGTCTCTGGATCATGTGACTATTGTGTTAAAGGTCTGCATTGAAGATTGAGCTCATTGATGAAGATTTCCTTCTTGGTGTTGTTGTTCTTCCCAGTCTTGACCAACCGGATGATTCAAGTGTGTTACAGATGATCTAAGAGCATTTCTCTAAAGTGAGGCATGTTGTTTAAGAAAGATTCAAGTCTCAGCTATGTTTTGCTGACAATATAGTGATCTGCATTAAGTCAAGCTGATCTTGATGTTCATTCCAAGGTTGATGAAGCATATAAATATTTGTGGATGAGTTGTTGAATGTTGTCCTTGTACGAAAATGATAAAATTCCAAGAGAGGTACAGAGGCAGAGCAAAGAAGAGGAGCAAAAGAACAAGAGCAATAAAGGATGAATATATAGAGAAGAAATGTTTGGGGGACAGAGGAGAAGTTTGTGAGCTTTCAATGAGACTGAACTAGGCATAAAGGAGATGCAATTTCTCAGTTCATTTCTCTGTGTTAAACATAAATTCTTGTAGGCAATAAGCCTCTCTGAGCAGTGAGCCCAAAGGCATGTGCCTTCCCTTTTTATTTTAAGTACTTTTAACAGGGTACAAATCTTGTGGGTTAACCCCCACCGTGGTTTTCCCTTAACCGGGTTTCCACATTAAAAATTTTGGTGTTATGTATGTTCACGTGTTGATGGTTCATGCTTTAATGTTTACATCATTAATTTGTTTGTAAATGGTAAAGAAGAATTAACTGCATCAAGTGTTAAAGTTTTGGGACAACTGATTCACCCCTCCCCCTCAGTTGTTCAGCCTAATTCCAACAGTCCCAACTATTCAGGATGATGTATATGATGAAGAGATGGAGTTTTCTATTTTTCATGAGCAAGATATTCATATGGACACTATACTGGAAGCTACTGCATGTAAGGAGAATATGGTGGAAGATGTTGAGAGAACACAAGATATGTGTAGTGGATGGTTGCAGAGAGCAAAGGAGGCAAAATTGTTGGTTGTTCAAGCAAGACAACATTTACAGCAGGTCAAAGAATGTGTCAACCAGCTGGGTCATGTACAACAACAAAGGGAGTTATACTTTGGATCTCTATTTCTTCCAAAGGAAGAATGCATGGAAGTTGAGCAAGTAAAGGAAGAGCCTTTTGAAGCCATAGATAAGGATGAAATGGCTAAGCATGCACTTAAAGTTGTATCCACACATGAAGCAGAGATGGAGGTTTTTGTCGTTCAACAAGATACTCACTTATCTAAAGATTAACAGGCTTGTATAGATGATGAATTTATTGACTCTTCCCTTTATGTTGATCATGACCACAAGGTGGAAATGGAAGTGTTTACTTTTGATAAAAGTATGTACTCTGTTGAGGATAAACAAGTTTCAAATATTCATATTGATATAACAGAGGATGGTATTGATATCCATAAGAATGAAGATTTTGATAATGAGCTTTACTTTGAACCTTTCAAGCCTTTTTCTGAAGCATCCCAAGAGGAATATAATGATGTAGGTGTCAAGAAAAATAATGAGGATGTTACTAAGAGTGAGCTCCTTCAGCCAGCTAGTCATGATAACTATAAGTATGATCAAGTATTAGTTGTTTATAATCACCTATCAAAGCATGCTTTGTAGATCTTTTCAGGGTTGAAACAACAATATTCAACAAAGCAAGTGGAAGTATTGCTTGTGCCTGAGTATCACATGTTCAGTACAGTGGGTGTCTCATTGCTTGAGAGGGCACGTTCCAAATACAGATTCACTAATTTAGTATGACTCTTTTACTTATTTTGATCTAAAGGCATGTGATGAAGATAATCTACAGTCATGGACATCAAAAATATATCAAGATAACTGTAGATTTGCTAAGAAAGTAAAAGGTGAAATTAGTAGAGGCACAACTAACAGTAAGATGAAATGTTGTAGTCAACATGGTGTTTCCAAATTTGACCTAAAATAGTTTGATGAAAACAGAGTATTTGACAGAGGAGAATGCTAGTTTTTTTATTTTTGGGGGCCTGGGGCCACCCAATCAAGTATGAAGATATGATTTTAACCCAAGATGGAGCATTTACATAGCTACCCAATGGATCTGGCACATGGTCAATCCCAGAGATAACTGGAATCTCACCATGCCCCGAACATGAGCCACTGTTGGCACCCTCAAATTTTGCAAATTTGAAGTGCCTATATCCTCTCGATGTGTCGACAGAGGCTAGGTCGACATGCTGCTCAATCTACCCTGGAGCCCACCTTCACCGATTAAAATCTTGTAACCCAGAGATCATCTTGCAAATCCATATGGTAGGAAATTTTTTGGTGCATGTGATAACATGCCTATTCAGTTTCGCACACCCTAGATGAGCTTTGATGGGCTGTTTAATTCTTTTCTGATTGCAACCAGGCTAGATTTGGTGTTCCATAAATTTCCAAATCTCACAATTCTGAAGGCAACCCATTTCTCATTTTGGTCTCAAACTTCTCTAGTTCCAGTTTCATCAAAATCAAAGACCATACAATGCATTATTTTAATGTGTTCTAGTTGCGGCGGACACATCCGGCGGGCCGGTTTACAAAGAAGGTCCCAAAAATCTTTCGACAATGTGAGTTTTGAGGAAATGGGTATGTTCTAAATAATTAATAATGGACCTACATAAATTTTCACATCCTTTGGATATCCCGTGTGCCCGCGGTGAAGATGAATTGTTTGCCAGCGGAGTAATTAAATAATTGTCATTTTTCCTAAGTTGCCAAACGCATTTTTAAAAGAAAAATATTCACATATTTTAATTGGCAAGCATAAACTGATAAATGTCTTAATAAATATTTTTATAATGTTTATATATTATAAAATGGAAGGCAAAGGAAATAAAGTTCAATTTTAAGCTTGTCACAGCATCACACAAGCTTATTGCCTTCTCCCCTACAGCTGTGCGACGATGTGATATGCCATTTCCTGAGTAGATTTTGGTCTATAATCTTCTTTGCAATGAAGGTTAGCACATTTTGATCTCTAGGGAGGTTTCTTCTGAGCATTCTAGGCAAGTTTTGAGTAGAGAATTTTGGATGAGTAGTTGTTGTTCACGTTTTTGGCTTTCTAGCAAATTTTTGGGGTCCATTTGAGCTCAGAATTGATGATTCATGGTCTGAATTCATCCATTGACCATTCCTATTGCCTGAGAGGTAATTTTGTTCATGTCTGGGATGGATTTTGACTGCCAGAATGGCCAAAACTACCCCTACATCAAGGAAAATGACCCAACAATTGATGAATGAATTGAACAAGTATGGTCTGCATGGTTGCTGCATTTTATTTTCTGTACTTTTGAAAGGATGAGTGTGGTGGAGGGGCTCATTTTGTAGCATCGCACGACCCATTATGTCTCCCCTATTCTGATCTGCGACAGTGCGAAACAGTAGGGTTTGGAGGCAAATGGTTCCAAGATTTTTTTTAAAATTTTTGTCTCCTCCTCTAAGGTGTAATTTGTTATTGCTCCCAATGTCTGTTGGCGGTGGTTTATAATGAAAAACTCACCTAACTATCATGTTGTAATTAAATGTTGAGTACCATGTTCTATTGATAACTGAGAGGGGGGGTGAATCAGTTATCCTAATTATTTCTTCTTTCTGAACTTTCTTATTAATCAATGCAGCATTAATTTAAACAAGCAAACATAACCATGAAAATAGAGATACACATGACACAATATTTTTGACGTGGAAACCCTGTTAAGGGAGAAAACCACGGGGTGATTAACCCAAAGATTATTCTCTGTTACAAGAATAAGGAAATACAAAAATGGCACTTGCCAATTAGGGCTCACTGCCTAAGCACACTGCTCACAAGAGGCACACTGCCTACAAGAGACTCACTATCTACAAAATAGTGTTATACAATACTTGAATTGATTGGTAGCATCTGCAAATGCTGGAGTCCAGTTCCGGTTAGGTTCAGTATACTGATCTGCTGCACTTCATCTTTCCTCTTCCCTTAAGCTGCTTTCTTTCACATACCAGACCTTTCTTACTGCTTCTGCTTTGCTCTTCTACTTTTATTCGCACATCACTAACCACAACAACAACTCTCACAACTAAATCCATCGTGTATATATATCCGCACAAGTAATTTTATCACCTTTCTAGTCGGCACCCGGAATAGTCAATCTTTTCACTAATTCTGATCAGTCAGCTGAATCCTTGCACATCAAGTAATGCGGATCAAGTATATACTTGTAGAAATCATTAATCATGTCAGCCAAACATGATTCATGCCTTCATAACCTTTACCACCATCAGTAGCACATTTGGAAAGTAGTCTGATGTTCTGTCAGTCAGTTCTTCCTCTGTTCAAACTGTCACTCAGGAATCCGGTACTCATCTATCACCGGAGGCTAAATCCTTGGAATATACCACTCAAAGTAGTCCTCTTGACTTCCCCAAATCTGCACTTCACCAAGATACTTCCTCTAAGAGATCCGGACCTGTCTGTCGGACCTTGCCACATGCTCTGTTCTTGTTTACCAGACCACAACAATCTTCATTCTGACTTCCGGTAGAGACACACCATGTCCCGCGGATGTGTGGGATGAACTTTGTTGCCATCAATAACAACAATCATGAATCCATATAGTGTCTCTTGCCAACACGTTCTTGCATCTATAAAGGAACTAGTAGACTCACTTTGTAAGGTGGTTGAGAAGATTGGGAAGCTTTTGAGGAATGAATAAAAAAACTCCATCTTTGACTGGTTGCCCTAGTTTTGGTATTGTAAGTTTCATTTTCCGTGTGTTGTATGTATTTTTATGAGTAGTTTATCAGTTTTAGATTGTGTTAAATGAATAATGTTGGGGCATGTATTTCTATTTGATGTCTTGAGTGTTATCTGTCTCTCTTTTGAACTGAGTTACTAAGGGTATCAAAGTTCTTGAATGCACATTTGTTGTATTGCATATATGGTATCTTACCTCTGTTTAAGGAACATATTAAAAGTTTTAAATCAAATATGGAGAGGAATGTTTGATAGTAGGGATGTTTGTTTGAAGAGTCAATAGGAATACTTATTCTTGGGTGTTATTTGTAAGGCAGATGCAAGCTAAACCCTCTAAAATCTGTATGTGTGTTCTACTCATGGGAAATACTTTGCATGTTGAAGATTGACTCTGAACCCAAAGATAGGCACCAGTCAACAGTTGGACAAATTTTATGATTCAAACCCTAATCTTACAACCAAAAATATAAAAACAAAATCAATACATCATTTGAAAACTTTAGGATTTTAGGAGTAGGATTTTAGATACCATGTTCTCTAACCTACAAATGAACAAATACCCAAAGCTAGCCACTTTATAATCATCATACAGTTTTGGTTTGCACAGAAGAGAATATATCTGCTTAAGTATCAATACCTAGTTGAAGTCGAGATTTATTATATGGGTATTGAATAAGGGAATACCCCCTAGGTCTTGCAGATCCTGAAGTGCAGAGGAGATAGAGAGTCAGTCTCCTATTCGTTGGCCACTGACCTAAGGATCATGTGGATGAAAGATGGCTACTTTTTAGGGAAACTCAGACAGTCAGTTGGAAACACCAACATAGAGGATGAATATAAAATTAAAGAATATGAAAACAATGGCATGGAAAGGAGTGCTCTTCTAAATAGTCTTTCTGATTTTGGATTAGTGAAGATACTAATGAGCTACAAAAGTGCACATGAGATCTGGAGGAAGCTGGAAAGTATCTATGAAGGAGATGACAAGGTCAAGCAAGCAAAGATGCAAAATTTAAAGGCCAAGTTTCAAACCCTAAAGATGTCAGAGGATGAAAATATTGTAGGCTACATGTAGAGAGTGGATGAAGTTGTCAACTCCATCAATGGTCTTGGTGGAAAGCTGGAGGAAATTGAAGTGGTAAACAAGGTACTAAGAACTCTTCTAAAATCTTATAGTGCTAAAGTTTCTGCTATTCAAGAAACTCAAAATTTGGATAATTATTTTAGGGATCAAATGTTTGGTACTTTAACTACTTTTGAGATAACAGAATTTGGTCAAGATGATTCAAGAAAAGAAATTTCTTTTAAGGCTAACAAGACAGAAAAGAATGTTGAATCGGATCCAAATGACTTTGATGAAGTGGAAGCAAATTTTGTAAGCAGGTTGAAAAAGGGCTCTGGAAAATACAGAGGTAAATTACCCTTCAAATGTTGTAACTGTGGAAAAATAGGTCATTATGCTTCAAATGTCTAATCAAAATTCCAAATTACAAATACAAGATTAATAAAGGTAAATCATTCAAGAGAAGTTATTATGTTAAAGAAGATGATAGCATATCTAATGATGAAAGTAATGAATGCTTGTTCATGGCTTTGAATGTTGGAACTAATTCTGAAAGGAGTATGAAGGAAATTGCTCTGGAAATATAGCACAATATCAAAGGAGCTTTGGTAACTTCTTTCCATGCAAGAGAAGAGGACAACCACTGGTTAATTGATAGTGGGTGTTCAAATCATATGACAGCTAATAAGAACAAGTTTGTGAAGCTTGAGAAGTTTGATGGAGGTTTTGTTAAGTTTGGAGATGATGGATCTGCTAAGATCTGTGGAAAGGGTTCAATCAGTTTTAATGGAAAGCACAATATAGATGATGTTATTTATGTCAAGGGTCTCCATCATAATCTTCTAAGTGTAGGAAAAATGTGTAGCAGAGGATATAACCTTGTGTTTTAGGATGATGGTTGTGAAATCAGAAAAGAAAACTCTGGAACTCTAGTTGCTACAGGAACAAGGACAAAAGGAAATATATATTAGCTCAAAGGTGATAATGGTATGTGCCTTTTGAATCAAATTAATGAAAGTTGGCTATGGCATAGAAGAATGTGTCACATCAATTTTGATAGCCTAGTGAGGATCATCTCTACTCAAGCTGTGAGGGATCTACCAAGAAATACAAAGCCTATCAATGCTCTTGTAAGGAATGTCAGATTGGGAAGCAAACAAGGAAGAGTTTCAAGATCAAAGAGTATTCTACCACCAAACCTCTAGAGTTGGTGCATACAAATCTGTGCAGACCTACAAGAGTAGGAAGCTTTCAAGGTGAGAAGTATTTCATGTTGTTGATTGATGATTTCTCTAGAATGACTTGGGTAACTTTTCTCAAAGAAAAATCAGAATCTCTAGATAAGTTTAAAGCATTCAAGGTTATGGTTGAAAATGAAACTGATCTGAAAATCAAGTTTTTGAGGTCTGACAGAGGTGGTGATTTCACCTCCAATGAGTTCAATTGTTTTTGTGAAGATCATGGAATAAAAAGGCATTTGTCAGCCCCTAGGACTCCTCAGCAGAACGGAGTTGTGGAAAGGAAGAATAGGACAGTTCAGGAAGCAACAAGGACAATGTTGAAAGAAACAAATCTACTAGATATCTATTGGAGAGAAGCTATCCACACTACAGTCTACATACAAAATAGAGTGCAAGCAAGGGTCAATAGTTCAAAGACTCCATATGAACTATGGTATGGAAGAACTCCTACTGTAAAATACTTTAGAGTTTTTGGAAGTAAGTGCTGCATTAGGAGAGATGAAGAAAACTTGGGAAAGTTTGATACAATATCATATGAAGGAGTATTCCTTAGATATTCGACAAAGAGCAAGGCTTACAGGTGTTACAACAAGAGGCTGAAGAAATTAGTGGAAAGTGCAAATATCAAAGTTTAGTTCTAATAGAAGGATATGAATTTGATGAGACCACTTGCAGAGAAGAAGAAAGAGAAGAAGAAAAGGAAAAGGAGAAGCAAGTTGATGAAGAAGATGCTCCAAAAAGGATTCCTAAGACCCCCAAGTATATGCAGAAGAGTCATTTTGAAGATTAGATCAATGGAGAATAAGAACAAAGGTGTTTTTTAACAAGCAGAAGTATTGCTATGGCAGATGAATAGGTAAATTTGTGCTTATTGTCTAAAATAGAACCCAAAATAGTGACTGAAGCATGCAAAGAAGAGCACTGGATCAAGGCTATGGAAGAAGAATTGATGCAAATCGAGAAGAATCAAAGTTGGGAAGGTGTCCCAAGAACAGTAGACAAAATATGATAGGAACTAAATGGGTCTTCCAGAACAAATTAAATGAGAATGGAGAAATAGTTAGAAATAAGGTTAGGCTTGTGTGTAAAGGCTACTCACAAGATGAAGGAATAGATTATGAGGAATCATTTGCTCCAGTGGCAAGGCTGGAGGCCATTAGAATGTTCTTGGCCTTTGCATCTCATAAAGACTTCAAAGTTTATCAGATGGCTATAAAATCTGCATTCCTGAATGTAGAGTTGGAAGAAGAGGTATACAATATTAAACAACTGGAAGGATTTCAGTTGTCAGATGATCCAAATATGGTTTGCAAATTGAAGAAGGCATTGTATACACTCAAATAGGCTCCTAGAGCTTGGTATGCAAGGTTGGATAGGTACCTGTTGTAGCAAGGATTCAAAAAGGGCACTGCAGATAGCAATCTGTACTTCAAAGTTGAAGAAGATCAAATCTTGATTGTGGAAGTGTATGTTGATGATATAATCTTTGGAGGAAATGAAAGTATGTGCAAGAGATTTACAGAAGAGATGCAGAAATAATTTGAAATGTCAATGTGTGGAGAAATGAATTTCTTTCTTGGGTTACAAATCAATCAATTAGAAAAAGGTATTTTCATTTCACAATCAAAGTATGCTAAGGAAATGTTGAAGTTTGGAATGGAAGACTCCAAACCGGTATGTACTCCCATGACTACTAGATGTAAGTTAAGCAAAGATGATGAATCTCCTAAGGTTGATTATAGCAAGTATAGATCAATCATTGGTGGACTGTTATACCTGACTACTACTAGACTGAATATCATGCATGCAATTTGTCTTGTGGCTAGATTCCAAGCTGATCCCAGAGAGTCACATGTTTTAGCAGTAAAGAGGATATTCAGATACTTGAAAGGCACTCCAGATTTTGGCCTATGGTATCTTAAGGATACTAACTTCTCCTTGAGTGCATATACAGATGCAGATTGGGTAGGATGTACAGATGATAGAAGAAGTACAAGTGGTGGTGATTTCTTTCTTGGAAGAAGACTTGTCTCATGGTTAAGTAAGAAGCAGGACTCAGTGTCATTATCTACTGCAAAGGCAAAGTACATTGTAGCAGCATCTTGCTACACATAGGTGTTGTTGATGAAGCAGACATTCAAGGATATCAAAGTGTCATATGATGAACCTATTCCTATCTTATGTGATAATACAAGTGATATCAACATTTCAAAGAATCCAGTAATGCATTCAAGGACAAAGCATATTTCAATCCAGTATCACTTCCTAAGAGAGAAGGTTGTAGAGAATGAGGTGAAATTGGAGTATGTGCCTACCAGGGATCAAGTTGCAGATATCTTTACAAAGGCTCTTCCTAAGGATACTTTTGAGTATCTCTGGTAGAAGTTAGGGGTTATTGCCCCTCCTTTTAACTAGATACATAAGTGTGTGCATCTATCCGAGAAGTATTTCAAGATACATTCTTGCTCCTAGACTGATGTTGAAGGCTACCTCTCAAGGCGAGTAGGTAGTGATACTATTGGTTGGTACAGTCAGATGGAGTATATCTTATGACCCTAAGGGGGAGAGTGCAGAAAAGTGAGAGCACTAGAGATAGAGAAGGTACTTGCTGGTGTTGTAGTTGTTGCCCTTTGCCATTAATGTCAAAGGGGGAGAGAGTTGAAGTGATTGAAAAACCATTGTGCAGAAAGGTGTGTGAAGAGTAAGAGTTGCTTCTATCAGGGGGTATTACTGCTTGCAGAGCTGCTAATTGATTGCCTTAGGTCTTGATGGTTTTTCAAAAGATTTGGTGTTGCCATCAATGACAAAGGGGGAGATTGTTGGAAACTTGTTGGTGTTGTCATTGATGTCAACCTCCAGCAGATGGTTCACTTGGTTTCCAAGTGCTTTTGAGAAAATTTGAACAAAAAGGTGTGCAGTGTAATAGAGGTATGTTCAGTGTTGTGCTCAACATTTCTGCATATTTGAAGATATGCTTGTGCGGTTTGGAAGTATTGATCAGAGGTTTTCAAAGGTGTTATATCCAGAGTTTCAGGTTCTGGATCATGCGGAAGTGGAAGATGTGTTTGACAGAGTGTTTGCATGTATAGAAGACTGTCTGGGAGAAATGAGATTGCTTCACATTTCTTCGCGTTGAGGTTTCTTATCCCGTGGATCTGGGAATATGCTTATACTACCTATATCTACTTTCCCTTGATGTTTCCAGTGTTGGGGTGCTCCATAAGTTTAGTTCTTGTGTTGGTGATCAATAGTAGTGTATTTTGAGGTTGAGAATGAAGACATACTTTAGTTCAGGTGCTTGTGGCAGTGTTGCAGAAGGTTATAATGATGCTTGAATATTTTGAGAAGATGTGAGGATGTTTTGGATTACTTCTTTGTGGTTTGCATGATGATTTTGGTCTTGGAGAAGCATGGATGTGGTCGTTAGTTTAGGTTTGGCCAACCTAACCTACTAGCACTATTTGCGGAGGTACCTCGTGGATTGTGGATGTGATGAGTAGCATGATGATATAGATTTGAGTCTTAGTTAACCCTTGGCATGGTCCACTTTTACTTCTTTCCACCATGGAAGTGTTTAGTACTGACCTAATTGGTGTTGCATGTTTGAGCTACACACACCTCATTAAGACTGACCTAATTGAGATGGTTTTTGGTTGTGGATGGTATAAATACAAGATGAAGTTAAGTGGAGAAAAGTAGAGAAGATGATGTGAATGTGAATCAAGGGTGGTGAATTAAGTGTGAGCTTAAATTCTTATGACTCCCAGATGTAGTGAGCAAAAGGTGTCTACATTTTTAGTTTGCTTAAAGTTACTGGAGGTAATGAGCCAAAGGTTTTGGATGGCAAGAAGTGGCAGTGATGAATCTCTCCTGTTGCTTTGAGATAGTGAATATCTCTATAACAGTCTTCTTCTATTCTTCTCTCTTCGAGACAGTGAATCCTTTTGGCAGTGAGCCTTTCTTTTGGTAGTGAGCCTTTTCTTCTGGGTAGTGAGCCCTTGGCAGCAAGCCTATTTGATTTCAGTGTTTCTATTCATATATATGTGAGCTAATCCTCACTGTACTTTTCCCATCTTGGGTTTTCCACGTAAATCTAGTGTTCTTATGTGTTTGAATGTGTTTGCATTGATGCTTCATATGTTTACATTCTGCTATGCATATTAAGAGGTTGATGTTTGGGATTGCTTTGAGGGTTTAATGTTTTAATATACAACTAATTCACCCCCACTCTTAGTTGTCCTGTGCATTCTAACAATATTTACTCATAGTCAACAGTGAATAAGGAATATAATTTACCATAGTTCTAATAACACTCACACACACACTACGAACTAGTATGTTCTCTTTACTCCCTTATACAGTTCATTAGAGGCTTGTCATGGATATGATAGAGAACATTACATGATACATGACAAACATTCAAAACATTTAAGCATAGCCACCATAATATTAAAAAGGAACACAAAATGTGAAGAGAAGTCAATTCCAATGATAAGGCATAAAATGAGCTCAACTTCAACGATAAAACAAGTGTGACCATCAAATTCACAAGATAAACAAATATCAAAGTTTAGTGGATAGACTTACTCATAAAAAGCATAATAAATCAATGCTGGCCCTTACAAATATTTAGAGAATTCATCAAAATTGAAAGAAAGTATCAAATTTTTGAAGTTTCACATTACATGAACTACATGACTAATTATAGCCACAAGCAAGGGAGTACAATGCTACGCTACACTTGGATTTCAAAATCCAAGGCAATTAAGAGTACATTCTCAAGAAACACCAAACAAATGAGTCTTCTAATACTCCAATCAAGACATGAAGCATTAGATCATTTTCATTTATCCAAATAGAACATAAATGAGGCTATTAAGCAATTGAAGCTTCATCCCATTTAAGGGAACTACAATCATTAGGCAATGACGAATGTAGTCACACACTAGAAATCATCTAGTAAACCAAGATTGAGCTAGGATAAAATTAGGCTCATAAGCCAAGATATGGGAGAGGAGCAAGTAGTCGAGTGGGATCCAATTTTTGATATAGTAATCATGGGTATAGGATTTAGTCTTGCAAAATATTTATTCTATATATTGTAAATAATTATTCCAGATGTAAATAAAAAAATGACCAAATGTTTGTCAATATTGGACCATTATGTGATGACTTGAGAACTTATGAATGTCACATAAAAATCATAAATAGATTCATTAACAAGTGTAATAAATATTTTTTTTGCTTTATATAAAATATCATAACTATCTCCTAGATAAGTGTATCATTTATTTTAAAATAATGTGCTCATCTAAACAAATATTGTTATATGTGGACAAATACTATATTTATGTGTATAATTATTAGGGTGGCAATGTACATGCATTGGAATACTTCATTATTATATCTCTCCTATGACAAATGTACAAGGTAAGTACAACAAATACCTTGTATTTTGTCATAAAATATAAAAGGTTGTCAAAAAGTTTAATGATCATTTAAAGTTGAATATAAGTTGTACTTTATAATAATACATAGTATTTTATTACACTAATAAGAGTTCCCTTAGTGAGGAGCACTAGATGAAATACATAGCTCAATGGTCTAGATTAAAAGGACTACCATTCAAAGTCAATCTTGTCCATTAGTTGTTTCAAATTATACCATAAATTATAAAAAACAAAATAAATAAATTAATATCTAATTGTGACATCAAAACTTTAAATTTTAAAATTCTTTAACATTTGGATGAAATATGATAAGCCCTCACACATGCCATAAATATCTCAATGAAGGCAGTTCAAAACTTGCAGTGTGATGATCTGATATTACATCATCTAGAAGATTAATTAGCTTGCATTAATTGACATGACATGCATGTCTTAAATTTCTTTTACCAGCTTTGAGAAATATACAATGAAATCTAAACCCCTGTAGAATCCTCTACCTGCACGCCACAATCTTGAGCCTAAAAATTAATACTTCTACCATTATTGGTCTCACAAGTGGAGGAAACTGGATGTAATACTCCTGTTTTGATAAAACTCACAAATTTAATCTAGACATAATAATCCATGCATACCTTCAATACCAATGGTATTAACAGTCAATGTCACTTTGGGTCTCCCATATTGCTGCTGCTTAGAACTAGATGGATCAAAATTCCTCCCCTGCAGCTGCTACTACATACCAAATCCCATGTTGTATTCCATCAAAACATAAGTTGGAGCCCTACCATTCTACACGTAGTGAGATGAAATTCTAGAATTCGGAGGTAGCCCTTATCTATATAATTGACTACAAGAAGAGTGGGCGTCTGCATTCACATGCATTGAGATGGACATGGAGAACTATGAGAAGTTGGAGAAGGTGGGAGAGGGAACAAAGGGGAAAGTGTATAAGGCCAAAGATAAGAGTATGAGACAACTTGTTGCTCTCAAGAAGACTCACCTTGAGATGGATGAAGAAGGAATACATCCCACTACACTTCATGAAGTCTCTCTACTTCAAATGCTCTCTACCAGCATTTACATTGTCAAGTTAGTCCTCCAATCATGCCATTCTATGGATTTTCTGTTGGTTATAATATTTTTTGGGAGGGAAAAGGCTTTAATATCAGACACACTTTTGAAAGCAATAAAGTCCTGTCAAAATTTCCTTCTCTACTATCACATCTCAGACTTTGATGCTTTTTGAACTTACTTTATGTGAAACTAAATTATGGATGATTATGTGTGGTTGAATAAATATTATTTTATTTTGAAAGATGGAATAATTAAATGATTAATTTATTATGGAAAAGCTGAAATGGAATGAATATTATTTTATTCAAGTTATTTTGGAATGATAAATTATGGTGCTTCAGCTATTTGGGCACTAACCTATTAATGGGAAATCTGAGTTTTCATGAGTTGGAGGTTGTCGAAGACAAGGGTGTGGTTAAGGTAGAGGAGGTTAGCAGCCTGGCAGGGTTAGGATGGAGTGGTCTCTCTCACACACACAACACTTAGAATCATATAGATGTATTAGAATTACATTATATTGCTTCTTATTTTATAGTTAGTTATTTAATTAATTGGTGGTTAAAATTAAATGCTCATAGCAAAATAGAGTAAATAGTTTTAAATTATTTCTTGATTTTATTTGAAGAATGAAATTATTATTATTAATTGTTTTATAGATAATTGTGATGCAAACTAATAAATCATGTTTATTATTTAATATTAGTTTTTGATAAAAGAAAGCATGATTTAGAAAACAAAACAATGTGAAAGAAAACAAAAGAAAAATAGAAAAAATAAGAGGAAGAAAATAATAAGAAGAGGAAAGAAACTCTCATTAGCACACATAAGTTTTCAATTTGTCTTCCAATATTCATTCTGGGAAATTAGAAAGAAAACATAGAGATTAATTCAAAAACATAGAAGTTTCCACAATATTCAATCTAAAGAAAAGAGAGCACAGAAAAGGATTTCAGGATCGGACAAAGAGAAGCCTTTGAAGAGCAAAGGAAGGGAGTAGAACAGTGAAAACTCATCTACAGGAAAAGCATTTTTCAGGTTTTCATCCAAATCATTACACCCAATTGTGTGAGCAAAGATCAAATGGATGATTTCTGTTGTTATTAATATTGTTGATTGAAATTATTGTATGTTTACTGTGTAAATATTAATATTTTCCTATGAATTTTTATTGTAATTACTATAAAAAGATATATTACACTATGTTGAATTCATATTGTATATGTAAATATATATTTATGTCAGACACAATGCTATCGAAAGCCGTATATGTATGTATATCTACTGTTGTAATTATACAATGTATATATCTCATTCCTGAATAAATATATGTATGTATTAATATTCTATTGTTATAAATATATTTACAGTGATACTGTAGTATATATATTATATGATGTATATAAATCTAAATCATAAAATACAGCGATTTAAAATATTGTATATACCATATATATCTATATATATAATTGGCATGATGGATGATAAATTTTCTGTGTCTATTTTAAATTGCTTATCAGCGATCAAATTGTATTAGCATAGAATTTAATTTCAAAATTCATAAAACTAAAGGAACGACACTAAGGCCAAATCACATATTTGGCACCATGGTTGGGGCCGACCCACGAGAGTCGTCCCCATACCAGCAGTGAACCTTAATAATGGTCGTCGACCCTTTATATACTTGAAACTGTTATTTTAGATCCTTCAAATTTTATGATTAGTGTTATAAATTATAAATAGCTAGTATTATGTAATACTCATTGACACATTTGATGTCGATCACTGTTTTATTTAATCATATATATATATATATATATATATATATATATATATATATATATATATATATATATATATATATATATATATATATATATATATATATATATATATATAT
Organism: Cunninghamia lanceolata; assembly: GCA_027924645.1. NCBI lineage: Eukaryota > Viridiplantae > Streptophyta > Pinopsida > Cupressales > Cupressaceae > Cunninghamia > Cunninghamia lanceolata. The sequence continues at coordinate 16,243,636 of BSBN01000021.1, read as the reverse complement.
ATATATATATATATATATATATGTCCGTGTATATTGATAGTTGTATGAGGTTGGGTTAAAAAAAATTATAGGTAATTCACATTCTATATAATACACGATTGTTTCTGAATAAGATCCGTCGACTGTATACTTTGGAATATGTATAAACAACACTACAGTATTCTAATAATCACTATATATATAGTTTATTACTGAGAAATCTTCATTGTTGTAATATATGTGTGTGTGTGTGTGTGTGTTCGATTTGGATGCCGCAAAAGATATATATATTATTTTATATTATTGCAACTGTCATAAATAGAACTATTATATAAACTTGTTGATTAAGAATTTCTTATATAAAAGATTAAATTTGACAAACCAAGCATTATATCAAAACCACACACACACACACACACATTCATATATATTTATCAATACATACTTGCTGAAATTTGTTTGGACTTGCTGTTTAAACATCACTACAGTATTCTAATAATCACTATATATATATGGTTTATTATTGAGAAATCTTCATTTTTGTAATGTGTGTGTGTATATCTGTGTTCGATTTGGATGCCGTAAAAGATATATATATTGTTGCAACTGTCATAAATGTTAGACTTAGGGCACACAATTGAGAGGGGGGGTGAATCAGTTGTGCCAAACTTTCTCCAATTTACACACTTAAAACTTCTTGGTGATTAGCAGTATATTAAACATGAAACATAATGCATTCAAATCAAAAGCAGAAACTCAACAACACATAAGACACCAAGATTTTGACGTGGAAAACCTGGTTAAGGGAAAAACCACGGGGTGATTAACCCAAGAATGTATTCTCTGTTAGAAGAATAGAAAGAACAAATGGCGCATGCTAATTAGGGCTCACTGCCTGAGCACACTGCTCACAAGAGGCTCACTGCCTGCAAGAGACACACTGTCTACAAAGAAATCAGTATTACATACATGAACTGGAGAATAGCATCTTCACCATGCTTGAATCAGTTCCATTAAAGCCCAAAAACTTCTACTCTGCCTTTCGCTCTCTTCTTTGCTACCACACTCTCATCTCCACAAGACACCCTTTGGAATGACTTCACAATCCCTTATTAATACAAGGCATCAACTTACGAACAATCATCTAAGTCGGCAAACACTTATAGATCATCCGGAAGACATGTAATACATCCGGTCAGCCAGTCTCAAGAACACCAACATTCGGTGGTTATTCATCAAATCCAAACTCTAACTTCAATGCGGACCGCCAACATGAACTAGACATGATCCAAAGATCACCACAACCTTTCCTAAGTCACCAAGAACATCTGCACTTCATCAACTTACTGGAATTCTTCTCTCCTTCATCTGGAACTTCAAGAACACAGTCTGTCATCACTGTCACAAAGGATTAGGTGCTTTTGGAGCTCCAAATCACAAAAAAATCTATTTGATGCTTCTAAAGGACTTCATCAACACTCCCTCCAATCTGCAGAATGGGATGATGTACTTCTGGAGCTCACCGGACCTATATGTGAGACTCTGTCACCTCTAAACACCTGCCAGAACCGGTTCTATTTGAGTGACCATAACTTCTTTAGATCTTTATACGGACCTCTGAAAACATGACTGGAGTACCTCAAGACTTATATCTACAAACCCTTTAAACCGTATCCTCTAATCCTTAACCTATCTTGCACTTTTACCTTATTGTCATCACTGTTCTTCACTGTTCATGATTAAGACTAATTTTCTCAATATTCTCAGCACACAGCTCATCCAATCCTTCTCATTAATGCAACATGAGTATGTTGACATCAATGACAACACTGGTTAGACCCATACTTGCAACAATCTCCCCCTTTGTCATTGATGGCAACATATGATGTGAAAAACCATCAAGACAAGAACTTGCCCTTATTGACACAACTCCCCCTATCAGAAACAACCCTTCACATGTCTTCTCTTCCTTTACTGCTCCCCCTTTGACCACCAACCACTTGTTTTTCACATGTCTTCTCTCCCTCTTGACATCAATGGCAAAAGGCTCATACTTGCAACTTCAATACTTCAGAATCATACCTGCTGCTCCCCCTGAGTAGCAGCTCCCATCAATTCGGATCACAAGATATGACTGTGATATCCACCAGACTGATGCACATCAGTGCATCCTAGTTCATCATCGGAGGGGCAATAACCCCTAACTTCTCCCTGAGATACTCAAAAGATTCCTTGGGAAGAGGTTTAGTAAAGATATCTGCAATCTGATCCTTTGAGGGCACAAACTCCAATCTGACTTCATCCTTGTTCACTTGTTCTCTCAGAAAGTGAAATTTGATAGATATATGCTTAGTCTTAGATTGCAACACCGGATTCTTAGAAATATTTATTACGCTTGAATTATCACATAAGATTGTGATAGGCTCGTCATACTCTACTTTGATATCTCTTAGGATCTGCTTCATCCACAAAACTTGAGTGCAACTACCTACTGCTGCAATGTATTTTGCTTTAGTTGTAGACAGAGATATTGCCTCTTGTTTCTTGCTTAGCCAAGAAACCAATCTTTTTCCCAAAAAGAATGCTCCACCACTGGTACTCTTCCGGTCATCCACATCTCCTGCCCAATCTGCATATGTATATGCATGAAGAGAAAAATCATGATCTTTGGGATACCATAGACCATACTCAACTATCCCTTTTAGATATCTAAAAATCCTCTTGATTGCCATGACATGAGATTCTCTGGGATCAGCCTAGAATCTAGCAACAAGACCAACAGCCTGCATTATATCTGGTCTAGTTTGAGTGAGATACAACAATCCACCAATCATTGATCTATACTTTGTCTGGTCTATCTTAGGAGAGTCATCATCTTTGCTCAACTTACATCCAATTGCCATGGGAGTATTCATTGGCTTTGAATCTTCCATCCCAAATTTCCTCAACAATTATTTCACATATTTGGTCTAAGAAATGAAGATTCATTTCTTTGTTTGAGTAATTTGCAGACCCAAGAAGAAATTCATTTCACCAAGCATAGACATCTCAAACTCACTTTTCATCTGATTTGCAAAAGTTTTACACATACTATTTCTTACTCCAATGATGATATCATCAACAAATACTTCAACAATTAGGATGTTTTCATGATCAATTTTGAAATATAAGTTACTATCAGTAGTACCTTTGTTGAAACCAATCTTTAAACGACGCTTATCCAATCTTTCATACCAAGCTCTTGGGGCTTGCTTCAATCCATACAGTGCCTTCTTCAACTTGCAGACCATATCATCATGATCAGACAATTGAAACCCATCTGGTTGCTCTATATACACTTTTTCTTCCAAGTCACCGTTTAGAAAAGCAGACTTGACATCCATCTGATATACTTTGAAATCCTTGAAGGTAGCAAAGGCAATAAATAATCTGACTGCTTCAATTCTTGCCACCGGAGCAAAAGTTTCTTCAAAATCAATTCCTTCTATTTGAGAGTAGCCCTTGCAGACCAATCTGGCTTTATTTTTGATTACTTCACCAACTTCATTCAGTTTGTTCCAGAAGACCCATTTGGTTCCAATCACATTCTCGTTTCTAGGTCTGGGAACAAGATCCCAAGTGTGATTTTTCTCTATTTGCACCAGCTCTTCCTCCATTGCTTTAGTCCAGTTTTCATCATTGCAAGCTTCCTTCACTGTCTTAGGTTCAATCTTAGAGATCAAACAATACTCTTCTGAATCTTGAGCAATTCTCCTTCTTGTTAAAACTCCTTTGTTTTTATCACCTATGATCTGATCTTCAGAGTGGTTCAATCTTACATACCTGGGAACTTTGGGAGTTTCTTGCACTTCTAATTCTTGATTAGGCTCATTATGATTCATCTCTTCTCCCTGAATTACCGGATCTGTTTGATTCTGAGTACTGGAAGGGGTTTGGGCTCATTGAATCAGAACACCATTCTGATCATCATCATCATATTCATAAAATCTTGAAGGTTTCTCAATTCCTTCATCAACCTTCACATTTGTACTTTCTATCATCTTTCTCAGTCTCTTATTGTAACACCGGTATGCTTTGCTTTGAGTAGAGTAACCCAAGAAAATTCCTTCATCACTTCTAGCATCAAACTTTCCTAGATCTTCATCTCTTTTAATGTAACATTTGCTACCAAAAACTCTGAAATACCTTACAGTAGGAGTGATACCAAACTAAAGTTCATAAGGAGTCTTACCAGTATTGCTTCTGATTTGAACTTGATTGAGAGTATAGACTGCAGTGCTGACAGCTTCTCTCCAATAGATATGAGGAACATTAGCTTCCATCATGATGGTCCTAGAAGCTTCCTGTATGGTCTGGTTCTTTCTTTCCACTACTCCATTCTGCTGTGGAGTCCTAGGAGCACACAACTGTCTCTTTATTCCATGTTTCTCACAGAACTCTATGAACTCACCGGATGTGAATTATCCACCTCTATCAGACCTCAGACATTTGAACTTCAATCCGGTTTCATTCTCTACCATAGCCTTGAATATTTGGAATTTCTTAAAATCTTCTGATTTCTCTTTCAGAAAAGTTACCCACATCATCCGGGAATAGTCATCTATTAGCAGCATGAAGTATCTATCACCTTGAATACTCCTGGTTCTTGCCGGACCACAAAGATCAGTGTGAACTAAGTCCAATAATCTGGTAGAAGACAGTTCCTTGCTTTTGAATGTGACTCTGCTCAGCTTACCCAACTGACATTCCTTGCACAAGTTGTTAGTATATTTCACCAATTTTGGAAGATCTCTTACAACCTGAGTATTGCTTATCTTGATGATATTATAAAAATTCACATGACACATCCTTCTATGCCATAACCAACTCTGATCAACTTGAACAAATAAGCAACTTTTACCAGTACCAACCAAGTGGAAGATATTACCTTTAGTTTGAGCACCGGATGCAATCTCTGTTCCAGAATTTTCAAAGATTTTGCATTTTCCATCCTTGAACCAGAGATCATAGCCTTTGTCCACCAATTGTCCAACACTAAGAAGATTGTGCTTCAAGCCTTCAACATATAGAACATTACCAGTTTTGTTTCTTCCATCAAAAGAAATAGTTCCTCTTCCTCTGATTCTACCAGCAGAATTATCACCAAACTTTACTACTCCTCCTTCATACCTTTCCAAATCTATGAACTTATTTTTGTCACCGGTCATATGGTGAGAGCAACCACTGTCAATGACCCAATCATCCTTTTCTTCAACTTAGGCAGCCAGAGCTCTTTCTACAACTTTATGATTGACAGATACAGAGGATATTGGTTCTTCTTCTTTGATGGCAATAAACACCCATTCATTTCCTGATTTGTTTCCAGTCTCTGATTCATCATCTATTACTCCTTCATTATCATCTTCTTCATGAACATAGTAACAATTCTTTTGGAACCTTGATCTGTTGGGATTTGGCTTTGAAAATCTTTCCGGATACCTTGAGGCAAAATGACCAATCTTATTGTAGTTAAAACATTTAAAGGGCAATTTTCCTTCATACTTACCAGATCCTCTTGGCAGTCTCTTTTCAATGAGGGCTTCAAGTTGAGCAGTTTCTACTTCTTCTTCTTCTAGGTCTTGTCTTGCTTTCTCATACCATGACAGTTTCCTTGATGAGTTCTCTCTCGGATCAAATCTTTATTTACCTTTCATAGAGGCACTGGCTTTGAATGCAGATTCAGTCTTGGGGGAATCATCTCTAAACTCGGTCATTTCAAATGCAGCCAGTTTGCCAACCAATTGGTCTCTTGTGACAGTTGTATGGGCTCTGAATTCATCAATGGCAGCAACCTTGATTTTGTAAGAGGCAGGAAGGGATCTGAGGATTTTGCCAACAATCTCATTTTCATCCAAGACTCCACCAGCATTTTTGATTCCACAAACCAGCTCATTTACTCTTGGCATAAAAGTAGTAATATTTTCATCATCTCTCATCTTCAGTCTTTCAAATTTCCCTTTTAGACTTTGTAACCTTGCACATTTAACATACTGGTCTCCTTCATGCAAAAGTTCCAGTTTATTCCAAATCTCAAAAGCAGTTAGTAGGTCAATAACATTTGAGAGCTCTGAGTCAGATAATGCGCTTAGAAGAGCCTCTTTGGTCCGTAGATTATTTTCAGCATCTGTGAGTTCATTTAGGGTTGTCAGACCACCCTGTGGGGGTACATACGCTTTTGTAACCATGGACTAGTACGCCATTCCCATACACTGCAAGTGACATTTCATGCGACCTTTCCAAAGAGCAAAGTTGGTTCCATCAAACTTCGGACTATCCTTCTTGTAGGATGACATCCTGGGTCTCCTCAAGCAGTTAAGCCCGTTTTAGAGGAACTTGGCTCTGATACCAATTGTTAGACTTAGGGCACACAACTGAGAGGGGGGGGTGAATCAGTTGTGCCAAACTTTCTCCAATTTACACACTTAAAAATTATTGGTGATTAGCAATATATTAAACATGAAACATAATGCATTCAAATCAAAAGTAGAAACTCAACAACACATAAGACACCAAGATTTTGACGTGGAAAACCCAGTTAAGGGAAAAACCACGGGGTGATTAACCCAAGAATGTATTCTCTGTTAGAAGAATAGAAAGAACAAATGGCACATGCCAATTAGGGCTCACTGCCCTGAGCACACTGCTCACAAGAGGCTCACTGCCTACAAGAGACACACTATCTACAAAGAAATCAGTATTACATACATGAACTGGAGAATAGCATCTTCACCATGCTTGAATCAGTTCCATTAAAGCCTAAATACTTCTGCTCTGCCTTTCACTCTCTTCTTCGCTACCACACTCTCATCTCCACAAGACACCCTTTGGAATGACTTCACAATCCCTTATTAATACAAGGCATCAACTTAGGAACAATCATCTAAGTCAGCAAACACTTATAGATCATCTGGAAGACGTGTAATACATCCGATCGGCCAGTCTCAGGAAGAACACCAACATTCAGTGGTTATTCATCAAATCCAAACTCTAACTTCAATGCAGACCACCAACATGAACTAGAGATGATCCAAAGATCACCACAACCTTTCCTGAGTCACCAAGAACATCTGCACTTCATCATCTTACTGGAATTCTTCTCTCCTTCATCCAAAACTTCAAGAACACAGTCTATCATCATTGTCACAAAGGATTAGGCACTTTTCAATCTCCAAATCATGAACAATTCTATTTGACGCTTCTCAAGGACTTCCTCAACACTCTCTCCAATCCATAGAATGGGATGATGTACTTCCGGAGCTCACCAGACCTATTTGTGAGACTCTGTCACCTTTGAACACCTACCAGAACCGGTTCTATTTGAGCGACCATAACTTCTTCAGATCTTTATGTGGACCTCTAAAAACTTGACTGGAGTACCTCAAGACTTATATCTACAAACCCTTTAAACCGCATCCTCTGATCCTCAACCTATCTTGCACTTTTACCTTGTTGTCATCACTATTCTTCACTGTTCCTGATTGAGACTAATTTTCTCAATATCCTTAGCACACAGCTCATCCAATCCTTCTCATTAATGCAACACGAGTATGTTGACATCAATGACAACACCAGTTAGACCCATACTTGCAACAATAAATAGAACTATTATATAAGCTTGTTGATTAAGAATTTCTTATATTAAAGCAAATCTTTTTAAGATTAAATTTGAAAAACCAAGCATTATATCAAAACCACTACAATGAAAGCAAACTGGCACTGAAGAAAACTAATGGTTTCATTTTTGTCAAAACTAGAAAGCATTTGTTTTTGAAGACCATTACATATCATTGGTAATGAAAACATAGACCAAACATGCCAATTAGAACAAAGATGTAATTTTGAGTAAATTTTATATTCTGAAAGAACCTTTCATTAATGAATGATTTTTTCATTGGAATTAAGTGAAATGGTGTATTATTTTCTATGTAATCTACTTCCAAGATAGGATGCTGAATGTGGGCTCCCAAAGATAGTAATTTACTTTTTTAAAATTGCCATTGTGTTTATTATTGCTTGGCCAAGCTACTGTACCATTGAAATAGATGGATTAGAAAAAACCTAGATTCATGTTATATATGTCTCTGCCACATCCTACTTGCAAGAGTTATGTCATTCTAGGTTAGGAATGCATGTAGGCATCAGGCACGCATCAAGAGATTCCCTCCTACTTACACCATTCCAGGTTGCTAGGCTCCTTGTGCAGGGTCCGTGTTTTCTTTGAGATAGGAAGAAACCTAGGGAAGTTCAGCACTTCATGGTTGGGTGGAAAAAGTGCCTTAACCACACTCTTGGCCTCAGCTTGCAAAAGACCAGTGGGATCATGGCGGTTGAGACTAGAGATTCTTATGTTATATGATTCATTATGGATATTTATTTCATTGTATTACGCTTGTATGGCTAGCATAGCCAATTTGTAAAATGTAATATTACTTTCATTGATATATTGATGCAATATCTCACTTGTAACATTGAAATAAATGTATTGTATCACCCTGATTGGTGTATATGTAATTGGAAATGTAACACTTTTTAGTGTATGAAATTTGTACTTCATTATTAGAAACTTGTTATTTGTGCAATTATGAATATTTTAATAAATAAAATGTTTCACTTTCCATATTTGGAATAAGCTTTGCTTTTTGGAATTTCTAATTTTAGTATGTGAGATTTCCGCAGTTTACATCTACAATTGTTGGGTCATACAAACAAATCCAAACTAGTATTCTGCCATTGCTCTTACTGCTTTCAATTAGAATTTAGGAGTTTGGTTGAGACTCAAAATGAGAAGCAAGGCCTTTTCTTTTGGGGAGGAGGAAAAAGAGTTTAAATTCGATCCTTTTATTCCAAAAGGGTGTTTGCATGAGATTGAGTTAAATCCTACCTACAAAATTTCCCCTGTTATTTTCAAATGGTGTACCAGACTGAGTTGGATTATGACAAAAAAATTGATTACAAGGAAGCAAGGCAACTGTAAGAAAACTACTGGACTGGGAAAACTCATGCCCACAATTGTAAGAAAACTTTGCTGCTATTTATGTCTTTTGAATGAATGTGTGTGTCTTTTGAACTCTCTTGTGTGTGTGGGTGGGTGGTAAAGAAAGGATGTCATGCTATATTCCTATTGCTTTGCTTTAATAAATTTCAAATCGATATTTGTTGGGGATTTTGTTATGGCCAGGTGAAAGGGCAATGTCGCCTTTTTCTTTTTAATTACGTGATTATTTTTCAAATGGGTGTTTTTGTTTCTTTTCAAGTAAGAGACTCTGTTACTGCCAAATGTAAACAGTAATGTGTTTCTTTTTGTTGATGTTTATAAAACATTAGTATAGGCATCTGTAGGTTCAAATGTCAGCTGGGACTTGTAGCTAGCATTATGTTGTTGTAAGAAATTACATCACCGTGTGTGGCAGAAGACGCTCAGGTGATCTGAAACCCTGGTTGTGGTTGACATATGAAATCTTACAAACTTTCCACTAAACTAGTGAAAATGGGTATTTGTTCTTTTCTAATGCCTCACAAAATATTAATCTAGTCATCCCTAGTCTTGGATGTTAGTTGGAGCTTGCATCAAGCCTCATGCATCTGTAACACATAACATTTAGGTGGGTTAAATAATTAGATCACCCCTGTAATGAAACCTCGGTTGATGCTATGAATTTTAGGAAGAGAAGCCACTGATTGCTAACTATATATTAATTGTTTTATTATAGAGTTTCATGTATCAGCTATGCAAAGGATGTTAGAAATAGTCCGAACAATTGAGAGGGGGGATGAATCAGTTGTCCCTAAACTTTAATCCGTTATGAACCTTTTAAATCTTCTTTATAATCAGATTAATGATGTAAAAATTTAACCATAAATTAACATATGAGCAGAAACAACATGAACACACAACACTAGAATTTTGACATGGAAAACCTGGTTAAGGGAAAAACCATGGTGGGGGTTAACCCACAAAATGTGTACCCTGTTAAAAGTACTTAAGAAAATAGAAGGCACATGCCTTTGGGCGCACTGCCCAGAGCTCACTGCTCAAGAAGAGGTTCACTGCCTATAAGAAATTATGATTTATACATAATTAATGAACTAAAAAATAGCATCTACATTCATGCCTGAATCAGTCCCTTTGAAGGCTCAATACTTCTGCTCTTATCTTTAAATTCTTCTTCACAGATTCTTCACTCTATACTCCCTTCGCTCCTCTTCTTCTCTACTCTGCTTTTGATCCCTTCTCAGGATTTAATTCATTATGTACAAGAATGATTTTCAACAACTCTTCAACAAGTATTGATATGCTTCATCAACCTTGGAATGATCAAAAGGTCAGCTAAACTCGATGTGGATCATCACACTATCGTCCAAACACAACTAAGACTTGAATCTTCTTCTATAACCACACCATGCTTCATAAAAATGCTCTTAGATCATCCACAACATGCTAGGAACATCTAGTCGGCCAAGACTGGGAAGAACATCAACCTCAAAGAAGAAGTCTTCAATCAACAAGCTCAAACTTTAGTGCGGACCTCCAACATAGTAGCCACATGATCCAAAGACCTCAACAAGTACATTGAAATCACCAATAACATTCATTCTAATCTAAATTACCAGAATCATTTGTATCTTCCTCTGAAAACTTAAGAACACTATCTGCCATGATTGTCAAACTAGAAGAATAGCCTGCAAACCTCCAAACCACAAACCACTAGAGTTGATGATACACACTAACTTCCCAAACATGCCTTCAGATCCACAGATCATACTTTTATATTATCGGAGCAATCCGGACCTCTTTCCTGTCACTCTATCTTTCCTGAGTATTGCAGGAACCAGTTCAACTTAGATGGCCATAACTCCTTCAAATCTTCATGTGGACTTCTCAAATCTTAACTGGAGCAACCTCTAACAATCCTATACACAGCTATATGGCCCACAAAAATTGATTGTTAATAATTTTCTCAATATCCTCAACAATCTGGTCTTCTATACAGACAGCAATAGTTGACACTAATGGCAACAAGAATATGTTGACATCAATGACAACATCACTTAGGCACATATTTGCAACAATCTCCCCCTTTGTCATTGATGGCAACATATTATGTGAAAAACTAAATTTAACCATCAAGACAAGAACTTCTCCCCCTTCCTCTTCTCACTTCTATAATTAATTTCTTTACTGCTCCCCCTTACATTAGTAACTAGTTTTTCATATGACTTCTCTCTCCCTTTGACATCAATGGCAAAGGGCACATATTTGCATACTGACTACTCCCCCTTTGAGTAGTACCTCCTTAACATCAATCTGGATCACAAGATATGAATGTGAATTCCACCAGACTGATGCACCTTAGTGCATCTTAGTTCTGATCAAGAGGGGTAATAACCCCTAACTTCTCTCTAAGATACTCAAAAGTATCCTTGGGAAGAGGCTTAGTGAAGATATCTGCAATCTGATCCTTGGAAGACACAAACTCCAATTTGACTTCATTCTCATTAACTCTCTCTCAAGAAATAAAACTTGATAGATATGTGCTTTGTCTTGGAGTGCAATACCGGATTCTTGGAAATGCTTATAGTGCTTGAGTTATCACAGAAAATTGTGACTGGCTCCTCAAACACAATTCTGATGTCCTTCAACATTTGCTCCATCCACAAAACCTGAGTACAATTATTTTCTGCTGCTATATACTCTACCTCTATAGTAGATAGAGATATTGCCTCTTGCTTTTTGCTTATCCAAGACACCAATCTTCTCCCCAAGAAGAAAGCACCACCACTAGTATTTTTTCTATCATCCACATCTCCTACCCAATCAACTTCTGTATATGCATGAAGAGTGAAATCATTGTCCTTTGGATACCACAGTCCATAATCAATTGTCCCCTTGAGATATCTAAAAATTCTTTTGACTACCACAACATGGGATTCTTTTGGATTAGCTTGAAATCTAGAAACAAGTCCAACTGCATTCATGATGTCAGGTCTGGTCTGAGTCAGATAGAGCAATCCTCCAATCATTGATCTATACCTTTTCTAATTTATCTTTGGGGAGTCATCATCTTTTCTCAGCTTGCATCCGGTTACCATAGGAGTACCTACTGGATTTGATACTTCCATTCCAAACTTCTTCAACCATTCTTTCACATACTTGGACTGAGATATGAAGATACCTTTATCTAACTGAACAATTTACAGACCTAGGAAGAAGTTCATCTCACCAAACATTGACATATGCAACTCACTTTTCATCTGGTCAGCAAATGCTTTGCACATACATTCATTTTCACCAAAAATGATATCATCAACAAAGACCTCAACAATAAGAATGCCCTCATGATTTATCTTGAAGTATAAATTACTATCAGCAGTACCTTTGCTAAATCCTAGCTTAAGCAAATGCTTATCCAATATGGCATACCAGGCTCTTGGAGCTTGCTTGAGTCCATACAAGGCTTTTCTTAGTCTATAAAATATATCTCCCTGATCAAACAACTAAAATCCTTCTGGTTGCTCAATGTAGACTTCTTTCTCTAGATCTGCATTTAGAAATGTTGATTTGACATCCATTACTAAACTTTAAAATCTTTGAAAGAAGCAAAGGCAAGAAATAATTTGATTACCTCTATCCTTGCCACTAGAGCAAAATTTTCTTCAAAATCAATTCCTTCCACTTGAGAATAGACTTTACATACCAGTCTTGCCTTGTTTCTTACAACCTCACCATCTTCATTCAGTTTGTTCCGGAAGACCCATTTGGTTCCAATCACATTTTTGTCCTTGGGTGTAGGAACAAGATCCCAAGTGTGATTCTTTTTAATTTGCACCAATTCTTCTTCCATTGCCTTAGCCCAGTTTTCTGTAGGAGTTCAGGACAACACTGAGAGGGGGGTGAATCAATGTTGTATAAATTTTAACCTTTTGCAAATTTAACTTTCAAGACATGAAGAAAGAAATATATCATTTGTTACACACATGTGCACATAACTGAGAATGAATGATGAGATTAAAATCTCATGAATAAATCATACACACAAACAGAGAGAAAATCAATATAAATCAAGACACAAGAATTGCATGAGTGGAAAACCCTCCTGGGGTAGAAAAACCACTCCAAAACGGCCTCACTGGCTTAACCTTAAAAAATACCTTTACAAGCCTCACTGGCTGATGTGAGTGTCTCACTGACAAATGGTCTCACTGACCTATAAGCCTCACTGGCATACTGTGCCTCACTGGCTTTTCTCAATCAATCAAAACAAAAATCTCATGTGCAAGAAGTGATTGTTGTTCAATCTGATCTGCACCATTTAAATCAACTCATCTTTCTTTTCAAAAAGGTTTTTCTCTGCATATCATAACTTCATAACATACATAACATTATTTGCTCATCTTTGTTTTCTTCATCAACACACACTCGTCAATGTACTTGAAAAACCATTATATACAATTTGAAAAACCTTTCACATTCTACACAATCATTTTTCATCTGTGAAGAAATTAATTTTCTCTTCATGCCCATGATTGTTCATTTTCTTCTTTTTTTATCCTGCAAGAACAAAATCAATCTTTTCTTCTTTTTCATCCTGCAAGAATAAAATCAATCTTTCATCTACATAAGACATTTCACATTCCTTCAAAAGTTCATTCTCCTTCTCTGCAAAATATCTTCAATCTGAAAAATAGCCCTCCAAAAAAATAGAATCATATAATATCAAACCCTATTTAAAACTCTTCATATGCTGTGTTCTTCAAAAATCTTTTTGCCTTTTTAAAAAAATCATTGAATGTCTTTCATATTTTTAAAACCTTCAACCTTTTTATCTTCAAAATATCTTTCATTCATCTGCAACAAAAAAAATATATTTCTACCAAAAATCTCTCTGCTCATTTGTATGTCCTTTCATCTGCAAAGAGAAATGATCTATTGCTTTTCTTCAATCAAATCATTTCACATTTCTTTTTCAAAAACTCATAAGAAAAATTTGTCTTCCAAAATCATTTTTGTTTTCCAAAAAAAAAATTTAACAAAAATATCTCTAAAAGAAACCAACTCCTCAATAAAAATTCTAATGTTATTTCTTTAAATTAGAAAAAAAAATTCTAATTTAAGAACCACTATTAACCAATTCAAGCTCACCATTTTAGAATTCACAAATGTGGTATAGGCCGACCACTTAGTGTTTAAGTAAAGTTTCTAAAAAGAAACTAAAGCCATAAAAGGCTTAGGGAACAACATCCTTAATAGAAACTTTTAAAACATATATACTATGTTCCCCTAAAGCAAGGTAATTTGATGCCTTTTGCTTTACCTTTTGGTGTCCATGCAATTTTAAAATAAAGTCATTTCAAATATGAATTGGGCTCCAAAAAAAAAGGCTTTAAGAACTTGAGTTAAAACCTCCAAGACATCGGGCCTTTGATGATTATCTCCGCTCCCATATATGATTTGCTTTTGGCACATTTCAAAACAAATAGTTGGCACCCAACATATTTAAAAATAAACCTGTCATTGCGGTGGAAGCTCTTTAGATGCCCGGTCAACTTAATGACCTCACACCCCTTTGGAAGGTCATCACTTAAGTGATGACTTGTAATAACAAGTCACTTTTGATTTATAAGAAAAGTGAATATGTTTTGAAAACATGACTTGTTTAGGATTTTAAAAATCATACCATATTTTTGACAAAATCCTAAAACAAATTTTGCTGAGAAGAAACACATAACTGATCTAGTTTTCACTTGATCATGACTGTACCAAATCAGTCCATTATGAAGCTAATTCTCCATCAAACTTAATCAAATATAACCTTTAGCAAACTCATCTCACTGTATGAACTCCTGTGAACACTGATATTAGGACCATACTAACACAACATCATACCAAACCATATGATTATGTATCTTCAAACTGACTCCACAAATTTGACATGAAGCAATTCCAAATTCTCTTAGTAAGAGATCAAATATGAAGCAACTCATCACAAACATGAAGTATAGTAACAACACACATGAACTCTCTTCAACTTGAACCATGATGAAGACCATGAAAATCATAAGATCATACCATCAATCCAATAACAACATCAAACATCAACACTTCTGAATTCCAGAGATATCTGTATCAACCTGACCACCTTTGATGACCCACTTCAAACAGAAAACACTTTATTGTTCTGTATTGATATGATGCCATAAACTTATCCTTGTTCCAACATTGATGAACAAGCATTCATACTGACCAAGCATTCAAAACCTTACCATATGATGTAAACTCTACAGAAGATGCTATGAACTTGTGAACTCCTATTCCTGTCAGCAACTTGACACAACTCTTGATGAAGCAAGAACACACATATGAAGCATGACCTCAACTTGCATCAACCTTTTGCACTAACCTCCTGATTAGTGACCTTTAGATGTTTACTAATATCAACCAAAGATCCTGTAAGACCTTTTTGACATCAATGACAATCTGACACCATCATTTTCATCATTGCAAGTTTCACTTACTGATTTAGGTTCAATCTTTGAAATCAGACAAATCCCTTCTTGATCTTCAGCAACTCTTCTCCTTGTTCGAACACCTCTATTTTTATCTCCTATGATTTGATCTTTAGGATGATTCATTCTTACATACCTGGGGGTTTTGGGAATTGATTGAACTTTTATTTCTTGAACTAGTTCCTCATCTTCTACACAAATCTCTTGAGTTACTGGAGTTACCGGATCAATCTGGATTTGAGTCTAGATTTGATCTTGCCTTCCTTGACTTTGACTTTCATCTTGATCATCTAAATCATATCCACAATACTTGGAATAACCTTCTTTTCTTTCATCAACTTTAGCATTAGCACTTTCAACAATCTTTTTCAACCTCTTGTTGAAGCACCGGCTAGCCTTACTTTGAGTAGAGTATCCCAAGAATATTCCTTCATTACTTCTTGCATCAAACTTGCCTAAATCCTCATCTCTTTTGATATAGCATTTAGTACCAAAAAATCTAAAATATCTTACAGTAGGAGGATGACCAAACCATAGTTCATAAGGAGTTTTACCAAAATTTCCTTTGATCTACACCTGGTTAAGAGTGTAGACAGCAGTACTCACAACTTCCCTCCAATAAACTTGAGAAACATTTGTTTCCATCATCATGGTCCTGGCAGCTTCTTGAATGGTCTGGTTCTTCCTTTCCACAACTCCATTTTGCGGAGGAGTCCTAGGAGTAGATAATTGTCTTTTTATCCCATGCTTTTCACAAAAAGCATCAGACTCACTGGAAGTGAATTCTCCACCTCTGTCAGATCTCAAACATTTCAATTTCCCACCAATCTCATTTTCAACCATCATCTTGAACACCTTAAACCTATCAAGAGCTTCTGATTTTTCTTTTAGGAAGGTTACCGACATCATCTAGGAGTAATCATCAATCAACAACATGAAATATATGTCTCCTTGCACACTCCTAATTCTAGCAGGACCACAGAGGTTAGTATGTACCAGTTCCAATCTCCCACTTGAACCTTGTTCCTTACTTTTGAATTAAATTTTGCTCTGTTTACCCAATTGACATTCTCTACACATACTATCAAGTTTCACAAGTCTTGGAAGATCTCTTACAGCTTGAGTGGAACTTATTTTGACAATGTTATCAAAATTTACATGACATCCTCCTATGCCATAACCAACTTTGATCTGTTTGAACAATCAAACAACTTTTGCCTAAACTACTTAAGTGAAAGGTGTTACCCTTAGTTTGAGTACCGAATGCAATTTCAATTCTGGAGCTTTCCAAGATTCTGTATTTTCCATCCTTGAAACGAAGATCATAAAACTTGTCAACCAATTGTCCAACACTGAGAAGATTATGCTTCAGTCCTTCCACATACAGAACATTATTGGTCATGTTCTTACCATCAAAAGAGATGGATCCTCTGCCACGGATTCTACCAGCTGAGTTGTCTCCAAATTTCACAAGTCCTCCTTCATAATTTTCAAAGCTCAAAAACTTACTCTTGTCTCCAGTCATATGATGAGAACATCCACTATCAATCACCCATTCATCCTTTTCAACAACCTAAGCATCTAAGGCACTTTCTACTTTCGAATAGCTAGTAGATTTGGTAGACATTGAATCTTCTTCTTTAATAGCAATGAACACCCAATCATCTTCTCCATGATCAGATTCATCATCTGTGACTCCTTCTTCTCTAGCTTCTTGGACATAGTAACAATTCTTCTGACCCTTGTACCTATTAGGGTTTTGTTTTGAAAACCTCTCTGGACATCTTGAGGCAAAATGACCAATCTTATTACAAGCAAAACATTTGAGTGGCAACTTTCCTTCATACTTACCGAATCCTCTTGGCATCCGTTTGGCAATGAGAGCTTCAAGATCTGCAGTTTCTAATTCAATATATTCAAGATCCTTTCTTGTCTTCATAAATCTGTTTGATCTTGCAGAAGAGCTTTCACCCAAATCATATCTTTGCTTTCCACACACACTGGCCTTGAATGCAAATTCAGACTTAGGAAGAGAATCTCCAAACTCACTCATTTCAAATGCAAAAAGCTTGCCAACTAACTGATCCCATGTGACTGTTGTTACTGTCCGAATTTCTTCAATGGCTGCAGCCTTGTGTTTGTAAGGTGTAGATAAGGATCTGAGCACCTTGGCAACAATTTCTGATTCATCCAATACTCCACCTGCATTTCTGATACTGATCACAAGTTCATTTACTTTCTGCATGTAGGAAGTAATGTTTTCATCTTCACTCATTACCAATCTTTCATATTTACCCTTTAGGCTTTGTAGCTTGGTACATTTAACATATTTGTCACCTTCATACAGATTTTCCAATTTAATCTAGATTTCATGAGCAGTTTGCAAATCCAGGACATTTGCCAATTCGGTATGAGATAGGGCACTCAACAATGCTTCTTTGGCTCGAGTGTTTCATTCAACATCTCTGAGTTCATCTATGTTTGAAGGTCCATTCTTTTGAATCTTATACACATTTTTGGTAATTGTCTAAAAGCCATCACCCATACATTCTAGATGAAACTGCATGCATACCTTTTAGAGGGAGTAATTTGTTCCATCAAATCTTGGACTTTCCTTCTTGTAGATTGACATCTTGGATCTCCTCAAGCGGTCAGGCTTCTTTTAGAGGAACTTGGCTCTGATACCAATTGTTGGAAATAGTCTGGACAACTGAGAGGGGGGTGAATCAGTTGTCCCTAAACTTTAATCTTTTATGAACCTTTTAAATCTTCTTTGTAATCAGATTAATGATGTAAACATTTAACCATAAATCAACATATGGGCAGAAACAACATGAACACACAACACTAGAATTTTGACATGGAAAACCTAGTTAAGGGGAAAACCATGGTGGGGGTTAACCCACAAAATGCGTACCCTATTAAAAGTGCTTAAGAAAATAGAAGGCGTATGCCTTCAGGCGCACTACCCAAAGCTCACTACTCAAGAAGAGGCTCACTGCCTATAAGAAATTATGATTTATACAGAATTAATGAACTGAGAAATAGCATCTACATTCATGTCTGAATCAGTCCCTTTGAAGGCTCAATACTTCTGCTCTTATCTTTAAATTCTTCTTCATAGATTCTTCACTCTATACTCCCTTCACTCCTCTTCTTCTCTACTCTGCTTTTGATCCCTTCTCAGGATTTAATTCATTGTGTACAATGATGATTTTCAACAACTCTTCAACAAGTATTTATATGCTTCATCAACCTTGGAATGATCAAAAGGTCGGCTAAACTTGACACGGATCATCACACTGTCGGCCAAACACAACTGAGACTTGAATCTTCTTCTATAACCATGCCACGCTTCATAAAAATGCTCTTAGATCATCTGCAACATGCTAGGAACATCTGGTCAGCCAAGACTGGGAAGAACATCAACCTCAAAGAAGAAGCCTTCAATCAACAAGCTCAAACTTCAGTGCGGACCTCCAACATAGTAGCCACACAATCCAAATACCTCCATAAGCACATTGAAATCACCAATAACATTCATTCTAAACTAAATTACCATAACCATTTGTATCTTTCTCCAGAACCTTAAGAACACTATCTGCCATGACTGTCAAACTAGAAGAATAGCTTCCAGACCTCCAAACCACAAAACATTGGAGTTGATGATACACACTAACTTCCCAAACATGCCTTCAGATCCACAGATCACAATTTTATATTACCAGAGCAATCTGGACCTCTTTCCTGTCACTCTGTCTTTCCTGAGTATTGCAGGAACCAGTTCAACTCAGATGGCCATAACTCCTCCAAATCTTCATGTGGACTTCTCAAATCTTAACTGGAGCAACCTCTGACAATCCTCTACATAGCTATATGGTCTGCAAGAATTGATTGTTAATAATTTTCTCAATATCCTCAGCAATCTGGTCTTCTATACAGACAACAATAGTTGACACTAATGGCAACAAGAATATGTTGACATCAATGACATCACTTAGGCACATATTTGCAACAAAGGAGTTGCTCATTGCCACAACCATGGATTGATGCATAGGTAATGTTTGGTGAGCACACGTGTGTATATCTTTTATATGTTTACATCATATAGGTTTTAGACTTGTTTTTTGGGTTTCTTGATTTATCTTGGTCTGTCAAGAACCATTTGTTTATAAGTGAAATTCACCTAGTTGTGTAAGCCCAAATAATTGAATCACAAAAAATGATTGGTAGATGGATTATTTGATGTTGATCTTTAGTGGTATGTGATTTTGTCTAGAGATTTAAAACCATAGAACCTATTAGAGGACAAGAACAAGGGTTTTCTCAAAGTTGGAGAACTTGGACTTGGGAGAGATTTTACTGTGCCTCTGAAGAGTTACACCCATGAGGTCTTTCATCTTAAAACTGGATTCCACTCCCTTTATATTTTATCTATTTCCTTTTTAAGGTATTAATTGTTGATAGATATCCTTACTAGACCTTTATCTGTATTCTTGTATATTGTTACTCTGTGGTATAGGGCTCTAGAGGTATTGCTTGGTTCAACCCACTATTCCACACCTGTTGATATTTGGTTGTGGGTTATATTTTTGTGAGTTTGATATTAGACTAAAAAAATCATATATTAGGTGTTATAAATGTTTTCTTCTTCTTTGTAGGTCATAGTTTTCTCTCACAATTACAAGACTCCCAATTTTTGCTTGTGAGCCCTGATGTTTTTCAATGGAATGTTCTGTTAGCTACTTTGTTCCATTACAATTTAGCTGAAATGGTGAGAAGAAGGCCACTTTACCCTGGTGATTCTGAACTACAATAGTTGCAAGTCATAGGTAAAATTCTAAAATCATCTAGAAAGTACTCCCATATATTAATATTAAGGAAACTTTAGTTGCAAACTAAGCCAATTGCACAAGCAAATTAACAACATTGTTTGACATTTTGGGCTAAAAGGCTTCTTGGAACCCCAAATGAGGACACATGGCCAGGAGTAAATATACTTAAGGGATTGAAATGAATATCCACAATGGAAGCCTCGGAACCTTGCTCATGTAGTTCCCACTTTAGTGCCAAGTGGGGTTGATCTGCTCACTATATGTTCATCCTTACCCTGTCAACTCATGAAATTCAATCATCCTAATTTAAACTCTTATTAAAGATTAAGAGACTGATAAATTGTTATAATTTGAAGAAAATGTTGCAGTATGATCCTGCAAGGAGGATTTCAGCCAAGGCGGCCATGAACTAATCCTACTTTGATGATCTTGGCAAATCTTAGTTCTGAGTATTTGTTTGAGATTTCTGCTATTTATGTACTATTCAAATGGGTTTAAAAACTCCCCATTCAAAATTTAGTTGACTTATGATTGTTTATATGGAAGCATTGTCTGCTATCCTGGAAGCTCGAGAAGGCATGTTGAATAGACAGTTTGAGTTGAATCTCCTTGTTTACAAAAGCAAAAAGATCAATCATTCCTACATTAAAAGTTAATTCATTTCTGACATTTTATTTGTTTGTTCAATAGTGATGGTGGGCTTCCTTAGCTCCATGTTGAAGGCAATAATTATAGACGAAAAATAATCTCATTTGCTGAGTTTAAATTTGGATAATCAAAATTGCCACTCATATGACTATTCTAAATTCTAGACAAGGCTATGTAATAATCTCATTTGTTGCTTCATTCATTGCATTTCATCTTTTTACTTTTATTTTCACTGTACGATAATTACCCTGGTATTCCCCCAAAATTGTGCATAACTAAGAAAGTTATATTGTGTATAAAGCTGCCAGAGATGCACGTGTAGTACTTTCAAGATCAACGGGTCATGTTCTACCACGTCAAGGATTCGTCGAGATCAACTGCTTCCGACAGCTCTCTTTCTTTCCTTGGAATATATGAAATGTGTAGAGACGAAAGATTTTTTTGGATGTAAAATATTATTGTTTGGTTTTTTTAATTAATTTGTTTGCTTTAAGTGACCAACAAAAGAAGAATTTATAATTACTAGCACTTGCACCCTTTGGAGGTTCAAGGGATAGGCCGATAGGATATTAATGGAAAGAGTGAATGAATTTGTTTCAATTTTTCTGTGTTTAATGAAATTGTAGCAAACAATATATATATATATATATAGACATTCTCTCAAAGTAGATAAAAAGTTTAAATAGTTTAATTTTGATATTATAGTTTATATATGACATAAATAAATAAATATATGTAATATTATATATACAATTATATTATACAATATGTTTTTATTAGAGATGATAATTTAAATATTGGTTTTGACAATCTTTTTATTACATGGAATGTGAAAAAAAAGGTACTTTTTAAAGTTTGTAAATAAGAGTTGTATATATTTGTTGATATTTTTTTTACTTTAGTTGTAAGGAATTATCAATGAAGTTTGGAAGATTTTTTGTATGATGGATCTACATATAAGTTTTTTTAATATAATAAAGCTATGATAAAAAAATTCTTAACATTTCTACAAGTAGTAACACGTACAAATAATAAAAATATCCTATGAACAACACTAACTTTAGATGTATTGGATGCTTAGAGAGTATAACAGTATTTGACACATTGGAGAGCATCTCTAACCACACTTCATCAATGGTGAAATGAAACAAAGTAGATGTCATTGTTTTTAATCACATTTGTAAAGGTGACAAATTTTGCATATTTTTTAATTTTATTTATTCTCCATTAATTTATTATATTGAAAATTTGAATTTTTTTATTTTTTATAAATCTATAATATTAATTAATATAAGATATTGTATTTGAAATATAATGTTCTAAGTTCTTTTACCTTCCACTCTTAAGTTTTTCATTACTTAAACATTGTCAATAAAAATATGATATTTAGCAATCAATAGATTTACTACCAATACTATTTTAAATGCAATTTGTCCTTTGTACAACCCTAAACAATACTATTAAATAATTTTGTTCAAAAGGAAACGTTCTCTAGTTTGTTGAGTGTTGAATGGGATGATAATACTTTTAACAAATAATATTAGATAGCTAATTATCAATCATATTGATTGAATGATAAAAAAAAGAAAAAAGAAAAATAAATTTTCTTTTGATGAAAGAAAAAAACAAAGGCAAGGGCGGAGCCGAAGCTATATGCACAAAGTCATCAATTTATTTTTGGAGGTTCATTCACACATTTTCAAGTTACAAAGGTGAGGTTATATATTTACCATTTTTTATTTTTCATTAGATATATATAGTAGAATGTTATAAGTCATTTTTGTTAGCAGAAAGCTAATATGTGAAACTTCGAGGGATATGGGAAATATGAAGTGCCTTAACTTCCTTGAATTTTTTTATTTTTCATTAGGTATATATAGTAGAATGTTATAAGTCATTTTTATTAGCAGAAAGCGAATATGTGAAACTCCAAAGGACATGGGAAATATGAAGTGCCTTAACTTCCTTGCATCCTTCCAAACCCCACAATCCAACATGGAATAGAAGGGAAACGTGAAAAAGTTTAAAAAAGACTCTCTCTATAAGTGCAAAACGCAGAGTGAGGGACAAAAGTACTTTTTTAATAAACCAAAAGCACTAAACTCTTACCTAAATTGGCATATCCTTTAAAGCTAGTGAAATTCATAATATCATCGGTACAATGAACATAGCCTTTGCTATGCAGATTTAGATAAATGTGATTTTAACACTATTTCAGCATAATAATCATAATGTCATTTGCAGCGTAATGTTATCTGTAGGAGTATAGAAAGGGCATATACTAATAGTGTACTCACTTGAGCTGCAAGTGTCCTTTTTTTCTCTGATATCTTAATTTTGCTCTCAAAAACCATCATCTCTGCCCCTATTCTCACCCACTAAACCTTCCCTTGCACAAAGAGGCAGTGCTGCTCCTACTATAGAAGCAAACTCCCTTTACAATTATGACATATTTTTTCAGGGTAAAAGAAAAGGCACAACGGTTGACAACAAAAATCCAGGCCAGCATATCAAATTGGAAGATTTGAACTGACCTGAAGGCGAGTGTGAACAGAAAAAAAAATATAAGATCTCAAATTCTGGTAATAATGGCTTCATTTCTTTTTACTTTAACTTTTCAGGTCAAGATGATTTTTCAGGATTTGCTTTATATGGCCAATAGTAATTCAGTACATGCACTACATTTTAACCATTTCAATTATTGATTTAAGCATAGTGTGTAAGGCCTCCATTCTTTTGGCTTTTATTTTTTAGGTCAAGATTCAACAGGATTTTGATTTTTTTTTAGTGGGGTTTGACCTGTGTAATTTTGAGTCAATAGCAGGATACCAATATTGAGTATTTCAGGTATACTCCACTTTTAATTTTCTTTTATTTTTTGTCTCAATAGCATATACTTGTTTTCTGTGGTGATTGATGAATAAGGTTTGCTTCAGACCCATTTATGTGGGACCATGTACACCCATCATAGGTTCTAGAATGCAAGGCTATAGCTGGAGAATATAGTGGTTGGTAAAACTTTCTGGATTTATTGAATAAAAGTTCAATGATTACCGATGCTTGGGTCAGGCTTCTCGACCAATAAGATTTCCTTGTGTTATGAGAGAGCCACTATCGACTTGAGAGAGATCATTAATGTTGAACATAATCCCAATATGCCAACTAACATATTTGATAGAGTGTCAATTAAGGTTTAACAGACTTCTTTTGCAGTTTATCCAAAAAACTTTAGAAACAATTAGACTACAAAAATCTGAGATCATACACATATTGGTTGATATCCATAATTCAAAAGAGTATATAGTTTGCTTTTAACAAATAACATTTCATTTAGATTTATCCCGTTCTAACTAATTACTATTATAGTCCAGGCTCCCAACAAAAAATCAGTGTCTTTGATTATGTTTATTTATAAGGCATTACACACTCCAAAAGTTTTGTCAATGGGGAATGCGCAAAAAGGCTAGCTGATGAAAATCTCAACTCAGTAGATTATATTCACCATTTCTGCCCCTCACAATCAAATACTAAAATGATGTATGTGTGCCAAGTGGCTCCCCTTGCCTTATAAACATTACCAACATACTTAAAGTAAAAAGTCATTAGACTATATAACTATGAGGACTACTCATACAAGTTATCTTGTAATAACTTGAGAGCACACAGGTCAAATCCCACAAAAACTAAAACTCTTGACTCTAATATAATTAATATTTTCCCTACTACAAAAATGTTTTGTTGAACTCCACGAATTCATGCACACCATTAAAATCATGTGTCCAGGACTAGAGACTACAAAAAGCAAAGCAGATACCTAATGCCGTGTAAAGTTGAGACTGTTAAAATGAGAGGCACAATTCACTCACTGTGTATGAAAGTAAAAAATGAAAACTGCAGACAAAACGGCATCGCTTGATAGTAACTACACCATGAAAAAGAATACAATTGCTCTGAAAGCAAAAATCCCTGTGGGCTTAATCGTATTGAAACAAGGCCTCCAAAGATCACCATCATACACATTCGTCTCCTCCCCGTCACCTTCACCCCAATATCTCCACACCCTTCCGTACTTAAATGCAACAATTGTGGCTTCTGCAACCGTTGAAAACACTACTCACCTGTAGCTGCTTCTGTCCTGTCTCCAAAAATTTGAAATATATTACGTTTAATTTATAGAGTGTTGAGGCGGTGATCAAGGGGACCAATAATTCATAAAATCTACCCATACTCCAATATCTGTCTTAGATCCACCAATTAACTCTGCATTTACTTCTGCAATCTGTATCAGATTGGATCACTGCTGGCAAGCATAGAACATCCTGGAGTCATCCAAATTATAATACACTGGCAACACATAAACGACATGACACTGTTTCTGACACGATTTTTCCCGAGTGAGACAACTGACGAGTTTAGAAAATTTTCCGACGTACATTTTTTAACGGCGTGAGACAATACATTTTTTTCACGGCGTGAGACAATTCCGAGCACTATATGCTCACATATAAAGCCTATCGGCTAATTAACCTATGCCCAAAAAAATATCTTGGTTTGTAATATTTGGATGGTGGGGCCTACAAAGCCTAAATTCGATGGTTGTATGGTTGTATTTAGAGTTTTTAGAGTTTTTAACCATAAAAATTCTATATACCTACCACCTAATGTTTGTACTATTAATTTCAAACATTAAAGAGTTCATTAATTTTATTATTTATTTTTATATATTTCAGAAATTGATTTTCTAATTAGGCTCCATCACATTAAATTAATGTTAGAAATTAAATTATCTCATAATAAATAATTGAACATAGTGATTTCATTATATAATAATGTTTGTCACAATTTCATCATCTTGATATAGGAATTCTATGCTACGGTACCCCAAGTTTTTGGGACGAGAGAAAATGTTTTTGGACTATTTTTTGGGGATGGTAGGGGACCACAAAGGGGATGGCTATATAAAATAGGGCAAATTTAAAATATATAGGTAAATTTCAAATATTCATATGATAACATTGATAAAGCATTCATCATATACATTATAGAATCATAGATCCTTAATATATAATATTTGTGTTGAATTGAGAGTTCACATGAGATTCAAACAAATTATCAAATGTCAAAACTTAATTATTTTCATAATTCATTGTCAATATGCATGTGATATTAAAAATAGTATACAAGTTACAACAAAATGCCCAAAGGTTACAAGTTTCACTTTCAAAGTTACAATATGAAAATACAAAAATAACGAAAGTATATTGCTGCTCCTAATCTACATTTGCCAACATTGCATCAAAATCAGAGTCCTCTGAGTCATTGCCACTGTGAGGGTTTGCGTCATCTAATTAAATTAAAATAAAAATGAGGTTGTTTTTCTCCATTTAGGGCAAGCTAGGGTGTGGGGGCCCACCAACAAGAAATAAAATACCCTTTTTTTTAAACATTTTTTTTTAAATGTTGCTTTTTTTGTAGTCCCCTTTCATTTTTTGGGACGTCCCCAAGTTTCTGGGACATCCCCTACAATTTTCTAAATTTTTGGGATGGCTCAGGGATGTCCCCTAGGCATCCCCACATCCTCAAAATGTTTTAGAAATGGGGATGCCCCATAAAATGCTAGTGACACATCCCGGGTTTCCTTGGTTCTATGTGATTAAGCTGGCCTTTAAATAGAAATTTTTTGTTGGTGTTCTATTACATTTTGACTTTTAGTTTGAAAGATAATCTCTTAAAATGGTGTTAGAATACAAGTATCTGGGCCTCAAAAAGGTAACCTCAAAATCTTATAACATGAAAAAAAATTGAAATATGATGATCATCTACTTAATACTCTTAAATAAAGGAGATCAATGAGGAGTTGGGTACTATTAATAAATTAGTTTAGCGCATGTTGATGGATTTTAGATAAAGGAGGTTTTGTCAACCTCCATTACTTAGCCTTCTTTGCTCTAAAATTTAATCAACACAAAATTACTGTTCATAAATAGAAAGATGTGATTATCAATTTGTATTGTGTAGTGACTATTTTTGGATCCATATTACTAAGTTCATTAGATGTTCATTTAATCTACTCAATTACTATATGGTTTATTTCTCATCAAGATAAAAGATGTGATTTCCAATTTGTTCCATTTAGACTTATTATGCTCACTTAGTAGAGGGTAAGTTTTAACTAATTGTAATGGATGTGAAAACTTAAGAGGGGTATGATTAACCTTTGTGACATTGGATTAATCTTAGATGAAACCATTTTTTATGATTAAATTTACTTATGAAGATTTGACTATGGGTAAATTACCTAATTCTAACATATGGAAAATATCTATTGATTATTCTCTCAATAATATAATTACAAAATAGAATTAAAAAAAAATCTTTGACTTGATCTTATAGTAGTGGCATACCTTATTTGATCCTTATATTTAATGTCGGCGTCAAAAAGTATTGTATTGTACAATTTTTGCATTACATGGACACTAGTGCAAAGAAAACTTTACTCTATAGGGCAAGTTTTAACTAATTGTAATGGACGTGAAAACTTAAGAGGGGTATGATTAACCTTTGTGACATTAGATTAATCTTAGATGAAACCATTTTTTATGATTAAATTTACTTATGAAGATTTGACTATGGGTAAATTACCTATTTCTAACATATGGAAAATATCTATTGATTATTCTCTCAATAATATAATTACAAAATAGAATAAAAAAAAATCTTTGACTTGATCTTATAGTAGTGGCATACCTTATTTGATCCTTGTATTTAATGTCGGCGTCAAAAAGTATTGTATTGTACAATTTTTGCATTACATGGACACTAGTGCAAAGAAAACTTTACTCTATAGTGAGCTATCAAAATATTTGTGTGATATTTGTCTCACTAACTATAGATTTATGTGGAAACTTAGCAACACAAAGAATTGTCATCCATGCTCATCCAATAGCATAAATCTTTCTTCTCCCACACATATTTTCACTAACACATATGTAAATCTTGCATTGTTGAAATTTTGAATAGCTTAAAAATTGCATTAATGGTGGAATCAAATGCACAAAAGCAACAAGATTGTGGGTTGTTAGGAATGTTTGGAAAGAAGAAAGAGGAGATAAATAATTAGTAGCACAATGTGGATCCAAATAGTTACAACCACATAGGCAACACTTGCCCTCCACCTTAGTAGTAGCACACTATGGATACACAAGGTTATGGCTATAATGACCCTCCACCTTAATAGCAGTATATTGTAGATGTGCACCATTATGGACGCCTAGATGATGTTTGCTCTCCACCTTAGCAGTAGCAGACTATGGATCCGCACGGTTATGGCAATGTTGATTGCGCGTAGCCCCAACAAATGTGATCAAATTCTATAAATGAGAGAGCTAGCAATTTTTCAAGGACATAGCATGCCATTCCATAGATTTTAAAGGGATGCAATAGTTGTAGCTAGCATTTCTCTAGCTTCTCCAAATATAACTAATCAAATTAGTGTTACATTTATGGTGATAGTGTTGAATGCACAAGACAACTGAGAGGGGGGGTGAATCAGTTGTAATTTATAATTCTAAAACCCTTACACACATTCAGGTCCATGTTAATTCAATTAACCCTTAAACTGTTAGGATGGTTAAGCATGAAAGCAACTAATAGAAACTGAATCTAATCAACAACATGCACAAGAGAACACCAGATTTATGTGGAAAACCCAAAAATGGAAAAACCACGGCCAGGATTAGCTCACAATATAAAGTAATATCAAAAGTGAATATAATAGGGCTCACTGCCAGAATAGAAAAAAAAATAGAGAAGAATGTTACAATGAGAAAACCATCTCAATGCAACAGAGAAGTCCACCACAACATCACCAACACCTTCGCAGTCTCACTGAAGAATTGTAGACACCTTTTGCTCACTGCATCCAGTAATCTAACACATCAAAGCCTCCACTGTACTTTACACATTCACACTTTAGAACTCTAGAATTCACATCTCGCTCATCACACACATCTATCTTGGCATTCCTTAACAACTCAACACTTGTTTATACTATCATCAACCTTGAAAATGTTCTCCAAGGTTGGTAATACACCTTAACTATGTAAATTTAAATTAGGTCACACTGAAACATTACTGCGGTGGAAAGGAATGAAAGTCGACCACAATACACCTTAGCTTGGACCTAAATTCATTCATACATGCCACACCATGCTTCCATAATCACTAAAGCAGATCCATAATTAGTGTAAACACCCAAGGTCGGTCGAACCTATTTTAACACCATAATCATTTAAGTACACGCTTCCTCAAAACCAAAGACGACTCATGGACCACACACCTTGCTTGAATACAATCTAGAGTGTTCCATAAACACCCTAAAATCCAACAAATTCCTCTGCAATAACTTTCACCTACCGAACAAACGTATCCAGTTTACCCAGTATACTCAAACATCTATGTCAAGCACTCTAACTCAAGAAATCAACTTGTGGAGCACCAAACCATAAACAACTTCAACTAAAGGTAGATATGGACCTTAGAAACATACTCCAGAACCACAAGACCTTAAACCAATTTGTAGAGAAATGCGGAGAAAAACATTTCTCCCAAACACCTCTGCTAAACACAGTTCACACACTGGTGAACACCCCTTCCTCTTCACAATGATCCAGCACACCAAAATCTAAATATAGCACCTCTAAACACCTTTGATTGACATATCCAAACCACATGAACATATATTCAACATAGAAGAAATGCAGAGAAAAACCATAACACTACTCTATAAGCCAGAATACCTTTACAACACATTGTTTCCTCTTTTATTCAAATTTTCTCAAAAGCACTTGAACACCAAGCATCAAAAACATATCATCAACATCTACAACACTTCCTCATCATTAGAGACAACATCAACTCAATACCAACTGCTCACACTCTTGCAATAATCTCTTGCTCATACAGTTGATACCAATGACAACACAATCTTGTTGACATCAATGACAACACTAACTGCACATACTTGCAATAGATAGAGTCATGGCACAAAATCATTTCATGTGTAGAGGCCGATGCTTTCATAAGCACTCAGAAGTAAGGCATCCCCCTCAACCCCACTATCAAACTCAACTACATGGTGATAGAATCAAAAAGTTCACAAATATGATTTTCAAGATGAAATATGTCTTGAAGGCTAACAATGTTGTTTGGGGCTTCTATAAATGTTTTAGTTAGCTTTTGGTCAAATTATTAGTAGGCAAAAAGGTTGAGAAAGAAGATTCACTTTGGGTTGATGTACCTTCTATACTTGATGCTAAAGCTACAAATCTCCATTCATTTTATTGCATTTGGGTTGTTGAACACCAACCATTTATGTTTGTCATACACTTTATTTGTGGAAAATGCCAACTATTCTAGGGAATTGTTGTAATTTTCCACAAATGTTTTGTATTTATATTTATCATGTCTTTCATAAAAGGTTAGAAGGTTTTTCATATTCGTGTTTGAAAATGACGTGGGTAGCTCATTTGAGATACAATTAGCCCAATCTTGAATGTTTCAGATATTTATCTAACAAATTCCACAAATTCTTCTGAAAGTTATCATCGTGCCCATTGAACCTATGGGTCCAATTGCAAGTGTTCAACTATTAGGGCATTTGTGTTGGATCTAAAGTTTGGAGATATCAAGATTCATGGTGAGATTATTTAGGTTGCATATAAGTTATATTTTAAATAATCTAATATGATCTTTGTTCTAATAATAAAAGATATTTTTTTTCAGCTAGTAGGGATTCCATGATAAAGTTTTGGTCAAATATTTAAAAATTCATTTTAAGGACACTTTTCAGTAGATGTGTTGATGTGGTAAGTTGTGTCATGAGTCATATCTCCAAACTTTAGTTGTAGATAGATAAGAGTCCATATCACATTTCTAAAAAAATGGAGGTCCAATAATATTCCATGTAATGACTACATGGTCACAAAGTTATCCCACTCAACTACTGGCTCCTCTCCCCTAACTCATCACATCAATCTTACAACAAGGAGTGATTAGTATTTCACACCATATATGTGTTGAAAGCACAAGAAAAGTGAGAGGGGGGGTGAATCAGTTGTATCAAAAACTTCAACCTCTCTTAAACAAAATCACATTCACATTCACTTGCTTTAACCACTTAGTCTGATATGAAGATTAAACATGAAATGCATAAACAAAACTTAAGAAAATCAACACCATGCACACATGAACACCATACTTTTACATGGAAAACCTTAAAAGGGTAAGACCACGGTGAGTGTTAGCTCACAATATAATGTAGTAACAATACCGAATTACAAAAGGCTCACTGCCCAAAAGAATGCTCACTGCAAAAAAGGCTCGTTGCCAAAAGGGTGGGTCACTGCCAAGGGGTGGGTCACTGCCGAAGGGTGGCTCACTATCGAAGGGTGGCTCACTACCAGGAGGGGTGGCTCACTGCCATGAACTGAGTTGGTAGCACCTACAACATGCATGAGTTCAATTCCATTGAAGCGCAATATATCTCTCCTTCGCTGCCTTTACAACATACACACTTTATCTTTGCATCTTCGCACACTTTTACACTTCACACGTATTCATTTCATTTAATTATACCTATTATCAACCTTGAAATGTACATCAAGTTCGGCATTACAATCTACAACCTTTGGAACAGTCTCCAAGGTCAGTAAACATACATAAGTTGAATTAGGTCTAGACATAAATAGACTTGCAGAGCAAATGAATGAAGGAAGAACACTTCATGGCTTAACTCAGACCCAAATACATCTTCACAAGCTTCCTCAATCCATGAAGTATCGCCACAATTAGTGTTAGCAACCAAGTCAGCCAAACTTGTGCAAACACTAAGAACACTTAGGCACAAGCTTCCACAAACACAACCAAGACTTGTGGATCAGGCACAACACTTTGAACTATTCTAGAGACATCCACAAACAACCTCAACTCACCTTAGAATCATCAGAGTCATCTGCAACACTTTTTTTCTGGAGAAGGTTCACTGTCTACTCACAATTAACATTGTTGAACTCTCTTGCACAATAACTTGCTTTCCGAAGAACCAAATCATAAATCCTTTGGAATGAAGATAGATAAGGACCTTGTAAACATATGTCTAGAACTGCAATACCTGAAACCATTTTGCAGAGAAATGTGGAGCAAAATACTTTCTCCCAGACACATCTGGTCAACTTAGAAACTCTGTCAAATGTAGTCTTCAAGATGGTGAATATAACTTCCACTACACAGCAATCTAGACCACCAAATTTTGGATTTAGCATCTTCAAACATTTCTCTAAAACATATCCAAATAGATCAAATTTTCTCAAAAGCACTTGGAAACACAATATCAGGAACATGTTCTCATCATCTTTAGCACTTATACAAAGCAATACAAAACAACTAACTCATCACAAGCAAGAAACAAAATAAGAGCACAGTTGACACCAATGACAACACAGACATGTTGACATCAATGACAACACCGATTAGCACATACTTACAACAATGTCCCCCTTTGTCATTGATGGCAACTGTAGATGGGGAAGCGAGATTCAATCAAATGAACAATATCAAAACCCAAATACCAATAGAATAATGAAAACAAGAAAGATAGAAGCAAATGAAGCAAATGAATAACAATGCAAACCTTCCCTATTTCAAAGCTTCTATTGTTTGCCTATTACAACCATCCTTTGCTGATGAAGTAGGCCCTCAGTGAGTGCACTCTCTTAGCTGTGTTGTAGGATGTCGATGGTAAATGGCTACATGGATAGGTATTGCTATGAAGTAGAGCTTCAAAGCAAGAGGGTGATCTCAAGCAAATAGTATGGGGATGCCAAAGGTGTGTGAGTAGAATCCTGCAGAGTAACAATACAAATAACCTGGATGATTAGAATGGAGGGATGAAGCTTCTTTTATAGACTTGGAAGAATGAGGATCAACGGTTAAGAGAAGATATGAAGATCAATGGCTAGGAATAAAAGTGAATCTTTTATTCACAGTGGATTATGACATTTGAATTAAAAATTCAGAATGGGGGACAATGGATTATGACAATTGAATTAAAAATTCAGAATGGGGGACAATGGGTTATGACAACTGAATTAAAAATTCAGAGTGGGGGACAATGGGTTATGACAATTGAATTAAAAATTTAGAGTGGAGGATAATGGGGAACATTGAATTAAAAATTCAATTTGTGGAGGATAATTGATTTAAAGATTTATTTTGGAAAATGGAGGATATTAGCTAATTAAATATTAAGAATATTTAATTATATGTGCAACATGGTGAGGTGGAAGAGATGAGGTGGATTGGTGAGGTGGATTGATGAGGTGGATTTTGTGAGGTGGATTAGGATTTTAGACATTAGAAGAATTTAGGGATTTTAATTAAATAAAATGATTTTATTTAATTGTAGGATAGTGAATTGATTAAATAAATTTAGAATATTTATTTAATTGATAGAAGAATGGAATAAATATTTAGAATATTTATTTAGGATGAATCGTGTCATTTTTAGGTGTATACATTTTGCCCCTCTTTGATACAATGTTGTTTACAGCGTTGTTTCAAAGAAATCGATAGTCTGACAGTGATACATGCCCCAGTTTGCCCCTGGTACAAGTTTAATGACGATAGGATGCCCCCTCGGGAGATTGGACAGGAAGAAGGCAGGAGGCGTGTGATAGACAATCTCACGAAGATGAAGGGAAGCTAGGTTAGAATGAAGAAATAGGTTGAAGAAAGAGTCGAATGATATGTGATGCAAGATGGAATGATGACACACACAAGCAAGCAAGCAAGTATGCACAAATGACACAAGAACAAACAAGGTATTGCCCCTGTCAAGCGGTAAACCAATGATATACTAATAACGATATACAACAATGTTGTCATGGCAGGGAACGATGTATCCCTAGACCAACACGGCAGGCGTGTTGTCATTGCGGGGAATGATAGATCCCTAGAGCAACATGAAGGATAGTGTCTGGTTTCAGGAAATGAAGCATGTCGTGTAAGATGCGTGTATTGGTATGATTTCAACAATGCGACATCCTGTATAAGACAATTGATTGATTAACTGATCGAGTTGGTTTACGACCATACAAGGATCAAGACCTCTGATTGTGATTGGATCATTTGTGCAAGATTGACTTGACTTGATTGGTATGGATTAAGGATGGACCTTGCATTTGGATCATTGCTCAGACTGACTAGACAAGGATGATAGATATGATGATAGATAGAAATCTGATTGATAAAAGAAAGACTCAATAGAAGGACTCACAAGCTTTTATTTGTATTGATACTCTGCATTGGTGGATCTTTATTGCATGGGGTATGGTATGGGTGTATAAATGGATATAGGATGGATGCTTTGCTATTGGAGTGCTTTATTTCATCATTGGGCGTTTATTATGTTGTAAGAAAATACAAGCATCTAGGTATAATTAAACCGAGATGACCTGAGTATTACTTACATGGATTTTGATATAGCAAGTTAATGCAAGCATCTACTCAAACTTGAATCTAGATGACCTGAGTATTTCTTGCATTTTTAATAGACAAGGATTGCCCATTTTCATGTTTAGACCTCCAAAGTCCTCGATGATCTTTCGCTGATCATGTCGTTAGACAAAAGTTGTCACATTACTAAAGTTTGATCCACAAGCAACAAACAAAGAAAATAATCATGCCCCCATCATAGCATCTCTAGCTTTTGGCATCCTCGAGTAGCATAGAAAGGCATTATAGCATAAATCAAGACTCTGTAAGTTAATCTAGCCAACACAAAACATTCTTGCATTTAGATGTGTTTGTTTCCTGCTGTAATTTGAGTAAAAGTTATTTAGAAGGCCTTGGGTATTTTCTTTGCTTTGCCTTGCGTAAAAATCTTTGCTTGAAAATAGCAGGTTTCACTTGCGCTTGCTTGCCTGGTGAGAAGATTCCACAATCCTTATTGGTGAGATAGACCTTAAGGGACTGACCTAGTGCCTCGGGGGCGCATTGCTAAATGGC
Source organism: Cunninghamia lanceolata (assembly GCA_027924645.1). NCBI lineage: Eukaryota > Viridiplantae > Streptophyta > Pinopsida > Cupressales > Cupressaceae > Cunninghamia > Cunninghamia lanceolata. The sequence continues at coordinate 16,208,567 of BSBN01000021.1, read as the reverse complement.
CTTGCCTACGTGACGATGCAGAGGCAACGTAGTTCGGGGTAAACTCTAACGGACCTAAGACCTAGGCAACAGAGAGTGGAGGTGGACTCGGTTGGATAGAATGACAAGATATGGAATGGATGGGACAATGGAAAGCCTCAGGGGCGCATTGGACTAATGGCCTTGCCTACGTGACGACGCAGAAGCAATGTAGTTCATGGACTCGGACCATGGAAATGGACGAGAGACACTATGCTAGGCTCACATTGAAGAGATGGTATGGGACAAAACCTTGGTTGACAAGGCCACAAAGAGGGAGAGTTATCAAGCCATGATAGGTAATTGCCAGGTGTTTATTATGGGATAGATATGGGTTGAATGAGATGTGAGTGAAGAAAGACTGGACTCAAAGTGAATGGATTCTTAGAGATGGAGAAGGCGGTTTATCACAAGTAACGCATGTTTACCAGGTTTTCATCACTTGTTTTTATTTGCACAAGAAGCTAGAAAGTAAACATGACACCTGTTTGTCAGGTGTTTATCATGATACCTATCCAAGGTGCCTGATGAAGGAGGTAAGTCACAAAACACACAATAACAGATATTGAACACAACAAATAGAACTTTCTTTTATTGAACTGGGCAACTCATTACATTACAGAAGCTCAATTACAATTAGAGGATCAGTCCTCTATAGGCTGCAACACACTACAGCGACCATCACTAGGCTCTGGAATCTTCCACCTTCTGCAACCCCCAAATCAGCTAGGGTTTCTATTTTCCTACCTATTCTTGACTCTACACTTTCCCCCTTAACTCCGCCACACAGAGGGTTCCCAAAAATAGTTATTAATAGTCTTTTTGGCGGCCAACAACCTAATTTTGAAATTTGCATCTCCCTCCAAAAATAGGTCAACTTCTGGGAGCCATAACTTTTGATCCGGGACTCCAATTGACGAACCGTTTTATGCATCGGAAAGCTCGCGGAGTTCTCTATGTGCTAAGAACTAGCTCTTTCGGTTCTGGTCATTTTCAGGCCCGTACGGGGCCGTTTAGTGCCTCAAACTTGAGTTTGAATAATTTTCAGGTATTTTTCAGGAAACATAAACTTTAATATCTTTCAGCTCGTAAATGATCTTCATGTGATTCCTTCGCCAAAGGTCTTATATTTCCATTATGTAACTTCTTGTAAATTTTGACTTCATTCGATGCCCAAATGCAAACTTTCTAAAAATAGCAGTTTACTATTTTTAGCAGTTTGGGAAAACTGAAAGTTCTACATTATTATTCAGGCGATTATGGAACCAAAAACACTAATTATGGAAAGAAATGAAAATAACTACAATGATTTTGAATTGACTTCTTTTTGGGTGATGCAAGATTGCCCTTACACCACTGGATGCTCCTGCATCAGACACCCAGGGTAATTTGAGAAGTGACCCTGTCACGTCTCATGGGTTTGTGTGAGGAAAACCCAAACGATCAACCTCTGCCTTAGACAACCAAGAAGAATCTTCAACAGGCCTTCCTTTCCATTTTACCAGATATTATTCATATTGCTTATTCCTAGTACTTCTTCCCACACGGCTATCCAAGATCTCTTCTATCTCCTCTGTTGAAGTAGATGCCGAAATACTCCATTGTTCTTCTGTTGGTCCATCCTCTGTTCCACCTTCATAATATTCTGATAAATCAGCAATGTTGAAAATAGGGGAAATATTGATCCCACTCAGCAGCTCTACCTCATATGCATTTCCTGAATCATGTTTCTTCAAAATTTTGCATGGTCCAAATTTCTTCATTTTCAACTTATTGTATGTTCCAATTGGGAACCTTTCTTTCTCAAGTGAACCATGACTTCATCTCCTACCTGGAATTCCTTATATCTCCTCTTCAGATCTGCCTTAGCCTTGTACTGAATATTCATTTTATTAATGTGCTTTCTCACCTCTTCATGCAAATTCTTCAGATGTTCTGCTAAGTCTTCAGCTTCAGCACTTTTCTTTTCTCCGTTGTCCAGCTTCCTTAACTCAGAAGCATTTCTTGGGCTATTGCCATATACAATCTAGAATGGTGATTTACCAGTACTCCTATTGATAGAATTGTTGTAAGCAAATTCTGCCAGTGGTAAAATCAAGTCTCATCCCTTAGGCTTATCTCCTACTAAGCATCGTAGCAGGTTACCCAAACTCCTATTCACCACTTCAGTTTGTCCGTCAGTTTGTGGATGGTGTGCAGAACTAAACTTCAAATCTGTCTTTAGCTTCTTCCACAATGTCCTCCAGAAATAACCAACAAACTTGGTATCTCGATCTGAAACTATGCTCTTTGGTAGACCATGTAGTCTCACCATTTCCCTGAAAAATAACTCTGCAATATGAACAGCATCATTAGTCTTCTTACAAGGATTAAAATGTGCCATCTTTGAGAATCTGTCCACGACCACAAAAATAGAATCATGCCCTCTCTGTGTCCTTGGTAAACCAAGAACAAAATCCATACTAATATCATCCCATGGCTTCTCTGGTACAGGTAATGGTTGATACAATCCTGTATTTTGACTTGTTCCTTTTGCCATCTGACATACTCTGCAACTCTGCACAAACTTCCTCACATCTTGCTGCAACTGTGGCCAATAATAATTTTCACCAACAATTGAAATGGTCTTATCTCGACCAAAATGTCCAGCCAATCCTCCACTATGCTTCTCCTTAATCAATTTCTCTCTCATGGAACTCCTCAGAATGCACAACTGGCTACCTCTAAATAGCATGCCGTCTTGGATTATGAAATCCAACCATTTTGTCTTGTCCAAAGTAACAGGCTCCAGACAAGCTTTCCAAGCCTCTGCAAAATCTGGATCTTCAGGATACAAACTTTTGAGCTCATTGAACCCAACAACCTCTATCCTCATTTCTGTCAACAAATTTTGCCTTCTGCTCAAGGCATCTGCAACTCTATTGGACTTCCCACTCCTGTGCTTCAAAACAAAGGTATAACTCTGCAAAAACTCAACCCATTTTAAGTGCCTTTGGTTCAACTTCCCTTGACTATTAATATACTGCAAAGCTTGATGATCAGTATATAAAACAAACTCTTTTGGCAATAGATAATGTCTCCATTTCTTCAAAGCCTGAACTGTTGCATAAAATTCCTGATCATAAACAGAATACTTTTTCTTGGCATCATTAAGCTTCTCACTAAAATAGGCAATGGGCTTACCTTCTTGGCTCAAAATAGCTCCTATACCACTACCACTGGCATCACAATCTACCTGAAATACCTTATTGAAATTTGGAAGTGCCAAAACAGGTTGTTCTACGACTTTCTGCTTTAATGTATCAAAGCTCTTGTCTGCCCCTTTAGTCCATCTAAACTCTTTTCTATCCCCTCTCATTGTTTCAGTTAGGGGTGCACAAATGCTACTGAAATTCCTGATAAACTTTCTATAAAAACTTGCCAAACCATGAAAAGATCTTACCTCCGTTGCACTCCTTGGTGTAGGCCACTCAATGATAGCCTTTACTTTTTCTGGGTCCATCTTAAGACCTTCCTCTGAGACAACAAATCCCAGGTATACCAACTCCTTCTTTGCAAAACTGCATTTCTTCAGATTAATCAACAACTTCTCCTCCCTTAGCTTCTCTAGAACTCTTCTGATATGCATCAAATGCTCATCCCAAGTCTTACTGAAAATTAAAATATCATCCAAATAAACAATAACAAAACTTCCCAAAAATTCTTTCAATACCTCGTTCATGAGCCGCATGAATGTGCTCGGTGCATTGGTTAGCCCAAATGGCATGACTAACCACTCATACAAACCTTCCTTTGTCTTGAAGGCTGTCTTCCATTCATCCCCTTCTCTGATACGGATTTGGTGATACCCACTCTTCAGGTCAATTTTTGTGAAGTACTTGGCTACACTCAAACAGTCCATGATGTCATCCATTCTTGGCAATGGAAATCTATACTTGATCGTTATTTTATTGATGGCTCGAGAGTCTGTACACATCCTCCATTCTCCATCTTTCTTTGGTGCTAGTACTACAGGTACTGCACATGGACTTAGGCTCTCCCTTATCAGTCCCTTCCTCAACAACTCCTGAACTTGTCTGTTCAGCTCTTCATTCTCTACAGGGGTCATTCTGTGGGCTGCCTTGTTTGGCAAATTGGCTCCTGGTATCAAATCCATTTGATGACTTATCTTCCTTACTGGCAGTAAACCTTCTGGTACATTATCAGAGATAATGTCCTGGAACTCTTCCAACATATCCGAAACTTCTGCTGGTACATCTCCACATTTCTCTTAACTAATCTTAGGAATCAATGCAAAGCAATGACGCTTATGCTTCATACCCTCCAAAAATTTCCTACCATCTACCAAACAAATTCTGGCAGTACTACATACCTTTTCTTCCACCTCCTTCAAGGGCTTCAACTTATGACAAACTCCATCCTTTGTTAGGGAATATGTGTTTGCACGGCCATCATGGATAGTGCTCCTATCATATTGCCATGGCCTCCCCAATAACATATGACATGCATCCATCGGTATGATGTCACACAGCACCTCATCATGGTAGTCACCAATCTTGAACTTCACTAAACACTGTTCATTGACCAAAGCTCTATGGTCCTTCTACAACCATGCAATCCGGTATGGATGTGGATGCCTTCTTCTTGTCAACTTCAACTTGTCAACCATCTCCTCTGAAACAAGATTATCAGTGCTTCCACTGTCAATAATAATATCACAACACTTACCTTCACATTTGCACCTGGTGCGAAATAAACTCTTCCTCTGATAGGGTTCTTTCTCCTCATTCAACAAAGTTCTTCTGACAACTAGGGTTTCTCCCCTTTCTGCATCTTCAGAGTGCTCAGACTGTGCATCTTCATCCACATGTGCAACTCGTGTATTACCTTCAGGTCTTCTATTCATCCTTCCTTGATGTTGCGGACACTCGTATGCTCGATGCCCTTCTTCTTTACATTGGAAACAAGTTCCTCTAAAACCTCCTCTTCCAGGTCCTTGCCCAGGTCTGCCTCTGCCTCTTCCTCTTTGCTCACCATTGTTCTGGTCACGAGGACGGTAGGTATTATCACCTCTCTGATTTCGACTGGTACCAGCTTCTTCACTTTTCTTTGTATCTTCATTTCGGCCCCCATAGGGTCTTCCACCAGTCCTTCCGCCTTGACCTCTTCCCCTTTGCTTGCTGTCAAATCTTTTATTCAGCTTCTCTTCCACCTTCAGGGAAAACTGGTACGCATCTTCTATGGTGGTCATTCTGACCAGGCTCAACTCCTCTTGAATACTCGGCCTTAACCCATTAATGTAATGGGCTACGTTCTCCTTGTTGGGCTCTGCATGGCCTGTCCTAATAGTAATTTTATAAAACTCTTCTGTATACTCCTTAACAGACTTGTTACCTTGTTTTAGTCCTTGCAGCTTTTTCAGCAACTCCATCTCATAGTCCACAGGAATGAACTGCTTCTTCAATTTCTCCACCATCTGATCCCATCTGGTAATCTTTGCTTTTCCTCTTCTGTTCCTCTCTAATTGGACCTCCTTCCACCAAATATTGGCATGGCCCTTTAACTTTGTTTTTGCAAACTTAACCCGATCTGGGTCCTCTACATCTTCATACTCAAAATACTCCTCCATGTCATTGATCCAATCAATAAGATGTTCTGGATTCAAATCTCCAGAATATGTAGAAACTTCGATCCTGGGCCTCTTTCCAATCTTTGAAATGGCCCTCAACAACCTAGCTTCTGCAACATCTCCGGTAGCTTCTTGTTCTTCCTCAGATAGCTCTTCTTCAGCTTCATCTTCACTTTCTTCTCTTATCCTTGGCTCAAACCCTCTTCGTAGCTCCTCTTGCAATGCATCAATTTGCCTTTGTAGGGCTCTAAAAGCCTCTTCCGTCAAAGCATTCCTCCCAACACGATTTCTTCGTGGAGGCATCTTGGTCTCCGCAGTAGACCCACAACCTCAGGTCCTGGTGCAAACTGCCTCACGGTCGGCGATCTGTCTACACACTCAGGAACCTTTGCTCTGATACCACTTGATGAAGGAGGTAAGTCACAAAACACACAATAACAAATATTGAACACAGCAAATAGAACTTTTTTTTATTGAACTGGGCAACTCATTACATTACAAAAGCTCAATTACAATTAGAGGATCAGTCCTCTATAGACTGCAACACACTACAGCTACCATCACTAGGCTCTGGAATCTTTCACCTTCTGTAACCCCCAAATCAGCTAGGGTTTCTATTTTCCTGCCTATTCTTGACTCTACACTTGCCCCCTTAACTCTGCCACACCCAGGGTTCCCAAAAATAGTTATTAATAGCCTTTTTGGCGGCCAACAACCTAATTTTAAATTTTGCATCTCCCTCCAAAAATAGGTCAACTTCCGGGAGCCATAACTTTTGATCCGGGACTCCGATTGACGAACCGTTTTATGCGTCGGAAAGCTCGCGGAGTGCTCTACGTGCTAAGAACTAGCTTTGCCAGTTCCGGCCATTTTTGGGCCCGTACGGGGCCGTTTAGTGCCTCAAACCTGAGTTTGAATAATTTTCAGGCATTTTTCAGGAAACAGAAACTTTAATATCTTTCAGCTCATAAATGATCTTCATGTGATTCCTTCGCCAAAGGTCTTATATTTCCATTATGTAACTTCCTGTAAATTTTGACTTCATTCTGTGCCCAAATGCAAACTTTCTAAAAATAGCAGTTTACTATTTTTAGCAGTTTGGGAAAACTGAAAGTTCTACATTATTATTCAGGCGATTATGGAACCAAAAACACTAATTATGGAAAGAAATGAAAATAACTACAATGATTTTGAATTGACTTCTTTTTGGGTGATGCAAGATTGCCCTTACACCACTGGATGCTCCTGCATCAGTGCCTGTTTGCTAGGTTTTCACCAAAGGACGATTCTTTTGTATTTTCCTAATTTTTTTGACTTTTTTGCTTTTGTTCCCTTTTTTGATTTTTTTGATTTTTTTGTTTTTTTTTCTTTTTTTTTATTTTTTGACTTTTTGGCTTTTGCCCCCCTTGCACTAGGATTCTCCTAGGTATAAAACCGGCGAAGGTGCATGCTGTTGATTGGATCATCGAACAACTCACCCTCTAATGTGGCCAACTGATATGCCACCGATCCATAAGCAACTACAATCACATAGGGCCCAAGCCAGTTAGGCTCGAACTTTCCTTTCTTTTCCCTATCCTGTTGATTGCGGGGATTTTCTTTAAGGACTAGATCTCCAACTTTGAAGATTCTTGGGCAAACTCTGTGGTTATAGCTTCTTGACATCATTTGTTGATATGCTTTAAGATGGTCAAAGGCTTTCTGTCTCCTTTCCTCCAGCAACTCTAGTTCTTGTAATCTGGAGACTCTGTATTCTTCGTCTGATATAAGACCTTTCAACGACACCCTGAGAGAGGGTAGTTCAACCTCAATGGGAAGGATGGCTTCTGAACCATAGACAAGGGCGTAGGGTGTAGCACCTGTGGGAGTGCATATACTGGTTCTGTAGGCCCACAGAGCGGGGTTGAGTTGGATGTGCCAATCATGGCCAACATCATTGACGGTTGTCTTCAGGATTTTCAGAATGGTTTTATTCGATGCCTCAGCTTGGTCGTTACCTTGGGGGTAGTATGGAGAGGAGAAACGATGCTGGATTTTGAAACGCTCATAGAGTTCCTGGACATCCTAATTTTTGAAAGGCCTTCTGTTATCCGTTATGATGGATGAAGGAATGCCATATCTGTAGATAATGTAATTCAGAATGAAAGAGGAAATTTGTTTGCCTGTGACGGTGGTTAGGGGAACGGCCTCAATCCACTTTGTGAAATACTCAGTGGCGGTTATGATGAATTTGTGGCCGTTGGAAGAGGGTGGATGAATCTTTCCCACGAGGTCAAGTCCCCACTGGCAAAAGGGCCAGGGTGTCGTTAAAGGTCTCAACTCTTGAGCAGGTGCATGAATTAGGTTCCCATGTATTTGGCACTGCTTGCACTTCTTGACAAACTGATATGAATCCATTTCCATGTTCGGCCAGTAATAACCCAAGCGCATGAGTTTCTTGGCCAAGGAAGGACCACTAGAGTGTGTTCCACAAATCCCTTCGTGTACGTCTTGCAATGCGGTTATGGATTCTTCTCGTTCTAAACAACAGAGTAAAGTACCATCTAGACCACGTCGGTATAGGGTATCGGCAATAATGGTATAGCGAGAGGTTTGGCGTATAAAGGTCCATCGTTGGTTTGAAGATAGGTCAAGTGGGAAGGTGTTGTCCTTGAGGTAAGTATAAATCTTACCATACCAAGGTGAATCAGACCCAACTAAAAGGCATATGGTATGGTTCTCTAGAAGATCATAACCTGGTTGTCGAATAGTTTCTACTAAGAACTCATACCGTGACTCATTCTCTAGAATCTCAAGAAGAGATGCAATGGTTGCCATGGCATCTGCAGCTTTGTTCTCGATTCGAGGTATCTACTCAAAAGAGATGATTACAAAGTATTCCTTAAAGTCATCGACCATTCGCTTGTAAAGGACAAGCTTTTCATCTTTGGTTTGGTAATCATTATTGACCTAATTTATCATTAGTTGAGAATCACCATAGACATGTAGCTCTCTGATTTTCCATTCGGTTGCCATCTTGATACCAATGACCAGGGTTTCATATTCAGCTATGTTGTTGGTGCATGGGAATAGCAAACGGTAAGACTTCGGGATAGTGTCTCCATGAGGGGTTACAAATAAGATTCCTGCCCCCGATCCATGGTTTGTGTAGGACCCATCAAAGTAGAGCTTCCAGGAATATGTTGAGATGTTGAATAAGGATTCATCTGGAAAGTCAAATTGCATTGGGTGGTGTCTTGTAGCAGTGCCTCTGCTAACTGATCAGCAATGACTTGCCCTTTGATATCTTTTCTATCTATATATTCAATGTCGTATTCACTCAGGAGCATTACCCATTTGGCTAGGTGACCTATGAGAGCTGCTTTGCTTAGGAGATACTTCAGTGGGTCAATTTTTGCAACGAGTTTTACTAGATGTGCAATCATGTAATGTTGGAGTTTTTGTGAAGCAAAAACTACTGCGAGACATGATCTTTCTACTTGTGAGTATTGCAATTCTATCCCACTAAGGTTCGACTGATGTAGTATACAGCTCTTTCCTTGTTCTTGTAATCTTGCTACGCTAGAAGAGCCCCAAGAGCTATAGGTGTAGCAGATATGTAGAGAATTAGAGGTTTTCCTTAGATTGGAGGCATGAGAATAGGTGGATTCATAAGGTATTCCTTTAGCCTGCTGAATGCTTCTTCGCATTTCTCATCCCATCTAAATGGAATGTTCTTGTGCAGGAGATGACTGAATGGATGGCACTTGTCTGCCAGCTGTGAAATGAATCTGCGGATTGCTTGCAGCTTGCCTTGTAGCGATCTTAGTTGCGTAAGAGTCTTAGGAGGTGGCATGTCTGTGATAGCCTTAACTTTTGCGGGGTCCACCTCTATTCCATTTGCTGACACGATGAAACCTAGTAGCTTGCTTGAAGTGACTCCAAACACACATTTCTTTGGATTCAACTTGACTTTGAATTGGTCTAATCTCTGAAAGACTTTTTCTAACACATCCAAGTGTGATTCTCTTGTGAGTGACTTTGCTAGGATGTCATCAACATAGTCCTCCATGGTTACATGCATCATATCATGGAACATAGTTGTCATAGCACGTTGATATGTGGCCCCTGCATTCTTTACCCCAAATGGCATGACGTTCCAACAAAAAGTGCCCCACAGACAAGTGAAGGCTATCTTGTGCTGGTCTTCTGGTGCTATCCTGATCTGATTATACCTTGAGAAACCATCCATGAGAGATAACATGGTATGCCCTGCTGTCAAGTCGACTATGATGTCTATATTAGGCAATGGAAAATCATCCTTGTGGCAAGCTTTGTTTAGGTCTCTGAAATCATTGCATAGTCAGACTCGGCCATCTAGTTTAGACACTGGCACAATGTTGGATATCCACTCCGGGTAGTCTATAGCTCTGATGAACCCTACATCCTGTAAGTTCTTGAGTTCTTCTTTGACCAATAGTGCTATGTGTGGATGCATTTTTCTAAGCTTTTGTTTCACTAGTTTTACTCCTGGGTCTAACGGAAGATGGTGTAGAATCAAGTTTAGGTCTAGGCCTGGCATGTCTGCATATGACCACACGAAGCTTCCCCTCTTTTCCTTGAAGAATGGCACAAACCTAGTCTTTTCTAGTGGAGTAAGAGCTTTAGCAAAATGGATGATTTTAGGCTGTTCCTCGGTACCAATGTTGACTGGCTCTGTAGGTTCCACAACAATCTGAGATTTCTCCTGATGCATGTCATCAGGGAGAGTGTCAATCTTTCCATCATCAGGTGCCACAGTTGGGTTTTCACCTTCAGATGCATCTTTTCTTTTTATTGTTTTGGGATTTGACACTGCCGCAGAACAGTTTTCACCGTCAGATCCCATTTTTATTTTGATATTTTTATGACTGGAAGGCTTGGCACCCTCTCCGAAATAAGCCACGATATTAGGTTCAATAGAGAAACCAGCTTTATGATCTCCTTTGGGTATGTGGTCCCTAAGGTTCATATAGTCAATGTACGCATCATCGTTTTGGAACATGTCTAGTTGGGGGGTTCCTCACAGATCCCAATTAATAAGCTCAGGATGTACAAGGGGGATGGAATCAGAGGATAGGCCTAATTCATTGATGGTGTGAATGGATATGCTAGGAGTATAGGAATGGGTGGTGTTTGGGATGGTACCTTCCTCCAAGTTGTTTATCGCGATGGAATTTGAACCTTCCTCGAAAGGCATAATCTCAGAGATGGGCAAATTAGACTCTAGTGGTCCGTTCCGTTGTGTTTGTCCCTCACGGTAGGGGCTAAGAGTTTGGATGGTGTTGACCTCTTTGTCGTCGTAGGAATGCTCTGTTAGCTCATCCCACTCATATTCATTGGAATCTGTGTCACTGTCTTCTTGGAGTGTTTGGATCATTTCTACAAGACAGGCATTTTCCTTGGCTTTACCCTTGCCTTTGTATCCTAGGCCATTTGTGTTTCTAGCCAATGAGGATGAAGAAGGTTATATAGGTTCGATGATTCCTTCTTTTCTGAGGCCAATGGGGCCTTGTCCTTCATACCCCATTCTGTGCAGGATAGTCTCACCTCGCCCATAGAGTTCTGTTGGGAGTCTAGGTGGATCTTGGGGTGTGTTTTCTTCTTCAGTATATAGCCATTGTAGGAGATCTCGCTCCTCTATTTCATCAGATAAGGTCCCCCATTTTACAAAGGGAGTTGCCGGGGCTACGGGCGAAGCAGATGGCTTTAGAAAATGCTTGGGTTTGCCAAAAGATCTAGGAGACAAAGGTAGCTTGGCAAGATTGAGACTGTGCTCAATTGAGTATTCTCCCACCCCAGTTTCTTTTATGGTAATCTTTTGCTCTTTTGGTTTTGAGGAGGAAGCTTCAGCAGTATGGTCCTGTCGCGGGGTAGGGGAAATGTATGCTCTGTTGTTGGGTATGACACATTCAGGTTTTGCACAGAAAGAATTGCAGTGTTGGTAGGGGTCAGGGTCACCTTGAATGGTGACATGCTTGCCATTGTGCGGGAACTTAATGCATTGATGATAGGTTGAGGGGACAGCCTTCATGGCGTGAATCCATGGTCTCCCTAGTAGGATATTATAAGCGAGCTCCCGATCAAGGACTTGACACACCACATCTTTTATTACTGGTCCCACTTGAATGGGTAGGACAACTGTTCCCTTTGTGGTTCTTTCTTCCTCATCATAGGCTTTGATGGTAATTTTCCTCCTTGGATCAACTGCCTGTTCGGAGAAGCCCAGTGCAAGGACTAGCTTTAATGTGCAAATATTTAAACCAGTACCCCCATCAATGAGAACCATCTTGATGCGGTGCTTGTGTATGAATGCGACAATGTGTAGGGGGTGTTATGAGGTTGGGATACAAAGAGGTCATCTTGCTCAGTAAACAATATGGAGTTGGAGGATGTCAGATTGCCTACCATGGTCTGGAACTTTTCTTGGGCCAGATTAGTGGGGACAGTGGTTTCCACTAAGGCTTTCTCAAGAATCTCCTTATGAGAAGGAGATAGACGCAATAGCTCCAATATAGAAATGTGAGCTGGAGTTTTCTGTAACTGGTTGATGACATTGTACTGATAGAAATTGGATGGAGATGGTGACGACCTTGGAGGGGCGGTATTGAGCGTGACTTTACCACTGCAGGTAATTATGCTACAACTAGTTCTGTTAGGTCCTGGTTGTTGGTTGGGTGAGATGACATTGACTTGTGGAATTTGCTCAGAAATGCAGTTTATGGTGTAGTCAAATGGCACACTTGCATAGTTGGCATTGCTAGTCCCGTTGTTCTGATTTTGCCAGTTGCGATTATTGTTGTTGTCGTTACTGTTGTTGTGGCCATTGTTATTGTAACTATTATTGTTGTTGTGGCTGTTGTTATATGGCCTGTTCTGATTTAGAAGTGGATCTCTGTAGGCCACATGAGCTTCATTGGAGGTATGTTGTTGTGTCCCTCCCTGATTCTGATCTAGTATATCTTGTATGACATTTTTGAGGCGGATGCAGTTGTTAGTTGTATGCCCCCTTCCTTGATGATATTCACAATAGTCTGTGTCCTTCTAGTAGGGAGGTCTGACTATAGGCTCGTAATCACTCGTTGGCGGTAAATAAATTTCGTTGTTAGCCAACAACTTCCTTAGTGCAGACTCTTGGGACTCGCCTAATGGTGTGAATTTTCTCCTTGGATTTGAACTAAACCAAGGTTTGGGCTCCCTTGAGGGTGGTTTGTTGAGTGTACTATTGTTTGTTTCTCCCTTGAGAGTGAAAATGGGTTGTTGCTTGGGAGCTACTGCCTTGGCATCCACTACCCCATCATTAACCACATTCTTGTTCTTGGTTCAAAACTTTGACCTATCCGTTGTGTAATTGGAAGTAGGTGTGTCTTTGTATAGCTTGATAGTTCCTTTAGTGATCATAGCCTTTTCGATGAATAAGCCCATTTCAATGACCTTTGTGAATGATGTAGGGCATTGTATCTGTATTTGATAGCTAAGATCACTGTTTAGGTTGTGGACAAACATCTCTAATAGCTGCTTCTCAGGCATATCATAAGAACATTTACTAGCTAGTTATCTCCATCGCTGTAAGAAGGTGGCGAATGACTCACCACTCTTTTGCTTGGTGTTATAGAGATCTAGCATCGATACCTCATGTTCGATGTTGTAAGAGAAGTGTGTTATAAATTTATTGACAAGTTCATCAAAAGTTTTGATTCCGGGTGGGAGACGCGAGAACCACTCAATAGCTTGACCACCTAAAGATCTTGGGAATAGTCTCATCAAGTAGGTGTCGTTGTGAGCTACTTCTAAACATGCTGCATTGAATTCCCTGATATGATCTCTAGGGTCTCCCTTCCCTTTCTATTTGTCAAACTTGGGCACCTCGAACCTGTAGGGGAATGGTCTCATGTCCAGATGTTTGTCAAAGGGGTACGGTGCGATATCCTCCAAGGAGTAAGTTTTTGTGTTCGTACCCATCTTGAGGTCGGATATTTGTTGTGTGAAGCTCTCAAGTTGCTTCCTCATTTCTTCCATGGGAGCGTTTCGATCCATAGGTTTCTTTCCCCTACCATTTGCATGTGGGACTGTGTCATTTGTACCCCTTTCATGATCATTGTCTACATTTTCCATGATTGTACTTATATCAAAGTCTATGGGGAGTTTAATTCCAAGACTAGCAAGGTGATGGAAATATTTTTGGGGGTTGTCACGGAGCACTTTATCTATGAAGCGTTAGAATTTCCTACTTTGGATGGTGTTCTGATATTCTTCGTCAGAAATTTCCTCATCACTATCGGGAGGTGTGAAGATGTAGTGGGATGAGCCGGCCATTTCAAGTTGTTTTTGTATTGAGATCGAGTAAGAACCATGCAAGGTGATGCGGGATGAGGTGGAATGGGGCAAGAGATTTTGGCTAGATGCCGACGGAGACTGCTATGAATAGGATACCTAGGGCAGGACTTGGACAAAGGATTTTCTCGCTCAATGACTTCAAGTAAGACGGTTGACACACAATGGTAGCCACTAGTAAGGGTAGCCAGTACCTGTCTTACTGTGCAGGGACTAGTCGTTTCAACAAGACTACTAGTAAAGGTACTGTGACCTACTAGGCTTACGTGAATTCACTAATGATACGAAGAAAAAAAGGGACCTATGTCGAACCTGGTATGGAATAGATTGACTTACACTTTGACAGGAGGTGAATGGGTGATTGACGGGGGAGAGACACTTTGGGTGAAACGGATGAAGACTGACTGCAAGGTTGAATCTGATCTTAGAAAGTGAAGCTAGGCTGAAATGGGTGCTCCAAACAGGTAAAAATATTTTCTCAAAAGTCAATACAAATGCACAGTAGAAAGTGAAGCTAGGCTGAATATTTGTTTTTTTTTTGGGCAAAATTTTGGATTTTTCTGTTGTTTTTTTTTTTGGCTAGAAAAAGGCTTCCTTGATCTGATTTTATGAATTAACAGCAAGAAAACACAGCAAGCACAAAGAATATTTTATGGTTTTTCATTATTTTTTGGTGGCCTTTTTTTTTTTTTTTTTTTTTTTTTTTTGGGAATGGGTAGAAAAACAGAAACAAAAACTTTTTTAGAAAGGGAAAATTTGGATTTGGGAAAAACTTAGATGGGTAATGGGGGTTTGACTAGGGTTTGGGCACTTTCTGATGGATATGGAAACAGAAAAATTGGGATTTCAAAAGCGGGGTGAAAGAATGAGAAAATATGTCGAAGAGGGACAATCGAGTAGAAATGGGAAATGAACACTGTGGCCAATTTTGAAGGTGTTTGGGTGAAAATTGAAGAAGTTAGGACAAACCCTAAAAATAGACAAATTCAGGATTTTGGGCTTTGATAAGGGGAATTTGGGATATGGTCCTCAAGGAAGGAAATGTGCAGAATGGAATTTCAGGGGTTCCAGCGAATTTTCAAAGGAAATGGAGTGAAAACAAGGAAGATATGGCGAAAAAAATAGAATTTTGGGCTAAACAAAAGCAAGCACAAGGATCCTAGGCTAGAAATGGATTATAAGGGATTTTGGCCACTAGAACAAGAGGTATTTAATGTCGGCAACCGTTCAAGTGGTTACACATGCAGCGGCACTACTCTCCATTGTGGAGTCTCCCAGCCTCAAAGGGTTGCACCTGTGAGGGTTTTGGGAGAGGTTGGTCGTCGGTGTAACATAGCAGCACTTGTTGCAGGAAGTTTTCACCTCAAGCACAATTTATTTTAAATGGCTTGGTAGGGCTTGGCTTTAGCCTGTTACCACTCAGGGTCGTTCCCACTTGGACAAGCGTGCATCCAAGGGCAGGCCCCTCCTAAAGGTTAAACAGATAGAATGACAAGTCTGGCACTCTGATCACCCAGTAAAGAGGAGAGCATAAGCCTATTGTCATTCGTCAAGCACAGAAGACACTGATTAATCCAACCTCTTTAAAAGTAGAAAAATAAAATGGGCTAATCTACTCAAGCTCAGAACTTTGAAATGATTTTAGCAAGATAGCATTGGTTCAGTTTTATCCTCAGAAAGCAATGGTGAGTTCAATTT
This sequence comes from Cunninghamia lanceolata, assembly GCA_027924645.1. Classification (NCBI taxonomy): domain Eukaryota; kingdom Viridiplantae; phylum Streptophyta; class Pinopsida; order Cupressales; family Cupressaceae; genus Cunninghamia; species Cunninghamia lanceolata. The sequence continues at coordinate 16,192,870 of BSBN01000021.1, read as the reverse complement.
TAATCCTTGTAGCACAAAATAGTTAACTTTGAAGTTTTGGTCCAACAAGATAGCAGTAGTTCAATTTTAACCCCAAAACCAATGGTGAGTTCAGTTTTAATCCCAGATAGTAATAACTTGGAAAGTGTTGCAATGCAAGAAACAAATGATCCAGTTACTTCTTTCCTAATTAGAGCTAGATGAGGATTTGAATGAACATCAGTTTTACTACCTCTTAGAAAATGAAGTGTGAACTATTTAGATGCAACTATATGGAACTAAACCCGAGCCTATCCTGCAAAACAGCTCCAGAGAACACCTGCGAAAAGGTTAGCGTTAGCAAACTTTCCTAGAAAAGTACTAAAACCATTACTTATTACAAATGCGCAGCTTCAGTGACTAAATGCGCAAAGATAGTCAACAGAAGCGTAGCAAGAACAGATGCCCTGCATGGACAAATGCGCAGTAACATTACTCAAATGCACCGTGTAGATGAACAGATGCGCAGCAATGGTGAATACGTAGTAAAAGTGGACATATGTGCAGAAAGAATGCACGTATGCATGAAAACAACAAGAATGCTATAACAGAGAACAAAAGCGTAGTGAAAAAGCTTAGATGCACGGGAAGAATAGAAGCGCCGTAATAGGAGGTATATGCGTCGCAGAAAGGAACGTATGTGCCAACGTAACCTATGCGTGACTGTGCGTGACCTACACGGAACCTGCCTTCAAAAACACTCATAAAATGATGAGAAAAAGGGGCTTTGCCCCACGGTGGGTGCCAAAATGTAGATGGGGAAGTGAGACTCAATCAAATTAACAATATCAAAACCCAAATACCAATAGAATAATGAAAACAAGAAAGATAGAAGGAAACGAAGCAAATGAATAACAATGCAAACCTTCCCTGTTTCAAAGCTTCTATTGTTTGCCTATTACAACCGTCCTTTGCTGATGAAGTAGGCCCTTAGTGAGTGCACTCTCTTAGCTATGTTGTAGGATGTCGATGGTAAATGACTACATGGATAGGTATTGCTATGATGTAGAGCTTCAAAGCAAGAGGGTGATCTCAAGCAAATAGTATTGGGATGCCAAAGGTGTGTGAGTAGAATCCTGCAGAGTAACAATACAAATAACCTAGATGATTAGAATGGAGGGATGAAGCTTCTTTTATAGACTTGGAAGAATGAGGATCAACGGTTGAGAGAAGATATGAAGATCAATGGCTAGGAATAAAAGTGAATCTTTTATTCACAGTGTATTATGACATTTGAATTAAAAATTTAGAATGGGGGACAATGGGTTATGATAATTGAATTAAAAATTCAGAATGGGGGACAATGGGTTATGACAACTGAATTAAAAATTCAGAGTGGGGGACAATGGGGTATGACAATTGAATTAAAAATTTAGAGTGGAGGATAATGGGGAACATTGAATTAAAAATTTAATTTGTGGAGGATAATTGATTTAAAGATTTATTTTGGAAAATGGAGGATATTAGCTAATTAAATATTAAGAATATTTAATTATATGTGCAACATGGTGAGGTGGATTGATGAGGTGGATTTTGTGAGGTGGATTTTGTAAGGTGGATTAGGATTCTAGACATTAGAAGAATTTAGGGATTTTAATTAAATAAAATGATTTTATTTAATTGTAGGATAGTGAATCGATTAAATAAATTTAGAATATTTATTTAATTGATAGAAGAATGGAATAAATATTTAGAATATTTATTTAGGATGAATCGTGTCATTTTTAGGCGTATACAGCAACATATGATGTGAAAAACCATCAAGAGAATATTCTACACTAATTACATTCTCCCCCTTTCTATTTACACATTTGAACTCTTTCTCCCCCTAATTTTTTCACATGATCTCTCTCCCCCTTTGACATCAATGTCAATGTCAAAGGGCATCACATCTCTTTCACTGCACATACTTGCACATTGCTGCTCTAATCAATTTGGAATCATTCTTTACTCCCCCTGACTGCAACAATCATCTCAAACCACTACAAGCTCCCCCTGAGAGGTAGCCTCCAATATCAGTCCAAAAAGAAATGTACTTTGAGGCACACTAGATTGATGCATCTAGTTCAAGGAGGGATGGGCAATAACCCCTAACTTCTCCCAGAGATGCTCAAATGCATCCTTTGGAAGAGCCTTAGTGAATATATCAACAACTTGATCTTTCGTAGGCACATACTCAAGCTTCACTTCATTCTCTGCTACTTTCTCTCTCAAAAAGTGATACTTAATTGAAATGTTCTTTGTCTTTAACTGCATCACTAGATTCTTTGAAATATTTATGGCACTTGTGTTATCACAAAGAATAGGAATTGGCTTATCATACTCAACTTTGATATCCTTCAAAGTCTGTTTCATCCACAACACCTGAGTCTAGCACGATACTCCAACAATATATTCTACTTCTACAGTAGATAAGGAGACTGATTCTTGTTTCTTGCTATGCTAGGACACTACCCTATCTCCAAGGAAGAATGCACCTCCACTTGTGTTTTTCCTGTCATCAACACATATGGCCCAATCTGCATCTGTATAGGCACTTAGGGAAAAGTCATTGTTCTTAGGATACTACAAACCATGATCTGGAGTGCCCTTCAAGTACTTTAATATCCTCTTTACTGCCACAACATGTGATTCTCTAGGATTTGATTGAAATTTGGCCACATGACAAACTGTATGCATGATATCTGGTCTAGTAGAAGTCAGGTAAAGCAATCCTTCAATCATTGATCTGTACTTTCTCTGATCAGCCTTAGGAGATTCATCATTCTTTCTTAACTTATAGTCAGTGACCATAGGAGTACATACAGGTTTAGAGTCCTCCATTCCAAACTTTTTCAAGAATTCCTTAACATACTTTGATTGAGAAATGAAAATGCCCTTATCAGTCCGATTGATTTGCAATCCAAGAAAGAAGTTCATCTCACCACATATAGACATCTCAAACTCCTTTTGCATTTCATCTAAAAAATTCTTACACATCCCTTCATTTCCACCAAATATGATGTTATCCACATAGACCTCAACAATCAGGATTTGATCTTTGATTGCCTTGATATACAAATTACTATATACGGACCCTTTACTGAAACCCTTCTATAACAAATACTTGTATATTCTTGCATACCAAGCTCTAGGAGCTTGCTTCAATCCATAAAAATCTTTCTTCAACTTTCATACCATATCTAGTTTGTCTGATAGCTGGAACCCATCCGATTGCTCTATGTAGACCTCTTCTTCTAGCTCAACATTCAGGAAAGTAGACTTCACATCCATCTAATATACATTGAAATCTTTATGTGCTGCAAATGCTAAAAACAGTTTGATATCTTCCACTCTTGCCACTAGAGCATAGGTCTCTTCATAGTCTATTCCTTCCACTTGTGAGTAGCCTTTACACACAAGTCTTGCCTTGTTTCTCACAACTTCTCCAACTTTATTCAGTTTGTGGGTTAGTGCAAGAAGTTGGGTCCACTTTTTGGCCAAAAAGTGGAAGTGTTTTCCCTGATTTTCAGAATTTGCCACATTTGACCTAAACATTTGAGACACTTAAAGATTGAATCTTAAAAAAAGTTAGTAATATGAAATGTAGTAATCGGAGTCTAGTTTCCAAATATGTAATTTATTTTAATACCTAGATGATACAAATTAATTTTCAATAGGCATTTCTAAAAACCACTGTTTAAAAGTCACTTTTTTTATCATACCATGCACATGTACGGCCAACATAATTTGACCTAAATAAAAGTATTTTTCTAAATCCTTTTGGGGAAAGATGTGTAGTACAGTGAAGTTTGATGAGGATATTTTTTTATAATTTTTTTCTAAATATTTTTTTTATTAATTTTTATTGGCCCTAATTGCTGTTTTCGAAAACCCTCATGTACGACAAATATAATTTGAGCAAAACTAATCATAAAATGAAAAAAAAAATTCCTTGTGTAAAGAATGATATGTAGATTGATGACATATAATTTTGTTTTCAAAAAACTTTAAAAATTAAAAGTTATTAAAAGAATACAAACACCTATCATTTCAAGTTTTTGGACCAATTTTCTTATAAAATAAATAATAAATAGAAAAACAAGTCCAATAGAAAAAAAATTACATATTTGAAAACTAGACACTATTATCTGTAATGGGTTTTAATTTCGTAAAAAAATTCAGAAAAAAATGTCGTCAGCCATATAGGTAAACTCAATCTTTCCTCTTGTTTTATACTTAGAAAAAAAGTTGTAGGTCCAAGGCTCAAGGTCGGCTACCCATGCCTTTCCTAAGCCTAAAACCAAACCAACGGCAAGGGAAAAGGTGGTCGTCCATTTCAAATTTCTTAGAATAGGTACCCATTCTAAAACAAGTACCCGTTATAAAACGGTTATCCGTTATTTTTAAGAACAAGTACCCGTTATGTTTAAGAACGGGTACTTGTTTCTTTTATATCCATTATTTCCCATCATTAGGGAAAAATGTACTATGACTGTATCCCTGTAACTTGCAAGTCTGATGTACGGGCCGACAACGACGTTTTCTACATTTTTTTACTTACAGGTGCTTGTGGAATCTCTTGGCATATCATATTCTATTCAGATTTTGAAAGGAATCAATTATATGAACAATTTTTCAGGTGGAATCAAGTGCAGGAGCTATTTTCAAGAGGAATAAAAAAAGAGGGTTTTAATTTTTTTCATCTACTTTTACTTCAAAATCTATGCAACAAAGGATCTACATCTAGTTGTACTTCAAAATTTCAAAGAAGTACATCAATCTGAAATTGGATTAAATATCATTTGTTATTTTATCAAGAGGATTTGATAATCATGGAATCAAATCAACGTAAAAAAAAATAAAGGAGGGTCATGACACCTTAAGAAATTGAAGCAAATAGAGAGAAGGAAGCAAAAAGGTAAAGAGATAGAAGAAGAAGGATTCAAGAGATGAATATTGAAGCATCTAGTTCCATGACTATTGGAGAGAAAGACATTCAAGAGACTACAAAGGATGGGATGAATGTAGATGATGAAAATGTGGAAATGGTGAATTTAGAAGAAAATGTAACTATAGAAACAAATGCATGTATGTCTTCAAACCCAACTTTCAATGATATGGAAAATGTGACTATACAAACAAATCCAGGTATGTCTTCAAAGCCAAGTTTCAATGATATGGAAAACACGACTATAGAAACAAATCCAGCTATGTCTTCAAGCCCACCTATTGCTGATATTGATCGAATTGGTTTATTAAATGAAGCTAGATATACCAATGATGAGGTCAATTATACTACTAAAAATATGGAAAGAGGAAATAAGAATGAAATCCCTTATATGAGTGAAAATAAAAATATTTTTTTTTAATTGAAAGAAATATCTTGGATAATCTTCCTGGTAAGATTTCTTGGAGACAAATGAGAACCCATGCAAATAGATTATATAGAATATTTTTTTATAGAAAAACTCTTGGATTTCAATGTCAACTCATGATGCAATTGATGAAAATGTGGAAATTGTGAAAAGTAATGAAAAAGTTAGATATTTTTGTAAAACCTAAAAAGAAAGATGAATCAATGAAACAAGTTTTATCTAGTGTTGCTAATGCTATTGATTCCATTGGTAAAAAGAGTCGAACTAAAGATAGCAATGCAGCATGAAGAGCTATAACAACTGCTTTAGTCAATAAATCATTTTTGAATTAAAGAATGATAAGTAAGACTAGTGAATTTCTAAATATAAATCCTAAAACTTTGAGAAGAGCAGCAAAGAGAAGAGAATCTACTGAAAATGATCCAATTAACCAATGGAGTTTTAGTGGTAGACTCCCAAGGTATGACATGAAATTAAATAGTGAAATCAAATCTTTAATTGAAAAATATTGGCATGATAATACAAGGGTATCATCTAATGTTAGAGATGTTTTAAAATTAAAAGTGGGGTCCAAAATTCATTATCCTCATCCAAAACATCTATTAGACATGACTCAAACTGAATTGTATAAAAAATTCTTAGATGATTCAGTGTTAGTACCATTTAATATTACCATAAGTCAAAGGTCTTTCGAGAAATGTAAACCTTTTTATGTGAAAATTAATAAACAACGTATCTCTTGTTGTTGTAAAACTCATGTTCAATTTCGTTATTATTATGATGTTTTTCAATATATACGTTCTGGTTTGCATACTAACGAAATTATTCAGGAATGTGGTATTAATATGCCACCTCAAACAATTAAGGAGTTTGTATCAAGTTTATTTTGTGAGGCATCTAATGGAAACTTATTTTATTCAAAAGCATGTATTTCTGGACAATGCAATAGATGTGGCAACTTTTCATTGTTAGGAGAATGTATGCATGAAAATATTTCACATGAATTTGGACAACAATTAGTGGATGTGAAAAGATTCAAGAATGTTGAATATTCTTTAAAGGATGGAAAAATTGGAAAGCGTTGCGAGTTAGTCACAGAAAAAATTTGCGTGCATGCATTCATCAAAGAATTTAAAGATAATATTGTATCCAAATATGTCAAACACTCCCAATATGCTCGGTGGCTTGATGGACAATTTCGTACATGTAAAAACATATTTCCAATTGGAACTATCCTATCAATCGTTGACTTTGTAGAAAACTATACTCTTGCTCCACAAGAGGATATTCAATCTCAGTATTATAATTCAGTGCAAGTGGCCATCTTTGTTCATATTGTATACAGACATGTAGATGATAGTACAGAAGATAATAGAAAAAATTTGAGGGAGTATCATTTCTATTTGAGTGATCGCCGATTACACTCTTCAAATTTTGTGCAATATTGTTTCAAAAAAATTTATGAAAGTTTAAAAGAAAGAGAAATCCAGATGACACAACATTTCATATGGTCAGATAACTATACAGGGCAATTCAAAAATGCAAGAATGTTTTATTGGCTATGTAGGGAGCACAAAGAAAACAATATCCAACATATGTGGAGTTTTTTTGAAGTTGGACATGGTAAAGGACAACATGATGGAGTTGGAGCATGTGTGAAAAGAGCTCTTGCTAAAGAGTAACTAAAATTTGATGATGTAGCAAAATTTAGAGATGCACGTGCAATTGTGGATTGGTGTAATGAAAAATTGTCTATGGGATCAAGTGAGAACTCTACAATTCGATGATTCTTTTGGTTAGTTGAAGAAGAGAATATTCCTACTTGACTTGATTGTGAGACAATAACTGGATCAACAAAATGGCATTCATTTAAGAGTTTAAATGCAAGCACATGGACTATATGGACTAGGGAGCTTGCATGTTTTTGTCAATTTTGTATTACAGGTGATTGGGGAGAATGTGAAAATATATAATGGGTTGAAGAATGGAAACAAAGTTTTTTGACACCTACAGAAACACATGATCAACTTGAAACAACAATTGAAGATGATAATCAAATGTTTGCATCAGATGACTATGATCATGTTTCAAACCTTGTATAAGAAGGTACTTTAATTTTCAATATTTTTTTATTACATTTTTTTGTAATCTATATAATTAATTATATATGTATGCATGTACATATTTATGTGATTTAGATATGTATGACACACTTTATTGAATTAAATAAATTTTTTTTTGTAGGCCATGTGTATGTTGTTGTTGCACCTAAGGGAAATGAAGAGGAAACCGAGTATTGGTTGGCTCGATGTGTTGAGACAAAACAAAAGTTGTTACATCCTAGAGAAGATGATGATAACTCTGAGTATCCAACAGGTTCTATGGTTGTTGTTGGCACCTGGCTACCAAAATATCTAATAAGAAAGAATGGTTTGCCTGCATTTGAAGATTATGAAACACATAAGAAGATCATACACTACTCACATTTGCTTGTGGCAACAAATATAAAACTAGTCAGATATAAAGGGAAACCATTTAATAAACAATTATGGACACTTTCTATGGAAGAACATGAGTCAATTACAGATGCATTACAAAAATGAGACTCGGATGCATATGGTACAATGGAATAATTTTTTAGGTATGTTTCATGTTTTTGGTATATATTCTTTCGTTCTCATTTAACCTTCTATATTATTCCCTTTTATCGTAAAATTTGTATCGACTCATGTAAATATATAGTTAATTTGTACTTGTACATTTGAACATTATTTTTGCAGGTGTACCCTACAAGTAGATATTTGGATGATTTCCAATAGAAGTTTTCACCATACAAATATGTGAGGTCAATTTTGTATTCTTCAACTAAAATGTGAATGCATTAGGTAATTATTTATATACTTGTATATTTCATATTCAACATGTTATCTAGTTACATATTGCATAAATGTAACTTTGTGTTTTTAGTATATATTCTTTCACTCTCATTTCACCTTTTATATTATTCCCTTTATCTTAAAATTTGTATCGACTCATGTAAATATATAGTTGATTTACTTGTACATTTGAACATTATTTTTGCAGGTGTACCCTACAAGTAGATATTTGGATGATTGTCAATAGAAGTTTTCACCATACAAGTATGTGAGGTCAATTTTCTATTCTTCAACTAAAATGTGAACGCATTAGGTAATTGTATATATACTTGTATATTTCATATTCAACATGTTATCTAGTTACATATTACATCAATGTTTTGTGTTTTTAGAATATATTCTTTCATTCTCATTTGACCTTCTATATTATTCCCTTTATCTTAAAATTTGTATCGACTCATGTAAATATATAGTTGATTTACTTGTATATTTGAACATTATTTTTGCGGGTGTACCCTACAAGTAGATATTTAGATGATTGTCAATAGAAGTTTTCACCATACAAATATGTGAGGTCAATTTTCTATTCTTCAACTAAAATGTGAACACATTAGGTAATTTTGTCATCCTCTTACATCCCCTTAAGCCATCAAGTTTTATCTTATTTAATTTGTAAATTGACTCGTGTACATCTCCCCTTAATCCATCCTCTTATGTATCCCCTTAAGACATCCTCTTAGGTCCCCTTAAGCCATCCTCTTACATCCCCTTAAGCCATCAGGTTTTATCTTATTTAATTTGTAAATTGACTCATGTACATCTCCCCTTAAGCCATCCTCTTATGTATCCCCTTAAGACATCATCTAAGGTCCCCTTAAGCTATCCTCTTACATCCCCTTAAGCCATCAGGTTTTATCTTATTTAATTTGTAAATTAACTCATGTAAATCTCCCCTTAAGCCATCCTCTTACATCCCCTAAAGCCATCCTCTTATGTATCCCCTTAAGACATCCTCTTAGCTCCCCTTAAGCCATCCTCTTACATCTCCTTAAGCCATCTAGCTTTATCTTATTTAATTTGTAAATTGACTTGTTTACATCTCCCCTTAAGTCATCCTCTTGCATCCCCTAAAGCCATCCTCTTATATATCCCCTTAAGACATCCTCTTAGCTCCCCTTAAGCCATCCTCTTACATCCCCTTAAGCCATCCTTTGTGTTATCTAGTTACATATTGCATCAATGTTTTGTATTTTTGGTATTTATATTCTTTCATTCTCATTTACTTGTACATTCATTATTTTTTACAGGTGTACCCTACAAGTAGATTTTTCTATGATTACCACTACAAGATTTCATCAACCTGTAAATGCTAGATCAATTTTGTAGTCTTGTCAAACTAATAATGGACCAATGAGCTAATTGTCTAGATACTCATATGTTTCATCATGAGCACTATAGTTGCATTGTATCTTGATATTTTGTGTCTTCAATATATTCTTTCAAATTCAAATTGCATAATTTTTTGAGCTCTATGTATAGTGGTGCTATTGGTTCATTATTATTTTTCTCCTAATCTATATTTTAAATTTGAGACTCTTTTATGATATTTCTATGTAAAATAGATTATTATTTTTCTAATAATCTCTATAGTAGCCATATTGTGTTGATTATGCCACAATCTACTTGAAACTCTAATCTTCCTTTGCAAAGGCATTCTCATCTAAAAACTAACATGGATACTAATGAAAATGAAATATTTTAAGATTCTCATATTGAGGATCATGAAATACTAGCAAGATTTTTATCACTTGATGCACATATAGCTAGGAAAGAACTTACACTTACTAGATAATTACTTGTAGATGTAACTACGAATACATGTAATATCCCATCTTACATCATAAATTAGTGGATGCCCCATTTTGTATGGATATCCTTTATGACATTTACTCTAAATGATGGTTTCTTCTAATGGTGTATTAAATCCTAACTTGTTATGGCTTGCACAACATGCCCTAATTCTTTTTGAATTTGTGATCCACTCTTGAAAATTCAAAAGGTTCGGTTCTTTAATTTTGGTTCTAAATATGATTTGTTGCCCATAGTAGTTGCTTAATGGCCTTGTTTATTATCACTTTAAAATATTCATTTGTATACAGGCTTCTCATATGATTTCCCCTAGTTGTAATGTTCATATCAAACCCCTATGTTATCATATTCAACATCTTTGGTAGTCTATCTTAGTTAGATTAGCACATGTGAAACCTTTAAAATATTTGCTTCATGCCTAAGTCTTTGTATTGTATTGTGAACTCTTGAATTTTTATTTTTATTTTAAGATGATTATGATTAGGGGCAAATTGAGGCAACATGCATCTTTCCTTTGGCCTCTTTGGGCCCACATTAAATTGATCCTTATTTATTTTTATTGTTCCATTGGATTTTCATGCACATTAGCACATAGGAAAAATGGGCCTCAATGTCTATGGTTTTATATTAATATTTGGGTACATAGGAGCTAAACATGACACACAAGAAAGCATAGTTACTAATCATAAGAGCAATTTAAAAAAGATACCCTTGAAATGGGGAAAAAAAGCATGAGTTGAAATATAGAAGGTGAAAATGAGAATCAATAAACACAACAAACATGGGATAAATAAGAAGCCATAGTGTAAGGACACACAAGGTAAATGGATGAATAAGGAAGGAGGATCACAACACATATGCATAATAAAAAGAATAAATTAGAAATGATATGAAACACAAAGAAGAAGTGACATGAACAACACAACACATGTTCAAGTTATTTGTGTTCTAGCATGCACCACTAAGGAAAAGTGAAAGAACCAAAAATGGCAAGTGATAAGAAATATAGATGAGGATATGGAAGCAATGAAGTCATCCCCCATCAAGTGTGTCTATAATATACTCAAAATATATGTCACTATTAAAACCAATTCTCTCAATGGGTTTTATCCATGTTATGATGAAGTGTACTCACATGAACAAGAGTGGGATGTAGGGATACCAAATGTTATGATCTAAAAGTACTACTTTAGATGTTGTATCACTTGGTTTCTCATTTATTTTTGTGTAACTTCAACATGTAGGGTGTGTTATAGTGAATAAGACCAATTTATTGGTGAACATTATGAAAACCTTCACCATTTACTTTCATATAGTTAGCCTCATCAAGTGAGGGAGTTCCATGCTCATGAACTTATGCCCAAAGTTTATCTTCCTTTTATCTATAAGAGTTAAAGTAATTTAAGATTGTGTTTTAAAAATTATTCTAAAATTTACCATATATGTAGGCTTATCTTATGTATTGAATTTTAAATTTGATTGGTTTGAGAAGTGTATTATTATCATCATGAATATATCATTAGGTACATCCTCATGTATGTCTAAACCATACATAGAAAAATACATGGTTATTCGTGCATACGAGAACTATTTTAAACACATTAGATAGTTTTTCATTTTAAATTCAAAAATGTATTAGAGATTCTAACATGTCTCGATAATATAATCTAGAAGTGAACAATAAAGCATAAACATACTAGATCTAACATACTAAAATGTACCAGCATATATTCAAAAATATATATATACACATGTAGATCTATACATAAGTCCATGAAATACTAAAATATAGGTAGGACCCATGAAATGTACTAAGACATCTACTCATAGTCAGCATATCAATATTAAATGCAAATCATAGTTCATGAAATACTGAAATATCTTTAAGTCCATGAAATATCAAGTTCAACATATATAGTCATAGTCCTGGTGGCATTTATATAAAACAATGCATCTAAAAGTCCATGAAATAAATATCTGTCCTATGATCATCACTCAAGTTCAAATCTGAAAGAGGCCTCTTTCTTCCTCGTGAAATAGATGGATCTACCTCATGCTATATAGAAGAGAAAGAAACTTGAAATTAGATAGAAATTTTAAAAAACATGACGCATACATGTGCATATGAAATTTAAATTTCATAATTTCATTTAATTTGATTTAATTTAATTTATAAAATACTCATATTAAAAATATTTAAATATAGACTAATGTATGCATAAATTACCGTATGATGTTGGACATCTCCTCCCACATTTTTTTGCCCAAGTGATCGTATAGTTGTTGGTCTTGAACCAAAAGTCTTAGCTACTAATTCCTAGATATTCAAATATTTAGCACTCAAGAATTGGGTTGGCATCCAAACTTGATTTAATTTATAAAAATATGAAATTAAATATTTAAATCTAGGCTTTAAAGTGTGCATGAATTACCGTGCGATCATGCTCATCTACTCCCACATTTTGTTGTCCAGGTGGTATAGTTGTTTCAGCTTCTAGACCAAAAGTTTGAGCTGCTAATTCGTAGAAATTCAAATAAAGCAAGTTTGAAATATAGGTTAGAATATTTATCGAAACATGTAACCATATTATATAGCATATAAAGACTTTGAAAGTTTAGCAAAGTTTAGGACCTGAAAATATGTGGATGACTCATGAAATTGTCCCTGATCAGTATCCTAACCAGTCGCTATCCTAATGGCACTCCTATCATCTTGCACTTACATATATGGGCATATATAAATTTATATAAACTCAAAAAATCAAAGTACAAATTTAGTACAATTTTTGAAAACACACACCAGGGAATACTCAGGAATAACAAACGATGATGGAGGAACGCTGCAAGCAACACCTTTAGGTGGTCGATCAGACATGGAAACTGCCACGTGACCTCCTCACTGCAACAAAAATATTTCACATACATGTATATTAGAGTTAAATTTAATTATACACTTGTTTCACATATTTGACATGTATATGGTTTTAGGGTTAATATATATTGGTTTACCCCGTAAGGTATGCCGGTCTCTACAGCTGTCGATGCAAAACTCAATATATCAAATTGTGTTGAGGCCTTGGAGCGACTTAAGATCTACACCAAATAGTTCACAATATATATTTAAATCATGATTAAATATAAATTTTGATATGTTCAAATTAAGCACTTGAAACAAAATAAAATGTTCAACATCCATGTACCTGTGTAGGATGATCATTCGAATATAGTAGATCTAAGTATGACTCCACGTCTCCTGTAGCTGCATCTGATGTGGATGTAGGAGCAAGACCATAACACGGTTGATTGCAATTTTGACACAAATGTGCCCCTGACATGTGTGAGGCTCTATGATGAGATGCACTGACTACTCCATGATGCTTTCCACCACTGAATTCAGTTGCCATGTGGGCATATTGTTCGGTGAGATTACCCGAGAGTCTACTCAATGCCCCTAATGTCGACAACATTGCCTCATGCTGAATGGGTGTAGGAATCGTGAGCAAAATAGGAGCAACCATAGGAGCAACAAGAACAGGTCGATTGGAATTAATTTGTGCCCTTGCCTTGTGTTGTGGCATGCCACCACTAACACCCTGGAATGGTCTAATATCAAAATAATTGGGTTTTCGACCCAATTGAAACTCCACCCATAATTTTCTCAAAAAATATAGTGGTACCTCAAAATTAGCGTGTGGTGGGTGATCAAACACCATCCACCACTGCTTCCAAAAATGTCTCGAGATCGCCTCATGCCTACACCATTTAATTGATATTCTTTTTTTTGTTGTAGGTATAGGTTGATTAGTTGTGGGGTGAACAAAAAATGGGGCTAATGTTTGTTTGGTAATGTGAAGATCGAAGATCTATCTATATGAAAGACCATCTGCATAGAATTGCCTCCTCCCCTCTCGCCAATGACGGAATGTATCTAGGTCTGCATCAATAGACCTAACAAAATCAATAATGCAAACTATACTACATGTGGGGGCATCAAGTGAGGTTGATTATTAATCAAATTAATGTTTTCCTCAATTGCATTAATATTTTCATTAATGCTTTGTCGCAATTCAACCTCATTAGGTGGAGGGAGTGGGGGGTTTGGAGGTGGAGTGGGTGGGGGGTTTTCAGGTGGATGGGGTGGGGGGGTTTTGTAAAATAATTTCATCTATTAAAAATTCATCCACCCCTTGGTCTTCCATTGGATCCATGTCACCTACATTTCCAAATATATCCATATCAAAAACTTACAAATTTACTCACAAATATATCCATGTATTGAACACTTACAAACAAATATCTAGAAATAAACTTAATCTAATATATGGAAATGTAAGTTTAAAGTATACATGAATAGAAAGCTTAATACTTGAAAATTATGCACAAGTTCAACTAGTCAAGAAAAATATGGGCCTGATTGTTGAGAGTACTATGTTTTTACTACATTTGACTCAAGAGATATGTACAGATATAAACCATAAATGCCAAAATTTAAATTTCTAAAATTGATCCATGTTTCCATTTCTTACCATTTGTTATAAACTAACTAAAGTATGAATTATTTCAAATTACACGCTAAGGTGATGTATAGTGCATATATAGTAGTCTTATTACATCAACATCAAGCATCAAAATCCTAGGAGCATATTGCATGACTACCTACAATCTTCAATCTTTGTTCATTGATATTAAATCTACCCACCTAGGGATTTGACCAAGGGAGAAGTCCCTACTTAGAAAACTTGTGAATAATGTTCATAAATTCTACTAGTCAGCTATTACAAGTCATATATGTAGAGGTAAACATGTTATAGAGGCCCAAAATCATAGAAGTTCATGTCTACAACCTCAAGTTTATTTCTACACTCATGAAATTGAATCATATAATTGTACAGTCAATATTTTATTTCTACAATAGTCATTTGACAAGTCTTGACTTTCTTATACATTAACAAATTAGTTTGTGACACCTAGCATAATAAAAAATCCATAGCTAAGTAAACTTATTTTATTCATTTAATTTATACATCAATTGTAGTATTTATTACATTATCAATTATCACCCCCAACTCTACATTATAGGGTTCTTTGTTTATTGTTGTTTAATTAATCTACCCTAGGATATTTATGTGATTTGCTATTTTTCCTCACATAAATTGGTTAACCTCACATTCCTTCATGATGCAAGAGTATCCTAGGTTGAAGTGGGCTAACCATAATCGAGGGTTAAGGGGAGAGAACAAGAGTGCAAAAATTAAGGGACACTAGAGGAAGGTGCACACAGAAGAAGAGAGTGTAAGGTGAAAATGTAGTTGGGGATGGGTGGCTAAGGAAAACAAAGGTGCCTTGAAGAATGGAGCACATAGAAGGCATGCACAAGCTTCCCTAGGGCATGATGAGGGCATGATGAAAAGGAAAGAGTAGGGTGGAGAAATATGGTCCTAACATATAGATGAGTAGAAGCAAGTGTTGAACCATTTGAATAATTGGTCATGAGATAGTTATAAATATATAATGAACCATAGATAGTTAGGTAAATTCTTGAGCCCAAAGATAGAAAGGCACGGTGGCTAGAACATGAGAGAAAAATGAATATGTATAAGAAGTGCAACCACAACTCTAAGGAAAGTAAGAGAGTGCAAGGTTGAGAGTGACCACACTTAAGAGGTGAAGAGACATTCAAAACTAAGAATAAAGGGACCATAGAAAGGAAGCTATGTAAAAGGACGTTGAATAAGTAGGACAATGTGGAAGATGAAGTGCACAAGAGGATAAAGAAAAGGAACATGCAAAGAAGAGAAGGTGGATGCCTATATGAATTTGACATGTAGCTAAATTGATGAAGCTTATGAGCAAAAAATAAGTATAGGAGTGGAAAATTATTAGGGTCTATTGTAGATGAGTAAATTTATTTCATGCATCTATCAACCATTGGATAGTAGGGTATTATCGTTGGATCAGTGATGTTATTATGCATCATAGAAGTATCACTCACTACCATACCAACAGAGGTCACCATTATACTGTATATTTAAGGAAAAAACCTTAGGAGTGTATGAAAAGAAAGGTTATCATGAGAATAGTCAAAAGGTTAGGCTAGAGATGGTCATGGTTTCTAGAGGATAAGGTTTTGATAAGGTGATTTAGATAGCTTGAATTTTGATTGCCTTTAGGAAATCCATGAAATTTTGCTGATTGAGTATCCATGGAACCCTATACAAGTCATACCAAGGTAGCTATTTGGAAGGTTTGAGGATTGTGAACTGAGTTAGGAGATTTTCTATAATTATATATCATGCCTCAACACCATTTGTAGACATGAGGGAGTGTGATCATGATCTTTTTCTATTATGTGCCAATGGACTATCTTACCCATAATGTTATCATATATAAACATTCTCATTTAGATGACTTCCATAACTGGTGAAGTTAGTTCCATTGAGAAGGGGTTGTCATATGCAAGACAAGGGTAATTGTTGAAAGGAAAGGGTTCCATGAGATACATGAGCGAAAACATGGCATTTTTGTGGACATCATGACCTTGGAATATTCATTTTAAAGGAGGACTAAGAAGTGTTGTTTCTGATGTCTCATAGTGCTCAAGCCTTACTTGTGTTGTTTTAGAATGAGTGCTTTCAAGTATGAATAAGTTTCTAAGAATGTTTGGTGATGGCTTTAAGGATTGAGGTACTTCAAGAGGATAATATGGCATCCATAAACCACATAGAGAGCATTTCCATTGAAATACCTATTCATGGTTATCATCCCACCCTATCAAGAGTTGAGTTGTAAGCACTTCTATATTTATTAGGGCTAGATGTTGTAAACATTGAAAGTATTTAAAAGTTATGGTAACTTTCAATAAGGGCTTATTTTATGGTAATTTATTTGTATCACCTGAAACAAAGAATATTACCTCAACACTTTAAGATCTAAATCTAAAAGAAGATTTGAACAAAGTTCTTTATTCTTTCTCCAAACATGACATTCCCCTTATACAATCTCTAAAAAGCATTCCAAATCTTAAAATATTATTTCTAAAACAATAAATCTAGCTCAACACAATACTATCTTCAACTTTTCATCTTCTATTCTAGCTCTCTAACTCCAAACATGTAAGTGAATAATGAATCCAAAACAAATGAACCCCTATATCCTTGTACTATTTCCAAGTTTTTCGAAGACCATGTTAGATCTTAAGTTCTCCTTTGAATGTTGCTCATCCTCGTTCTAGGTTGCAAGTTATGACAAAGAGGTATGGTAGTTTAGTGGCTAATTACTAGACAAATGCTAATGGCAATAGCGAATGGAAAAATTTTAATGAAGAAATAGATTATAAGTTACTGATGATTGATTATTTGTGCATAGATCATGTTATTTTCATCCTTATGAGATATGTTACTAATTGTTTCTATAACAAGTCATGGTTGGGATGTAATATGTAGTGTGTCTCAAGTTTTAAGGTTTATAGTTTAGTTTTACGGTTTATCAAGTTCATATTTTTAGGGTTTATAGTTTAGTTTTCTAGGGTTTATCAAGTTCGTAGTTTTAGGGTTTATAGTTTAGTTTTAGGGTTTATAGTTGTTTATTGATCATAGTTTTAGGGTTTATAATTGTTTATTGATCACAAGTTTAGGGTTTATAATTGTTTATTGATCAGTGTTCTAGTGTTTATAGTTATGCTTAGTGTTTTAGGGTTTATAATAACATATTTTTAGGGTTTATCAAAACATACATAGCATAATTTTACTTAAACCCTAATTTTTCAATTTAAACCTACAATCATAAAAAAAATGCATAAAAAACAAGAAAGAAACCAACCTAGAGGTCTTCAGAACTGACGAGGTGGTGGGAGGAGATGAGAAGGCAAAAAACACACTAGATTTATGATAGCAGGTGCTTTAACAACACGTACCTATTCTTATACGTCGTTGTCCCTGTCGCCCTGCTGAAAAAAATGAGCTCACAAGGGCTTCTTTTAAAAATTATATACATTTTCAAAATGGGTACCTGTTTAGAAATGGGTACCTATTCTATAATGCATGCTCGTTTACTAATGGGTACCTATTTAGGCTCAGGCACCCGTTACTAAATGGGTACCCATTTAGGTTCGAGTGCCCGTTCCTAAACGGGTACTCATTTCTTTAAAATGGGTACCCGTTCCTGTCAAGAATTGTTTTTGCCCGCGCGACTTCCCCTACATGTGGACCCAACTTCTTTCTTTTACCCTTGTTTTGGAATACCCACTTTGTTCCAATCACATTCTTGTTCGCAGGTCTAGGGACAAGTTCCCAAGTCTTGTTCTTCTCAATCTACATTAGTTCTTCTTCCATTGCCTTGACCCAATGTTCATAATTGCATGCTTCATTTACTTTTTTAGGTTCCACCTTTGAAAGTAAACAAAGATTTACTTGCTCTTTTGCATCTCTACTTCTTGTCAACACACCTTTCCTTTTGTCACCAATAATCTGATCTTCAAAGTGATCTCTTTGCACATACCTGGGGGTTTTAGGAATTCTTTCCAGAGCTTCAACTTGAACTTCTTCCGGAGCAGCGTACACTTCATTCTAGACTTCCTTATCTTTGTCTTCGGCTTTCTCCATATCAGCAGACCATCTAACTCACATCCATTTGGCTCTAAGGATTTCTAAATATCTTCATCTACCTTCACATTTGCACTTTCAATGATCTTTCTCAATCTTTTGTTATAGCATTGGTAAGCCTTGTTCTTAGTAGAGTACCCAAGGAATATGCCTTCATCACATCTAGCATCAAAATTTCATAATTCTTCATCTCTTTTGATATAACATTTGCTTCCAAACACTTTGAAATATTTGACAGTAGGAGTTCTTCCATACCACGACTCATAAGGTGTCTTTGTTCCTTTTGCTCTGACTTGCACTCTATTCTAAATGTAGACAGCAGTGTGTATTGCTTCTTTCCAATGTACTTCAGGTAGATCTACTTCCTTCATCATTGTTCTAGCAGCTTCTTAAACAATTCTATTCTTCCTTTCAACCACTCCATTTTGTTGAGGAGTCTGGGGGGCAGACAATTGTCTCTTTATTCCATGCTCTTCACAAAAAGCATTGAACTCATTTGAAGTAAACTCACCACCTCTATCTGATCTCAAACACTTGAATCTCAAATCCATCTCATTTTCAACCATAGATTTGAATGCCTTGAACTTGTCTAGGGCTTCTAATTTTTCTCTAAGAAAGGTAACCCAAGTCATTCTTGAATAATCATCAATAAGGAGCATGAAGTACCTATAACCTTGTAGACTTCTTGTTCTTGTAGGACCACATAGGTCTGTATGCACCAACTCTACCAGACCCGTAGAAGATTGTTCTTTTCTCTTGAAAGTAGTCTTTGTCAACTTCCCATACTGACATTCTTTGCACATAGCATTAGTAGGCTTTACAATCTTAGGCAAGTCTCTTATAGCTTGAACAATGCTTATTTTCACCAGATTATCAAAGTTAATGTGACACATTCTCCTATGCCATAGCCAACTTACATCTACCTAAGCCAACAAACAACAATTATCAGTACCTTTCAAATGATAAATGTTACCATGAGTCTTCTTACCAGCAGTAATTATGGTTCCGGAGATTTTCCTTATCACATCCTTAAACACTAGATTATACCCTTTTTCACACATTTGTCCAACACTTAGAATATTATGCTTTAAGCCTTTGACATAAAGAACATCATCTGTATTATGCTTTCCATCAAAAGTAATTAATCCTTTTCCACAAATCTTACTAGCTGCATCATCACCAAACCTAACAAGTCCTCTATCATACTTTTCAAAATTAACAAACTTACTCTTATCTCCTATCATGTGATTTGAACATCCGTTGTCAATGATCCATTCATCTTCTTTTTCAGCATGAAATGCAGACAACTCTCCTGGACTTCATTCCTTCGCATAGCTTGTAAGGTTAGCAGAAACAAGTTCTTCTCTTAGTACAATAAACAAGCATTCACTAACATTACCATCTCTAGAATCAAATTCACCATCAGTTATACCTTCATCATCTCTAACATAGTAACTTTTTCTTACCATCTTACCTCTGCCTTCTTTGTTCTTGATCTTCAAAGTTCTATCAGGATACCTTGAAGCATAATGGCCAATTTTACCACAACTGAAACATTTGAAAGGTAACTTACCTTTGAACTTTCCACTGCCTCTTTTCATTCTACTTGCAAATTTTGCCTCATGCTCATCAAAGTCTTCTTCATCTGATTCCATAGCATACTTATCTGATCTAGCAGTCTTTTCTTCCTTGGCTTTAAAAGCAGTCTTAATTTTCACAGGGCCATCAGTAGTGCCAAATTCTCTCATCTCAAAGGCAGTCAATTTACCAAGCAATTGATCTTTTGAAAGCTTATTCATATCAAACAATTCTTCATGGCATATACCTTGTGACAATAAGATTTGGGAAGAGTTTTGAGTATCTTATTTACAACATCTGCATCATCTATCTTTCCACCAAGACCCTTGATGTTGCTGACAATGTCATCAATCTTCTGTATCTAACTTGTTATGTTCTCATCTTTAGACACTCACATGGTGTAATATGTGGTCTTCAAGTTCTACAACTTATCCTTCTTGACAGATCCATCACCTTCATAAATGCTTTTCAATTTCTCCCAGATCTCATGAGCAGTTTCTAGATCCACAACTTTCGCCATTTTAGTCTGACAAAGCATTTAATAGAGCAATTTTAGCTTTGTCATTAGTCTCATAATCCTTAGTCTCTTCATCAAACTGCGGACCACCTTTAGGTAAAATGTATTTATCTTTAACCATCTTCCAAACATTATAACTAATAGAAATAAGATAACTTTGCATTCGTACCTTCTAGTAGGCAAAGTCAAATCCATCAAACTATTGAATGTCTTTCTTGTGTGCCATCCTGAATCTACCTTAAGATGTTAGGCTTTCTTCCAAGGAACCTCACTTTGATACCAATTGTTGAAAGCACAAGACAACTAAGAGGGGGGGTGAATCAGTTGTATCAAAAACTTCAACCTCTCTTAAACAAATCACATTCACATTCACTTGCTTTAACCACTTAGTTTGATATGAAGATTAAACATGAAATGCAGAAACAAAACTTAAGCAAATCAACACCATGCACACATGAATACCAAATTTTTACGTGGAAAACCTGAAAAGGAAAAAACCACGGTGAGTGTTAGCTCACAATATAATGTAGTAACAATACCAAATTATAAAAGGCTCGCTACCCAAAAGAATGCTCACTGCAAAAAGGGCTCACTACTGAAAGGGTGGCTCATTGCTGAAGGGTGGCTCACTGCCGAAGGGTGGCTCACTACCAAAGGGTGCCTCACTTCCAAGAGGGGTGGCCCACTACCATGAACTGATTTGGTAGCATATACACCATGCCTAAGTTTAGTTCCATTGGAGCACAATATATCTCTCCTTTGCTACCTTTACAACACACAATTTATCTTCACATCTTTGCACACTTTCACACTTCACATGAATTCATTTCATTTATTTATACCTATCATCAACCTTGGAATGTACATCAAGGTCAGCATTACAATCTACAACCTTTGGAACAGTCTCCAAGATCAGCAAACATACATAAGTTGAATTAGGTCTAGACTTAAACAGACTTGCAGAGAAAATGAATGAAGGAAGAACACTTCACAACTTAAATTAGACCCAAATACATCTTCACATGCTTCCACATGCTTCCTCAATCCACGAAGCATCACCGCAATCAATGTTAGCAACCAAGTCGGCCAAACTTGTGCAAACACTAAGAACACTTAGGCACAGGCTTCCACGAACACAACCAAGACTTGTCGATTAGGCACAACACTTTGAACTATTATGGAGACATCCACAAACAACCTCAAGTCACCTTAGAATCATCAGAGTCATTCGCAACACTTTTCTTCTGAAGAAGGTTCATTATCTGCTCACAATTAACACTGTTGAACTCTGTTGCACAATAACTTGCTTTCTGGAGCACCAAATCACAAATCCTTTGGTATGAAGATAACTAAGGTCCTTGTAAACATATGTCTAGAACCGCAACACCTGAAACCATTCTATGGAGAAATGCGGATCAAAATACTTTCTCCCAAACACCTCTACTCAACTCAGAAACTCTGTCAAATGTAGTCTTCAAACTAGTGAATATAACTTCCACTACATAGCGATCCGGACCACCAAATTCTAGATTTAGCATCGTCAAACATTTCTCTAAAACATATCCAAATCTCAGCCTTCAGTCTTCAGTACAAAATAAATGTGGAGCAGAAACTTAGACAGTATCCTGGGAGTCAGAATACTTCTTCACAACTCTGTCTTCAGTATGGATCAAATTTTCTCAAAAGCACTTGGAAACACAATATCAGGAACATGTTCTCATCATCTTCAACACTTATACAAAGCATACAAAACAACTAACTGATCACAATAAAGCAACAAAACAAGAGCACAGTTGACACCAATGACAATACAGACATGTTTCAACATCAATGACAACATCAATTAACACATGCAACAACATGGATTCACCAATCATATGGGTAATGCATTAATGCAACATGATTAATCACACTAACATAATTCATAAAGAATGGCAAGTAGTTGGGGGCTCTAGTCCACACCAACCCAATAAATCTTTCAATTCACCATTCCTTTCACAAGTCAAAATGTACACTATGAAATAGGTGAGAACACAACCTAGAGTCACAAGATGCAGGGTTGACTAATGCATTCATTATCCATACACAACATTTATCACAATATCCATGCATATAACCCATTTACAACCCCTTTTATTCAACTTTCCATTAATAAAATGCAATTACACAACCAATATCCTACATGACTCCCAGGGAAGAATGCAATTTGGGGACATAAGTCATTAGCCAAATGATCTATTCTAACAAGTCAACATTTTTCTTTCATGGAAAAATAAAATCAATTCACACATAATGACATGCACTCATAGAAAACAACTACAAGATGCACTTCATGCAAGCATTTCTAGTCACCATAAAAAGGGGAAATGACAATTCCAGTTACAACAAAGTGGTTAAGAAGGCATGCTATTCTTTTAATTTAGTGCATACACACAACATGGGTACACAATGCAAGCTTCATTTACACAAGAAAAATCAAATCATTTTCCTTCCATGTATTAGTCATATGATCAAAACATCATCTCTTTCATAACCAAATGCATAACTCTTAAAAGAGTACAGTAGGTTCAATCAAACATCCAGAACATGGAATTTCTTCTCACACAATCCACACTATTAAAAGTGGTCACAATTGCACCAACGTGACCCCACAAAGGTCACTCAAACACCCACACACACTACAAGGATTCTTTCCATGCATTCAAGACATCAAGAAGGAAATCACATAAAAGCAACTTCTTGGCAACCACAAGGCTCTAACTAATACCATAATATTGTATTCTTCCACCGCACACATGCAAGGAAGACATATTGGAAGACAACACATGCAACTTTTTGGAAAAGGTATGTTGTACACCTTGCATAAAAATAAGTTAATTTAATTATGTAAAATAAATATTTATTTATGGTGCATCTTAAATGGTGTGTTTAGACACATTAGATTTTTATTTGGGTAACACTTGTAAAAGTTGTAAATAACATTGGGTTAGTTATTTTATGTGTGCAAGACACAAAATAATTAACTATTTATTTGGAAAATTATTTAATATTGGGAAAAAGAGAAAACTTAGTACCAATAATTAAATGTGGGGGTCAATGGTTTTATAGACTCATAGTTTTGGGATACATGGTTTTACCATACTACATCTTGTATTTGTGTGAGCTTATCTCTATAAAAGTAAGCACATTAGTAGTTGTTGGGGCTGGCTTGTTGGTTGGGTTTGGCTAGATTGAGCTTCTCTTGTAGGTTACATGTGTGAGGAGAGGAAGCATGGATTGGGATGTGTGGTTACACAATTCTCAATTGCTTGTTCACATGGAGTACAATTAGTGAGCTTGATGATTCAACAATATTCATGGAGGCTATGTATTGTAATATTTGTTCATGAGATAATACAATGAATATGAATGCTTTTGGCAACTAGGTTTTTCCCTCATTAAGGGTTTTCCTGAGGATATATCTTGTGTAACCTTGATGGTATGTTTGCTTATTCTTTTGCATGTGGATTTTTGAATACTCTATTTTGCATATTAATCTCTCATAGGGTTATGAGGAAATTGTCTTTATGGTTATATATTTCCATCACAACTCACGTCACACAACTACACAAGGGCCCCACACATGCTCAAACATAATGAGCAGAACTCAAAACCTAGAGCTCCTAATGCTACAACATGAGTTGTGGTACCAAGTGTAATGCCCCATGGTTTCACCTAGGACATTAATCAAACAAGCACTAGCCAAACATTGTTTTACATTTACAAGTACAACATTTGCATGTCGCATTACATTCATGCACACACAAGGTGTCATAGAAAACACAACAACACCCAAGATAACATCATCATTGCAATAGCCAAGGTAGCACAAACAAAATACTTCACTCATTGTGTGACAAAGTCACCATGATGACCACGTCAGAGAATGGAGCTCCCTCCGTGATGATGATTAGACACACATCCACGACCTTGTTTCCTTGAGAACACATGGAGTAGGATGAGGTGACAACTACCTTGAATCCATTCATGATGACATGAAACATCATCCCAACACAAGGGAAAACTCATACAAGAGATGGATCAACTAAGAGGTATAAGCCCTCGACCAATTGGAATGACCACCAGTTGATTTCATGCAAAGACATGCTTCTCAATACAAAAGAGGGAATAATCTCCAAACTAGGACACTTATCAACAAAGTTTCGACATGGGAAGACTTACTATAGCAAGGTTAATAACTTTCATATACAAATTTTCTTTAGGAAAAGTTAGGAAGTACTCATTGTCCAAGACTACATGGATTCCCATGTAGTTCAAAGGACTACAGTGCCCTAGGAGGAATCCAACATGCTAGGGGGACTACAATGTGTCCCTCTTGTGTCCATTTTTGGTGCTAATGTCTAGTTCTAGTGCTAGTGTCCAAGTCTAGCATTGTAGTCCTTTCACAATGTCTAAGTGAAACATTTCCTCAAGAAACTGACTCAAGACTTTGACCAAGGATCCTACAAGAACTCTATTGCCAAGGAATCCATCCCTAGGCCTCCTAAAAAATGACAAAAGATAGAACAAGTGAGCCACAAGATAATTCCAAGGTCTCTAAACTTGTCGATCTTCGAACAACACAAAACTAACACTCTCCAACAAGAGAGAAGGTTGACTTGTGGAACATTCTCAAGACAAGATAGAATGTCACAATACACCTAACCAAACACAATCGGCTCATGTGAACATACCCACACAAAGAGGATACAATAGATGATTTAAGGGTACAATCCACCCTACACAACCATTGACAACCAACTAAAGATGATTCAACATGCCAATTCAACATCATAACCAAATTACAATTTATGAAATAAGGCATTTAGCCAATAACATCCATATAAAGACATATGATAAAAGCATTACAATTTAACACTATGCCCATTTGACACCAAAGTTGACATGCACTAATAGCACTAATATGATCCTTGGCACCTATATGGGCAAAATTCAATCCAACACTAATACATCCAATATCATCAATTACAACCTTTAATAACTTGAGGCTAACATACACAATTATCATGATTTCAACATTCTACACATGCTAACACTTTTACAAAATGAGGTGTAGAAAATATAAAATGATATCAATTATTTATTACATTTAAAGGGTCTCATTGTAAACATGGATGGATCATAACCCACATCATGAAATAATAAAAAGCCTAATCATAAGCTTATCACGACGGTCTCAAAGACCCACTTTACAAAGATTATCAATATACAACAATAAAATGATACAAGAACAAATATAAAAAAGTCTAGCACGATCTCCAAGAGCATCTACCAAGCTGACCGATCTCCAACATTGGTTTAGCACCACCCAACCATGTGGAACTCTCAAGCCCACCCCACTATCCTAAGAGATGGTTGAATTGGGTACAAACACACTCGCACGATCAAGGGGTACATGACAACACTCATGTCATTCAAAGCTTACACAAATACATGTGACATTTCATTCCAATGCATTTATGTCTACTACTCTCACTACAATACAAATACAAACTAAAAGATAAGTTAGATACTAACCACTACGTGGCACTTGTTAAATTGGCCTTGATGATCCTTAAAGAAAATAAAATTTCCTTTATAGAAATATATATGAAAACTTTGGTTTTAAAATTATAAAAAATTAATTGCATTATTAAATATCAGACCATTTTTAAAAATCATTATCAAGTCAACAATATGAAAAGTAAAATTTAACCAGTAAAAAATAACTATTTACCACTTTTTGATATGGATGAAATATAAAATTATAAAATTACTTTTAACTTTTTCACTATTTAAATAGAGTGAAAATATTTAATATTTTTTCATTTAATTAGCTGATAGACTTTTATATGCCAGCATTGGTGCTCGAAAAATTGTCTCACGCTGCTTTTTTCCTGTTGATTTAAAAACATTCACGCTGGCAAATTTTATAAACTC
This sequence comes from Cunninghamia lanceolata, assembly GCA_027924645.1. NCBI lineage: Eukaryota > Viridiplantae > Streptophyta > Pinopsida > Cupressales > Cupressaceae > Cunninghamia > Cunninghamia lanceolata. Next base: position 16,166,076 of record BSBN01000021.1, on the reverse strand, counting down.
ATTTTCACGCCAGAAAAAAATCATGCCAGAAAAAGTCTCATGTCATTTAAATGTCCCCTGCCAGAATTTTTGTTTTTTTCAAAGGATAAACATCGTTAAATGGTTTTCTTCTTACCTGTAAACAGGTGTAACCTGCCTATAATTTGTTTGCATTGAACCTGCAGCTTTCATGTCTCAAAATATGCCTTGGAAACTACATAAGTGTGTTGGGCCCAAACAACCTTCCCCATTGACTTCCCCAACACTGGGCCTCAACCCCGTTCCCCAAAACTAGGCCCGAACGACATCCCCCAGAGCTTGTCCCAATTGCGTTCCCTACAATGGGCCTCGCCCCCTTCCCTGAACAATGACGCCCACTAACGTTGCGAAGGTCGCATGAGTTAACCTCTGGACAAGCCTCAGCCACACTAGCTAAGGACGTCCAACAGCGCATGTCGCCGACCATGTTTTGAAATGTTGGCTTACCCTTGGATCGTCCAAGCCCCCCTAGATCGTCCAAGCCACCTTAGGCCAAACAAGTCACTCGGGTAGGTCACCCATTTGCCCAAGTCCCCAACAATAGGCCCCGACCTCGCACTCCGACGACATTCCCCAATGCTAAGCATGAACCCCAAACCCCATTCCTCCTTGACACACCCCGACACTGGGCCTAAACACCCTTCCATGTTGACTTCCCCAACACCGGGCCCCAACCCCGTTCCCCAAAACTGGGCTCGAACGACATCCTCCAGAGCTTGTCCAAACTGCGTTCCCTACAATGGGCCTCAACCCCTTTCCTAAACAACGACGCCCACTGAAGTTGCCAAAGTGGCAAGAGTCAACCTCTGGACAAGCGTCGGCCCCACTAACTAATGGGGTCCGACAGCACAGGGCGCCGACCATGTTTTGAAATGATGGCTTTCCTCGAGTTGCTCTAACTTGCCAAACTCGCCCGTCCTAAATATTACAAGAACACCATCGAATTGAATTATGTGGAAACCCCACCAAACCAGTTTTTTGTGGAAAGCCCACCGGACTAGATTTTACGGAAACCCCACCAGACCAGTTCTTGTGGAAACCCCACCGAACCAGATTTTATGAAAATCGCAAGTCCCCTAATAGTAGGCCTCGACCCCACTCCACGATGGCTTTCCCCAACACTCGCCCTGAAACACGTTCCCTGATGATGCTCCTCAACACTAGGCCCTGACCTCGCTCTCCGATGACATTCCCCAATGCTGAGCACGAACCCCGACACTGGGACCAAACACCCTTCCCCGTTGACTTCCCCAACACTGGGCCCCAACCCCGTTCCCCAAAACTGGGCTCGAACGACATCTCCAAGAGCTTGTCCCAATTTTGTTCCAAACCAGATTTTATGAAAACCCCACTGGACCAGATTTTATGAAAACCCCACCGAACCAGGCTTTGTGGAAACCCCACTGGACTAGATTTTACGGAAACCCCACCAGACCAGATTTTATGAGAACCTCAAGTCCCCTAATAGCAGGCCTCGACCCCACTCCGCAATGGCTTTCCCCAACACTCACCCCGAAAAATGTTCACCGATGATTCTCCCCAACATTAGGCCCTGACCTCGCACTCCGACGTCATTCCCCAATGCTAAGCACGAGCCTTGAACCCCTTTCCTCCTTGACACACCCCGACACTGGGCCCAAACACCCTCCCTCGTTGACTTCCCCAACACCAGGCCCCAACCCCGTTCCCCAAAACTGGGCCCAAATGACATCCCCCAGAGCTTGTCCCAATTGCGTTCCTTACAATGGGCCTTGCCCCCTTTCCTAAACAACGACGCCCACTGATGTTGGCGAAGTGGCACAAGTCAACCTCTGGACAGGCCTCAGCCGCACTAGCTAACGATGTCCAATAGCGCATGTCGCTGACCATGTTTTGAAATGTTAGCATACCCCTGGACCGTCCAAGCTCCCTTAGGTCGAACAAGTCCCTCGGGCCAGTCACCCATTTACCCAAGTCCCCCAGGTCTCCAAAGTTGTCGAGTTGGCCCAACTTGCCAAGCAAGTCCCCCGTCCTAAATTTTATGGGAACCCCATCGAATTGAATTATCTGGAAACCCCACCAGACTCGATTTTGAGGATACCCCGCCAGACCAGATTTTACAGAAACCACACTAGACTAGATTTTGTGGAAACCTCACCAGACCAGATTTTACAGAAACCCCACCAGACTAGATTTTATGGAAACCCCACCGTACCAAATTTTATGAAACCCCACCGGACCAGATTTTATGAGAACCCCAGGTCCCCTAATAGCAGGCCTCAACCCCACTCCATAATGGCTTTCCCCAACACTCGCCCCGAAACACATTCATCGACGATGCTCCCCAACATTAGGCCCTGACCTCACACTCTGACGACATTCCCCAATGCCAAGCACAAGCCCCGAACCCCTTTCCTCCTTGTCACACCCCGACAATGGGCCCAAACACCCTCCCCCGTTGACTTCCCCAACACTGGGCCCCAACCCCGTTCACCAAAACTGGACTCGAACCACATCCCCCAGAGCTTGTCCCAACTGCATTCCCTACAATGGGCTTCGACCCCTTTCCTAAACAACCACGCCAACTGATGTTGCCGAAGTGGCACGAGTCAACCTTTGGACAGGCCCCAGCGCACTAGCTAACAACGTCCAACAGCACAGGGCGCCGACCATGTTTTGAAATGATGGCTTTCCTCGAGTTGGTCCAACTTGCCAAGCTCGTACATCCTAAATATTATGGGAACCCCATCGATATGGATTGTGTGGAAACCCCACCGGACTAAATTTTACGAAAACCCCACCGTACCAAATTTTACGAAAACCCACTGCACCAATTTTTGTTGAAACCCCATCGTATCAGATTTTACAGAAACCTCACCAGACCAGTTCTTGTGGAAACCCCACTGGACCAGATTTTATGAAAACTGCAAGTCTCCTAACAGTAGGCCTTGACCCCACTCCGCGATCGCTTTCCCCATCACTCGCCCTGAAACACATTCCCCGATGATGCTCCCCAACACTAGGCCCCGACCTCGCTCTCCGACAACATTCCCCAATGCTAAGCGCAAACCCCGACACTGGGCCCAAACACCCTTCCCCGTTGACCTCCCCAACAGTGGGCCCCAACCCCGTTCCCCAAAACTGGGCTCGAACAACATCCTCCAGAGCTTGTCCCAACTGCGTTCCTTACAATGGGCCTCACCCCATTTCCTAAACAACGACGCCCACTAACGTTGGCGAAGTGGCACGAGTCAACCTCTGGACAGGCCTCAGCCGCACTAGCTAACGACGTCCAACAGCGCATGTCACCGACCATGTTTTGAAATGTTGGCATACCCCTAGAGCGTCCAAGCCCCCTTAGGTCGAACAAGTCCCTCGGGCCAGGTCACCCATTTACCCAAGTCCCCCAGGTCTACAGAGTTGTCGAGTTGGCCCAACTTGCCAAGCTCCGCCATCCTAAATTTTATGGGAACCCCATCGAATTGAATTATCTGGAAACCCCACCAGACTGGATTTTGAGGATACTCCATCGGACCAGATTTTACAGAAACTGCACTAGACCAGATTTTACGGAAACCGCACCGAACTAGATTTTACGGAAACCCCACCGGACCAGTTCTTGTGGAAACCCCACCGGACCAGATTTTATGAAAACCGCAAGTCTCCTAACAATAGGCCTCGACCCCACTCCGTGATCGCTTTCCCCATCACTCGCCCTGAAACACGTTCCCCGACGATGCTCCCCAACACTAGGCCCCGACCTCGCTCTCTGACGACATTCCCCAATGCTAAGCGCAATCCCCGACACTAGGCCCAAACACCCTTCCCCGTTGACCTCCCCAACAGTGGGCCCCAACCCCGTTCCCCAAAACTGGGCTCGAACAACATCCCCCAGAGCTTGTCCCAACTGCGTTCCTTACAATGGGCCTCACCCCGTTTCCTAAACAACGACTCCCACTAACATTGGTGAAGTGGCACGAGTCAACCTCTAGACAGGCCTCAGCCACACTAGCTAACAACGTCCAACAGCGCATGTCGCTGACCATGTTTTGAAATGTTGGCTTACCCCTAGAGCATCCAAGCCCCCGTTAGGTCGAACAAGTCCCTCGGGCCAGGTCACCCATTTACCCAATTCCCCCAGGTCTACAGAGTTGTCGAGTTGGCCCAACTTGCCAAACTCCCATGTCCTAAATTTTATGGGAACCCCATTGAATTGAATTATCTAGAAACCCCACCAGACTGGATTTTGAGGATACCCCATCGGACCAGATTTTACAGAAACTGCACTAGACTAGATTTTACGAAAACCGCACCGGACCAGATTTTACGGAAACCCCACCGGACCAATTCTTGTGGAAACCCCACCAGACCTAATTTTTCGAAAACCCCACCGCTCCTAATTTTCTAGAATCCCCACCAGGACGGCCGGTGCCATTATACAACAAGAGCGTGAAGACAAGTTCATGTTGGGTGTGATCATACCAGCGTTAGTGCATCGGATCCCATCAGAACTCCGTAGTTAAGCGCGCTTGGGCCGGAGTAGTATTGGGATGGGTGACCTCCCGAGAAGTCCCAATGTTGCACCCTTTTTAGTTTTTGGTTGGGCGTTGCACTTTTCTACTCACCTCTTTACTCGATGCCATCCTATGGGGGGCCAAGTCGCCCAGGTCGCCAAGTTTTCGCGGCCAAAGTCACCAACTCGCCTAAGACGGGACGGGACGGGATGGGATGGATTTTTTGGGGGGCCAAGTTGTCGTGGCTGAAGTCACCAACTCGCCCAAGTCTGGATGGGACGGGTCGAGATGGCTTCATTGGGGGGACAAGTCACCTAGGTCACCAAGTCGCCACGACCCAAGTTGGGACAGGATGGGACGGGATGGATTCTTTGGGGGCCAGGTCGCCGCGCCTGAAGTCGCCAACTCACCCAAACCGGGACGAGACAGGACAAGTTGCCCTGGTCGCCAAGTCGACGTGGCTGAAGTCGCCAACTCGCCCAAGACAGGACGAGATGGGACGAGACGGATTCTTTGGGGGGCGAAGTCGCCAAGGTCGCCAAGTCGCCGCGGCCAAAGTTGCCAACTCACCCAAGATGGGACTGGATGGGATGGATTCTTTGGGGGGCCAAGTCGTCGAGGTCGCCAAGTCCTAATTTTATGGAAACCCCACCACTCCTAATTTTCTAGAAACCCCACCGGACAGGCGAAAACTCCACCGCTCTTAATTTTCTAGAAACCCCACCGGACGGGACGGGGACGGGTCGGGGCGGGGCGAGATGGGACGGGGCGGGATGGATTCTTTGGGGGGCCAAGTCGCCAACTCGCCCAAGTCGGGATGGGGTGGGACGGGACGGGGTTGCGGAGGAGGGGCGGGGCGTGACGGGATGGGGTAGGCGGAAACCCCACCACTCCTACTTTTTGAGAAACCCCACCGGATAGGTGGAAACCCCACCGCTCCTAATTTTTTAGAAACCCCATCGGATAGGCGGAAACCCCACCTCTTCTAATTTTCTAGAAACCCCACCGAATAGGTAGAAACCCCACCACTCCTAATTTTCTAGAAATCCCATCGGACAGGCGGAACCCCATCGCTCTTAATTTTCTAGAAACCCCATCGGACGGGACAGGATGGGACGGGGACGGGGACAAGGACGGGTAGGGGTGGATTCTTTGGGGGGCCAAGTTGCCAACTCGGTCGAGACAGGATGGCGCAGGGTGGGGTGGGACAGATTCTTTAGGGAGCCAAGTCACCAAGTCGCCCAAGTCGAGATTGGGTGGGACGGGCTAGGACGGGATGGGGCAGGCAGAAACCCCGCCGCTCCTACTTTTCGAGAAACCCCACCGGATAGGCGGAAACCCCACCGCTCCTAATTTTCTAGAAACCCCACCAGACAGGCGGAAACCCCGCCGCTCCTAATTTTCTAGAAACCCCACCAAATAGGCGGAAACCCCACCACTCCTAATTTTTCTAGAAACCCCACCGGACAGGCGGAAACCCCACCGCTCTTAATTTTCTAGAAACCCCACCGAACGAGACGGGACGGGACGAGGCTAGACGGGACGGGGATGGGTGGGAGCGGGGCAAGACGGGATGGAGCGCGGCTCAGCGGGACGAATTCTTTGGGGGGCCAAGTCGCCGCGACCCAAGTTGCCAACTCGCCCAAGTCAGGACGAGGCGGGACGAGACAGGGTTGCAGGGGTGGGGCGGGACGGATTCTTTGGGGGCCAAGTCACCAACTCGCCCAAGTCGGGACAGGGTGGGACGGGACGGGGCTGCTAGGGCGGGGCGCGGCGGGGCACAGGGGGGCGGGACGCGACAGGACGGGGCGAGGCGTGACGGGGCGGGACGGATTCTTTGGGGGGCCAAGTCGCCAACTCGCCCAAGTCAGGACGGGGCGGGACTGGCCAGGGCGGGGCGAGGAAGGGACAGGTATAGGGATAAGGGGTGGGGACAGGGACACGGATGGGGACAGGGATGCGGACGCGGACACGGTGGGGCACGGGGATAGGGACAGTGACGTGGACGGGAACAGGGACGTGGATGGGACGGGGCAGGATGGATTCTTTGGGCGGCCAAGTCGCCGTGACCTAAGTCGCCAACTTGCCCAAGTCGGGACGAAGCAGGGCGGGGTTGGACGGGCCGGGGTGAGGCGGGGCGAGGCGGGGCGCGACGGATTCTTTGGGGGGGCAAGTCACCAACTCGTCCAAGTCAGGACGGGGCGAGACGAGACGGGGTTACAGGGGCGGGGCGGGATTCTTTGGAGGGCCAAGTCGCCAACTCGCCTAAGTCAAGAAGGGGCGGGACGGGCCGGGGCAGGGCGCGGAGGGGCACGGGGGGCGGGACGGGGCGGGATGGGATGCGACGGGATAGGGCGGGGTGCAACGGATTCTTTGGGGGGCCAATTCGCCAACTTGCCCAAGTTGGGACCGGGTTGCCGAGGCGAGTATAGGGACAGGGACGGGGACGATGACACGGATGGGGACAAGGATGCGGACGCGGACATGGCTAGGCGCAGGGATAGGGACAGTGACGCCGACAGGGACAAGGACGCAGACGAGATGGGAGGGGACGGGGCGGGGCGGGGACGGGACGGGACGGGACGAGACTTAATTAGACGGGACGGGGACAGGATGAGGACGAGGACAGGGGCGCGGACGGGCCGGGATTGGACGGGGCAGGAAGAAACTCCACCGCTCCTACTTTTTGAGAAACCCCACCGGATAGGTGGAAACCCCACCGCTCTAAATTTTCTAGAAACCCCACCGGATAGGGGGAAACCCCACCGGATAGGGGGAAACCCCACCGCTCCTAATTTTCTAGAAACCCCACCGAATTGGCGGAAACCCCACCACTCCTAATTTTCTAGAAACCCCACCAGACAAGCGGAAACCCCGCCACTCTTAATTTTCTAGAAACCCAACAGGACAGGACGGGATGAGACGAGGCTGGACGTACCGGGACGGGACAGGGACTGGTGGGGGCGGGGCGCGGCGAGACGGATTCTTTAGGAGGCCAAGTCGCCAACTCGTCCAAGTCGAGACAGGACGGGGTTGCAAGGGTGGGGCAGGGCGGGGCGGGGCGGGACGGGACAGGATGGGGCGAGACGCGATGCGACAGGATGGGGCGGGGTGCGACGGGTCGGGACGGATTCTTTGGGGGGGCCAAGTTGCCGTGACCCAAGTCGGGACGGGGCGGGATGGGACGCGGCGGGATGAGGCGGGATGGATTCTTTGGGGGGCCAAGTCACCGCGACCCAGGTCACCAACTCGTCAAAGTCAGGACAGGGCGAGACGGGACGGAGCTGCCGGGGCGAGGGTGGGCCGGGGCGGGGTGGGCCGGGTACAGGGATAGGGATGCGGATGGGGACATGGCGCGGGGATGGGGACAGTGACACAGACAAGATGGGAGGGGATGTAACGGAGCAGGGACTGGACGCGACAGGATGAGACTTGACTAGACGGGATGGCGGACGGGGCGGGGCGAGGCGGATTCTTTGGGGGGCCAAGTCACCAACTTGCCCAAGTCGAGACGGTGCGGGGCGGAGCGGCGACGGGTATAGGGACAGGGACGCGGATGGGGACGGGAATGGATGTAAATGGAAACCCCACTCCACGGGCGTAGGTGCAAGACTCAGAATGGATGCAGTCGGGGTAGAGGGAAACCCCACTCAAGACTGGGAAGGAATGTGACGGGACGGGGATGGGGTAGGACGGGGACAGGGCGAGGACTGGAACAGGGCGGGGCGGACAGGATGGTCGGGATGGGGACGAGGACGAGCCGAGACGGGACGAGTGGGACAATTGGGGTGGACAGGGTGGACGGGGCAGCCGGGGTGGACAGGACGAACGGGACAGTCGGGATGGATGGGGCGGCCACGACAGGTAGGACAGTCGGAGAAACCCCACTCCACACTTGAAAAATATGGATTGGTGGGCGCAGGCAACCCCACCCAAGACTTGGAAGGAATGTGGCTGAGCCAAAGGGAAACCCCACTCCACACTTGGAAAAAAAAATGGATTCACGAGCGCAGGCAACCCCACCCAAGACTTGGAAGGAAGGAATGCGATCGGGGTAGAGGGAAA